>CM047426.1:15658818-17139363 GCA_026168455.1 Theocolax elegans | reverse complement strand
TTCAAATCCTAGAAAATCATATCGTGGATCCCAAAATTTGCATAGGATCCTAGAAACTGTGGATCCCAGAAATATGTGTTAGATCAACATATATATATATATATATATATATATATTTACAAAGCTATGTTGTGTACAAATAAAAGAATAAATGGGATCGCCGTTTCCCCTGCTGACTGGGATGGGAACTTAGTTAATCTAGAATCAAACTAATAAAGAATACTTAGTACTACGCGACTTACAAACTTTAGAATGCTACCTTATGACTAGTTTCCTAAACGGACGCAACTAACGGTTATCGTGTATGCTCGCACGGAAATACGGTTCGGGATTATTCACGTGTGCTCACGAGGATATGGTCTGGATAATCTACGTGTGCTCACAAAGATACGGTCGGGATAATCCACGTGTGCTCACGAGGATATGGTCTGGATAATCTACGTGTGCTCACGAAGATACAATCGGGATAATCCACGTGTGCTCACGAGGATACGGTCGGGATAATCTACGAGACAACTTGACTGTAAGCTCTGATGACAAATCCAAAAATAGTCCCGGACAGAATTCAAGATAAGGGGAGACTAACGCCTTAACCAGCACAAGACGAATTCCCCTCGGGATAGAACATGCACACCTACGAATCCGCGTCAAAGCAAAGTGAAACTTTTTGGCTGAAACGGTGCACTGCTGCCGCCAAGACAAAGTAGCATCCACCGTTACTCCCAATATCTTCATACAGTCGCACACGTCAATTTTGTCTACACCCAATAATATATCAGGAACAACACTGCCTTTAAGCCTGCTAATGAAACCGCGCGAACCGAGCCACATAGCTTTAGTCTTGCCATGATTGATCTCGAGACCGTTGGTTAACGACCACTGCAAAACACTCTGAAGATTAGTGTTAATTACTTCAACGATGGAGTCAAGATCAGAAAAACGACCACTGCTGTAAATAACAAAGTCATCAGCATAAAGGTGGAAAGAACAACATTTCAGGCAGTCAGGCAGATCATTAATGAACAACAGAAATAACAGCGGGCCCAAAACAGACCCCTGCGGGACCCCTCGTTCCCTAGGCAGCAAACTGGAAGCATCGTCATCTCCTGAGGCAACAAACTGAGCTCTTCCGGAAAGGTACGACCTGCACCAACCAACTGCAGACTCAGAAAAACCATAGAATCGCAGCTTATCACAGAGCAAATGCACATTAACCGAGTCGAACGCCTGTTTGAAATCAATAGACACCATAAGTGTTACACTGCCACGATCCACAGCTTCTCTAACGTCATCAACCATTTTAGTACGAGCAGTATGAACGCTATAGTTCTTTCGAAATCCTGATTGAAAATCACTCAAAAAATCACATTCATTGACATGGGCAAGAATCTGTTGGTACGCCAAATATTCAAGCAGCTTCGACAGAGAGCAGAGCAAACTAATAGGACGAAAATCTCCAGCTACTGAAGGCTGCGAAACCTTAGGGAGCGGCCTCACAAGTGCCACCTTCCACTGACTCGGAAAGACACCCGATTGAAGGGAAGCGTCAAAAATATGCAGCAAAATAGATAAAAGGTGAGGCAGACATTCTCTAATGTAATTAACAGGTATATTGTCCACACCTGAGGCGTTTGACTTAGCCGAGCCAATGGCTTGCAGCAGATCAGCAACCTCGACGTACCTAAAGAAGAAACAGCAGTCCGGGGAGCGCTGTGCGTAATACAACGCAGGCCTCAAAGTCGCCGACGAGCCAGCCCCCACAAAATAGCTATTCAATTCACTTACCGAAACAGGCAGCTGCCCTGACGACTGTCGAGAAGATCTAAGGCCAATACTGTCAACTACTTTTCAAATGCTCGCACCGCTAGAGCATTCCTCAAATCTAGCTCTATAATACGCATGCATAGCGTTTCTAATTACTGTGTCTGAGTGCGATTACGCAACACCCGGTACGATAAACGAACCTCATCCCTGCCTGAGCGTTTATAGGATCTCCATGCGTTATTTCTCGACAAGATAAGTTTTTTGATTTCATGAGATATCCAGGGGCAAGACTTTCGTCTAACCCGAAACGAACGAAAAGGCGCATGAGCGTCATACAACCGTGTCAGGCGTTGCGAGGGGATCGCCACCTTATCATCAACCGAGGGGGACTCGTACAAAGGAGCCCAGTCAATTAACCTCAAATCATGAAAGAAAGCAGGCTCGTCTCTGTTCCTAAAATCGCGTCTTGTTACCAGGCCATTAACATCAGAAGGAAACTCGTAAGATAGTGATATAAACAGAAAATCATGGTCCGAGATATCAGGACAACCGAATTGAAAATACTGCAAGACCCTGGACATATCACTAACACAGATATAATCAATCGAAGTATGAGAATCGTCCCTCAGGCGATGATGGGTAGCATTAAAAGGTATACGAACAAGACCACACGACTCAAACGACTCCTGAAGGATGGTACGCGGAGTCGAAGGAACACTCCAATTAATGTTAAGATCCCCCATCAAAATAATACTATCACACTTTCCATCGTAGTTAAGCAGTGCCTCCTCCACTTCGTGCCAGTATCCTGCCTTGGGCGGGCTATATACAACAACAAAGAGGACCTTGCATTCAGACAGCGAGACTTCAACAAACAAAAATTCAGGCCGCTTCACATCCCTGCCAGCACAAAACGTCTTAAATATGTTATCAGACGTTTTTAAAACGTTTAAAACGCTTAAAAACGTTTTAAAAACGTCTTCGAGGCGGACAGTGCTATTAGGGATATGACGACAAGTGAGCTGACGAACAGTAAAAACGTGCCTTAAGAGAGCTCCTCACGTACAACGCCACGCCTCCGCCGATCTTTCCAACACGATCTGCACAAAACAAAGTGTAACCGAGGATCTCAGAACCTAACCTAGTTGATGAGGGAGAAAGCCACGTCTCACTGACCCCCAATATGTGCAGATTGCGACTGATCATGACACGACCAACCTCATCGATATGTGCGGAAATAGATTGTGCGTTACAATGACCAACGTTTAGACTAACATTAGAAGAGCTAGATAACCTAGGTGGAGCGCTATCCATAATTGATAAAAGTCATCTTGTGCATAATTTTTTTCCTCGAAATAGGGCAATTAACTTTATCGTTAGCCGCATGATTACAATTAGATGCGCCGCCAGACGAACAATTAGTACATTTTAACGCAGTTCTACAATTACAGTTACTCGCACTATGCTCGCCTGCACAATATTGGCAGCAGAGCTTCGATTTACATTCTTTAGCTATATGGCCAAATCCGCAGCACTTAAAGCATTGCAGCACTGTTATATAATCGTCGAGGCTACATGAGCACCAGCCTATATTTACCCTTGCACGGCCAATAAGCGTCTCTCTCAAATCTGGCTTGGTCTCAATAATGCAGGAGCGAAAGTTCTTTCCTACCCTGGGGGGATAAAGGTATACCACTTTAAAATCCTCGCTCTTGGCGTCGTCAAAGTTTTGCTCGGCTAAGCAGCTAGAGATATCAGCACTCTGAAGATTCACTGGGACACCATGTATAATAAGCCTCGGATTAAGCCTAACGTCGGATTTGACCTCTAGGCCCGCCTCCTTCAAAGCAGGAATGTTGTTCAAGGCACTCGGACTCACATTCTCTCCCTCTATAACAACGGAATTATTCGAACAGCTTAAAACACGTTTTACACCCAATCTAAGCGAACCAGTTGAACAGGAGTTCACGATCCTTGCACATAGTACTCAAGATAGCCTGAACCTGCGCAGCTGTCAAGAGAGAAGCAGGATGCAAAGTAGAGTCGATAACGTCAATCGCGCTACTATCGGACGTCCTTCGCCGTTTCGATGCAGATTACGGCAGCTCTCCAGAGATGGCGCCACCAATTGGAGATAGCATGGTAGGCTTTTGGCATAATATGTGCTACACGTGGGAAAATATAAAGCTAACCTCAAAAAATGTCGAAAAATGCTTTCAATCCTCCAGGATGCAAGACGCCAGGGAACCAAGAGATAACGCTTGATAGGCTGTCTTGCAGAGTTTCGCATGCAAGGATGAACTGAAATAGACGCCCGCAGGCGAAATTACTGCAGAACAACAGTTTACTTAAGGAGCGATTAGAAGAGCGTCCGCCAGTACTTACAGAGAGAGAGAGAGAGAGAGAGAGAGAGAGAGAGAAAGAGAGAGAGAGAGAAAGTAAAAGGAGACAGACTGCGGAAGAGACGGAGCGGAAAGCGAGCGTTCATAAGCGTTTGGCGGGTTGGAAGTTGCAGGTGCCGGGAGTGCGAGTGGACGCGCCACGTAGCCTCGAATCATTCGAGTGTCGAGAAAGAGAGAGAGAGAGAGGGAGAGAGGAAATAGACATTAGTGCCGCGAATCGGTTGGCGAGGAGGAAAAGAAGTTGCGGCGTAGTTGGACGCGCAACTTTACACCTCAACGAAATTAGAGAAAGAGAGATAGAGTGAGAGAAGGTGTGTGTGTGAGCGAAACTAGAGAAAGAGAGATAGAGTGAGAGAAGGTGTGCATGTGTGAGCGAAACTAGAGAAAGAGAGATATAAAGAGAGAACGTGTGTGTGTGTATGTGAGAGTGAAAGAGCGAATTGTAAGAAAAATTGCAAGAAAGACGTTGTATAGCCAGAATTGTATCAAATTTTGTAAATAAAGCTAAATATACGTTAGAAAAATAATAAATTCTCCGGCGTCTCGCGTATTTTATTTGGTAGTTAGTTTTCCCACTTTTCTTTCCCGGGTTAGGTGGATAATCGAAGACTGGAATCCCCTCTGGGGAAAATATTGCCAGGTGAGTCTATCTTTTTCTTTCCAACGGAGTATTTCTTTGGGACGCGGTTACGGGATATTTTAGCGAAGAGGGGGATAAGGTTAGGAGGAATTATCCCATTCTCATCTTCAGCCGAAATACCGTGTCACAAAATATATAAGAGAGCTGAATCCTGTCATCAATATATATGCTCTCAGGTTTACACGATCAGCCTATCGAACTGAAATTAAAAAATCGCATTACATAACTCAAGAAAAAATTGATACGTTTTAATAGCGATCATTGCGATTCTGCATTTTCAACTGAAAAAATAGCTACTAAATATTTTAAAGGAATGAAATGTTCGTCTCAAAATAACAAAACTTTTTTTTATTTTACACTGCGCTTAGAATAATATTTTCAAAGATAAAAAAGAAAAACTGTCAATATAACGAAAATAGTACAAAAAAATCACGTTTTTTCATAATAAAATTAAATATATCGCAATGCGTGTGAATTGTGACATGATCCGAAGGCGAAGATGATAAACACATAATTTGAAGTCATGTTTTTATTATTATCTTTTATGATGTATATATTTTGTAATATTAGACGAAAAATCCCGAACTTTGAGAAAATAATTAAAAATTGAATTGTTGAGTTAGTTACGTGAGCCAATACCCACAAACGGTGCGGGCGCGAAGCGCGAGCTTTACACGGTCGAGCCTTAAAAGTTTTTTTGCATGTCTTGCATCGCTACACGGAGCTGAGCTAGTTTTAATACTTGACTGAGGCTATTCAGAACGCGTCTCTGCGAAAACGTTTAAACTTTAATTTATTTAAAAACCATAACCACACTCCTTAATGGGATAAGGAGTGCACCAAAGGCATCAGACTTAGACGAGCGACCCTTAAAAAATGGTAGTTTAGCTCTAATATGAACAACTTAATCAACTACAAAAAAGCGTGGGCGATCGTTAAAAAATCTGTAAAATAAAAAAGACTCTGTTTTCGAACATTAGCCGAAAATTTCTACATACACATAAATTCTTCCTACGTTTGGAGGACTTGCAAAATTCTGAAAGATAGATGGTCGCATAATTTATTTCTAAATATCAGTGAAAAACCTCCAAGTTCAAAACAAAGCTGAAGAAGTTCTTAACAAAATCCGACCGCCTTGGGCTGAGTCAGATCTCTACATCACCCCCATATGTCAAAGAATGATTTTCTCGCCTCCATTTCGACCTAGTAGAATTTAAAGCTTGTAATGGTAATAGTAATAAGTTGTGTTACACGCAAGCATATATTAAACAAGCGTGAACCACACGGCCTCTAGATATAACTAATACATAGTATGTAGTACCGAAAACGGCCGTAAGGTGGCTACCCTCTTATCGCGCCGTTCCCGTTATCAAGATAAGCGGGCACCGTTATAAGTACAGGCCCGTTCGAGTGTGAATATGTTTGATCATAATTATTAGTTCCTTCCACCATTTCTTCTATGCCGTGCGAACTCATGGAGAGTGACTGTATCGGGCTCTCAGTAGCCCAGGACTTCGCCGTCCAGGTCACCCTGGAGTACCGGAACCGGACTGCCGCCGCCCAGACCACCATCCAGAGGGACCAGACCACACAGACCGCAAACAGTATCAGCGCAAGCCAACTCGGCCAAAACGACCACCTACTCCGGCAGCTGCACAACCTCCACCTACTCTGCGAGTGACACCAACCGTCGTGCCTAAACCCCGAGTGGACGCCAACACCTTGTTGCCACCTGCAGGGCGCCTCCCTCTTCCTCCGAGGATGACTCGCCGCTAAAGCGGCCCGAGCCCGGGTTGGTCCATCGCTCCGGCGTACGGCAGTCGATAATCCCGATATAGAAATAAATATATACATTGACATCTACTCAATGGTTACTCTTAAGATAACGCTTCTCGGAAAAGAGTGCCCGTTGAAACTTACAGATTTGTTTCTGGGCCTGAAGACCAAAATCGGAAGGCAAAAGCAGGGCAGTTGCTATCGAGCGGTCCTCGACCGCTGTCCGATTGACTATTGAATAGTTATCGACATATTTCAAGTCGGCACTTAGAATAGATCCCGTCCAAACTACCATGTGTTACGTCATCTTCGATTTTCTAAAGAGGTGTGCACCAGACCTCCATCAAGCTTCAATTTTTACCGATCTCTTCAAACAATTCAAGAAAGCTGCTTTTTTCAATTTTCAAAAAATTATAAAAACGCTGAGTATTAATGCAGGCAATTTATTTTTACTATTATTTAATACTGACAAACGTAACATGTTTGCACACGAAAACAGTTAGAATAAATAGAATTCGCATCAACCATTACAACCTACACTGAAAAAAATCCCGCACACAGGTTACTCTATTATTAGTACAACTAGCGCCACCACGGTGGCGAGTAAAGAATGTCTTTCTTAATGTCAAAGATTGTTCTTGGAGGTTCGGATACTGATTGTCCTGATGCTCTCGAATAGTCAATATTCTATAATATGGGCAATATACAATTTAAAAAATATACACGGCTACCATTTTCACTTATTGATTTAATTTCATCCTAGTTAAAATAATAATTAAGTAATTAGAACATCGTAAATAATGTAATAATAATTTTATTTATTACAACACATATCTTGTTGCAATAAAACATTTTTCATCTTTTTGAAAATATAAACAAAGCGAAATTAATGGTAGCTCTTCATACTTATAAAGCTTCATTCTGTTATCGGTTGTAACAATATAGCCTTTTTTGTAAAATAAATTTGAAATGAATTGAAGGACTTTTTCTTGTGGATGGTTTTTAAGGATGGAAAATATTTCTGAGCTGTTTAAATGGTATAAGTTACCATCATGCACGCCACTGTCTATGTATATAAAGGTAAGTAGTAAATTAATTGTTGCATTAAAAACATGTAATAGTTTTAATTAGTAGTTTTAAAGGTTAATATATGTGCATTAATTTGAAATAATAATGAGAATTAATAATGAGAATTAATAATGTTTTCATATTGACAAAATACTTTAAGTTTATACTTAGTTTCTAATTCATCCAATAAGTACGAACATTTGAATGCAATTAGAAAATCTTCTAAAATCGCAGTCATAATTCGCGTTAATTTTTAATTTAATACATTTATAATAACTAATGTATTAACAATAACTAAATACATATAAGTAGTACGCGATGATTAAATATTGTCCGATAAAATTAAACAAACTATAACCTCACCGAAATAGTCAGTCGTTGTCTTTTTCAAAGAGACACTGTGTCCAAACAGCAGACACTCATCGCTTTTGAGCGATGGTCACATTATCTACCGGTAAAATTATGAACTGAGGGTAACGTGTATCCGGAATTTTTTTCAGTGTAGCTACTTTGCTAAAAATATCATCTCATCTTCAAAATGTAAATGTAACGCAGACTTTGAAAATATAAATCACGTAGACTGGAACTGCAGATTTCACGACAATTAGAGAAAAGAACTAAGTCAAATTTATTAGTTTCCCCCCTTTCATGTAGAATTATTCGTAACAAATCCATGCTCTAATGCTTCGAAACTTATTGTATCCTTTCTTCAGGACTGCGACATTTCTTTACAAACATGTTACCTAATTAACTCAGTCAAAAAATATAATAATGTAGACATTAAAGGAAAAAAAAAAACTAGCCGATACGCGGAAAATTTGCACGGTTGACGTTCCGACTAACGTAGCCGGAGGGATAACTCTCCCACCCAGCGTCGTCGGCGGCGAGCCGAGCGTGCGGCCGTAAGACCCGCTCAACGGTCCAGCTAAGCTGGGCCGCCGGCAGCCCCTCTCCCACGAGGGGAAGCTAGCGAATATAGGGGCGCGACGAGAGGAGAACTGATCATTGTGCGTCGGGCTGCGAACAGAATTGTTTTCCTTTTCGACCATTGTCTTTTGTTTAATAAATTCAATTTCAAATCGAAAGTGTGTCAAAATTATTAACCCGTTGGTCATCCTACAATCTAGGTGTGGGGTAAACGACATTATTCAAATTAACACAGTCACGCGAATTTCTGTGTGAAAAGTAAACGCGCAGTCCGAAATAGTAACTAATAGTTCTGTGTGAACTTCGTGAGCTTTCTGTGTGATATCGCGTAATTCTTTGTGAACTGCGAGAAGCTGTGCAGAAATTGAATCACTGTGTGATAATCGTGTACACAAATGATCGCAAATTTTAATATAAAATGGCGGAGCGTCCCCCAAATCAATATTCGGTATCTGAGTTGAAAGTACTCTTAACGGAGAGAAATCTGCCTACTAACGGTCTAAAAGCAGATCTCATAACCCGGCTTACGGAGTTCAATCCGAATATTTGGCTCGAGCTGGACGAGACAAGGCATGTAGCATTGGCGCAAGGTGCGGCCCCAATCGACGACGACGGCGATCTTCAAGCAAACGAAGAAAACGCAAGGATACAACCTCGCTACTGTCGGAACGATGACAGCGATCGCGATCTACAGCGCGAATTTGAATTGCTTCGACGCGAACGCGATGTCGCGATGAGAGAGTTGGAACTCATGCGGACACAACGAGACGTTGTGCGTAGTGTAGATCACGAAAGTCAAATCTCTAGTACATCTACTTCGATGAGTATTCGTGCGATTAGTGAACTGTTAAGTGATTTCAACGGTAGTGATTGTCCTTTCGACATTTGGAAAAGGCAATTGGAATTACTTAAAAACAGTTATAATTTGGATGAAAATACAACGCGAGTTTTAATTAGCACGAAATTAAAAGGTAAAGCCCTTAGTTGGTTCCATTCAAAACCGGAGTATTTAATGGAACCAATTTCGGTATTATTGAGCGAAATGGCCGCCATGTTTGACGACCGGCCAAAAAAAATAAATTTACGGAAACACTTTGAAGCGCGTGTGTGGCAAACAAAAGAGACATTTGCGGACTATTATCACAATAAAATTATTTTAGCTAACCGTGTGCCGATTGATCGAGACGAGATATAGTTGACTATTTAATTGACGGTATCCCCGACGATTGGTTAAGAAATCAAGCACGAATGATGCGATTTCGCGAAATGAGTGAAGTACTAGAAGCTTTTAAGAAAATAACGCTAGACTCAGTTAAGGTTGAAAAGAACTTTTCGAATAACAGTACTTCGAAATCTTATTCGGAGCACACCCGAAAAAACACTGTGACTAATGGAAGGAAATGCTACAATTGTTTGGAGACAGGGCATCTCTCGAGCAAGTGTCCGAAACCAAAACGCCAAGACGGAGCCTGCTTCGGATGTCACGCGACCGACCACAAGTTAAAGGATTGCCCGAAGAAATCAGCCGAACGAGCAGTTCCAAGCAGCGCGGCGACGACGAACATCGTACAGACATCGACTACAACGGACACCGATTACAAGGAAGCAACGACGGCTACACGAGTATCACCAGCAGCACCGAGTGACCCCTACATGGTCAAAGTAAGCTACGTTATCGACGATACCGTTGGTAATAAATGCACGTGTTCGGTAAGCGCGATTTTAGATCCCGGGTCGCCTATAAGTTTAATGAAACAATGTTGCGTCCCGCGGGAATTGAGTAAGCCGGTTCCGAGTAATTGTTGTGAATATTTTGGCGTAAATAAAACTCGACTTGAAATAGTAGGAATTTTTGAGCGCGAAGTTAAAGTCGAAAATATTCCAATTCGAATCACTTTTTATGTTGTGACCGATAATACCATTATGTATATGGCTTTGCTTGGCCGTGATTTTTCGCGAAGTTCCAAAGTAGAAATAATCTTAGATGACCGCGTGACTATCAAATAACGAGTAGATATCGCGCTACATGACGATTATAAAACCGCGGTAAATCAGATTTTGTCAATCGAGGGAGTGAACGAATTTGCTAGAAAAAGTGAAAAATTAAATATAAATTCAAATATAGACCCTAGCGTCGCGAATGAGATTATAAATATGTACGATAACTTATATTTAGAAAATTTAAAGAAAGAAAAATATGTGCCGGAACACGAAATGGTTATTAAGCTCACGAGTAACCAACCTATTGCTTTTCGACCCCGTCGACTGTCTTACACAGATAAAGAAAAGCTACGCACTATTCTTGACGATTTATTAAAGAGAGGGATCATACGTCCCAGTAATTCACCATATGCGAGCCCGATTGTGTTAGCGCGTAAGAAATCGGGCGATTTAAGGTTATGTATAGATTACCGTGCGCTTAATAAAATCACCGTCTCTGACAATTTTCCGTCGGCACTCATCGATGACAATATCGATCAGTTACGAAACAAAAAATATTTTAGTTCATTAGATCTTAAGGATGGATATCACCACGTGAAACTTGCTGAAGAGTCGGTGCCGTATACCGCGTTCGTTACGCCGATTGGTCAGTACGAGTATTTATTCTGTCCGTTCGGTAGTAAAACGGCTCCGAAGGAATTCGCTCGTTTTATACATAAAATTTTCGGACCTTTAATTCGTGACGGGAGAATATTGATTTTTTTTGACGATATCTTCATTGCAACTGAAGGAATAGCGGAACATAGAAATCTTGCGAGAAGTGTTTGAGATTTCGGGGCGCGCACATCTCAATTTTCGCTTAGATAAGTGTTCGTTTGTAATGACTGAAACTGATTATCTAGGTTACCATGTAAGTGCTGATGGGGTCCGACCGAACGACGCAAATATTAAGGCGGTAGTAGACTACCCAGCCTCGAAATGCAAAAGACGTGTTACGGTTTGTTTCGCTAGCTAGCTACTTCAGACGATTTATCCCGAATTTTTCGATTATTGCCAAGCCATTATATGATCTCGTAAAGAAAAATGCAGTTTTTAATTTTGGGGAAAAACAATACAAGGCTTTCGAAAAATTAAAACAGCAATTAGCAAGTAGACCTCTCTTAGCGATTAACAATCCGAAGGCGGAGACTGAATTACATTGCGGCGCGAGCGCGACTGGCTTCGGCGCGATATTGCTACAGAAACAAGAGGATGGTACATTTCGTCCTATAGCTTTTTACAGTCAACGCACAAGCCCGGCCGAGACAAAATACCACAGTTTTGAGCTTGAGTGCCTCGCTGTCGTTAATGCAATTAAACGTTATAATGTATATTTGTCAGGAATAAAATTCAAAGTAATTACAGACTGTAATAGTTTTCGTTTAGCATTGAATAAACACGACATTAATCCGCGAATTTCCCGGTGGGTAATGTTTTTATCAAACTATGACTACGAGATACTACACAGGTCAGGTATTCGAATGGCGCACGTGGATGCGTTAAGTCGTTCTCACGCTGTTCTTATTGTTTCCGGCAATACTTTTGAACAATCGTTATCTTTAAGTCAAAATAAAGACGAAGAAATTCAAAAAATTCGCGCGGAGCTTGAAAGCCGCGACTTACCAAATTACGAGTTGTACAATGGGCTTGTATATCGAAAAGATCGTTATAAAAAATTACTGTTTTACGTTCCACGTGCTATGGTATCGAATGTAATTCGAGATAGTCATGATAATTTAGGGCATTTAGGGATTGATAAAGTTGTAAATAACCTTAGTAAAGTATATTGGTTTCCTCGAATGCGAACACAAGTAAAAGATTATATATCGAATTGTCTAAGATGTATGGAATTTTCTCCGACTAGCGGTAAACCTGAGGGTTATCTACATAACATCCCGAAAGACAAAGTACCATTTGTAACAATACATGTAGACCACCTCGGTCCTTTTGAAAAATCTACATTAGGTAATAAATATGTACTTGTAATAGTTGACGGATTTTGTAAATTTATCAAGTTGTATGCATGTAAGTCGACGAAATCTGCGGAAACAATAAAGAAGTTGAAAGTGTACTTTTCAAATTATAGCAAACCGAGACGATTAATCAGCGATCGTGGTACCGCATTTACATCCCATGAATTTAAAGAATTTATGGATGAAGAATTAATAAAACATGTCTTAGTAGCCGTAGGTACACCGAGGGGTAATGGCCAAGTCGAACGTATGAACCGTGTCATTACTCCGGCTATCGCGAAAGTAACGGAAAATCCCAAAAAATGGGATACAAATTTACATAGGGTAGAATACGCGATTAATAATACTGTAAATCGTTCGACAGGTAAAACCCCTAGCGAGTTGTTATTTGGTGTAAACCAAGTAGGCGAAATAACTGATTGTATACGACCTATATTAGAAAATGCATGTGAATCTGAGCGAGATCTGAAAAAAATTCGCGAACAAGCGACTAATTGTATAGCGGAAAATCAGCTGCGCAACAAACAATTGTATGATAAACGACATAAAGAAGCGCATAAGTACGACATAGGTGACTATGTAGCCATTACTAATACCGATACAACTCCAGGAATTAACAAGAAATTAATCCCGAAATTTAAAGGACCATATGTGATCAAAAAATTATTGGGAAATGATCGTTATTTAGTGAGTGATGTTGATGGGTTTCAAATGACCCAAATACCGTACACTGGTGTCGTTTCTGCCGATCATATGCGTTTATATGTTGAATCGTAATTTTAATTTTCTTATCTTGTTTTTTTTTATTTTTTTATAAGGTAATTTTTAGCGGAATTTTGTTTAAAATTGTTTAATTTAACGGCCGGGACGGCCTTATGCCAGGATTGGCCGAGCTGTAGACATTAAAGGAAAAAAAAAAACTAGCCGATACGCGGAAAATTTGCACGGTTGACGTTCCGACTAACGTAGCCGGAGGGATAACTCTCCCACCCAGCGTCGTCGGCGGCTAGCCGAGCGTGCGGCCGTAAGACCCGCTCAACGGTCCAGCTAAGCTGGGCCGCCGGCAGCCCCTCTCCCACGAGGGGAAGCTAGCGAATATAGGGGCGCGACGAGAGGAGAACTGATCATTGTCCGTCGGGCTGCGAACAGAATTGTTTTCCTTTTCGACCATTGTCTTTTGTTTAATAAATTCAATTTCAAATCGAAAGTGTGTCAAAATTATTAACCCGTTGGTCATCCTACAATAATATATATCACTATTGGATAGATAAATAAACTTTTTCAATATTGTATGTGGATTTAATAAAGTTAAATCAATGAAAAAAAAAATTATATTTGTATAATTATATGTCTGAATTTAATGTTCGAGTTATCATGGGACGCAAAAGATCAGAGAAAGCTTGATGATTAGACCGTTAACGATTTTCCTCTTGCAGTTTCGTACAGTATTGCATTTGCGATTTATGACTCGATTTAGATTCCATTTCGCGACATGGTTTGTTTACTTATTAGCATTGGTGATGCATAACTTTGACACGATGGTCTTTTACACTTGTCTCTGATTGTACTATATATACGTACAGAGAGAGATAAAGAGAGAGAGAGAGAGAGAGAGAGAGAGAGAGCGGAGAAATCACCATTAGCGATTCTTCAACAAATTAACTTCCGTTTTACGAGATTCTCAATTTTTAACCGCTTGTTAAACATCGATAACACAGGTACAAAGTGATGGTTTATTTCGATTGATGTTTGGATATTCAGGGTGACTCTATATAGAAACTTCTGTAGTTAGATGCAACATTATATGAAACTGCAAGAAGTAAATCGTTAACGGTCAAATAATCGAACTTTCACTCTTCTATACATCCCATTATAACTCGAACACAAAAATTAGACATATAACAAAGGAAAAAAAAATCTGTCTTTTAAAGATTTTTTTTTTCCTTTGCCTCCGTCAGATCGCAAAAAAAATTTTCAAGATTAACACCATGGAGAGTGATTACGATATATACAATATTAATGATTCTATTTGTTTACTTGTCTACTAAATATGATAACAATCATAAAATTCATTTTAATATTTTGATTTTTTAGATATGTTCGTTACGTGGAAATAATTTCTAAATAATTACAGAACTAAGCGTTTGCTTTTCGGTTTAAAAAACATTAAAATCGCGCGCTCTATCTGGTACAGATTTGAATCTAAGAAGTAAGAATTAAAAATTGGTAGTAAGTTGTGATGAAAGAGGTTTTCACTCATTTTATTAGTACTTAAAAGAATGACCACAACCTCAAAACATTCAAACAATGTGTCAAGCTTACAACGAGGAGTGAACTTCGAATTCCTACACGTTCGGATGATTTTATAACGTTTTCTTCTGATTTACAACTAATTTCTGTTATATTTTCAGTATTTACGAAGATAAACTCGATTTTATTAATTAATTAACACACTTTACCGACTTTAATTGAATATTATTACAGAAATTAGCATAGTGCTTTTTAAAAAGACTCACAAAAGATTTCAGAAAAAATTTAACATCAACAATTCTACGCCCTACTAGATCCAACTCATCTAAAAAATTATTAGTTAAAGTTTCTTTTTCTAATCGTTTTTACACAAATCTGATTTTAATCCATAATTAAGATTTACATTAGCATTATTATTATTAACATGCATTATTTCATCGTTATCAATCAAATTTCTTTCATATATGTTATTTTCATACTCAATATTGCATGATTCAGTATTTAAATTACTTATATGCAAACCTTCATTATCCACCGTTTTTTGTTTCCACCTACTTTTCCTGCTGTAAAATAAAAATTGTAAAAACACAATTATAGGGAAAATAATTGCAGAATAATATACTAAACGATGAAAGTAAGAGAAAGATAACAATTTATAATGAAGCAGTCAAAGTGTTCAAGAATTATAAAAATTTATAAGATTACAATATGAGCACAAATATTGCGAAAAAGTTCATTAATTTCGTAATAAGGTAAAATATCCAATATCGGGACATTAACTACAAATAAACTATTCTTGTGAATGTTTTGAAATTTTCAAATCAAGTTTGTAATCGTAATTTGTAGTTTAATGGATATATGAGTTCCCATTAACCCTTCACTCAATTTGTCCGTTTTTGTTCGTCAACTTTAAGCACTGACACCTTTGTTATTTATGCTTGAAAATATCCGAAAATTTGTATGCGGATATTTTTTAGTGTGCTATTTTACAATCTGGCACGAAAATTGCAGAAAAGTCACCTCTTTCTGTCCTATTTTTCTGTTTAAAAAAACGTGATTGTTTAAAAACAATTATGGGGTGGGGTGCTTTTAGCAATTTTGGGGCCATTTTTTAAAAAAGCACACGCTGAGAAAAAAATTCTAGAAAAAATTACAATATTGTCTAGTACTGCAGGAATAGTCTAACACAATCCGAAAACTTACCATACTGTATAATAAAATTTACTAGAAAGCTCTTAAGTTTTACCACAATTCTCGTAATATTTACTACAAGTTCAGTAAAATTTATTATACACTATGGTAAATTTTTGGATTGTGTCAGTCTGTCTCTGCAGTACTAGACAACATTGTAATTTTTACTAGAACATTTGCTCAGTGCAGTAAAAAGCAGCCGCCTACAAATCTTCAAATATTTTCAAGGATAAATAACAAACTTGTCTAAGCTTAAAGTTGATGGACAAAATCGGACAAATAAGGGATCAATAAGGGTTAAGTCCAAAAACGAAAAAAAGACGTTCTTATATTTCAGATTCAATAATTTGATGAAAACGACAAAATTTATTGGAAAATAGTCACTCCTACTATTGTTGGTTGTAGTAACACAATGCAATGCTTTAAAAGAATTAAAAATTTTATTTTCTGCCCTCCGGCCGGAAAGCGGCAACTTCCCGGCCGATGCGCGAATTGAAGTTGCCGTTTTCCGGCAACGTCGAGCAGAAAAATAGTATAAGTTCGCCTCGGCCGACAATTACATGTGATCCGAGACATTTCTTATTTTACTGGCCATGGTATGTAATATACTATTTCTGCCCTCGGGCCGGAAATCGGTAACTTTCCGGCCGCTGCGCGAATTGAAGTTGCCGTTTTCCGGCAACGTCGAGCAGAAATAGTATATTACACACCTAGAGAGATAAAGCATTAGTCAGTCCATAGCACATGTAAATTGGCATCCGAGCCGAAGGCGAGCAAACATGTGCTATGGGGTGACCACTTTACCTCTCGTGGGATGTATACTATTTTTCACCACCAGTAGGACGAAAATAACACATTCCTCTTTCGGTGCCGAGAGGAAATGTGGTACTTTCGGTCTACGTGTGGTGAAAAATAGTATACACACCTTGGCCAGTAAAAAAGAAAGCCTCAGATCACATGTTCGTCCACCTCGGCTTCGATGTCGGACTCAAATAGCATTTAAAAAAATAAAGAATAAAGTTTTGAAAAAGTCCTGAATGCCATGCCCATAGACATGTATTGAACAATATACCTGGATTTTTACATATTTTTGAATGGATAATTAAATTATTATGTTTGCGTTGAAAATTTACACTTTTTTCATTCAAAATGACCTACCAAAAATTTATACAATTACTATTATTTATTCAATTACTATTAAAACAATTATTTTTTAAAATCAAAGTGTTATGCTCTCATTTTGTTTAAACGGGATTGAAATTATATTTGAATTATATTTAAATTATGAAATTAATAATTTGAAAAAATTCATAAGGGTAGCTTAAAACAAAAGCAAGGATATGACAAATTGATTTTTTAAGAAAAAAAATAATTTTTTTAACAATAATTCAATGAACAATTTTTGGTCGGTAATTATTAGTCAAAAAAGGCATATATTTTCAATGCTGATTATAAAAAATGAACAATTTTCTGAGTTCGACATCTCTTTTCTACCCGTATGAATTATTTTATTGTTTTAATTATATTTTTAAATATCAATTTTAGTACTTTTCTTTTTCAATTAATAATAAAAGAGTGACGCTATTTTCATTTTACTGTCACAAATATACATAAAAATGTACAAAATATCAGAACTTTTCAAATCCGTGAAGTTTTATTGTCTACAATGTGTTACAACTACATGACGGTGAAAACAAGGAAACTAAAATTTTGAATTCTTATTTCATCCATTTTTTTGTTTTTTTTCGTTTTAATCTTATAAATATTCAATTATTTTTGTAAATTGTGTTTAAATAATCTATTATCATATGACATGTTAATATTCAGTGTTAAATCTCCAAAATAATAAGCAGGATGATAGACCCTAATTACAGGAATCTATACTTTCAACCCAAAAATTAGATCTAAAATATTGAATTAAGAAGGTAAAAAAATTCGTAAGGATAGCTTAAAACGTAAAGGAGGATCTAAATGATTGATTTTTTAACAAAAAATAATATTTTTAATAATAAGTGAATAAACAATTTTTGTCGGTAATTTTTAGCTGAAAAAAGGCATTAACTTTCATCCCGAACATCATAATTAAATTATCATTTTAAAATCTGAAAAAGATTTGGATGTGTACAAAGTGATGTTACCATGTATGAATCAAAGTTTCGTTACCCTGGTGGAAATACGAAAAATCTTTTACCAATAAAATAGGAATTTTTTATAGTGTATTACCGATTTTATAGTGATTAATACGTTGCATTTGTGCTCAGAATTTTAATTGAGATTGGTTTTAATATTTTTCGGGCTGTATAATTTACCAAAAAATTATTTGGATTATGGAATACGTAAATAATTAATGTAGAAAACAAAAATATTTATATATGATAAAAAAAGTTAAAAAAAAATTTTTTCTTCTAAATCTAACTATTATTATTATTATTATTATTATTATTATTATTATTTCTATTTTTAATTAATTCATATTTATTTTTATTTATAGTAGTAATTATTTATTTTACTTATATTAGTACTAATTACACATATTTATCGCAGAAAAACGCTTAAAAAATTTCCGTCCTAACCGGGAAACGAATCCAAAAATGTTAAAAACTTATGAGATTAAATATCTGAAAAAATTCAAAGATACTATTGAAAACAAATAGAATATTATTACAGAGCGATTTTTTCACAATAATTAACTTAATATTAATTATTAATTAATTATCACTTTTCGTCGGTAATGATTAGGTGAAAAATTGATCTATGCGGCTGCCCATAATTCACGATCATTTCGTGATAAAAAATTTGAAAAAAATTCACACGTAATATTCGAACCAATTTAAAGAGCGTGACAGAGAGATTTTCTGAAAAAAGTCAATCCATTCTT
Organism: Theocolax elegans; assembly: GCA_026168455.1. NCBI lineage: Eukaryota > Metazoa > Arthropoda > Insecta > Hymenoptera > Cerocephalidae > Theocolax > Theocolax elegans. Next base: position 17,120,514 of record CM047426.1, on the reverse strand, counting down.
TATTAAAAAATAAATAAATATTCCAAATTTTCAGTTTAACATCTCCTGCTAATAAAAAACTTGGAAATACGAAAATAATGCCGCTTGGTTCGCTAAAAAATATGACAAATTCGGAAAGTTATAATTACTTAAACATGATGTTGCACGTTGCACTTTGCAATCAATCAGCGATCGTCAATAGTATTATCGGACGATTTATTAAAACAAAAAACTCTTATGTATACAAATTTTTTACAATAGCCAAAATTAGGCCTTTTTTAAACGATTAGATAAAAGAATAGCTAAAAAAACATATTTTTGCAACTTTAAACAGCTGTATCCCGACGAGACCTCGAAAATTGCAATTTTGTAAAGGATCATCCTTTACTTATAAAACACACCTCAAACAGTCATATCAAAACACCTCGTGCATGTAGTTTTGTAAAAAAAGTATTATTTTAACTCATATATACACACACACACACACATATATTTATAGATTCAACCATTCTCATTCTCATCAAGTGTCAAAAAACAAATGTATGTGTGTGTGTATATATACATACATACATATATATATATATATATATATATATATATATGCTATGTGTTTGCGTGCATTTATATAATATTATGTATGCATATACATATAAATAATCGTAAATAATACATAACTTTGTCTGCTTCAATATAAATTATGTAAAAATAAAAAATTTATGAATGGAAAGGACTGAAAAAAAAGAAAAATTTTTAAAGTAATTTACAATACGTATCTCGCATCAATCTTTTCTTCGATGCTTTCTTTGATTTAGGAATCGTAGGCATCTTGTTGATAAGTATATTTTATACTTAAAACGTATAATTATTATAAACGAATGATTTTTTTGTTCCTTTTACAGGTTATCAGTTCCAGACAATGTACCGAAATCTCGACCGATTAAAAATAATGTGCATTGCGTTATTCAATTTTTTTATTTATTCGATTCGTCTTCAAAACAAAACGTAAATTAGATGAAATAAGGAATGGAATGGAATTAAAAATAAGAAGTTAGAAATAGGAATAGAATAGTCGTGACGACACTACAACAGTGGCTCAAAAGTGTCATGAGAAATATGAGTTTATTTATTAATTTTAAATATTTATTAATTTTATTTTTTTTTAAAAGTTATACATTATTAAAGTTTATGTACATAAATAAATAAGGTTATCTGTATATTATATAATAAAATTTTTATTATAGTAAAAACAAAAATGAGTTGTGTTGCAATCATATACAAAATATAAAGTGAATCGAGTTGAATACACCATATGATTAATTAATCTTTAATTTAATCACTATTGTCATTAGATCTATTTGCAGGCAACTTTAGTACACCAGCTTTCTTGGCCATTAAAATTTGATAAATTTTAAGTATTGTATGAGCGGCATTAACTGCATATTTGATAGTCCAAACCTTTGTTAAATACAAATCAAGACTTTCTGCTTTTTCTTCATCAGGAGTCGATGCAGTTGTACACTGAAAATTTATTTACTTTTAAGTTATTTTTTTCATATTTCAGTTTTCAGTGTAAATATAGTTTTTTAAAGTATAGAATTTTAAAATTATTATATACTAACAAATAGTTCAATTATTTATTTATTTTAAAAATAATAATCAACTTACTTATCACAATTATGCAGTTATGTGTGGCATAAAGCTTTTATATAACTGCAGCAGATTGTGTTACAGAATTTTTTGCTAAGATTGTGTAATTTGGGTAATTCACGAACAGTATATTGTTCTAATCCTGGAAGAGTCTCCGCATAAGAAGTAATCTTAGAAGCTAATTCAATTCCGATACCACCAGTAATAAGTAAAGATACTGCAATTTTTTTTTACCAATTTTGGTATAGCAGTTGCTTTTAACAGACTCATTTAAACAGACGTCTTGTGCTGACAGTCGGAGCCGACACTGGCCGATTGTCGACAGCAACAATAGTTCATAGTAGCGCCCTCTGCTGTTAGCGATTATACTTTTTTCTCCCGTTCTTTATATATACACACCATATGTACTTAGCAGTGTCGATAATAAAAAATGTTAATAAACTTTTTAAAAAATATCAAGAAAATCTCTCTGTAACGGTATAGATAATAATAATTGAAATATAGTGACAAATTTTGGTATTTATCAGATTAAAATTGGCTGAGATTTTCATTCCGCCAATTTGCCGGAAAGCTTGTCTCAGTCAATTCTTAATGTATTTACGTCAAAATTTGACAGTATTTTCTTTTTTCTATAATTTACACCGTTACAGAACCCTTTTTACAAAATAGTAACTACTTTTTTGTAAACAAATTTATAATGCTCTTTTTGGGTTGTATCGGCAAGGTAGATCGCAATTTTCCCTTACACATAATGGCATTGCCGGCAAAATTATTTATTTTTCCGCGTATAATAGAAAATATAACATTATTTCGCGATTAAGTTAATTAACAAATGTATATAATGTCAAAACCATCAGACCAATTTCGATCGGGTTTCGGGATTTCATTTTATAATAATTTGGGATGCTTAAGGCGATGTGATACCCAAATTACAGGGACGTACATCTAAAATCCCAAAAATTTAAAAAACCAATGGAATTAAAAATCTGAAAAAATTTACAGGTAATGTTGAAAGTAAATAGAATACTTAATAATAATTAATTTAAAATGAATTATATCGAAATAACCATTTTTTGGTCGGTAATATATAGCTAAAAACAAAGCTGCACGGCTGCTCAAAAATCTCGTTGATTGATTGATAAAAAAATTTGAAAAAATTCATAGACTATCTTTATTGTAAATACAACACCGTTACAGAGCGTTTTTTTCGATAAAGTATACTGTTTGCTTGAGAAAAAATAAATAGTGATTTTGTTTTAATGGGTTTACATCTCCTTAAATCTAAATTTCAGTAGCCAATTTCTTATAGCTACCTGTTAACAGGCTATCGAAGTCAGAAAATGGTCATTTGTTATATTTTTTTAATAAACAAAAGAATGTTTTAATTAAAATACCTAAGTTTTTCCAGATTAAAATCGATATAATTTAATTACGATGTTCGATTTGAAAGATTAAGTTTTTTTTTTACTAATAGTTACCCATCATAAAAAGTTTATTCAGTTATTATTAAAAAATTATTTTTACTTAAACAATCATTCTTACAGGCCCTTCCTAATATTTTAAGCTATCCTTATCAATTTTTTAAAGTTGTTAATTCAATATTTTCGATATAATTTTTGGGTTGAAAGGTGTAGATTCCTGTAATTTGGGTCAGACATTCGATGGTTTTGGTTCAACTTACTTTTTAACAGTTAACTGTGTACAAACACTGATTTTGGGTCCTTTGGTGAACCAAGAATTCTGATGGTTCAATTATTTTGTCGATTTTTTAAACTTAAAGTTCAGCATTAACATATTCTGTATTACAATTAATTACGATTTCAATTAAATTTTTTAATATTAATGAATTTTACAGGTGAAATACTTTCCGATTTTTCAATAGTTATGACGCCATTTTGAACTGGAAGATTACGTTTTTATTATATACGTTATTTGTGAGCGATTCCAGTAAATAACAAATCTACGTCACGCACAGAGATGGCCAATTTTAGTATTTTGTTTTTAAATACACATTTAAATACAAAAGTATTTTGGAAAAAATATGTAAATCTGTATTTAAAATACAATATTTAAAATACATGTATTTAAAAATATTTCTGCTTTGAAATACAATATGTATTTAAATTGTAGTTAACTTTATTTTTAAAATGTTTATTCGTAAATTTTTTTAATCTACTTATTTATAAGAAGTCACTAATTTTTATTAAAGTTTTAGATTGACGAAAATACTTTCGAGCGTTTCAGTGCAATATTGGCTTGTAAACGGTTTAATGGTACTCACAGCTTTAATAATATTGCAGAAATATTTTCTGGCATTTATCGTCAATATAATTTGAGTAATATCTACAATTACAAATATGTAAGGAATTTAGCAAAATCTGTTAAGGAATTCGGATGCAATGCAGGTTATTAAAATATAATTTAATATCATTTCTCACCCAAATCATTGAAAAAGTCTACTTTATTAACTTCAAACGTAGGAGTAAAATTATATTTATTCTCTAGGGAGTAAAAAAGTAGTATGTTACTCATTTTTTAATTCCTTGATTCACTTTTGTTGTTAATATAAAAATGGTAACAAAAACTTGAAACTTTTGGAGCATACGCACGTGCTAAAGAAATATAATATAAAAAGAGAAATAATTAAATTGATGTAAAACTGAAACAAATATTAAATTCTCGTTGCTGCGTAATTAAGTGACGATTTTCAGAATTTACTGATATCCACAATGCTCCAAGTATTCTTAATTAGACAAATTATTTATTAGAATGAACATGTGATATGTAAGCTTTTATAATAACTTTCATGCAATTAAAAATTTTATTATATGTAATGTTTGTATGTGAAAATATATGTATTTGGAAGAATTAAATATTGAATTGCCCAACTCTGTTCACGTAATATGGGGAATAAGTCTGCATTAAAATGATCAAAAAATTAATTTCTTAATGGCTTATTTAAAATAATTTTTTTTAAGAATATGTTATATATTACATCCATAAATTTGAATTGGCCGCCAAAGCGCAAACTATATGATGAATGTGTTTATGTACCACCATAAAGCAGCTTTTTTCCTTACCGACAAGCACTTGTTGATTTTTTTGAATTGCCCAACTCTGTTCACGTAATATGGGGAATAAGTCTGCATTAAAAGTGATCAAAAAATTAATTTCTTAATGGCTATTTAAAATAATTTTTTTAAGAATATGTTATATATTACATCCATAAATTTGAATTGGCCGCCAAAGCGCAAACTATATGATGAATGTGTTTATGTACCACCATAAAGCAGCTTTTTTCCTTACCGACAAGCACTTGTTGATTTTTTTTTTAATTCGGAGGTATATTTGAAAATATGTCAGCTTTTTTCTGTTGAGTGAGTGAAAATCAAACGTAAAAAGTGAAAATTTATGTGAAATAGTCCAAAAGAGGTATTTTATTTTATGCAAGTGAAGGGTTTTATATATTTGTATATAGTAATAATTAACGTTTGTTATAATTTTCCAAATTAAAATCTTGTAAAAAAAGCCTAGTGCATTGTATTTAGCACCTAAACTATATTTTTGTTACTACTTATTTAAAATATTTTGTAAATATATTATATGTTATATAATAAATATATTATTATATATAAATATAATATTATAAATATATTATATAAACATAAAGGGCGGTAAAGGATAAGAGTATCAATTAAATTTGCTTAAAAATATTTTTGGTTGTTTATTTCAGAAATGTATTTCATTAAATTGGAATTCAGCTCTACCCTTGGGAATGTAGTAAAAATTATGTATTGTAAGCATAAATTTTTACAAGATGATAATTTGAAACTTTTTCCATTTGATTAAATCACTTCCTTATTTTTCAGGTTTCAATTCTGGCTTTTCGCCTATAAATCGCGAGGTTGTAATTTTCCGGCCAAGCTCGGTAATTATAATTCCCTTGAAAATCCTAGAGATGATTTGCGGTAGATATTTACACAGAAATGAAAAATAGAGATATCAAAGGGATAAACATTGCAAATACCATATTCTAATGTAAAAGTTGTGACTAAAGATTAACGATTAGGGGTGAAATTTGAGAACTGAGAGGCATAACAGCAGCACGATGAGCCGATTAATCCTCACCCTCGCACGGTGTATAATAATCCAGGCCGTAAATTTTGAGGATTATGCGAGGGACGCGTGGGTCCCATTACTTTTCAACGTGTCGACCACGCGAAATCGATTGACTCGTCACTATACGTGTGCGCCCCCCGTGTTTCGACTTTCTATGCATGTAAAATGGCATTTTACTTTTTTTTTCGTTGGTGTACCAATTTGTTCTTTTTTTTACCTTGCTTTTCGTCGAACCGACAATAAAATATTTATGCATTCGCGGATGTATATAATGGTTTGGTTTACGGGACCATGGAAAATTGCTCTTTTTATGAGTTGGTCACGGTTCATTTCGGTACTTGTTAATGTTGCTCTGGTCATTCGCGACAACGAGTTTTTCTTTTTTTCTCCTCTCTCTCTCTCTCTCTCTCTCTCTCCTCTCGGGTTTTGTATACGACTACACCGATCGTTAGTTTTCATAATAACACGAGATGTGTAAATGAATTTTTACAATTTTTATAGTATACACCACGCGTTGGCCTATTTCCTTCGGTTTGGTAATCATACACTTTTATCTTGGGAATTCACATATATATTGGTTCTACAAAATGTTCTGGCTACTGTGAATATTGAACTGTCATTTCTAAATATTAGCATTTTCGTTAATTTATAAAATTACCAATGTTTTTCGAAAGAAAAGTAAAAGCATGTATATGAATTATTGTTTTAGTGTATGGGGTAAAAAAATAATATTTAATTATTAATATTAATTTAATTTACGAGGAAAATATTGCATTTACAACAGATCTACGGTAAAATAATATTCTTATCCTATGTAAATGAAAACGAGCAGTACGTAAATTAGTGCAATATTACCTACCTTCCATAATACTTTGAATTAAATTTTAATTGATCTATATGATATTTACGTAAAAAAACAATAAGATACTATAAAAGGGCCATGTTTTAAAATTAAAATAATATATTATTAAATAAATATTTAAAATCAATATTACACTGCTGACTTAATGGACCCAAATTACAATAATCGAACAAAATTCACAAGGTAAATTTAAAATCTAATTCCTATAAAACCGAAAAAAATTTTCTTGAATATAAATACATAATATTTTGTTATAAATTCCAATTATAAAATGAACTCCAATTAAACCAAATATTATAAAAAAATCAAGGACACATCTAAAATAATTACTTTATAAATAAAATGACTCAAATTATAATAATAACGTAAAATTTCAAATACCATAAATTTGAATAATTAGTTTAATTTTATCAATGCTTTTATTAATTACTTTTAAGATATACATTACTCGACAAACGATTATACAGACGTGTATACAATATTGTATTTTACACCGGGACGTCGATTGTTTTGTTGTTCTTGTAGTTTGGTTTTTCTTTATTTTTTTTTTAAATAAATTGTGTATTTACAATGCGAAAAAAGGTGGAAATATCCTTTCGATTTTATTTTTCGCGTACGCGTATCTTTTTTCATATAGGAATACATTTGACGTCGAGGAATAAACGTCACGCGTGAATCGAGTTGCAGTCGCCCGATCTTCTTCATCGTAACATTTCCGTGTGGAAATATTTTCCAAGCCACTCGTCATGGCTTCGAGCGCGTGCACACATACGCATTGGAATGTGAGACGTGTATATAAAATATCGATTATCGTTTCCGAGCTCTCGACCGAAGGCTTTTCGACAGCAAAATGTACTGCGATCGCTTTCGAATTCACCCATTCGTTACATTTATTTTCTTCGCGTACTTTTTTTTTTTGTTATATTTCTTTTCTTTTTCTTTACTTACTCTCTCTTTTTTTAATATTGAATCTACCAGACTCGTCGCTTTTATTTTTTTCCCCTTATCCGTAAAGCGATGAAATTTGATTTTTCAAGTGAAAAAAATTCACTCCCCGGGAAAACGCTCTTAGTGCACGACTCGCTTTAACTGCACTTCTAGAAAAATAATGTAAAATTTCAAAATCATCTTTTTTCTATTTCTCGAACAATAATACTTTGCCTTTTTTCTTTTCTTATTTTTGATATCTCGTTAATACGTCATAGTTTTCTTTTTAATTATCAACACAATATAGTTTTCCTTCTTCTTTTAAAGGAAACTGCATTAAATCTGTTACACGAATATCGTGTATTATACAAACAGTATAAAAGTTTACAAAAAATCCAAACGTGTTATAACAAGAAGTTTTATAAATTTAAGTAAAATCTGGCATTATTTTTAACGTTTTATACAATACTTTTCTTTTCTTCGTAATAGCCGCTTAAGAGATTTTTTTTTCCTTTTGTTAATTAATTTAGAAATATACTTACCGAGGAAATAGTGACATTAATCGATTTTTTAAAAAAGTTTTCTTCTTTTTATATCGATAGATTATGAATAATTTTAGATTTTCGTCAAGTTGACGGAAGTAAAAACAAAACAATAATTATATTTATTATTCTTATTCGTATTTTTACTTATTAAATTAAATTTTACGTTACGATTCTTTTTTCTTTTGGTTGCGTTCAATTTTTAATATTTACATTACAATTGTTTTTAGCTCTTAAGTATATCGACGACGATCATTTTTAATTCGTGAACATTAATTCAGCGCCATCGATTCGCGTGACAAGAGTAAGACAGTATTTTTTTGTTTTTATATTTACAGCTTATTTGGATTAGAAATATAAATTATCAAATATTTTGAATAATCGAATAAATTTTATTAATTTTAAAAAAATATAATCCGCTCGTGTAACACAACTCTTTTTTTTACGAAAGATTGATTCAAAATATTAGAATTTATATTTGTAATCTCCACAGTTATTAGCTCTATGTATTATAATAAAATTTGAAATATTGATTTTTGAAATATTTTTCCAAAGATAGTGTACATTAATATTTTCTCGGACAATTTTTTTTTAGATTCAAGCACATTTCAACTTAATTATAGTCATTCTTGTTCGCACTTATATTTTAAACGCAGTCCGGAAATCACTTTTCTTATACTCGTATACAAATTCAATTGTCAAAATTAAAAAGTACAGAAAAAATTCATTTTGGTGCGGTATTTGATCGAAAATAATATAATACAATTATTTTTATTTAGATATTACAAATTTCTGACTGCATATTTTGCTATGAAGTCATTGATACCAATAATATCAAAATTTAATACTTAGTTAACTTTTAATAAATTATTTTGGTTTTGTAATTAAAACATTTTCATAAATGTATTTTTTTTCAACGTACGTTTTTACTAAGTATTAAATTTGATATATTTAAGTAAACGATTTCATTCATACATTCGCAGTTCTTTTTCTATTCAATAAATAAGTATATAACAAACTATATATAGAGAGAAACTTTGTACAAAAATGCTGTTAAACAAAATCATAATTGAATCTTCAAAAATGACTTTCAATATTTTCAATCATTCGAGTACAATCATTACAGTATAAATAATTATATCTTTAAACGCTTTAGCTTCAGTCAGTTAATTGTTTCCAAGAGAGTTTTAATAATTCTCTACATGGCTTTTTTTTCTTGTATTTTAATACATACATTGCAATGACTGATCGTTCAAATATCGAAATAAAAAAAAATCTTTTTGACACAATCGAAAATTGTATTTTCAATGAACTTCTACAAATTAATTCACATTACGGAGTAAAAAAGAAATGACAAGTCGAAACGCAAACCTCCTTATTAAAGTCTATTAAGACATGGCGAAAAAGCTCATCGGGCACAATATAAATTCACTTATCGACTATGAGGTATAAAAAGTGGTTGAAAAAAAAGAGAAATTGAAGAGAATAGGAAGTAAGAACGAAGAGTAAAAAGAAATTCTGTGCCATCTCATTCGTTCTTTGGTGGCTCTAACAATCAGCGGAGAAGCTCGAGACTCGATTTCTCGGCGAGAGCTCGCGACGTAACTTCATTACATAAAAGAGGTCCGCGGCACGTCGAATGAGGAGGGCAGCCACGTAAGAAAAACAATTCCCATGGCGTTTGACTTTCATTGGAATTTTCCTCGTAAAATTGCTGGATAAAGTTTTCGAACCAGCCTCTGTGGTCGAACAGAGAGAGAGAGTAAGACCGAGAAGACTCTCTTATATATTTCCCAAGGGAATGCTGGACAAAGGAGAAAGAGAGAGAAAGGAGGATAGACTTTGGCATATATACTCTTTCTCTTTTTTTTTCTTGTCTACTCGCATGGATTTTCCGCGAGCCGACCTTAATGAAGACTACGTACTCGAGTTACTTTCGCCGCGGTGTCGGGCTACGTTAAATTCGTACGATTACATCTCCGTTTTTTTATATTTCCAATGACACAGTCGCGTATCAAACTGGATTATTTCTCGTTAACTTGGCTATACCTCCGATTTAGACATAAATTTTAAACATCGAAGGTTGCGTTTCGTATTGGACAGGATTCCTCGTGAATTTGATATGTCAGGAAGAGGAAACAATGGGATTGAATTTTACAAAAAATTTTATGCGTTTTGTATTTATCAAACTTTTTTCTTATCGCTTGGGCACGTCCAAGAAAAATAATTAAGCTTCTGCAAATGCTTTTCTCTAGGGTCATTCAAAAGTAATCGACTAAACGATATTTATTTCTGTTTTATTTCATCTAGATAAGACATAATAATTGTATGATTTGTGTGTAATAATTAGAACAGATTTACTACAATAATGGTTGATAAAAGGTTCACGAAAACACAATTATTTTTTTCGAGTGCAGCTCATTTACAATTAAAATTTTATGCATAAATAAATCAAGGATAATTGATATTTGGTAATTACTTTACGTTCATTCGTATAACAAAAGGTGACGCGTATTTTTATCGTTTGCGCAAGACGTGTTTATAAATTATACACGCGTGCGCGACTGTATACAATAAATAAAATTAATTAACAAATACATTGGAATGAATAAGTTGCGTAGAAAAATTTAGCATAACTCGTTGACTCACTTAGGCAGTAAAACTTATTACATCTCACTAAAAATCATCGTAATGGCAGTATCTTCCAAATGTTTCTTCGATATTGTCGTAATTGAAACGAAAGAGTATTTCATTTGCACCGCAAAAACATCGTGTCGTAGTATATTTATATATCTTAAACTCAATACAACTCGCAGTATTTTTGAGTTAAATTAAAAAAATACATCGATCGGACAGTTTTGAAGTATAGCGAATTAATCTATACAAATTTTTGTTGTTTTAATTTATTCGACGTATTACACTTATATATACGTATTTAATGTATAATATGTATAACTATATATGTATATACAAAATCGAGATAATAAATCGCAATATCCGCGTACCCTCTCCAACTGTCTTACTTTGTCTAGGAATTCGCGTTTATACTTTAGTTATTGTTCTTGAGCATAGAGTTTCGGTAACATTTTTTTTTGGTTTATTTATTTATTTATTTAACTTTTTGAGAGAAGTTTGACAATCATGAATAATCCCATCATCGACGTAAAACTATCTTCTATATGTTTATCCGTTTAAAATACATCGTAGACGAGAATGTGAGGAGAGAGAGAGAGAGAGAGAGAGAGTGATAGAGAGATAGCGATAGAGATAAAGAGATAAAAAATAAGGAGGAAGAAAATCGGGTAACCGAAATAACCGTTTTACATTTCAGTGTTTTCCTCGTCTAACTCCTCGTCCAGTTCTGGAAGAGTATAAACAGCTGGAGGCGGTACGGGTCTCAAGTGATCTTCTAGTTTGAGAATGGGTTTGCAATCGCGCGTTACGTCCACCTGATTGTAGGAATCCTTAAGTATATTGATCTCGTTCTCGTGAGCAAAGAGACTGGCCGGAGGCTCGCAAAGACTCTCCTCGGTTACGTTGCGGTGGCAAAGGTTACTACTCGGAAATTGTCACGAGGTCATGGCGAATGGATCACCCGAGAGCTCGTCCACGGAGGAGCTCGGTTTAACGGGCTCGGTTTTGTCGGGCTGGTGGGAAAGTCGATGCACTATTTCGTCGTGAAGGATGTTGAAGCACATCGCGGTAAGCGCCATACCGGACATGATGTAGCACGAGCAAAACCAGACCGTTGCGTTACGAGCCTCGTGGGTGTTGTAACTTGGGTACGAACCTGGTACCATGTCCCCGAAACCTATCGTACTCAAGCTCATGAAGCAGAAGTAACTCGCGTCTGCAACATTCAAAATATTGTTTCATTTAGTTTATTACAAAATTTACGACTTCTTTTAATTTTTTTACATTTTAATCACGACAACAATTACCTATGAATGTCCATCCCTCGAGTTTGTGCAGGGTGAACGCCCCCGCGATTATGTAGCACAGCATAGCGCCAAGACAAATACTAATAGGAGCGAGTATCGTAACGTTCGGTCGATCGCCGGAGCTCAAACTCGACACTTCGTCTTTTGGACTGGCTTTCATTTCGACTGAACTCGGATACGTTGAAGCGTTCGCCCTTACGTAAAACGGCTCTTGGAGTTGAAGTTGCTGTTGCTGTTGAGCGAGCTCCTCTTGTTGTCGTCTCTTCCTCATACGCCTTTCTTTCTCCTGCGAGCAGTTACGTCAGAAAACGAATCAGTATCCTCGATTTTTTCGGAGACGAATCAAGTGTAATCCACCCGTGTCTCTTTTACTTTTGCGCCTCGAATCGGTTGATATATTTTGTCTCATTCGGATTATTTTTTTCAATTTCACGTATTTGTCTGCGTTGATTTTTTTATATTCGCTTTAAACGAGATGACGGTCGATCGATTTGAGGCGCTTTTTGTACGCGATTGTTTTATGTATTGTGCAGCTACTTTACAAGAAATAATGCATGGTAGAACAGAGATTATATAGGTGTGCTATGTATTTACGATTTTAATTTTTTATTTTTAACTAAATAAAGGTTAGTGAATTTGTTTGCTGTTTATGTGCGTGTTGTCGTCGAGTGGTTATTCACTAAGCAAGTAAGTGTTAATCAAAAATTGATTTGAATTCGGAATGATTCGAGATCAATTAAAATAGAGAATTACTTAAAAAATAAAAAATTTATGAAAGTTCATTATTCGAAAAGATAAATAACATACGAAATTGATTAAAATATGATAACTTTGTTAGAGTATTGTTATAATACAAAGTGACTTTACAATGGTTAGCAAAACCTAGAAATACAAAAATGATTTGAAGTGTTTTAAAATGATTTTAATTACATGTACGTGAAAACAATATTCGTAAATTAATACATTGATTAAAAAAAATATGTTATAATTACAATCTTGATCTCATACGAGGGTCATTCATGATATCACAGAGTGAATAGCCTCTCGGCTGCAACCGTGTAAACAAAACTACACAACTGGTGTCAATTTGATCAAGTATCGGTAGCAATGAAAAAATTTGATCGAAAATCAGTATAAACAAAAAAAAAAGAATAAAAAAAAGAAGAACTGTAATCATAGATATTTACGATTTTCGGATCACGAGGTGGAGTATAGTATTGTATATACGTGAAAGGAAAATGCAACACATACGCTCACCTGCATCCGCCTCTCGTCGTAGCAGCAGTATCCACAGTTGGAGCACAGGCAACAGCAAAGGGCCCGAGTGAATACACCTCGGGCACATCTGGATAACAGTCCCCCAGCGCTCGACAGATAGATCAACGTCAAAGGTATACCAAGGAACGCATAACCCATTGTCACTATTTTACCAAGGGTCGATCTTGGTGCTATACTTCCATACCCTGCAACGCACAAAAACAATCCGTGATGTATAACACTATTTTAATTCACACGTATACATATATAAATATAGCGAATTAGTCATTTCTGGCGCATTTTCACGATTAATCCGTTAATTCTTAGTGCTTGGGCGCGGAGTAATCCGGTGATTCCATTTGTGCGGGAATGGCTTGTGCATTAGTTTGTCAATACTGATCCATTTGTCAGGGACGTATTATCGGTGTTATATAGGAAATTAATGTAATGCGTCCGCATTCTACTCTATACACACATACACACACACACCTCTATACACGTATACATCTACACATATACCCCTCCCCCACGATATGTGAAAGGCTGTTGGGAGATCTCGAAATTGTAATTAACCCCGACTCGAATAGTTTTACTATACTAGCTTGATTAAACGATCTCTCGAGATCGGTCGTTACCAGTTAGCTTTTACCCTCATTTTTTTCATTGTTTTATCACTCGCTCCTCGTAATAGTCATATTTATTTGTATTTGCTTTCTTTTTCCGCAAGGAGTGTATCATTTACACGTATAATTACAGTGGTGTGCGTTATTTCGAAATTAAATATTAGCAACGCGAGTACATTTCGAAAAATTAATCACCACGTTTTTACAGTGAAACTGAATTAAAACAGTTTTCTAATGCAAACGAACTTTTTCTATGCAATTCTCTGAATTTTTTTTTGTAAGAAAAGAAAAGGGGGGGAAATTACTTTTCCTTTAAAACAAGCATTTAATTATGAAAAAGGGGTTGAGAACGTTTATTAGATCTTCTTTACTCGTCAAAGAATTATATATACCTATTTTTAAAGTAAAATATTACGGTTCACGGTTTTCATAATTTATATATTTACACATTTCGTTATAATAGTTTTTCTCATTTTCAAAATAATGTTAATTATTATTATGTAATCACATTACTGTGCATTTGTTATTTTGATAATGTTATTGTAATGATTACAGGACGGAATATTGTATGCAAATATTAATGAATATGGTGAAAAATATTATAATATTAGTGTACATAATGTATATAATGTGCATTATTATTAATACACAATATTATTAATAACATTAATTAATTTCTATCAAATTTTAATTGGTATATTCAATTTCTAATTCGTGCATATGTGACGCAAATGTGTAATAACATCAATAAAATTTTAGATTTATCATTTGTATTGAAATATTCTGGTTGTTCAGCATTCGACGAACGAGATACGTTTAATGACTTTGAGAAAAGGACGATTTCATCCACGTGACTCGTGAATATAATCCTCGAGAGCTCTTCGTTATTGCCGAGACAAATGCAAAATGTCAGGAGAGTCCAGCTTTTTAAAAAAAATTCCTTAAATTCTGTAAGTCGATTATATTGTTAGAATGGAAAACGGAAATTATTATTGAAATGAAAAGTGGAAAAAAAACACAGTTCCCCTTCTACTTTCCGACGAAGATTTTTTATTTCTCGGTTCCGTCCCTTCCTCAATCTACTGGAGGCCTTAATTCTCGGAGACTCGTATTCTAGTTTCAATTCAACCGGAACTCATTAGCGAAGTGCATGCTTCGTAAGAAGATGACATCTACCCCGAGTTGAAGAAGGATAACCGTGTTTCTTTACGTTTTATATGCGGTTACTCGTGGTCGAGTGTGCAATTATTGTCGTCGTTTCGGATTATAATTAATTTTCCTACGTCTACAATTTTCATCTCTTACCGCGCGAGCGCGCTTAATGTTCTATATATACACATATTGTGCATGTTCAAACTTATTAGTGTAAGCTCCAAAGCGTTAATTAAATATTAATATATTTTATTGGAATTTTTAATACTTTATTCATTTCTTTTACGTAACGTTCTATATATATTTAAATTTTGTCGCGACTCGAAGTTGTTTACGCGGCTTATACACGAAGAGCGTAAAAATTAAAAAAAAAAAAATGTCTTCGCTTTTTTTTTTATTTATATTTCAGCGCATGTGTGTACTTTATTTCGAAAGGTAAAGACTCGAATTAACTGAAATTTAATATAAACTTTTCGCCTTTACTACAAACACCTCGCGCAAACTTTCGTATTTATGAAATGTAAATTATTGATTTTTCCAAATAGGAGTTGTACCCGTTTATATATAATGTAAGTTTGTACAATTTAATTGGGTAAAGTACCGACTGGAACTTTATATTATATTAAATAAAACTTTTATTAATAATTTTGCGTTACGATGTACAATATTTGAATATGGTTTAATTGCCTTTTTTGGAATAACAGTAATAATTGAACTAAAGCTTAGTACGAAATTGTAATAAGTTTTTGAAGATTGTATATTGTAATGTTGTGATCTATAATAGCAAAACTTTTGCAATCAATAATTGTATTTACTTTCATGTTTTCCTTTGCGAGTTTTCTAATTATTAATATAAAAACATATTTCTTTGTATAGTAATTTCAATCTTGTCACGCCACAAAAAATAACTCGCGAATACGTGTAAAACCGGAATAATAAATTAATTTTGACCTACAAAATGTTTTGCAACTCACATTGCATAATTTATATGAATAATTATAATAATTAATGTTTTGATAATATAGTAATTATTATTGTCATTTTTGTTCAACGGTATTGCAGCAATTGTAAAATATGTGAAAATTTCAAATATTCAAATGTAATAATAATTGCGTTCAAATTACTAATTCCAATTGCTGGGGTGAACATTTAAAAATCGAAATTAAAATTAAAATTAAATAATCATCTTATCTAATCGAAAAAGACATAGATGATCTCTTTAAAAAAAGTGAAACTATCGTTAATTAAATAATAAATAGCGAATAATTTTTTTGTAGTATCAGAATTTTGAGTGCACAATCGTAAAACGATTGAAGAAATTTGAAACGCTCAAAAGACGATTTGTAAAGTCGAGAAACTTGACGTTTAGTTGATAGTTAGTTATACGCAAGTGTAAGTCGGTCAAAGTCGTGTAAGAGAAGGTGCAACCGCGATTCAAACGGTTTCGAAAGACGTCGGACAGTCGAATCTGTACATATAAACGAGACCAGTCTCGTTTGATCCTTCAAAGCGACTACTCGCACGACATGTATACGAGATCCTTTGCTAAATTCTTATGGCTCTTTTACTAGTTTCATTCGATATATCATCGGATTAACATTCTTTAGCTACATATGTACATAGAAATTTTCAAGATTAACACGCGCAATTTCACGGATCGAAACAATTATATATACGCTCGGGTTTAATGTATTTCCAGTTACACCCGAGAAAAATGGTATCTTTACTCATTTTGCCAGGATGCGAAATTTAAAAAAAAAACTGCATCCAGAAAAAGGTGGTGCGAGGATAGAGTGATAATTCAGAAAAAAAAAGAGTATGCAGTACGTGTCCGCGCGGACGGGCGAGAATATTATTTAAATGCAAAAATAAATTACTTTTTGCGAACCCCTCCTTCTCTCTCTCACTCTCACTCTTTCTCTCCTTCGGTTATTATTACGGTTCTAGCTGACAAACACGTAGTTCCTGTGGAGTAACGTATATATACGGTAAAGAAGAGACGCTGATTACGGTATATCGCGGTGCGTAAAACAATGACAACCGACGTTCTTACGGCAAAAAGGTATATATGCTCTTGCACCAAAAGAGGGCGAGATAAAGAAGCTCTCTCGCCTCTCGTGCAACAAAAAATACATACGTATATATATATAGAAGAGGAGTAACAAACGAGGAAGGAAAAAAACGGGTCGTGCATCAAGGATTATTTATCTCATCACGACCGCAATCCACGCGCGGGCAAACTGCCTGGAAAACGAGAAAAAATTACTTCGACGAAATAATAGGGCGGTGAGGGGGAGAGGGGAGGGGATCCTCAAGCCTAAGGAGCGAGAACGAAAGTGTGACAAACAAGCCACTCGGTCTTAAAACTTTTAAACGCCAAAAGCATACAAAAAAAGTAAGTTTTGGCACAAGTTTCCCTTTTGTGTAAGTTTGATAAAAGTTTAGACATACTTGGCCGAAGAGATAAAATTTACTTAATATTTTCGAGATTCACAATTTTGAATAATTGCTCGGGTCTTCTTACGTTGAGATATTACGCTATTTATTGTTTATAATATTGGCGGATAATTTTATTAATTGACAATTCAACTCCAACTTCAGTGTACTCTCGTGTAACACGATATTTAAGCATATATGTAAAATATGTTTCATCTAGTACTTAATTGAAAGATTACACAGCTGCGTCTACATTATAATCAAAACCGGAATTCATAAATTTTTTTCGTTGGAAATATCAGGTCTTGGGCATTAAAAGGCTAAAATTACATGGTACATAATTAAATTCCTAATTAAAGAAGGTTAACATCATACACTTATCTCGGGAACCTGTAAAAACTAGAGAACTCGTAAAATAAAAAAAAAATGCAATTTTGACCTTCGAGTTTTTTTTATCCTCAACTCGCTGTACACGCGCAGTATTGCTGTATTGTATTGCCGGAGAACGTATGTCCCCAAGGAAAGACACACATACACAAAATTGTATAGAGAAAGTCCAGGACTGCTCTGGAAATATTAACCGAAGGACGAACGGATAATAAGAAAGTGGCCGGTGGCTGGCGCAACAAAGAGACCGACCGAACTGCAAAAGTCGAGGGTGAAAAGAGGATTCGAGCTTTCAATTCCCGGAATACCGAGAGACAGCGAGCTCGGGAAAAGAAAGCCCAAGCTATTATTCTTCGTGGAAAGAAAAACATCCGAAACTCGCGCTTTTAAAATCGTGGATAAGCAATCTAATTGACGTAAATTTCGAGCAATCCGATTTTCGAGTTTCAGAATTTTTAACTATCTGTACGCGTGTGTACGCCTATCTCGAATTATGAATTATCTCGTTTGTCCCTTGTCATTTAAAGTAATAAAATTTCTCTTTTCTTTCTCTATACAGGCAATACCTACAATTATTGTAGAAATGCAAATGTTTTAACGTCTAAAGAAGTATCCAAAAATATTTTAAATGTTAATTTTTTATTTATAAATTTATGTTGACATATAGTGGACTGTATTGTCAAAATTTACGTGAATTTAGAAGGTACGGAATCTATTACAACGTTCTAATTGCAATTCAGGAAGAGAGAGTTAGTAATTAAAGCAAACCTCTTACAACAACCGCCAGTATAATGAAAATCTCATCGATATTTAATACGATTAGCGAAAATGACACGGTAAAAAATCGAACTCAAATCAATATTGAAGAATACTGTTTTTTTAAACGTAGTATACGTGACAGCTGAGGAGTGTGAGAGGAGGGTAAGTGAAGTTGGCACGAAAACGAGGACGATTAGAGCGGGTGTGTATTTACCGGGCGACACGGCGTGTGCGCGAGCAATGCGCTTCGGTACAGCATTTAATTAAGCCCTCAAATAATTTGCATAGACGACGCTACCGCGCGCCTCGGAATCTCGCAATAACATCTCGAAGATGAGCCGTGCACCTCGCTACAGGCGGATGCATGTATCACCCTTGTCGGGATCCTCCTCCTCCTCCTTCTTCCCGTTGAACCTACCTACCTACCTCCAACGTGCGTTTCGTCTCTTTCAACTTTAGGGGGTATTCTGCATACAGCCCTTTAAGCGCCTAAGTAAGTGCGAGCCTGGCCATATGAGCGCCCGCGATAAATCACACCGCGTAATACCAAAGATCTTTCCGAAACCGGTCATAATTTCGTATGCGCCAAGAGCAGACAACAACCTCTACCTTGTAAATTATACCCGTTGAAAAAGCTTTTTCTTCGAGGATCTTACTCTTGATGGCTTCGATATTTATTGCTTTTTTACTGTTCGATTTTGGTTGAAACAACTATTCAAATTAATGTTCAAAGAAAAATTGTCCAACATTATATGTGCACGCGTGTTGAAATTAAAGAGTTGCTTCGAATTGTTTTATCATATCTCGTTGACTTTTGTTAGTACACGTGTTTCCGTTGGTAGAACACAAAAACTTGTTTTAATTTTTATTTTTCTCTTTATTCTGACATTATAGAAATATTTCGTATTTTTACTTTGGTACATTTTATATATTTAAATCAACATGCAAGTAAAAAATAAGTATTAAATGTTCTGAGAAAGAAAACCAATTATAAAAAGAAATAAGTATATTTTTTTCCATTCTTTTCCGAAAAACGTATGTTTTAACATTAAATAAACGTATACGATAAAACGAAATAAAGTGAATATTTAGTTGGAACTTTCGAAAATTAGATAATAAGGTAAACAAAACCTGTCTTCCATCAATTAAATGGTTAAACCAAAATTCACGTCACTTAAATAATGGCGTTAAAGCGCGAGGTTATTAAATACCGGGGAATGAAAATGAAATTTTAACTGATCAAAATTGGTTATAACGTCAGTCAAATATCATTTTTATATCCGATGTCAGAAGCAGGCCCGGCTCCCCCCAACTCCCCCGCAACTTTTCCCCCCGTTCCACCATATAATTTAACCGTTAAAATTGCCTAGCTAGATCGATTTTAAGGAGACGTTTTATGGAGTGACGCGTGTAAAACGCGCGGCTGCTCCGCCCCGAGACCCAGAGAGGAAATTAATATTACGCGCTTGTGCAAATACAGGCTGCATAATCAAGACGATATTACGATCTGAAACACCTGGTATATTGTCCTTGGCTTCTGGTAGCATCAAAGATGTTATACCTCCTCGACCACGAATCATACTAAAGCCAACCCACCGGAGCAACAGAGACAGGGAGCGAGTGAGCGAGAGAGACAGAGGGAGCTTTTATGGAGAGTTTCTACCGCGTGCGCGTATATATACATCTACCCGAACGCCATCAAACGCTGAGGCGGGAGCTCGGAAGCTCACCGACGTCTCGATACGCCTAGACGGACTTGGAGAATATACCTCTTTGTTTATGTATAACCTACGGGGGAAAGCTTTGGGTACAACCGACTCAAAAGAGGCTTTCATTCGTCATTGGATTTAGTACTTGTCCTCTGAGGTTTCCCTACGCAACGATTTCACTGATTTTTCCCAAGCTAAAAGGACAAACTTCTTTCTTCTCCTTCTTATTTCCCCGGAAATGTAGGAAAAGGAAGAAGCAAAAGTATGACGGTTACATCTACTTTTCTGTACGACCAGTATATATTCTTACTTTAAATGTCGTTTTGAGACACATCGCTTTCTACTATTCGTACAATCTCCTTTACGAGTCGCAACGTATTTTCTGACATTATATTCACGATAAAGTTAACCCCATTAATATTTAACTTTTACGTTGTAAACGAGATGCAAATTAAATTGTCATTTATACGCAAAAAGTATACATTGATAATTGATTTAAACGCGGAAAAAAAATACATTTATGCCATTTCACGTTTCCTTGTGTATATTAAGTAGCGCATACCAACCAATAGTCAGACACAATGTAAAAAGAATAATTTTTATTCGATCGATACAGCCTTTGTCAAATAAAACAAAAGGTAAATGCCGTTTATATTTTATGGTTATTATCACTGCGCAGGTATCTATATATTATATAATATATATATAGACATAGCTGTACAACTATATTCAGAATTGTTTATTATTACTATAGAAAGAGATGAATTATAACACTGTCCAATTTTCTTTTTATTTTTATCAAACTTTTGAATTTAATAATTTCCTTGTATGAAATATGTCATGCTTGACTTGAACGTTATATTTATTTCCCGTTTTAATAAAAGTTAGATACGTTACACACATTTTCCGTTCCTTAAACCTGCAGTATACCGAGGTAGAATCAGCGAAGCGATAATCAGATCAGTTATTTTTCAAGCTGATTGAATTTATTTCAACTTAAGCCGTTTTACGAAAAGAACAAATCAACTCTTGTTTTTCGTACACGTTAAACTTATCATTTTCCTTATTAAAATCAATTAAATCGGTTCCCGAAAGAGTAATAGAAATTGTATTACATTTTTTCAATATTGCTGTCGAGAAATTATTGTTAACGAACTAATTAAAAAGAGATTTGTAAAATTCTGATTATTACAAAAAAAGTCCAATTATCGCAAATTATTGATTTGTACATCAAAAATATATTTTACTTAATTGATATGTATTATTTATTAATAATATACGACTTGTACACGTACCTAAATCTATATATAGATATATTATTAATTTTCTGTATTGTTAGTTGGGTTTTGAAACAACTATTGTTGAATAATAATTAATCGTTTTACATAAACATAAATTATAATTTATTAGTAACTATATGAAAACGAAAATTAATTTGTCCCTATACTCTATTTAAATGTATTGAAGTGAAGAAAATTAAGGATAAGTATTGATATATAGTAGAATAATGTAGCGTATAGTAAACATTTTATATTAATATACAATTTATTATTTGATTACCGTAAATTAATTGTATAGGACACATGCAATATTTTGAAACATTAAATCTATAACAACGAAAAATAAGTATAATTAATACGAGTAATATATTATGCAAACACGATGAAAAATGTCTTTGTCGTTTTGGGCTAAATGGATACAATTTTTTATTATAATTAAAAATCTAAAAGTAAATTTGATATTTCATTGGGTTTGACATCTTCTCAAGAAATATTCGATCAATCTTTCTCCGAAATAAAATTCCCATTAAAAATAGATTACCGTGAAATATTGCGGTGAACGAAATTAATCTATAAAAGTTAGTCAAGAATTAGCATACATTTGGAGTAAAAAGTTGCCCGTACTAGCCGAGCGAGAAACGTTAAAATAAGGAGTACAAGAGGTAAATTGTTAAAAATCGTAGCGACGACAAGAGATCGACAAGAGCAAGGAACTGAGATTGCAGAGTGGATGCAGAGAGCCGGAGGCCACCTTGAGGATGAATGAGGAAAGAAGCCGGAGGCCGGGGAATTCAAGAGACAGCGTGCGCCTTGATGTATGAGATGCCCCGCGTGTCCTTTCCCTCTCTTTCTTTCCCTCTCACGCTCACCTTCTCGACGCGTCAAGGAAATGTTAGCCCATAAAGTATATCTTGAGAGGTGCTGTGAGAAAACCCCAAGCAAGATGTTTCCATTTCATGGTAACCTCGAGGATCGAACTCGAATGGAGTAAAGAGGATGAGAAAGAAGTGTGAGAAAATGCAAGAGGGAAGTGAGAAAAAAAGAAGCCGAAGCAAAAGAGAGAGAGAGAGAGTGAGTGAGAGAAAAAAGTTGCGAAGAAGGCACTTGAAGCGTGCAAGGTTTCTGATAGGCCGGGGCTTTAAATCATCCAGAAATTGTATCGCGCTCTACGCGTTCTACAGGGTATATTGTATATATCAACGTCTCATTGGTCTGGTAATACGATGTTATTGTTATACTCGAAAAATTCATACACGATACACGTAAAATTGTAAACACATTATTAAAAGAATTTATATTATTCATTTTGTTTTAATTCAAACAAAGATTTACAATCGGTTAAAGAGAAAAAAAAAAGAATCGTCGCAACATAAACATCATTAGCGAAAAAAAGTGGCGTCGTGTATCGAAATAAATAAAGAAGGCCCATTAGCCGGCAGTTAATCCAGGAACTCGGTGTTTGCCGATATTCAGGATAATGAGATTTTTGCCGAGCAAAGCGCGCTAAAGATAAATAAGTGTCCGCGCGCTCCTGGTAACGAACTTGCCGGAAATTGATTTCTTCGTTCGGGCAGGGAGGCCGAGGGGGCGTCGGAGGTAGTTCGACCGGCGACAAGAAACGTTCGTTACACTCCCATTCTTTCTCTCCTTTATCCAGATCTCTATATACCAAAGGAGAAAGAGAGAGAAGGAATACGAATTTATCCGTGCGCGGCGTGTAAGGTTATCGACAGACCGGAATTAACGGGAATTACGTATACGAAAATTTATCCGGAAAGAAGGCACAAAACTATATCCCCTCCTTCGAGATGGAGCACAGGTGATTTCTGGATAGCTTCGTCAGTGTACTGTCTAACGAGATAAGAGAAACGAACCGAATGTTTCTACGGCTATGTTTTGTATTATAATGGACGGAAAATAATTTCCATCATATTTCTACCCGTATACTTTTAAAGCCATTTTCGTTGCATAACTCGGATACTTTTCATCTTTATTGGCTGGCTTTTACTTTTTCTTGGATCTTCTCGTTTTACCTTTTTTCTTTCTCCCTACTATTTTTACAAGTCGGTGCTGCAACGATCTGCGTTTAATGGTTTACAAACTTTCGGAACGTTTCATTTTCTGCCGCATTATACAAATGTGCTCGTGTGCGTAAAAGATAAATTTGTCGACGCGCGTATGCACGCATATATATGTATATATATATATACCCGCGCGAAATAATTTAATCAACGTTTACGAAAAGCTCAAATAAATGGAGATTCATACGTCGCAATAGATAAACATTACGACAATATTTTCAATAATATGCAATGTGTTTTTACAAGACTAATTTTGTATTTTAATCGAATACTTCGTATATATATGTGTGCATATACATGCGAAAATATGATAACATTTATCTTTCCTGAATTTTCACGTAAATGTATAGCCAAAATACGCAAATTAATTTTACTTATATTTTTGTATAATTGGCACGCAATATTTTTCTCCCTCTCGTACCTGTTATGTTAAATTAAATTAGCAAAATATAAATAAATTGCGTAATTTCGTTGAAAAATTGGATATTATTTTCATTTTCCAGGTACCCTATCGCAAATTAAAAATACATCGATTTTTCATTAATTAAAGCAGCTTGGATCATCAAGTTTAATACGAATGGTTTTATTTTTGTTGTGTGCATCAAACAGAAACATCAAATTATAAATATATTACACGAAGCATAAAAATAAATAATGCGACTTTTTTTTTAAAGCAAACATTGTATTAATACATATATTTATTTTTATATCCGGTTATACCTTTGTAATGTTAATCAATTATTAATTAAAAAGAAAATGTTAATGTTACGATTCAATTATTCAGGGATTAAAAGACATGATGTTATAATATTAATTATTCAGAATCTTATACGTAAACATTGGCAGGTAAAACAAGACGGGAAATGAATGTAAATGAAAAATTAACCTAATATTCAAGACACCTATAACATTTTAACCGCGATAATCTCTATAATTGCGCTCTCAAAGAAGAAATTACGCAATTCCGGAAATATTTTACTCAGACCGACAAAACACAAAAAAAAAAAGATACGTGTGGCGGTACTTCAAAGGACACGCCGGCGTTTGTGTCGTTCGAGTTGACGAACGCGTACGCAAGTTGATTACGTAATTTTCGCACAAACACAAGAAAATCCCGGTAATGAGATACATAGGGCAAAAAAAGAAAGAAAGAATATACAATCTCAGAGCGTTCTACATTCCCGTAATAAAGTTTTGCGATATTCTCGCGTTATTTTTTAATATTCACGAGATGAGTTTAACGAGAAAGGGGGAGAGGGTAGAGGGAGGAGGAGGAGGAAGAAGAAGAAGAAGAAGAACAAGAAGAGAGTCAGCTCATTTCGAGATAAGGTTTAATACATTGAAAAGTTGACGGAATAAGCCAAGACGCATTATTCGAGTGGTGCGTGTCGGACGATAAGCGTTGAGACTTACGAGGATATCGGACATAAAGGAAAAATCCGATGTTTCGCGGAAAATCGAATGTCGAGGAGGAGAGAGAAGAGAGATGGAGGAGCGTGTACGCGAGGGAGGCAGAGGACTGCTTGCGTTCAGTTTGTGTGTATATACGTCCCTCTTTTCTCGAGTCGGTGAACCGATCGACCGGGTTGTCCGGCGAGTTTCCGCCCCTTCTGGAGTACGTCAAGGAAATCGACATGGAGAAGACTTTTTCCTCTTCGTAAATCAACGATCTCGTTGTAGCCGAACGAACAGGAAGGGGACAAAGGGAGAAAACATCCTCTTGGAGGATCGTGCGATCGATCCGGCCGATATATATATGTTGCTTCGTAACTGACTCAAGGAGCAATGCTTCCATTGGATAACCAAAGGATTCTGAAAAATATTTTATATCTTCCGTGGGAATCACTGTTCTTTATTCTCTTTATCCACTTAAACTTTCAATCGTCTGGTTTCACTATTACAAGGTTATAAATTTCAATTTTTAATTATCTCTATGGAGTCGCAAACAAACTTAAATTAAAGATTAAAAAAGAAATAGTTGACGAAATTAGCTGTACGAGAGCGATAAAGTTTAACTGCGTGTCGCGATATAATTTTTAATAATGGTCAACTTGTAAAACAATTTTTAATTTATATCGTGAATGTTTATTGTGCCGAGGGATTCTTTCGAAATATTTTTAACGCGAATGTCTTTGCTCGTAACGTTTATTCTCAAAGTACTTACAACTGACGTTCATGCACAAAGATTCTTACGTCAAAACCACTCGACGAGTTATTAAGGTCAAGAAGTTATTACAGATTTTCTAAAAGATATTTTTATTAAAAACGCGAACTATAAACGTTTCAAACTATACCAAGTCGTATATGCACGTGTATATATATATATATACGATGGAAATATAAAGAATAACACAAACTCACTTGCAAAACAGGGATTCTATATATATAACATTATTTTTATCGTTTTAATTATTTTATTTGGTCGTATCAAACTTATACGGTTTCAAAAAATTTGTATAAAGCACATTTTGAGGACAAATTGTACGTATTTACAAAATGAGCGAGAAGTAAGAAAAATTATAATCTCCCTCGCGGAAAATATCGCCTTGGATACCATTGTAAATTTGTTAAGCAGACGAAATCGTCGAACCGGTCATTAAAGTATCGAGGAAACTCGGAAAAGTCAAAGTTATTGCAATTGGCTAATTACCATTTTAAAATTTCATTAAAATTATTAAGCTCGCAGATAGGATCGAATAATGGTTATTGCCTTGCAAATCGTTTCGTTCGCACTTTTCTAATTGTTCGACTTCTATCCCAGATTCTTCCTGTACCATTCACTTTTCGCGCACACTAGCCTTTACTCCCTTCCCGCTCCCTCCATTGTTTTTCGTTCTCTCACTCTCTCACTCTCACTCTCTCTCTATCTCTCTTCTGTTCTACACTTTTTTATTTTTTTTCTCCTCGCCATTTCCTCGAACTCGAACTTAAGCTCGGAGCTTCCAGCTACGTGAAATTGATGCGAAAGCGTCGGCGTTGTTTCAACGTTAAATTGAATTCGGAGAGCCGCTCATTCGTAGAAGAAGAAAAAAAAGGAAGAAAAGGCGATTCGATTGCCGAGAGCGAGATGTTAAAAAACGAGCTCACTTTTTCTTAATTTCCAAGAATTCTCTAAGACTCCCGTGGAATCTCGTTTATCTCCAGGAGTTAAATTATCAATGAAAATCATCGAATTTCTCAGGCGGAAAGTTCAAATTAACTACCTTTTAGTTCAATATTTCATCAAGCTTCGGTTCAATTTAATTAACAACTATTCGATTTCTCGGTAAAGGCGTCCCCTCCTCTATACATGTTATTTAACTTGAATTAATATCTAGATACTCATAAATTCTTATATTTATGTTAAATTTTAACTATTTTTCTTTATCTATATTTATCTTGCTAGTTACTGATAACAATGCGGATAGGAAACAAAACAAATAAATTCTAGATTTATTGTGTCAAAGGAAAATACAGTTAATAATAGATATCAATATACGAAGAAAATTAAAATAAAATATGACACAACGCGCGCATTATCGATTACAAACTCGTTTGTTGATAATTTTTATCTTAAACATCGGGCAAATGTTTTAACAGTTTGAAATCATCTAGAATTACACATTTCAAAAATATGTAAAATTTTAATACGAAATATTGACGTTGCCCGAAAATTTTAAATTACATTTCATATTTACATACATGACGCTTAATTAATAACGGTAAAGCCTGCTTCCATTTATAATTAAAAAGAAAAAGATGGAAATAGTAGAATATCACCGGGAAAAAGTATAATGATCATATCGTTAAAAGCCATTTGGAAATAAAATCAAACGCGATGAACAATTACCAAATGATATTATATCCGTGTACCATAAGGAATAAATACACGTGGACTCGTCGCACCGAATGATTGGATAACCCAATCTTAATTTGCGTTCGGACATAGGGATTCATACCGTGAAAGAGAGGTCAACGATATAAAAAAAAAAAAAAGAAAAAAGGAAAGAGCGTAGCAGAAGAGAGATCAGTATTGCGTCAGCCGTAACGAAAACTCGATAGATAATCCATCGATTCGCCGTTACGTACTGCTCACTCATCCGCTACCGAATTGCCCGAGAGAGAGAGAGAGAGAGAGAGAGAGAGAGAGGAGGGTCCAGTCAGGATCACGAAAAGAAAAATCCAGTGTATATATATAGCTTTAGCAGAGTCCAAGCTAATACAATTTCGCGAACGATATCATCCGATGTCACGCGAGCCGATCCATTATGCCGTATTGTGTACACCTCGTCCTCGTAGCGCGATCAATTCGACACGGGTTATCCTTATTCGAAGGCACATCGTTGACTTGACGGAAAATCAAACGACCGGAACTACCGTGCCAAGAAATTTCTCTGCTTACTCGTCTATGAAATTTTAACTCCGGGTATTTTCTAACTTTATACACATGTCTGTGTATTATTAAGTATTATTATTATTATTATTATTATTATTATTATTTCGTTTCCGATGCTATAAACAATACGACTGTTGAGTAATTATCGTTTATACTACGATTAGAAATTTTATATTTTATAGTTAGGTGCGTGATGCGTACGATAATCCGTGTTTACAAAATTTACACAATGTGCGTATTCTGATAATTGGATTAAAATATTAATTCACATTGTTGCGTTTACATCAAAATATTCGCAAATGTCAGTGTAGGACCTAATACTCTACTGAGATTTTATCGCGTTTCATAAAATATAACGAGATGCGCGTAATATTTTCGAGATAAATAAATATGCCTATCAGATTTTGTACCCCAAGTTAAATGATTTGTGATTGCGTAAAGACTGGCGAAGCTCAAAAAAAAAAATCAAAAAATATGGTTTTTGTACTAAATTTTCGTTAGATGCTCGATGTATTTTTATATATAAATACGTTACAGGACATTTTTATCGATATATATTGAAGTGTGCAGGAGGGAATATGTAAAAATGTGTGGTAGTTGGTCAATGTTCTCGGTTTAAATTTTTGTGGAGTATCGTAGCTTTACTTTAACCTGTATAACTAATTACCTACTCTCTAAAAATGAAATAGTGATACGTCTGTCACTTTCACGAAATTAGTGAATATTCACTATTAAAATAGTAAATTTTGACTAATTGAATTAGTAACAATTCACTAATTTGTGATAGTGACTGACTTATCACTATATTTTTAGTGATTATTCACTAATTCACATTTAGAAAGTATGTGCGCTAAAATTTTTTCAAATCATCATTTTTTATTTTTTAAGGCATCTAAATAAATTTTTGTATGGAAGTATCGGATTGGCATATGCCTTTGATAAATGTGCTGTTAAAGATCGATTAAAAATTAAAATTTGAATACATCTAACTTTTACATGATTACTTTACTATATAAAAAAATATATTTTTGTCAAAATTTTTAAAAATAATACAGTTTATTTTTTATATAATATATATAGTTAATATAAAAGTTAATTTATACTGAACGTATTGCTTTCACCTAAAAAAATATTTCAATTGCAATGTGAAATTGGTATACGTCTAAGAAATAATTATGCTATAAAATAATCAATTAATATAACAAATTTTAATATATAGATATAATTATCTATTAAGAGCTAAATATTTAAATACTTGATTGAAAACTTAAAATTATAGATGATCAATTGATATATAAATCACAAAATGTTCAGGACTCGAACAAAGAAAATATAGATGATACACAAGTTTAGCAAATATATATATTTTAGAGAATGTTTCCTCGAGAACGATTAAACTTTCTTAGCAGGATTTAATAACGTAATCGTCTAACCACGTTATATTAAATTGTGAAAGTCGCTCCTTGGCTAAACAATATGTTCGTGGATGCATTCCTTGGGCAACTGGAATGCAATTTTCATCTTATACTTGCTATCTCTCCCTCTTTCTCTTTCTCTGTCTCTTCCCTCTAACCCTAGCCGGTATGTCTCGGTATTATTTGATTGAATCAATATTTCGACCTTTCCGCAATTGTAGCGGAATAACTTTGTTTTTCGAAATATTTGAAATTTCGCAGTAAACAGTCTCGGTACTGTTTGTACGAAAAATTTTATTTATTGGCTTGGTCAAGCGTTAACGAATCGATGTGAGCTCTTTTTCGGTTATCGAAATTAAATAAATCGAAGCTTTACGTTACATATCATTCTCGCTTCTGTAGCTTTACTGCTCCCCCCTTTTTTTATCGTATATATTCGTTTCGACTTATCTAATGATAATAACGGTAAATAAATTTTTGGTATAGAATACATAAATTGTATTTTAATCTTTACTATGTATAGGTTTTATATAAAAAAAACATGCTTGAATGCGCATTGGACGTAGTGCAGTTTTAAAAGATCTTTTATGCATATGTGTTTCTATCGTTTAAATGCTTTCAAGATAAATGACAGCTGCGAAATTCGAGGAAGTAACCTACGATGTGTGTATGTATATGTACATATATATATATATATATTTTTTTTTTCTGTTCTTTGTGTTTATATATTGATTCCTACAAAATCGACAATACAGAAATGTATTTCTGAAACGTTGAACAAAAATGTGGTATTATTTTAAAAGTTGCTTCAACGTTTTGTAATTAAAGATAGGTCGATCATGCGAAAATGAAAGATAAACTATTTTGTGTAAATAAATTGAAAATAAATTACGCGCAATAACAAATTTAGATTTACAGTTAGAATCATTTAAAATCGTTTTGTTTTGAACTTTTATATTTTTTATACATTTTGTTGATTTTCGATGATATAAACAAAGAGGAATTTTAATAAATTTACAAAAAAATTGTTTAAAATTATAAAAATTAATTTTTATACATTATATCGACATCTTTTATTTAAGATGATACACGATTCGTTAATATTTAATAATAAATAAGTATAAACTATTAAAGGCATAGTTAAATCTGTACAATTTATAAAGATTTAATTCTCGTTATTCCGAAAACAAAATAGTTTGTCAAGTAATACAGTTAATAATGCACAGGAGTATCGAGGTTGTTTTCGTATGCATAGAAAGCTGATTCTACATATATATATATAAAGAGAGAGAGAGAGAGAGAGAGGAGAGCAGTGATCCACCGAGAGGAAACCGAGGTAGCTACGGAATCTGTGTCTCATCCATGAGGCTGCATCTCCTTCGATTTTGAAAAAAAAGTATAGAGTATTGGCTTTCCTTGCTCAGGTGACGTTTTTATTATATTTTGTTTATTGCCTTTCGTAAAAAAAGTTATCGTGCGTTTCAGAAACTTTTTTATTATGTTAAGCGGGACTTTCAGTGATTTAACAAAAAAAATTCCTTTCGATCATTTTAAAAGTTCGCATAAAGTTATACGTAATAAAAAGATAGTACATCAATTTTGTGATCTTTCCATCATGTATATATACATAAAGCCGTATACATATATATCTATTTTAACTGTGCAAATGAATGATTAAAAAAAAAAATTTTACGCGCATCTCGAGCACAGCGAATATCTTTAATAAAGTTTTACGCAATTACTAAATACGAAATCGATATTGCAGTTAATATTTATAGCAACATTCTCTTTTATTTAGTATTTAAAAAAAGGGGCGGGGGAGTACGTGGCGGGGAATTTTGTAACAAGTTGCGTATATATTGCATGCATGAAACGAAATATTAACTTTTCATAAGAATGCCTTAGAGAATATTTTCTGAAAGTTTCGAAAATCCATCAATTGGAAACGTGAGGGAAAAAAACTTTTTTTTTATGATTGAAACATACACATATTATTAGTTTTAATTTTGCATTTTATCGATTACAAATATTTAAGTCTATTAAATGGTAAAACATATTTTTAAAACACGAACATAGAAGTTTACGTATATATAGTAGTTTTATTTGGATAAAACTAAAAGAATCTAACCAATATCAAATTTTATTATCGTTAATCACTAATCGAATACGTTAAAGACACTCGAACGTGTACGTCGAATTAAACTAATATTAACTTTTTACATGATAATACAGTAACATAAATAAATTGAAATTTAATGAACTTTTGATTGAATTTTCAAGTTGCAGCTAACTAAAGTTTTCTTCAAAATGTTCCGTACTCTAATGCAACACCGAGAACTCATGCATAGATTATTTGAATGCGGCTGGCAGTGCGTTAAATAAATTTTATTTAAAAAATAAGTTTAAGTGGAAGTAAAAAGAAAAAGAAAGAAAGAAAGAAAGGAGGTGTACGAAATAGTTTAATTTTCTCAATTGAGTCGTCGAACGAGCAAACTCAATCATTCTCCGCGAGGCAAAAGAGGCGTTTATGTTTATTTCCCGTAGGAGCATTAGTCTCCGTCAAAAGTTGTTGCAGCTGCGGGAGTCACGTGTCAATATTATTAATAATAATGTCGGCTCCGGTGTAAAGACCCGACCGAGTTAAAGCGAGAGAGAATCGATAACGGCTTAGATGACTTTTCACTCTTCTCACAGGTGTGTGTATACATGTACATTGTAAAGTCGACCGATCTCTCTCTCTCTCTCCCTCTCTCCCTCTCTCTCTCTCGTGTTCCTTAGGATCGATAGTCCCTAGGACTAGAAAATATTTACTTTGACTTTCAGACCTGACATGCTTACGGTCACATCGGTGTACACAAAATGACATTTTTTTAAAGAAGACTTTCCATGCTTATTGCTTACGAGACATTGCTAGCGATAAGTGTACGTATTAATTCTAAACTTTGACATGTAAAAAATGACAATGTACTCTTTAATATATTGTAAATCCTGATATTTTCATTTTAATAGGGCATATAGGGTTTTAATAAATATTTTGTAAGATGTTATTATAACATTGGTATTAATAAAATATTAAATTTTACTTTAATTTCTCTAAAGCATCTCTGGTGAAAGGGAGATCATCTTTTAATATTTTGCGTTTAAAAATATCTATTTCATAGTTTACAAACACCCAATTTTCTACCTATTTAAAAAAATGTCTTGTTCATTATAGTTATTGTTAATTACTACTATTAGGGACGAATTTAATATAATTTGAAAATTATTAATGTGCAATATAAGTAATATTGCGAATGGTTCACTAGTTTAAGTATCACTGATATTCAATCAACCTGAATTAATATCAATAATAAAATATATAAAGTTACCCGGTACTCTCGCGTAAAAACATTCTCTCGAATGCTAAAATAATGAGCAAAGCTGTATATATAGGAATTGCGTGTACTCGAATCTACAAACAAAATTTATAATCAATACATAACTTTATTTTAGTTTTATTTTATCAATGAATAAGTAATCATAAATTTCGCGTGTTTTTTCCCATCTCTATTTAGGAACGCCGTCAGGTATTCAATTTAGAATACGAATGGTTTCACCGAAAGGCAAATATAATGTCCATTGATTTTTCTTGCGCCCAGGCGAAATTTAATATTTTCCAAATCAAATAAAGGAAATAAAAGCCACTTTTAGTTTTTATTCGTACCCAGCCACGGTAACAATAAGCTTTACGGAAATAAAGGGATGCAATTTCGTGTGCGAAAAACACACACATACACACCGGCGCGCGCGCGCATATACACGTGCGCGCTCGTATTTCCGAATTTCAGACAATTCAAAATGATTTAAGGTGATAAAGATCTTTATGGATTCTTTTACGTCGAGGTAATATATATATACACACGTATATATATACACCATAGGTTGAACATTACCCTTATCTTACCGAAGATAAGTTTCATCCCTCGTTTGTTTTCTACATCATCGGCAAATAAGAACCACGAGCTATATTATCGTTTAATAATAACGCCCGATTAAACGGGATAACCGTAGATTTATAAAAAAAAAAAAATACTTCGTGAGATAAATCTAAGGTGTATATAAATATACACATGTATACGTATCGTTCTAATAAACGATAATTTGCGTATATAAAGGAGTGAGTTTTTTAATACAACCAATTTCTGTACGTATACGGGGAGTTTGGTATTGTAGCCCAGATGAAGGAGTGGCGATCAATACGAAACTTGGCTTGGAACCGTCGACAGTTGCAGAGTAATATGGATACATATTATACAGTGAATCCCTGACGAGTATATACGTATATACTACGATCATGTCTACAAGTATACGTTGACTTTTCTGCTAGCCATGCGAGTTCCTTTCGCACATATATATACAGGCAAATCTAATTCTTTTTTTTTTGTTCGAGCGATAGATAGCTGTTGGAGGAGTACTTTTTATTATACAAATTAGGTGGATCTATATATTGATCGAACACGAATGCGGTTTGCTTTTTGAATACTGTTCCTTTTATTTTTCGTTCGCCCGGATTGAAAAGTTTGTTTGGGGTAATGTTTTTTTATGCATTTTGTTTGTACCGCATTGTACTTTCAGCTGAATGAAATTGAATAATTTATCGGTATATCATTAACTTGGTAACTCGCGACGGGAATAACAAAAAAACCTGGTAGTAAATCCTTTTTTTTCCCCAAATGTGCCAATATTTCAACAGTTTTGGCATGAATTTTTAAACCTTCGATATAATACACTTGAGAGTTCCTACACAGCTCCGAAAGTTTTTGTACATCTTGTGCACATCCACTTTTCGTTTAAAAGTCTATCGACTCGGCATTCGCGTAATATTTTCATATTAATACCGTAATCTCGTAACATTCCTTTTTACGTAGTAAAAATTTGAATAACAAAATGCATAATTGACGAACGCATACATCGTATCGAACGTATGGAACGAGAGCCAATGGATTTAAACGATCGGAAAACTAAAGCGTTAATGGTTCTTTCAAAAAGTGTAATCGATATTTTATAATATTTAGGGCTTACGGGGGAGGAATCGATAGCTTAAAGAATATACCGAGGCAAAAATCCCTATTATTAAAGTATCAAAGTATTAAATTTTATTAAAGTACACTAATTATATACTATGAATATATATCAATAACTGATAATCTTGAAATTTCATTGAAAAAACTTAAATTCGTGGTATGTATGTATATTTACTTTTTTCATCGATTCGCGTACATAGCTTCTGCGAACGTATTAAAAATCATAACCTTTCATTTCGTAATATTAAAATTGGAGGCTCACCAACTTACATCTAGATTCTTTTAAATGGATATATAAAGTATAAAGCTAAAGAAATATTGACTGTGCTAACCCCTCCAAGCCATGTCGAGTAAGTGCGGTTACAGTTGATTAAATAAAATGGGATGTGTATCCCTTTATATAGCTATACATGTAGTGGATACGATGTCTCGACTAACCAGACGAAATATATATATATACACACACATACACACCCTTTCATAATATTTCGTCGACTTTGACCGCATTTTTCTTAATTTTTCCTCGGATTAAGACCGTCTTTTTTAATTTATATTTTTTTGCTCATTCTAAATGATAAATACAGGTTTACCACATATCCGTGGACTTTAGTTCATTTTTTACTTTTAACCACTCAGATATAATTTAGTGGTATCAATGTGCTCTTTATTTTGTTAGATTTTTCGCAATCTCCTTTTATTTTTAACGTCCATGAAAATTAATTTCTTCAATTTAAATAGTGCACACGTCTACTTATTTTTTTTAATTAATTTGAAACATTTCAATTAAGTTGGTTTCTTTTTCGGAGAACGTAAGCATCTTAATTTCATTATTCGTTCTATTTTTGACTGGAGGCAGGTAATTTCAAATTTAATATAAGTTTTTCGAAAATTTTGTTTATTTCTATATACCGGTTTCGATAATTAAAATTTTTGATTCAACATGGCTCCAAAGTGAATAGATATTTTAACAATAAAGAATATGTTTCAACCTTCGTTTGTTGAAGATGTAACGTAAATTAAATAATAAAAATTACACAGTAATTTCAGGTTTACACCATATTCTGACAAAAACTTCAAAATTACTATCGAAAAATGCGTAAGTCTAGGTAGGTCCTATGGAATGTACATATATTATTTTTGTATACCTGAGAAATTTCTACACTAGTTCACCTCCGTAATAAAATGTTGAAAATAAAAGAAGGTTAATTATATAACGATGACCGTTATAAACTATGAAATTAGCGTGTTAAATGAAAAGTAAAAAAATAACACGAGGTCAGAATAAATACCTCGGAGTCATAATTATGCAAGGAGATATTAAAACAACTCGTAACAATATTTCGAAAAATGTAAATACATCCTAATTCTCGGTAATCCTAAAGTGACTCGGTGCCAGGTTAAAAGACCCTCTTGAAGCAAACACGAGCGTCGAAGGCAGTGTAGGGTATAAAAAATAAAAGGAGATAATAGAGATAGGAACAGTGCAAAAGTTTTTAATTTGAGATAAAGCAATTTTTAAAATAGCTCGAACGTGCTCAAGTATTAAAAAAACAACTATTAGCGGTAAGGATCGTTCAGTAGGTGATTAATACAACTTTAATCGAGGTAGGTAAAATCGTCCGGTGAGCATTCGTATATAGTTTTATTTACGCATGCGTGGAGTTTGTTATTGTAGCCCAGATGAAGGAGTGGCGATCAATACGAAACTTGGCTTGGAACCGTCGACAGTTGCAGAGTAATATGGATACATATTATACAGTGAATCCCTGACGAGTATATACGTATATACTACGATCATGTCTACAAGTATACGTTGACTTTTCTGCTAGCCATGCGAGTTCCTTTCGCACATATATATACAGGCAAATCTAATTCTTTTTTTTTTGTTCGAGCGATAGATAGCTGTTGGAGGAGTACTTTTTATTATACAAATTAGGTGGATCTATATATTGATCGAACACGAATGCGGTTTGCTTTTTGAATACTGTTCCTTTTATTTTTCGTTCGCCCGGATTGAAAAGTTTGTTTGGGGTAATGTTTTTTTATGCATTTTGTTTGTACCGCATTGTACTTTCAGCTGAATGAAATTGAATAATTTATCGGTATATCATTAACTTGGTAACTCGCGACGGGAATAACAAAAAAACCTGGTAGTAAATCCTTTTTTTTCCCCAAATGTGCCAATATTTCAACAGTTTTGGCATGAATTTTTAAACCTTCGATATAATACACTTGAGAGTTCCTACACAGCTCCGAAAGTTTTTGTACATCTTGTGCACATCCACTTTTCGTTTAAAAGTCTATCGACTCGGCATTCGCGTAATATTTTCATATTAATACCGTAATCTCGTAACATTCCTTTTTACGTAGTAAAAATTTGAATAACAAAATGCATAATTGACGAACGCATACATCGTATCGAACGTATGGAACGAGAGCCAATGGATTTAAACGATCGGAAAACTAAAGCGTTAATGGTTCTTTCAAAAAGTGTAATCGATATTTTATAATATTTAGGGCTTACGGGGGAGGAATCGATAGCTTAAAGAATATACCGAGGCAAAAATCCCTATTATTAAAGTATCAAAGTATTAAATTTTATTAAAGTACACTAATTATATACTATGAATATATATCAATAACTGATAATCTTGAAATTTCATTGAAAAAACTTAAATTCGTGGTATGTATGTATATTTACTTTTTTCATCGATTCGCGTACATAGCTTCTGCGAACGTATTAAAAATCATAACCTTTCATTTCGTAATATTAAAATTGGAGGCTCACCAACTTACATCTAGATTCTTTTAAATGGATATATAAAGTATAAAGCTAAAGAAATATTGACTGTGCTAACCCCTCCAAGCCATGTCGAGTAAGTGCGGTTACAGTTGATTAAATAAAATGGGATGTGTATCCCTTTATATAGCTATACATGCAGTGGATACGATGTCTCGACTAACCAGACGAAATATATATATATACACACACATACACACCCTTTCATAATATTTCGTCGACTTTGACCGCATTTTTCTTAATTTTTCCTCGGATTAAGACCGTCTTTTTTAATTTATATTTTTTTGCTCATTCTAAATGATAAATACAGGTTTACCACATATCCGTGGACTTTAGTTCATTTTTTACTTTTAACCACTCAGATATAATTTAGTGGTATCAATGTGCTCTTTATTTTGTTAGATTTTTCGCAATCTCCTTTTTATTTTTAACGTCCATGAAAATTAATTTCTTCAATTTAAATAGTGCACACGTCTACTTATTTTTTTTAATTAATTTGAAACATTTCAATTAAGTTGGTTTCTTTTTCGGAGAACGTAAGCATCTTAATTTCATTATTCGTTCTATTTTTGACTGGAGGCAGGTAATTTCAAATTTAATATAAGTTTTTCGAAAATTTTGTTTATTTCTATATACCGGTTTCGATAATTAAAATTTTTGATTCAACATGGCTCCAAAGTGAATAGATATTTTAACAATAAAGAATATGTTTCAACCTTCGTTTGTTGAAGATGTAACATAAATTAAATAATAAAAATTACACAGTAATTTCAGGTTTACACCATATTCTGACAAAA
Organism: Theocolax elegans; assembly: GCA_026168455.1. Lineage (NCBI taxonomy): Eukaryota > Metazoa > Arthropoda > Insecta > Hymenoptera > Cerocephalidae > Theocolax > Theocolax elegans. The sequence goes on along the minus strand of CM047426.1, from coordinate 17,082,363 downwards.
ATTTCAAAATTAGTATCGAAAAATAAGTAAGTCTAGGTAGGTCCTATGGAATGTACATATATTATTTTTGTATACCTGAGAAATTTCTACACTAGTTCACCTCCGTAATAAAATGTTGAAAATAAAAGAAGGTTAATTATATAACGATGACCGTTATAAACTATGAAATTAGCGTGTTAAATGAAAAGTAAAAAAATAACACGAGGTCAGAATAAATACCTCGGAGTCATAATTATGCAAGGAGATATTAAAACAACTCGTAACAATATTTCGAAAAATGTAAATACATCCTAATTCTCGGTAATCCTAAAGTGACTCGGTGCCAGGTTAAAAGACCCTCTTGAAGCAAACACGAGCGTCGAAGGCAGTGTAGGGTATAAAAAATAAAAGGAGATAATAGAGATAGGAACAGTGCAAAAGTTTTTAATTTGAGATAAAGCAATTTTTAAAATAGCTCGAACGTGCTCAAGTATTAAAAAAACAACTATTAGCGGTAAGGATCGTTCAGTAGGTGATTAATACAACTTTAATCGAGGTAGGTAAAATCGTCCGGTGAGCATTCGTATATAGTTTTATTTACGCATGCGTGGAGTTTGTTATAATCTTTGAGTTTTCCCAACGACGCAACAAAAGTGAGGTATATAAGGGTTACTGCAGCCTCCCGCGGAATTCATTAGCCGGAACAAGTTAGGACGCTCCGAGTAATAAAGTTAACTAGCGACGAAAGTGGGAGGCAACTCGAGTTTCAGTTACTAAATTCTTGACGGCGCGCGTCCGACTAAATTATGTTTCTTTTCTACCTAACGCGATGGTACACTGCACACACACACGCGCGCGCGCGAGTACGCGCACGCCTATAATCCGTTTTTCACCGCTAACCGAAAATATCTAACGAGGAGGAACGAGTTTTCTCTTCTTCTATCGTTATCATAAACGATGCAGTTTACTCGAGGACTTATCCCACCGGACGTTTTAAATCCGTCGTACGTGGGGATTAAGACTCTATAATAATTAACGAGACGGAGCCACAAAGAATCATGAGAAAAATCATTGAACGACCCAAATTAACCGCTTAGCTGGTAGTTAACCGCGCGTTTAAGGGAAAATCAATTTTCTCCGTTTTTATTATTATGTTTCAATAAATAAATTGGTTTAAACGACAGTTGCCTTACGTTTATGTTGAATCTAGCTTTCCTCTTTTCTTAACATTTTCCAAAACATTTTTAAAAACGCTTATTATCCCATCGTGAAAAATTAACGAATTTGAGATTAATCCAGGTGTTGGATAATTACTTAATTATTTGCAAATGTCAATATAACAATTTATATACTTAAAAATTTTTTTTCGAAAACGATGAATTTTTTCGATTAAGAATATTAACATTACATTTATTTTTGGAATATGTTACGAAGCATTGCTTTTCTTTCATAACATATTTTTAAAACACATAAAAAATATCATTTACAATTTTTTAAATGTTTTATTAATTAAATTAAATTAAATTATAACCTGAATATCCAATATCAACGTTATTTTTATATACTCATTTTTTAATTGATAAATATAAAATTACGATGAAATAATAACAATTTGAGTTTATTTTTCGAAATCAAATTATTTGCCTTATATATAATATTTGGACAGGAAGGTTTTGGTATTAATAAGTTTTTTGAAAATATGTTAAACATTTGCATTTAATATTACAAAATTATTAAGTCTTTGTGTACAATTTGTCAAATTTTAATATATATTCGGTGTATATATTTATTTATTCATATAAATTATGAGCATCTCATGGTTCGTATGTATTCAATATATTATTTGTATTGATATTGACTGGATACAAATAATGTTTAACGTAATAATTCACAAATGAAATATTTACAACGTTAAACATAGATATATATCGAATACGCAAGGATCAAAATGAAAAAGATCTCGGTGTATAGTTAAAATGCATTAATTGAGTATAAGTTGGTAAATGTAAACAGCATACTGTTAAAAATACATAGAAACGCGTAAATGTTGCGATAAAGTAAAAGTTGTTTAAAAATAATTCGGCCATATATATATAAAAGAAAATTATTAATAAAACGATTTGAAAGTCTCTAAAAATCTTGATTATTCGAGTTTATGAGGGAGAAACTCAGCAAATAAACCTACCACAATAAAAACAACTCGGAAGAGGAAAAAAAAATGTTAAGTGCCAGCGTAAAGTAAAGAAAATAAAAAAAAGGAAGAAAGAGAAAGACGAAAAGGAGAATCGAGAGTTTACCGAATTTACGGCATTTAACCCTTCTCCGGGTAGTAATTCCTTTGAACAAAGCAATATCGGTAAAGTGGAAGGAGATTAATAAACCGGCGCTTCGTATGGAAGGAGTGTATAGGTAAAAAGTATAGTAGAATCGTTGAATGGAGAAAAGATCGAGGCGCGTCGAAAGTGTCCACGATCCCTACGGTACAGTTTTACGGCTTCGAGCGGGCGTGCGAGACGGCAGAGAGAAAGAGAGAGAGAGAGAGAGTAGAGATAGGTGTGTGTGTATATATATATATACATCCGGCCATCGACATCGTAAAATAAGCTCGGCGTGTAAAGCTAAGCCCATCTCGTTTAGGTACGGTGGCGAGGGTATGTTGCGCGCGTCGAGTTTCGTGAGATAAAAGCCGCACACCCGTACGCACCGCGAGCCCTGTCGACATGATTGATACGCGGAAATCCAAGGCGTTTATCTTTCACCGCGCAGAAATAACCGTGCACCCGGCCGAGCACCCTGCGCTTGAGAAAAATGCACGGAATCTCCCCTATACTATTACTACTACCTTGCTCCACGGTTCTTTTTAATCAAATGCAAATTCGAGGGATGAAGATTTATTGCGCTTCGCGGGGATTTCATAAATCCTTGGGACCCACCGACTTCTTAAGTGCGTCGATCGTGTACATACGTGTATAATATATATTATATATATATATATATATTTACGATCGCCAGACATTGCATATGCTTGCGGTGCAGGATACTAATTGTTACGATTGAAATTTTTAATTATCGACGGCTTCTTCGGATTTACGCTGCGTTTATCAACTTTCTTCTTTTTCTTAGCGAAACGCCCTTTTCCGACAATTTATCGAAAACTCTATAAAAAAGATAATTTATACAGTATCAATGTAATAAATAAGATTGTGAAAATTCATAGTTTTGGAAAATTTTACAACGAAATATGAATACATATTGACATGCAAATATTTGTTAAAATTTTAAAATAATCCATTTTGTACACATACTCTAAAAAAATACAATTTCTGCTCGCGAAAATTATATTTTTCTTTTTTCAAACTAAAAATAATACAGTTATATTCAAAAAATTGTTTTAGAATACAATTCGCTTTAAAATATATAATGTCGACATTACGTAAATAAATATTAACAATGTTTTATATATATTTATTATTATTTATTCATTAATTTTGACTGCCGAAAATGCATATATTCCTTCATATTGAACACTACCAATAAATTTACGAAAATGCAACGGAATATATAAATATCGTGGTCGTATACTTTGAAACGAATGTATACATATATATAATAAATCGCCTTGGAAAAAAAATTTGAAAAATTTACCCAGGGTAAATTTGAAAAGAGATCGAACGGAAAAGGCAATAGCATTATATTCCAGCGGCTTCCCAATAATAAATTCGAGGCGATTCAAATAATCATTTGCCACGCGACTGTAAAACGCGACGTTTTACATAGTCGAGCGCGCTCGAGTACACGTCCCGAGAGCGTAAGCAGAGGAAAAGGTAGCGCAATGAAAAATTTACTTTATTCAGGGCTACCATATTGGACTGAAACTTTTCACAATTCGCCAAGAGAGACACAGAGAGAGAGAGAGAGAGGAAACCTCTAGAAAGAAGAAAGAAGTGAGAGAGAGAGGGAGAGGGAGGCGTCGTTCTCCCTTATCGCCGGAAAAGGCAGTATAGTTTGGTACTAAGGTAAAATGTTGTAAAGCGGCAAGGGGTAAGAGGGAGTGGTAAGGCAGAGAGAGAGAGAGAATATAAAGAAAGGCAGTCGAGGGGTTGAGAGGCTACCCCAGGAAACAAACAGTTAAGCGGGTAGTTCGAAAGAACGTAAACTTTTATCGCCGAGAGTGAAAAAAATATATATACATATCCACACACATATATATATACATATACACAGATATACATGTATATGTATGAATGCATGTATGTATGTAAGAGAAGCATCGATACGCGGGAAAGAGAAATTGTAGAAAACATGTGGGTCTTTTAATTTTTGTCTGTTTCTGGTATTGGTGGTAGGCCACAATCTACCTGATGAAGGTTTCCTCGTAATATAAATAAAATCGGGCAGCCGCGCGCATCGTGATTTAGCGCCTTATTCGATTTAAATGCGAGGCGTCGCGGCGCCTCCTGTTTTAGGTCACGCGCCGAGTAGGGATTTCAATTTAATTAAGAACGGCATTCAATTTGCGATCCTCGCGCATATATATTGCTGCATAACACCGTTACCTCATTGCAAAAGAGTGAGAGAGAGAGAGAGAGAGAGAGGGGGGGGGGGGTAGAGGCGCCACGATAAATTTGCGTATGGAATATATATATATATAAATCGTAATATTGATAATTTACACGCATCGGTCCGCGCAATTTAATCAGCCGGTTCCGCGTGTGTGCCTTATATTTTTGCGAATCCGAACGAATTTCACCCTTAAAAGCCATCGGGATAAATGAAATCGGAGTACAATGCAGCCCCGGGCGTAAAGTGATATCGGAAGCTTCCACTACTACACTAGAGCTGACAGATTGAAGCGCGAAAAACTCGCCAAGCTGAATTATCGATGCCGAAGAGTGGCCGATGGGATTTGTGATTCGTGTTTTAAATAAAATCGAGAAAGAAGTGCCAAGGGTACATACCGAGAGCGAGAAAGAGACAGGGAGACAGAGAGAGACAGTTGCAAAAAATAAAGATGTACATCGGTTGCAGAATAGCGACTTTTTGTTGGCTTTTTTTTTCGTGTACACGTGGGTGTTACGAACATGCTAGACAAAGTGATCAGTCGCGACTGTGCGCGAATACCTTTATACTTTTCTATTATTTCCTTTTTTTCGAGCTGGCGTTTTGCGTTTGACAGTGTCTGAAAAATGCACAATCCACGACATCACGCGAAACTAATTCGACGAGGGATTTTGTGTACGTATATACGTGGATATACGTGCGTGAGTGCTGGATTTTCCAATTTTTTTTTGTCTCTCTCTTTCTCTCGCGTTTTTCGAGGTGTCGACCTTTTTTTTGTTTTTTCCCCCTAGATCGTCATTAGCGACACTTGTCGTGCCCAGACTATTTTTGATGTGTCGTGCGTGTTTTTTTTTCGCTGTTTGTTTGAATGTTTGTTGACTGCTTTGTGTGATTTTTTTACTCCGAAATTCGATGAGAGGAGATTAAATTAAGAAAAAATTGAAAACTTAGGGTGGGTATGACGTTTTAAACCAAAGATTTACTGAACAAGGTCACAAGGTACATTGAGCAATTCCTTTTTTGAAAGGTCGAATTGTTTTCCTTTCTTTACTTCGAATTTTTCCAATGAATGAAATATTTCGAAATTCTACATTTCGTTAAATATTTTGTTCAGTAACACAAACAACTACCGTTTTTTTGGGAGGGAGGAAGGGAGAAGCATTGAATAGTTTAAAGAAATACTAGAAATAGATTGTAGGTTTTATTTATTAAAAACAAAAAGCTTTCAATAAAATAATAATTCATTTACAACAGAATTTTTTATTGTTTACTGTGCTATCGTACGTGTAGAAAAATTATAGAATTAATTTTTACTATTTTTAAAAGTATTATTATATGTGAAAGCTTATTGATAAAAGTTGTAACAACAATTTTGAAGGTACAAAGTAAAAAAGAGAAACGGTATCAGTGCAACAACAATGGGAAATAAAAGTTTTTAAATTATTGAAATAAAAGTGGAAATATTTGGAGATGGTGAAACAATTAAAGAAAATCTCAAATAATATTTATTCTTGATTCTTGATAAATATAAACATCAATAATAATCATACTTTTAACTTTGGGACTAATTGAAATATCAACTTTCCCGAAGCCTCGTAAATCAAAGTTTTCATCGTTTTATTTTTATTTTTCTTTTAAAAAAAGTTTCCCCGCAGCCATTTCCTAGCTTTCAAAGATATCGATAGTTATGCTACCATTTTTCTCCGTGTACTCAGCACGGAGTATTACTTTAAGCTAGCTATAATTTTAGAAACATATATATATATATATATACATAGACAATTATAAATGTAAGAAGTACAAGATTAAACTTTGATTGTACAGCATCAATTATGACATTTAATAAGGGGTGACAATAAGAGTTATCCGAGGTGGGAGTGTTAAAAATGAAAACGTGAGATACACGACGGTTAACAAAGTGCGAGATAAGTTAAACGTTTCGAGTTGCCCGTGAATCGAGAATAACCCGCAAGAAATAATCGTGCGAATGAATCAGCGTAAGAAGAGTGGAACAAAGGACACTGAACTGATAGTATTCATTGTCAAAAAGGTCGTATTTGAAAGTCTAATTAGACGAGCATTAACACGATAAGACCAGAAATTTTTCCTTACCCTCTTCTTACACACTTTGAGATTATACACCGCGCGCATAGATGTATATACATAATACGTATATACAGGTGAGAAGCAAATGGAGAAAAAGGGTTATAGACGATGACAAAAAAATACCGAGGAGTTTCAGGTCCAATTAATTCTTCCGGTAGGTACTCGAAAGGATAGAGAATGGGAGAAAAAAAGCGGAGGTACGCGTAAATAGCAATAGCGGACGGATTAATTAAAACATTTCGTTAAAATGAAGCGTCCTAGGTATAGGATTGGCCACCACCACGGTGTTTACGCAGGAGGGAGAGAGGCGCGTTCTATAGACCAAGTTTCCTTTGGTTGTGTTTATATATATATGCACTGGGGAAAGGGATGCTGGAGAAACAATGAGCCTTCTCATTGTTTCATGACGTCTCGAACAAAGAAGAGTCGGTAAGCGTCCCACTTCCTTTTCCCAACTCTCTTTCTACGTGTCTCTCTCTCTCTCTCTCTCTCTCTCTTTTTCTCTCTGTATATGTATATACTTAGTCGGCAAGGGAGATAAAACAAAAGAAGAATGTAACCGAGTGGAAGTGCCCACCGAATCTACGAGAGTGAGAAAAATTCCTCGGCCTGGATAAGACTTGGAAAAGATGGCGAAACTTGGTCTTATCGAAATTGACTTTTTATTATTACCCGCGACGCTCGGTTTTTAAGAATGACAATTCACGGAATCCTACGAAACAATGGACCTGAGTAAATGACACATTATTATTAACTATTCTGGGTATAATTGTTGATCCACTAAATATGTTTGTATGTCTAGCACGTATATAAAATAAGTTGTGAAAACAACAAAATTAAACAACGAGATGTGAGAAAATCGATTTTTGAAAAAATTAAAAGTAAAGAAAAATTAGGATTTTGTTAATGTAATTATCAAATTAAAAATATAACTTTCCAAACATTTGTAAAATTCAATTCAAGTGCGATAAATTTCAGAAAATACAAACAAATGATTGTGATTGTAAAATATTGTTTTAATTTGACTCAAAGTTTACGTCGATCGGATAATAATAATATATGAATTCTGTTCAGATAATTAAAGAGTCAGTGAAAAAAATAAACAAAACAATATGATATATTTAGATGAGTTTTTGTTCTATATAAATTGATCATTAACTTATCTAGACAAATATTTAGATCGTCGAGAATTCAGGTATTGCAATTGCCCGTATATATGCGATTGCAATTTCTCACTCCAGCGTTAAACCTTGGAACGAAAATGCGCGGTGGGTAAACACTTGGCCTCATCTCCTTGTCCTAGCCCGAGGCGTTGCCCGGTTGTTCCGTTGTATAGCCATCAGGGAAAGGAGAGGTTAGGCGGTAGCGCGGGTTGGACGCCGACAATCGACTATACGGTGCTATACAGCGACAGAGAGAGAGAGAGAGAGAGAGAGAGTTGGAGAGAGGGTGGGAGATGAGGGAGGTATATATACCGCTCACCTCGGGAAACGCGCTTTATTGACCGTCGCGCGAGCCTCCGATGTATCGGATTTCGACCTGTATCCGTCCGCACCTTTACACGTGTAAAACCTGAGAGTGAATGAGTGAACATGTGTGGGTGTGTGTATGTTTCCTCTCTCTCTCTCTCTCTCTCTCTCTCTCTCTGTGACTCTCCGAGTGTATAAGTTTCTGTACGTATGTGCAGGTAACTCTATTCAAATGAGTAGCTTTGTATGCGCGCTTTTCCGTTTACGAATGTAACTTTTACCGGATTAAGTGCTCGCGACGCGCGCATGGAAATTCGCGGATTTAAACCGCTTATTTAATATCCGATATATGCGGCACGCGCAACCAGATCGACGGTATTGCCCAGACATTTGGTTATGTAACTCGACCGTTTTCCTTTTTTTTACCCTCTTTTCTTTTAAATTAGAGTACTCCTATATGTAAATAATTTTACTTTATCTGCATCCATACGCTTATATTCGATCGTAGTCTCGTTCTCCCCCTACCTCTCACTCTTTGTCTGTCTGTATGAGCGCGAGCGCGCCAGTGTATGTGTCTATACTTGAATATTGGCATTTTCGTACAACTCGTAAAAGTAATTGTTAATTTTTTGACATTTCCACCTTGGTAAATTGTACGACATTATACAAAACGGTGTTACAGAGTTATTTAATTATTTTACCGACACATCAAATTTTGTCATTACTGCACTAAATTAGATTTAGTATCGATGTAAACTTTATGGAGTTCTATAAGTAATAAAGACCAACCAATTAAAAAGTAATGAATCCGTAGTTCACTAAAGCTACAATTATTGTACATAGTCAAATTTAATCCATTCGTATACAGATACAAAAATTAACTGTTATAGATAAAATATCTATTTGATTTAATTATGTTATATTGCTAAACTGTATACGAGGACAATAAATTATTGTGAAAAAGTAATGAAACGTGCAAAAAATTTAAAATTCTTACGTTAAAGATCATGAGTGATGAGATGGTTTTTCCAAATCCTTCAAGACCCTTCAACCTCTACCTTAAATAATCGCCCAGTTGTACTTTGCATTTTTACGCGTATTTTTTTCGCCTCGTAACGGTATTAATCGTAAAATATTCTCCACGCATTGGATTTATGCTTGTCGACGAGAAAAATAAAAATAGTTCGAACGAGAAAAAAAAATCTATACGTAGAAATATAACTTTGAAAAATAATTTTATGACGTTTATGTTGCAAAGTTCCTTGAAACGTTTTCATAAATATACTGGAGGTGTTGTTTCCTAATCTATTATTTATCCGGGTATATACGCACTAATTTACACCGGTAAGCAGAGATAAAGAACAGTCTCGTGAACTATTCGTGTGTAGATGTATATAACGAAAGAATGCAAGCGCAGAGTTAAAAAAAAAAGAAGGAGGAGAGAGGGAGAGAATCGAAACATAGGAAGCGGAACCGGGTGAAATAAAAGAGAGTCGCATCAACAATGAAAAGAGGATTCAGTTATTCGCGAGGTAGCGTTTTAACGATAGCTTCGTAAGAGATAGAGGGGGAGTGGCGAAAAAAAAAACTTTTCCCTCTGTTCCGGATTGGTGTATCTGAGGTATCGTATAACGGTCGCTTGAGATTTCCAGACGATTTCACCGGGCACACCGCGCAACGTAATAATTAAGTCCCGTATTCGCGCGGCCGTTTCGCAAATGACATTAATTTTTATGGTAATTTGGGCACGCTACCAACGAAAAAAGAAGAGAGAAAGAGAGAGAGAGAGAGAGAGAGAGAGTGAGAGAGTGAGAGAACCAACGGCTTTGATCCTTCCACAATTGCCGAGGTACGAGAGGACCTCGAGCATTACACACTCTTTTTTTGCGATTCGCTCTTTTTTTTTATTTTGGAGGGAGGGGGACTTTGGCGAGCTTTGGTTTAGAATTGCTGCATTGGGCGCTGAAATATTTTCGATCGCTTTTTCACGCTTTGTATCCAGGTTCTTCCGATTGCCGATGGTTGTTCTATGCGTATGGATTTTCTACGGTTTAATGAAGAGTGTATATGTACGTACATTTCTATGTATGGGTGTGCAGTATCGTTATAATGTTTATTTAATGCTGTTATTCCGTTATTCGAGTATAAAATGTTATTTCCCTCTCTTTTTTATGCTTGGTTGACAATAGATTTGATTAACCTGGTTATTTACGAATATGGTTGCATCCAGGGGGAAAAAACGCGAATCTCGTTAAAGTGCAATTTGTGATCACGTCGATAAATCAAACTTATTTTCAAAATGTATTTTGTATTAATTTACATTTTATTTTAGATTTATTCGACTGATTTATTTTTTTAAAATATATATTTATACTTTGAATGTGTAATTTACATACGCGGCAAAACATTAAAAAAAAATTGATTTACGTACTAATTTTTTTGTTGAATTTGAATAAGAGTGTATATATAGTACGACACAAGTAACAAAATATTAAATAAAATAAAATTTAAAAGTCTTTCAAGTTCTCATTTTAATTTACTTTAGGTACGTGAATGCTTCGCGCAGAATAAATAAAGATATTAAATTATAAAAGATAGAATTTTAAGTTTGCGGTTTTCTTTCAAAAGATATTTCTAGCATATTATTTACATTTACGTTGCGAGTTTTCATAAAATATCATGTACTAAGGAATACATATAATACACTTTATCCTTTGTATCTTAGATTTTATTTTTACCTTGTTAATGCACAAATAATGAATTAATTAAAAAATTATTCATTTCCCTTTGGATGAATTTATTTATACGTATACGAAGCGAAAAAGAAAAATGTTTGGTTGTAATTACTTATAAAGGAAAAGGAAAATAAAGGAAGTAGAAAATGATGATACGGAAATTCGTGTAGATTATTCGTACAATAAACACAAATATTCAGACAGCTTGCAAAGCGAAGATGGGTAAAGGAACAAAGTTAGATTTTGAAAAATAAAAGGTCGAAAAATGTTTCGGGCTTAACGAGTTTAGCAGGTAGCGCGGGTATCGATCATTTCTGTCAGGCCGTTTGGAAATCAGATTACGCGAATGTTGTTAGGAAAATCGTCGGCGCGACAGGAAGCTCGTTCGAAGCGAGGAAACAACTCCGGCTGCAGGGTAATGCATTTATCCGCGCCTACCAACGCCGACGCCGCCGTCGCCGCCGCCACCCGGACGTTGCGTCGGGCTGAGGTATTAAATTGCTTCCGGTTACATATAACTCGCAGTCGCCACCACCTTACACCACCACCCCTCCCCCTACCCCGTCGCCTTATCCCAATAAGGAAAACTCCTGTCATTTCATCGCATTCTTCATTTCCTTCTGTAACCTCCTTCTCGAAGCAATAAGTCTTGAGTAGCGTATGACGAATTCACGGAAATCGCTTTTCAAAAAGATGTAAAGACCGCATTTCTCAATCTGTTTGTGGGAAGTCGACGATGTATAGACAGGAGATTGTTGATTAATTGTCTTTTAAAAATTATTTCTTAAATTTCGATTAATATTTCCTTTACACCTGCAGGAACAATTCCAAAATTTTAGAAGTGCTGCGTTTACATGCGATACACTACGTATATTTTGCTTATACAGAATGGTTGTTGATAGGAAATTTTAGTTTTTAGTAACCCATGAAAATTCAATTGTACGAATAGCTAGATGAATAAAATTAAAAATTTGTAGGGGCAAAGTTAAAAATTCTATACACACATACTAGGTAAACAACATGGAAGAAATTATTTTCTTCTATTATATCTGCATATTTTTTGTATTTACTAAAAAAATATAAAAATAATATTCTTTATGTTCTTACGCGTATGTACATACCTGTCAATAATTTAGTAAAAAAAAAAAAAAGATTGCGTACAGCATAACAATGTCATCGAATTTATCGAGAAAATGATATTTTACTATACGTTATCTTGTTAGATTAAATAATGTACATCGTTAAAATGTTGTTTTAACATTCTTCTGTTATACAAACATCATTGAATTATAAATTATTATTTGATTTTCCAACATTTTTCGTACAAATACACATATACGTACATACAATAAAGGTATTGTACTGTATTAAAATAAAAATATATTTTACAATTAATACACGGAATAAATAAATTAGTTTAATATTAAATTTAAAAAAAATCCGACTTTGATATACAATCACGAAGTATCATCCATTAATAGAATGAAAGTAATTGAAACCAGAAAAGTATTTTACGTATAAAAACGATTCTCATACGTCATAGCAAATTGACATCTATTCGAAACTGTTATTTAATAAAAAAAAATTTGCGGATGGAAAATGCATTAGCGACGTATATTGCGATTGAAATGCTCCGTTGAAAATTTAATTTACCATTTTTATTGCGCACAGCGATGATTTAGACTTTGTTGTAAAAAAAAAGAGAATTAATGATTGTTCTGGATTTTTACATTCTATAAAGGATTTCAAGAGAATGCAATTTTCCATGATACTTATGATTGGCTGAATTCTTATAAATTGAGAGTAAGAATGGATCTTCCAACGAATTGCATTGGGATTCTTTCTAGTCCCCTATCAGTTCTCTCGTGCATACAACATTTCGCTTTTATTTTTGAAGGAAAAATCTCAGCTATTCAATGGCATTGGCCGTGACTGCGCGATATCGTATTACTCTTTGCATGACAAAATTTTATATGGTACAAATCGGCTTTGTTACATTGTGAATTACAAAAAAGATTACTTAAATACCTCGAATGAAGTATATGTACCTTACATTATAACTTTTGCCCAGTTATATTTTTAAGTATAAATTACGGTAAGAAATGGTTACGTGAAATTTAGTCGCGCGCCAGCACACTGAAATTTCATTTAGACTTCAGTAATCGATGTTATCTCATCTCGTTAAAACAATAACCAAAATCGTCGCGCGAGTTATAAATTTTATCTCCGCGAAATAGAGAAACCTCCGAGGTACGCGCAAAACAAGGGAAACGCAAGAAACTATTAACCGAGCACTGCGAGAGGAGTAATCCACCTTGTACATTTTTTGCTACACAGAGAGGTAGCCCCGCGAGAATTCATATCGCACGTCGACGTTGCATAATCTTCCGTCGACGATTACGCGTGCGTTACCTTTTTTGTTCCTCTCGTTCTCTCTTTACCCAACATATTTCAGCGGTATACCCCAAGGGAATCCAACCAATGGGATAAGCCGATTAATTTTCATCCAGATGCAGAGACAGAGAGAGACAGACGGAGAGAGAGAGAGAGAGAGAGAGAGAGAGAGAGAGAGAGAGAGAGAGAGAGAATTCTATGCAGCGGTGACACCGGATGTGTACGAGAGGATTCCAGAATCGCACGTATTTTCACCGAGCAGGGCCTGTGGACTGTCCGATAAAACCAATTCGCCTTGTTTCCTTGGGTAAGATGCTCTTGGGTTTTTCAATAGTTAACTAAGCGCTTTATTTCGGTCCATCAATAACTTTCGTATACCAAGGGTTTACTTCGTGTAAAGGCTTCCTAACGACCTTCTAAAGATAAATTGAACGACGCATTCTCACCGAGGGGAGTAGCAAATTTAGGATAAATTATATACTTGTGTATATAAATTTGTTAAAATACCATGTAAAATGTTTGCTAAATAAATTATTGATTTATTCAATTTTATGCATCTACCTTATTTCTCCCATCCCAATATTTACCGTGTTCCTACCTTACCGATTTGTAAGCGGCATAGACTTTGACGTTATGCAAAAGGGAGTAATTTACGGAATCATAAAATTCTACTTACTTTCATTTGTTAATAACATGTATCTCTATGTACTAAAAATTATTAATAAGACAAATAATTCAGTATTCTTTAACAATTACTGCTATATTTTAAAAAACAATTTCTAAATTTTTGGAGTAAGGGATTTATTCAAAAATTAATACTTTACCCAAAATGTAACACTTATTGGTTACTAATAAATGAAAGACAATGGAATTACATTAATCAATGTCAATTGTTTTAGTTGTATCCAATTTCGTAGAAAAGGTAAAAATTTGATTTGGGGTATCCTTACATCAAAATCATACCTGTACATTATAGTAAAATTACATATTTTTGATTAAAAGTTATTAATAATCATTCTAGTAATAATCTATTGTGTAAAATTATCGCAACTTCTTGTAAGAAATGGATCTCGAAAATTAATCAATTTTTCTATCCAAGATTTAGTACAGAAATAAATAAATAAATAATAAACGAAGGGTAACCATCCTATTTATAGCTAATGCTTCATTTTAATTACGTTGAATTTAATGTAATTGTTTAGATCGATAAAAATAGAGAATAAAAAATTGGGAATAAAATTTCGTTTCAGTTGTACTATAAAATAATAAACTCGATGATAAATACAAGATTTCATATCCATTTAATCGTACAAAATCTCCCAGAAGGACATATTCTTGGGACATATTCGTAATGTGTTCCGTGGGTATTTACGGGAATGGATGCCGTGCACAACGATAATTAATATATGCGTAGGACCATCCGGAAAGCAGTTGATTATCGTAGGTATTGTGTTGCTGGGTACGAGCCTCTCTTTCCGAGAAGAGGGCGAGTCGGTCGCATTAGAGGAGTCGCGCAATCGACGTTGCTTCCGGCGAATATCGATGGGCCCGGGCCATGGAAGTTCACGCTGGTCTTGCGCATAACCAAGGAGAGTTTGCGACCACGCCGTAAACGCGCGGTGCGCCCAATGTGTTTAACGGTCTTCTGATGCTACGGACAATCAGCTCGAAATGGGCTATATATATACCATATACGGAACCACCAGGACGATCACGAGAGAGAGAGAGAGACCGAAAGAAACTTGATGAGATTCGACTTGGTTCGGTGAAATACGTTCGTATTATCGCGTTTCCTATTCTAATCACGAGTTTACTTTAACTTGTTCGATACACCCGGGGTGTGGTCCCTCCAGTATATACGTATAAACTATTGATTGATAGGTCATTCCGTTCAATTCTCATTTCATCAATTGCGAAGATTATTTCGAACGCTTTACGGAAGAAAATACAAATATTTTAAATCACATTTTTTAAATTTGAAATCTTACGTGCGAAACAATGAAAATCGCTTCGCGTGCACTCGTTAAACAAATTTGATTAAATATTTCGAAATATTATAATATTTGTAAATTAAGCTATGTGTATGTAAATTTACTTTTATTAAATCAGCAATTTTATACTCGTTTCGTTGAAAAAAAAGAAGAGAAATAATTGTAAATAAATTTTATTGTATATAATAAATTTAAGAATTTAACGAGGCATCGCTTCATTTAATTTACTTGTTTATAATGTACATTTTATTATAGTATTTCAAAATATTTTAAAAATTAAACCAAACCAAATAAATCAAATTATATATATATATATATATACAAATGTTGTTTGAATTTTTTACATACTTTTTACGATTTACATATATTTTCGTACCTGTATTCCATATATATAAAATGAATTTTAAATAATAATACGAGTTACAGTAACAATTTAATTATAAACATAATGATTAAAAATCAATTGTTTTGATTAAATAATGCTCGATGACCCGTGTATAATATGCCAATACAGTTTAAGGAGATAAATTTAAATTGAACGTATGCAGTCATATATAATTCAATACATCCACGGCATCGTTTCATTTTTAATATATTCCCTATATCATATTTAATTAGAAATGAATACTTAAAAAATGTTTTTTTAACGTAAATTAACAAAATGCTTCGAAGTAATATCAGCTGTCTAGAATACCCTTGATTAAGAAAGTTATTTGAGAGGAAGGAGAGAGAGAGAGAGAGAGAGAGGGGAAAAATATATATATGCAAAAATAACGACTATACGAAAGGTTTTTATATCAAGTTATTACATATTCATAGGCACGCGATTTCCAATTCTATTTTTATTTCTTTCAATTATTCTCATCAGTCGTTAAAGATTCATTTACCAAGCGGCATTATTCAAAGAAGCGAGATCGAAATTGCTCTTTTTTTTCCTCTCCATCTCGATGAAAGCGAGAAGGGCGATTTATTTAAAGAAGAAGAAAAAATGTATTATTTTTTGTTCTCTCTTTCCATCCCTTCTTCTCTGAGGGAATAACGACGGCCATAAAGAGAAGACAATCTTCGCGGAAATAAGCGTGTCAAGACACTGGTGGTATAAATATGTAAGAGAGATGGTAGGCCTCAAAGGCGCATTCACCGTCGGACAGTTTGCCACGGCGAATATTGCCAAGTGTGTTGCAATTTCAAGTCATCGTATATCTTAACCCTCCCATACGGAAATTTTCGACCCGGTCTCTTTGAAGAGGATTATTTCGTTGCGGCCTCCTCGGGGTTTAATAACACTGCGAAAGAGAGAGAGAGAGATGGAGGGAGATATCTTCATCTCGGGGTAAGCTTCGACAG
This sequence comes from Theocolax elegans, assembly GCA_026168455.1. Taxonomy (NCBI): domain Eukaryota; kingdom Metazoa; phylum Arthropoda; class Insecta; order Hymenoptera; family Cerocephalidae; genus Theocolax; species Theocolax elegans. The sequence goes on along the minus strand of CM047426.1, from coordinate 17,065,782 downwards.
CGTGTAAGAAGATGCGCGACGGTAAGGAAGCGCAACTGATAGCTGCGTCGTGTTTGCTACGTGCAAATATCCTGCATGCTTGAACCGTTTTCCTAGCTTTCTAACCCTATTTCTACGCCCTTTCGTGTCCCGCTACGAGATTGGCTTTACTTTTTGATTTTTTCGACGAGGGTTATATGAATCTAGTCTAGACGAAATTTCGTGTTATGACTTTGAGATTTCATATATGGCGTGCGCGTATTTCCTATGTATTTCCCTTGTTGATTTCTACGAAAAATAGTTTATCTTATACAGGACTTTGATTATAAATTTTATTTAAATTATTGTTTACACATTACTCGTAAAGCGTTAATAATCTTTGCATAAATTGTTTTAAATCTGGTATAAAAAGTTTGGATGTTTGAAGATTTTGAAAGATGTGTTTTCAAATGGCATTTCATAACAAAATATTTTAGAAATCTGTACACGCTGGAAGTTTGACACATTTAGTTATAATATATAATATTATAATGCGTTAAGAAGATGTATTAGTTACTTATGTTTTTTTTTATTTTTTAAAAATATTCCGCTTTTTTTGTAATACAAAACTTTCTTCATACACTTTAAAGACGATATTATTATGATTTTAGATTTATTTAAAAAAAGATTAAAATAATAATAGAAATTACTTATTATTAAATCTAAATTCTAGAAGTTATAAATATTCTTTATGTATGTCTTTAAAAGTAAAAAAAAAGATAATTTACTGCTCTGAATACTATATTCCAAATGACGCTCGATATTTTGTCTCAAAAATAACTATTTTTAAAAAAGCTATATCTACCTCAGTGGATATTGAACATACTGAGGTTAGTTGAAAGGTATTCTAAGAGGTTACGGAGATCTTAAAAACCCTTCTGCATTGTTTTTTTTGTTCTCCGAGCAAATATTTAGAATTAGTTTTACCGTGACTATAAAAAGTATCTCTCGAAATAAAAGTCTCGGTTATAAATTCTCACGAAAGGTTTAAACAAAAGTTAAGTTTTTGTCTTTGTACGTACACGTGCGTATGTATATATATGTGTATGTATATGTATGTATGAAGCATTATCTGTCCGTGTATAATAACTCGCTCAGTTTATTATAACCTTAGGCAGACGGTATACCATAGGAAAAATGATATTACATTCGCGTCTAGGAAAATAAAGTTCTTAAGATGCAGTAGTTGGCAAGACGTCATAAACACAGTACGAAACAAAGAGAGCCTCGACGCGTTTTTCAATGTGATTTAGCGGAATGGCACTTCCGAGCAAATGCGCTCACGCACATGCGTTATAGACAGATCAAACTCTACAGATAGATGGCCCAGACTCGTGCGCAGCTGTTTGTCCCACCTCTCTACCTCTCTCTCTCTCTCTCCCGCTCTACCTACATTTATCAGAGGTAATAAAAAATATTTAACGGCACCTAGGAGCAAAGATATATACAGTGACGAATGTCCATACGAGAAGAAACCCAATGGTATATATACATTGTAAATACAATCGAGATAGACTGTATTTTTTTTATATACGGTTGTAGGGGAAGGAGATGTACGCTCGGGTGAAATTTTGGAAAGAGAGAGAAAAAGAGAGAAGAAAAATGAGGTCGTAAAGTAATTTGCTTATAGCTGTGTCCCCGATATTTGATGATCGAAGGTATAAATTAATTCGACGTTAATTAAACCAAGCGCCCTCCTCCCGCGATCGCTTATTGTCGAAGCGCACGATGTAATTAACTAGCTGGGGGCCAAGTTTGCATCGCAAACCACCGCGTTGTATTTGCGGCTTGGACCACTCTATCTCTCTCTCTCTCTCTCTCTCTCTCTCTCCCTCCCACCCCCCTCTCCCTCTCCCTCTCTCGCTCGCTCACTCATTTTGTACCAGTCCCACCCAGCCCGTACTTCACCTGGGGAATGTTGAAATCGGTAAATGGAAACTTGCTGCACAGTCCATTAATAACTCGAAAGTTCTTTTTGAAAGCCGATGCGTCACTCGTGGATTTGATTTACTCTACACCCTCCCGCGACATTTTTTACATATATATGTGTGTGTGTGTACATATATAGCTTAGGCGAAAAGGTACGCACAAACACACGCACGCACAGACGCACACTCACATAAGCACGAAAGATGTTTTTCGAACCTACGCGTCAAAGGTATATGTATGTATGTATGTATGTATGTGTGTATATACATACACCAAGTTTAATTAAACTTTTCATAACTTAATGAACTACCGCAAAAAAATGTTTTAAAGTCTTTGACAATTTTTTTTTTCCAGATATCCCAGGTTCCTTCCTCCTTACGCAAAGTTAATTCCCGGAGTTAAGATTAATACAGAACTTCAATTACAAATTTTAAACTCATCCGTTCATCGTAGAGAAGCCATTTTCATAGTTTCCTGAAATTATGTCGAGTTTGATGACTTGTATATATATATATACATACATATATACATATATATAGATACATATATACATAACGCACGTACGAATGTCTTCTTTACTTTAATGTCGATGTGAGGAAAAAAAATTTGCAGTGTATCCAATTATACAAAGAGAAAGAATTAGAAATCAACTGTTTAAAGGTTTAATTTGCGTGAATAAAATTTTGTGTGCTTTTGGATACACGTTTTTAAAAAATGATACACGAGAGCGTGACGCAGCATATACAAATGAGATAAAAATAAACATAAACATCTGATATTATAATTTTATATTTATGTTAAAAAATGTTAAAACAATAATATACGTATGGAAATTAATATGCAAAATAAAATAATAAATTAAATAAATATATATAAACTATCCACTTTGTTAAACTTAAATTAAAATGAAAATTTATTGAATCTTACGAATCCACTTAAATTCTGACAATTGATACAATGCCTGCCAGACTCGATGTACCCCATGTACCAGAGGTTGTTAAAACACAGGAATTAGTAACAAAATCGGTGAAGCCAAAGAGTAAAAACAGCATAAACAAGAATAACAGGTATTTATAATTTTTTATATAAGAAGTATTAAAAAAATATTAGTTTTTTCCGTACATGGTGTAAATGTCGTATAAATGCAAACGTCCTCTTACCTAATATCTGATAGTTATTGAACTTCCTTTTACTATAAAAATTACTTGCATAACCAAATTGCATAAGATATTTTAAACTACGTAGAACAGAAATGTTTATTGAATTCAAATAAATGCATTTGAAGAAGTAATATTTAATTTAATTAAATTAGATAAATATTTATTTAAATTAAGTTTAAAATAACAGATTTTATTTACATATGTGAAAGTATTTATTTATTTCAACTGAATAATTTTGCAAATATATTAGTAATTTTACGTTAACTGATCAGAGTAAAATTGTAAGCTACACTGAATATTACGAGCAGTTCGAAAATGTTTCGTTTAGTGTACAGAAAACATGCTTTGGTATACAATTTCCGATATTTGGATTTATTATGATTCTTAAAATTTTAAATAACATTTTAATTACTTGATTCCAGGTTTCTTTAAACTTTTGGATGTTCTTGTCAGGTTACGATACTTTGCAAACTCTGGCATTTTTTAATTTTTCTGAATTGGATGGATAGATTCAAGACAATTTTTGTAAAGATATATTTAATCTTAAGTAACGAACATTGATAAATTTGGAGATAAATAGTTGCAAAACTAACTAATTGTAAAAGAAATGGAAACATTTCATTTTTTAAGTTAAGTCAATTTTCGAATAAATTATTTTCAGTATCTACATTTTTTCCCATTATTTGAAAATATTCAGCTGATTCCTAGTGCATTTTAAGTTTTGATCTTACGAGTTGAAATGTACGACTAAATGTATATTATTATAATTAAATTTGATTTTCTATGTACTAATCAATAACGTAACGCACTAAATTAAATAAGAAAAATCACATACGCGCATAAATATGGTTAATGTTCGTCAATCGTTTTACGCACCATTCGTATCAGCGCAACTGGTGCACCGAGCAACCAACATTTCAATGTTCATCCTCTAAAATATTAATTATCAAAATGTCTAAATTTATAATAGTTGCTATTAATTGTGCAAATGCTATAGATGTTTCTTCAATACACACAGGAGCGCGTATGGATATCGAACGAAAATACATGAAAAAGACAAATAATCAGATAGTGCGTGAATAAGTTTGTATCGCGGGGTGGCGTACGATTCGTTTCCGTTGGGTATATATATCTTTCTCTCTCTCCCCAGTGTGTGTGTGTGTGTCTCGTCTATATCCAGACGAAATAATGTAGGAATCTCGCGTACCGAGACAGAGACGTCGGATTGGATCCGCAATTGGAATCCGCCCCTCGTTCCCGTGCACAGGGAGAGAGAGAGCGAGAGAGAAACGAGTGGCCACGCCGGCGTGTGGCCAATGATATATGAGAATATAGGTGGAGGATATACGCGTCAGGACTGGTTCGTATACTGCCATGGCAACCCGTGCGAAACTGTGTTACGCCAAACAAAGCTGGAAACCATAACTCATCACACTTATATGACCGTGGAAACATTCGCTCTGCTATACCTTATACCTCTAGTATTACTGGCTCCTACAAAAGGACATCTTAATCGAAAAAGGATTCGAGGATCTGCTCGCCTCGCTCTCTCACTCTCTTTCTCTTTATTGCTCGTAAAAAATCGGTATGTTGTCTTGACTCTCGATAACCTCTGACCTAACCTCCAAAAACACTACCCCTTTTTACGAGGATAACCTCTCATGCTAATCTGATCGCCGCGTTTTACGGGAAATAATAAATTCGGTTCGCGTGTCAGAAAAAGTTTACGTCTACTCCAAGCTCGTTCAATCGAATAATAATCCACCCCCAACCCCCAACCCCTATCACCCATCCCGCCATACGTACGTACACACACACACACACACACACCGTGTTGCCCAATCACTTTTCTCGAGTGGTTAAAATTATCCATCTACCTCGCCTCCTTCGGTTGTTTATGGGTTTCTCGTTCCCAAGATAATTACGTATAATGCGTTCTTTGTGCCTCAAAATTACTCGAATTGCTCATGAATATTGCAATATCCGAGGATACGATGATATTGAATAATTGTACGCGATTATGTATTCATCGTGTTAGAATTAAACAAGTTATTCCGGGATATCGGGTAGTTTACTAAAGAATTTATCATCTTTTACGGCTTCCAATAGATTATCCAATCGTTTATTTATATTATCATTATTGATCTCTCTTATTTTCGTGCGGATTTAATTACCAATTTCGATTTTTAACGACTCTAATGAAATTGGATGCGGCACTAAAAGTAACGAAACTTTCAAGAATAAAATTTTGTTATTTTCCCCAGTAATATCAACTGAAGATGGTAACTCCAATTTTAATAACCCTAGAGTACTGGATTTTAAAATCGATTTATAGATTGTACGGTAATAAATTGCCCGGTCTTCGAATTAAAATTAATATCGACCGCCTAATTGAAACGTAATACTGGCTATAAAGAATATCATAATAACAGGGGCACAAACGCACTCACTTTATTTTAATTTTATAGATTATATTATATTAAAGTATTAAATAATTATTAATCACATCGCAATTAAAATTAAATCAGTATTTAGTAAACACGTCGTTATCAAATTAAAACAGTACCAAAGTACTTTTAAAAGAAGTGTTCACTAATTTCATACGAATTAATTACATTTTTCTTAATTACATTTTTTTCTTGTAAAAAAATCATGTAATTACTCGAAAGAGTAAAAGATTGATTTAATAATCACGGTAAAAAGATATTGCACTAGGTTAAATTTAAAGCATAGGTTGATTGTACATTCGAACATTGAATACATTCAATTTATTTTTTTGCACCGTGCATAACAGCTGCCTAAACAATTTGAATATTGTTTATAATATTTTGGTATGGTGTAGAAAATTATTGCTCAATTTTTTAGTGTTGAAACCGAATGTGGTTTTATTTCTTTGGTACACAATCTACCCTCTTCGAAATTCAACAAAAATGTAATGTTTAATAAAATTGGTAATCAAATATTATCAAATATTATTTATATATATATACTTAAATTACAATGATAATGTAGAAAATATAATAATATAGATATTCTAATAATTTGTTGAAAATACTTGCAAGGTATTTAGTACATGATTCTAAGTAGTAGAAAGTGGATTTAGTCAGGCGAGAAAATAACTGTACAAGTTAATCTGCAGCAAATAGAAAATTATCAATCAAAAAATAATATTAATGAAAATAGATGTATATATGTTACATCAGTAGCAAGGTTTCGATGTGGTCAGAGGTTACAAGGATAGGTTTCGAGTTAGCACAAACCAAGCGACGAGTTAATTTAAGCTCGAGTTAAGAACGGTACCAGCTCGGGCAAGTAATTATCAAAATACGGTGTTTTCGCGGGCGAGCCTCCCGACGACTGAATGTTACAAGTCACCCTCTCTCTCTCTCTCTCTCTCTCTCTCACACACACACACACACACACTCTCTCTCTCTCTCTTACTTCAGTCCTTCATTCGAAATTAATTAACGGATGACATGCATTTTATTAAAACAAGGCAGCTTCATTAAGTGCAAGTCATGTCGTGCATTTATCGCCGGATTGCACTCTCTCAGTGTCCCGAATTTCATCTACACTTAATACACGTGCAACCAGCAATATATATATACAAATATACATCTACGTGTAGGTGTGTGTGTGTGTGTGTGTGTAAGAGCGTCTTAACGGAATCGAATTTTGCAGCTCGTCCGTACAACATTGATTTTGTATCGGACAGGTAATTACAGATGGCTTCATACGGGAATCCGTGCTACGAATTATTGAATTTTGCTTCGGACGTACTAAACGGAGTCGCCAAGTTATAATGTATAAAGAGAAAGGAAAGAGGGAAGGAACGGCAGAAGGCAAGTGACCCTTTGCAATTTTATTTCTACGGTATATAGCTCGCGCATTAAGAGGGTCGTATACACTTGGATAATAGATCATTATCTTATCGCGCGGCGCGATTTTGCTCCGTTTATGAAAAGAGCCCATTGTTGTAATGACAAAACGAGGTTTTCGCTCCTCCTTCTTTAGCAATTAAATGATATTTTTACGCGGCGGAAAACCGAGGGTGGAGAAGAATTATTTTTATCTGAATAACAAGGGAATGAGATGGGATGTTTTATAGGTTAACGTTCACCGTTAGATGATAACTACAAAATTGTTTACTATTTTGTATTTTCTTTATGTAGCGAAAAGTCTTGATAAGGTTATTTTCTTTTCCGTAGTACACCGTCAGAATTTTCCGATAAAAATTATCGTGACATACATGGTAGAAAAATAATCGAATAGTCGAGACAAAATGAACCTTTTTGATCGACCTGTCCTTTTCAGTGGATGGTTCGTTCCTATTGTATAACTTAAATGTAATATTACTTTATATTATATATATATATGTGTATATATACACCCACACGTACATATACATTCCACGTACTGTGTAATCAAAAAGTAATGGCTAGATTTGATATGAAAATATTGATAAAACTAATGGAAAAAATTTATATTTTTACGAAATATAATTAATACGTAAAATTATTAAAATCAATAATATTGAAGTAAGTGTGTTCATACGCTGAAATTTTTCCAACCCTGGTAGAAATTTCAATCTCGGAACTGGATATTAAAAATTGCTAGCGAATAGCTTATGATGAAATGTTTTCCGAATCATTTAATGAAATGAACGTAATCTCCAAATATTCAAATTATGTTTCCGATGCACAATGAGTATGAAAATTCTTATGAATTCGTTTTGCTTTTTAAATTGTTCGCATCTTCATCTTAACTGTATCATTTAGGATTTGTACAATCTGAAAAAAATAGCTTAAAATATGACAAACTTTTAATTTTACTCATAAATATCTATGAAATGCGAGGAATAACGTTTTATCGATATTACAAACTTTGATGTAAATTATAATTTATTCCATTCAAAGGTTGAAGTTATTACTAAGTATACACTTAATTATTCAAAGACAATTATTATCTTATAAAATAGCAAGCATTAGTTACTTTGACTTTGAAAACTAAGATTGAATAATTTACTACCGCACTGTTTACAAATTAAGCTAAAAAATAGATAAATATTCAAAAATTGGAGATTAATTTATTATCCTCGATGCTCAATTTCTTGTAAATTTAGTACAATAACGATTCGAGTACATTGTTAACACCGTGTAATATATTTAAAAAGCGGTTTCCTCACTTTTTCAAAAGGAGGAATGAAAAAGGAAAAAGTAAAAGCTCCTTTTCATTACATCAAACCTTCATTTTCGTAATACAGTATGAAAAATTCTGCGATATAACGTGAAATCTATCGTTCACGAGATGGTAACCCACGTTCGATGCTCTCCAAATGCGTATGTAATAGACGATCGAAGAGGCTCGTTATCCCTAAGAGGAAATCGCGCGAAGCTAAGGGGTGAAAATTCTCGAGTATAGCTACGCTGTGTGTGTGTGTGCACGTGCACGGACCTTCGGTAGATATCTTGATTTACCGGCCAGGATTCCGGACAGTTAATGACCAGTCGTATAAGAGTAAGACTTACGATGGCAATTCGAAACTTGAAATATCCCGTGCGAGAGTCCACGATTGTTACCGAACCAATAGCCCACACTAAAAGTCTTGGAATGCAGTTACGATTCTTTATCGCTTACGCGTGTTTACGAGATCCACCGATATTCATTGGGCGTAACCCTTTTTATCTTTTTCATTTTATACACATATCTATATATTCTATTTTTTTTTTGCCACCAAATTTTGTGCATGCACGCATGTACTTTTGTATTCGCGGCGCGAACTTTCGAGAGATTAAGTTGCTAGTGCCCGGTGCAAAAGAAAAGAGAAAAAAATAATAAACAGAATCGAGTGAATTTTTAAACCCTGTCGACAGATGTTTCCGCGGGGAGGATGAATTTTTACCATCACCCAGCGCGAACGTGAAATTAATTTGAATCGGGTTTGGTGCCGTGGGTATAACGTACTCCCGTCACGTGTGTTCTATGGCGCGACGCTCGGCACAGCCGTAAAAATATAATCGTCACTAGCTCGCGATTCGTGCATGCACGTACACCGATCGAAAATTAAAAATGGTTACCCGAGTTTAAAAAATAAATTTCTTTTGCGACGAGAGAAACTTGCTAGTGCGATTCACATTTAATATTGTAATAAATACGGTATTAAGATTCCACACCTTAAAAACTTTGGTATAAAATAAAAATAAGCTCGCAAAAATTTTTTGCTTAGGTTTATGATAACGTATTCTAAAGTTCTGATTGTTGTTTGTAATAATGATTCTCAACAAGCTACCTTTAATTAAATTAATTAAATTAATTTGAAGTTTCTACTTAATAACAGTTCAATTAGATATAGATCATACATCAAATTTAATATAGTAATTTATTTTTATAATTTATTCTTTTTTATAGTCCATCAAATTCTTGTATTATAAAAAAGTATACGATATACAATTAATTAAATTATATATAAAGTAACAGCTGTTTGAAGTAAGCTCGCTTTATCTCATGTAATATTACAATGCTGAAACTCTATACTGTGTAACATTAAAAACTTTTTACTATGTATTATATAGAATGTGTATATGCTAAAGTTTTAACAAAATCAATAATTCAGTGTTCCGATAGTCTCCTAGCTAGTAAACTATATTCTGTTTGATGGTAGATTTATTGAACAATTTACGTAATAAAAGTGTTTATTTAATCAGTCAAATAATTAATCATACTTTACAATTAATTTATAATTAATTTGTTGTTAAAATAACAATTACTGGAAATTATGTTAACAATACGCAAACACACACGTAAAATCATTACAAACGCATATATAGTTGTCAATTTATCATTAATTATTCATTATCAAATGGATAAATAAATATAAGCACATTCTGTACTCGCATTGCATATACGAGAAGTAAAAAATAATATATTTTTGTGGAAGAAAGTACATTATCCGTAGAAGGAAGCATAACCCTAAAAAATCCGTGAGTTTACAAGACAACGAGAGGAGCGCGTAAGCGTACATGCGCACAGGTAAGGAATTCAAAAGACAAGTTAAAACGAAATATGCTCCCAAGCTCGACGTAAGAAATTCCATTAGCGCGGTACGTAATAAGGGGCGCCGGTGCCGTCGTCGCCGTCGCCGCCGGTCGGGTCGCATCGATCTAAATTAATCGCGTCGTTAATATCCGCGAACTAATTGCAATATTCGCGCGAGCGGTGCCGAAACTGGTGCAATTTGTCGCCCGGTACGTCGACACACGCGCGTACAACTACCACCACTTCCACCACCACTACTATACTAGACTCGTAATGCCTTACCTTCTTATACACGTACTTACCTACACACTATTTTTTTTCCTCCTCCTCTCTCCAAAATAAAGCCAAGGGTGTAGAGCGAAACTATGCGAGTTTTTATGCTCGAGTAAACGATAGCCTCAACCTTCTCTTATTTTTTCCCTTTACGATCCAAGGTGTATACACGTATATATATATATAGGAGGGGGCAACACACAGCCGGCGCGTTCGCGTCGAGATTACGCGGGCGATGTATTCCCGTGGGGCTGCAGGTTGCTTCTGACGCGAGGAACTTGCCCATCATCATGTAAATGCCGTACTCGGCCAAGTGCCGTTAAGATCGACAGTTGGGGCTAGCTTCTCCTAACTTTTGCATTTCCATGTGTGTGTGTGTGTGTGTAATATATACACGGATGTACGGCCAGAGGGGTCAAATTATTTTAGAAACTCGGGCCTGACTTTTGAATGCGCGGACGACGAGATTTATAATGCAGGGATAGAGCCGCGAGACCAGCTCGAAAATTACGAGGAAAATCGAGTAAACTCGATGACAGGCTTATAACCGTTTGCTTTACCAAAATTAATCATAGGGATTCACGTTTGACCTGTATGTACCGGCGCCACCACCACTCCCTCATTTACCTCGTCACTTACAAATTTGATTTTCGAATAGTGCGTTTATTAAATGTTATTTGAAATAATTCGTCCTGCACAATGGATTTAAATTGATAGTGTATACCAGGAGCATGATGGAATAATGTAGTCAAACGCTCGCGGGCTAACAATGACGCAGTGTGTATTTTAAATGAATTACGAATTAATCAAAAAGTCGAGAGTAATACGTACGCGCACCTAGTTTATACGGCCCTTTATTAATTATCAATTCTATTTACATTTTGATTATGACCGATTTAACCGAATAATACACGGACAACTCCGCATTGTTTATTTATTACCACCATTTAATCGTAATATCTAAATTTTCATAGACCACACGAATGATTATTCATGCTCTCTCGAAATAACGTTATTTTAAATGGTGATAATATGCCTTATTTACGGACAATTTTATACTACATCCAATTCATCGGAAATACAAATAGAAATGAATGTAATTTTACAATTTTTAATGACTATTTCGAATAACTATAGAATAAATATTTTTATTGCGTTTTAACGTCGGAATTGTTTACGTATCGCGAATAACAATATTGTTGTAATAATGCAATGTTTGAATTACTCAAATTGGCAATGGATGGAACAACAAACACGGCGGAAAAATAATTATATTATTATTTTGTTGCAATTAATGAAATATTGATAGTAATTAATATTTAAAATATTGTATCAATAAAATGGTTGAAAATGTACATCGAGATAAAGTAAACTTTCATATTACTACATCATGTGTTGTTTTTAGAATAAATATTATACTAAAATGTACACACCATATATTATAATTAAATAAATATTATTTGTTTATTTACACAACGACGATGGAAAGTCTGATGATGGTCAAATGTATGATGTAAACATTAATGAAGTAAATGCGAAATGAATCAAATAATTATCTGAGGATGGAAATCATTAATGCTAAATTAATTTACGTAAAACTATCTTGGTAAATCGAAAGAAAAAAATTTGGACGTAAAACGAAAAGTGTAGCCCATGTACATTAGTTATATTTATATAAATTTCCCTTTCCACTGAGTTTATTCAAGGATGGCGAGTGAAGAATTTGGGTATAAGGTATAAGTCAGTTGTAAGGGCTTGGTGTATATATAGAAGTGCAGTTGGTAGCGTTTCGCACCGTTCGTCTTGAAGGTCCTGCATATTCAGGTACTTTTCCATGAAATGCCAGGGACATTGTTATGCTAAGATCGCGAGAAGAAGACTAGCTGCTCTTAGCATATTTTGACGATATTTTCGGCCGCCAGACTACAGCCGGTTATGCTGTGGCCCACCTTTTCCTTCCACCCGCTCACTTCCGGTCCTCTTACTTTTTTCTTTTTATTTCATCATCTCGCATTTGCATCTACGACTTTAATTAACTCGACCCGTTATATCGTCTGATGGATTTCCCGATGGAGTACCTATTCGCTACACGTACATATTCACGTTGGAAATTTGGTATTTGCGGACGAAACTTATACACCGATATTTCTTAAGATTTAAGTAACGAGCGCCGGTGTTAAATGAACATTTTATTTTCGTACTTACAGTTTTTTTCCGATTGAATATTTAATTTAATTCTAATGGATATTTATTTTCCAAACATGTGTTCATTCGATATTTTAATCGAGATATTTGCTAAGATATCTTAAAAAATCATAAATAATGATTTGGTAATATTTTGACGAATAAAAAAGTTACGATCTAGGAATAAATATTAAACAAAAATAAACATATTTAAATATTTTGTTGAAGTTTAACTTTTGTAGATTCATATTTGCAAAAGGAATTTAAATTTATTAAATGTATCGTACTTTGGAAATCAATAAAAATTATTAAAGTTTATCTTATATTATAAAAGTGAAGTATCTTAACACCTGGAAGAACACTCCAATTTGCAATAAACGGATATAAACAAGTAATACGTAATAATTCAAGCATTCTGTATTTATACAAATTAATCCTTTTTAATAAGCAGTTACGTTTCTCGTACAATCAAAACAAACTTCAAGTATGCATAAGTAATCTTAGTACTAACGTTTGCACTTAATTAAGAACAAGTATGTTTGATCAGCTTATAAACAACATATTTATGTAAAATATCAGATTTATTATAACCCAGAGTTTTCTTTTTAATTAGATGAAGATACTGAATCTCTGTTCGGGTTAAATACCCAAATAATATAACTTTTATAGAATTAATTACAGAAGGATATAAAAATTCGTACAAGGAAAAGTTTCGTTTGCCGAATGGACCTTTAGAATAAGATTAAAATCGTATATCTCGAGGATAGACGAGGTTCCGCTTTAAGCATTCATATAGAAAGGAGGATCGGGGGAGGGTATGACACGGTGCACCGGAACATTTTGAGCGGTTCGAGACTGCACCTTGGCCAGAGAAACAGGAGCAGAGGGAAACTTATTAAAATTTCACCGGGGTCGTCGTACTAATCCTCGACGGAAAAACGTCTGGTAACTCGGGCTCTCCTTTTTTATCCTTGATGCATTCATTCTTCCGTTCGTTAAAACAACGCCCTATACACACATACATACATACGTACCCTTGCACGTGCACAAAGAGCTTCGTAAAACCACAAAGGACGAATTTAGGCGGGTGAAAAATAAAAATTTTCGCGACATCGGTAGCGCCGCGCAAGGTACAACTTTTAAATTGCGTTCAAAAAATAATGAAAAAACTTACTTTTCGCGCGCACCCGCCCATCCCTATAATTATTAAACATTTTTAATTACGTCGACGCTTTGAGCCTCCCTGTTGCAAATATGTACTTTAAAATTAAAATGACGTGTCCCGCGCCAGGCCATCCACCCCACCACCCCTCCTCTTTTTCGTTGCATTTTGTCACAAATGAACTTTTCGTAATTTTATGCCCGCAGTGCCAAATTGCGATTTACGAGATGCGTCTTCGACATTGCAGATTTCACCGGTCTAGAGTGTTGAAAAATTGTTCGTATATTTATGGAAATTGATCGATATACGTGACAACATTTACATATCCAGTTCAATAAATACACGGATATTTTGCACATCACTGTATTACCAAAAAGTATTCCACGATATTTTTTTCAAATCAAAAGTAACGAAATATTCGTAATGAAAATTAAAAAGGGAAAGAAATAACAATCACGATGTGGATTACGAGATCGAGTAGGAAATGCAATAACATTAAGCGTTGGTAACGGATAGGCATCGATCTTTACATCATAGCTCGCTTATATATGTATACAAATATACAAGTGCGCCTGTGTGTGTGCGTACGTGGATGTGTAAATGAAAAGCAGTACACGGTTGGTTGAGAATATCGGGGGGTAAGAGAAAATCCATCTTCTGGGACGAAACGGTTGACGTGCGACGAGTGGAAGCCATAAGCACGATATAAAAGAGTGACTCGGGGCAAGATTCTCATGGGGATGCGAAAAATTTTCGACTCGAAACCGCGTCCCAGATAAACATCGCCGACGAGTTTCCAGCTTTTCTACCACTCGATCCTTCAAAATAAATATTGCTATTTCCATTTTTCCCGTTCTCCCCCTTACAATGTTAAACAATTTTTTATTTGCATGCAAATATTATTTATAAACGCTATACATCCAAAAGACAAAATTATTATATAAACGACTGTGTATTATTTTACTTATTTTTATTTTAATAAAAAATTCATATATCAAATGATGCAAGTATACACAAAGCGCACATGTATATTTATATAAAATAATTTATCGAACATTTTCATGCGTAATAAATTATTACAGTTTAATACAAGTGTTATAAAGCCCCGGTATTTTGTGTTTCTTTGAATGATTTTAAAAGCCGCACAGGCAATTTTTGAGAGACGGTACTTAAATCGCAAAATACGAGTTTTATGGGTATCCCGTTTACGATATTACTCGGTACACTGGAATTACTCGATGCAAAATAATTGGAATGGAAGAGCCAGCGAGAGTGAGAGGAGGAGGACCATTGGCAAGATATTACTGGTAAAAAAAAAGGGAGCGTGGAATATAAAACTTGAAAATAGCAATTTTTCAACGGCGCAGTCGAAAGAAAAAAAAAAGGAAAACGAGAAGAAGAGCATGAATGACGATTGCGGGATTCGAGTTTGAGGGATTTGAAAAGGACGCTGACGCAGAGCGATGCTATACACCCAGAAGAGATGGTAAAGGAAGACGAGAGAAGATGCAACGGACGAACGACAACACCCGTGAAATGTCTGGCTCGGTTTTTTTCTATAATGATCGAAACTTTTTGGCACGCGATTTGAGAACGCGCTTCCTTTTTTTTTTGGGAGGAAAATCTTTATATACTAGAATCGAATAGTTTGTCATCACTAGATTATCCAGTATTACGCGTTGTACGAATGTTTTGACACATTTTTTGTTATTACTTTACAAAATAGTTATTTTTTTATTTAACGCAATTAGCGATAATAAAACGATAAAACAAGATTTTAAAGTGCATTACAAAGTGGCCTATAAAAAAAAGAGAGCGAGTCAATGTATACGAGTGAGCGATATCGATTAAATTGAATGTAACAAACATTAACCGTACCCGAACCAAAACATTATTTACGTTCTATTAAAGTTTAGCGCTTGCCGAGTTATTTCCGTTCTCGTTTTTATTTACAAAATAAGAAAAGCATTTCCGCTAGGCACCGTCGTCGAGGCATCCGCATTACTGAAAGCACCCGAGGCTTTAAACACTTCCATTGGTATTTTCTCGGAATTTATATTCGAAAGTAGGAAGGAGACGGTATATATATATAAGAGAGAAAGAAGGAGAGACCGGCAACAGCGTTGCTTTTGGCACCTGCGCGCTTTTATTTTTCTCAATTTGTCCGCGTCTTCGCCTCAGTTATTTCGCACCGCTGCCTGGATTCTCTCTCCTTTCCCTCTCCTTTGGAACGATCGAAGACTCGGTGGGTGATCAGCGTTTTTCTGGATCGGAGATGCAAGTCTCTCTTTTCCACTAGTTTTTTTTTCTCTTTATCTCACCGTTCTAGAAATGCTTTTCTCTTTCTCTGTTTCTCGACGCTTTTGCCAATGATTGAGTAGACGACGACGACGACAAGAGGACGAACGAGCTACGAGTACTAAGTGCCGAGTACTTTAAACGCAAAACATGCATTTATTTCAAACCGATGCGCCTTTCACACCGATGATAAATCTGAATTGACAGACAATTTCTATTCCAATTCCCCATATATCTGTGTCAATTGACGTAAATCATTTTTCTTCTGTATGAATCGTATAGAGCGAGATGTATATTCCTGGTCTAACAGAACCAGTTGTTATCGCTTACCAAACTTCCACAATCCGATAACTGAATAGCTTGCTCTTCTTTTTTTATTTATTTCCCTTTATTAAACACTCCTTTAAACGAATATTATACGCTAATGATTTATAGCTTTCTCCTTGAAAGCGCACTGTATTTTTAAAGACGCGCGACACACGATTATTTAAAAAAGATTCTTTTATTTATCGTGTGTGAATATACTTTAATTTAATAAGCCGTGAAAATGTTTGATGAAAACCAGTGACTTTAAAAGGTATAATTGAATGAAAAAGTATATAAAAAAGAAAATAAGTAAAAAGAGAGGACCTCTTGGTAAGTAACCGACTAGGACTGAAATACGACAAATTACGATTAGGCGTCAAGCCCCGTCGCATGGCAATCCATTAAAGAAACCTGACGTCTCTCGGCGATGCTCTTTGGAAAGAAAGAACAAGAAAGAAAGAGTCACCCAACCCCGCGCGTTCAGGTATCTTCTGATTAAAGTTTCCCCTTCTATTTTCGTCTTATCTCGTGTGTACCTCTCGAATACGTGTTACGCCTGACTTTTGAATTAGGTACTAGCTTGTTGCTTGAAAAAAAAAATAAAGAACTCGTGCTTCCTTTTTTTTGTTTCTTACATACCTATGCGCGTTGATGCATATACTAGAAGATTCGGTGATTACGAGGCAACCTGGTTTTATGATTAATGGATTTTCACCCGCAATCATTCTTCGGTAGTATAAAGCTCGCTGTCTCGAATTCAATTCTTTATTGCTCACGGAGGATGTTAGATAAGCCTTAGAAAATAAGCATAATACGGACCCGCGTTTAATGGATGCGTCTGAGTAGGAGGTTGGAAAACAGGCGCTTAATGAGATAATTATAATTAAGTAACCTGAGGATGTGTATATACGTATATAGGTAAGATCTCAAATATTTTTTGATACACTGATCCTTTTCGTCATCGGTGAATAAGATCTCCTTTTTAAAATGTATTGTGTACACCATCTTGAGTATCCTCGTTATGTAGTCCAGAAAACGGGGTTGCTTTTATTCCACCGAATATTATCTTTCCTTTGTTGCAACTTACTCGGCTTGATTAAATAATTAATCTCTTGTAATTAAGTGTCCCGAATGAGTTTGCAATTGCATAATTCACGTTTATTTATTTATCGCGAAAGATCGATTTTGGTACACTCGATCGGATAATCAACGTTGGGATAAAAATAATAATTTAAGCTCTCGCGCTGACAAAAGCAAAAGGTATCGCGCTTTTAAGAAAATGTCGCTTTTTCTTTTTTACGCGTCGAATCTTGGGGAAAAAATAGTGCAAGTGCGAGAAAGTAAATTGCGCCTCGTTTAAACGTTTGCGCCCGAGCGAACCGAGGGTTCAAAAGTTTAAACGAGGATAAAATTATTTTCTCGCTCGTCTACCATATACTCCACGAATATATAGTATATTTCTTTTTTAATATCGTGCGGCAAATGTGATTTCTCGTACTCATTTTTAAAACAGCTATGCGCAAAATCGAAGATTTTATACCAAATTGTTAATTTACTATTAATTTATTAACAGTCAATACAGTTTTTTTAATAAATATTTGCTCATATTTATGTATAAGAAATGGTATTAAAGTTTTAATCCTATAGTAGAGAATAAATGGAGGTGAAATACTCGGTTAGTATAAATTTCCTTTTTTCATCGTGAAAACAGTTTCTTAAGGTTTCTCAAAGTGGTCATCCAATATTTTCAGTTCGCTAAAAGTTACGGCTTAAAAATTTAATATCTTATTCAAAAGGACGACATATGCGACGTTTTATTTTTTAACTAAAAGCATTGAACAAACAAGGCTAAAAATTGGCACTTATGTATAGTATTTTTTATTCACAAAAATTCGTTATAAATTAAATATTCGTGTAATTAATACCATTTTACAAATAAGTTAAATTTGCTTAACAAGTTAATTATTAAAAATTGATATCCTATTAATTTAATACAAACACGATAAAAATATTTTTGACGCGCAAGTATGTACGATACAAATGATATTTTCTATAAATCTAGTATAAAGGTCGTGCTACCGAATTCTTAGAACAGTATCCACTCAACTTATTTTAGCTTTGGTCAGCACCAGTAAAGACTGAAAGAGAGTTTCTAAAAGTATGAAAGCCCTTTTCTTTAATAATTTCGCTAGATTTCTCACAGAGTTGAGAAAAAGCGGTCTCTATAAAGTGCCGTGCAAAGTTAAGACGTAAGAGCGAGAAGTGGGGCGAGCTAAAGGTTGAGAGAGACAGAGAGAGAGAGAGAGAGAGAGAGGGGAGAGAGTGGAGAAAAAAATATATATGAGATTATATTAGAAAAAAGGGCAGTGTGCACTTCCATCCATTTTTATCGAGGCGCGATATCAGAAAACAATTCTATAAAAGAAAATAGCCGCGGGTAAGTGCGTAAAGTTGGATATTGGAACTCGAGCGTAGCGACACGCATTCGTTTGAGTAATGAGGCTTGGATTAAGAAAAACCCAGATTTTTTTTTATTTATCGAAATATGTAATATTTCGACGACACGAGTCGACACGATAAGGAAAAAAATCAAGGAAGCGAGAAAAAAATTTAACCGGTCGTTCGTTACGTGCGCGTGATATTTGCGGAAGTGATCCGGATAACATCCGACGTTATTTCACTTTCTTACAGTGTCTACGTACCACTAGCTTGGCAGAAACCGGCAGTATTCCAAATATTCATGTGACCTCGTATTCCGGAAAAATGTACCGGGTTTACTCTACTTTTTTTTTATTATTATCATTACGTCGCGCTATCTTCCTTTTTTTTCAACCCGGGAAAATATGCAAATTGTGCATAATAAAATCATCGCACCGTAAAATGGGATAATTATTGGTGTGATTAATGAAGGAAACGTTGAGTTTAAACGAGTGTCAATTTGTTTTCGTTTAAACCGCCGATGTGTATATTATGCGTTAAAATGTAAACACGTAAATATTTAAAGGCACTATTCGTTTGAACTGACGTACAATCATATATTTTGAACAATATATTTTTTAATAAACTGTATTTTAAAACTAGAGCTTCGGACAGGTTTTCATAATTGGAAGTATCTAAGCTTATTGTATTTTATAAGAGTCTTGAAAAATCTCATACAGTTCCTTTAGAAATAGGGTCTTAAATCCTCTGATAAGTGACGTTTTCATCGGCTGACTTGTCTCCAGTAAATATAAATAATGAACGAAAATTATTTGAAACGTCCAAGTTACTTAAATTGTATCATACGTAACAATTATTTACACACTTAATACAGATGGGAACATTTTTATAAAATACATACTTTTTATTTAGTTTTTTTCAACAATGTGTTATTTGCAATAAAAAATTGCCAATATTAAAAAAGTGTTGTACGCTTTTTTAAAATTATAGTATATATATATATATATATCTGGGTAAGATCGTCAAATTAGACAAGCACCACAGTAAAGCTGAATAACGCCTTTTAATATTTATTGTAGTAAAATTGCTGACCTTTATGTGAAACTATAAAGTACACACATATGGCCTGTATAATGTAGTAAAAATTTTTTCCACGCAACTTGCATTTTATAAAAAAAAAAAGAAATAAATTTAAATCTCAATTTATAAAGCATTATATTACCTTACTTTTTTTTACATACCATTTAATTATTCTCCGACTGGCTCTCAAGCATGGTTAAAAATACACGAAATTCGTAACGAAGTAGATTTTCCTCGACGTACCAAAGTTGGAACATCCGAGCGTTAAGACCCTGAGAAATCGGTTAACTAACTCGAAGGTTTCGGACGAAAACAGGTAAGGATGTAATAAAAGAAAAAAAATCTGATCTCAGCTTGACGAAAATTCACGTTAACGACGACGAGCTGTAGTCGTATATACGAGAGGGAAGTGGCGTCAAAGCGGCTACGAGCCGCAGGGTGTTTGCATATCTTACCCTCGTTCATGTTTGCCCGTTTCCCTTCTCCCTGTCTCTCTCACTCACACACACACTCTCTCTCTCTCTCTTACTTTTTCTCTCTTCCTTCCTGACTCCCTAGGTCTCTAATTCTCGCGCTACCTCTATTTTTCTCTCGATCCACGCGTCCGCCTCTTTTCGTGCGCATTTTTTGTCCGCTCGCAGGATGTAGACGAGGAGAAGATGAAGCGCTTGAACTAGTCGATGTTCCTTTCTAACAGTCCTCTTTTTTTTCTCCCCCTTCTCTCTTCTGCTCCTTCCGGTTCATTTTCCCCTTGTTTTTTTTTCAACGAGAAAAAGTCGTCTCGCGAAATCATAGAAAATTCACGAGGCTTCAACCTAAAAGGTTTAATCGATCGAGATTCAAGTTGATATGACAAAAAAATATTAAACGCGACACACTTTTGTACGAATAACTTTTAATTTGCGGATATGGTTTTCATAAAATTCTCGAACTCTTTTATCCGCGGTTTTGCAAATTAGAATATTTCGTGCAATGTTCATTAATAAAAATTAATTAATAAACGGATTACACGGGCAATGAATACTTTCTACGTAGTTTTAAAAAATATCCTCTATTGTTCATAAATATAAATAATTTTAATTTTCGAATTATATATATATATATTTTTTAAAATAGAACAAATGAAAATTTAATTAACTTTCCGAAGTAAAAATATGTATTAATTTTATACACGCAAGGCGAAAGCTTAAAAGATATACGAGGTCACAATGAAAGAAAGAGCTTTTCATCAAATATTTTGTTCAAGTTTGAAAATATAACTTTTTCGTAGACAATTATGTTTCGTACCGAAAAATACCGTCTGCTCCTCTCAATGTAAAAATGAAATAAAATTTGAGAGAGAGAGAAAGAGAGAGAGAGAGAGAGCGCTGACCTGAATTAAAATAAAAAAAGGTTACATTTTAAAATATAAAGGCACACAGAGGAACCGACACAAAGAGATAACGAAAAAAGAATATACATACAGAAGAGAGGGTACGAAGATACAGAAACGCATAATTTTTTTTTGGCTAGCTTTGTAGCCCGGTTACACGCTCGTATTAGTATCTCGAAGCGCGACTCTAAGTATACGCTCGTTGGTGCTGGGTTACGCGCAACACAGCTATACATACAGGTTTTTATTCATTTGTAGCTCATCCGGGAAATGTACCACGCAGCGATGCGTCATGTTCGTATTCTCCTTTCCTACCCGCTTTGTGACCGTCGAATTCGCTCTTTTTTTGTTCCCAGCGGTTTTAATCACATCGTCCGGTTTACACTTTATTAGATTTTACAAAAATAAATGTTGATGATCGTTCCATGGAAATTATTTGTTTGATGTCGTTTTAGTTCTGTATTATGAAAATTAAGATTATTTTTTTGTTTATTATTTCGGAAGGATTTTAGTATTTCTAGTTTTTAAAGTATAAAGATTTTGTTGTGTGCTTCAATTTCAGTATCAGTATAGTATTTAAAGTCTATCTTAAATTCGAATATCTTGGATAGTATTTATATTTTTAGAATTATAAATATGTTAAATAAGTAAATCCTGTAATATTATATATGTAAAATTTATTTTTATTTTTTTAATATTGCTATTTAAGTGATTTTAAGGCACTCAACACTCGTGAATCTATAATATAATTATTGCTCTCTTTAAAAGACTATTTTATTACAATATCGTGCAAATAAAAATTTAAAAAGTAATGACTAACTAGAAAAGAATAATTGTATTAATCTAAGTTCAGTCGATCCAATTTATTCAATTAAAACCGTTAATTTCGTAACTATTCATCTGTTTTCAGATATAAATATAAACTTTAAAATGAATGTACGATATCGCTTTTCCTCAATAAAATGACGTTTGTTTTACCACCTAAGTAAACTAACATGAACAGAATAACTGTTTCATCTGGATGTAAATATTATCGTATAATTCGCTAATGTAATTTAATCATTAAATGTCAATTAAAACTTGTATTAAATTAAATAGTTTAACATGATCGACATTTTGATATTTCAGTACAACTGAGAACTTGTCCGATTAATGAATGTTCGAGACGTTTGTAACAAATAAAACAAAAAAACTATATATATATATATATATATATATATATAATTGCCTCTTTGTAACGTACGGTTACTTTTTTCCCTCTTGGTCCTATTGATCGAGCGAGTCGAGCATTGTTAGCTCAACATAACAATGCATTCGGGCAATACAAATATCGGGTGCTTTTACCCGTAATTGCAATCAACGAATTTGATCCCGAGCAGCGTGGTGCAGAAGAGAGAGAGAGAGAGAGGTAGAGAGCGAGTCAAAGAAATCCGATAAGAAATCATTGGCTCTAATTGATGCGGCCTCATTTTAATTACCAATTCGGTATATAACGCGAGCTCGCAATCCCCATAAGAGCGTTAGAAAAATAGTCGGCACTTCTTTGGCAAACTAGCCAGCCGGAAAACTAAATTTATTCGACGTCGAGATAGCACCCGGCGCCTCTTCCTATTTATCGATCCCCTTAACGGCGTCTCTCGACGGTAAAAACTTTTAACTAAGCAGCACTCCCTTGTACATAAGCGTAAAGAGAAAAAGGGAGAGAGATAGAGACAGAGAAAGAGAGAGAGAGAGAGTGACCGGGAGAGGAGAGTAACTTGCTACCAAACGATAAGCCGTTTAGAATACGAGAAGCAAGTTTTGTCCCCGAGAACAATATTTTCATGCTCGAATGAACCGATAAAAAAGTATCCGCAATACTTTCCATAAATAACTGGGAGAAAGGAGGAAAGAAACGTCCAGTCGATACGGAAAGGACGAAATAAGGGACGAGCACTAAAGAAAAAAAGTTGAGTGGCTTTTCGCAAAGACGCAGCAGTTTTCACTGCGGTTAAGATGGACTACGGAATCGGATTAATTTGCTCTTGGGAAATCCAATGGTTACCCTGTCTTACTTTATTCTTTTTTTTCCGTTTCTTTTTCCTTACAGATACCCCTTTCCGCCTTTGCATCTTTGCGAATTATCGTCATTGTGGATTATTGCTCTCTCGGAGCCAATCACCGAGTTTCTCTCTCTCTCTCTCCCTCTTTCTTCTTCTTTTCTCCTTAGGTTTTAAAGACGCCGCAAGCTCGAAACAATGCTCGAATTCGATAACCTCTGTAACTTTTTACAATGAATTTTCGCCGCGATATTGCGACAAGTCCTACCCAACAATTCGCATGACTAACTTTGCAAATGAGAAATTCTCTTTATTAACGAATAATAATAAACACACCTGGGGTACCTCGAGAGGAAAGAAAGGGGAAGAGTTCCCGATTATATTAGTGCGACGAAAGGAATTATTTTTATTTCGTAATACCGAGAAAAGAATTGAAACTTATTTTACAACGAATAGTAAGCTTCGAAAATAAAGAAAGGCAAAAGAAGAGGAAAAAAAAAAATACTTTTCTTCCCAGTTCACTTAGCTTCAATCCTCGGGACATAAAAATTCACCGTTTACTATGCGCAAACTTACACGACTTTAACGCAACTCTCTCTCACTTTATAGGATAAGTTTTACACGAATCTTTGGTACGCATGTATAAACTACGAGATTTCTACGGAGATAAGGCACAAGGAAGGAAGGAAGGGAAAAAAAAAATTTGCAAGTTATATTTACAAAAGTTTTGTAATACATCCGGTAAGCCCTCTCGAAATTGTCTGGATTGAAAAATAGAATAAGAGAGAGGGAGAGAGAGGGATATCGTGGGGAAGTGGTCAATCAGGAGCTCGGTAATTAAGCAATTAAACCGTAATTACCGAGACGGCCATCTTATTCGAGGGTAGTCCTCTCACTTTGAGTTAGATAAGGAAATAAAAGGAAGAAAGAGAGACCGGAAGCTTGCGGAAGTTCACTTGGGTGGGAATGTTTGCCCTTGCGCCAGAAACTCATTTCCCGTTTGACGTCCGTGCCCGATGGACTGGATTTCCACCTGGATGACATCATACTCGGGTTAAACTTTGCTGGTGCCGCGCTCGTTGAAAATTTTCGGATACTCGATCTCGAGGGTTAATCGGCTCGCGAAACGTAAGATCCTTCGGGAAGTTTTCGAACGGATGATCACGATTATCGAGTTGGTGTTACGATCTGTGTCAAGATATTCCATTGGTGCACGATTCTCGATTGAATTTTGCGCCGAGTAATCTGACTAATTTCTCCTTTTATACGTATACTCTCGTGTAATTTAATAAATTTAATATAACGGATTTATTTAAACGACATATCGAGGGATAGAAAGGAAAAATGTTAAAATGTTACAAAAGCTCCCCGAATTTGTACAATTTTTGAAAATAAACAGAAATATTGCTTTTTGCCGGTATAACGTTGAAATTAAATTTGAAAAGCCCATCTGTCGTAATAAAAAGTAACTGTATCGTATAGTTCACAAAGAAACCGTACCAATAAAGACAATTGTTATTTTTCCGTATTATTATCATTATTATTATTATTATATACATTATACGAAAATATGACATTCATTGTTAGTCGAGGTATTATAGACGTACAAAAGTAGAAACACAGAGAGACACGAAATTTGGAATAACATAGGATACTTATAGTGTAGAAACAAACGGAACCCAGAGACGTAGATTCAATAAACATTTTTTAGAGAGCAGTATAAGCGAGAACGGGCACGGGGTAAAACGTGGTGAATGGCCGATTGTACCGCGCGGTAGGTTATAAGAAGAAAACAGCACGAAATCGTTATCGCAACTTTGTCGTTCATAACGAGCCGTCGACCGGCCGGGGGAAACGTTGGGACAGATAAAGCTAAAGTAGCAGAATGGTATTTAGTTTGTTAAATAGTAAAGCCGGAGCTCAAACATCGGTGCGAAACCGAAGTAGACTAGAGGAGACTCGTCAGAGAGTTAAATTGTATAGTATTTGCCTCCAGTAATTATCCGACCATCTCTCTCTCTCTCTCTCTCTCTCTCTCTCTCTCTCTCTCTCTCTCTTACTCGGGCTGATGCGTCGATGCGCGAGCTGCCTAAAGCTTGACCCACTAATTACGTACAAATAGTCAGTTTCGTTTGCTTCCTATTGCCCACCCCCCGTATGTCGCTTTCTTTAAGCCACCGGAAATAACGGTAATTCTTAAAATAGTACGGTCCGAGGTAATAACTCACCTTACACCCCGTGTGTACAGTATTGTCGTTGTTATTCTTTTCCTTCTTTTTTTTCGAATGAAACTCAGTTGGGATGAGCATAGATGAGCGAGAGATAAATATAGAAATACTCACCGATAGTTGTGAGAACGGTGAGGGAGTAGAGAAACGCTCGCGCGAAATTCCATTCGTAGTTGACGATTTTTTTCCCAGTTACGTCGTCGTTGGTCGTGTGGGTCACTGAATTTTGCACACCGCCCAAGTTGTGGGTGAGGGTGCGTACCACGTGTTCCTGGAAACGGGCGATTTCCTCCGAAGCGAGCCTCGTCCAGTTTGACTGATACAGTATGTTCAACTTTTCCGTAGTCACCCAGAGATTCTGGACCGTGTGAGCTCGCGCCTCGTTTATCTGGGAAACATTGATGGATCGCTCCTGGTTATACAATGTGTGATCGCCCGAGAGTTTTACGGATGTTTCAACACCGAAATACCGTTACGCGGCCACGTTAATTAATATACGGCGTGCTTATGTTAATTAATTAACGTATTATTGGATGATGCATCGTCCCCGATGTTAATTTTCGGCTATGTGCCTTCTTTCTCTTACTTTTTTTTCAAACTAAACTATTTTAAAGTATCCATGGATACGTACGGGGTTATCTTTCAATTATAACTATAAGCGTGTCAGTAAGTCTGACTTTACTTTACTTTCATTGTTTCAAATAATTTATGGGTGTATAAAGCTATTCAATTTTGCGCCTTACTATAATACACGGAGAGAAAAGTTTTATAAAAAATATCGAAATATTTTAGATAGAAATAGTAATGCCAGGATGAAATTTTTTTTTAAGAAACACGAAGCATATGCTTATAAGGTAAAAGTATCAAACATTCATTTTTTCTCCGTGTATGTATTGTTATGATAGATTTTTCCAGAATAATTATAATTATTTTTTCATGTGGTTTGTTAGTTTGGAAATTGTCACCACTTCATCAGTATATACACGAATTGATGTATTAATGTAATGTAGAATGTATTAATAATTATAATTATTACTTTGAAGGTTTTTGTTATGAAAAATACTCTCTAAATTAGAAGAATTAAACGGATGGGAGTGAGAAGTGACGTGAAGATGCAGAATTTGATTAGGTGTAAAAAGTGTTGTGTGGAGTAGGCGTGACTTACCTCGTTGAGCCAAGTGGCGTTCCTCTGAGCGCTGAAAGCCCCCGAGCCCGGTATCGTGGTAGCGAGCGACCTCTGGTGCGGTAGCTCAGCCGAGCCCTCGATGTAGAGGAATATGAAACTCCCGAGGAGGGTGTAGAGGACGAGGATGGCGCATATGGCGAGATTGATGACGAAACCCTTGAGGAACGAGTGCCTGCTCGCCTTGTCCGGGACACCGCCGAAACACAAGCATCGAACCTGCGAGCCCTTGGTCCCTGCCGCGTGGTCGATCCCGGCCGATCCCGCGGCCGAGACCGTCGATCGCTTGAGCGATGACGTATTGCCGTTGTTGGCGGGCTTGAGGCCCTCGTACGCCCGGTAGCAGCCAGCCGCCCTCGGATTCGGCCCCGGGTCCTTCTCCATCCTATCCGGGGAGCAGCCTCCCTCTTGATCGTCCGGCTCCTCGTCCGAGGGTGGCCGGTGTCGGCTGCACGAGGGCCGCTTACGGAACACAGCCTCCTTCTTGTCGTAGAGGTCCACGACGTAGAAGGTCGAGAGGCACACGTCGCAAGAATCCGCGCTCGGCAGTTCAACCGGGTGCTCGAGGAAGGTCACGCGTTTCTCCCTGCCGATCTTCGTCGATCGCTCCCCAGTGTCCCCGATCTCGCCGCCCGGCTCCAGCGCGGATGACTCGCCGGTCGACCGATCAAACCCAACGCCGACGCATCTTTCGACCCGCTTTCAACACCGACCCGGCCCCGGCCCGGCCCCGACCCCGACCTTCTCCACCCGTCACCCTAAACTCCAATTTACCATTGTTTCAAAATTCTACTGTATTTTTCCTCGTGCGCACTCTCTCTCTTCACTTCTCTTTTTATACCTTACTCGCGCCCCTTTTTCCTTCTCCAAAGAGAAGCTCAAGCGATTTCTCTCGGGCGGTTATGAATATTTTCTCGAGGTTGGCTCCTCCGTCGGCGTCTCGTACCGCGAAGGAGGAACCGGCTCGGCCCGTGACGTCAATGTCATGACTAATATAATCCCGGGCTTCCTTGCCGACGGTTTTTCTTGATGCTTGAAAAATGTCGGGGCAATTTTCATCCCTACGAAAAGTTCCTTTTCGCTGAGCTACGCGCCTTCACCCGCTCCGGGAATCCCTTCTTTTTCGCTTATCTGTAACAAAAAGGAGAGACAGAATTTTTTATAACTACCTTCACAATCTTACTCTTATACATGAGAATTATCAATTTATACACGATACATCTTTTATTTATTATTAAATCCTTAAATACTACGTTCGCTAAATATGCAATTGCAATGCGCTCAGGATTATTTCGTATAATTTAAAAATAAAGCCATCCGAGCATTAGGAGAAATAAAAATAACTTGGGAAAAAGAGACATTTTAAAATGTCGGAAACAATTTAAAAAGGTGTTCTCAACTATTATTTTTAATCTCGGAGATTAGCCACTTTCGTCGAATCGCCAACGCAGCTGCGGGCTTGGCTATTAAGCTTCGCGCGTCCTAAACAACTTGAAAGTCCTAAGACTCCTTAATCTTCGGCCGGCGAGCAGAAAGACTTGGAGGTTCGCAGACGTTAAATTATCTCTCTACCTTGAGGTCTTTCGGGAAATTGCCCGGAAAATCGTGGAACCTCCGTGGCCCTCGACTTAAAAAATCTATTATGTATCCGTTTCTCCGTCCTTTCCCTTCTGTTCCCTTCTTTCTTCTTTGGAGGGGGAAAATAAAGAGACTGAGCGTGTCAACTTGCGCAAAATACCTATCGTGTATAAGTGAAAATACTGGTACAAGATACCGATGAATAAAAAATCATTTCTACATCAACGTCGGTTTAGCGTAGGATTAGGGTTCCGAGAGACCGGAGTACGAACCTTAAGATCTAACCGCGCGAACGAGACTTCCGTACCTTTTTTCCCAGGAGTGATATTTAAATCACGGTGTGCTGGTGGAAACGTTAGATCCCTCTCGGAGAAAGCGCGAATCTCTCGAGGGAACCGAGGAAAGGTCTTTCCGATAGGGAAGTCACGAGGCTGCAACCAAATCCGTTCCGCAGGAACGCTCCTTTCTCTTTCTTCCGTTAATTTATCGTCTCGCGATCGACGACTTTATTTTTTAGTAACTTTCCTACCAACGACCTGACGGTTGTCTAAGAATTACGAGCTTTCATGAAGAGACCAATGCCACTGATTTTATTCCTTCGAAAATAGAAGTGATATAGGACTCTCAAATTCTTCGAAACTTCCTTTGCAAAAGTTCTTTCTAATAGTTTAAATGAAGATTCGTATTAACGTTAGGATATTAATCTAAAGGGCTTGTACGTTGCTCAATAATAATATTTATAAGTGACACAGTTATACTTCCGACAGGGTCTTATTGGGTTTATGCCTTAAAAAACTGAGTTTCATTTATCTCAACCTTACAAAAGTATACGATAAACACTAATTAAACAATTTAGGTATTATTGATGTACGTCGAAATATAAAAATAATGCGTTTCGTTCTTCGGTGCACAATCCCTTATTGTTTGTATCGAATTTATGATTTTGATAGAGTAGTTTAATAATTCAATTTAAGCTGATAATGTGGGTGCACTAACAGAAGCTTAAATCAATGTATGCGGTAATGCCCTTATAACGTAATCATGATTGAGCAGATTGAGATATATTATCAAATGCTAAGAAAGCTTAACTTTCAACAAATGGAATTATGGATAAAATATTGAAACGAAAGTAGTAATCTTTTAAATAAAATATATTAAGCCCTTTGACGTAAAGTAAATCGCGGTGAAAGCACGTTGACACAACAGATGGTAATTCTTACATATATGAGAGCTGTGGATGCGAGAGGGGTGAAGAGGGAAGGAGGTGGAGTGACGGGCTAGAGTCATGGTACAATATTTCGACCGACACAAATTTCGTTCGTAACCGCTAATTTATCGTCCTGAAAGATCGATTGCACGGGTGCGAATAAGCGCGTGTGGACGGACGGTTTGCGGTACGGTAGCCAGCCAATCGAAGAGCAAACTATCGGTTAAACTGCTGGTGGGGAAGATAAGTTTACTATCGCAAAGAGAAGACGGGCCCATGAGACATATACGCGTGCCTGGGATGTCAGACGTGAATTAACTTCCGTAACCCGGATCACAGATTGCGACTGTCCGACGTTCCAGCTTGATGACGACTGATTCTATCGGAGGAGAAAATTAATGTTATACCGGCTCAGCCTTGTCACTCTATTTTTATTTTTACCTAATACCGTTGCACGCCTTTTATTCATTGAATTTACAAACTCTTTGAATCTTTATTTTAAATTAAAAACCTTTTGCGTGAAAATTTTAATTGCTTTTAATTAAACATTAATTGTATCGTGCATGTTGATTTTTAATATAACTAATAAACATTTTTTATTTCATTCATTCGTTACTTAAATTGTTTTGAAAAATATGTATTTTATAGTTATTAAGTTAGAATATTTTAAAACAATCATCTATTGAATGAACAAATGTAATTAACTTCAATTTGAAACCGTGATAAATTGTATTTAAATTTGATTTTGAAATTGTGTATTGGCCTAGACATATTCTTAAGCCTAACTACACGTGACTATGGTTCCACGCAAATATTATTAAATTTCAATAACAGTAACAGCGTATTTTAAATGTTCGTATTGTCCGCACAATCCAGGTAGCATTTTTAAAATTGTCTCAGGTTCTTTTATTACTGAAATTACTGGGATTAGTGATGCACATACTTTAAACTGGAATAAAGAGAAAAATATAATTTGAGATTAAACTTTCAACTGGAAGCAACTCTTATGTATATTGCAGAGGAATGTTACGCTAACAAATAAATCAATTCTTATCCGACACGGGCATGAGCTTTACGAGAGAAGGGGAGCTTAATGGCTTAGAGTTAAATACGTAGCTTCGTGTATACTTGGGGTTAATCATATCAAGTTTCGCATTAATCGCTCGTCTCTTCAATATAACCCGAAATATCTTTTTTTCTATATATTTACATTTCAAGATAAATACGTACGTTTGCTTAATAAGATGTATACCGATTTCCGCGAACGAGCAAAAAGAGGGAGCGAGAGAGAAATGATATGGATATAGATACGATATTCAAAATCGTTGCCAAATATTCATCCCAGCGAAAATCGGGTAAATCGCTTTTCTTTTGAGAAATTGGCATCGTCAGCTGGAAATTCTCAGTAGTATTCTCGAAACAGATTTCACGAGGAGTAAGATACGCGTAGAGTATAGAGCAAACTGGTTTGCTTCATCGTCGCCAAGGAGCCTCTTGAGAAAATAGCTTTTCCTCTCTTTCTCTCTCTCTCTCTCTCTTCTCAATAGTATAGCACGTATATTAGCATTTATAACCAACGCTCAGCAAGAATCGAAAGATAACCGCGAAGAGAGTCGTACCCGATAACTGCCAGACGGAGGCGGACACAAGGAATATTCAATTTCGCCCGGAACCACCTGCGCGCACGTCTCAGCGACTTTTAAATTCGTCGTATAGTCGGCTCTATTTGCGGAAAAATGTTTATTCGATTCCGCTTACAGATATTTACTTGACGGCTTCTTCCTTTTTTTTTCTCTTCTCCTTACCCATACGGTTACAATTGAAAGAAATGAGCTGGAAAAAGTCTAAGCTTTAATGTATATACATATATAGCGCAATCTAAAACTTTTTAGATGGTACTATATTATTAAACTAACAATGTATTTTGATGTTCCATTGTTTGGACTTTCCGCTTATTATTCCTAGAATATTCGTTTTAACGTAACTCGTATACGTGTAAACTTATTTTTCATTTATTTTATTTTTCATAAAACTTAGAAATATTGCGTTTTTGAACGCTTTTGTGCGGAATGATGTTTCTACATTCAGGGGTAGAAAAAGGGAAATTTATTTCAACTTTCTTTGGACATGTCAAATGGTTCCTGGTATTCAATACCTTATGGCTATAGTCAAATTTTATCTCTAAATTATTGATGGGATCGTTTGAATTTCTTCTCTTTTTTGCTCAAGAATTTTTCTATGATGTAGAGGAGAATTTAACAATGGGTTTTACGTTTATAAATGCATTGGGTTTAATGGATGTGAAATTCGTTTCTACGCTTTGGAATGAAATAGGTTTAAAAATATTTTCCTTCTTAAGAATGTATAATAATAGGATTATAAATATTTATTTTTGATAACGGATAGCGCTTTTTTATTAATTTTGTTAAATAATTGAAAATATATTTAATTAATACAATTTGTAGTAACGCAAATTATAGTATAATTGCCTAGTGCTAATTAGTCACTTAAAGTCAATGATATATTGTTTTAATTTTTAAATATATAAAAAAGACATTTTTTACACCTGGTGTCTTTGATGTATGTCGCAGTATCATAATTTAAATAAGTTTGTCGATGTTAGTAATGTTGCATTATAAATTTAACTATATATTAGGTAATAAATCGCACAACAAATTCATTTAAGATTTTTTTTTAATTGTTTTAACGACGCTCTTTTTATGCTCTCAAATTGGTGCTAATCAGCGACCGAGGCCATACGATGTCTTTATTAAGAAAGTACTTGGTGAAAATAGATTCCCCAGTGGTGTTTTATCAATCGACCGGGGCCGGGAATCGAATCTGGGAACTCCAGATTTAAGATCTTTTCAAGATTAATTTTGAAAATAAATATTTACTAAAATAAATTCTCGAATTTTTATTATTAATCAAATGTATTTCAACAAAATACTTAAATAAATTTGTAAATAGTGATTCCGGTAATAATATTATATATAATTAATTAGAAATCAAGACTCTAAGTTTTACGACATTTCGGTCAGCTCAGCCGTTTATGCCTTGGCCATCGTCAGGTTCAACTATAATTTTAGAACAATAAATTAGTCCAATAAGCGAATCTGTTATTAATTGTATTTAAAAGTAACGTCTAGCCATAAAAGCGACAACAATCAGAGATATAAGATATAGACAAAATTTTAGAAATTTAAAGACGTCGTTGCGAAAAAGTAAATAATATTAGATAGTGCAACCACGAGAGTCTCAATATTAGTAATTAAATAAACTTGATTTAAGCAATGTTCTCTCGTTCGTCAATAGAAAATGGTTTAAACAAACGTTCGAAATGCTTGAATCTGGAAATGAATCTCTTTCTTAGAGTATGCCAATGTGACACCCCGAAAAGTCAGATGAGATTCGTGGGCGCGTGTTCATCATCCCTATCGGCACAATATTCCCGAAGAGAGTTCAGAGGAGGCTCTTTATCGACCATAACCCCGCAAGAGCTACTTGCGCGCAGTGGTGCGTAACGGCTCCGATCCAATACGATATACGCACGCGCGATCGTTACCAGATTAATGACGACAATCCGAGTGAGCGTCGGCATATGGCGAAGGGACCTCTCGTTCGTCGCTCTATTTGACGCGGCTGCTGCGAGGACGATAAGGTGGGCCCCGTTTGAACGATCCTTTACGATCACACTTGCCCTGTCGAAAATTCCTTTTTTTTAATTTAACTATACCTTACATTCTTTTTATTTCTCACTAGTTTTCAAATTTCAAGTTTTTAATATATTTTTGATTAAACAATTTTAAGAATATTTAACCATTTATTTGTATATCTATTTAGAAAATAAAGTAATAAAATTAGAATTTTGTTAATTTTTTCGATGGTTTGAGTATTTTTATTACGTAGCATTTTTAAATAATTAAAAAAACCACTTTGTATTCAAAATGTATAAATTCTACAAATTAACAATCAAATTTATTTGCTCTGATTGATTCTGTTTTATTTTTGTAGCATCTAAACCGAGCAATTAAATTGAATAATTTTTTAAACTAATTAATTTGTATATTGAAACCACAAAATTACAAATAGAACATTCAAAATGTTTTATAATCCATGTTTTATTTCGAGTTTCTTAAGTCTTACAATGCAATTTCCAAGAGAAAATTTTGTACTTTTAGGGTAAGAGCTGTTTTTACTACTTTACAAATTCCCAGCTTTGAAAATTGGCATTGTAAAGCTGTAGAAAATTATTTGTGCAATCTTTCTCATAAATCTATTGCTTCAATTCTTATATTGTTAAAGTAATTCTACTAGACTCTTGCAATATATTTTTTAGATTACAATGTACATAGCGAATGCTTCATTGAATTCTAAATGTCAATTTTATCCTTATTTCTTTTCAAGAGTCTCCATAATATTTTTTTTATTACATATTCAATAACCCTATTTTTTACGTTAGACATGAAAAATATTTTCGAATTGAATATCACTTTAATAACCCATATTAAAGTGATAAATTTTAAAGCATAGCTAACAGATTGCATTTATTAATACGTAAATTTAACAAACCAAAATTTTCCTTTTTATATTCCCCATTAAAACTTAAAATTAGTACTCAAGTATTTAAAAAAAAAACAATAAAGATAAAAAAGCATGAAGCACATCTTAGCTTCTAATGTTATGTATATTACCATTGTTGAGTGCAGTGACACGCATCTGTATTATCATATTTGTTTAAAAAAAAAAAATAAAAGAAGGAAAAATTATATTTGTTTTATATGGAGCTCACGTCTGGAGTAAAGTATCTACTTATGTACATAATTATAGTGTACAACTATAATTTAGTACGAAATAAAGTAGAACGAACTTTTGAGCGCGTGACAACATTTAATTAATGTATATAAAAATTTCAAAAATTAAAAATTTCCGTTCCAGTTTTCAATCTGCTCGGTTTGATTAAACAACGAAGAAATATATTGCAATATTAGGATTTGTTAAGTATGCAAACAACGATTACTCGTTACTTTATACATCCCAATTAAATTTTTCCAATCTAGCAACGTGATTTATTTAGCTAATCAAAGTGTCGATGATTTAGTTTGTAAGCGAGGGCCACGTTGGTCAATTTTCTAGGGAGCTCGTATATATCGATTCGAAACACCATCCAATTGAATATATGGACCCCCATGCAAATGAGGCGTCTATCCATTCGGTAATTAATCAAAAATTCCAAAGTTTTCCATGCACAAAAGGGGTGGTAGGTAGGTGTAATTATTAAAGTGGCCCTCGCGAAAAATTCAGGATCGGCCGATCAATTACTCGCGAGGGAGAGAAGTGGAGAGGAGAGGAGAGGAGAGGAGATGGATAGGAGAGTGTTTCGTCACGAAACATGATTTACAGCGTAGCGCCTATGTAATAACAAACAAAGTACCTTACCCCTCCCGTGTAATAATAGATGCACGCAAGGGGTAGCAAAAAATTATCCGGACCGTGCAAGAAATTTGCTTCCTCGCTCCCTAGGCTCTGATGAATTGCACTTGTTAAAATATATTTAGTGAGATGAAACTTTTCTCTACCCTTTTTTTTTCATTTCACCTTTTTTTTCTCTACCTACGCTTCCTAGCCAGAGGGGTGAATTTTATTGTATAAATTACGAAGTAGGCCATTAATAAACATAACAGTTTTAATTTTAAACTCCTATCCAAATTTTCAAAGAGCTTAATATTCTTTAGTTATTCCCTCTCTCTCACTCTTCGCGCTTTTTTTCAAATAAAAATGTACGATATACGGGCTGTGGAATATTTTAGGTGGGAGATAAAAATAAATGTATATATATATTTGGGACGTTGAGAATGAGCAAGCGAATTTATCGGGATCGTTTAATAAACATTTTTCAAACTTTGAGGAAATCTGTATTATTTTATATATATACATGTGGTAGAGATGGGATTAAACAGGGCGGAAGTTGAAAAGCCGTAGGGTTTGGCTCGTTACCGGTACGTGTTAAATGACAAGGAACGCTGGCAGGTAATGCCGAGCGATGTCTTTCGCTCGGCCACGCAAGAACGGCTCGGGAAAGGAAGTTCGCCCGAGAACAAATAACGACGATACATTCGCCACAGCTGTTCGACGCCAAGTTTGCTCTATCGTTGTACACAGCCGGCTGGACCATCTCTCTACACCGTACAAACTAGTCCCTTACCGTACCAGTTACCTCGCTACATTTTTCCAGTCAAACTCTTGCGTTATATTTGATTATAAATTTATTGCACTACGATTACCATAATTCCCTTGCCTTTTTTACTATCTATCATGCATATCTGAATTTCGGGATTCGAAATTTTACTCGAAATAATGGTAAGGGAAGGTATCATTCTATATTCAATCAAATTTTTTTGTCTTTTGCTAATGAATGTGTATATGAATTGTTTAATAATGTGTTTCTTCATACTGGTATATTTATCATTGAATATGGCGAAATATAAAGTAAATCATTAAATTTTTTATGAGGTTTGTGATAATGAACATCGTCAAAGACGTCTCGTTTTTAGTGGTTTTAGGATTATAAAGCATCACGGTAAATAATCATTGTATACGTATATTACTAAGCGCGATTAGTAAAACAATTATTATAATGTTAAATACTTTTATAGTGATAAATATTTTAAACTGCGATAGAGTTAAACTTTAGAGAATAATATAAATAGGATAAAATTTATTCAATTAATATACTGAAATGCATTAAAGTTTTCTGGTACATTACTTTCTAAAATGGTAATCTACGAATTTCGATGATTTCGACGATATGTTTTTGAACGTTTACGTTTTAATTCCTTACCGTAGTTATACAAATTTTGTTATAATAATATGTCAGTCTCTTTCTTTACAGTAGTATCATCAGGTTACAATCAATTTGTTATGATTTCAATAGTTATTTATTGACCATAAAAAATCAATAAAAAATGATTAAAGTTGTAGAATGGTAAAACTTGTAACAAAGAACTTTAAGCATTATGTATATTAATGTTACTTTTTACACGATTTTTTCGAACATAAAAAAGTACTCTAATAGTAATAATTCGTTTTTTTACCTTATTTCATTTTATAATTAATTATAAAGTATGTGATGAGAACCAAACATAAACGAACAATTTTTATAAAAACAAAACAACCTAGTCTCAACTGAGTATTGTGTAATAACAAAAGAAAAATCTAAACTATGTATTTTTTTTCTAGAAAAAACTAAAGGCTATCCAATTAATAAACACAATATTTAATTGTACAATGAAATCACTACATAATCACGGTCGATCTAAAATATGTAAATAAATAAATAACAAAACAAAAATATTAACTGATCATAGTGGACAAAGAGTACAATAGGCATGCTTTATTCTAAAATAAAGCATTTAGTTCGGAGAGACCGATATTATATATTATACACAAAAGTATTAACTTCCACAAAACAAACATATAAGTGATCTAGGAGAAGTAAAAATTTGCGACAAATGGGTATTTTTCAAGTATTAATGTACCATCTCCCACAAGAGAAAAATTTCTTCCATACGAAAAATACATAGACTTAAAAAAATATTGATTTGTCGCAGCTATTCACTTCTCTGTGTTTAGAAAACCAAATGATAAGTATAATAAAATTAACTATAGTATAACAATAAAGCTGTTAATAAAATACCAAATGAAATAAAGGAAATTACTTATTCCAACATATATTAAAGTACAAAAGAAGACATATGTGAAAAAGTATAAATTATTTTGTATTATTTTAAATTAAAAAAATATTAAATTACTGCTTTATGTTGTACATTTATAATTTGTTAGGTATCTTACAAGATTTTGTTTACTAATAATAAAAATAAATAAATAATTTGATATTTTTTTGAAATTGCACATGACCAAGATTATAAAATGAAGTAGGGGATAATAAAACTTATTTAAAAAAAGATATCGAGAAAAACAGAATCAGTTAACTGAAACAGCAGCTTATATTTATAAATGAAAATCCCTCCGATTATCACCCCTTCTTATAGGATAAAAGTCAACTCAACGAAATTTAAAGCTGCTTATACTCTTGTTCTTTTGAAGAGCCGAATTTTAAATGAGAATGTATAATTACCCGTACACATTTTGAAATTCTAACTGTTGCCGTACTACTCAGATTGAGTGTAAAGAACAGTTACTCTGAATAAAGAAAAAAAAGGAAGGAAAAGAACAAGTTTTTATTTACAATCTCGGTGAATGTTTTTAAGCGCCTTGTGAAACGTAATACTACAAAGAAATATTTGCGAGCTTGTACCACACGAAAAGTTGAAAAGTTGCTTTGAATGAAAAATTTTTAATGCGAATTTCAGGTAAAAAAATTCCACTTTTCCAAGTGAAACGGTAACACCAGCTTATACACCATTGGTGCATGCGTTTTTTCCAAAATTTTCTTTTATGATGTACGAATACACTCCATTGCAACCTAACTATAATGCTTGCATTCCAATTTCTTTACTTTTTTTTTTATTACAATCATTCCCTTTCGCGTCATAATAATTTTAAAATGTAATCTAACAAAGACATTTCATGCATAGCTGGAAAAAAGTTTTCAGTTTTTAAAATTTAGTTTTATAAATTTTCTATGACCGTAAATATTAAAAACTTTTATTCTGGAAGTTCAAAACTGTCGTATATGAACGTTTCTTGAGTGAATTAAAAAGTTACATATGCATATACTAGGAAAGAAACTCACGGCATGATTTTAATTACTTTTTCTATAACTTGCTTTTAATAATACATTTCTATACATCCATTTTAACGAATACATTTTTTTCTTCCGCTACTCTTTACTTATAAAATTCATATTAGAAATGATTGCTTATTGGAAATATAGTCGGCGGACAGTGTGATATTTTAATTCTATATTTCTAAAAATTTAGCGAACGAAGGTATATTTATTTCTACTAACTTTGAAAAACCGATTTATTTTATTTTCAAAAGCAAATGTTTACTTAACTGTCTAGACACATCCAACTATTCTAACTTTTCGATATCTTGAACATTATTTTTTAATCTTCTTCAAAAATTAATTGTATACTTTAGCGTGGGTGAATTTGTTCTAGGCTACAAACGAATGCAAATGCTTATTTTTGCTACATTTTTTAATGTAAAAATTTTGGAAAAGAATCATCTATTTTTAGAAAAAATTTTAGCATTCTTTCAGTTATACATAACAATAAATAATTGTAGTCCGAAACGATACTTTATGTAACATTATTTTATTTTTTTCAGGTGTAATGTTGCAAAGAAATCGAAAAAGTACCTTACTTGCCAATTTTTTTGGACGGTTACCTATGTTCCCCATTTTTGCATTTCGGACGCAAATGCATTTTATAGCGGCGTAAAATGAAATTTTTACTTACACTTAGGTATGACACCAAAAACATCCAATAGAAAGTTATTATATATATTCACGAATAAAAATAAAAAATATATTGTTTATATAATAATATTTCCAGCATGTTCGGTACAT
The DNA here is from genome assembly GCA_026168455.1 of Theocolax elegans. Lineage (NCBI taxonomy): Eukaryota > Metazoa > Arthropoda > Insecta > Hymenoptera > Cerocephalidae > Theocolax > Theocolax elegans. Next base: position 17,026,756 of record CM047426.1, on the reverse strand, counting down.
GGACACTCGTACTAGAAAAGCAACGTAACCAAAGGATTTTCCTATGTAATTCTCTCCCAGCAGAATCACGAGAGAGCGAGAGAGTACAATCAAATTACAGTATAATACAATACCGAAATTTCACAAAGTCGAGAAGCGAAAGGATAACGAAAAAAAAAGAAAAAAGAAAAATAAATAACTGACCAACTCCATACTCACACATACACACATACACACACGCACACACACACACACACACAAAGGTGGACGAGAGCACAAATGAAAGCACTCCGTGTCAGGAATCCAGGGAAAGCCGAGCGATTTTACGGGGTTACGGGTATTATGTAACGTAATCAAATTTTCAAGTGGGCGAACTGATTAAAATACGGGGCGAGGCCACAGAAATCGGAGAGGTGTTGAACGCGCAAACCCACCTCCCTCCCCCCTCCCCCCCACAACGTCCACGACTTTGTTGCCCGTATCGCGTATCGCTACGCGCGGTTCTCTATATGCACGCGAAATTAAATCGCGCTTCAAATATTGCCCGTGTGTGTGGTTAGGTATTAGATAATAGGGAGTACTGGCGAAAACGAGCCTATTAATTTAACACCCGTTGCACGTAAACGAATCGGAGGTTATTTTCAATTTGTCGAATTCTAGCACTATGCTGTTCGTACGTATGTGCAGATATATATATATGCGTATATATAGGTATGTTAGACGCGTTTCTCTGTACGACACGTACGCTTACATCTTATTGTCGAGCGCGGGTGTGGGTGGAGGTAGGGGTGCTGATTCGTGACGCATGTCTAATTCCCTTGAGAGAGTGTGACTATGGTTACGTAGTTTACATCGATTGGTACACGTCCTTGAGTGCCTGTATTATATAGCAGCTTCACACGTCTGTTACCACCTGTTCCGTGTCTCAAAGACGCTGGGATAATCATAGCTACATCACTCGGTACATTTATACACGTATACACGCACACACGTGTCCATTTACGTCTATTAGCCCAATCAAAATATAGGTTTACCTACATTGTCAAACTGGTGGGTACGTATAAACTTATGGATATACATATTCGACGAGAGTTTCGGTTTTTAAATACGGCATATCGGACAAACGATTGTAGGAAACGTTTCACTTTGTAATTTATATCCTTGTTGTGTACGCCTCGGATTCGCATAATTCAGCATAAACAACATAAATATAAAAATTTTGCCCGAAAGTAAATCAAATCGTGGATGTAGGTGTATATCTCGTATATATATACGTACGGTCGAGCGATTGATAATTAAGTAAACCCGTGCGCTGTAAAGAACGTATTTTAGAAAAAGAGCTTTCGAACTTTTAACTCGACGGAGATTCTCTAAAGTTTTTCGAGAAAAGGGAAACATTTTTATCATGGACATCAAGAAGGAAAACGATATTTCTTTCGCTGACAAGGAGCAACTTTGAAATTTCAAAGCGAAAGCTCGGGCTCGCCGTTTAGACCGAAGCACTGGAGTAAAACGATAGAGCCAAGGGTATATAAGAGACACACAAACCAGAAGAGAATGAAGCGATATGAGACAGAGAGAGAAAGAGAGAGAGAGAGAGGGTGAGGAAGTATGAACTTAAGGTGGAACGTAATTATCATCAGGAGGCTACGTATATATATATATATATATTACTTTTCTTGGACCATCGACTATTTCGGTGAAGTTATTTTCATCTTATTACTCTGTTATAATTTACAGAAGCCAAATACGAGAGAGGGAGAGAGAGCTTTCACTCGGGAGTTAAACTTTTTGGCATAGAATAATGACCGTGAATTTTCTTCTCAATAAGAAGCATCTTCAAAATAGTATTATTTTGAACTTTCCTAAGTATACAATTATTCAAAATACCTATTCAACCGAGATATCGATTTGTTTTAATTTTAAGGGAAGTGTATTACTTTATTATACTTTCGAAAATTAAATAGTAATTTTGATTATAACAATTTTTATTACAATTAAACGCTCATTTCCTTTTAAACAGTTCGTTTAAACTTTTTGAATTCTTTTTTTTAATTAAGTGGTTTAAAATAACTTACTGATATACATTTTTCAGATAATAATTTTCTTCTTAAATTAGGTGACTCAAAAGATTAAAGTTAAAAATATAACTTTGATAATTATATTTACGTAAAGAAGGGAAAGTTAGAAATTGTTCGTAATTAGTCAGGTACGTATACCGTACTGAAAGTCTTAACTTTAAATAAATAATTAATTAACTACGATGTTTTGTAAAATAATCGTGATTACAAATAATAACGAAGTAATATTGTCATGTAATTATACGTTTAATCATTATAGTTCAATTATGAAAATAATGCGTACAAATACGAAATATATTAAATAGAAAAATGTGGTTTTGTGCAGTGTGCATAATTTTTGTTTTTATGTATCTCACAAGAGAATGTTACATATCGATCAGTTTAATCGAATAGATAATGTAAACTAATGTACTACGCCGATTCGAGTGGTAATTTTGGGAAATCTTGGCAATTTTTACCGACGAGAAATTCTGAAATTCGCATTGAATTATAAAGTTGCATCTGAGTTGTAAGACAAAACCAACAACAAGGTTGAAAATCCTCTCTCCATACCGGTCGATTGAATTCGCGAAGCTGGAACGGTATGATTATTTCCTCGACGCGGCAGCTGCTGCTGCTGGTGCTGCGGGCGAATATAATTCACTTTTTAGCGAGTCCAACAATCCCGCAACTTGTTACTCCCTCCGCAATCCGAGCATTTGGAAAATAACTTTCCACGCACCTGCACGCGCTAGAAACTCTCGAGGCATACGACAAAACAAGAAACGAATCAGTCAGTTTCTGCCATCCGCAGGCGCGTGACTCATTTTTTTTTCTCTCTCTCTCTCTTTCTCTCTCACTCTCTCACTCTGTCTGGTCGTATCGAAGCGAATTTTGAAACGCGCATATCGAAAGTTGAAAAACTTTTATTCTTCACTACCGAGAGGTATAATAAGACGCCTTCGAGGAATTCGTATTTGCTATGTATATGTATGTATATATATATATATATATAAGACATCTTTCTTTTTCCTTTCAAACTCTTATTCTATCTCTTTCTCATTTGCCTTTTGCACGATATTATATTTTACCTTTGTCCTGGTCGCTTATTACTTTCCCTTTTCCCCCTATGTCGGTGCAGGTCCATTATCTTGCAGCCACCGACGTGCCATTTTCAGTCGTAGAGATAAGAAACTCCGGCCGACCCGGTGAAACTTTCTTTTATTTCCCGGCCAACATCTGCGCAGTTTCATCAAACATCGCGCATAAAAGCTACCCGCGCTTTTAAAAATAATGAACTTTCCGCGAGTATTCAATTTTAACCTGTCTTTCTTCGATTCCGGCTACAAAACCCTCCGCGTGCAATATACCTTAATTGTAATTAGTTTCGATAACTGAGTGTTGTATTTTTATTTCGTTTCGTCGCTAATTAATTCATTAATTAGCTTCCTTAATTAATAATAATCAGTATTTAAAAAAAAATTGGAATTCAATCATTTATAAAAGGAGAAAATGATTGCCATAAAAGACTGTTCTCGAAGAGTATCAATTTAGTAAATAATAAAAAATAAAAATACTGGAGCGGGCTCTATTTTCAGTTTGACTATTCTTGAGACGACTTTTCATCGTCATTCGAGAGGCAATCTTGAAAAAAAGTCCCTTTGGAAGAAATTCTCACCAAGTCAGCTTTTCCTTTCACTGATTTCACTTGTCAGACAATATCGACGCACGATAGCCGAGGTGCGTGGTATTACTGGATTTTTCGTGATTCGCCCGTTTGCGACGAGGAATACGGTCAAATCGAAAATTCCGAGTAAAAGGAAGCAAAATTGCGTTGAGAAATTTTGCAAAAAAAGGGCAATTGAATTCATGATCGATAAAATACTATATACGAATGGTCTTTTTAAATGAAAATTGGAAGAATTTGTCGGTAAGTGAGCAGTTCGCCGAATGAAAAATCAGATATCTTTTGTACTTATTTAAATAAAATAACTTTGAATTTCTGGTTAGTGAAATTAAGAATTCTTTGTTTTAAAAATCAATGTAAAAGTTCGGGATAAGTACGGAAGATTTTTTTTCGAATTTAAAGATTTCTTTTGAATGTTTATTGTACACGGTATGAGAATTATTACAGTAACTTCACAAAAAAAAAACTTGACGAAAATACAATACTCATTTTTTCCTACAAAGTTAAAACCAATTAAAAATATTGTTATTTGATTTATTACGAGAAATAGTAGTATTCCAATAGAAATATTGAAAATAACTTTATCAATACTCGTAAATCATTAAAATAACAGTTTTCAAATATATAAATTTTCGTTTTGAATTATTATCACCTTCACAGCCTATAATTTATACGTATCTATCATCATTTTACACACAATAAAAGAAGTTGAATACCGGTATATTTTTGTTCGAGAATACAATAAAAATATTGATATGTAAATTGAACGATATAAAGTAAAAAACAATGTAAAACATTAAATCTTGTAAGTGTTGAATGAAATAGTAATGAAGATCCAACCACAGCTGTGATCCTTTCTCTATAGACATACTGATTAATTGCTATTTACTTGCAAATTTCGAGCAGTTGGAATTTACACACGTGGTCTCGCACCCACAGCTTGGCGTTGTTTGTCATTTGTTGAGGGCCAGTAGTGCATTAGGATGTCCTGCGTCAGCTTGTAATAATGCCAAGGATCCAGTAGCGTCTCCCCAGATTCTGATTAAACCTTCGAGCTTTTCGTGTACGATCGGTCATTTGTAAATCGGAACTTGCCGTTAAGTTTCCCAATTGCTCCAACTTTACGCGGAACTTCAATTGGCGCGAGGTGCGGCTAATGAGTAAAAAGGCTATTAGGGATCATGTGTGTTTCTTACCCTCGAACGTATATGGTATTCGAGAGCATGAAAGCTCATTAGACGCTTCGTCGACTATACGGATCGCGATTTCTACCTCATAGACCTTTGCGCTAACAAACTTTGTTGACATAGCAAAACTAGTTCGACTAACTACAAAGCTTCTTACATGGAAATGTTCTCTCTCTCTCTCTCTTCTCTCTCGAGCTCTATTCATGAATTCGAACGTCAATGCATTATGAACTTGAAAAATAAAAAAAAAATAATTTTTATTCTTCGATTATTCATGTTACTTTTAAATTCAGCTACTCAAGTATTCTCGAATCCCGGATAGATCGATTTAACATTTTTAGATTTAAACATTATTAATAAAGGTTGTTAACTTTACGTGCAGCAGTACTGAATGAAACATATTGGTAGGGAGAAAAAAAATTAAGCTACTTAACTCGAGAAAATATGAAAGAGGTCGATTAAAAATTTAATAAGATATTTTCCTACTATCGTGCGCAAAGTTCGAGTTTGCGCACTCATTTGCGTGCGCAAAGTTCCACTTTCCCACACGCTATAATTTCTACAATTGAGCGTGCGGGAAAGTAGTTGAGCGTGCGGGAAAGTAGTTAAGCGTGCGGAAAAGTGGTTGAACACGTAGGAAAGTATAAGAAGTTGGGCGCAATACAATACGTATGAATAGTGGCACGTAACTCGAACGCCGATTTGTTTACGTCTTGTTACTTAGCAACATCTTATATTTATGTTAAAAGTTTCAATCTTAATTTTGACGTCTCACTTGCGGCTCTATATATACGTATTTATATGTTCTGAATAAGGATGACATCAGTAAGTGGGGTCGACAGTGATAGTGACGATGTGTTCGATGATGTGCCACCGGAATAGCTTGAAGCAGCAAAAGAAATAGCTTTGAATACGTTGCCAAATATTTCTAAACAAAAATATACAAAAGTTTACAATGAGTTCAAAAAGTGGCGAAGTACAAGAAATACGAAATCATTTGCAGAGTCCGTTTTATTACTGTATTTAAACGAAATATCAACAAAATTTAAATTTAAATGTTAAATTAACGGTTTTTCATTTTTTTAAGCGGGGGGGCTCCGCCCCCCCAAACCCCCCCGTCCCCCCCAACTTTCCCTCCGCCCACGCGGTTCTGCTCAAATGTGTCGAACTTTGCGCACTCAGTAGGAAAAATAGTATACGATACTCGTGCGCTCGTAGGTTATCTCGCACTCGCTTCGCTCGTGCGGGAACAGCCTACTTTGCGCACTCGTATCGTAATGTACTATTCTAGCGCGAAATTTTCCAGAGAGTAACGAAGAAACTTCGCTAATTTACTTAAATATTTCTCTTTTCCTTCGTATTTCCTGTAATCGCTGATAAATATTTTATTTATTTATTTATTTGTTTATTTATTTAATACTGTTGCTGCATTAATATTGCAATCACTACAAGTTATAAGCATTAATTAATTAGTAAATCCCACCCTCGTGTAATTAGCATTATATGTTTACATAATGTGATGACTTACGATATTATCTGATTTAATAAGCGTGAAATTCAACGGTATTGTAATATAAAAGGAAAATGCGAAGCGAAATAAATAAAAATCGTCGAATGGCAGGAAAAATGTATGGAATGCACGACCCTCTTGAATCTGGAAAATTACATATTAAGAAAAAGAGTAAAATTTAAACTTCCCGCGAGTGCGGTTACGAAATTGCCTTCGGGGAATCGGAGAGGATCCAAATATTTTTCATAAAATCGCAGGTTTATCGCGAAGAAAAATAAATCCGTCGTTTAAAAATTATCTCGTAAAATCGGTTAACCCAGTGACAGGTGATATTTCAACTCTGGTAATTCAAGTAGTAATAGACGAAGACGGTATATATATATGTATATATCTAAAAATGGGAAAAAGGGGAGGGGCGGGGGTTGAAGAGAATCGCGGAATTCGTATTAAATATCGGTGGGCAAAGTTCTTCTTTCCCTCTCGAATTATTTACATAACGAGGACATTATATTAAACCAGATCGTGGCGGGCAACGATTTGTTAAATTGTAATGGGGAGGGGTGGGGTCGGTATGGCCTAGGCGAGCGAGCGAGGCAACGCATCTTTATCGGCGTTATGAATGTGGTCGATTATTTTCACGCAGAGACGGCACCCGCACCCGCACCGGTAGTCGTGGCCGTGGATGTGGTAGTGGTGTGTGTATTCGGTAACTGCAGTCGAGATTGCCAGATCCGATAGGCGCGTAGTAGGGCCGAATTATGCCGAGACGAGAGATGGTATAGGATCCTCTCGCGGAGGGGATGAAAAGCCCTTGGCGTGGCTGTAATGCGGCACCGTGCAATCACCATTAGCTGCTCCCGAGGCGCACTCGAGGGCGAAAAGGATTTTCGTTTCGCATGCTTATAGGTATGTATACGTAAGGTAAGAGGATGAAATGCGTGAATCGTCCGACGGGTGTTTATCGCGAATATTGTCCTATATATCTATATACCTACACCTACGTTCCCAAGCTCCCAGCCCCTCTTTGCCATCCCTCTCGAATCATGAAAATCAATTTTCCATCGGCCCGAACATGGGCGCGGCCTTTCAATTAACCGTTTTAACCAGCCCAACTCGACAACCAACATTTATATAAATACAGAATAGGCTAATTTACGTTATTGCGATTTATAATGTCCAATTGATACGTCTCTATACCTATATGTATTTAATATAATGGATTATCAGTATTCTGTATTTCGATCTATCAAAGATGTATCAAACCAAACATCTAATTATGCAAGATATCTGATTGCGCTATACTCGTCTCCACTGATTTTCATATAGATGTTTAATGTAAATCGATGTCGAATAAAGTAATTGCATTCCAGGCATCGAATCCCTTAAGAGTAATAGTACTTGGGGTTAGGAATCAGTTTTTTTTCTAATACCGAATTTAAATGTAAGGAATAACTAATTTAACAGTTTAACAAAACTAAATAGTTTTAGTAAAATTTTGTATTATTGTATGCGTGATTTATTTTCAATCTATTACATGATGTAACTTGTTCAAAATTTAACGCACCGGTGGCATATATTCTGAATAGCGTGGCGTAAATACTGTTTATTCAAAATTTATAATCATTTATAACGATTGAAATTTCAATAATAATTAAATCTTTTATCTCTAGTTTTATCAATTAAAACAGTTAGATTTTATAAAAGACCGCTCACATCAACACTACCTTACCTGTATAATTGATATTAAAATTGTGTTAATCTGATGACTAAAATTCAATTAAGTCTCAATTATCACTGATGAATATTATTGTAGTTTATTCAAGGTACCGAGATAAGCTAATAAAAAAATACTTTTCTTTATTTTAAACTAAATTCTTATAATTAAAATTTTTTATAAAAACTTATGTAATTTGGGATACAATGTTTCAAAATAGCCTTTCCTCTTTTTTAAATTGCATAATAACCAAGTGTGGCTATGGCGTATATCACAAATTCACGCTCATCAAGTCCTTCAAGAAGTACCTGACCTTTGTTTTTACAATCTATTGGTTGTTAATCAGATCGTCGATACCTCAATATTTATTATACTTGAATATTATGCAAAATAAAACTAATAATGCAAAGAACATATTTATTATAAATCAATTTAAAAAATGAGTTTCATCAAACTGAATAAATTAATAGACAAATAAATTGAAAACAGTTTATAACCATTCTAACTATTGTTAAATTAATTAATCTATCGATTTGTAAAATATTGTACAAAATTGTAACGTTTTTTATCTGTACAACTGAAACATTTGCAAAGCAATTAATGACATTCATTTACGAAATAAACGAGCTATAAAAATAAATTTGTAATTTCCTTACGAAATAAGAAAGCATTGAGAAGAAGAAGATAGAAGAAGCGAGAAAAATCACAAAATCGGCTTGCGAATGTCAAAGAGGCAAAATCGATTAGGTTAATCGCGCAACGAATTCGCTCGAGTCTTCTTCCATTCCGCGTCTCGGGGATTTAAAGGGACGTAATCAAATAAACGAGATTCAAATGTAGAGGTCACCCTACCCTTCGTCTACAAACTGATGATGAGATCGCAACGAAAAATCTCGAAGCATCCAACTTCTAAGTGATAGGGTGAGCCAAACGAAAAAATTATCATAATTGCGACTTAGAGGAAGAGAAAAAAAAACTAGGGATTTGGGTCATAGAAATAAATAAGATTAGCTCGAACACCATTTGAGATTTAACGAAAATTTCATTTAAATTTAACGACTGGTGGAATAATAATAAAAATTTGCTGACGGAATGTATAACCGGTGTGAATTATTGTAATAATGTCGGATAAAAGGGGATCGGTCAAAAAAGTACGATGACGGACAGAAAACGAAAGTCTTCAAACTTGCCGGCTGGATGTTTAATATCCGAGAGTGCAACTCTCGTGGCTTTATCGGCTGATATTGCCAGAGCGAAACATTTCCAATAATTTTCAAACCCCGCTAAATTTTCTTTCGAGAGTGAGAGGGAGAGAGAGGGACATAGAGAGAAAGAGAGAAAGAGAGATAGAGAACGAGGGAGAGATAGAAAAAAAAAGAGTTGTATGTCGACCTGGTTTTTTGTCGAAGAAACCAACTTTTCTGTGCTATCGGGAACCCATTAGACTTTTAAAACGCCTTTTCCAACGACAATTGTAAAGAATTAAAGGAAGGTTTTCTTTCACAACAATGAAAACGTAGTTTTCCCAGTAAAATAATGTGAAAGACAGAAAAGAAAAGGGATAATTTTATTGTGTAATTGGTAACCGCAACGTTTTTTAAAATTAAATATACAATACTAGAACTCGAGTTTGCACGTGTATTTGAAACGTTTACACAAACTTCACAGGTAGGTAAAATAATTTAATTGTATACATATTCGTGTATTTATAAAGTCATTTATAATCCTTTGTGTCAGGAGCGCTTAAATGAAAATTTTGCTTCATTGTAATCCGTATAAAAGTGACACGTAAATCCAAGAGAATTATGGTATCGAGTACTCATTTAAAAAAATTCCATCTCGATTTTTTGAATTTGTAAATGAAAAAAAAGAAACGTAACAATAAAAGTACGGGTTGACCGATGATAAATTTTTAATTTACAAACACCCAAGCTGCGTTGATCTATAACAATCCATATACGAGCAATTTATATTTCAGTTTTCTAAATTAAAACAAAAATTGTTATTTTCGTTCAAATGTGCCGGTTATTTATTTACCGTCACTTTTTTAAAAAAAATAATTGCTCGTGACTACGAAATAAATGCGTGGTAAGTTCAAATCCGACTAATACGAATAGGTTCGCCGGAGGTTAAAATAAAGTAGGATTAGTTCCTCGGTTGTAAAACGATTCCAATTTTTCGCGTTATTACGAACCAATGAAAAATCAATTTGACACGCTCAGAAAAATCGTTAAAGTGTTTGTCGGATTTTAATAAAATTGTTTGTAAAAACCGTAATCCTGTCAAAACTTTATATAGTGCACACCGTTTGTTCCTATTTGTATTATTTAAACTAGGATTGGAAATAATCATTAAACAAAAAAAGAAGAAAAAAAGGTTTGGAAGATCGAGAGGTAATAAAAAGCCTTACCTCTCATTAAAGTTTTCGTTAGCGAACCACGTGTTTACCGCAGCCTCCGCGGAATAGTAAATAAACGATGGTAGCGGCTTCATCGCGGTTATAATGAAAATAAAACGGGTTGCGGTGGTGAAACGAAGGAAAAATCATCTCGCCTACTTGGGCTTGGGTTTAGCGTTCGCGCGCCAAAAAACCGTTCGATGAAATACCATCGAAAGAATAGAGCCGGAGTGTAATATAATTGGAAAGCGAGCTCGAAGCCAATCCTCTTCGTTCACATTTCCTATCTGCTTATGCGGCCCGCTCGGTAAATAACTCTTGATTAATAAAGGGAGAAAAAAAAGTGTTAGCTAGCGCGTCTTCTCGAGTTCTCTTTTCTGATATCAAGGTAAATATAAATCTTTTTTCCTTCTCCGTCTTTCTTCGGCGTGTTCTCCTTCTTCTACTTCTTCTACTTCTTCTTCTACTTCTTTTCATCGTAGTCGGTCGGAGGTAAGGAATTTTTTTTCATATTCCCGAGTGAAAGATCAACCGGAATTAAAGTTAATCCAATCGAACGGGCGACATCGTCATGATTGGAAAAGCCGAATTCGACACCGGAACGAGCTTTTATTACCAGTGGTTACACGACTGCGAGGGGAGGAGCAGAAGCTTGCGGGAAAATTTCCAATTAGACATTAATTAAGGTGAAACACAGTTAGCGGTATGATGGGAGAGGCATTATGGGGGTGTAGAGTTAAGCCGGGACTAGGAGGTGGGTCGAATGGCAATGAAATTTGATTGTCGGCATATCCAACCGGCAATTGGATAACTGCGGCCGACTCAAAGGGGTCATACGCTCGATGGAGACCCCCGTGAACGCTTCGCTGAAGGTATTACGAATATCGGTAAGGGCTCGTGCCTCTCTTTCTAACCCCCCGTCTACCTCCTCTCCCCCCCCCCTCTCACTCTCTCTCTCTCTCTCTCTCTCTTCTCCGAGATTCCAATTCCCAGTTGAGCGAAACGCCCGGAGATTAATCGTTTGCGATCGTGCGAGACGCCCTTTGAGATTCGCTAAACCTCGGCTCTTGCCCTGCTTAAGGACTATCGATTGCCGTCCACTTGCGACGCCGCTTAATGGAAAATCAAGCTTGTTTTAACTTGAATGATTGCTCGTAAACGACGAGTTACTCCACCTCTTTATCTCTCACTCGCTCGCTCATTTCTCCCCCCCCCCCCAGCCCCTACCCACCCGTCCCCACCCGCCACCCATCACTCTCTCGCGCCAGCGAGATTCTTCCTGATCCAGAGGCGCGAAAACTAAAAAAAAAGTTGGATTAAACTTTCATGAATAATGTAAACCATGCTAATTCATAAGAGTACGAGTTAACCCTTTCCTGCGGAGTTAAGCCACTTTCTACTTGGATTTTACTAACTGAAAAATGCGTTTTACGTATTTAACGCTTCATGTACGATTTTAACAGGCAGTTTATGCGCCCGCGTAAATGATACTTACGGTAACTTGTTCTCTATTTTCGGCTCCTCTTATTTTAGTTTTAAACTCCTAATTTATTTGTAAAAATGTTCGGTGAAATATTTACTTTTCATTACAATTCGACACACTTTGTCATTAATTAGTAAAAACAAACAAAACAATCAACCGAGTTAAGACGCGATGGTCGTGCAGGTATATCAAATTACTGGTAGATCCGCAATCAGTTGGAAAGCCTTACCATATACGGAATTTCAACACAATTAGTCGACCACGAAGTACGTGAGGTAAGGGTTTAAATGGCTCGTGTTTGTGTGTAATTTTTATTTTCCTCAGTTATCGGATACACGCGAGTTGATCAGCTAAACGGCTATAGGCGTCTCGACACCATTTTATGCCTACGTTCTATTTAATTGCCTTGAGCACGAATGCCTTACAACTGCACGCGTTCAATTAGAGACTTAGACGAAATAATTAAACGCAATGTAAGTTACCCTTGTTATTTATTGGTAATCACGCGATCTTAACTAGATTACGAAAATGAGTAAGATTTATTAGAAGCTCTTGCTATGTTGACTTCAAAAGACGGTGAGAGAGAGAGAGAGAGAGAGAGAAGGAGAGAGGTAGAAGCAAATTGGTGCAATTAATTATCTTGAAAGCACACTACTTATTCGATGTAATTGAATCGATTTCTTATATCTTTGTTCTCCAATAAGTGATTGTGTTTCCCTTTTTGGAGGTAGATACAAAGAAGAAAAGTAGTGAAATCCCGGTGACCACAGTTTTCACGAAAAATACATCGGGAAGGAAAAGGAAAAAAAACGAGGAAGCGAAAATGACTGTTTAGACGTACCGTTATCCAAAGCATTCGAGTATATAGTTGGTAAATATGGTGAAAAACAAAAGTAAGAGGAAGAAGAGGAGGAAGAAGAAGTGCTGTTTGATAGATATATAACGAAGACGAATCATCCAATTTAACGGATGGTTTATTCATCACACGCTTATTGAAAATATGAAATGACGCGGTGCAGAGAGAGAAAGAGAGAGAGAGTGAGAGAGAGAGATGGGGGGGGGGGGGAGGACAAATGTTGCGGCAACAAAAGGAAGATTAAGCCCGCGGTTAAAAAGTAAAGGAAAGAAATGTCTTGTTATATTATTTATTACAGAAGGTTTCTCTCGGCGGAGGCAGGAGCGGTGGTGGTAGTGGTATCGGTGTGAGGAAACCTTTTCTATTTATCTTGGCCAGTTGAACGAACCTTCGATTTATTCTAGACATTCCGATATCACGATACTATACCCCTGGAAAACTTGCGGGTGGTAAGACACGGCCCCGAGCCGCAACGAAAGAGAAAAGATGTACCCAAAGAAAATAGTGGATAAAAAAAGAAAAGGAAGCAGAAGTGCTAAAGAAGGATCGTGGTATCAAAGCGTTCCGCACAAAGAGAAAATGTTATTTTGTCTGTGGGTAACGCGAAAACTTGAAAACACAAACGAATCTCTAAACCAAGTGTTTCTCTTTCGTTTTTTCTTTATCTCGTCTATATTTATATCGTGGCTTGTCTTGGCTTGTCGTGTATCGCAATGTTTATCATTTTTCTTGGCTCCATCTACATTTTATTTTCTTCTTTATTGCGCTAATATTACCCCTTGACTTGTTTTATCCTACGTATTTCGTCTTAGGTGGCTCGGGGATGCATTCCGAGCCAATAGGACGAATTCGCTTCGCGAAGCGGAACGCAAAGAGGACGCCGCATACGTGTTCAGGATGAGAAGGAGCGAGATTCTGAAACTAAAAGATAGGATGGGATAGATGGAAAGGGGAAAGGGGAGACAGAGAGAGGGAGAGATGAAACAGATCTGCGAACGAGAGAGGGACGAATACCTAGCGGTCGGTATTTCATGGTCCGCGTCCCACGTAACGAATGTTCGGCGCTTTTGTGATTTACGCTTCGTTCCGCGGTGGTTTCGCGCTCTGGGATTTCGATGATAATAGCCTGTAACAGTCTTGCCTGGGTCCTTGATTTCGAAAACTCGTAAAGCCAATTTCCGATAGCGAAATTATTAACCGCCCGTACGGTAGAAGTCCAAGTTAAAAAGTTGGCGTTAATTCATTGTTTCCAATACCAGTTCGATCATTTCGTTCCTCTAAAAATTCACAAACTTGCTTAGAACGTAATTTTTAGGTTTAATTAAAATCGGAGTTACGATATATTTGTCATCATAAAACAGTACAAATTATTGTACTAAAGTTTAACTTTAAAATATAGATCACGCGGAATATAGACTTTAAATCATCCAGTAAATGCACAGGCTTTGCTTAAAGTTTCAAGTTCGGTCTCAGAGTCCCCCATACATTTTACAGTGATCTTAAAGATAAACGATGTGTGTTTGCGTAGCATCCAGTATCTTAAAATGCATTAGAAACAAACGGATATACTACAATTAATTTTACTTTACATTTTTCTAATTAAGCAAATGTTACATATGACTGTTTACTATACCTGAAACGGTCCATTTTGTTATATTTGAAATAAAATAAAATAAAATAAAACGTAATCAAGAAAATATTAAATTTTGAAAAAAGTCCATGTGTAAAGCTTTCTCTAAAAAATTTTGGAATTTTCTAAAATTCACAAATCTATAACCCAGTGTAGCAAGTGTTTAACCGAGGCAATTTTCGTTGCAACTTTTCGGCACTTAAAAATCATTACGGAGGACCATTTTTTACGAAGGCTATATTCGTAAAAACGAAAAAAAGTTTTGGAAATCGTAAATGTAGCAACTCGTCCGATAGTAGAAATATTTAACTAACTGGTACGATTTTTGTAACGTTGAGCGCCGGGCGTTAAAAGTCAGGAAAACTTCATTTTCAGGTCCGACTCTCTATCCCGCAGAAAATAATTCTCTTGACGCAACAAAAACCCGAGCGCAAAAAGTGCCCACTTCAATCTGGAGCTGGGGAAAAAACTTCGTCTCGCATTTTCATCCTGGTTGAAATTTACCGGAAGAGAAGGTCTCGGTTCGCGGAACAAACGCCACGCGGTGTACGCTCTCTCTTTCGAGTAGTACCTTCAAAAAAAGAAGGGAGTGGGAGTGAAAGGAAAACGCGGGAAGAAGGTAATTATAACAGGTTTCCATTTTCCTTAAAAGCTTTCGTTGGGAACGAATTTTCAAGCGTATATACTCGGGTGTGCGTACACGTACGTGTGGGGGGGCACTTACCTTCGAGACCCACCAAATCACCAAGTACGTATACACCAAGTCCGAGAGCAATAAAAGTTTTTAGGTTCGACTGGTACGTTCGTCGAACTCGCGCAACCGTATCTCGTAATGATATTTCACCGAACAATAGTGTCGCTATTTCCCTAATGCAATTCGCTACTTAAATATTTTAATAAAATTCGAGTTCGTCGAGATTTGAAATGTCCTCGGCGTACTTTATTCATTCGGGCTGATTCGATCGTCCTCCTCTCCCCCTCCCCCTCCCCCACCCCTCCTGCCGCCCAACCCACCGTTTTCTCTCTCGCTCTCTTATATATTCAATCGCGTGGGTGCGGGAATCTACTTTTTCCACTCCTTCAATTTTATGAATACCCGATTTTTCAAAAAGTTTATAACAATTTCTTGGGGGTAGAGGAGTGGCGAGGCGCAGGGGTTGATAATCGAATTCAATTTGCCGCGTTACATTTTCGCCCGAGCGATAAATTACTAAGTCAAATAATTTAGGTTAGCTCGAGTTAGGAAAACGATCCTTTCATATTATAATAAAATCGTGGATTTCTCGGGGACTGTAAAGTCGACGACGCACAAACAGTTTTACTCGGTGTGCATGGACACGCATACCTATATATATATATATATATATATATATATATGCATACACTTTCCACTACTTTCATGCTAATGTTTGCGCCGGGTTTTCTTATACCGTGTCCTCTTTATCACTCGCGAGATTCTCTCTCGTACCATTGTACAGTCGCATCTGCCACCGGGTTTTCTTTCTTCCGAACCTCGACGTTTCTTATTCGGTCTTACGAACTTTTCCAAGTTGCACCAAATTTTCTGCTTACTCGTACGAAACTCTCGGTCGAATCGAGTGGACAGCTACAGTATATATGTATACACACACACACACACACACACATATATATCGACTCTAACGACGAGGCAGCATATGTCAATGTTCGGCTGGTGCGTGCGCTTCTACTTTTCTGCCACTTTCGAGTTTTAAAAGGGATCGCGGGCAACAATGGTCGGTATCTGTCGGCTACTTTCCAACTGGACCTCATGAATTTATGATGGCTTCCTTCGTTCTTTTTCCTCTTTTTCTTCTTCTTTTTTTTCATTAATTTACCGCGGTTCGCTTTGGACCGCCTTCCATCCTCCCTGACTTTCGGTTTTTTTTTCCTTTCTCTTTATCGAGTTTGATGGAAAAGTTTCGACGCGATAACAGAGGGTCGTCAAGCCCTTTCTCTTGGCCCCCAAGTTTTTGACGAGCGTACAGGAAAAGTTAATTACAATATTAGGGTTGCTGTGTACCTTTCAACCTTAAACTTTATCGATTTCTTTTCCTTCTTCTTTTCTTTTTCTCCTACATCCAGAAGAAGTTTTTAATTGAAAGGCGAACATTGTGTTTCGTATAAAAATGTACACGTGCTCGATATTCGTTGTAAAATATTTTGTCTTATCGCGGATACTTATAATCCAAATATATTACGCAAAGTAATTTAATTTAAGGTACTCTTTTTATTAAATCAATAACTTACGTAAAAGAAAAAAAAATAATTTCATACGCGTTAAAAAGTAACTGTCCATAAATGCATAGGAACGCGCATCATCTCGAGCGTTGGTCTAAGGGGAAACAAGTTTCATCTCACGGCTAAAGCTTAAAATAAAATCCCGAAGCTTACAGAGTTGTCTCAGGGTGCAAGGTAATCGAGCCGAAAGAGAAAGAATGAAAATCGCCCAGGGAATTCTCTCGCATGGCCTCGTGGAATTTTTAACCAACGCTCTTGCGATCCAAGTTTTTAATAAACAGTCTACGTATGTGGGGGCTTTAAGATGTAAGACCGAATATGTCCTCTTTTCGTTAAGATAATGGAAAGATTCGTATGCTACGAGGATCCTCTGAGTTACGTTAATCTCCTCCAAACGAATGGATTTCTTGTTTTTATTCGAAGCGAATAAAAATCGTGGTATACGGTGACAATTGTATATATATATTTTAAATGTATTATTTAAATTGAATTTAAATGTAGGATAGTGCTCGGTTGGTAGAGATCGGTAAAGAATAGATGTTGCAAAGTGGTTTTGGAATGTATATCGTTATTTATTCACTAGAATTGTTTATAGACCTAGGTGAACGTTTTAATATTTGAAAAATGTTCCGCAGGTACAAAGAATATATATTGTTCGTGACGATTTTGAGATGTAGTAAATAGTTCGAGAAAATTTTGTAAGTATATTAACTTTAAAAACATTGAATTCATTCATGTGAATCTATAATTATAGTGAAATTAAATGGCCAAAATTTAAGGGATATTTGGAGCACAAAGATAAGTAAAAAGTTGTTAAGAAATTTTTTTCCATATAGGTTTTTCAAGGTGATAATCGGAAAAATGCAATTTGAAACGGTAAAAGCAGTGACAGTTGTTTTAACTGAATGTTATATACATATATAAGGATTATATTATTATGCTAATTACATGATATATTATTTTATTTATTTTACACAGCGCATATAATTATGAAATATTAATCGTTTTTAATGGATTGTATTATTTTAATAAAATGGATTATCAATCAAAGTATAATTATATTATATCAGGTTAATGTAATATATATTGCAAAATTAATGAAGGTATATCCGCATATACGCGTACAAAGTACACTAATTGTGCATAAAAATCCATTAACGAAAGAGCAAAAAAAAAAGGAAAAAGGGATGGACGTATTGAGATTCGTATTGAAAAATTGAAAGACTGTTTATTCACTATTAAAATGTCTAAGGTCTAGGTATTAGGAGAAATTCTGTGGAATAGGAAACAAATATCAGTTTGTCAAGCCATAAAAGATGGAGTTCATAGAGGTCGGAGCATGAATCCCAAGAGAAAGTTGGAAAGCTAAACACGAAGAATATCAGGTGGACAAACACCGAGGGACGAGGGAATAAGGGGCGGTAAGTAAAGTTAGTTAAGCCATCGGTCGGTCTAAATTCGCGGACGCAACTACAAGATTCATTTTAATTCTACAATTTTGGAGGATATTTTTCTTGTTTACGGTGTTAGTTTCCCTTAGCATTTGGTGGGTAAAAGTGGAGGTGGTACACATTGTTCCCTCTTATTTTCCTCTCTATCTTTCATTCCCTCACGCGTACCCTGTCCCATTTATTCTCTCTCGTTCTTTCTCTTCGTGACGCGACTCTTAATCCTCCTGGAGATGCATCGAGACGCGTAACCCACGTGTTCACCTCTTTCTCTTTGGTGGGGACGATATTAGAAGTAACGGGTGCGACCCGTACCATCCTTATTACCCGGCCACGTATTCCGCTCAGCTTTATATTGCCCGTCTTACATGAGCGAGTCGGTCTACTTCTCCTCCCACCTGCCTCTCCCCATCCCCCTCTCTCTCTCTCTGTTCGACGCACCTCCACCCCGAATTTCAGAGCTCATTTCGCAGGGCACATAACTTTTCCGACTCGTATTTTCGCTTCTTTACGCCCAAGCGAAATTAGAAATCCACCGAAAAATGTCCATCGTATAAATGATATTCTTTTGACTTCTACTCACTCGCTGTACGCACATATACATACACGCACACCTACACGTACACGTACACGTTTCATGCGCTTGGATTGTATCTTGTTGGAATTTCAATTAAATATACATATATATAGGTATATGTATAGACGGAGACAGGCGTAATTAACGACGTTAAATTAACTTTATTAGACCGGGACTCGTGAATTTTACATTAAACCTACCTTTTTTTTGTTACTTTATACACTATACGGTATATTCAATTACCAGTTGATTCGAAACTTTATTTCATGCTTTACGACTATGGAAATAATAAAAATGTTTCCTTGTTAAGATAATGGATTCAGAATAATGTCTTGTCCGATTCTTTCGGTGAATTGCAGTACCTACAAAATATAGATCAAAGAACGACCATTATTTTCCATCTTCAGGTATCAAAAGATCCTTTTTCTGACATGCTCATATTCTTTGAACTTTGTCATTGCCGATTTATGCTTTCAAATATACTTTCGCATTTGTCGTCGCACAAAGGATACCCGTTAAAAAGAGAGAGAGAGAAGAAATGAATGTAGCATGATTTTACTACTTTAAAAGGCGTCCTTGGGCAATGCGATTGACATTGTAAAAATGGAAATATATTAATAGCAATTATTACATTGCGTCGGATACGTTTCTTTCGCTTCTTCTTCTTTTTTTCTTTATTTTAAATAAAAACTTCCTTTGATGATTAAATGTATAAGTAATGTATAACGTTGTTCTAAGAATCTTTAACCTTTTACTTTTACTGTCAACCTGGTATAATCTTCTCGTGTTGGCGAATTTTATAAAGGATAATATTACGTTACCTTTTCTCACAAACACAGATTTTACGAATGTAATTTTATTCAATTGAATTCGCGCTTTATCTGCAAGGTAAACTCGATTAACATTTTTAAGTGCTTTGAATAATTAGTCCCTATTTTCTTTTATATATATTTATGTTAAATTCAACTACCTACGTCTCTTTAAAATCTTTTTAAGGATATTCATAAATGTTATTTTTTTTTAGATGTGGCGAGAACACGTTGACTTAAATTTTCCGATAAGAAACTCAATATTTTTTCTAAAAAATTTACGAGAAATTTTAAAAGAATTTTAAAAAAAAGATATATCATTTTTTGTTATTATAATTAAGTTGAAATTTATTTTGATCTTTAACAATGTGAACAAATAGTGATTGTAAACAGTAATTTCTCTTTAATTACTTGAAATTTTTAAAGAGTCGTTTAAAATGCATAAACAAATAATGCTCAGTTTCTTTCGTGTACACATAATTTACCTTATGTAATATCAACATTTTAGTAAAAAAAAGAAATTCTGTTCAATTTATGTAATAAAATTTTTTATAGACACGTGTGAATAATATGCGTTTAAGAAAAATAAGTACTACTAATAAAATCTGTATTAACCTTAATCACAATCATTAAACAATTTATCGAAACGTGAGTAAGTTTGCTAATAAACACATTTAATTTAACATACGTTTTCAAGCCGCGTAGTGCTCAGTAAATTAAAAAAAAAAAGTTTACGTGTACATACACGAAACTCTCAACCTGCTCTAATTGCATTTTAATGTAACACGCACTCTACATAAAACTCATTACAATGAGAATTCACACACCCATTACGTACGAAACATAGGAGGTAAAAAAGTACGCCTAAGAATTTTCATAATTATAAAGAAAAGGGGGAAAAATATATATACATATATATATTACGTGTAACGCGTATAGTGAAGGTTGGACACGCGATGATCGTTAAATTTTTATACCGAAACATAAAACGTGACACGCGCCAGCAATAGTAAGAATTATAATAAAGTATATTCAAGTTGACGTGTATATAGAAAAGCGGAGCCTATGTATCAGTAGCTAACAAGGCCCATAGTTTCCCGTACGTTAAAAACAAAAGAAACAATTTAATAAATCTGGGTTTATTGTCGGGCGGAGGAGGATGGAGATAATGATGTCCATAAGGTATCACGAATATAACGAGATGTGCGAGGTCAACGATCGTTATTCCGGTTCGTCTGTCGGGATTCGGGGGAAGCCCTTTTACGATCGACACTTGGAAATAACGAAATTGGATAGTAACAAGCTCGAGGTTGCAAAAAAATATTGAAAATGGAGAATCGATTCCGATAAGAGAAATATATTTCTAAGGATATAGCGACTCTGTGTATCCATCGCTTTCTTTATTGTAGGTACATACAATATCTTTTACTTGCCCTCGATCTCTAATGAGAAGCTGCTCCTAAAAAGGCCCCCGGAGAATCGCAGCTGTGAAATTCAGTCATGTCCTAGGTGATGAAATAGCCTAGCTCCGAACGGCTCTATTTACGTGCTCTCTATACATGAAAGAGAATAAACTTGCGGGTGTTTCACTGAGATGCAAGGTGGTATACATTCAAGATCGCTGTTATGGGAAGGGGGGGGAGGTGAGGGATGGTTAAGACACTTTGGTGTCAGCCGTTTAAGGCAACGAGTTAAAGTTTCACCGGTGTGTTGGAAATAACTTTTTCCAGACGGTGATATGCGCGCTTAGCATTGACTCGTAATAAAATTATATTTCTTCGATATCAATACTTATAGTTCTTAACTATTAACATTTTACGTTAATAGAAATAATAAATGAAATTTTGACTGTTAAGAACTGATTCAAATAATACTTAACTGTAAAGAAATTCGGATTTGCGCATATTTAAGGACATCAGATCTTAACAGTTAAGAATTGTCATTTGTCTCGAGTATTCTTTTCTTTCAGTCTAACTTTTTGATGTCACACATAAATACTTCTTCGTAGATAAATAATTATTCACGTTATTCACGAAATATTGTAAAATTTATTTTCACTTTGTTAATCCAGCCTTGACAAAATTAGGCTATCGATAACGTAATCGCAATATCCCGACCACGAAAATGACGCTAAATTCATCTGAAGAGAGTTAATTAAATACATAATTAAGTAAACAGATTAAAGGTACGAAAAAGTAAAATCTCGAGAAATGCATTTTTCCTTTATAAAATATGATACTCTTCGCAAGGAAATGAATGAGAATGGGAAAGAGAAGCGACCGACAATAAAAAAAAGGAAAGAAAAAGAAGGTAGCAGAGGAGCGTCAAAAGAAACGCGTCGACTCATTAAAACGGAAAAAAATAGGCTCGCTTAGAGGATCCTATAGAATTAAGCAAAACACTTTGGCCAGAGACAAAGAGGCTCGCATTAACCAACGAATACAGGTACGAGGAAACTCCATTTACAAAGTTCCAAGTGAGCCCAGACGAAATTTAAAGGAAGAGGCAAGTCGCTTTTAATGCGATATATAAAAATAATAACGACTTTAAGG
Organism: Theocolax elegans; assembly: GCA_026168455.1. Lineage (NCBI taxonomy): Eukaryota > Metazoa > Arthropoda > Insecta > Hymenoptera > Cerocephalidae > Theocolax > Theocolax elegans. Next base: position 17,004,607 of record CM047426.1, on the reverse strand, counting down.
AAAATACAGATTTTAATTAAACTCGTACGGGTAGATTTTAAAAATTTAATATAAAAGATATTGAAGATGAGCCATGGGAAACAATCGAAAGTGGAGGCGAAGGAACGTGAGATTACATAGAACAATACGATATAGAATAATAGAAACCTGCGGAGAGGTGAACGTGAGAAAATGCGGATAAAGTTGCAGAATTCCGAATCACTGCGTGATATAACCCACCGAATGATCATTAACTATTACACTTTGTTCATTAAATATATTTTATTGCTATATCTAATTGGAATAATAGTTTCGAAATAACTTTATTTGTATAGAGTCTTTAGCTTTACGTTACGTAAAAATTGTCGTAATATTTGAGAAATTGATAAAACACAATAACGAAAGGAAGTCGGTAAAGATGAGAACTAGTTTAACGCTATGACTTCTAAAGATTAACTCGATTATATTGTATAGGAATGAAAGTAGGTCTTAAGTATCACGTACACTTTATAACACAACTTTACAATCTGATATATTACAAACTTTTAAAATATTGCAAATTAAAGTTGAAGAGATAGAGCTTTGAGGAGAAAGTTTCCCGTATAATTTGTTGCATAGTTATACTTAGCTAAAACGAAAGAGAAGAACAAGTCATATTATACATATATATTAAATCCTCTCTGGGAAGTTAAAACTTTGAGATGTTTACATTGGTTTGGTATTAAATAAAAGCAATTCCTACCGCGTATAAGTCGAGTCAAGTAGTCGAAGGGTAAACAAATTATTTTTCTCGCGTTTTAATAATCCGACGCGTCGAGACAACGAACTGAATATTCATGATTAACAAATGAAGCATTCCCACTGCTTCGTAGATGGAAATTTATTCTCGAAAATAAAAAAGAAATTTGTTGCATAACGATGAGCGGTTAGTGTTTACAGGAAAAGTAGGGGAACGATTTTTCATTTTAAAGATTTTTAAATCAAACGGAGAAGAAATGTTCGCGCCAAGTTGGTGCGTGTTTTCGTGTTTTGTTTATACTTTTATTTTTTTTTTCCTATCCTCCTTTTCCCGCGTTCATTCCTCGCTCGAGGTAAACTCGAGGAAATTAATTTTTTGCCGCGCGTAACTCGGCTTCTTCTACTTACACCGAGTTGCGCAAAGACAATAGATAGGATAAAGTCTGTTTCTCTTTTAAGTAGAAATTACAGGTCCATTCTCGAGGTATATACACTGGATAAGCGTTACGAACGTTCACTCCGCGAAATCGAAAAGTTTCAGGTGCACTCTGTAAGTGGTCGCACACATACGGAAATCTCTTTTGAGAAAGAAAAGCTAAAGGGAAAAATACCTGTTTTCCACTCTCTTTTTTTTATTTCTAAACAAGTTACAAGAGAAAATGCCAGTTTTACGGTAAATACCTAGGAAAAGTTAACGAAGGGAATCGAGCAAGTTTTAATTTTACGGTTATTACCATTTTCGACTTGAATTTCTTATTAAGCAAATTATGCACTTGCTTTAGTAAATGCTATTTATTATTTCCTATTATTATCATCAGTTTCCAATTGTATTTTAAATATCAACTTTTAGGATTCGATTAATTATCCTTGGTTTACCAAGAGGTTTCATAACTTTGATATAACAAACAATTTTTTTAATGATTCTGCTACATCATTCGAATGTTTACTAATATTTAATAAGCTATATAAACGAACCTATTGTAATAGAATAGAAAAAGGATGAGCTAAGTCACTCACCGAATGAAAAAAGAGAAATTTTAAGATAACAGCTTATCGCACTAGGTCGATTCAGATTTTCAAGAGTTTTCTGTACTTTAAATCTCGATTACTGGTATCCGGCCTACTTTGTTTCCGCAAAGGTAGAGAAACCAAGAGACCTTTGTGGGATACTAAGTCGGATTACTCTTGGCAAAGATCGTTACGTAAAAAACTTCTTTGTACTTTCTTTGTCGTTAAAAATTCTTCTCCTTCGGTTCTTCTGGGTTTTTATGTCATTTATCAACACGCAAAAACAAAGGAGTGATTTAAAGAAAACTCGGTTTTAATATCTTAAATTAAAATAGTTTTTCACCGGAATATTTGTTCTTTTTTGTTTAAATATTATTTCAAAGTTACTTTGTTATTCACGTGACGAACTAATTAACATTAAATTTCATTTGACTCGAGTGTTTTACAAATGAAAAGTATATATATATATATACAACGTCGCAAAAATATGAAGATTAATTAAAAAAATTTACGTTCATTTTATTAAATTGTAATAAAAAACATAACAATTTTTATCGTTTTACAGTTTTATGTCTCTCCATTCGTAAAAAGAGTCCGGTAACGCTTGATAGGACATTCCGTTCAGCGTACACGTAACGTTCTTTTTATTTTCCAAATTTAATAGGATTTCGCCGTATTAAACAATAGTTAACCTCGTATTCAAGAGCAATTTTACGCATCAAAATCGAACTTGACCAAGTTCCAAAAGACGAGTTTAAAGCGCGGATGAAATGCGAAATACGATTTCGCATAAGTCATTCGAGATCGTAAAATACAGTATTATGCGAAAACGGCATAGCACAACCCTGTCGGACAATATTTATAGTAGCCCGTTGGATTTTTAACGATACGGCGCCGCAATAAAAACTCAGTACGTATGTGGGTGTGCGCGTGTATATATACATATACATATGTACATATATATGAGTATATGTGTATATATATATACATATAATGAAAAGAGGGAACGCAACTTTGATCATTTTATACGAACAAAGTCGCGTCGAACGAGCATCGATAGATATAGGGAGAGAAAGGAGGAGAATGAGAAGGAAGAGGAGGAGGAAGAGAAGGAGGAAGAGGAGGAAGAGGAGGAGGAGGAGCATCATCGATTGCCGATATTAAATTATGTCCGCCTAATTACGATGTCTCTTTCGATCTTCTGTAATGCCTTGTCGATATCAAGTGGAGAGGCTCGCGTGTACAGACTTGGCGCGACTCCGCCCTCCCCTCGCGTTTCCTGCCACTTCTCGCACCTCTCCGCCTTTGTGAGGCGGCGGCCTAAGCAGCCATAATTCAAGCGAGCGACTCTATATCAGCCGGTAATATCCCGGTAATAAATTAAATCAGTGAAGATAATCCAGATGGAGTCTGGTCTCTCGAGCCGCGAGCATTTGCGTTTCGCTATCATAATGGAGAGACCGAGTGTATTCTCCCTCCATACTACGCATACATCCATATATCTATATCTATACATCGGTAGAGAGTGAGTGAGAGTGAGCACCTCCGTATGTCCTTATCGCGATTCCTCATCGGGCTCTCCATTTAATCGAAAACGCGCTCTTCTCTCCTCTTCTCTCCGGTTCTTTTTTTCCTTTCCCTCCCCCTATCCATATACTCGACATTTTCGACGGGAATTTATTCACGTAAGTGAACCGCGATCCAAACGAATACGAGATTAGGAATGCTTATCCCGTGGTGAAGATGTTTCGATTATAAATTAGTATATATCCCCGCGACTATCGAGAACAGATGAGAATTTCAGATGATTTTTAAGGTACACATATATATGTACCGTGTCTTGCGATATTCATAAATTATAATTTTAACCGACCACTTCTTTTTGTGGCTGATCAATTTTTTTTCCCTATATATACTCCCCTCCAGCTCGGAATTAATTCTTACGCTATTTTGCATGGAATATCAATAGACGCGAAAGAATCGTTATCCGTGCAATACAACGATCCGGAATAATTTTTTTCGAAAATTTTTATGCAAATTATTCTTTTTTGTTGAAAATGGTTATATTCCAGTAGCTGTCTGTATTTTTATGTAAAATAAAAAAAAATGCGAACTTGTTCTTTAAATTGTAAATCAATATTAGCTTTGATAAAATTTTGAAATGCAAAATTATTTCGTTATATACGTGAAATATATTTTATTAAAAAAAGCGATTATCAAACAAATTTCATTTTAGACGAAATTAATAAATATATTGTATTTTTCTTTTTCACATTTATTTCATATCTATTTTGTGCATCCATTTTAAATACTTCATTAATATCGGTATAAACCGATGGTACATCGACAGAAAATTAAATAGCTGATATTTATTGTTTTATGTATATGTGTGTATATATATATATATTAAAAAAATGTATAATTTTAATGGATATAAAATGTGCGACAAAACGTTGAATATTTACAAAAAAGAGTTATAAACTACGAGTTTAAATTGAAAAAGTTATTAATATAAAACATATTGTAATAAAGTCAAGTGAACTAGTGTTTTAAATGGAAGAAAACGTTTGCGTTATACACATCGATGGCATTTACATAATCTAATTAACCAAAGCAACGACTAGGCTAACTAAACATTTTTCTCTATCGAACGTGAACACTCGTCGAAGGAACAATGGTAGATCAAAAAGCGAGCAGTACTGAAGTACAATGCGGGTAAACGAGAAACCCGGCAATAAACCAGAAGAGAGTAAGAGAGAGAGTCTGATAAGGCGTAGAAGGTAACGTCGATAAGGCAGACGAGAGAGCGAGATGGTAAGCTCGCACAGAAGCCATTAGCCAAAGGTCGGTAGATGAAGGGAGAGGAGGGTGATGCGGTGATGTCTATGTATGTGTACGTGTGTGTATAGATGTGTATATAGATATATAGATATATAGATATAGATATATATGCATCCGAACGTAGTAAACACGGTTTCATCCTAACCCAAAGGTAACGAATGCACGCGCGGGATGTCTGAGCAGTAGGCCCGTTCGCGGGATTACGGCCAGGAATAGTTAATTAAGTTTCTGACGGCCACTAGGGAGAGGGAGGAAGAGGGAAAGAGAACGAGAGAGAGAGAGAGAGAGAGAGGCAGTCGGTAGTGAATCATGCCACCGAGGTACATACTGCACGCGTAATTACGAGTGCCCTCCCTAACCAAGCCCCATACCAGAAACATTCATCGACGCGAGCATTCGGTGCAACAGTTTATTCCGATGCGTAGACGAAATGTTGTAAGCCTCTTACGTTACCAGCTCTATCTGAATTTCCCTCTCTTCCCTCCCTCCCTACCTCTCTCTCTTTCTCTCTCTCTCTCTCTACCCGCCAGGAGATTAAGTTTTCATTGAATTTACAGCTATTACGCGAGAATCGACCAGTCGCAATAATATTTCGAGGGCTGTTACTCAATGTTGCGGATTTCGAATGCAACCGTATGGCTATAGGACGTTATAATGTTGTTAGGCGTCCTTAGTAATTTATTGTGTTGTTGCATATACTCCCCTGCATTGTTATTATTACTCTTGTCTATCCCATCACGGACAAATTAATGCTAATATCCCATTCACTATTCCATTCGAGTCTTTACACATTTTTAATGTTTATATTTATTTATATATTCTTAATGATTAAAAAAAGGAAATATAAATTTACCTTGACGTTCTAAGCATTGTTAAATAATTTTATTTGGGTCTATACTTTTCCACTTTTTTAATCGGACGAACCTCGTTTCCGCGCAGAAAGCGTATTAATTTTGAAATTATTGATTAGCATCCACTTTTACCATGGGTTATTCGGTGATTATTCACAGTAATCTTGTTTTAACTAGTGGAAGAAGTGAATATTCACCATAAATAAGTGGTTATCCTACTTGAATTACGAAGAAAATTACATTATGTAGTTGCTTGTAACTTCGAGCTTTAGGATAAACTGTTTCGGCTTTTCTCGTAATTTACCGTCAGTGAACATATTCTACAATTTCTAGAATACATTGATATACACAAATTACTATCTCTCTACCGTTCTCTTTCTCTCTATGATACACATAATTTCCTACAAAATTGTTGGTGTTTGATAATATTATACAAATTAAAATTAATTAATTGAAACGTATGATTTTTAAGAAAAATTATTCTCTTTCACAAGCCGACTCTGCGTATATAAGAAGATTAAAACTTATATACTTATACTAAGCAAGTGTTTATTATTTAAATTATTGAACGTGTATACTGGCAATGTGTACTGGAATATTAATTTTAAGCAAAAATTAACAGAGAAACAAAAAGGAGCGCAAGCATTGTTATTGCGATATTTATATAATTTTGAAACTGTATATAGAGTAGAAGCTTATTTTAAGCGATACCGCGTTACAGAACAAGGTTTTGACTTATTAATTTCAAATCTCCCAACTCCATTCTTATCGCGAGGGTATGACTCGAGAACGAAACTGCTATGCCGAGAGTAATAAAGAGTTTCGTCCCTTTCGAAAAGAAAGTTCGTATTAAAAAGGTGAAAGAGTGCGCGAGGTGAAGTTATATTTAAAATTAGTTACTTATACATCCGTTTCACGATGCAAGCGTTAAATTATAAATATTTGTATTTACGCAAGGTATATAATATTCCCTTTTCGCGTATGCGTCTCAAACAATATTGGTCGTTGGTGAAAATGTAAATTGTTCATTAGTTTCGACGTTAACGTTAAAATTCTCGTATGGAATTGGGTTATAATATCAATCAAGTTATGTGAAATAGGAAGAGACAATTGGAGTACTGTGTCGTTATTATTCAGGTAGTACAGGAGGAGTAGAGCGTTAAGCGACTCTAATTAAGTGGAATCAAGTATGCAGCGTGTACGTTGGGCGTCGGATTACCGTTCGTAGAAGGGACTCTGGCTGTTGCACCAAGAAAGATGCCAAACCGAGAAAGATGGAGGTACCGAGAGAGAGAGAGAGAGTGAGAGAGAGGAAGAGAGGAAGGGAGGAAAGTGGTATGAGAAGCCGCACGACCGAATATCCCATTCTCGTTCTACGTCCTGAGGAATGCAAAGCAATGTGACTTTTAAAGGGGTCGTTACCATTCAGAATTTTATTCGTGCGCGGCGTACAGACGATCCTCTGCCCCCCCCCCCTTCACCCGCTCCCTCTCTTTCGCCTATATATTTCAGGAACTCGAAAATTCGTTTTAAAAACCGCGAGGAAAGAATTTTCTCGAAACAACGCTCGAGTTTAAGGGGTTCTGATGCATAGCGGCCTGCCTTATCGAGATTCTGATTTGCATTCGACTAAATTTCGGCTGCTTAACGATACCTTACCCAAGGACATATTTTATTTTAATTGTTATACAAAGTTGAAGAAAAGCTACTTACCAAGACTTAATTAGTTTTCGTAACAATGGTATTTTTCGTTACTCTCGATAGTTTATTTTGTTTGGATTGAGTAAAACAAACATTTGAAACGTAATTATCTTCGAGACGTTTTAATTTAAAAGGTAATATCAAAGATCGAAGTAGTAGCACCAGGCGTGAGAATTTTCCAAATGCGCTATTTCACAGAATGGCCCATAGTTTTGCTTCTTTGTTACTGCGAGGATCGTCCATTAGAGAAGGGCGTAAGGACGAATGTCTCTTTCTCTCTATCGGTAAGAAGAAAAAGAAGAAGAAGAAGAAGGAGAAGGACCGAAGGATAAAATAGAAGAAGAAGGGTAAGAAGAAGAAAATTTTCGTCTTTTCTCTTAACTTTGTAGCTTTTAGGTTGGACAAATTGTCCGTCATAAATCGGTCTGTTTGCTCTCGTTTATTCGTAGAGGAATCTAGCGTTCGTAAATCTCAACGAGCGGCGAATGAAAATTACGGGTTCGGATTTCGCGTTGAGTGATGATGGGTTATTTTTCTCGGTAACGAGAATAATGTCGCGTTTCCTCGATGAATCACTACGATCCGCGACTAGCGGATGTGTACAAAGAAACATTTGAAATTAATCGCGTATAAAGACTCAAAGTGCGTCTCATCCGTTTCGAAAAGTACTAATTAGTAAGCTAGTTAAGTTAATGCACGCGTAAATGTAAATAATGATTTAATCCTGAGAAACGAATCTCGTTATGTCTTTGTTTACGGGATATAATCAAGAAAATAGACGTACCTTTCCCGTCGTTTGTTTTTTTTTTTAAATATCCCTTTTCAAGGGAAATCATACGTAATTTATACCGTGACTATCGTGTTCAAATGGAATCTTTATTGAAACGCTTAGTTTGAGTCACACGCGCACGGCGATGATGTATAAGTGCACAACGAAATTAATGTATAGAAATTGAATAGTATTAAAATGTGAAGGGTACGTACGCGTCGTATGAAAAAGGCTAAAGCGCCTTGCGCTCGAGTAAATATTTTTTAAAACCGGCTTTCATCTCATGTGTCTTTGAGTTGCAAAAGAACGCGCGCGCGTTGCGGCATCAGGAGTCGGATTATTTTTATAATAACAGCCGAGCGCATCCCTTTGAAGCGGCTTGGCGCTGCGATATACACAAAGCATTCGGGACCCCTTCTCCCTCCTCCCCTCCCCCCTCCATCTCTCACTTTTTCTCTCTGTCTCTCTCTCTCTCTCTCTCTCTCTCTCTCTCTCTTTCTACTCTTTTCTCGGCATTAACGTATACGAAGTAATCTTTTGAGCCCTCGTAGAGCATCCGACGGTCCGGTCGACTCTAATTTATTCCGCTTCTGCGTTTATACGGCACACGCGGCAACCGAGCCTGTCGGCTTTTAAATTTACGCGCCGCGGCCGCGCGACGAATTTATTAGAGATTGTTAATGGCCGCGGTAAAGCGGTCGACGGCGATACGCAAAAAACATGCAAAGTAGGCGGATTATTTCGGGGTGAATTATCCTGGCCTTATGTTGCGGATAAATTCATTCGGGATACACCTAGCTATTTCTGACTTTTATAGCTTCGGTTTTTCGGGATATTCTGACAAATCCTTACAACCTGCGCTATTGATTTACTTTACAATTTCCGGTGGAAAAATCTGTGTCGAATATGTATTTATATGTTAAATAACTTACCCTCGTTACATACAATTGTGATAACTTGTAAACGTTTAATTTTTGTACAATCAAAGCTAATTTTTTTTGTGCAGGTATCGGTCAAAATTTATCTTAATAATAAGATAAATTATGCATTTTTTATGGTTTTAAATACTCACGAAATTTGTTTTGTTTTAATGGTCTTTCCGAGACTTTCGAGTAAATGCGTTTGATGTTTACGTGGGCGAATTTTGAAGAAAGTTCGCCGACAGATCGTCGTATCCCGAGGTCACATTAGACGTATCTCCAAAACGCATAAATTTTATCGCGCGTGATCCTGAATGTTTCATGAAGGGACACGGCGAGCTCGGTGTGTCACACTTATTTTTATCCGTTGGAATTTCAGGTTCCGACGTTGCTCAAAGTCAATGTTCTTTCGGTCTTCTACATTTTTGTTAAATATTTCAACTATTTTACTTTTTATTCGAAACTATGCGTTTAACATATTTTTTTTCTAAAACTAGTTACTGAATGCTTTTGTCTCTGTACACTTGCGTGAAGTTTTCACCCAAAATTGTTCAAGACTTTGTTAGAAAAGAATTACGCGTATTTGCACAAAGATTTTATACAAACGAAATTTCGCTTCAATTTTACGAAAATATTGTTTGAATTTCTAATTCTATCTTTTTTAGTTATATTTCTTCAATTGTTATACTATTAAACGTTGAAATATTGTTATCTATTTCCGCTACGAGATATGGATTTAAATTTAATCACCGTTTGTGAATTAACTTTGGTACAACAATGTAAGTATAATATAGAAAAATAAGTGAAAAAATCAATATTTCATCAGACAATTGTCAAAAATGCATAAATCTCGTACTCGATGTCCTATTTATCATAGTTCCATAACAATAAAATCAAAGATATAAACTCCTTTAAAATAAAAAAGGGCAGATAATTTATTTTCAAAGAATACTTATATGAATATAAAAGGTAGAGCATTAAATTTGAGTTTTTAAAAGCAGCGAGGCGCAGCAAAATTTTTATTCAGGAGTACGAATTCAACTCGATCCCAGACGGCGCAGGTTTTCAAATAAACAGTAATATTTTTTAATGGACGCCCAAGTCGAAATACGTGATTCGGTTAGAAATGAAAATTCGCGTCGCCGTTATACCCGATCGATAAAACTTTCGCATTGCCCTCCGTCTTCTCTCTCTCTCTCTCTCAAGGGGGTTGTAGATGGAGGTAGGGCTGGTTGAAACAGGAAACAAAGCAGCGTCACCCAGTTATTGAGTAGTCCGTTTACCTTTTCCGAAAGGAACATACGTATTCGAAAGCGAGACGAAGCTGGTAATCGATTCTCAATGAAAAGGCACTTCTTCGCTCTTGCTATTCTTCAGGCCCGCGTCGCGAATACTAAGCGATGCTTCTTTTTCATCGAGCTAGGGTTGAAATAAAGGCGCTCTCTTTGCTTCTCCTCGCAACGCTCGGTACAAAACGCGAGATTTATATTCGCGCGAGGTTACGTCAGCTCGTTTGCGCGATCGAACTTTTTCCGCAACGACGGTATCCAAAAGCTCGTGCTCTCTCTCTAGTCTCTCTCCCTCCCTATTTCTATCTCTCTATATGTATACTCACCTTTCCCTACTACGGATTTTTTCACCTCTCCACGAAATAAATATCTATCCAGTGGTATTCCCTAGGTGAGTTGATCTTCCTCACGTGCGATAGCAAATTTACCGTCTGGCCCAACGTTATGAATAGCAATTTGCAAATTCATACGGATCGTGGAATTGCGAATTCCGTACTCATGATGAAAACGATTCGCGTCATTTTCACGATTCTCCCAGCTGTACGTTAACGTTTCTTCGTTAGAAAACTAACTCGGGATCAGAGGACCGATGCTCGTCCGATCCAACTTCGGAAACTTACTCTTAATATTCATTTAAAATTATATTACAAATAGAAAATGTTACACTATCTTCTAGTTTCCAAAAAGCTAAATAAACTTTGGATACTAGCACGTGTAAGTTTGTCCTCTAAATACGGACCGAGTTTTATAAACTTTTATTTTCTATTCTAAAACAAATGGATATATATTTGAAGGTTTGGTAAAAAAAAATTGTATGCTTCTTTTTTTCGCTAGTACTATGTTTAGATTTTCAATTTAATTGAACGTACGTACGTATATCGTTGCACCTGAAATTCTAAGGAATTTCATTAAATTTGAAACTGAATACTTTACCGCAAAAACATATCTGTCGAAAGTTATCAAAAAATTTTTACCTCGAGTCGAAAAGTTAATTATTGAGTTAAATTTAACTTTGGTCATATTTTTAATAATAAAAAGAATATTATTTTCGAAAAAAAAAAGAAAATTTTATACTCACTTGGTTAAACATACGGAGGAATAAAGTTACTATATATTTTAAATATTTATATACTCTTGGTAAAATGTAAATTTTTTGTAACCACTTGTATGAATTCGAATTTTTAAAAACTTTAAATATTATTTGTGCGAAAAAATATATAATACCTTACATTTGCAATGCTATTGAATTAACACGCCGAGTATTTGTGCGTTACTCGATATACATTTATGTTAAAATAACCGTGTCTTTTATGAAATTCCTTATATTATACATAATTCTTTAGTATAATCAATTTATATTATGTTTTGCCAATGGATCTGAAAGTTAATCGTACAATTTTAATTGGAATAGGTATTATATGTATATATAAATATATATATACACGATGCGTTCACTTCAATTAGATCATTAATTAGAGAAATATTTATTCGATCCATCAAACCGTCGCTGAATAAACTACAAACTGATGTGCATTCTGAACTTTCGAATGGATAAACACAGCATTCGATACAATAATGCTGCACACTCGAATCTCATTAACATAGTTTTAATTGGATGATGAATAGAAAATATAGGTTTGCATGTTCTATTTAACATATTTTATATTTATATCGAACAATGCTAGTCGCTCAGAAACGTTATATTCTGCTTAATCAATGTTGAAGAATATTATTGTTACTTGTGTACGTGTCCATGTAAAAGTTGCGAACAGTAATAATTATTTTTGAGACTCTAAACAAATTACTAATTCAGATGTTTCGATCAAAAATTATATTTGAGAAGTGTAACTATATGTATAGTTATTAGGTAACATTATGTCGTTAGCGCCATAGTACATTAGAATATTGAATAATACATTATTCGCGTAGAGTACCGATGACCATAAGGTTGCGCAATCTGATCTCGAAAATCCGGAAGAAGACGCATAAGTAGCTCGTAACGCGGAAAACGAGGTCCGGTTGATCGGCTTTACGAAGCCAGTCGACGAACGTTACCAATAAGGAAGGGAATCGGGAACGAGTTTCCTACTATTAAGACGGCCTCGAGTTATGACCAGGTTCTATGGTTAAAGGTGCAAAATTCAAAAGAGGAGCTTGTCCATTCAACTCGCTTAGAGACACCTTTTGTGTGCGTAGTCTCGCCTTCTTCCGCCTTTTTCCTTCCGCGCGCGTATTCGTGCTATATCTACCTCCTCGTCTTCTGCTTCTTCGTCGTCTTCTTCAAAGTCTTTCAAGAGATGATCCGCTACCAGAATCTTAGGCGAATCGGATCGAGCACCGAGTTCTCGACTCGCTCAAAGAACTTGACGCTTTCGCTTTTGATTAAAAATCCAATTTGAGAGATCCCGAGAATTTTCGTTGATTGCGGCATTTGTTGAAAGGATTTTATTTTCGATATCAAATAGATATTCCCCCTTCTTCGAATAGGATTAATCTAAAAATTCCTTTGTTTTATTTTCTTGTTTGTACGTTTGTAACATTACATGAGTCAGTATAAATTCTATAAATAGATGTTATTTTTATAAAAACAATATTATGATTAATAAGTATTTTTATACTTCAAAGGAATTTAGAACGTAACATTTTTATTTCTTAGCGAATTTTCATTATTACGTTAGATGGTTCAATTAAGATTTTTATTTAGTGTACGTAATTCGTAGCAGAAAATTAATAGTTACTTAATTGATTAACCATAAACTGGAAAGTTGACTCTAAATTTATTTTATCAATAACGTCTTCAAAGTTTATATACTTGTGAAAAAAGTACCTATTACTTTGTTGATGCACAAAGTATTACAGCTCCAATTTTGGACTAAGTTATATCCTTTAACAAACCACAAGTAACAACTCTTATCGAGTTACGTTTACAAATGTACACGTATATACGAATGAAAAATCCCAAGAGATTCGAGTAGGGGAAAGAATTTGCTTTGAAAAATAAAAATTACCGACAGTTTAAATAATCTCTTATATAAAAGTACCTTAAAAAAATTAACGACTTTGGTCCCGCAAGCTCGAACGGCGCGTTACGATATTAACCTTAGTATAAAATAACGTCATGTTTAAAAGAAATTCCCCAAGCGATCGATAAAACTTTCTTACAACGTTTTCCTTAGTAAAATAGTCAACCGTTCGACGTGGACGAATATAAAGGGTTAAAAAGATTACGTAAAGCGCAAGTGGCCTAACGCGAAAAGAAAAGAGAACTCGACAGTTTTTCCTCTCGCGAGAATCGAAGTATCGCGAAATTTTCCGCGGAGCATTGACTATTTTCGCATATACGTGTATATATATATATATATATATATATATGCATGTGCGTTTGACCCGATTACAGCACTTTGTCGCGCGCAGCCACAGTCGACGCGTCCTCACTGACCTGTGACTAATGCTCCCGACAATGTGGCCATGCAGATCGACGCCTCGAAAACGGCTCGTCTCGCAACTTTTTGGAACGCCCCGTCAAACGGGATCCGTCAAGATCGACGATATAGAATTTCAAGCGAGCTTCAACATATATTCAATGGTATTTTTCCTACCAAGTTTTTCAGGAATGAAATGAAGTTTCTTTCCTATTTTTTTTATGTTTCGCGAATGTTTCGTCGAGCGTACAGGATTGCAAAACTCTATACTAGAATGAAAATGTTAAACTACTTTAGAGTTTGAACGAAATAATTTGGGTGGACTTTGAACAAAAGTTTAAAATGAATTTTATATTTTTCTCCGATAAGATACGTATACGGTTATTAGAGTTTAATGATGTTGTTTGCGAGTTAAAAAAAAAGCAAAGAGAGTTTGGATGCGTTAAAACGAGTGAATGTATTATTATTATAAAAATGTAATTTTAACAAATAGAAAAAGTTACTCGAAATATCTTTAGCGACATTCTCGCGTGACACTAATATTTTTACATGGTTGGCCTGGATTCGGTAGCGCGTAAGGAAAGAACGATCGCTGTAGGTGCGGGTCGAGGAGGATAAGTATCGCGGGAAATAAAAAATGAAGTACGAGGAGGGAAGAAAATAAAAGGTGGGCGAGCACATAACGGGATAAGGCGAGGTAAGAAGGCGAATTTGTTGTTCGTCTCTTCTCGGAGTCCGTCCTGATGTGCTATAACTTCCGCAATAAAAACCGGGAGGGGCAATAACTTCGACACACATACACGGAGATGAAGTGTTTCGCGATACTCGTACTCGGATCGATCGGTGAGCTCTAGAATTTTTCAAACCGACTCGAATTTTTCCTTCAACGCGGTACCGTTCTTGCATAATCCATCGAGGGTTAAACGAAAAGGGTGGAGCTTATTAACTGGTCATCGCCGCATGCTCCAAGGAATTTGAGAATGATCGTACGAAATCCCAGGTAGAAGAGGCTGGGACACGTATACCTACATATATACATATATACGTACGTATTCGAGAGAGATTCGATGACCAAGTTCCATCTCAACGGTCCCTCGTGAACCTTTTTCCATTAAGCGATGAGGTGAAGCAGGACTTGTATGCGTAGAAAATGGAAAAAGGCAATACAGAGGGACCGACTCTCCGAACAACTCGATTCCAGTCTTGTACCTCTTGGCAATCGATAATTTCTTTTATTTCTTCGCTCGAATATTATATCGACATTAATTTTCACGACGGACCTTTCCAAAGTACTTGGGATTAAGGAAATCTCCCATTTAAAAATTATATATATTTCTTTTTAATCATTGGAAGTGAGTTTTCTCATTTTCTTTTTTGATAAAATATACATTTATTTTTCTCTAATTATAAATTAAATTTTCGTATGTGATATTAAACAAACGCAAAAATCCGTTAATTTATTTCCATAATACCTACACGATAAATCATGAAAAATGTTCAAAATCATTTTCAATGCTTTTAGAGAAATAATAAATTGCTCTATGAGAATGCCGAATTGACTCGCGCGAGAGAAATAAATGTGCTCCGTGGAGTTCGACTAAAATTAGAATTTTAATACGTATTGATTATTATTATTATTATTATTATTACGGTTCATAAACAATATAAGACTCCATTGTCTCTCGATTAATAAAAGTGAATAAGAGATATAACGGAGTTGAGGTTGACCGTCGTGCGTCAATGAAGCGAACTTGGTAAACAGACCGATAGACGTTAGTATTTTCGTTCGGTTTCGCATTGGAAAGTTGGTAGTATTGACATTCCTCGGCTAAGCTGGTAGACCACCGCATGAAGCTCATCGTCCCTACGCGAGCATCACAAAATCCAGAAACCAGAACGGGAGAAACCAGGATTCTGATTGTTCCGACAAAACTTCCTTAATTATCCGGGGGTCGTGAAGGGAAGACAAGGTGTATGTGTGTGTGTGTGTAAGCGTGTACCTCTGTATGTACGTGTGTACGTGTGAGTAGAATTATTCGAGTCTCATCGAAACTAAAGAGTCCGCTGGATCGATCTTGCGGTTACGCTTCTGTGATTCGATATCGTCGATCGAGCAACCGAGTCTAAGAATCACTCGAGCGCGAAAGGATGATGTTAAGATTGTCATTTGTTAACTCAACAATGATCAGTATTATAAAGAAATGTTTATAATCATAATATAACAAAGAGAAAAATTTTACCGAGATTTAACGACGAAATTATTTATAGAAAGTTGTACAAGAAGCAAAAGGTGGGACGAGGTGATAATCACGCGTTTATCGGTAATAAATCAGAAGTAGATTTCAATTAATAAGGTTAATAAACATTGATTAAAAAGCTATAAATTTTGGTGGGTGTAAAAGGTATATAATAGAGTAATTGAAATTTTGTGCCGGGAAGGGAAACGTTTAATGTAACGCAAACTAGTGCAATCTCAATAGGTTATTCCCCGGTAAAACTTAGAAGCGAGCTTTCAACCGTAGACACTAGGTTTCCAGTGAAGGAGGATAGGATAGGATAGGAAAGGATAGGATAGAGAGCCTCGAAAGCGCTAGCGCAAAGATCCTTTCAACTCGGAGCGGTGTGTCCCTTCGACCGTCCCGAAGATATACGCGCTATTATGATTCCCCTTTCATCGAGGGACGGTTCGTAAAGTTTTCATTTCTCGAGAGCCCGCGAGAGTCCCTAATGGAATCGGAATGTCGAGGCATTGTTATAAATCATAAAGCCCATTCGGAATTCCCGAAACGATCCTCCCTGGGCAATAAAATAAAGCTAATCGATCTTTTATCGAGAGGTAAACAACTTGTAAAAAAAAAGTGAGTGCGAAATAAATGGAGTCTATCACGCGTGTGATTTAGTATTCGGTTTAAAAAAAAGGAAGAAAAAAGAAAAATAATAAACAAAAGTAAAAATAAAAAAATAACGAAATTCTCGGGAAAAGGGGATTAATAATAATCAGGAATACGGAGAAGTTTGGGGTGTCGATCGCGTCACCCTTTGCAGAATGCGGTAGGCTAAGAAGAGCACACGTAGGACGAAACTCTGGAAGCACGCTCGAGCTAACGATACATTTGCAACTCTGCAGTTTCGAGGGCTGGTGGTGCTCTTGCTACTCGTCCCCTTCCTCTCGGTCTATTTGGGTAGCTCCGTCGGGGATGCACGCCTTCCCTCTGCCTCTTGGTCGGATCTTGCCAAGCCACGAGTAGCTGAGAAAGTGGATGAAGTGCGGCGGAAGGGCGAGGGTGAGTTCAAGGGGTTACGGTCCCGAGGGTGGCAAGTGATCCGAGAGAGGCGTTTTGCCGCGAGACGCACGTGCTTTCGACGCCCGCATCTCCTATACACTACTCCAGGATATCATCCATTTTCAATGCCCTTAGACTTGATACTGCAGCGTTTACCCTCTATATCTATACAACTGGAAGTACATGTCTCTCGTCCTCTTTTTCAATCGGTTTGAATTAACTGCGCTTATACGTATATATATGTATATCTAGGCATACTCGGGTTTTATCCAACTTCGAGACCCGGGAAATTAAGTCTTATACTCTTGGTTATTTAGTGGATGAGGCTTTTTCGGTGCGACGAACCTACTGGAGAAATATGGACTGGGTGTGCGTAATAGCCTCGGGGTACGTAAGGAAATGCTTCTTTCGGGTCGTTTAAATTGTAAATGCATTTCCCTTCTTTTGTCCTTCGCTTTATATAGCCCTGCTTTTAATTTAATTAATTTAATACGTTTAAACTTACCGAAAGTTATTAATCACTCGACGCGTAGTCGTTTAATTTCGAAAAGAAACGCGAATCGCAAATGGGAAGAATCAAGTTTCCAAGAATCATCAATCTTAATGATATTTTTCCAAGGATAGTTGACCGAAAATCAGGTGATCGTAGCCGGAAGGAAAAACTGGGTGTATCTCGAATCGTCCGAATGAAACATAGCCATCCGATCCGAAATATCCGTTTAAAATCTATAAGGTATAGTTATACGTCCAAGAATAAATTACATCATTCCGTTAGCCGAGTCGAATGGTTATTGGAAACGCGATTGAAAATATGAGCCCCGAGTTAAATCGTCCGTCCCAAAACGCGGAGGAACATTTCGCGATTGTCCGCGCGCTACCCCGTGTAATGAATCTTTTTTGCGCTTCGACGCGCGAAATAAAGTTGCGAGAGGGAGAAAGGGAGCGAGAGGGAGAGAGCGAGAGAGAGAGAGAGAGTGAGGAGAGTCGGTGTAGAAAGAACTCGTCAAGGATATCCACAAAATTTTCCTCCGGAGAGCAGTATAATAGAAGGTATGAGGTAGTTGTAGGAGGATGTAGTAGAAAGCAGCTCTCTCACACTATTTTCCTATTTTATTTCCACGTCCACTTTGCCTCTTAAAAGTATCCTCGGTATCCCACGGGTGCTTTACGACTCGGAGATTCGGAAATAATCCTCGATCGTGGTCGAGTTTCTTCTCGGTACGTGCTCGCCTTAGGGGTGACACAGCCCACGTGAAAGAGTTTCTGATTTATATTTCTATTAGTACGAGGCTAGGTATTATATCCTGTCTATATCTGTGACTGTCTATCTATCCGTGTGTGGGTGTGGGTGCCGCGCAAGTGTGCGGGTAGGCAGGTTACCCTCCTCCCTTAGTGAACCCCAACTTTCACAAATAAATATACAAGAGCGAACCCTCGCGAATGAATTAGGAGTCGTTCTACCAGGAGGGGAAAATACGGGTAGATAAGTGAAACTTCTATCTCGACGAAAGACACGGATATACCGGAAATGGCACACTTCGTGTATCAACAAGTTTCTACGGAGGCTTGCTTTTTTTATCGCCTCGGCTACTGTGATTCCATTCTTCTTTTCTTTTCTTATCCGCGTTTTCTTTACAACTTTTCTCATAATACGAACCGTAAGGCATATTGCTTCGTTCTCTTGCGTCATACGATTTATTTTCATCGGTATAAATTCGCTTGACCTATGCTATACTCTCTCTTCCCCCCCCCCCCCTTCGTTTCGATTTTCGTCGAACTCATCAACGAAATTATGTGCAATTATCTCCAACTCCGTGACCGGATGCAATTTATGTCAAAGACGGTATTGAAATTTATTATTCTATCGAATATTATGATGCTGGATTCTATTTAGTGTTTTTCTTCGATGGGATCTTTGATATTTATACTGCGATAACTTGTTTTAATTAACTAATACTTCATCTATCGAAGTAATACCGTAGTTTTAATTACTTTTTAGAATTTCAGTATTAAAATACTCAACGTTAAATTTTAATTATCGTTAAGATATAGGTAACATTAATATTGATTTTTGTTCCGTTATTTAGGTAGCTAAATCTTTTTTCGAATGCACATAATCGCAGCGGGAAATGTTTAATCGTACGTGCAATTATCCACAATCTTTTAAGTCCTTATATTTATGTAACATCACGGTACACTGAATACAATTTTGCTTATTAAAAATGTAGTACATTCTTTTTATTCTTTATTTTGTCCTTTCAACATTAAACTTTCATTTGTACGAATTTTTCACACTTTTAAATAAGAATGTCAAGCCTATTCATCCTTAAATAAAAGAAATTATACATTCTCTCGTATACGAACACGATTTTTTCTCTGTAATAAATTACGTTACATCAGAATTTATTTAATATTTAAAAGCCCAGAAAAATGTACTTATAACATACGTAAAAATGTATTTATATATATATTTTTTTTGGTACCGCAACAAACGCTTGAAATTTATCGTATATATACGTATGGAATATAAACGTCTCTTTTTGCGAATAATTAAATGAAAATTTATTAATATTTAACGTTTATTATTTGCACTCGAATAAACTGCTAATGACAAATTTTTATGTTACATGTAAAATCTGCATTAAATAAAAAAAGTATCTGGATATGAATCAATGAACAGTGTATATGCAGTAAAAGAGATGTTTAAAATATTTGAAATACCCGTCACGTAATTTCTGGAGCTTTTTGGTTTGATTTAGTTGAGGTATACATTAAATTTTTTGTTTCGTAATAAAATTTTATAGGTTTATTTATTTAGAAGATGTAATAGTAGAAGTACAATAATTTATAGTTTTTTTTAAACTGTTTACCCTTTACACTGGGAAAAGATTAGACGCGGTAGTATTTCAAATACATAGTAGTTTATCTTGTTGATTAGGTGAGCTTCGCACTTTCTCTTATCGCACAGACGGCTCAAACTAAGAAATTAGTTGACGCATGTTATATGCTAGCAACGTTTCCTCGAAATTCTACAAATTTTTTTTTGAAAAAATACAGTAATTAGATCATTTTTTTAGTACAGCAGTTTATTTTATTTTGGAGAAGACAGTTAATCTTAAATATTGAGTACGTTGAATCTCGTGTTTGAGAGAGCAGCTTGCCCACTACTTGTATAAGAGTAGTGTGACACGTTTTTGAATAGCAGTACGTTTTTCAAAAACGTACGACGTTTCGTTTACCAAGTTTTTTGTTTTTCAGGTATTAGATTTACTTAAGAACAAAGAAATTGTCAATATGTAAAAAAATAAAAATAAAGAATAAATATGAACAAATAAACATACAATACACAAAAAAAACTAAAGAAAAAAAATTTTGTTTTTAATTTACCGATTTCTAGATATTAATAGCTTTCCCGGGTTTACATTGCTCAAGTTGAGTCAAGTGAATTTAATCGAACTCGATGTAACTATATATGATTTGCATGAATACAAATTCGCAGAAATAGCCGAAGCTTTACAAACATAAAGTATGCAATATTCGCAGAAACATATAATCAGTTGTTATACATTATTATAAATTCTACTTAGCAGAAGTGTGACTTCTTTTTATTAATCGTGTTTGTATTACTATTAATGTAAAGCATTTTATAAATTAATATTTTTTATAATATGTTACAGTATCTAAAATTTGTACATATTATCGAAGTCAAATGAATGTTTTTCATATATAAATCTAACTATACCGATTCAGGATTTCTTATTTTCTTGTATTCTATTATGTATTCCTTAAGTTCTCGTTTGATTTCACCAATGTTGCTGTACAATTTTTAGAATGGAGTTTGTAGACTGAACAACATACTAATTTTATCAAATTGGAAAATTTGCTTGTAGTGCGATAGACACAGTCGTAAACAGTTACACTTCCTGTAAAATGGTCAAGAAAAATTAGCTAATGTTTTTATGGTTTTATTACCATTTTCATCAAATCATATTTTACGATGTCTACCATTGATAACTAACTTAAATTGATTGAAATTGATAACTAACTAAATAACTTGAGTTGAATAATTGTTTTTACATATAATACGTTTACAATATTAATATTGTCATAGCAGTAATCAGAGTGTGATAATAAAATTGCTCTGACAATTAAATTGTACATAATATTTTTCTTTCGTGCATCTGTGTGATTCAACTTGAAATTGAGAATTATGGCAATATAGCTTTTCTATAAAATAAGTGAAATACAGTAACATTGTGTATTACAATCTCGTATAGTTAATGGGTTGTTTTTACAAGTTTGATCGTAAACTAACGATGTTATTTCCTATTGTATAGAAATAAGAGATTTTCCCAATTACTATTTTTACAAGCAATGTAAAACATTTTACTATTGTTGATAAAAAAAATAAATCTCGTTTTGATTAATAAAAAGTTGTCGGTGACATTATAAGTCAAAAGCACGAAATATTGGGAAATATTTGTAGATGATAATTTCGTTCGAAGTTAAATTCCAGATGGTAGAGAAAATCTATTCGTGGTCAAGACTAAGTTAGTTTTCCGCGTAGCAATTGGCGAATCGCGCTTTACTCGTGCGGTAGCATTGCGGTTCTCATTGCCCAGAAACGATCGGAATGAGCGTATACACGTGCCCGTTTGGTTCGATATACCTGGGCATTTTCTCTTTTTTCAGCGCTTTGTCCCCGTACTCTTTTTTTTCTCCAAACCCCGAGGCGTCTGTCTTTTGATCTCGAATCGTTCTCTTGGTCAAGTGGCGGAACTCGGGTCACACGTACGTGTATATACGATGTATATATATACACATACATATACGAGAACGGGAAAGAAAGTCGACGACGTGAGGCTGTTACGCGATAAAGGCTCGCCATTGTGGCCGGTTTCTCGCGGTAATTTTTGTGCCAATAGCGCGCTACCTACCCTGAAAAAGCGATATAATTCCAAACAAAAGCTCGATTTATCCTGGGGTAAAAACGAGCCATTTATAAGCCGGCGTGACCATTTGCTAAATCACGCGCGGCGTTCTTTGTCAAAACTCGAGGACAAGGGGCGTTCGTGTGAAATAATCGACCGTGAGGATTTATCTCGAGAACTCTCGAAATACACTCGGCAACCTCGCCATAAATAAGCCCCAAAGAGTCGACCCGTATGGATAAAGGATGCCGCGACATTTATTAGAAAATTTTCAACCGCGATGTTTGCGTTTACGGTATTCTCGGCATCGACTGCGCGACTTTTCATTCGAATGACGAGGGAGAGAGTGAGAGAATGAGAGAAGGGAGAGTTTATTCATTTTCCTTTTTTTTGCCGTTGGTACCTTATATCGAGGATATTCGCACGTACACGTCTAGAATAAAAATGTGATAGAAACGAATAGAAATGGTACTATACGTCTATTCCTCTTGTTATAATCACTTTGTTATTGGATCAACTGATGCCCAGATGTTTATCCATATTCTAGTCAATCTTTATAAATGGATATAATTTATTTATTTTTTGTTGATAAACATTATTTCGATTATCGCGAATTTTTATGTAGTTGCGATCTAGCATCATTTCACTTTCAAATTTTGCATCTTTCTATTTTTTAATATTTTAAAATGTATACTCTAAAGAAGATACGGTAGTTTTTTTTCCAGATATAGAATGTACAGTTCTCTATATATATCTCGTGATACAGACTGTATGAAATTGAACTAGCTGTCTGTGTTGGGTCTTCACTTTTAGTAACTGAAAAAATGGTTGGCATGGTACCGCCAAATTTTGTGACCCGCAGGCTGATACCTCTCCTTGGTACATTTTTTTTAATTTTGACTTCAGAAAAAGACATTTTTTTTCTCACTTTCTAGATAATAGAAAAAAAAATATTGTTCAATTTTTTATTTATTTTCATGCATATTTATTTAATACGAAAAAGGAGAAATATAAAATAAAACTCTTCCAACGGAGTTTATATAGAAATACATTTGATATTCATAAATGTAGACTAACCGTACAATATTTTGTGCAAAAACATTCAAAGCATGGTAAAAAGATACCGGAATGAAAGAAGGATTGCCCAACAACTCGGATAAAAAACTTTGAATAAAGAACTGACAAAATTCAAAATCTATAAGGATATTTTAAGTTCCGGATTTATTTTTTCATAAAACAGTTTAATCAAGATTATATAATTCATTGTTAATCTAATTAGTGTAGATTTACTTTTGCAGTTAGTGCGTAGAATGTTGAGCGTCCAGACAAAGAATATCAAGTATTTAATTAAATCTACGTACGTGTTTATAATTCCAAGATTAACCGAGGGTGATACGTCTAAACAAGGTAACGCACGATGGCTATCATAACTGACTCCCAGAACACTAATCGAGACTCATCGAGGACCAGCGAAATTCGAGTAAATATAGAGAAAGGGGAGGAGAAGTAGAAAAAATAAAAGGAAGACGTTCGAGCTAGAAGAATAAGAATCCATCATTGAGGAGAAACTCGCAAGAAGAAGCCAAGGCATCCCGTAAGAAACGTTCTATCTTTGCCGTTGCGACAGTCCATTTGTCATCGTGGCTTCCGCGCGACGCGTCGCGTCGCCTTGCACTTCATCCGTCTTGATCGCTCGGTAAGCTCCGGAATGCGCTACGCTCCCGAGACGACATCCCTCGTGGACCGACGCATGCGCTGGCTTAATTAACAGAGCTTCCGCTTTTTCTTATCCGTCTACGTATATATTCGTACATCTCGAGGCAATCGCTCGATTCCGGGCTTCTTCTTGTCATCGTTCACCGCGTATAGAAACTTCCCCCTGCTCTAGGCGATCAATTAGTCGAATTTTCCGCGACGTGGACGTTTTTCGAGAATACTTTCTTGACGCGTCCCTTCGTTTACTCGAATTGATTTTTGATGCGCTCCCGTAACTAGTTGAAGTGAAGAATGTAATAAGAATGGAGTTGAAGATTGTTTTTCTTATCGTCTAGTAACGTTTATTTCCATCGTGACTGTAGTAACCCAAAACTATTTTGTTAAATTAATTTATTTGATGATAAAATCATTACTGCATAGGAAAACCATTTGGAAGTCAACATTCGGAATTTTCTTTAAGACTTTCATAAATGGTAAAAATTAGGGAAATACATAATATGTAACTGATTATGTTAATTAAAATTAAAGTTTTTAAGAATCTGAAGCTTTAATGAAATTATTTTATTTATTCATAAATCGAATATTTTTTCTGTTCGGGCAATATCCAACATTGGTTGCAATATATAGAAAAAGATTATTACAATCAGTCGATGAAAACTCTGTATTATACTTGAGTTCGTAATTGTTACAATAATTATTTAACACACAAACAAAAATAGACTAATTTCTTAAATTTAATTAATTAACTGATTTAATTTTTAAACATTGATTAATTCGATATACTGATATAAAACTTTACTATTGAAAGTTATTTAAAATTAACATTTAATAAATTCCGATGATAAATTGTATTTCTATCGTGAAAAAAATTTAATCTACTATATTTTTTGTTGTAATATAACTGTACTTTCTGATACCATGGGAAAAAGCTTCCAAAAATCATTTGTTATTGTTTATTTTTAATAAATGTTGTTTCATTATCAATACGAATATAATATGTACAACTAAAACGGCTTATAATAAAGTATGAAGCTTAGTGTCAGCAGGTACATTTTTCGGTAATTTCTATACTCGTGTGTACAAGGATGCACTCTATTGAATTGAAAAATTAATATTAATATACGTGTTCAAGAGGCAACGTAAACTGAAGTGTCTCGAATATAATTTTCAGTCGAGTAAAACGATTTAACATCTCTAAAAATTTTATGTTTCCATCCACGTATTATATTTAAAATCCTCATTTTAATGTTTCAAAACTATATTACTATAAAGTGTGACGTAATTAATAGAATACAACTTTATTCTCGCCATTTAAGACGTAGGATAATAGTAATAGATAGTATTATATTGCGCGTAAAAATAAATTTTACTGAAAAAATTAAAAAAAATTTTGTTTAAATTTTCCGAATTTTTCGAAGGAAAATAAAAAGAAAAATGTGTTGGGAAACGTTCATCTTTGGAAATATACGTGACCACGAATACATTCGAAAATAAATAGATTTTGTTTCTGGAAAATATCTATATATCTATTACCTTATTCTGAATTTATATTTCCGTCAAAAAGCTTTTTTCAGTGAAGCAGAAATAACTCGTATAGTAGAGGGAACATTCACTATAATACAATTCGATCCTATTTTCACCAAGTTCGAAATACATTTTCACGGTAAGAACTTCAGTGATCAGCTGGCAAGTGGAAGCGTATAAAACTACGTTTCCGGAATGGATAAGTTGCCTCGGCTTGATATTAGAGAGAAATAAAAATGATTTTTCAGAAACCTTCATCAACGTCGTTCTCACTTGAGAAGAACCAGACTATATACGCGCCAGGTGAAGGAGGAGTCTGAACGAAAAGAAAAACTAAAAGAAAAAAAAAACGAAAGGAAAGAAACAACAGGAAATATCCGATATCATGCGAGTACAGAATTCTACGGGGTAGATCGAGTATACGTATAGGGCGTGGCGGGTAGATCTCTTTTGAAACTGGGATGTCCGCCATTTATTCTCGTCACGTTGCACTCTCACAAAATAAAAAGGTTCCCGCGTAATCCTTCGCTATCTCTGTACATTCTATATGGGACGTCGAACTAAGAAGCGGGGGGAGGGGGTCGAAACGCCGGACGGAAAGAGAAAGTACAAAAAACCTCGGGGGGAGAGAAAAGTTAAGGCAGAAAGTGACATGGGAAAACAGGAAGATCAAAAAGGCTTAAGGTGCGCGCGCCCATAAAAGGGACGAAAAAAAAGGAGAGTGAGGAAAACAAGAACAAATAAGAGCCAAAAGAACAATAAAACTGTACCCTCAACGTTACTCCTCGGCAAGAACATTTTATTTTCTACGTAAGCTTCCTACTGTATTAATTTAAAGCTTATATCTATAGTTAATTATTTGATAAATAAAACACAAAGTATCGAGAACTTATTCTGACATTTACTTCCATCCGTGGCAATAATTGCTATTATTATGCATAAATAATTGATGCTCATTCGATTTCAATCATTTATGACAACATTATAATCGGTATAATATTTTTCAATACGTAACCGTGCTTTCATAATATATATATATACATACATTAATATTAAAATAAATTGTCATTTATATATTAAAATATTTGAAGAAAGCATTCACCCGATATTAATAAAAACTAATTTATTAAAATACGTAAATTAATTTTCTTTTTTTGATACAAATTATTTTATACCTATACATACACTAGCACTATTTTTATACGAAATAAAATTAACTAAATGGTCACGACCTGATTATTTCACTAAATAATTATAGATCAACAGTACACAAAATATTTTTAGCGAATTCGTGAATAATTGCACGAATGTATTATGCTATTGTATAGATGCAATTAGCATATAATAAAGAACAATAAACGAATAATTGTTATATAAAATAATTATTCAATGTACAAATTAGAAAAATTTTAGAGTAATTAATATATAGAACACATTTACATCACTATATTTATCATATTTGAATTAGAATAACCAATATTGGCAAATTAAAGATCACGTATTACATTAAAATTAAATCGATAATAGAGTCCACCAAATAATATACATTTTATTTAAAATTGCAGTATTTCTACAATACGTTAATAAAGGTTCATTATTGAAAATAATCGTGAATTAGGTTTCGGTTCACGAAGCGAATTACGTTTGTAAATCTATCTCCTTTAAAATAAACATTAATTCTAACCGTTGGACCATAATTTTATTTCGATGTAGATAACGAATTTTTATTTTACATCTCTACGCGAAATTCTTTTAACTTTCGGTTTATTCAAATTTAACTGGATACCACCGATTGATAAACCCATCCGAAAATGTTGAATAAATCAATATTTACATGGTTTGTAGAAAATCGTTTATTTAACACCAACGTACCCATAAAAATATATACGTATACATTGTGCATTCGCGTAAATAAATTATTAATTTAACGACAGTCACTATAAATCAGAGAACATTTAACATTTTTACCACGGAAACCGATAAAATTGGCAATACATCAATAATGTATAAGGAATACATTAGCATGAGTAATTTTATTACCACTTGAAAATAAAGAACGATTGGATATTTAATCAGTTATATGGATCAGTTAAAATTGCCGAAAAAGTTTCCCTATTGAAAGTTTAATGATCAACTGACAATACCGTGGTGTGGACATTTTTCCACGTGTACGTGTGCGTGCGTGTAGGTATAGAGTGTCTACGCGTAGAAAAGAAGAGTAAGGATGGACCGAGGAGAGGGATGATACCGAAAGAGGAGGAGGTGGCAAGCGGGGAGTGTCTGGCCGCGCGCGCGCGGCATATCGATTTTATTTCACTCGCACCCACCCTCCGAGTTTTCGAGTTTCGCGACACGAAGAGCGAGAGACAGAGAGACAGAGAGCCAGAGAGAGAGAGAGAGAGAGAGGCGGGTGGAGGCATCGGTGAAACCGAGCGGAGTAAGCGGGGCGAGCGGTCACTGTCGACACTGTGTGAACTCGAACTCGACCGGAACTCGCCGACACACTCGCCTAACTTATCGCGCGCGTGAGCTTCGTCGGAACTTCCTCTGGCACATTTGTCGACTGCTCTTATGCGCTGCGGTTTCGGTAGGGAGAGTTCAGTATTCATGACGCGCGTGAACACACGCATTGCACGCCAAAAAAAGTAAATTTCCCTTTTTTGAATAGAGAGACAGAAAACGAGAGACAGAGGAAAAAGAGAGAGAGAGAGAGTGAAAACGAGAGGAATGGGGGAGAGAGGTGCGGATAAACTTATTGTGTGCGCCTGCGATAACGAGAATATCTAGATATTATCATATTCAAACGTGAATATTTTTTATAAGTGCAGGCTCAGACACTTTTTAGAGTCTACCGCTTTTGACTCTCATGATCCGTGCATATTCCGAATTGTAAAGTTTTAATGAAATAAATTTGTACATCAATTGTTTTATAAGTTGTCTATTAAAGTTATAAAAAAAATTGTGTTACCATCCGATACCACATTGAGAGAAATGAATAGGACATACACAATGTAATCGAAATAATCGATTTTATCAGGACGTAGTATAGACTAGCACAACGTTACATCATCAGTAAATATTGGAAATTTCAAATTTCCGTTTTAGTGGATTTAATATGGTGGCTACGTAACCTACTCGAAAAGTGGGTATATGCATCCTCCATGTTTGCAAATTAACAAGGGAAGCTACATCCACGTATACGCGACCACAGCATCACCAACGTTTCCGTACAGTAGGTATACACACACATCTATTTTCTACATCATCAATGCACATACATACATAAATATATACACGCTCATCAAAGTAATCCATTCAATTTTTCTATAAGTTTAAACCCTACAGCTCGAATTATCCTTGAAAAAAATTATTTTTTTCGGCGCGACGATATATCGAGTTTTAATTTCAAATTAAATTGACATAGATAAATCGGAGTCGGTTTTACTCTCTATCGCGTTAGCGTGTCAAGAAGCGATAGTTGTGACGTAGTTACATGCGGTTTGTTACGGTACGCGACGGCCGACCGCATTCGCTTGTAACTACTGGCTTCCCTGTCTTGTCAGTAGATACAGCTGCAGCATTATTTCGCCGACCAGTGGTCATTCTAATGATGGATACGCCGCACTTATGCGCTAAAACCTACTCCCCATTTTAGAATTTTACTAATCGCGTCTATATCACTGATATATATATATATATATATATATATATATATATATTACACATCTATACCTAGCTATCTATATGTACACGCGTGTCGTCTATGTATACATTCGTTATAATTGCATTTCGATACTCGTAAATTAATACTGGGATGTTAATTATTTTGATTTGAGGTTACCGGTAATCGAACGATGAACATGTTAGTTTCAACATTTTTTAATTAATTACGTATATCATTGTTAAACATATAGGATAATTGTGCGTTACGATATTTATTTATGGTTTATTAAGTAAATGTAAAAGAATTTTTATTACTATACTATTGGAAGGTATTGGATAAAGAATAGGTAATCAATTTTTATGAAATCAGATAGCTCGAATAAAATTGAATTTTTCATCTATCTTGAGCTTTTAAGAGAGAATATTTGAAGTTATAGTTCCATGAAATCTAGAGTTACGTATTTTAGATTTACTTTAAATTAATAACTACGTAGACTCTTTGTTCTATAATTGGAAGAATTTTCCATCAACGTATTTTCTACCTATCGAGATTGCAAATGTAATTTATTTTATTTATAGCGAAAATGTAACATTAATTATGAAAATTTTCAAGGAAAAAATTCGTTGGTCTGAAGTAATCAAAATTTGAAACAATATGGCGTTTGAATTTAAGTTAAACGACAGTATTTAATCGAAAAATAAATGGAATGACTCAAGATTTTAATAGACATTCAGTAGCAAAATTTTAAAATAATTACTTTTCCACATCTCTTTCTATTAATTATTAAAATCATTTTGAAAATCTAATTAAACAATCATAGTTTCAAATAAATAATATGTATTAAGATTATACGTAAATTATTTACTATATTCCAAATGATGATCTTATTTTTTCTCTCTCGACTCCATCCTCAGAACTAACGAAGTCAATTAGTCATTAGTATAAACTTGACACCCGAGTTAATTATAATTAAACCTACATTTCTTTTATAAAAGAAAGCATCCTCGTGATTAATTTTTCTGGTAAAAAGAAAAATAATTAAAGTATCATAAAATATATAACACGTAAAATAATTATCGATAAATAAACAATTTGATTAAAATACATTGGTTGGTTGTAGTTAGTAACCGGTTACGTGACTCTCGGTAAGAGCAAGTCCAACTTGACAATTAAATTTCCTCGAGGAAGAGGTCGAGTCGAGACTAAGAGCTCAAGCCCGGAAATATCTCACGAACGTCGCACTCTCCCCTACTGCGAGTAAAAAGCGTTAGTTGCTCCGCTACGGGTGAACGAACGATTACCCTTTTCCCCGTGACTTGGTATTTCTTCTATGTGTATATATACGTACATATCTTATGCAGCAAACACGCGATGTAGAATCGACTCGTCTCTTAATCTTTAGGTATCCTTTGCACGTACCGCGAGCTTCCGAGTAATTGCTGGTCCGCTTGTGCTGATCGTGAAAAGGAAACGCTGTTAAACCTTTTCTTTTCTTTCTTCTTTTCTTTCGTTTGCTTCTTTTTTTTTCAAAAAAATTGAAAAGCGTCGCGGCGAATCATGTCATCCATTTACGACGTACCGCTCCCTCCTCTTTTTTCTTTACGACGAGGCTCCAATTTTTACGGCGTGTTTTTGAATTCCGATTCACGGTCTCTTCTTCGACTTTCTTTCTTATCTGGGTTTCGCTTTATTTTTTTTATGTCTTGACGGCTTGAACGTGCTGTCTTCGAATGCCTCTCAATCGAACGAATCGAAGAATTTGTTTTTATTTTGAATTTCTCTTTTATATTCTTTTATTTTCGAATATTTGAGAGGTTCCTTTAGCGTTATGAAACAAGTGTATTTCAGTAATGAAATCAGATATTTCGTTGTGCTCATCCTGTTACTGAAATTACTATTTCTTAAGTGTAATAGATTTCTCTTTATAGAACGATCTATTTCGATCTAAAAAGAGTTAATTATAACACGGTATTAAAATAATACTGGGTAGGATAATTATTATTTTCATTTATTACCTAGGTACGTACACCCAGCTAATCTCAAATTCATGTAACTATATTTACCTTAGTATTAATAACGTTGTAATACTACTCGATATAATATTATCACAATTATTGCTCCAACTTAGTGTAATCTGTGGTTCCGTAGTCCTGACCGATAAATTACATTCGAACTATTAATCGATATCGAATAAATCGTTAGAATTTATCATTTGTATTCTCCCAAATAACGTTAAATAATTCCTTAAAATTAACACGTAAACGGTAATTATTGAAGTAATTTATTTTAAATCATACATTTTTGTTTTCATTGTGCATTTCGAACTATATGTATAAATTATTCAATTGGTTATTTAATGTTATTTTACGTATAAAATAAAATTTATGAGAAAAAAAGATAAATACTCACCGACTTATCGAACATGATTCTGGAAATTCAGTTACAAATCCATGTATCTGGAACAAGAAAAAAATAACATTGTTTCACTTTGTTCATTTTATAGCATAATGAATAATCAACAAAAAATGCTTTAACACTGAATTGTACATAAAGGGGGATTAAATTTTGTATTAGACTTTCATTTTAATGAAAAGAAAGTGCTTTCAAATTTGTATAAAAATGGAAGATATTAAAATAACGTTTAAACAAAAGAAAAAAAAAATTACTCCATTTAACTCCATTTTATTTCATTGGGTACTCCTTGAATAATCCAAATTGTTCACTATTTTTATCATTGAAAAATAAATACGTACAATTATGAAACGCAACTGTATTGTACTCGAAATTTTCAGGAATATGTAACGATTCCGTAGGTTATTTATAAATTTTATTTTTTGATGTTTCACAACGTTAAAAATAATATACCTAAAATCAACTATTCTATTTATTTAATAATAATCATATAAAAATAATAATAAACATTCAATTACATCTATTTACTATGTTAGATAATTTTTTAACGTTTTTCTATTAGTAAGTAGTATTTTGAGTTCGATGTAATATACATAAAAATTGAATGAAATGTAGAATATATTGTAACAACCTCATTTATCAATTAACGTCAATTAAAATCGTTGCCAATTCATAGGCACGTATATTGCTTTAATTAATTTAAACTAAACAGATAAGTACTAAACAACACATATAATATGGCGAAAATTCACTCAAAGTCGCTTATGAATATATTGGACTTGTAAAAATTAAAATTTATTATAGATTTAATAATTACTTAACAATTTCAAGAAAGTGAGATGTAGTATATATATCAGTAGTTAAAATATAAAAATATATAAATGCAAACAGTTAAAAAGTAGCTTTTTCTCGTAATAAAAAATTTTAATTTAAATAAAATAAATAATAGAAATAAACAATAAACTAAATAAAATATACGTTCTTAAAAGTAAACAAAAGTAAATCAAATTTTGTTATTCACAAACTAATTGGAATTAAAATTTGAAATGCTCATAGTGAATACCACTTTTTATCACCAACACTCATGAATTGATGCCTCTACACAGAAGGAAAAAAAATAAGAAAAAATTCATAGTGAGAAAAAATATCGATACTACGATATTCGAGGATACAGCTATATCCAATTGAATTTTATGTTTTATGAGTAAATCGTTACTTTCATAGATTTTATGAAATAGAATCGGATATTAAAGTAATAAATTTTAATTATTATTCGCGTAAACTAAAATGTGCATGAATTCATTTAGTTATTTACTATCAGATACTGAATACATCGGTATACATAAATTAATAAACGTTTAGTATCACGAAATGTAGATGTACCTGTTAATAAAAATAATTTAAAGGAGGACATGAAAAGAGTTAGTAACAGGCTTGCGATCTCTTTCACCTATGTAGCTCACTTGTCTTCGGAGTTTAAATTTCTTTTTTCTCTCAACGTTTCGGATTTTCGTAACTCTCGGCTTTAGTCATGGCACGCTTTAGGCGGGTCGAATAATAACTTCCTAGGACGCGTGCACGCGGCGCCTCGAACGATCGTATTTACTCGATATTCAGCATAATGCCAAGAATCCTCTTGGCGAATGGAGGAGAGTGAGTGAGAGGGAGAGGGAGAGGGAGTGAGAACCGGCAGCCGTTACACCGTTACATCGATTTCTCCAACGGGGTATCTTTATATGCTTCCGCGCACTTTTTCCTCGGGTTCGGTCTTGTTACTAAATCATGATATTCCATCGGTACGTTGTTTACGGCAACAGTTTCAATAATCCCCGAGTGCCGTTGTTTCCTCGTGAACGGGGATCAAAATGACAATTCGGCGAAAGTTTCGATTGAAACATTCTTTTTTCTTCTTTATTTCGGTCGGCGATGCAGTTTTTAATCGACCCGGACAATTAGATATATCATATTGTATTTACATGCTGCTGCCAACGAGTTTCGTATTAGGAACGGTAAATCAGTGGTTCTTACCACCTCGACGTTAAGCGAAATAGGTATAAGGTTCGTGCATAGTTAATCACACGTTGTATTTTTCCTCCTCCTCCTTCTCCTCCTCCTCTTCCTCCTCCTCCCCATATTTAATCACTAAGCGGTGGTCGGTAATAAATATTGCAAATTTATATTTATACGCTTTCAACCAGGCGTAACTTCTTGGTGCTTTTATCCTTGCAAAAAGTAATGGGCCCTCGACGCAAAGAGTTCATTTACGTGGAGCGTGCGGTTCTTAGTGGAAAAAGCATAGCTCATCCCATCTCATATTCCAGGGATTTAGCTAATAAATCTTCCCCTTCGGTCCTCTTTCTCAATTTTCCATCGCTAAGAGAGGGGGGAGGGGGAAGGAAGGGCTGAGGGCAGCAAGGGAGAGAGAGAGTGCGCGTGTCGCGGGTTTTTACGTAACTCCGAGTGCTTTACCTATACCGCGCAGTTTTCCATCCTTCCTCTTCCTTCCTCTCCCCGCGCCCCTTTCGCTCGATATTACTCGTTGCTCGATTAGAGGGAAAATCCATTTCATCGCCCTCTTGCACGGTCGTTCCGGGAGGGAAGGGGGTGAAAAGCGAGGGAACGCGCTGCCGGCGACGTGTCCCGGCACATCGTCGTCGTCGTGCCTCGGTCTGCAAACGGATGAGAAATTGAGGGCACTTGCCTCTCGAACTTGCCTCTCTCAAAGAGTAAAAGTCGTTTTTCACCGTCGGAGAATTCCATCCTTCTTTTCGCTCCGCAGGCTGCTACCGCGATTACCCGTGCGCCTGCCGAGCACGTACGTATACACAAAATTTCTAGTGCTTAGAGGGTCAAAGAGTGAGAAAGAGTGAGAGGGAAAGAGAGAGAGAGACTGAGAGAGGGGCGGGGAGGGGCTGGAGAATGGCGAAGAAGGTGAAATTCTTCGTAGCGTCAATGCTGGTCGTCAGCCTGCGAGCAGTTATTGAAACGCGACGACGTTCCGGAACAATGGAATCTGGGAAAGGGGTACGCTTTAATTCTATTTTTACATTTTTTCTTACTCTTTCGGATGCTACCGGTTTATATTGGGTTACAACGTCAAGCCTATTTAATCAATGATTAATTGTCTTTTTCTTACAGCACGTGAATTCGATTTATAGATAAGTTAAAAATAAATATTGTGTATAAAAAAAACAATTTATAGATCTATTTTTCGCAAAAATATATTTCATAAACGCGCTATCACGGATATACCAGTTAGTTTTCCTTTTAACATTTTTACACGTACAACGTATTTATCTCCTGCAATTTAATTCAATTAGATAATGTTTACATTTTACTAAGCTCATAAATATATTGCATTTTTCAATAGCAATCTAAACAGAAAATAGTAATTAAATTGTCAACGTAACCTATTATTATTTTATTTACTTGAGGTTAACAATCGATAGAGGTTATAAGTTAAAAATTAATTCAATCTTTACCTGTGTACATAGTACAGAATCAATAAAAATAAAAAAAATTGTTTTAGTTCTTTAAAAAAATTATACTCATTCACGACTATATCCGTTATTTACTTACAAAATGTATAGAATTGAATATGTAAAAGATAATAGAACACCCGTGAAATTTCTATCCCACCTTCATATGCGTACATCGCAAAAAACCACTTGGAACAGATTTCTTTTCTTTTTATTCAAATGAAACTTCTTCAGAAAGTGAACATTTCACAAGCATACACGAACCATTACTCCCGTAGTGAATCTGCGACACCGCGAAGTTCCACCAAGAACTTCCCTTATCGGACGGTTTTTATCGTCCCTCGTACGTGGATGAGCGTGTCGGACTGTTGCACGCGCACGTGCGGCTATCGAGTTACGATCGCAATTAAAATCACTCGCGGTATTGCGGCGGCAGTTACGCGGCTAACGCACGTATATATATATATATATATATATAGAAGGAGAGAGAGATAGAAAGAGAGGGAGAGAAGCGAATAGGCTGCGAAATTCACGCGCTTTACGGTCATCCGTGTAGTGGGTATTTTTTTCTAGAATAAACGATTTTTTTACTTCAGTAAAGACAGCGCAGGGTTCGAGTATAAACATATCGATTAGATAATGTATATTTCAAACGTACATGAGCGATTATTCAATAAATTCAATCGAGCGTGTAAATTTAAATTTTGCTTGCGCGGCAACTTTTCATTATTTATCTATGATTTAGCTTGCCACTCTTTTTTTTTGACTTTCGCACTATGCAAATTAATTGTTTGCGCGCTGTTTTACCGGGTCGAGCGTTTTTTTTTGTTATTTTTATTATTACGGGGTCGTAGATTACGCGTTCAAAGTAATTGACGCGTAAAAAGGATTTTGGCGCGATACCTTTTCGCGCGAAAATTCCCTGTCGAATATTTACACTTAAATAGAGTGCAATTTTTTTTTCTCCACGAGTTTAGTGTATATTTTCGTGTCTAATAAAGCGATCATCGTTCTCGCGAAAGCGAAAATTTATTATTTTAACTTCAGTGACTCTTTATTGTCATCAAAGTGACGAGGCAAACGTGTTTATATGTGTGTATATATTCTAACGAATTTCAGATTCTCAAAGAAAATAAATGCAAATATGACATATTGTTGTTTACGTGTGCTGAGCGAAAAAAAAAACAATTAATTGCAATACCGTGGATCAATAATGAAGGTGAGTATAAAATGAGTCTTAAGAAACAGACATAGAAATGGTAATTTTACAAAGAACTTGAGTCATCCGTATTCACAAATGAACCGTCTGTATAGTATATATATAGAACCTTGTAAAAACGAAATTAATCGAGTAAAAGCCAAATTGTCGGGACCCGAAGACAGACGCGGAAACATTAATCTCTCGGAGGTCCGAAATATCGCGCTAATATACCGGGTTCCCCGGTTATCTCGAGCGTTATAGATGCGCACGGTATTTTGTACGTTACAGCTGATATATACATAGAGAGAGAGAGAGAGAGAGAGAGAGAGAGAGAGAGAGAGAGAGAGGAAGAAGGAAATACGTACACACACACACACACAGATATATATATATATAGAGGAGGGAATATTATGTCCGGCGCGACGACGCGTAATCCACGCTCTTGGGTTTAGGGTTATTCGCGTTGGGGAAATCCGAGGTAAGACGCGACACAGGAATCTCATCCCCGGTCCGAGCGGCGGTCTTCGCAGGCCGATCTACTCGCGCCTCGTCTATCACCCCGAGGAGCCAACCCTCCCCTCGAGTTCCTTAATCATCTGGATAGTCTGCCCAGGATATTTGCCAAGACGCTACTTGGAGATACGGCAATTAAGCCAACTCGACCCACGGGTATGCGTATCCAGATAAGCTTCCCGAGTTTTACCTCGACAAAAATTTCTGGCTAATCTTTTGCGGTCGATATTTATCAATTGCGCTTGACTTTGGAATATAAAATGATTGTTCACTATTTGAATCATAGATTATTGATGAACACTCGTGAATTACAATACAATTTATTGTATTTAAATTAATATGGATTACTTACTATTTTTAAATTCATTTAAAATTCAACATAATTTTGTACTTATTGTATTGGAAACTGAATAAAATTTTGTATATTATTTATCAATAATAATTGCACGTATTCAATTACAACTAAAATTAAATTTAAACAATATACAGTTGGCTATGGCTACTATATAATTTCAATGTTTCAATTACGAATTTAAAATTATATTTAAGTAATGCAAACTTCTGCCTTGTTAATTAAATAATTGTACGATTTTGATCAATAGATGAATTATTTTTTTTTATTAAAACATTTTAATTAACTACAATTTTTGTAATACTTTTATAAATTTTTATATTCTTTTATATTTATTTGTATTTATAGAGAAATTTTAATTTTGAATATTTCTTTACACAATACATAGTCTTAAATCATTATTACTATATAGTAATTTGTCGCCTCAAACTGATAAGTAAAACTTTTGTGAAATTAAAATGAAATAAAAGTAAAGTTATAACGGAATATATGAGAGAAGCGTCATCTAAGTAAAGAGTGTTATTGAGCAATTCATTAGGCGCCAAGGTGCCAAGTTGTCGACGGCTAGTTCTATGGCGTCGTAACACCCGAGCTACTACCACCCGCAATTTCTTACACTTTCTTCTCTTCGATCCCGATCCTTTTTCAGGACGAAATATTACTCTTTTTTGTAAAATCATTTTTCAATGCACGATGGAAGGGGCGATGGGAGGAACATTTCACCATGCGTTCGTCTTCGCGTTTTTCATACATTTTATCAGCCGCGAAAACTTTTTCGATCCAAATAAATGGGATTTCGGTATTTTGGAGGGAAAATAGACGAAACACAAAAGAATATGACAGGAGAGTATAATTCAACAATTCAAAAGAACCTGATCCCTACTTCGTTTGTATTCAACCGAGTGAGAGGGGAGAAGGTCGAAAATTGCGCGGACGCAAAAGGAGCGAGAAGACGACGCCACCGGATTTTCCACCGGGATTGTAAATGAATCGCCGTGAATACGCGCCCGAGCACGTACATATACATGTACATACATATATATAACCATATAGATTTATATATATATTTATACGCATAGATGTGTGTGTGTGGATTTTCATCGCGCTGACTCAACGGGACCCCTGGACGCCAGCCATCCTGGCTCGCGTAATTACTTTTCTGCGCCGTTGAAATTAATGGACGACTGAAAAGTTTCGGACCACTGTTACGCTAGTCGATTTCGCGGTATATCCCGTTCAACTTTACGCCGCGTCAGCGCCCCTGGATAATCATCGTAATGAGATGCGTACCTTTTCACCTTTTTCACTATTTGACTATATACTTTCTACTTCTTCCACCCCCTCCTCCCCGCCCCCCCCCTCAATCCCCACCCTCTCTCACGCTCTCTTTTTTTGTTTCTACTTCTTCGTTCCCTTCACCTACATTTTCACCCTCACTTTCTCTCCGGTGAGTTTTTTCTGCTTCCTTTGTGCATTGCGCCCGGGTATTCCGCACAACTTTACGGCGGCTTCTTTTTCATGCGATCTTTTTTCGTTTACCTCGTAAAACTGTCGTGCCTTTATGAGTTAGCCGGCGTCATTTCGTAGGCTGTGTTAAAAACGCATCTCTTCTACGGATGCGCTTGTAAAGATCCGACTGTTATACTAAGTAATGCATGTATATACAATGGTTTTGTTGCATCTAAAATTTCTTACGATTCATTATTCATTACGATAAAGAGGAATCAAGATATTCCGAATAATATTAGATTTGACAAAACTCAATTAGAAATTTCACCACAATTTGGCTAATCTCTGGTCAAAAATATCATATTTCAGACATTTTTTCCCAAAAAATGGTACAGTTTTAAAAATAAATATGAGAAATGTAAATATAATTGTACAAAACACGTTAACAAGGAACTGGGGATGTAACAAAAGTTCGCACCATTTTACCACTTTGTGGACAAAATTTGTTAAATTATAGCATTTTTCACCTAAAATTCATCAAATTGCGATGAAATTTCTATTATGGCTTATTTTAACAAATTAGCATCATCGAAGTCATTTAGTAAAATTTTATGTAATGTGAAATAAATTTTCTTTTTATTACATTATGAAAAACCTTCTTGACTATGTACTGATTACAAAAAATAGATCTTTCAATGGTACAAGTGTTAGTTTTACTTATTAGATTTTTTCAGTAATTATTAGTTGTAATGTACTTGAATAAATAAATAAAATCAAGAAGAAAAATAATTTGCTCGTAGATTCAAATAAACGATTTAAACATTGCTTTTGACATCACGAACAAAAACATTTCTTTGAATTTAATTAATCTCCTTTTTCGTGTATCCTTTAATTGTCAAAGTCTTGAAATTGTTGAGATAATTTCGGAACTATCGTATTATATTTTTAAAAAATTACTAAAAACTATCGGGTGCGCAACAAAATATTAATAAGCGAATAAAAAAGTTAGGAGGTTGAAACAAAAATCGGACGCAACGTAAACTTTTTTATTTTAATTGTACGTGCAATGTAGATATTACTTTTAACACAGAAAACAATATTAACTCGGTTATATCACCGAAATAGAACGAAAATTTAAAGTTGTATTTTGTTCATATAATAAATAACAGAATTTAATAGAACGCGATTATTTTTCCTCTAAAATACTGGAGAATTGTTAAACTTATAAATGAGAATATCATTGGAGTGAAGGTTTTGAGCGTAGAAGTTACGTGTTAAATCCTCTAACTTTCAAATTGAATATTTCGAAAACGAAACGGCTAAGCCTCTTGAAATTTTGAATTAAATTAAGTGTAAAATTAAATTTTGGAGATAATATATCGCGTTTTTCCATGCGATGTTAATTAACAAACGTTAAGTGAATATATCAATTGTAACGAAAGTATCAATATTTTCCAAGTTACTGTAAAAAATTCTATTTCCATGAAAAAAGGAAGGTGTGTATGTGTATATAAGAATATTCTTATCAAGATTATCGTTGAATGGAAGCGAGGTATACGAAAACAAAACTAAAACTAAAACCCTCGTATGAATTTACAGTCTTAAAAAGCTGTAGCCACGCGTTTTAGTATCTTGTGTATATATCGCAGGAAACTTAATAGAATAGAATCTTTCGACAGGTCTCATAAATCATCGGAGCCGGTGATGCATATTTCATCGCTCGGAGAATTCTACTGTAACTCGGTTGCGCAAGCGTGGAAATAGTTATCAAGTCAAGCGAAATTTGAGGCATGTCCTCTCTCGCGTTCTTTAACACTCGAAAACTAGAACGACGTGTACACCTATACTCACACATACACGCCCTGTAGGAAAATTGAAAAGACCGTTTCACGAAACAATCGTATTGTTCGTTCTCGATTGCTTTTTAACCGGGCACATCCTACCTAACTCGAGTGTCACTTTTTTTTTCCTCTACCTGGTCGGCGTCGAGTGTCCTCGGAGAATCGGAATATTAAACAAGCTATACGTGTGTATATGTATATGTATATGTATATATAATAGAGAGAGAAAGAGAGAGAGAAAGAGAGAGGCGAGAGAGAACTGGCTGCGGTCTCGTATTTTCTCTCTCTCTCTCTCTCTCTCTGCCTCACTCTCGAACTCTCCTGTAAATTTCACTTTGCACCAAAACTTAACGGGAATTCTGTGCGGGGGTCAAACTGACCTGCGAGTTTCGGCAAACAGTTTGCTGCACACCAATATTAGCACGTCTTTCCTTCGGCAAGTCCGCGTGGATTTACGCGTGAGATTGCCGCCGCATATACTTCGGTTAAGTTTGTCTTCCATTTGACTATATATATATACGTACGCGGTGCGTTTATTATTGCTTAGTTTCAAGTTTCCCTCAAGTATTTGTCGAGCCAAGAGAGATAAACTAGTTGTCGCTTTATTCCCCAACGACGGGTTTTTCCGACTCGTTAATCACGTTCCAGAATTTCTTAGCGATTATGGTTAATTATTGCGGATTTTACGGAAAAAGAAATCTCGTGCTCTATACACGTATTGTTTCAACATCTGGTGATATTTTATTATATTTGAAATAGGAGATAATGAAACTTTCGCATCGACGTTATTTTTGGGTGAAAAATTTATTCTTGGATCATACCGATACGAAGAAGAATTTTTATCTCAACGTTGGGAAATACGATCTATTGGATGTTTATTTATAGAAATTGTAAAATGAATAATTTTATTTGATGTAAAGAAAAACGTAAATAATATACAAATGTAATCTGTTATTGATATAATTCTATTGTATGAAATTAAATACGTCGTCGATATTTAATATTCGTATAAATAAATATTCCACGATTCGTATCGAACTAACAGAAAAACATCGGTATAAAATAAACGATAAATTACTAGGTAATAGTAGGGAAGGAGGGGTAGGAGGAGCCGAAAAAAAATGGGAAACAAAAGCTGT
The DNA here is from genome assembly GCA_026168455.1 of Theocolax elegans. Lineage (NCBI taxonomy): Eukaryota > Metazoa > Arthropoda > Insecta > Hymenoptera > Cerocephalidae > Theocolax > Theocolax elegans. The sequence continues at coordinate 16,963,584 of CM047426.1, read as the reverse complement.
TAAAATTTTTTTATCCGTTACGCGAAATAGTTTAGAAGCGGGCAATACTGTTGTCTTTCTAGTTTTCCAAAAGCGGCATAAAATTTTAGTGCCATCGAAACCGTAGATTGTACGTCTATTAAAAATAAAAAAGACCCCCCCCCGAATTCCCAGGTCGACATTGGTAAAAAATGACGAATGTTACCAAGAGACGACGCACGGCAATAAACCATAACGAATATATATCTATCTATCTACACGTAAAAATTTCAAAAACAAATATATTTTTATCACTTGGTCATACAAAGAATATAATAAATCAAATAATCATCAACTTTTACGATAAATTTTAATCGACAACAAATAAATATAACAATATATCAAACGAACCTGCTGGTTATATAAATAAGGATATCAGTTAACAATTTTTAACAAGTCGACAACTATTTACGACAACAATGTCTTGCAATAGCAAAAAAAACCGTAATGGACATCGATTGTTCATTAGTGAAATCTAACCTCCTCTCTCTCTCTCTCTCTCTCTCTCTCTCTCTGGTTTATCGTATAGTAGTTGACTCACGCATTTCTACGGGGAGCTTTCTAATTTGCATGAAAATTGGCTGCATAACTTACCGGGCGTTTCTCGGGCGCACACACGTATAATCAAGCGGACTTTAGATAATTACGTCGTTATTAAATCACGCAGTTTCTTGATTAATGTATATATATATATATATATATATATATATGTGGCCAATGGTTCTTAAACTATATAAGAGCGAATGCCAAGTTCGATGGAATGAAGGGAGGAAAAGGGAAGAAACTCGAATAAGTCGACCGATCTTTAATAAGATCGCTGAATGATATTCGACCTAGAGTTTCTACGTTAATCCGACTTATCTGAGCTCTGGTTCGCGTGGTTTGTCAAAGCTCGATTAATTTCTTACTTCGAGATCTCTTAATGCCTCGAGCTTTTGACTCATTTGCTCGGTGAAAGCCGGAACGGCAATTTTTTTTTCTCCCCGACTACCCCCCCCCCCTCCCCCCCTCTCTTCTTTCCATTTGTCTCGTACTTTAGATTCGATAATATCGATGACTCTTGGTAGATTCATCAAAGCCGTTGAACAGTCACGAAGATGTATGATAATGAAATGCATTTAGCTATGCTTGATGAATTTAATCATTTATTAATAAGAGACGATAGATCTTAAGGAGGCTTTTAGCCATCCTCTCGAGGATTATTGCTTTGCATTTTCAAACGTGTTGACTGATGGTGACGATTCCTTGCGTTTGACGAATATTCATGTGATTGTTAATTAATCGTCGGGTTGAATGAACCGCACATAGATTAACTATACGATTCTTAGATGAATTTTGTGATTTAGGATCTTTGAATCCGGTGATTACTTCCATGTAAAACGGTGACGAATATACAATAATAATTTTTAATTCATAATACTATTGTAGAGATAGTTCGATGATCCACTAATTAATTTTTGCTAATGATGTAAACTGTATACAGAAAACTTTATTATAATATAGGTGAAGTTATAATACGCTTAGATTGGATTTTAATAACATAAACATAGGGTAGTGTAAACAATTTTTAAATAAGAAATAACTAAAACATTAGGTTAATCTTGGTTAAAAGTTTCACGTTATTCATTGACAATAAACAGCATATCGTTCGATATATCACGTTTATTAATTACTTCAATAAAAAAGGTTTATTTCGTTAGCTTAAACCACAAACAATATCAGTCGATTACGCAATAGTACATAAAAATAATTACGGTAGAGCATCATTTGAAAAAAAGAGAAAGTATACACAGGATTCGTGATGTAAAAAAAAACGTTGGGTAACTTTGTTCGAGCAATACAATTGGGAGGTATAACCCATGGACCGGCACTGATTCTGATCAATAGGTAAATGCGCGATACCGCATTTATTTCAATTGGTAAACGTACGCGAAAATTTTTGCCAGGTCTCTTTATTGATTCTATATATATATATAAATGTATATACACGTACAGCTATATAGATAGTTGTATACGTAGGTACAGGTATACGCGCAAGGGAATCGGTACGAATGGAATTTTTCACGCTCCCACATGCAGAATCTGTGCTTTATACATTATTTAGCATTAAGGCTCGAATGCCGTCTGGCATACCGATCCCCCGCATGGGGTATATTATGGGTGTATAGAAGGGTAGCCCGCCCAGTCGTAGAATTTCCATATAAGCATATTTCTCGCGGCTCGGATTTTACGGGGTCGTTTTTGCTGCGATAACAATACGTTGACCCCGTTCGGTAGGTATTCCCTCCCTCTCCTCCCCCTTTTCCTCCTCCTCCTTCTCCTCCTCCTCCTCCAGTTCTGCCACCCTGCGAGCGCATGGTTACGGATATGGTAATGACACTGTGTAACGTCGTGTACCACCATAAAGGACATCGATATGCGCGGACCGTGAGCGATGGTCCAGTGTTGAACTCCCGCGCGCGTTTGCACCACCCTCGGCCAATATGCCCGAGGCTTTGGCCCCGTTGCTCTCGAATTTCCTTGGAACCTCGCGCGCCCGCCCGCGCTGTCATCAACATACGCAACCGTCAGACCGAAACCTGACTGAACGGCCATTCCCGAGTTATACCGGCGACTGTTTATTATTGTACACCCGACCTCATTCCTGTATCGACTAAATTCGATCTATTATCATAATACCGGTACCAATACTCTTTTTTTATGTCGAATTACCATATTCACTTGGCTCGAAATGTACATGACTGATCGAGGTTACTTTGTAATACATTACAACCTAAACTTTATGTATCAAATATTGTTTTACCTGTGTATTTTTACACATTCGCGTGCCTGCTGATTCAACAGATTGTCATTATTGGTTTAATGTATTATTACATTTTAAGTTTATCGAGGCACGGATCGTATCAAATATTATTCCAATTATCAGTTAATATTGCGAATGATATTATTATTATTGAATTACTCGGTTATTTTGGTCCATTCAACAATAATTGGATATACTGCAATATAAATAATATAATAGTACGACAATTCATAATCAGTACGATAATATCTGGTGAATTAAATTATTAAAATCTAGGTTATCACAGAAAATTAATTTTTAAAACTGGTTGAGATTTTATTTAATACGGGTTAGTTTACGTTTTAGTCACACAACTACTTAAATTATCGTGCACTATTTTTGACGTCGAAATTATAAATAGAATTTGTGATAAAAAAAGTTTGTGTGAATTGCATTATAGACTATTGTACCAGTCATTTTTTTCGAATCTTCAGCTATTAAGCTGTGATGAAGATTCAAACGATTTTCCTGGGCTTAAATTGAATAATTCAACGAGTAGAAACCAATTACAAAGTTGCAAAATAAGTTAGCCGAGTTTACAGGTAGAAAGGTTCTTAGTGACGAATCATTGGAGAAAGTCGAATTGAACGCAGCTCGAAGCTTATCGAAGGTAATCAGAGACGCGTGCCATATTAGTTCAAACATCGAACGCGCATTTATGAACTAGCAAATATATAACACTAACCGAGACCTCGGCTCGAACAGTCGAGTGACGAATTTCGGTTATTTCCACAAGGCTTTGTTTGTTTCGAGTGGACTCATCAAATTTTCCATCATTGTGACATAAGCCGAACACCATTTGATTTGGGTTTTCGCCCTCTATATATCCGAAAATTAGCGAAACAATTATGAGCCCCACTGAAAATCAGGCAATGAAAATGCACTAATCAATACATTAAATATCGATGCATTAAATGTGAATTATCAGTCGGTCGGTCAAAATGGATAATAAATTACATTAATCCTCACTGATTTCGCATTGAAAATTACCTTATTAAACTTGCAAAATAGAGAGACAACCCGGCTTAATGGAAGAAACATAAATATAAAAAAAAGATAAAGAGAGGAGTGGAGAAAACATTCACGCACTCGGTGATATATACACGAAGGCCAATTAAAATGAGGTTGAGCAAACCGTCTTGGATATTTCCATCGCCGGGAGACTATTGACTAACCGAAAACTTTCTCATTAAACTTGCCGCAGCCTCTTTCCTCTTTCGTTAATTATCTCAGTGCGCTTCCTTTTTTTATTTCTCTCTCTCTCTCTAGATACGATCATTTCTACCTTGAGAAAAAGTCGGCTTTATATACAGGCGCCCGCTTTTCTTTCTGCTCGGTGAGCTTTCTATTTTCATTTTCACTCACCGCCTCCCTCTCTCTACCTTTGGTAATATGACTGTCGGCCGTCCGCGAAGGATTTTCATTTTCCTCGCGCGCAGCAACAATCGCTCTCGTAATTGCCTTCTCTGTCTTTCGCGAGAGTCTCAGCATTATTGCAATCAGCCTCCGTAATTACCCTCGCAGAAAAAGGTGCTTCGATCAACTAATTACACTTTGGATTGGCCATCTTGTGACCCTTTTTTTCTTCTTCTCTCTATATAAACGATTTTTTTGTCAACCGTCATTGATTAAATACCGTTGGGACACGCGTATATTTTAAATTTAAACTAATGACCACTTTCCGCTGAATAAATTTACTAGGGACGAAGAACCGGTCGTATTGATTTCTGCGTTTCGTTGAATCATTTCGCATATTATTGGCTAATGGAGATTGACAATCCCGGCCGTGTTCATTTCACTGTTTTCTTTCGTTTCTTTGTGCACAAAGAAAGAAAAGCTTTATGATACCGCGCTAAAACTATTTTCGCGTATATTTTTAACGGTTTATGAGCTTTTTTTTCAACGGTAAAATGCTAAGTTATCGTTTTTGAAAAGAGAATTCGAAATTTAATCGCGAGAGACTGTTAACAATTCCACATCAAAATGTAGGTGCGTAATAAACAAGTTTTCGAAATGACGAGGAGATACGTATGTATAAGGGTGAGAATTCGTTATTAGTCCCAATACTCAAACGGAAAAGGGAGACAGGCTCCTTTGACGTGGTACTCCGTATCCAATTTATTTCACTTTCTCGGTTCGCTCCGTGAAATCGCCCCTTTCCGAAATCCCTCGACGACAAGTTGCTCGCAAAACTTTATTCGCATAGTCGAGCTCCATTTCGTACGTGCGTTAGAAAGTCGACGCCCGGCTTTTGATGGGATTTCACGTATAGATCCGGACCGTCGCTCATAAAATGAAAATCTCGGGCGCTTCCGGTTACATCGTCCCGAGAGCCTCGTGAAAAAAAAAAAGAAAAAGAAAAAGTTTCCCCAGCCGCAAAACGTTATTGCACCGCGAGAGAAAGGGAGAGAGAGGAGGGGGAGGGGGAGGGAGAGAGAGAGAGAGTGCGATGGAGGAGGCGGAGATTGGCGTAGTTTTATGCCGTGTATACGCCATCGACAAAAGGTGATACATCGTCGTCGTCGTCGAGAATATGGGTCGAAAGCTCGCCCGTCCCGGTGTATGAGCAATCGAGCGAACTCACTCCCTCTTTCTCTCTCTCTCTCTCTCTCCCTCTCTCACTCTATGCCTTGCTTTCAGGGGCTTTATGGCGCTTCATTTTCGAATATAAGCGATATTAACGTCGAGAGCCAATAAATTCTTTGCTGCAATAAGCGCCTTGTCGCTTGGTAATTTTTTACGTCAAAGCTCTGCGTAAATAAAAGTTTCTCTCGTCAGCTCTTTTTTTCCTTCCTTCTATGAGGCTCGATAGCGTGTTTACAATCATTATTTCCTAGAAAAGTTAATTAGCTTAAGGGTAATGCGCTGTAATGCTTTATCGTTGTTGCAGCTTAATTGTTCCATATGTTACAGACGGAACAACGTAATACAATGTTTATTTATTAAAGTGGTTCCACAAAAATATATGACGGTACTATATCTTCGGACGTGAACAAATGTACGCACGTGTAAATAATATCCAAAAAGGATAAATCAAATGTTTACGACTTTGAAAGTTTTAATAGAGTTTTCGGTATACGATGAATACAAATCGAAATACAATTACCATTGAATAAAAGATATAAAAACTCTGTTTGAATAATTACTTTTAACTTTCTGTATTATTAAATATATCGTGATAAAAATCACAATTCTTTTAATACATAATACTTTACATTTTGAGAAATTTTATCTATTTGATTAAACTATACGTATAAGAGTTCATTGTCGGAATCGTAGTAAACAAGCTGCAATATTTCATTAAAATCAGTGACCCGGAGGTGTGAGATATTCTCCTTCTGAGCGTTAGAAAATTAATATACATTCCTGTGTTATTTGAATCAAAATTCGAAATGAAAATGAAGATATCCCGTCAGACCAGAAGTGATTATGCGAGAATTAATAGTCGTTTGAAACGTCTCTTTGAAAGTTAATAAATTAGTAAATAACAATAATGGGGATTGAATTGCTTATAGAATTGGGAATAATTGATAGACCGTTTAAACGCACCAAAGAGAACGATCAAGAATTCCGCGTAATAAAGGATTATCTTACACACGGTTATGTATAGGTGTTTAGGTGTATAGGTACAGGTCAGAGGGTATGGTATTGGTGGCGGCTCGCAGCTCCTTACCAATGAAGGGTATAGCCGTAGGAGCGTGCGGCAATCCATTCTAAGAGCCGTGAAACAAGATTCAGTAATTGCAGAGGATAGCGAGCCCAAGCCAAACTCCAATCAGCATTATCAAAGCCGGTGGTAGGTACAGGGCCCTCGTACACAGCCCCCTGGAGCTTGATGAGAACAGAGTCGGCCGGACCGAGAGCGAGAGGTGGTGCCGCAGACGGATAATGGCGTTCCTCTGAACCTCGACCCGATACTCGGGGATGACGTTAACGCAATTACACGCGCACACTACCCACCCGCGCCCCGCCTGGCTAAATAGATCTTCCTCTTGCTTTTACACCTGGCAGGCCCATTTTCGAATGCGAATCCCGTCGCGAATAGGACTCGATTGTTTCCACGATCTTTTACCATGATAAAAGGGCATTATTTCCAGACCTAAAGAAAGTCAGTTACGCAACATTCGCTTTCATTGATATTCCTCTCTGTATTAAGTGCCGCTGATTTGCGCGGAATTGACGCATTAGGTCAATACATTATATTGTCAAACAACTATATTATGGTCAAGATCAATTGTATCTCCGAAATAAACAGCTATGTAAAAATGTTCTAATTTTTCCACCAAATGATTGTAAAAAATACTTTTCAAAAGTATATATATTTTTTAAAACTCGAATAAAAATCCGTACGAATTCAGCGTGGTTCCTATTGTTATTGAAAACTTTTTAAAACTTTGAAACAACTTTTACTGAATCTAAAAATGTATTGTCTTGAATATTATCACTTAAATATACATTTTAAAAGGAACAAACATTATTTATACAGCTCATTTATTTAATTATTCATTGTAAAAGACGATTAAAACAAGCTTCGTGTAACAAATTAAATAAATTGACGTTATACCACAATAATTGTAACCAATTTCTGAAAAATAAACGTTAAAAATTTCGAATGTCGGACACAATCGACAATAAACCCGGTAGGTTTTCAGTAGTACGGATCGAATTGCGTCAGCCAGTGATACGAGTAAGGGCAAACAGAGGCTTCTTAAAATCGGATTAGTCCTTTAACTCGCGAGTGCATTGTCGTGGTTAGTATTATCCTCGGACTACGAGGCGGAGGAGGAGGAGGAGGAAGTGGAATAGGAAGAGGAAGAGGAGGAGGGGAGGTACACGCAGCTGCAATCGACATTATCGCGCATAAGAGGCATCCATAAAGCAACGCAACGTCATAGCGCGAATGTCGCGTGGGTCAGGAATTCATTCGAGAAGATCGCCATTAAGCTTACGCCTATCGGTTTAGCTTAACTTCATCCCTCCCCTCAAGACGGAAATGGACAACGAGCTGGAGAACAGGGAACAGTCGGATATGGCAACGGGATGAATGGCGGCCGTCGAAATGGCTCCGTTAAACGGATTCACCGATGCGACAGACCCGTTTAATTCCACGAATCAGCCTGGAATTTCGAGCTCTCTTCGTTTGCCACATTTCCCTCGAGATACTACGTTGAAACACCTATTTCTTGTTTTATTTTCCTTTTTTGTCACGATACGACTCCGAGTTTTATTTGAGAGGACAAATTTAAATGTACACCTTTTTTTCTTACGAATTCTCTATACGGCGAAGTGAATAATTAGTTCTCTTCTTAAAGCAAATAAATGTCGTTTCTGCGGCTATGAATAAACCCGCCGCGGAAGAAACCAGACGCAACTACGTTTTACGAGAAATTTCCTAAGGTTAGCTAGACCCCATGTTTCACCGAATGCATGCGGTCTTTTGTCTACCTCCTTTGTCGTACTGCTTCCTCTATCTACTATTTTCCCTTGAATTTTGTTTTTCCACGTTTTTCTCTCCCTCGCTCTAACCCCTTTTTTTCTCTCCTTTTTTTCCCCTCTAGGTGAAAAGTTTTCCTGCAGCCTTTTAAAAGGTATATTTTCGAAATGCGTAATAACGACCTTTCATGCGGTCTTTCCTACTTGGTAAATGCCTATTCCTGCATTGTGCCTTCGAGGTACGTGTACTACAGTTCAACTTTTAAACAACTTGTTCGAGTCACGTTTGTAGGGATGAGACTACACGATTCTATGGCTACGGGACGAGGTTAAACACTCTCTAAGGTAAAGACGCTTTGATGCAGTCAATGCTACCTGATTATCTACAAATTCAATTTTATTGCGGTAAGTATACTTATGTAAAATAGATAACTTTTATCTTTAAATTATTTTCTATTTGCGATACATTTATTTTATTGTGCAACTAATATTCTAAAGATTTTTACAAAAAAGAATGAATAACACGTAAAAGTTAGAAAACTTAACAATACTATAATATTTATAATGATAAAAATTAGGTAATTTAAATAGCTAAAAATTAACTAGTTCGAATAGCTAACGGGTAATTTATTTTTAACTAAATTCCATCTAGTATTAGCTAAAAATAAAAACAACCTAAATATATATCAGAATTGGCATATTCTCCTCTTATACACCTCTTCTTTACCTTTTATAAAGTATTATTATTTAGCAAAATTTTATTGTTAAACTTTCCAAATTCAATAAAGTAAATGAAATTATCTATTTTTGTTCAAATAATTACATACAATTTTCGGCCAAATTTTAGCTTATTCGGTAGCTAAAATTAGTTAACTTCGACAAAATTAACTAATAATTGCCTAAAATCTCTTATGATTTCTAAGAATGTAATCCAAAAATTATTTTTTTGTAAATATAAAAGACAAGTGTACATAATTAAATTCAGTTTATTTATAATAAAAATAAAAAAAAGTAAATTTTTAGTGTTATTTTTGGTAAAATAATATTCTATACAATTTTTTAATAATAAACGTTCCGTGGATACGAGTCATCCTTTCCTTTCAACGCTCTATTTACTTATTCGACTTAGTGTCTTTAGTCAGCTCGAACGCGAAACTTTCTCAATTCGAGCAACCGAGTCGAACTTTGGAAAAACTTGAGCCCCATTACCTTGGTGCAATCATTCGACACGTATGAATTTTTAATTTAACGCCAGGAGGCTTCTTTCCGTATCCCGAAGATTCATGCTAACTTTTTCCAGATTTCGCCTTTTCGCGTTCGCATACGTAATGATGCCTTTTATTTATATCGTGCGAGAAGAATCATGATTTGCAGTACGATGAAAAACTAGCATTCGAAGATAGTGGCTTTGAATAAAACTAAAAGTGAAATTTTTAAAAATGCAATTTTATATAAGCAATAATAGTAATAATTAATTAACTGAGCAAAATTTGGTAATTTAATTCGTATGATAATGTGTTGATGTCTGTAATAAAAAATTGTAACATCTTTTGAAAGTATTAGTAATTATATTAGTAATTATATTAGGAAAGATCTCTTTTTATTTGAACTAATTTACTAAAATTTAATTATAGTAAATATCTTTTTTATCTATAATTCATTTCTATCAAGTCTTGAATTTAATTCATAATTTTTGTATTATCGTTAATACTCCTTCTCAGAGTAAAATTAATGACAAAATGTTAAAAAAATGTAAAATACTTTAAATAGATTATTTAGGTATAATACTCCCTGAAGAATAATGATATACGTATATTTGAGAAGGTCAAAGTTGAACTACACGAAAGTAGAATACCGAAGGGTAAGGTATAACATATAACGTATAAGAAAATACATTAAACACGAGAGGCTGCACCCTCGATTTATTCGAGAGCGAGTGGTGATCTTGCCGATGGTGTAACTACATACCAAATGTATCTGGTCAAGACATGGATAAATAGCGGGAAATTCCAGAGAATGGATAAATGAAGCTCCGATGCCTTAGCCGGCAGTCCGTCTTCCGGTCGCAAACACGAGATAGGAGAGCTAGCTAGAATTCGATCCTTGAATAATGCACAAGCGCGCGACCTCGTTAGCAGCGTCGAAACGAAGACCGACGCTGTTTACACATCTCGCGACGAATCCACCTTTGATTCCCAAAAGGGTGCAAATTTAAGGTGCGCCCCCGTAAGTCACTCGTTAACGACGCTCCGGACGGGTGATTACTTTTGTCTGGGAGGATGGATGCGACCGTGAATGCATGCAATCAAATCCCGTTTCCCGATTTCACACTGGATTACTAACCCGAGATACTCGAGAATTATACGAGTGGGGTTTCCTTCGTAAAAAACTGCTCGTCCGATAAATGTCGTTGCCACTCTGATTTTTAATACGGACTACCTAGAGGATAAACCCGAGTTACATTATCGTATTACACGTACGACAAATTTTACATTTGATACGAATCTTCCTCAATTTATTTTATGTACGAGATAACATTCATGGTCGATGATAAATCATGCATTCCCAACTTTGTCAATTTCATCATTTACTTTCCTACACGCCGATCGGAAAGAATGCTACATCCATTTTAAGCAAAGCTTTTAAGAACGATCGACGATCAACAATAAGTTAAATGACTTACTAAAAAAATTTTTAAGTCCATTTTTATCAAACAATTATGACATTTAATATAACTGAAATTTATATTAGTATATACAGAGATAATGCAATTATTGTTTTAATAACAAGTATTATAATTTTATAAAGTTTGTTCATTTTAATGAGTATCTCAAATAATCTAAGTATATTACTTTAAAACTAAAATTTGAATGTGGTTCTTAACTACGTTCAACAAAATTCGGCCATTACTACTTTTCAACAAGTTTTAAGGAGAAAATTCAACTAAATTTAGTTTACAGAGTAAAGTTTTAAAAAATTATTCTATAAAAAAACCAATAATCCCCATTAAAATTATTGAATTTTTTATTGTTACAAATGTGACAAAATCTAATTGAAATATTCACTAACAATATAAATAAGAGGATGTCTAAGTCAATTAAAAATTCAATTTTTTTGTTTTGACAATTTTATCCAATTTTCGCCAAAACTAGATTAGTACTATTGATTGTACTTACTGAAAACGTATTGATGTAATTTATCACTCTGTAAAGGTTTTTATAAATATGCGTATTCATTTAATACACTAATTGCTTTAAAAAGTTTTACCTTTAATATTTAAACCAGTTAATCTACCGAATCAACTCGATTAACTTTAATTTCACAAAGTTATAGACTATGTTTTCACGCAGGCTAGTGTTTTCCATGTTTTGAAAAAATTGATATACTTTTAATATTCAAGAATTATAAGCGTGAGAAAATTAAATTTTTGACTGACTTTTTGACATCCCATTAAATACAAGGCGGCAATAGTTTATTCCTGTTTGACGTAATTACTTTCAAAGTAAAATAAAAGTGACGTTGTAATCTACTATTATTAACAGCGAATAAAACAAATAAACGTTTAATAAATAAATCCTAAGCAATAGGCCATAAATTTAAAAAGATATATACGTAGACTCGAGTGCGAGAAAGAAAAAATATTCAGCGGAATTCAGGAATCCCGTTGTACGTTATTAATGTGGCTAGACTCGGAAGGTACATAAACGTTTAATCGCGCGATAAATAAATTTTCGCACCCTCGTAGAGCGGCGTAGAGTAAAAGTCGTAGGTCAAACATCGTGGTCGCGGTAATTTCAATATTGATGAGGAAGGAGTGACCGTAAAACCGTAAGCGAACCTCCCTCTCTCCCTCCCACCGTAACCCACGCTCGAAAACTTGGGGTTCGAAGGTGCTTGCTCGAAACTAAAGGACGAAGTAGTGCAATTGCACCCTCAAGGTCGTCCCTCTTAATTACCTAAATAAACAATTATTAGAGGCACCTCGGGCCAAAGTTCTAAGACCGCGCGGGTGTGCGCGCGTGAGAGAGAGAGGGAGAGAGAGAAGGCCGCGAAACTTGACTCTCCGACGATTAACCTTAGCGGGACGTTAAAGAAGTGCCTTTGGCAGATAGGGAGAAATATATACATATATATGTATGTATGTATATAAAGTAGCCCGGAGGAGATTCTTGCCAGAGGCTAATCGAGTCCGAAAGATAGGCTATTGGATTCGTCCGAGGGTTGAAAACCGGAGAGAGACAGAGAAAGAGAGGGTGAGGGTGAGGGAGGGAGGGAGGGAGAGGCTTGCCCTGGATTCTCGGCGTTAATAGCGTTCCATTCTCCGCGCTTATCGCGCGCTCACTTCCGCCAGCCCCGGGATTTCACCCTCCCTCTCCCCTCCTCTCACTCTCTCTCTCTCTCTCTCTCCCTCTCTTTCTATACTACGGCCTCTCAACCATTGTGGAAAAATGTCCGGCAAATGGAAAAGCCCGTGGAATCGAGTGTTACGTATTCGCTATATTCTGCATGTAATATTTCGCATCCGCTACGAGGTGGATTGTCAAGAGTTCGATGAAAGATACATCGAGATTCTGTAACTATATCCCTTTAATCGAACCGTTTGTTTGCTGGATTAACGAATGTATTAAGATTCTCCGTGGATAATAAACGGTAGTAGCACGTTTCGAGAGCGAGATGAGAAAATCGTATTCCCGTATAAATATAAATATAAAAATGAATATAAATAATTAACCTTCTATTTTTATTAAAAATGTTAAACTAACCGATCAAAGAAATGTATCACTTTGCATATTAAACTCGACTAAAAATAAACGGTAGAATGATACAAAGCGTTATTTTTAATACTACTCTCCGACAAAATCCAGTACGTGGGTATATTCTCCCCTTATAACACAAAGTGCCTAAAGCAGTTTCGTCGAAATCATTAACTCCTTTCGTTTGTAAATTGAGTTTGTAACGAGTAGCGAGCGTTTTTATTCCACCTACCGCCATAAGCGGCTTAATCCACCCTCAATGTATCTCCCTCTCTCTTTCACGCTACATACCCTGTTATGAAAATGACGCCGAAGACTAAAAACTTAACGAGCACGGTAGATGTTAAAAGAAGAAAAAGAATGGAGAACAAGAATAAGAATAAGAAGAAGAAGAAGAAGAAGAAGAAGAAGAAGATACGAAATTATTCCAGCGCGTTAAAATGATTTCGAAGGCCAGGGCGTGAGAGATAGAACTCGCGTGCGCTCATCTCCGCCTCCCTCCTTGCCTACTCAATTCATTTACTGCTTAAAGTTAGCATTTCCTGCGCAAAGTCTAACTCGTTTAACCCGCCGACGACGGCCCATGAGGAAAGCGAGGGAGCGAGCGCGGAAAGTTTGTAATGTCGGATACGGTTTAACAATTTCCGCTGGCTCGTTAAAATTGCCGAAACGACGTAGACCGCTCTCTCTCTCTCCCTCTCTCTCCCTCTCTCAGGCTCCCTCTCTCTCCCTTTCGAGCTTATTTTTCATTAGCACACTTCTCCGATGGTGGAAAAAAAAGAAAATTTTCTCGGACAGTGTATTACTAGGTGTATTAATACCTTTATTGTACACTGCCTCGACCTTACAGACACACATACATAATTCATGCTTATTCATTATAATATTGTAATTTAATAATAATAATAACAATAATTGATTAATTTTCGTATAAATTAATAAAATATAATTGTAATAATAATAATAATAATAATACTAATAATATTAATGATTATCATTATTACAATTATATTTTATCAATTTATACGAAAATTAATTATTATAAATGTAACGAAATTTACATATAGAATATATATTTAATTTGTCTAATTACTGTTGACTCTAATGTACATAAATAAGCATTCACGCACAGGTATATATATGTATGTTTATATGTTTACGTGCAGATTTAGTAGAGAAACGTTTCGCCTTTATCTGCATTCCCTGCACAAACACGAATTATAATATTTCTATACTCGTTAAATTACCGGCTCCACTACTAGTCTATAATTTACGTGCAATAATACCTACTGCATGGGGAAAGCTAAACTACACATGTACATTCTTACAGATGAGGAAGTAAGACTCGCGGGTGAAAAAAGTGGTTTAAACGTGGAGCGTATAGATATATATATGTATGGACTTCCGAGGGCTTTGGGAATTGGTATAAGCCTCCGGTAGCGACTTATCGAAGTTTCGATGAAAGTTTGAGCCGTTACGAGAAATTCGATATTGGACTCGAAAGTTCATTAATACCGTGTATTCGTTAAGGGCCATGCTATTGTATACACTAGGTCTTGGATACCTTGAGCCAACAGACGACGCCGTCACCCGATTTTCATTCCGCGGAACGGTTCTATCAATACTATACCCGTTCTACAGTCGCTTTGATTTTGACGTTCCTATCCTCCTATCCTATGCCCGTTCGCGGTATACTTCTATTGTTTGCGGATTTAAATTGTCCCATGTGTTCGATTGATTTTTAAATTGATTTTTGTTTATTAAGTTCTCCTTCTCTCTCTCTCTCTCTCTCTCTCTCTCTCTCCCTCTCTACATTTTTCGTCTCTAACCGCGCTTGAGCTCCGGCTAAATTAATGATAACAATTTTGTTCAACACTTGTTTTCGAGTTGTTTAGAATCGCGAGTTCACTGCCGCGTTTTTAACGTGCCAATAAAGAAGGTCTCTCTTGCGAAACAGTAAATTTTTTTAAATAATATATTAACAGATATTTCCTTATTTAATTTAATGGACATTAATTTTAAGTCTAGTTCGAGTGAGCATAAAAAAATATGCTGTTTAAACAAATGATGTATTATTAAATTACTCAAAGTCGTAATGTTATTAAAATAGTTACGGAAAACCTATAATTTTCCTAAAAACAAACAGGGCGAACATCGATTTGTTAACAGCAGTAATTTATTAAAGAAGAAGAAGGGGAAAAAATAGTGCATGAGTAATAGTTGTAAAACTTAGAATGACGTAGGAAATAAGCCGAAAACGATGAATTTCATTGTTTAAGCTAGAAAATACGATAACGATTATGAAACACGAGAATTTAGTTTGCTCCAGTGAACCGAAGAATGACTTTGCCTACGCAGCAATAAAACGTGATAACCTCCATAAATTATT
Source organism: Theocolax elegans (assembly GCA_026168455.1). Lineage (NCBI taxonomy): Eukaryota > Metazoa > Arthropoda > Insecta > Hymenoptera > Cerocephalidae > Theocolax > Theocolax elegans. The sequence continues at coordinate 16,948,148 of CM047426.1, read as the reverse complement.
CACATGCGCTTCGCTTTCCTTATTAAAATTGCGCATTCCATTCGTAATGAATAGGAAAAAAGTGCAAACAGTGTATCTGTGTCAGTGTATATATATATATATATATATAGATCTGCGAAGGTAACATTTTCATTTCAATAAATTGATGTAAATAATTAGTAAGCAAGAAATATGGAAAGTGCTTTAGAATAATATCAACGAAAAGAGAACCCAAGAGCGAAAGGAAACTTTTCTTCCTATATAGTGGAATGAAAAAAAAAAGAAGACCAAGGAAATAGAACGACAAGTCCAAGAAAAGGAGGAAACAAAACAGTCGACGTGCTGAGAAAAGACAAGCGCATTGCGCGCGCGTGTATACGTTGCAATGAAAAAAGGAGAAGAGGAAGAAGAAGGAGAGGAAGAAGAAGAAGAAGAAAGAAAGCCAAAGGAAGAAAGAGACCACGAGGAAAAGTTGGGAGCGGTCGAAGCTCGTCTCGAACTTTATTACTCCCAGTAGCGCGGAGCGAACGATCGCACGTGGGACGCGCTCTGCGCGCTCGTATATTTTTGCGAATAAAGAAATTTATTCGTAAATAAAAGAAGGTACCAACGCGCGCTCGCGCGACCCCTAGGAATAGTTAAGAAAGCGCACACCTTCGAATGACGAGAGTACGACAAACCGCCTTGCCATTGAGGAAAAAACAAACCGGGTAAAAACTCTTGCGGTAATGTTCTTACGACGTTAATGATAATAAAAGTTTGTCCGCTGACGAAGTCAGAACATTAAATTCCGGATAGTCGTGCTGGACGGTAATAAAGCTCGCTTTTTCTTTTTTTTTCATTTATTTTCAAACGTTTTGCGTTGCGATTTGCAATTAATAATCCGCAAACATATAATGACTAGCTTTTAATTTCGCGGTGTTATTAAATTGCTAGTTTACTCGATCCGTTCACGCTAATTTTTTAAGAATTGAATTGTAGTGGGTATAAGAATGATTTGCCATATGTGTAACTCTGCATTTTTTAAAAATATTTTAAACGCTACGCGTAAATTTATTGTTCCAACAACGAACATTAATCGTAAATATAAACGTGTTTTCCATATTTAAAAAATAAATAGATATAATTACTATTCGTATACAGTCGAATTGAGCATAGTAAACATAAAATAAATTATTAGACAATAAAGAGGTTTACAAGAATAATGTTTGAAAAGTTTTTAATTTTTTTTTTTTAGTTTTATTTTGTTCAACAGACCTGTGTTAATTGTTTCACACAAATATCCGTTTATTCAATCGTAGAGGGTTTGGATTAAAATTTTCTACGCAATACACTCTACATTATTCTCGCGCGAAAATAAAAATTCTGTAATTTCATTTAGTTTTCGACTAAACAGATAATAAAAACAATGTACCTCGCGAAAAATTTAAGACAATAACTGCTAAAATTCTCTCTCTCTCTCTCTCTCTCCTATCTTGCAAAACATACACTATCCCAAGGAAAATAAAAAGAACAAACAATACATAGAACGAAAAAACCACGATGTACAATATTTACGAAACAACTGTAGGAATGGGAATGAAAAGCTTAGTGATTTAAAATTTAACTTTAGTGATTAAAAACAAAAATTAGTGTGAGTAAAAAACTAAATACACTGTCGCTTGAGTTGAATAACAAGTAGTTATGAAACGGAGTCAAATCAAAACAATAGCACACACTGAGAAAAGAGATTCTTTGAGTCAAAGAATATTTTTTAATTGTTAAGAAATGTGGATTAGAATACGGCGAAAGGCACATGTCTTAACTATTAAGAATTCAGTGACTTGAATTTTTGGTTAAAAACGATTGTATAATTTTGTTTTAATTAAAACGTTCTTTATTAATACATAATAAATGAAGTATTATTATTAATATAATGCATCTATGCATCGTAAGGGTAATCTTTTCACGCGCCGCTAGAGGGAGTCAACGACTTTTTGAACTTCATAGTAAATATTATGCATTAATGATATAAGTATGTCTACCTAATTCTCGTATATTGGCGTAATTAAATATATTTACTAATTTGACTAAACGAATGTGTTCAGTATGATCTGAAAGTATATTTCTTACGTTGATAATAATCTTAACTTTATAAATAAGTTTAAAATTTATATCTATTAGTAAACAATATTAGGTTTCAATTGATTACTTTTTTATTAAGGAATATTTCTTAATAGTTAAGAAATTGACATTTGTCACAAAGTAAAGATTTTAAGACAATGGCAAATACACCATTTCTTTGAAGCAAAGAATTACTTTTCTCAGTGCACAAAGAAAAAATAAATTCCTTGAAGGCTACGTAAGTGCGTAAGCGTTCGACCGGGTAACTTTCATGCCGTATGAGAAGGGGTTGAAAGAAACGTTAACAAGAGAAAGAGGAGGAGGAAAGGGCGAAAAGAATGGAAAATTTGCACGCGCCGAGAAACAGCATTAAAAAGGTCGGGATCACTGCACGGTAAAGTGGATGCGCAACATAGGTAGACCCAGTTGTCAGGTTAGTATACAGATAACAACTGGCCTCTACATATATATATGTACACACACACACACACACACACACACACACACACATATACATATATATATATATATATATATATATATATATATATATATATATATATATATATATATATATGTATACCTAGTCCAAGAGTTAATGAATCCCCTCGGGGTGAGCCGCGGAGGAACCGCCAGAAGATTAACGACGAAACGGTCAGTTCTCTTTTCTGAGCCGGATGGGAAAAGAAAAGGAAATGTTTATAAGAGAGAGAGAGAGAGAGAGAGAGAGAGGCCGATCTCGGGTAAGAAAATAGAGTTACACATCGTGGAATTCGAAAATTCAATTTGTTCGTCAGTTACTCGGGAGTGACTTTCTACGGTTCTAGCTGTATCAATTAATGTTGCCGTGTGCGCGAGGTTAAAGTACTGTTTCAAGGCTCTCGACCTCTTCCGATCCTTTTTCTTATAAACAGAGACGTAATCACTTACACCGTTTTCATGAAGTTTCACCTCGATTTTATAATAATTTTCAGTGTGCTTCTACTTCAAGTACTTTGGATTAATTAATTTATTAATTAACAAGGGTACGTGCCGGAATTAGTATAATTAGTGCAAATATATCGATTAGTTTCACAGTCGTACATGGAGATCCACAGTGTACACGTTGCACTTGTAACTTTTTTAATAATTTTCAAGTTAACTTCACTTCACATTTCGCAATTTCATTTACAACTTCGACACTCTCTGTACAAAAAAATAATTGTATAAATGGAAATTCTATATTTTACTAATTTAGATTTAAATAAACGATACAAATATATAATGAATACCAATAAAAGTTTAAAACTACTTTAAATTTTTTCATTTTCGATGAAACATTTCTATCCTTTCATTTTTCAATGTTTCTTTTAAATTATCAACTTTCTTTGCCAATAAAGGTGCGCATTAAGTTACTCGGAATATATTCGAGTATCGAAGGTAAAGTGTCCCACTGGTAATTTTGTCAATATACGCTTCATTCCGTTCACCTTAGTACATCTTAAAATGTCAACGAAAGGGTTTAATATCGTAAAAGCATAAAAGAAAAGACCATACCATTGCCATCGTATTTGCTAGACAGCATTCGGTATAGGTATATCCTTTTCTTACTTCTTCGCATCTCATCCGTTTAACTTTCTACAAAGTTTCCAGTAAAAATTATATCGCTATAGTACCGCTGTACATATATATATATACATATACATAGCGAACTTTGATAATATCTTCAACGCGTGCTCTCAATTTTATCGAGATTTATGAAATAAAGCACTTAAAGCGACATTCTTTTTTTTAACAATTTCCGTCATTTTTGATGAAGCAAAAAACGCTTCACTTATAAAAAAATATGCTTCTAATTTACAGTGCGCGTCTATAAAGCTTTATTAACGCTTATTTTTAAAACGTCGATTATCTGGAATCTGCAATAAAAACAAAATCTAAACAATTATTAAATGAATGGATTGAGCAAAAAAAAATGTATGGGTCGAGGTAAAAATGAAAAGTTACCTAAATACCTGGGGCGTGCTAAATTTCAAAAAAGAAATCTTCAATACAGCCGAAAATCCCTGATATAATGATATTAAACAGCGATAACGAAAGTCCAATATTTATATACGCCGTACATATCGATATCCTATTCCGATAAGGTTAACACGTAATCCAAATATTTTCGCTGCATCAGCGCTAATTATCTTGGATGCGCGCAGATAGCAATTTTTTTTTTATCGCCGAACCGTATCAAAGATTATAATAATATATGTATACGTGAATGTAATCTCAACATCCGATCAGCCGAATAAATTGATCGTTAAAAGCGAAAAGGAGATCGTCAATGGCATTTAGCAAAGTTGTATGAGTTTTTTTTCCTGAATCGATGAATGAATAATATTCCAGTCAAAGTCAAAGAGTTATAAACGAGAAACGATACTTTTGGAAGGATACCCGAAGGCACGTCAAGTAGGGGAGGAGTAACGAAGTGAGCTTTCCCCGAGTGCTCGATTGATCGGACGCGATTAATTTAAGTGACCGGGCAAGGAGGATCGCACGCTCGTTAGTCGAACTGACACTCGGGCCGCCGCTGCCTCCGCCGCCGCCGCCACCGGCGATGCTGCCACCAAGTTGGCTTTTCCGCGGTCAATTTATCCGTCGACGTCAAACGCGCGACCGGATAAAAGCTCCACGCCTGATTGGCAAAATTTATCAAACGCCGTGCTTTTCGACGATTGCCCAACAGTTTTAGAACGGGAAGAAGATTGTTTATATACCTAACGTTTCAAATGGGTTATTGTCCTTTGAGACTTGTAAAAATGTTATTCTTCATTGCTGGCTCTTCCAAGGAATGTTATCGAAGATAAGAGAGCTTAAGTGATTTTATTGTTCTTATAAATAAGCTTTTAGATTCTGTTAAGAGTTTCTGATAATTAAATTAATTAAATTTATAAAACTAATAAAAAATATTGAAAGAGCAAACAGTACGAAATACTTTTCTGCTTCGTGCACAGTTAATTGAGTTGAATAAAACTAATAATGTCACACTGTCTACCATAGTAGAATGTAATACCTTCATAACAATATCATTTCTAGTCAATGTTACGGACAGTATCAGAACGAATTTATTCGAAGCAGTATGGTCCTTGAAATAGTAACATTTCGTGAAATACCGAGCGTGCATTTCCTAAAATCAATTAAACCCGCGAAAGGGCCACAAGATCCCCCAACGCGGATTTTAATTAAATTTCCCAAGGGAATAGGGAAGTGAGAGAGAGAGAGAGGCAGACAGATAGAGAGACACAGAGAGAGAGAGAGAGAGGTATGGAAAGACCAGTATACAACAAACCGTTTCTCCTCTCGCGTTCAGAGAAAACGAGCGCGGGAATATATATTCGTAGGGATAACTCTGCTGGGCGTAGTCGAAGATAAACAAAGAAGCAAGTCAAGGCGAACTCACCCGCGCCAAGGGAAACCCGGAAATTCAGAGAAGGCGCGAGGCTTGCAACGGGGCTTTCCCTCACCCTTTACACGAGAATTTCGCGGTCATAAACAACTCCGTAGAGGGGCGTAAACGTTGTAATAATGCATGCACTTCCGGCGGCGCGGCCGGGAAATAGTTTTCTCTTATACCCACCTCTACCTCTAACCCCCTTCCCCCCTCCCCCCTCCCCCCTGCCCGACTCCTTTTGCAGCTCGCGCGAACCAGATACAGGTACGTGCGTAGTTAGGCTGCGACAAGTTAAACCCAAGGATTTTCATTCTGGATTTTTCTTTTCTTTATACCATCTCTTCGAGCATGACGTTAATGTAGCTTTTTCTATTTCACCTTACTTTTTTTCTCCTTCCCTGAATATTGAATAAAGTAATGGAATTTTTGAGTTTCTTTGGTATGCTCTTCGGTTTTTTAATATCATATTTTGCATGCATAAAAATGTGTCACTTTTTGAATTTTCATTTGATAAACATGAATACTTTCGCTTGTGTATATGTCGTTTATATATATAAAAAAATATTTAACTAATTTAATAAAAATACATGTTTTTGAATTAAATTCTCGTGTTGGAAAAGTTTTATGCGAAACATAATTGGAAAATATTTACTTACAAAATCTTGTCAAAATTTAGTCTAATGAATAGAAGCCATATTTTTTTTTGAGGTTATAGCTATGAATGTTATTTAAATTTGAATGAAAAAAAAGTTGTTAAAAATTCACTGCAAAAATATAGTTTATTTATTATTAATTAAAAATATAATTTATTTTTAATTAGAAAAGATCAAGTGTTTTGCTCAAGATCAAGGTCACACTTTCCAGCTTAAAAATAAATAATATTGTTAGATAGTAAAAATACGATATTCAAGAAGCCCTTTAAAAATTAAGATTGTACATAACAGTAACAATAGTACATACGAATCCGAGTATGGCTTTCTTTACAAAACGGAAGGTTCATAGCACTAGTTAAAAAATTTAAATCAAAATTGTGATTTTGAAAATAGATTTAATAGCTCGGTGTCAATTGCTTCCATATATTCACGATAAATATTTATAATTATTTATAAAATTAACATTATAACATTTCAATTTTTGGTTTTATTTAACTACATTGAATGATGGTAATTTTAACTGTGTTTTTGGACGTTTAATCTTTTCACCCGTATTTTACATGTAATTAAAATAACTTTACTTTGCAGAAATGTAAAGTAAATCATTAAATAGATATACAGAAATATATACATATTTGTTCATTAATATTCGAATGTATTATTTAACTTACTTTAGTAATTCTTTCTAGATAACGTTACGATATATGTGTCAAAGTATTGGATTATAGGTTAGATGATCAACAACTAGTACTATGAAATTTATTGCTGAGCCGAGATTTAAAATTATCAAGATATTTGACAAGATCCAAATGATATCGTCCAACCGCCTGAAAAAATTTCTTATCAGTTGTTAGAGCATGAGACTTTAAAGTAAAAGATCGGAGGTTCGAAATATTATTCCAATATTATATGTGTTGGCAAAAATTTAGTTGAGTAAGTTTGTCTATTGAGTAGTCTGTACGCGAGAAGCAGAATGAGTGCAGAGGTCGTGAAGATCAGACATGCAGTATGCAGAAAAGGTTGCTTTAGCAACGATCCAGTCGAACAAAACCCTATGTTTTTTATTTATTTAATTTATTTTTAATAAGTTCACTTCGTAAAGTATTTTTGTTCTAGTTGTTAAAGTTAATTTTGGCCAAATATTTTTATAATAAATTTTAATATTATTTTTTTAATTTAAATAATTATTGTAACAAAATGTTTCGAAAGCATGGTTTTTCCTGATTAGCCATAATTTTGCCAAGCTTTTGCAAGTTAATATTTTCCAATGATTTTCCCACGAAATTTTTCCAACGCGAATTGCTAACTGTAACGGTAGATTTCATGAATAATAAAAACACTCTAGTACTCGAACAATCCCAAACAAAGTCACGATAACAAACGAAGGAAAAAAATTCGTACACGAAAAGAAAAGCTGTGCGAGTGGCAGGAGCACCGGTAGAGAGGACAGCTGGGAATTTTATTCTACGAGAAACGAAATAAAAGCTGGTTTTTCTTTTAATTTTAAGCGGCGCGAAACGTTTTCGCGAATCAATTTCGAATGTATAACGTGCGCGCCAGTGCGTGAGCGTACGGTGAAAGCCTTTTAGCGAGCGATACTGAATTACCGCACGGCTTTTTATTAATTCCCAAGGTAATTAGGGTCGATAAATTTGTTGAAAATTTATGCTCTTTCAGGAACTCGATGATTAAAAGTTCGCTACGTGTACGTGTGATTCAATAATCAAACGCGCTTCGGTATTTTGTTGTTGCTGACCGGACGCGAAAGAAAAAATGATTTGGTATAAAAAAATTATAGTTACAAAAAAATGATGGCTCTCTCTCTCCCTCTCGCGATATACCGCAACGTTTAATTTATTTTATTCTTTTTCTATACTTTTTACGAGGGTTTTTCATGGGGTACTAACATTTTTAGTGCGCGTAACAATAATGACTTATTGAATTAGAACTTAAACTACAGATAACATTATTTTAATAAAACTTTGATTGGATACGTTATGTCGCATCGTAAATTATTATTTTCTGCGTTCAAACATATATTTATTTATCTATTTATTTATTTATTTATTTATTTATTCTCTTTTTAATGCCAACTTGGTTTTGCCGATTCCTTGTGGAAAAAATTGTTATTAGAAAGTAGTTCATTTTTTTCTTTCTCGTAAGAGGGTTGTCAAAATTTTATTTCCTTTTTGAATTATATCTATAAAATTTCTTACGTGTCGTCATAAAAAAGTTGACTCATTTCAGTTTACTATCGAAAATTATTTTCACTCGAAATTTTGTAATGATCGTCTATTATAACGTTACTATAGTATTAAAAAAAATGAAAATAATTGTTATACGACGGATTGGCATAGGGAATATCTTTGAAAAACAAGAAGTATAAATATTTCGTAAAGAGAAAAAGGCGGATAAAAACTATTTCGTAGGTACGCTAAATATCCGGAAGTCTCGAAATTCGTTGGCCGAGGATAAATAGTTGGGTAAAAAAAATAGGGGAAAGAAAGGGTAAAAGAGGAATATAACGGAGAAATGCAAAAATGGCAATTTTTGTAATTCAAAGTCAGGTGGACGCACGAGAACAAATCCCTCCCGTTACAAATGTATGATTTGAAGGTAGAACCGAAAATACCTTCTAAAAATCGTGAATTTACATAGATGGAGATTTATCGTTTACTCACGCAACCTTATCTTTCTTGACGTACGTATATCCATCTGCAATAGATATAAAATAAAATTCAAATTGTACCGTACGTATAGGTAGAAAAAAAAAGCAACGTAGGCGTATGGGTTATATACATATATATAGTAAGGTGAAAAATGTCTACGAGTGTACAGTTCGGGATTTAATCGGATGAAGGTAGCGTAAGAGGAGAGGGCAGAGGTGGTCCGCGCAATGCGATTGAACAGTCCTAGCAATTTCAATGACAAATTGATTTTGCGACGTTGGCGCACGTCTGCATGCCGTGCAATATGGCGAAATGAGCGAACGCGGTACATGCGCGAACGACAAATATTTGAAGTGTCACCGCGAGCGCACGAGCGAGTTTCACGCTCGGGGCCGACTGAATTATAGCCGTACGTGTGCGCCCAGAGAAAGGGCCTTCGACTGAGCGGCGTTACCTGCATTAATGTCGCGACTAGAATGCGCTCCTGCCGCAGCTACTTCCCTTTTCTCTCCCGCTCTCCCTCTCTCCCTCTCATCCTCTCTTCCTATTCCTCTTCCTCTTCCTCTTCCTATTTCTCTTTCTCTCTAGATGGTTCGTGTTTTTACTCACTCTGCAACACGTCGGTTCACGGAGCGCTTTCGACGTTATTTCAATGCCCTTTTCTCGCACGGAATCAGACGTGATCTTGATTCCCTTTCTCCCTCTTTCTCTTGCTCTCTGTAATTGTACCCCTACACGTCGGAGTGAAAAGGACGTGTGGAATGGGATTTAAATGCGTTACTTTCAAAAAGTTTTCGCGAATTGTTTCCATGGTATCTAGGGCAAATTTCTCGAGAACGTTACATAGTATACTGATATTTAAATTCTTGTTTGTTTATACGATTGCATAGTATTTAATTATTACATCGTCTATTTTCGTCTAAAGAAAGCATTCAACATCTAAATTACATAATTTATAATGTGTTATGTAAGTGGACATTTGAAATAATTGCCCACCGTATATCAAATACATAATAAGGATATATCGAACTAAACTAGAAAATAGTCATTCATATTTTTTTAGGGTAAAACTATTTCAAAAAATTCTTATTGCATCCATTTTATGACTGAAAACAAACCATAAAATTTTTATTTTCAATAAAAAAATAATTTATTTTTTAAAATGTCATTTTATAAGGTATAGTCATACGTTCTAAGCGATAGTTAATTCAATTATTTCAACTGAATTTTTTAATTGAAAAAGGTATATTTTTTTGCACTTTGGGTCCAATAATCGAACTTTGAAATGTTCTTAAAACGTAAAATGTTATTGACTATTTTCATAACTGAAAAAAATTATAAAATTTCATGTAGTTATCAATTTTATTCACAACTATATTTGTACAATGCAATCTATTTTAAACATAACATGGGAAAAGGTAAATTTAAAATCCACATTATATTAAAATTTTATACTGTCAAAATGACGATTTAAGTATAAATTATGTTATATTTTGTTAAATAGTTTGTAAAATTTATTTTTTTTAATTCAATATGATCGCGGCACCCAAAGGAATAATTAGACATAGTGTTTGACTTTTTTTATAGGTATTTAATTAATTTTTTATTGGTTTTAAAGTTTAAGTCTGAGCGTACGTCCGTACGTCCGTACGTCCATACGTCCGTACGTCCGTACATCCGTACAGGCGGCTTTTTATTTTTTAACTCTTCTTATAACTCTCTTGGATTTTCGAAAAAATGAATTTTTTTTTAATGAAAGTGATCGCGGAACCACACGGATTAATTAGAAATAGTGTTTAACTTTTTTATGGGTGTTTAATTACTTTTTTATTTACTTTTTTTAATTTTTTATAGTCGATTAGTTATAACTGAAGATAACATTAAGGACTGGACATCATCAACAAATATATGGGAATATTTAAAATATAAGGGAATATTTTTTTTTTAATTTCGAAATATGGGTTCCAGTAGATGATGCCCCGTCGACCTGGAGGTAACAGTAGGGACCTAGACATCTTCTACAGGAAGAAAAAATTTTTTTTTTTTACGTAATAGGTCTTTCAGTAGATATTTCCCCGATGACCTGGAGGTAACATTATCGACCTGGACATCTTCTACAGGAAGAAAAAGTTTTTTTTTATTTCGTAATATGCCTTCCAGCAGATGATGCCCCGTCGACCTGGAGGTAACAGTAGGGACCTAGACATCTTCTACAGGAAGAAAATTTTTTTTTTTACGTAATAGGTCTTTCTGTAGATATTTCCCCGATAACCTGGAGGTAACATTACCGACCTGGACATCTTCTACAGGAAGAAAAATTTTTTTTTTATTTCGTAATAAGTCTTTCTCTAAATGTTGCCCCGATGACCTGGAGGTAACATTACCGACCTGGACATCTTCTACAGGAAGAAAAATTTTTTTTTTTTTGGTTTCGTAATACGCCTTCCAGTAGATGATGCCCCGTCGACCTATGGGTAACAGTAGGGACCTAGACATCTTCTACAAGAAGAAAAAATTTTTTTTTTTTTACGTAATAGGTCTTTCAGTTGATATTTCCCCGATGACCTGGAGGTAACATTACCGACCTGGCCATCTTCTACAGGAAGAAATTTTTTTTTTTTATTCCGTAATAAGTCTTTCTCTAAATGTTGCCCCAATGACCTGGAGGTAACATTACCGACCTGGACATCTTCTACAGGAAGAAAAATTTTTTTTTTTTTGGTTTCGTAATACGCCTTCCAGTAGATGATGCCCCGTCGACCTATGGGTAACAGTAGGGACCTAGACATCTTCTACAAGAAGAAAAAATTTTTTTTTTTTTACGTAATAGGTCTTTCAGTTGATATTTCCCCGATGACCTGGAGGTAACATTACCGACCTGGCCATCTTCTACAGGAAGAAATTTTTTTTTTTTATTCCGTAATAAGTCTTTCTCTAAATGTTGCCCCAATGACCTGGAGGTAACATTACCGACCTGGACATCTTTTACAGGAAGAAAAATTTTTTTTTTTTTGGTTTCGTAATATGCCTTCCAGTAGATGATGCCCCGTCGACCTATGGGTAACAGTAGGGACCTAAACATCTTCCACAGGAAGAAAATTGTTTTTTTATTTTTATAATGAACCTTCCAGTAGATGATGCCCTGTTGACCTGGAGGTAACATTACCGACCTAGACATCTTCCACAGGAAGAAAATTTTTTTTTTTTGGTTTCATAATAGGCCTTCCAGTAGATGATGCACCGTCGACGTGGAGGTAACAGTAAGGACCTGGACATCATCTACAAGAAGAAATTAATTTTTTTTTAATTTTATATAAGCTATCAATTAGATGATGCTGCGATGACCTGGATGACCTAGCTAAAATCCTCCCTCGCTCACGATCGCTCGCTGAAAAATCATTATCTAATAGATAATATTAAATTAAACTAAAAAATATTTTATTATTTAACTACATTCAATTATTATTTATTAAATTGTACCCATATAGATTTATTATCATATGTATAATAATTAATGAATTTACTATTATTATACGATGAATTAAAATGATAATATTAAAAAAATAGAAATTATCTATAAAAATATAAAAATAATTACTTTTGTATGAAATAGAGTTAAATTATTATTGCAATAGCAATTTTCATAAAGGAATTATTATTGATTTTTATTGTCATGTGATATGTACACATCCTTTGCAAATAATTTATTTATTTATTTAGCAGTACTTATTAATTTGTGTGTTATTGGTAATTTGGTAATAGCACTTTTTATACACTGAGTAAAATATTATAAACTATATTACAAAAAATCTATATAAAATAATCTATATTAAAAATTACTATATTGTATAGGAAAAGTGTGACATCTCAGCAATATAATAATTTTTGCTATGTTATATAGTAAAATTTAGATATACTATCTTTTAATGTCCAATATCGTAATTTTTGATATTCAATATAGTAAATTTTATTATATAAGTCAGCAAATTTTATTATTCAATCTGGTATTTTTTAAATGCGAATGTAAGGAAGTAAAAATGAATTATATTTTGTTTTTAATTAATTCGAAATAGAATGTATATATTGGGGGAATTCCATTTGTCAATTAAGTACTACAGAAGCATTTAATATTTGGAGATTTAATTATATACTATTCTTACGCAGTTGATCGCAATTTTTATTCACTCGCATATATTTATTCATTACACTTATTAGTCACTAACTTAAATATTGTTTCAATCGCTATCATTGAAATACGCTGAACGGAAGATACATTTTCGCATAATACACATTTTTGAGCATTTGCGAGAAGAACTGGAAAAATAGAAAATTTTATACACGCCACCTATTGGACGAACAGAATAATTAGAATAGCCTTAAATTAAAAAGTCGTCTCAAAACAATTGAATACTGAAAAAGAAATGAACGTATACGCGTATATAAAATATTTCTACAATACATCTTATACAAATTTTAATATATGTAGTATATATATTTAAAAAAAATCAACCAAATAATTAAATATTGATCATACATATCCACATTATATTAAAATTTTATACTGTCAAAATGACGATTTAAGTATAAATTATGTTATATTTTTTTAAATAGTTTGTAAAAATTAATTTTTTTTTATTCAATAGGATCGCGGCACCCAAAGGAATAATTAGACATAGTGTTTGACTTTTTTATAGGTATTTAATTAATTTTTTAATGGTTTTAAAGTTTAATTCTGAGCGTACGTACGTACGTCCGTACGTCCGTACAGGCAGACTTTTTATTTTTTAACTCTTCTTATATCTCTCTTGGATTTTCGAAAAAATGAATTTTATTTAATGAAAGTGATCGCGGAATCACACGGATTAATTAGTAATAGTGTTTAACTTTTTTATAGGTGCTTAATTACTTTTTTAAATGGTTTAACCTCGATTATTTAAAATGATTATTTATTTGTTTATCTCGATCAGTTACAACTGAAGTTAACATTAAGGACTGGACATCATCAACAGGAAGGGAATATTTTTTTTTAATTTCGTAATATGGGCTCCAGTAGATGATGCCCCGTCGACCTGGAGGTAACAGTAGGGACCTGGACATCTTCTACAGGAAGAAAAATTTTTTTTAAATTTCGTAATTTGCGTTCCAGTAGATGATGCCGCGATGATCTAGAGGTAACATAAGGGACCTGAACATCATTTACTATCTAGGAAAAATTTTTTTTTGGTTTCGTAATAGGCTTTCCAGTAGATGTTATCCCGTTAACCTGGAGGTAACATTAGGGACCTGGACATCATCTACAGGAAGAAAATTTTTTTTATTTTTATAATGAACCTTCCAGTAGATGATGTCCCGATGACCTGTAGGTAACATTATGGACCTGGACATCCACTACAGGCAGAAAATATTTTTTTTGATTCCGTAATAGGCCTTTCAGTAAATGTTGCCCCGTTAACCTTGAGGTAACATTAGGGACCTGGAAATCATCTCCAGAAAGAAATGATTTTTTTAATTTCGTAATGGACCTTCCAATATATATAGTATTATTATAAATTTATGATAATTTTGTTAATAAACTAAGAGATATTAACAACGTTACTAGAATGTAGGATGTACGTAGTAGATCAATTCTCAGAAATTTCAGAAAAATACAGTTCATTAAGTAGATATTAAATGATATTATCCACATCCACATCCATCCACATTATATTAAAATTTTATACTGTCTAAATGACGATTTAAGTATAAATTATGTTATATATTTTAAATAGTTATAAAAATTAATTTTTTTAATTCAATATGATCGCGGCACCCAAAGGAATAATTTGACTTAGTGTTTGAATTTTTTATAGGTATTTAAGTAATTTTTTAATGGTTTAAAAGTTTAAGTCTGAGCGTACGTTCGTATGTCCGTACAGGCAGACTTTTTATTTTTAACTCTTCTTATCTCTCTTGAATTTTCGAAAAAAATGAATTTTTTTAATGAAGTATCGCGAAATCACACGGATTAATTAGTAATAGTGTTTAACTTTTTTATAGGTGCTTAATTACTTTTTTAAATGGTTTAACCTCGATTATTTAAAATGATTATTTATTTGTTTATCTCGATCAGTTACAACTGAAGTTAACATTAAGGACTGGACATCATCAACAGGAAGGGAATATTTTTTTTTAATTTCGTAATATGGGCTCCAGTAGATGATGCCCCGTCGACCTGGAGGTAACAGTAGGGACCTGGACATCTTCTACAGGAAGAAAAATTTTTTTTAAATTTCGTAATTTGCGTTCCAGTAGATGATGCCGCGATGATCTAGAGGTAACATAAGGGACCTGAACATCATTTACTATCTAGGAAAAATTTTTTTTTTTGGTTTCGTAATAGGCTTTCCAGTAGATGTTATCCCGTTAACCTGGAGGTAACATTAGGGACCTGGACATCATCTACAGGAAGAAAATTTTTTTTTATTTTTATAATGAACCTTCCAGTAGATGATGTCCCGATGACCTGTAGGTAACATTATGGACCTGGACATCCACTACAGGCAGAAAATATTTTTTTTTGATTCCGTAATAGGCCTTTCAGTAAATGTTGCCCCGTTAACCTTGAGGTAACATTAGGGACCTGGAAATCATCTCCAGAAAGAAATGATTTTTTTTAATTTCGTAATGGACCTTCCAATATATATAGTATTATTATAAATTTATGATAATTTTGTTAATAAACTAAGAGATATTAACAACGTTACTAGAATGTAGGATGTACGTAGTAGATCAATTCTCAGAAATTCAGAAAAATACAGTTCATTAAGTAGATATTAAATGATATTATCCACATCCACATCCATCCACATTATATTAAAATTTTATACTGTCTAAATGACGATTTAAGTATAAATTATGTTATATATTTTAAATAGTTTATAAAAATTAATTTTTTTTAATTCAATATGATCGCGGCACCCAAAGGAATAATTTGACTTAGTGTTTGAATTTTTTATAGGTATTTAAGTAATTTTTTAATGGTTTAAAAGTTTAAGTCTGAGCGTACGTTCGTATGTCCGTACAGGCAGACTTTTTATTTTTTAACTCTTCTTATCTCTCTTGAATTTTCGAAAAAATGAATTTTTTTTAATGAAAGTATCGCGAAACCACACGGATTATTTAGAAATAATGCTTAACTTTTTTATAAAAAAACCTCGATTATTTATCTCGATTATTTATTTGCTTATATCGATCAGTTATAACTAAAGGTAACATGAAGGACTGGATATCATCAACAGGAAGGGAATATTTTTTTTTTAATTTCGTAATGTTTGTTCCAGTAGATGATGTCGCGATGATCTGGAGGCAACATAAGGGACCTGAATATCATCTACAGGAAGAAATTAATTTTTTTTCTAATTTCGTAATGTGCGTTCCAATAGATGATGTTGCGATGATCTGGAGGTAACATAAGGGACCTGGACATCATCTACAGGAAGAAATTAATTTTTTTTTTAATTTCGTAATGTGCGTTACAGTAGATGATGCCGCGATGATCTGGAGGTAACATTAGGGACCTGGAAATCATCTTCAGAAAGAAATGATTTTTTTTAATTTCGTAATGTGCGTTCCAGTAGATAATAATAAAAATAATAATAAATAGTAATAAAATAATATAAATAACATAAATACCATAAATACTTTAAGTACCATAATACATAATAACATAAACTACCTAATATATAAATAGATTATAATTATATATGTATGATCAATATTTAATTATTTGGTTGAGTTTTTATATAAATTAGTTATATATATAGACAAAAATTATTAAAATTTTTATACTATATTTTGTTATTTTATAAAATTTATAAAATAAAGTTTTACAATATTTAATATGTAACGTTATAATTAATCTTACGTAAATAGCAAATTTTAATATCAAAATAACAAAAGTTCTTACATCATATATGTATAGTGAATGTATATACTGTAGTGAATGTATATATAGTGATGTATATACTACATATATTAAAATTTGTATATGTTTTGTAGAAATATTTTATATACGCGTATACGTTCATTTCTTTTTCAGTATTCAATTGTTTTGAGACGACTTTTTAATTTAAGGCTATTAAAAATTTAACGCTATATTCTAATTACTCCATTCGTCCAATAGGTGGCGTGTATAAAATTTTCTATTTTTCCAGTTCTTCTCGCAAATGCTCAAAAATGTGTCAACTAGTATATAAGAAACAACAAGATATTTAGTTATTAAACTAACACATTACTACAAGTAGGTTTTTTCAGCCTAGTGCTTTTTCCTACTTAACGTAAGCTTCTGCTTACTTCTGCTTTCTCTAAACGTTCTGTAAACTCATCTTTTTATTATTGTGCGAAAATGCTAACTTTAGCAATGCACTTTCACCTCCCACGCGATTTTTCCTTCTTAAGGAGAGGTAACGGGATTGGAGATATGCCTCCCGCCGTGGATTTCATCCACGACGGGGACATATAAACAATCTTCCGGGCTGGACGTACCTCACTGGTTGGGGCGACGGAGGGGCCCCACCATCCCCCCCTTTTTTAGTTTAGTTTTTAGTTATTATGCGAAAATGTATCTTCCGTTCAGCGTATTTCAATGATAGCGATTGAAACAATATTTAAGTTAGTGACTAATAAGTGTAATGAATAAATATATGCGAGTGAATAAAAATTGCGATCAACTGCGTAAGAATAGTATATAATTAAATCTCCAAATATTAAATGCTTCTGTAGTACTTAATTGACAAATGGAATTCCCCCAATATATACATTCTATTTCGAATTAATTAAAAACAAAATATAATTCATTTTTACTTCCTTACATTCGCATTTAAAAAATACCAGATTGAATAATAAAATTTGCTGACTTATATAATAAAATTTACTATATTGAATATCAAAAATTACGATATTGGACATTAAAAGATAGTATATCTAAATTTTACTATATAACATAGCAAAAATTATTATATTGCTGAGATGTCACACTTTTCCTATACAATATAGTAATTTTTAATATAGATTATTTTATATAGATTTTTTATGTAATATAGTTTATAATATTTTACTCAGTGTATAAAAAGTGCTATTACCAAATTACCAATAACACACAAATTAATAAGTACTGCCAAATAAATAAAATAATTATTTGCAAAGGATGTATACATATCACATGACAATAAAAAATCAATAATAATTCCTTTATGAAAAGTGCTATTGCAATAATAATTAAATTCTATTTCATACAAAAATTATTATTTTTATAGATAATTTCTATTTTTTTAATATTATCATTTTAATTCATCGTATAATAATAGTAAATTCATTAATTATTATACATATGATAATAAATCTATATGGGTACAATTTAATAAATAATAATTGAATGTAGTTAAATAATAAAATATTTTTTAGTTTAATTTAATATTATCTATTAGATAATGATTTTTCAGCGAGCGAGCGTGAGCGAGTGAGGATTTTAGCTAGAATCATTTAAATTTAAGTATTTAAATTTAAGTATTTAAACCTTTTGTGTACTATTTCATCACGGTCGCTTTTATTTCGTATAAAGAAATATTATATAATACCTTTAAAATGTTTGCTTTAATTCAAAGTTCTTTTCAGTAAAATCAAATGTGATTTAGAATTGTATAATCGTGAGTTTGCACGTCGCGGTAACAAAAAAGAGCAACTTAAATGAAATTTAAATGAATTTAATAAATAATAATTTAATAAATAATAATTTAATTAATAATTTAATAAATAACAATTTAATAAATAATAATTGAATGTAGTTAAATAATAAAATATTTTAATAATAATAATTTAATTAATAATTTAATAAATAACAATTTAATAAATAATAATTGAATGTAGTTAAATAATAAAATATTTTTTAGTTTAATTTAATATTATCTATTAGATAATGATTTTTCAGCGAGCGAGCGTGAGCGAGTGAGGATTTTAGCTAGAATCATTTAAATTTAAGTATTTAAATTTAAGTATTTAAACCTTTTGTGTACTATTTCATCACGGTCGCTTTTATTTCGTATAAAGAAATATTATATAATACCTTTAAAATGTTTGCTTTAATTCAAAGTTCTTTTCAGTAAAATCAAATGTGATTTAGAATTGTATAATCGTGAGTTTGCACGTCGCGGTAACAAAAAAGAGCAACTTAAATGAAATTTAAATGAATTCTTACACTATCTTTTGAAAGTAATTTCAAGAAATAAAGAAAATTTTAAATAGAAGTTTAAATGTATTATCTTGGTGTTTCGATAATCGCATAAATAAAGTATATTCAGAATATAATTTAAATAAATTTTTTTTATATAAATTTACAAGAAAAGAAAATAATCGAATTATTCTGAAAATTAAAGTGATTATTGCAAAATTTAAGTTTTCGATTAGCTTACAACAAATTGCATTGTATGGTATAAACCAAGTGATAATTGTTGCATGAAAATACATTGTACGTAGAAAATCTCCAATGGAAATGTATTACATTCTAAGTGATTATTGTTCACCTATAATTCTATATTTGTACAATAATATTATAAATGTTACATCAAATGCAACAGATTTCCTTCAACAAAATTATTTGAAAATTATCCTTTTCATTTGACACGTATATACATACGTATGTGTATGTATAAATGAAAGGATAGCGTTTCAATTCGGTAGAAGATAATTATTTTGTAAACTGTACATTGGTTTTCTATTATCTTGTGCAAATGCGTGTGTACATATATATACGAGCACAAATAAAACAGATTTAACTAAATGATATCGCATATTCTACGTTTAATTTGAAACAGACAAAATTTAATTACGCCCTTGGTGTACGTCGTATTAAATCGTTATTAAATTTAATATGTAATTTACATATAATCTCAAAAATATCTTTTAGGTTAAAATATATTTTAGTATAATGCTAAAGTATTTATTAAATTTGAATAAACGTATACACGCTATACACGCAAATAAATGATAATAGTCAGTTGTACAAAAGATTAGTAAATGCTCGTACGAATTTATAACAATTTGGCTATATATAATATACGCATAAAAGAAAAAAAATATTCAATTTTAACTTTTCCGAAAATTAATTATTGTAGTAAAATGGAAATAAAAAATTGTAATACTATTTATCGAGTAATTTACAAAAATGGTACGTAAATGTCAGAGCAATTTAATATAATTCGAATTAGTTGCGGCACAAACATTTCTTAACGCGTTTATATCTCTTAATAAGATAATAACAAACCGCAATCCATATTAGTTTTAAAAAAGAAAAAAAAATGTTCCATTTTCCCGCAAAGGTCACAATAACCCAACAGCTATACCAACCGCAAGCTTTGAAAAGTATGAAAAAAAAGGTATGCAGAAAGAGACAACCGCTGACTGGTCGCAATAAAGAATAATTTTTTAACCCCCGGAGCGGTAAAAACGATATCCGATGCAGCAGCAGCAGCAACAGCAGCAGCAGCGCAACGGCAACGGCAAGCCCTAAAGAGCTCGTAAATATCAACAGAGCGTGTTAACGAGTGAACCGTTAAAGAAAGCGGCCACAGCCAGGGAAAACCCCTGGACAGTTCGCGTTTAAGGTTTACGGTACGAACGCGAATAAACCGGGCGGCCATTGCACCAGCAGTTCTACCCTCGACTCCCACCCCGGGTTTTCCATGCTAAACGGATCGGGCGGACGCTCTCGTATTCGCCACCGGTTCCCTGGCGCATTAAACCCTTCTATGAACGTTCATTATGAGCGACATGAATTCGCACGCTGAGCGATTCACGCGATATCAAGTAAAGTGCAGCACTCGTGTCTCCTCCTCACTCCACCCCTGCGCCCCCTCCCCCTCCAACCCTTACACTCGCAATATCTACGTTCTGGAATTAACTCCCGACGCTTTCCCGACTCGCTAGTTGGGAGAAAAATGTTACTTCCCTGAATCGATCGTGTGTTCTATACGAGAATTTTACCTGGTACAAGAAAGTTATATTTAATTTTTCACCAGGAAACAGTAATTCAAAGTCAATGTTACGTAGATTTTCGAGAACTTGTTTACCTCTAAAACCTTTGTTAATTCCATACATTTCTTAACTAGCAGAAATTAAGCATTTTGAGGTTAGGTTAATTAAAGATTTTTGACCGAGAATTGTTTCATAACTGTGATTTATGCTACCACAGAGAAAAGTTTTAAAAAATATATCTAAATATTCTGAAAAGAAATTCTACTGTTTGCATGGTAAAAATTGATAAAAAAAACACTTGCTCAAAGCTTGACACAATTGATATCTAGTACAGTCAAAATTCAATATGCATTCTATTACGAATATTTAAGTAATTTTTATTCATTTTTTCTCATAATATGTGGTTGAAAAGTTACGATCAATGATTTGAAAAGTGTATAGTAGATTGTAATAGATACTATATATACAAGTTTTTTTGATAAAACATTAGTTAATCTCGATTTTTCAATTTTGTCGTAACGCGCAATTGAATAGAGCAATTTGTACGACTAGTCACGCGCACATACCTTTGATTTCCGAGACTCAGTGCGATCAGGTGCAGAGAGTGAGAGAGACGTTTAGCTGAGCTTGCGAGCTTAAATCACCTGTTTACTTCAATTAACAAAGCGAGAGAGAGACAAAGAGAGGGAGAGAGAGAGAGAGAGAGGTTTGGCACATTAGGGAATATAATTTACATTGGCGACAGAGCGTTGAGCGATCTATATATACACTTGAAAATTTAAGTAATAGAATGAGGATCCGGGCAAGTTTTAATTGATCGTTACGGAGCGATGAAAGTATAACGTGGAAGTATGGTGCACGAGGTTCGCTGAAAGGAAAGTGGGATCAAACTTTTTTTATGAATTTCTCATTGGATTACCGTACACGGAACGCGGAGACGCGTGTTCCGCTTGATTTCCACCGCGGCGGCACTCCTACTTTGCGCGACAAACTTCAATAAGCGTCGCATTATTCGTTCATCTTCGATGAATATTTCCGAGGCCAGCCGGCTCCAGCCATTACGGTGAATATCTACCTAAGTCTAAGGAGGAGAGAGGTGTCACACCTTTCCTTCATGAATTTTCATGAAATTAACCGTGCTATTCGGGCTACATCAAATCTATCTTCTAATAAATTATCAATTTTTACACTCAAGCTCTTTGCGACATTTTCAGTGACTATAGCCTTCAACCATTCCACGAGAAACTTTGTAATTGTTTCGATTACTAACCTTTTGATACGTCGTAAAATTTTCTACGTTTCGACCGACATACCTCAATTTCGATTTCGCAGACTCGTGTTAATTAATTACTAAATAGCCTTGATCAATAATAATTAATTATGAAAGGAACTATAGGGCCATAATAGGAGTTTACGAAATTCGTATATGAACTTGCGTAATAAAGTAACAAAATCAAAATAGCAGGTAACATTACTTCGGTGTGGAATATTCAGTATAAGTGAAAGTTTATGAAAAGCTGGTATAAATTTCATCATTTAATTGATTTATTACTCTATTACCATAAGGTACGTAATAACAAAGTTTCACTGCACGGCATTTTCACTACGGTGAAACATTTATTACGTAGTATTCAATGAAATATTTACTTTTGTTTGGTGTACATATATATATACACATATACCATTTCCGAGTGCGTATCAGAAAATTATCCAGAAGAAACTTTTTTTCTCTCTCTTGTACCCCTCCTAAATCGCAACACATTTCCGCATTCGATCGACTATCTTTCACCTTTTAATTTACGGACTTCCGTATCGATAAATTTGAAATTGAAATACACGTACATCGGAACAAGGTTCATTAAATAGCGATCTAACGATATAGTTACACGCACTTTGTCATTTCACGTAAAGTACATTCATTAAGAAAAGGACGTTAAGTGTTTTCTAGCTTGGTTTTTTTACTCGCGCTACCCGGAGTAGCAAGAAAAAAAAAGGAGAGTGAGAGAATAGATCCGAGGGATATCGGGCCGACGACTCGATCGAACGCATTTGCCGGGTGGCGCGCGAGTGCTCATAAATTTGACTCCGGAATTCCATTACTCCGAACGAATCGATATTTCACCGTGGAAAAAAAGAGAGAGAGAAAGAGAGAGAGAGAGAGAGAGACGAGGAGGCCCTTCCTTGTCGTGGAATCTCGTCGGTGACTCAGTATGTAACATTGTGCGTGTGGAAGTGTGTGAAATCTACCTGAAAAATCGCCGGTGGTCTCGGCTCATTTAACGGTACCAGGACGACAGCATCCTTGACTTGCGGAAGCTTTAGACTCAGAGACAGCTAGAAGGATGGCTCGTCGTGAAGTATTATACCCGTTTAACAATTCCTACTGCGTCCGACGATGGATGTATATTACAAGAAAGGATTCTATTAAACGTTTCGGTTACGTAGGGAAATGTCCTTCTTCTTCTTCTTTTGCTTCTTTTTTTAACTTTTTCTTTTTTTTTGCCCCCCTTTTTTTTACTTTTTCACCTCAAGTTTCTTTGGGTACGTCGACTCTTTTTGCTGGCGGTTTAATGCGTTTGCTCGGTGGAGATATTTTTAAAAAGGAATTTTAGTACTACGCGGAACACGGTTTTTATTAACATTTATTTATTTACGGCGTGGTTCGCTTTTAACATTTGATCTTTACTATACAACAAATGAGGAAAAGAATTTATGTGCGATGGGACACTTTTTGCACTCGAGTACCTTTTACCTTACACATCGTTTGCACAATCCAATCCCTGCGAATATATTTGTATGTATATATTAATAAATGAATTAGGTTATACATTCATCGAAAATATAGTTGACTATATAATTGATATTTTTATATATTTATAATGTATTAACATACCGTAATTAATTGCCGAATTCGAAATTTCAATTACATTTTGACTTTATTAGTCAATTAATGAATACAATATTCATACGGCATATGATAATGAATTTTATACTACATACATAATGTTATTGCGATATAAATATAACTAAATGTCGAAACTTAAGTTAAGTACGATGTAGAATAATTTCCAAAAATTATCAACGTGTATATAAATATCTGAAGGTAATAATTATTAACGAATATTCCCGAGCAATTAATTATGCAAGAATAAACATGAACGCATTGTTAATTAATCTCGTACAAAATTGTACGGTGATCTACATAGGGATGTAAAAAAGTGCATTTAATACATTTTTCGATTAAGTTTATTACAAAAATGCGTGTAATAAACGAGCGTGCCTATAATCCCGAATGGTGCAAAAGAAAAAAGGAAATACTTTTTCCACATTTCAAAATATTAGAATGGGAAGGTTATATATATCCTCTCCCGTTCTCGACGTAGAAAATTCCGGGAAAAATTACTTGGACTCGGCCAATTTTGGAAAAAAGTTTGATTTTCCAGCCCGGTTGTGGTTAGCATATGAAATTCCGGTCGATAAAGCATTCTAACGCTCTCCAACTTCTAGCACGGCATTCTTTAGTCGAAACGACAGTGAAAAGGTCAAAAGAGAGAGAGAGAGAGAGAGAGAGAGAGAGAGAGAGAGAGAGAGAAAGGTTGCACGCGGACGAGACCACGTTCGAGGATTTCCTTTTCCACCGACGCTCGCGCGGTCCGACAATAGGAGAACGATTTATTTTACACCCGACATCGCAACCGTTCCCAGATATTACGGTGAACCGCGCAAACTTTCTGAAGAATGACTCCGGGCTCGTATTAATAGGAGCCACTTCGGACTTATATTTCGTACGTGCACCCCTACCCCTCTCTTTCTCACTCGCTTTTTTTTTCCTTCCACCACCTCTTCTGCCTCATGACTACAAGTTTCTCGAGAAGAAGAAAAGAAATCCCACTTCGCGAACTTGAAAGAGGAATAACACTTTACTCTTACTTTGGCTCTGCGGGTTGAAGCAATATTATTTCTTTTTTTTGCTTTCCTACATTTCTAATAAGATTCATTTTGTTGTACAGTTGGATGTAACGGCCGCGCAGTTAAGGGAAACTATTAATTCCGATCGACCTGATGTTTAGCACTTGTCACGGATGGTTAACGCATTGTATCACGTTGATAAAGTTTTATTACAATATTTTAGATATTTTCCACATTTAGAGAATTTAATACTTTTGCCATTTTTTAACGAAATGTAGATTTTCCAGCGTATGTGATGAGTCTAATGAGAAATTATTTAGATGTCATAATAATTATAAATAATGATCTAGGAAAAAAAATTAACATTTAAATATTTGTTTCAAGAGAACCATGATTATAACTTGATTGTTTCCAACCAATGTAATAAATACACGAATAATTTAGATATTTAACAATTCAAATTGTTTAAACGTAGTAAACCATGAAGACAGAAATACGAAATTCGTACGAAATTTTCTACATTTTAAATTGTTTAAATAAAACGATTTATTCTCGCCCCATTGCTACAAAATTCCTCGAGTAAAATGTTTCCCTTCTTGTAGTAAGCGGCAAGCTATTCCCTTTTTGGAACGCTCGGAAATTCTCTTCATCTGCTCAAACGTCCGTGTAGTATACCTTCGCTATACAGTAATTTACTAATACATGAAGACACTAACAGTATTAATGTTTAACCCGTAAACCATATATATACACATTTTTTTTAATTTACTCTCGAATTTCGAAAGAAAAATACATTAGCTTTTTCCAACGGAACAATAATAATTATTCTTCTCTAGTCTCCACTAAAAAAATGTGTAATCCACTTTTTACTCTCGGCACTCCTTCCCCTCCTTTCTCATACGATTCGGTAAAAAAGGAAGATTAGAATACGCAAAGAAAAAGAGAGAAGGTGAACGAACGATTAATCAATGGGACTAGTAACGTGGTTTGGCTGCAAGGAAAACCGAAGTTGCAAACCTAAAAGCGATTTTGCGTTTTGTTCAAGACCATCGAGCAGACGTTCCAGTCTCGTAGATTTAGCAACCGCGTTGGACCGGTACGTATACACACGCGAGCGCGGTGGTAGAAAAAGTAACGAGGTCAAGCGCAGGAGGTTCCTCTTGTAATTCTGGAATAAATGTCGTGTAAAACCTCTCGCATACCACGAACGCACACACAAGGTACGAGTTTGGATTTTTCACACTATACGAAATACCATTGAGTGCGCTCAACGCGTCTCAAAGGGAAATTCGGGAAGTGCTCCGGTGACAGGATGCAATCGATCGTACGTTCCGGGTTAAAGCGCGCGCAAAGCCTCGACTCGTAGAAGGCTCGTCGAAGGCTCGTCGAAGGCTCTTGTGTGGGCGCGGGCTTGTCACAAAGCTGCACCTCCCCATACCACCCCTCCACACTCCCCCCCACGTCAAAATCACTGATTGCGCCCAAGACGGCAACGGAAAATTGACTTTGCGCATATATATACTTTGCCCTATATAGAGAATGGATTTAGCACTTATGGAAGATCGGCTTTTACTATAACCACAGATTATTTTGCTGCCGCGGAATTTATGCAGTTGCTCGTTTGTTATGTTTTAATTTTTCTTTAAAACTGCCACGAGGTAAATTATTTTTTTAAAAGTACAAATGGCCCGTATTGGTTTTTTTTTTGGAAATGTACCAATTCCATATAATGCATGTAACAATTGTCGAAAATTAATTATTCGTTTTCGAAAAATTCATAATATTATTCAACTTAATACGCTATCATTTTTCAATACAATAAATATTTACATTAATATATTAATTAATTAAATTATGACATAAAAAAACACCACGATTAATAGGTATCCTTGTTATAAATACATTTGTACTTACTCCTGCGGATAAAGAGAAACTAACTTAAATTACTTTTAAGATATTGTTATTATGAGATAAATTGGGTATACGAAAATACGAATAAATGCTAAAGATATAAACGTTATATTGTCTATGGATGAAGGTATTTTAAGGTGCATATATATGTGTGTATGAAAATTTCTAACATCAGGAATCGAGATAAACATTCCGCAGCAATCAGGACATAGTTCTTTTCAGCTACAGAAATACATACATTTTAATACTAGAGAACTTTTTAATATTATACGTAAAAATTAAGATAACGCAGAGTGAATCACTTTCTTTTTTATGTATAAAAAATATAACTTGAGTAGAAAATGGCTATGATTCATAGATTTAACAAAAATTAAATGAATCTTTTAAAATTATAGTTAAAATTTCAACTATAAGTTAGCGCTCTACAAATTTAGAAATGCCTTATTAATTATACATATTATTCTAAACTATTATTAGATATCTACATACATGTGTACGATGTATGTTATTCGCAAGATCTGCGATATATCGGCGCAAATTTAATATATGTATACCCAGTGTCGTTTATAGTGGCCTTTAAAATAATAACTCATGGTCTAGTTCGGTAACGATTACAATTCTACATTCGTCATAAATTTATCACTAGCGTGTTATTGCACCTATGAATATTATGAATTTGATATCCAATTTAATTTATTCCGTAATTTTAAATATTTGCCTAATGAATTATAGGCTTCGCAGTTTCTCCATCTTAATTAATTACAATGATTTGAAAATCAAATAGTAATTTTTTACAGTTACTTATTTTATAAAAAAAACCTTAGTAAATTGAATAGGAACATTTTAATTATAAAATAATGAATAAAAATAAGAATAAAAAAAATATGTGTAATTAAAAACAAGTGGATTGCGTTCGTTCGTAATACAGCGGGCAAACGAAAATTTCGCACCAACAAATGTAAAAATAAATGAATATTAAAAAAAAATATGTGTAAATATTGAAGACGAACCAAAGACCATTAACGTTCTGTTTACTTTAATTAAACCATCCATCAGAATTTAATCTCATTAACAATAATAACATCGAGAACATTACTCGACGAGCTAGGGCGCCTAGTTACAAACATTAATTCGTATTTTCGCATCCCCCTTTAAAGTTTAAATAGATTCAATGTACACGCGGATCACGAGTGCCTCTATATCAGAATGAATTTATTACACAAGTGAAATTTCCTGAATTGAAGCGACGGTAAACGTTTCTGAAATGCATACGCGTATATAACGTGTGTACACACACGCACGTACGTATACATATATGTATGTATGTATTTCGTCTCGTTGGAATTCCAGAAGGCGCGTTGAGAATCATAAATGAAAAGTCAACAGTTTGAAAAACATAATACAGAGGCGCACCAGTCTACCCGAATCGATTATCACAGCCCGAAGGAAGAAGTGCGGGTGGTGTTGGTGCTGAGGGAGGAGAGGGACAAAGGAGAGAAACGCCATCGACGGCAGGCTCGGCCTCTTCTGAGCGAGAAAGTGTCGGACAATAAAGTTATCGTCTCGAGAGCGCGAAGATGGAAGAGAGCATCCAAGTTGAAGAGATGGAGGATACGCGCGCTCCACCAAAGACTTTATTGAATTCCAGTGCCGATTGAAAATTCAGACACCTCTCTTACTTTCGAAATCTAAAAGCTACGGCTATCTTATTTCGTTTGTGCTTCTTGCCAGCAATACTATGCGAATTAATAAAGTCACTTTGATCGTGGTAGGATGCTGCTCCTCCTCTTCAAAAGGGCTACCAGAGAGCAAATGCTCTACTACTTGGAAATCTATTTTACTTGGATACATCGAGCGACAATCTTAAACTTTACTGTCGATTCGGATCAATGTACTCCAGTGGTGGCAATCTTGCACATCGGTATGCAACATTATTTAGAAATTAAATCTATAGCTTCTGCGTCTATTGGAATTAATTATAATTCAATATTCGAGGCTATGGAATTACTAAATGTAACGTATAATCGAATTTTGTATTATTTTTGCCTTTAATAAATAAACCAAATATTTTAAAAATAAAATAAAATCTTAAAACGTTGATAATCTCTTTCATCGGTGAAATATTTAATAATTTTTAATCAGATAAAAGTATTTATCGACTGAATGTTAACTACGTAGATTCTACTTTAAAAGCAGTTTGTTTTTATTTGCAATATGTTTTCTTCTAGCAAAGTGCAATTAAAAGACTCTTCGGAAAAACTCTTTTCTGAACTTTGTTTTTCTAATTGTATAAAACTTTTCCTGAGATTAAATGCAATTTGTTGCAGGCTTTAATTTCTTAATCACTTGATTAGTTTTTTAAAGAAAAAAAAGGTTTTTCACGTTTTAAGACATTTTGATAAAAAAAAAAGAAAATAATTTACATTGATCAGAATATTTCGCAAGTCTTAATTCAGTCTGAGAGAATAAGACGTCTTAGTCGGGTGATTACCGTAACCTCCGACATCTAAGTCGCGTCTAGAGATCTCTTCATTTCCTCATTCGATCCTCATTTCCCGGAAAAATGGGATAGACTTGGAGGATCGATGAAAAGTGTATAGTATCTCACCTCGCTAAAAGATAAGAGTGTTATAGAAAAGGTATAGATTGAGCGGCGTTCAAAATCTCGAACAAGAAATAAAGTATCCAAAGGTGAGCAAAAAAAAAGGGTAAGAGGAAAATAAAACGAGAGACGCTGCGACGCGAAAAGCTAAGGAATGAAAAGCCTTTAGACACGTGAGAACGGTCGTAGTTTCTTAAGTTTTTTAAGCTCCTAGTTAATTAGTTCGTTTCCGTAATTAATCAAGTGTTTTCGCGAGCGATGCGCAGTTGATGTCCTTCTTTTTCGCGCGAATTACCGAGGAAATCAAAACTCAGGCAGGAGGTAAACGTTTAAAAGGGGTGGGAGGGGTTGGCTCTGCCCGTGAAAGATTCTTCCGCAATGCGAGCAAGTAATTTCCAGCTCTTTGTCCGTCGAAAGAAACCAAAAAGAATGTGAAACGTAATTAAATCAGCTTCTAGAAACACGTCAAGAAGGAGAAAGAGCCGGAAAGAGCTCATTAAGGCTACCAGCCATCTTAAGAATGGTTAAGATTTCTTCTCCTTTTTTTCTGTGTTTTCTTTTCCTTTTGCAAAATAACTATCTTTTGTCGCGTATCGCTAAATATCTTAAACATCGAGTATCGCGATAAGACGATTAAACACAACTGTTTGATCACTGTAATTTTATTATTTTTCAAACTATAATCTTTCCGTTTGTAAGATAAAATCGTGACTCCAAGTAAACATTAAAATTAAATAGTTGATAAAAGCAACATCTAGTTCTGTAATAAAAAATAAACGCGTGTCCTCTGGATAAATAAGAAAGAAAGCAGTAGAGGAAAAAATTGAAATTCGATGGAAAATTAACCATTGGCTGAGTAAACCGAATAGAGAAAAAGATCTAGGGCTATAGAGAAAGAGGGGGCTGAGCAGAATAGGTGTGCAGAGGAAATGAAAGAAAAAGTAAGTTGCGGTGTGTACGTATCGGCTCACGTTCCCACGTGGGCATCGAAGAGTCTAGCAGCGTTTCGTGGCTCGGGTCACGTCTTGACGCTCTCCGAACACCGTTCAATAACGAATGAGCCCCAATGAAATTTACGAGACAAGGCATTATCCCAAAATATACACACCGAAATAAACATTCCGAGTGGTATAGCGGGCCGGGCGCGTTAATTGAATCCGCCTAATTAGAAATTGAAATACATCTACGCACACTCGAATAATCTACGCGTGTCCCGTTAAATTATCAGATCGACTAATAGGATGCACATAAATATATCGGTTCGCAATTCCCGAATGAAATTTGAAAGGAAGAAAAAAAAAGAAAACACACACTGGAAGGAGTAAAGGCGTTTGTGCTAAAAAGCTAATTAAAATAACGATCGCCCGGTCGGATCCCTGGGTAATGAGAAATTCCGTACTTTCGCGCTGGAGACACTTCCCCTTCGTCCTCGCTCCACCCCTTGACTGCTCTCTATTTACTATATACCGCGAGCTAGATAACGGGGATCGCACTCGTCCTCTCGCGAGGCTGACGCAAAGGGCGCTCCCAGGAACGTGATCCTTTGGTGTGTTCAATCAACCTCCGTAATTACGCGAAACGCTCCTTCCCCCCCCCCCCCTCCCATCCTCCTTCGTCCCTCGTCCCCTTCTACTACCAGCACTACTACCACTCCGAGTCTCTCACTCTCGTATAACTCTTGGCTGAGAAACCCGCTCGCGCGCGCGAAACACTAATCTACAATCGTTCCGAGATTAAGTCCCGAGCTATTCCAAATTATCTTTAATCATCGCAAGAGCTTCGTAGTAATTACGAGCTTACTTTTTCTTTTATTCCGTAAACTTGCTTGCCTTTTTTCTGCACATCAAGTGTATTCACATTTTTCTCTTATCAGGTTATCTTTTGGTCTTGCGGACTATTTGACCAGTCTTAGTTTTTACCTCGGTCGGTCGCACGTATCTACGGTCAAACGTGCGTAATAGTAACGTAGCTTTTTTTCCTCCGTATGTTCGCTAATAATAACGCATTTAAATTAACAATTTTTTAAATTTAGGACACTATTTTAAGGTTTGAAAATTGCAAAAGTTGCCCGTTTAATTTTTTGTACATTTTCTCCGTAATTTTGTTGAAAATTCGTGCTTTTTTATTACTCGTCGCACAAATATCTAGGTCGCACCGGGTTACAGACTTTAACACGCATGTATTAAACCTGCGATATTCAATTTGTTCTTTTTTTTATAGTACGACTATTGAGCAAATATAAAATATAACACTTTTAAAGTGTCTTTCTACCCGAATCTAGATGAATTATTTACATTTTCGAAGGCGAGCGTTTTTCAAAATAGATGAATTGCTTCTACCGAGCAGTAAATCGCGCTATTGTATGATTTTGATGAAAAATATTCCTTTCCCATTCAACCGTTCGCAGTGAAATTTATTTACGAAAAATTAATAAGAGCATCGTGCTAGGATAACAAAGTCATAAATTTTCATATTTATAAAATTTTTACGTGTATCGATGACTCGTGTAAAGATAATTTGAATTTATCGATCAAGCATTCTATCTCCTTTAACTACTACTCCAAAGATATTTCAGAAAAATTATTACTTATTTGCCAAAAAACGTAAATTGTCTATTTAACGAATTTGAAATAGTTTCAAGTGCAACATATACAATATAAATGACTGAAACAATGCACAACTTGCGCATTTCAAAAATTAATTATTTATTCAATTCATTTTTCGTGTTGTTATGTTATTTCATTACTCGCCGTTTCCCTCGCCATCAAAGTAATTCAAGACGTAACAACACCATTTTTAATCACGGAAAATCTTTGAAAATTTAATAGGGACTCGCATTCTTACACCGAAGAAAATTGTGTATTCCGTTTCATAATTAAACCCTCCATTTTTACTTTTCCGCTCTGATTAAAATTCCTTATTTTAATCATCGCGAAAACCCGAGCGCCGTGAATCTTAATTTTTATGCTTTTTCTATTATTTTTAAAAAAAAATTTTATTTTTACTAACCGGACGGTGGGTCGTCGTGACTCGCGACCTGATTAAGACTCGCAGCGTAACTTGATTCGCATAAACGCCGAGCGATAATTATCGGCTAACTACGTGAGGTACAAAATACACTTTAATCTCCTCTGCTCACTTTGTGCACCACTCTCTTATTTGGGGAAGGTAAGAGAAATCACGGTGGCCGACCCCGAGTCCTCGAGGCTCCCGCGCGCGTTTTATTCACTTAGCCGGCCTCGGGATTCTCAGACATCCCAGTTCGACGGGAATCAAATCATCCCTACCCTAGCGCGCTGGATAATGGCTTTCTCGGTCAGCCCATCAACATTTAAATGAGAAAATAAGACGAGCTTTTAATAAAACACTCGGCGAATTCGAATGCTCACATACGCCGCGGGGATTACTTTAATTTTGCATGCTCTTGATGTGGGTGTGTCCCTCTATCGAACATCTCTTGGGTCATCGAAAATATCGTTGTTCTAGTTTATTCTTTGGTATTTGTACAACGTTAATATATCTTTTATCACATTAATTTTCAATTAATATTATTTAACACAAACGGTTCTTTTAAATTATTATTAAAAAATCGTTTATCTAAAATATGTTTGTAAGAATATCGTAAAGTTAAATGTGTAGCAGTTCATGACTTTCATAATAAATTCATTAGAAAAATTAACCTTCCTCAAAGGATTAATTAACAAGCCAAGCGCATCTTCGAAATTTGGGTTGCCCTTTGAGGGCGTCAGAAATTTGTTATTCATAAATATTTGAATCTCGTTAATATTTGTAAAATCCAAAAATCTGATAAATAATAAACCATAAACTGGAAAGTCGAGTAAAATAAATAAATACAAGTATAGTTACGATATTTAACGTATGATTAATTTAAGCAGCGTATACGTATATGTATGTATAGAGTGCGAGAGAGAGAGAGAGAGAGAGCTAGGGAGAGAATTTAATGTAGATGCAAAGCTTCGTTCGGAATAGTTATACACGGTAACTAATTTTGATGGCGGTGAGCATTTTATTATCACCTTGTAGTAGGAATCATAGAGTAACTTTTCTCGATAATCAATTAGTTTATGCCTTGTTTAACTGGAGTTAAGCAGTGCAACAACAAACTATATCGTAACTGATTAAAACTGACAACTACCAACTATATACGTATACACTGAGCATCCAAGACATTACGTAAGTGGCACAGAAGCGCTCAAAATTTATTGTCATCTTACCTAACTTTTCGTCATTATGTGAAAATGAGATTTTCTGCTTCAAGTAAAATACACTAGTTAGAATAAATGTAAATATGGTAATTTAAATAAGCGAAATTTAGTAGCTACCAGTTAAACTCTCTCTGTCTATTGGTCTTCGTAGAGACAGATGGTGCAGCTCTCTCTCTCTCTCTCTCTCCCTCCCTCTCACACGTATAATGTTGTCGTACATTTTTTCAATCCTCTTACCTCTCGCAAACTATGTGTATAAGCTTAATTTGTTCGGTCGAGGTTCTGTATGAAGATTTTTATCGACATAAGTTTACGATTGTTATAATTTCTTCTACGAAGAATAAATACAAAAAGTTGTTACACTCTGGCAAGTTGTCGTTGTGTTTTACGCATGCGCCGCACCTCTTTGGTACGTTTCTACTAGGGTTTAGATAAATAGATGCGCATATGTATTATTAGGAGCGCGCACCTTGTTTCTCTCCCCTACTTGATAGCACGGTCTTTTCGCGAGTTAGTTTCCCACTCGCTCATCTTCCGTCTCTCTCTCTCTCTCTCTCTCTCTCTCTCTCTGTCTCTCTCTCCCTCTTCCTCTCATTCTCTTTTCCCCTTTCCCGAAATAACTTGAAATTTCGCAAAGTACCGTGTAGCCTTATTACGTCAGATCCCTTTTCTCCTATCTTTCGCTCTTTTTACCTTTTACAACACGAAAAATTTGCAACGTTTTTCTAATATATTCACGTTTTTCTTTGTTAATACATGATTTTATCATTTATCAATAATGTTGGTTTTATATAATCTGCAATTTGTATAATTTTTTTAATTATTCGATTAACATATTGAACTCTCTTTGTTATTTTTTTAAATTATTTTAATTTAAACAATGTAAAAAAATAATGTGTTATAAATGTGACTTAGAACTTTCCAAATACTGATAGATCCGAACATAAATTTATTCCATATTCTATATGCCTGAACCGATATGTAATTCAATAATCCCATTATTATTACTACGTGCTTAAATTATAGGTTGTATATTTATATATGAAATTTATTGTACTTATTGTAATTTATTCTATACCTGCGAGCGAATCACATTTTTGTTCTGTGTGAAACTTTACGCCGGAAAATAAAAGAGTGTTGTCTTTAGTCTGGGGAGTAGGTAAAAGGTCTATTCTAATAATTTCATTAAACGAGTATAGGAACTGTTTTCAAAGGCCGATCAACTATATCATCGAGCTCTCGCTTAAGTAAGCTACTTTACCAGAGATTATGAATAAAATCACACCTTCCTCTTCCTACGATATAGCAACTTTTGCCGAAGTTTCTAAAAATTTAAATATATTACAAGTGTTACGAGGTCCTATGGTACAGATATCCCATAACTCTAGCTTTACGGTCGCTCTACTCCTAGCTTATGCTGATAAATATACAACATTTCAAGATGATACAAATGCTTTGGTTCAAAAACCATATTGTTTCTTAAAATTTCAAGAAGTTCGAGTATTTTAATAAAAGCATATATAACGTAGGGGAATGTAATCGATTAAAAAAGTGGTTAGAGCACGAATAAGAATGTATTAAAAGTAGAACCAGAAAGTTATCCAAACGAGAGAGTAGTTGGTCAATTAAAACAAGCAGTTCGTTAGCAGAGAATATCACGAAATGGTTTTTTTTATCGTCGACCGAAAATCTAATTGGAGGATTGTTGGTCGTCCCATCGGTATAATTCAACATCGGCGAATGCACGATAATACAAAGTATTTCCGAGAAAACACGGAGCTCGGCCAGAGTGCTGATTAGAATTTCAATCAGGCCTTGGTTGCCATTGAATGAAATTATTCAAAAGAGCGCGGGCGCGCTCGTGTCATTCAGGCTGTTGTGTCGAGTCCGTCCTCTTTCTTGGTGAGTGAATCGCGTGGCAGAAACTCTAGCGTAGTCACTCGTGAAATTGTCTTGACACCCTGTGTACACGCGTGTACAAAGCTCGCGGCAGTTGAACGTCCCTGCGGCTTCATCCGAGAAAGAGAGAGAGAGAGAGAGAGAGAGGGAGGGAGCAGAGAGCAGAGCAGAGCAGAGCTGGTATCACGGTAGCTTTTAATATTGAATAAGTTAGCGATATATACCGGGTGTGTTGACACAACGTTAGTGCCGTCTCAGACCTCGATGCAACAACACGCCGGATACTAGAGAGGAAGAAAGAGGGAGAGAGGGGAAGCCTGGCTGACCCACATCTTGCAACAATGGCTCTACTCGTCTGGCTGCATCCTCGCTTTTCCCCTACTATCGTCTCTTTTTCCGTTGTTCTCTCGATTTCGACGACCGTCTTTCTCTCTCTCTCTCTCTCTCTCTCTCTCTCTCTCTTTCTCTCTCTGTACTATTTCTCTCTCTCTCTCTCTCTTTCTCTCTCTGTACTATTTCTCTCTCTCTCTCTCTCTTTCTCTCTCTGTACTATTTCTCTCTCTCTCTCTCTCTCTCTAGCCAGGGCCATTCTCCCAGTGCTATCTTGCTGTTTCCTCGTTGGATGTTTACCTTTAACTCGCGCTACCCCTACGAACACCTCGGTAGCCCCGTCCATTATACTGTTTACCCAGAATCAACTTCCCTTACGATTTTTGAACGGACTTTCGCTATCTTGCCCTCGTACTGTGTTCCGATAATGACTAGGCTCACCTAATCCCAGCTTTTAATTGTCTACCGCGTGTGTACTGGAATCGACTACTGGACTACTACTCCTACGTACACAATTGACTCCAAGATGATACTACTAATTAGATCAGCTTTCTTTATTTACCTACAATTTTTAATGTTATAAGTATGCGTTCACTTATACCGTTTTGGTCTAATGTTTACCATGTATTTGTAATAATTGACGTTATTAATATTACAGCCTGATGAGGATGGAGAATGCCCATCGATAGGTCGTCACAATAATTCAAGATTATGGTTGTGCTCATCAACATTAACGCTACATTCTCGTTTCAAAAATACGCTAATGATTTTAGTACACGCAATGCACAATTACATCCGACTGACGTCGTACACTACGGGAAAATAATTAATAATATTGATCCAACTATGGTGTGATTTAAGATAATATAAATATGTATACATTAAGTAACTCTTGTTTGGGTAACTATAATTTCTGACGTGATATTAATATCTATATACCGTAAATGTATTATATTATATTGATCTCAACTGACATAAATTTCGCATGTTTCAGGTCATAGATTTTGTAGATGATTTGTAACTCAGGAAGGTAAATGTTCCAATTTCTATGCAGTTGAGGGTCTCTTGGGTAACATGCGTGTAATAATACAACTGGTCATTGTGAATATATTTAAGAAAAGCTAGCCATCCTTCCATTAACTGAATAATTTATTTATACTAATTAATGCCATTTCAAAGCCATTCGCTTTTATCATCCCGTTAATTTTCTAAATTAAAACCTTTTTTTTCTAAAACATACGTTCGTGATTAACACGAATGTTTATTTAAATTTTGTAACAAGGGTACGCAACGACGAAGCTAACAACGTTTTCCTATTCGTACATATTGGAAGCAGATTGGAGCGTTATATAGGTCAACTATAACAATGATAACAACCTACGGATATTATCCAATATAGAAATATTGGTATGTTGACCCAATAATACCTATTAATATTACTCGTGAAATGTAAAAAAAAATTGCATGTTCCATTGATACTAGTTTATTCAATATAGACCGTAACTATACATAGGTACGAGCTACAGCTGTGACCTGTAATGCGTTGGAATTTATCCATTTCTCGTATATATACACGCGCGCACGCAAGTTATAAAATAAAAGAAATATTTTTATTGTGTAACGTTATTAAAACAAGACCTAGTACAGATATTCTCAAATTTCCAAAAATTTACGATTTGACGGTTTGTTTTTTAAATTGCCTAATGATTTATCGATATGCGTGGTAATTGTTACTGTAGAGATTGAATCTATATTTATAAATTCAAACCTATTTTTTTGGTAATACAGCGGTGTGTAAATTTAAAGTAACTATATCGACCGTATATGTATAATTGATTTGGCATCTTACCAAAATTATCTACAAATGTTTAAATATAAGTTACTAAATTCAATCTGATACTGAATTTGTAGAAATAATACACGGGCTATTCTAAGAATAATATAATTTCTTCCTACATTTCTAACAATTGCATTATTTATTATTATTATGATTTTTATTATTATTATCATTATTATTATTATTATTATTATTATTATTATTATTATTATTATTATTATTATTATTATTATTATTATTATAAATCTAATAAACGTTAATCTAATAAACGTATTTTCACTTTAGAAACTCGAATTTTAGGCGGAATTTAATTTTCGTTTAATTGATGCTGTCGATAATTGTCAAAATTAATTAAAGAGTAAAGAGCATTGCGGGTCGTTATTTAATGGAAACCATAGATTGCAGTGTCAAATAGAGCCTTCTTTTTGTTTTACGAATTTATTTTTATCTAGGCTTTAAAATCAATCCTTTATTTACATAAATGAATTTTATTTACGCTTTACCAAAGTTAAATTCTAAAATTTGAACTTAAAAATATTTATATAATGGAAAATCGATAAAATATTTTGTAAAATTTTAATAAAATTCACCTCTGCATATTAGTTTTTGAATTTTATAGTATATTCAAATAGTATTTTCGAAACATTGTTGTCTTTTAAAAAAAATTCACATTTTTACTCGGTACTCTTAGAAATTTAACGGAAACTTGCCTTTCTTAAAATGAACTTGTTGAGGTTACTGAGTCATAAAGAAGTAGAAATATTATGTTGAAACTAACTTTAACGTTTAGCATGTTTTCTCAAAAAGTTTCGTATGCAATATTTGTAATAAATTGTTAACTAATTTATTGAACGGTGAAAAAATTTAAATACAAGCATTTAGAAATACTTTTTTATTAATCTGCGTTTTTAAATGAAGTTTTACGAAAAATTGTTTAGAACGGTACATGATAATGCTGGTTGTCATTAAAGCACCGGTACAAAATTAGAAATGAATTTGAAGAAGGTACTTGGTCCGATTTTAACGTGGGGGGAACGAAGGGACCGAAAAAAGTGTAGACTAGACAGATCGCAAAGTGTCAACGAGGCTGGTTATTCAGGGTCAAGTGTCTCAAGGAGCGGGATGAGCGCTCGAGAATCTTATTGTCAGTATCGCCGAGTCTGGGTAATACTTGTAATCCACTCGACGTCAGTGACGTCGAAACACTTTGATACCCTCATTAAAGGTTTGGCGTAAGGAAGTGCAAGATGAAGGAGTAAAGGAAGAGGACCGGCCTCGTTTACGCAAAAGGTTAAATGAAGACAGAAGTGAACACGGGACGGGGGCAACGGGATAAACGTCATCGCAGAAACAACGAGGAGAGGGGTAGGGAAAAGTGGGAAGGTGTAATGTCGGGTGCTACCCGAGCGGAAGCCCATAAAGGACATCATACGCTAGAAGGTTTTTCTAGTTGGAATTACAGCGTCGTTATTTCAGAAAATTAAAACTGTGGAAAGACTCACCCTTCCTCATATCCCTCAGTGCAGCTCACGTAGACTGCGCAAACTCGTGTCCATTCTCCCTGGTCTCTCTATTCCCTCGTCAGCAGTGACTTCTGTAACAGAAGAGACAGAGAAAAAGAAAATAAAAAGCGAACCTCGAGTTAGAGCTTGGGGGGAAAAAAATTGGTCGTCTCGGCACTTATTACTACATGAAAATGAGGATGCTTTTAATTTTGAAATTGAAATTTTCAAGTAACCTAATTGCAATATTATGTACTTGAATTTCAACATGACTTTTCCATATTCAGCAAAATATTATGTAAGATTTTCTACGAAATTTTGCATATGCAAAGTAAGTTAAAATTAGTAGGTACTTGCACATGTTAAATTTTAGATATGCAAATAACGTATAACGTATATAAGCTAATAAAAGAAATATTTCCTACTTGATAAAAACATAACCAAATCCCTGTTCCTGCTCTGTATTATTATCAAATAGAAATAACAAAAATATTTATTTCAACATATACAGCGTTATCTCTTACAAATTATAAACAATAAATAAAAACATACAATAATTTTTAAAGCATAAAAATTAGCACAAGAAACTATGTACAAGGAAATTTTTATAATCTAACAGTAGAAATCTCGTTATTTCTACTTTATCCTGACTTGCTTTATACTAATGATAGTGTAATATTACTTAAATATAAATGTATAAACTTCAAAGTTATCAAAAATAATATAGCCCTAAAAACCAAAGAGTTTACAAAAAAATTTTTGGCAAGAAAAGTATATATATATAGTAAAAGTATATAGTAAAGCCATATAGTTTATGCCTAAAATGTGTGTTAACCTAACGTTCACAATTTTCAATTGTTAATACGGTACGTATATCTTCATTTATTAACTGATTGTGAGTCACGAATCCTACATCTTGTTAATTATACTTTACTTGCAATATAGCTTGCTTTATTTTAACCACATATTCTTAAAAACATTTTTAGAAATTAATATACACATTGCGAATAAAATCTAAAAAGTTAATTCATTCAACTTTCTGTAGCGTACGAAGTCATAACTTGAGAAATACCAAATATTAAGATAAATTACTCCGTATATATATATTTTTTATTTTGCTGCTGGGAAACGTATCCGGAGAGTTTGAAGAAAATCCGTGACCCACATCTATGATGCTATCCTCCTCGTCAGTTCATTACAGAAAATAGATCCATCTGAAACGTAACGCCAGGAGGAAGTTCAGTAGAAAGTTTTTAATGAACCTGAACAAGGGCAAACATATCAGAAACCTGAATCAAACCATCCTCATCTCTCTCTCTCTCTCTCTCTCTCTCTCTCTCTCTCTCTCTCTCTCTCTTTCTCTCACTCCTCCTCCCCTCCATCTTCATCTCGTACAGACAAATTAATTACGATGTTTCTTAATTAAAATCATAAGATCCTTCATAAAAGCCGATCCCAGGAAGTTAGAACGTTAGAGTATCCACAAATCGGATATGATAATTATTTATCACGGATATATATAATTATCAGGTCGATTTGTGCCAAGTAAGAGTGTATCGAGGCAAATTACTGGGAAAGTGCCAGGTAAACCTAGCCGTTTCCGGTTACAACTCCGGTTAAGCGATGGATTACAACGGTACGCGAAATATACGCACTTTGCATCTCGTTTTAGAGAGCGAAAGAGAAAGAGAAGACTAGAAGCCAGAGAGTTCGCGTTAATCCGCGCTTCCCGCAAGCTTTTGCCCTCTTATAGCCTACTTGCGTAACGCTTCCTCACCCTCTTCCTCTTTCACTCGCCTTTTCCCACCTTGTTTTCCAAGAGGAGAGGAGGAACCTGAAATAATTGCATCGAGCTGCGTATGTACGCGGGTAAATTATAAGCGCCGGAATTTCCACTTGGAAGTAGGTCAAGTCAATTCGTTCCCTCCATGGCTATTATCCGCTTACGTTACATGCAATTGCAGGCCTTTAGCATGCGAATTTTTTAACTCTAACCTACCCACTACTGTAGCTTCCTACAACTTTTTCATTTTTTTTCCACGCTCTTTTTCTTTTTTAAAGGCTTCTTTGCGGAACATCGAATTTCCCGCTCGAGAAATGCATGCTGCGTTACGATATATTTTATAGAGCAATTTTTTTTTGTTAATCATTGTAAAGGGGTTCAACGGTTCTGTGTTTTTGTTATTACTGTTGCATTCGCGATATTTATTGTTACTTTTCATATTTGCATAGGACGATTAATCGTATTGGTAATAAGACTTTTTTTCTCGTAAATGAGCAATTTAATGTTATACTTATATACGTATTTAATAATTTGCTAAATGTATTGAAGCAAACTTAAAATTAAATTCGTTATTACTCCGAACTTTAAATTGGTCATTGAAAAAGTAGAAAAGCAATTTGAAATCTGCAAAATAATTAAATGAAAATTTCTTCGCATATATATGTATAT
This sequence comes from Theocolax elegans, assembly GCA_026168455.1. Taxonomy (NCBI): domain Eukaryota; kingdom Metazoa; phylum Arthropoda; class Insecta; order Hymenoptera; family Cerocephalidae; genus Theocolax; species Theocolax elegans. The sequence goes on along the minus strand of CM047426.1, from coordinate 16,906,652 downwards.
AGATATCTACGAATAATGTTAAAGAGTATAAAGCGTAGTATTATTAAACGTACGCAATTTCATAAATGCGACTTTGTCAAAGGGCCATTGTTTATTATTTACTCGGGAAAGGTTGAGTTGCGCGTTAACCACGCGCACCCAAGCGTTTCTAAAAAAGAGACTTTTCCTGAAGATGTTCGACTCAAGTTTCTCGCACGAAAAGAACGGCTTTAAGCGGCCGATGGCTTAAAAGGAAAGGACCTCTTACTTTCCGAGTACTCGAAGTGGGAGATCTTCAGACTAGATGCGCGTTGTAAAAGAGAAGTGAAACTTGGTGGAAAAAAAAGGGAAGGAAAGAGAGAAAAGGCGAGAACGAAGAACGGGAGGATCGAAAATAGCAAAGAGTGTAGCGGATACAAAATACCGAAACAGTTATAAAACTGTGAACGAAAGGTGAACTGAAAATAGTCGAGTGTACATACAAAAAGAAAGGTAGAAACAAAGACGAGAAGTTAAAGATGCAGGAAACTGATACTTAAATCGGTAAGATTGATAATTAGCATCCTGTAATTATTCCAACATTTCGGGTTTCCTCAAAGATTCTACAATGACGGTACCGTCGGTCCTTTATTTCTCTCAACGTAGAATCGGCGACAACGACAACGTCGCGACAACAACGCAAAACTCTTCCTGCAACTTTGCTAACTCCTGCTGGGAACTTAAATCAGTTTCACAAGCTTCGCATCTCTCTCCCTCTCCGTACCCTCTCCAACCTCTCACTCTTCTTCCTCGCACACTGCAGAGATTCACATACCAAAGTGCTATCGACTGAAACTGTACAACGGGAATTCGATATACATTCAACCAAAAATGTTTAAACTAACGTATCAAGGATATCCATTTACACAGAACATTATTTTATTGCACTTAATACTATCGAATTGTTACTCTTTCGACATTTTAAGTTATAAATTGCATGTACTGGAAATCCTGACAAATATATTTGTCGAGGTTTTTTTTTCAAGTACTATAAAAAGGGATATATATTCTGCAAACAAGAGTTGAATGATGTGGTCGCTTTATATGCAACAGAGTCGTTGCGGTGATAGTTCAGCTGTTCCTTTCTAGGAAAGTTTTGATAGCACTTTTGAGACTGACCAGTGCTTTGCAGTTGACAAAACTGGATGACTCTCTTGTATAATACAACAACGGTAAAATAAGGCTGGATCAGAAGAAAAAGACATTTCTTATTTAGTTTATTTTCTCTTATGCATACGCTGTTATTGACATACCAATCAAGAGTCGACAGATATTCACGTGATATTTATAAAAAAATAAAATATACGATAAGCTAGGCTATGTATTATTTAATAATTTTTATATCAAATATCGAATTGAAAATATGGAGTAGGAAGTATGGAATATATATTTTATTTTTCAAAGCCGTGTCATCGGTAAATTTTAGTTGCAAATTTATCTGTGATAGACAGAAATAAAAGACCTCTGGAAAAATTCAAATATTGGCAATGAAAATTATTAAAGAATGTTTGGTGATGTAATTATCACTTCAACTGTAAAATCTATTTCAGTTTTTCAAAGAAAGAAAACAAAATTATTATTTATATTTCTCGTTTTTACGTTAAACGAAGGAGCCGGAAGACAGATCGGAGGCAACATTTCGAAGGTCAACATTTAAAGATGAAAATGTCTCGAGTGACCGGCATTTAGGATTATTAGAAGCAAGGCTTCCAAGTGTCCTCTCTATCTCTATATCTCACTCTCTTACGGATCAACGAACCGTGCGATCCCTCCCACGAGGTCCAAGAGGTTAACTCGACATTTCCTGAGATTGGAAGTGGTCGTGTCGCGTGACGGCTCGATACTTTAGCCATTCCACTATGTGTATCCTTGGTATCGTTAGCTGCCGATCGATAGGACCGCCTCAAAGATAAATAAAACTCGGGAAGTCGGGTTAATTGGACATGCTCGGTGCGTGCTTTGTTTCCGCGCGAGGGCTTGTTTAGAGGTGGTCTTCTTTTAACCACCTAGAACAAATTGATCTACCGAGGTTCGTCGAAAAACTCGATAGCCTTGGTAAACGCTTGATTTCCTAACCCGATGAATAAATCGGGGGGATGGTTAGGGAAAAGACGAAAAAAAAAAACAAAAGGTACTATTAATCTAAATTCGAAACGACTTTGTTCCGGGATTTACTTGGTTTGGTATTCTTTGGTCTTTGAAGGAAAAAATAAGTCTCCGCTGTGTTTTCTTAGTTAATTAAAAAGGCAGCTCCTCGGCTAAACTGTCGCTAAAATTGCTAAGTTAATTATATTTGCTGACGAATAAAAAGGGTGTAATTAAATGAAATTTTTATTTAACGGCGCATCAAGTTAATTACACTCTACTTTTTATATAAGATTATTTCAAGAATACATTGTTGAACATAATAACCTGTGAAATAAATAATTTAAAGCAAATCCCTTTAAAAGCGTATTTAACTTTTATGTTATCAAGGAAGATAGATAATACACTATACTTTAGTTTTTATTTTTTCGTTAAGTAGATTTAAAAGTACTGTAAAAATTATTAAATTCTACGTACCCTTTTTTAATTTTTAAGTACTTATATAAACAATTACTTTGTTTTAATTTCACCAATTTTAGGTACTAAGAAATTGTCCTTACTGCATTTGAGACGATGATGTGGTCATTTTAAAGCGACTCATAAATCTTTGAAATTAAAATTTTATTCGTATTATACTTTTGAATTTACTTTCAGATTAAAAGTTACTTTACCTTGTAAATTTGAAAATAAAATTAGGAAAACGTACTTCAGTTTCGAGTAGTGAGCTAATTTGAAGAAAACGATGAAACATCGCGTAAAATATACTAATTACATAATAAAAAGTGATCAAAATCATTATTTACGATTTTTTAAGTAATTAAACACATTTCGATTAAATACCGATTGAACATGAAAATAGTAAAGTGTGTAGTGTGTGCTTATAAACTGTGCCAATTGGGTGAACTAGGAACTGAGAAGACAAATCGAGGGTTTGTTTAAAGAGTTTAATAGTGACTACATGACCAAGCAATTAAAAGGCAATCGATGAAAGGGCAAGGGCAATTGATAAGGAATTTTAGCCTTGGCTCGGATTTGTAACAGAGGGTGCGAGAGAGAGAGGGAGGGAGGGAGAGAGAGGAAGAGAGAGTAGATGCAGTGGGTGAAAGCACGTGGGCAACCGGATTAAGGGTACCACAGGACCAGTACAAACGCATGCCATGCACGTAGTAATCGGATCTTAGCAATTAACCCGATACGCCGCGCATGTAAAGCTCATATCTTACGACATCTCGATACAGTGACCACCGGTACATCATACACAGCACGGCTGGTAATTGCGGTCTATGTAATTAGCCCACCGGAGAGAGTACAACGAAGACTTTGCGGTTCACCAGCTTGGTATCCGACAATGCCACACCGTAATCTCGACCACTCGTATATCCCCTTATTATTACACCGCAACCAACCGTTTCCTTCCATTTTTCTTTTATCTCGCTTGTTTTTAACGATTCGATCTCCACACAACGAAACGGTATTTTTAAGGTTTCAAAGATAATTTTGGAAAAACTGTGGATGCGATACTCGCGAGAAGTTAGCTTTTTCTCTCTCGAACGGTACGATACGTATATATATATTATATATATTATATACGTATATATCGAATCTCGCGGGCGACATATGCGAATTTCAGGTTCGCAAACACGTTGGATATCGCATCCTAAAATAATATCAGCCGTTTAAGGTTACGAGACTGAAATAACAAAGTGAATTTCCCGAGGAGAAGCAAATCCAACCGCCCCTTTGCATCCACGTCAGTCCCATGAATTTCATACGGTACGAATCCATATCGCATATGAATCTGGAGTGCGGTATCGATCGGCCAAAAATAACGTTCCCATCCTCAAAAAGCAACTTGGAATATCAAATGTTACACACACACACACATATATATATATATATACGTACATCACAAATAGGAATAAAAGGAAGAAAAGTAAAAAATATTTCCAACTGGAATAGTTTTAATAAACCAATGCTAGAAAGAGAGAATGTGCGTGTACGTATGTACGGTAGGTAAGCGGTAATGAAATGTGAAAGGGAAATAATCGGTAGGAAGAAGTTTGACGTGACTTTATCCATAGAGGAGTTGTAGTTTATCATAGTAGTAGGTATAGGGTGTAAGTTTGAAAGGCGGGACGGTTAAACTCATAAAATCTCGTCACGTGCAAATAATGCATACATAGGCGTAGAGAAGGTAAGCGCGTAGGTATATATGTATACCAAGTATCCGAGCAGGAGGTTTCGACGAGGTGAGTAATGGAAACTGCGCAACTAAATGGCTGACATATACGCGCCTCTCTCTCTCCCTCCCTCTCTCTCTCCGAGTGAGAGACGGAAGTGTTAGTTGCCAGTTGGCAACGATAAAGTTATCAACCTGGGTATGATATCCATCACCGATCGCTTAATAAACCCATCGTACCCAGTGGATAATAATTGACTCGAACCGAGAGACCGGTGAATGGAAAATCCGTGGACCGCGATAACCAATCCTGTTTTAAGCGAGAACGATCGTATCGTACCCGTGGGCTCGAAAAGAATTTCATTACGTCGTAATTAATCCCTTTTGTCGGGGGGCGTACACTTCCCTTCGCGAGGTTAATTGCTTCGATGCCGTGAGAATTCTCCCTCTCCCCTTCCCTTTTTAGGCGGGTTTTTCCAGTCGTAAAGATGAAACGACCCTTTCACCTACCTACCTACCTCCTCCTAGTCTCCACCCCCCCTCCTCCTCCTCCTCCTCCTTTCCCCCCTCCTAGCCCTCCACCCCCCGTTTCTCGTACCCTCGTGCCCTATACCCTCACTCTTTTAGCTCGCTCGTTTCTGACACGTCCGGTAGGAGGAATAAATCTTCAGGGGCGCTGCACTACTGGACGTTAAGTACTGGCAATCTTCCCGACGTACCTAATCACCCGGCAAATTGGTGCAAGGCCCCTATCACCGACTCGTCAAGGAATTTAATTACCGAACTGGCTCTACCTTCTACCTCTCTTCGTTCTCTTCAACCTACGTTCTTATCGCCGCTACGTCACCTACGCATTAGGGTGCATTAACGTTTACGCGGCGTCACGGATTAAACTAATGTATCTCAAAGAATTTCCCTGTACCTACGTACCTTTATTAGGTCAGACGGAAAATTACTCGGAATTCGATGTCTTATCTCAACTCCTGTCTTATCCCGCTCTTCCGCGTTTACATAAATCATTCGAAACTTCATAAAACGTTGAAAAAATCTATTGCAATTCGATCCCTGATATCAAATTCTAAATTCACATAGAATAAGGGTGGGTGTCTACGTGTAGAAAGTTGCTTAAACTAATTAAATGTTAATAAATGCAGATTTGAAGCTTTTGCAATACTTTGGTCGAAGTAAACACCGAGTTTCAATTGTATACGGCAGGTTCGAAGCTGGCTTTCAACAATGTGTTAGAAGCAATCAATTATAGTTCAACTACTATTGATCAATTACAAGCATTGTTGCAAAGTACGCAACTTCAGTTTCAGATGTACTCGGAAAAAGCTCAACTCGAGCTCTACTTGCGAAACATTATTCTCCGCCGAATTAAACAAAACAAAAAAAAAAAAGAAAGTCGCGCGATTGCACTTACTTCGCGTACACGCATATCCTTATGTACACAAAAATAACAACACACACGCGAGCCGTAAATCTTAGTATAAAGTACGAAATTATTCCGCCAGCGAGTTTGAAATTCCACTCCGAGATGCTACGCTAATGAAAGAACTTTTTCCTTTTTACTCACGAAAATTCCAGCGAGTACGGGGCAATCCAAATATTTACCCGGCTCTATAATTAATGTACAGGAGAAAAAAGGGCTCGCTCGGTTTTTGTGCTTTATCGAAAATCGAAGGGGACATTGAAGATAAAATAACTGCACAGACACGGGTCTGACAATAATAAAAATTAGATTAGAAAGCAGGAAGAGGAGGAAGGGTGAACGCATAGGTGGTTGCGTGCAAACCTAGCCGTTAATTCCACAAACGAGCGGCAACGCTGGACCGCGGTCTACAAAGCGCCAGTACTGCGCAACTCGTAAAGAGCTCGCTTAATTGAAGAATGCAATAAAAAAGCGGTTGTGCCTTCCCCAAGAATCCCCTTGGCGTCCCCTTCCTCTTCTCCGCCACCCCCGCCCCCTCCCCCCACGCGCCTTCTCTTTCTTCCCGTACTGATTACACGAATTTAATAACAAAAGGGAAACGGGTAGGACGGGTTTTTAAAGACCATCAGTGGAACACTTTCCGGGCTGACTCCGTGGTTCCGACCTACTTTTTACTTTTTTTTTCTTCCTTTCTTTCCCTCATTTTTTCGACTTCAAAGAATTTTTCGACCGCGCGAAAAATTGCGAGAGAAATTTTCGGTCGGAATGTAAGCCGATGTAATGCAAGTTCGTTATCTAAAATTTCTGGAGAAATTCGATTCTGGATCTATCGATACTTTTACACTCGCTTACTCGGGGTGGGGGATGGGTTAGTCGGGGATTAATGAGTACTCCAAGTAAAAATACGTAAAGTGCTTTTGAAGATAATTTAAATTTGTTCAATAAACTTCGTTTAACTTGCCTTTTAAGATCATTTATATTGTAATAGAAAGAAAAGTTTATTTAATTTAACAGTTTATTCCGATGATTTACATATTTCATTAAAACTTGGGCCCTAAATAAATAATTGTTTTAAATCTCGTTAAAGAATTACATACTAATTTTTAAATCGAATAATACTTGATCACACTAAGAAACAAAATTGTATTAAAGAACCAGTTAACAAGCTACACAAAATTTCGTGACAAATTCTTTCTTCGTTAATCGTGCATGTCGGCGATTAAACCATACTTTAAAAGTACAAAAAGTGAAAGATTAATCGTTTGTAAAATATGAAAAGTACATCGTAGAAAGAATAAGCATGAAAAAAGTTGAAGCTATTTGAGCTGTTTGGACGTTCGACCGATGACCGTCAATCGATCAGCTGTGCAAGCTCCCCCGTTCTCGCGAGTACGCGCGAGCTCGCAATTACAATCTCTAGCGAGCTCGCGATTAATAGCCAAAGCAATTTGTTTCCTCGGCGCTTTGGCAAAAGCCTCGGGAAATTTTACCTGGATTGTTAATTGGGTAATATGATGCGCTTATTAACAATCTACGCAAATTTACCTCAGTTCCGCGGAAAAGAGTTCGTAATAAATTATTCTCCACCACGTAAGAAAAGGAAATTGTAACCAATAACCGTTGATCACATTCAAAAATTTTGATACGAAGAGCCGTCTGCTACGTTTCATTTTATTAATTACCTCGTTAAATTCCTTTTCATATAATATTCCAGCGGCATATAAGTGGATATTTGAATAGATGGAATATCGACGATCAATTTCGGTCAAATAACTGATTAAATACATTTTTAATGCTTTCCTTCATTATACTACGAAAATTATTTTTGCCTCTGGCAACGCGCAAATGTTAATAATTTCCTAAAAATATTAATAAATATATATATTAATATTGGATAGACGCATACATCCATACATACATACATATAGGTATATAAATCCGATTTCGAATTGTAAATCGTGTTTGCTTAGATATTGCAAGAGTGTCAAATTAGTCAGGAGTTACTTACAAAAAGCACGCCTGGACATAAGTCCGTTAACGCTGTTAAACGTCGTCCTTTCATTGCGCACGCAAAGATCAAGAGGGAAAATATAAATCAGAATTTATGCGGCCTTTTTACTCTTTACGTTTTTTTTTCCTGAGATTAACGTATAATTAACCTCCCACGCTTAATCCTTTGTACGGGAGTTCTAAGTGTACTTATCACCTTCTTTTTCATTTTCTTTTATCGTTTAACAATGGGAAATTTACAGTTTAACAGTGGTTATAGGTACTTCCATATTAAAAATAATTTTATTCGTATGTTTTATTGACTCATTTTTCCTCCCCAGTGATTTATTAAAATTTTTTTATTTAACATAATTCTAAATATTACATAATATAAAGTTCAACTTGATACAATTAAGTGCTTTTTGTAAATGATTTACTATGTCTATAACCTTTTTTTAAATTAAAAATAATTTATAAATATTTATATAAACTACGTATGATCTCGTAAATTATTGCAGACTGAATGTGTATGTAAACATAAATTAAATTTTAATCGTATAATCTAAATAAAAATAGGTATAATTTATTCAAGTAACAAATACGTACGTAAATAATTAATAAACCCAATTTTTTGAGGACAATTAAAAACGTTTGTTTCCATCGGTTTATCGCGAATTTCGCCGAGATACATGGAATCGTAAATGAGGCATAATAGGTACCAGCATATATTATGCTGGGAATATAAAATAATAGAGGAGTGGCAGAAGCACGCGTTTAACATGGACAAACACGTAATAATTCGTGAACGAATAGCTGATTTGCTGTTGTATTGTCGGATAAATATGAAAACACCAATAATCTCGCTGTGCAAACCACAATTGTTAATTAAAGTTTGAAAAATAAATGAGAATTAAAGTTCGGGTAGCGAAGAATCTATATGTATGTTTGATATTCGCAGATAAAGAAAATAGACGCCTAAGGTGTTAAACTAGTGAGAAAATCAGTGAAAAAAATAATAAATTTCTTTCAGTGATTGCGTTTTGGAATTGACAATTGTAATGGTCCTTAAGCAAATACTTGTAAAAAAATTTAACAAATTAATGGGCATAGAAGGGATTCCAACATCGCAATATAAAGAGAGTTATAACTTGTTCATCAAAATCAACTAACTTCCTTTCATTATAATACATAAACAGAAAGAGACTGCACACTAAAATTTCGTGTTAAAATGAGTTTTTCATTTTTCTTGCTATAATTTTCGGAAAATAAAATTTACTATTCGATCATCAACGGGAATTAAATAAAACACTGTAGAAATGAAGGCGAAAAAAGGAATTTAAAATTTTTGTTTTAAAACACTGACTTGTCCCCTTAATCTTGAAGTGACTAGGCGTAATATATAGAAAAAAAGAGAAACAATGTGTGTATGCATCGGTTTTACATTTTTCAAACCCATAATTTATCAATCTTAAGCGGGTTCTGAAAGCTTTTTATTTCTTCCTTTTTCTTTTTCGTTCTTACTCACACTTACTTATATCCCGCACTATACGCGATCAAGAATCGTTCAACCTACTGGAATGTGCTTATTTTATGTGCTCAGTTTAAATTTTCAACAAAAAGCGTTGAAAAATTTTGAACAGCTAAGTAAATATACCTTTAATAAATATATTATTTTCTTTTTATTATGCTACAGAGATAATTACTTTAGTATAAATGATATTAACAATTATCACTTTTAAATATTATACACGGAAAAAATAAGTTAGCTGGAATAACGAATATCATTTTTTTAAATTAACAAACGACTATATTGGTAATTGCAATGAAGTATTCGATAAAAAGACCAAATAAATTTGATTACACATTTATTTAGAAGACTTATTAAATTCTTGGAATTTTTCAAAAGTAAAATTTCTGTCATGGGAAAAATACGTAGCGACTAAATGATAATTGATACACATTCATTTGTAGCAAATATTCTTATCTCTCAGTGTACGTATGTAACTTAAAGATTACGTCCTAATTTAAGGATTAGAAATTTTACCCAAACTAATTATAATTTCAGAAGAAATTAATGTTGAAACACTAAGAAGCTTTACAACAACAATGGTTCGGCATATTATCCTTCGATAGGGACCTCACGTTTAAAGCAAACATGTACAAGCTAAAGTAATTTATATCAAATTATTTACTTTTTTCCATAATGTTAGTAGTACTTGCTATTATTATAATGTATATCTTAAGAATCTGAAAAATTTTTTGATAATTAATTAAGCCAATTGATCATTAATTACTGATTCTTATGACATAAAAAACTTTTATAAATACGCTTTGTCAATAAACATAAATGGTACATTTGTAATTAAGTTCGAAATAATTAAGATTTACAATAAAAAGGTATTAAATAAAATTGTTAATTATATTAGAAGTATCTTATATTTTTAATAACAACAAATTATTATGTAAAATATACCAAATACGTTCATAAGAAAAGTAAATTATCAATAAAAGACTATCGATGAGTTATATCGATTGCGAATGTTATTAATTCAGCAAATGCTTAGTGAAATAAACTGACTTTTAATGCACTAACCAAGCTGTTTAAAATTTACGCATAAAAATAAACTAAAATATCAAATACGGTTTAAAAAAACTATAATCATGTATATTTAATCCGAAGTTGTAGGAATCATCGACATTTCAGTCGATGCAAGTATTAAGCTAAAGGTAGAAAGCTAGACGTAGTCTGGCGCCGCATGTGCATTAAGGTCTGTTGCGTTCCTTTAAATTCAAGGAAGTCCTACCTTCCGGACCATTGACTGTCCAGAAATCGATACGCTTTGACGTTAACGGACTCTTGCGGAACTCGAGAATTTCTCCTGGTATCGATGTATAAACCAAAGAGACCCGCAAAGGAGGACGTTCTCTCCATGTAAACGTCCCTACGCGGTGAGAACTGACGGTAACTTCATTTAAGGACCTTCCATGCGCTCCTTCCCCTCTCTCGCGTTCTAATGAACTTGATCGTCGCGTATACACGAGCTTTCCTACGTATATACACTGATGATGCTTTGTAAAATTTCAAACTCGAAATTAGAACTCTCGAGTGTTATTAATAAAGAAACTGATGATGTTCGACAAAAAAATATCCAACTGATGTTTATTGCCAGTTGAAAAAAAATCGGCTGATTTCACGGATCGACTGGGCAAAATCGTACGTATACGTATATACACATCCATTTCACCAATGGTAGATTGAAATTTTTCGTACTGCGCTTTTTCGCGAGCAAACGCACTTTTTTCTCGCTCACATCTCTTTATTCTTCTCGGGTTGTAAATCGCTTTTTTACCCGTCCCGCACTCTAAAAGTCCCATTCAACGTCCGCGGTATAGGACAAAGCTGTTCGTGCGCGGGAAATAAAAAAAATAGAAAGAGAGAGACAGAGAGAGACAGAGAGAGAGAGAGAGTTGGGGTTCGGTGATAAATGATAGTCGCTTCGATGTACATCGAGGACGACGGTTATTCGCGAACTACTCCACCGTAGATTAATTATTTCGCGGCAATCTCGTTCTTTCGGGCTAGCTGACACTTGAGGGAGATCATCGTTAAAAAAGCATTATTGTTATGTGCCTCCGCGGTGGCAGAGAAAAAACCACACACACGCACACCTCTGCGCACGCACACACATACAGAGAGCAGCACACGAGCTACACACCAACCTACCCTACCGTTAATTCTTGCGACTTTTTACGCATCGATAATGGATCGTCACTCGACGCTACGCGGAATCGTAACACTCCGACGAGCTCTACAGGCATGACGCTGTTTCACTTTCCAATTAACTTTTTCCGAGCGCCCACGAAATTTCTTGTTTGCGCGGAGCAAAGCGTAAAAAAAATGTCGAGATTCCGTTATGAATTTTATGCCGGACAAAAATATCAGTTCAATGCGAGATTCTCGGATTTACTCGGAGGCTAACAATCTGGAATGAGAGATTTTTATCAGGATTTCCAGGACGATGTAAGAGTTCCTCGATAATTGTATTTTCCATCCTTATCTTAGTCTAGTTTAGTTTTTTTCTTTTCAAACTTTGTTTTGATACTCCCATACTCCTCGAATACGCTGTTGCAGTAATAGAACGTTGTCTTAATCGTTATACACGTACAGTTTTAGCGTAAAAAAGCGTGTTTTTAATTATTACTTTGCTGTAATAGAAGTTAAGCTTCTTCGAGGTTAACTCCCACTATACCTTTTTTACTGATATTGTAAAACTGTTTTATAAGTGTATTTACTTAACAACATCTGGCTTAGGATAAGAAACTGTTTCACTTTTTGACTCGTATTTCTCTTACTGCCTTTTTGCAGACAAATATTTACTAACTTTATTAAACGTATCTGATTAAAATTTTCGATACTCTTTTTATTCAATACTTACAATAACCGATTATAAATAAAATATAATGAATACATTAAAATATTTGTACTCTTATACCGTCTCGAAGTTATTGTTATTGCAAATAAATCGTAAAGCGTTACGCGAAAAGAAAGCACCGGAAAAATCGTTTCTCCCATCATCTTCTGTCGTTTCGAAAAACCAAATCCACTTTTCACCCGCCGAAATTTCAGAATTCTCGCGTTGTAAATCGTGAAGAACCGAAAGAGAGAGGAAGAGAGAGAGAGATAGAGAGAGAGAGAAAGTCACTCTGATATTCGAGGACGTGCTTGCACCCCCTCGTCCGTAATGTAATGGGCTACTGCGTATATTCAACCCGGCGCGGAATTTCCACTTGCCGTTAGTTGGAAAAGTCGGCCGCATATGTGGGTCGGCTTAGCAGCGTTTTTCGCAAGTACAAAAGCTCACGGTGCGCTCCTCATGCTTTCAGCGAATTGACGTTCACCTTATTGCGCAAGCTCATTTACTGCATCGTTTATGGGGAAAAGCACAAGATCGATCGACTAGATATATATATTGTAAATTTAAATAACTACATGTTACATTACTATACGCGTTATTTTCAAAATAAAGTAAATAAAAATTTTTATTTTATCATATTATAGACACGAAGAAACATATTCCAATCCATTTAATACTTCCAGTCTGTGATTCCGATACCAAAGACTATAGACATTTTTAATACAATATATTTCTTCGTGTATATATATCTCGAGAAGATGCACGTCGATGTATAAAATTGTAAATCATCAATAATTTGAAGAAAAAGTCAATTTAATTTTAATCGTGTGACTATACGCAAGCAATTAAGTTATGCATCAGCCGAACGAAGCCCTTGCAAACAGATGTTAAACCCATAGACGAAATTGGTGATCCAGAGGAAGCCGAACAACGGCCCGTAAACAGTATATAACCTATGTCCATAATGGCAAACGTATCCCCGCGACGGTACAATATTTAACAGATGGGGAACACATCCGTATCACAAAGCAGAACCGCGCGAACAATCACGTCCTACTGGGAACCGTTACCATATTCTGAATTTGTTTGTCGGCCTGTCAGATTTATGTTAAACGCGCGTAATCCCGTGGCAAATGACATTTACAACCATCAAAATTGGTGACGGCCACAAACACCGCGACTCGAGCTTCCGGCGTAAGCACCATAGAGGCAAGACCAAACAGTATTAAAGAATACCATATGCACGATGATGTATTTCAATTACAGGGTTAAGGAGGAGATTTACAAGTTTCCCATCCTGTTCAAATTATATATTATTTTTAACTGTTCAATCCTTCAAAAGTTACGACTAAAGTTTCATTTATTGCAGGAAAAAATATTTTTTACATTTTTACCTAAGTACGATTTTAGGCAACTTTTTTCATGCATTTTATTTTACAATCTTACAAAAAATTTTTATAGCGAAATTCAACTTTATATTCTTTTTTTAACTTTAGGAAAATACTGATGCACTTAGAAAAAAGGTAAAAATAAACAATTCTTTTTGTACCTTTGGTATTGACCGAGGTGAACTTTTAACCTCGCAATATATGTCATTTTTATTACAAAAACTTTTAAAAATAAACGAAAACCATAAATACATTTTTTATTTATTCATTATTTATGATTCTTTAAATTACTCTATCGGAATGTCAGATCGACATATGTTTCAGAAATAAATATTAATTCCTTTAAAAATCGATTAATAAATTTTATTCTAAAGTAAAGTCACTTTACATTATTAGAAATCAATTATACTAACAATATTAGAAAATTTCTCTCTTCTTACAATTTTACTATTTTCAGAAAATAATTATACATTTTACATTAATTAATACTATAGTCCGTGCATACTTTCACATCATTGTATTATTAATGTTCATGAATAGTATAATACATTACAACGCTAACGGAACTGGCAGAAAATTGACGAGGTTGGCCTGTCCAATAAACTAGAAATTGCTGAGTTCTGTTAGTGAAACTCTGTTCAAAATTTATAGAGAATATAAGTAAAAACTCAACAACCGATATTGATCACGTCATTTCCACAAATGTCAAATTGACAATATTTGTTATATAACACATTATAACGCATTTGCAAGGATAAAATATCCTTGGTTAACGTAATATGTTTGAATAAACCATATCCAGGAGCGTCCAATCATCGTGGCACATGAATTTACAATACCGCGGTAATTAAGGAAAACGTATATCAAAGGCAAAAAAAATATTGAAAATACAAAGTGAAATGAAAAAAAAGAAGATGTAAACACAGGTGCGAAGAATATAAATCATAGTACGGTCGCAGACGTGTAAAATTCCGTGGATGATTCCCGAGGTATTTGCGATATTCTACGGGGGCCCAGGCGCGAGATCCTCTTTCACCCGGAACAGTGTTCGGCTAATTGGCTCGACGCGTGCTTCGACGTCTCTTCGGCCCTCCTCTGTGTACACGAGGATACGAGGCTAGCACGTCCTAATTCGATGGTCCGACATGCGGTATACGAAGGAGGATCAAGGGAGAAGGGGTGGATTCGAGGATTCGAGAAGTGAGGATCACGAACGAGGTCCCCCGGATCACGTTGATCTAGCCACAAAGGACCCGCGATACACGCGCGTGCCCTGGGTATTGATTCGAGTTATTAACAACTATATACTGCCCGGGTATTATTAATCCTTTGAGCGCAAACCCGTAAGGAGCGAACTGACGAAAGTAATTCGACCGCGCGCGATTATCGATCCCACCCCCCCGACCTTTTGCAACAGTACACACACGCACATACACATATTGGTTTATCAATTTGCATAAATGCCTAGGTTACTTCATACGACGGCTTACTTACCTGCAAACTTGATCCGCGTTCGGACTTGGATTCAATGTGTTTCATTTGCGGATGACGAATGATTTATCGGTACGCTAGCCTCCACGGATCGGTGGACACTGTCGAATTACGATTTCAATCGAATTGATACCCTCCGATAACTGTTTATTCGCTCTTTAACTGCGTTTAGTACATTCACTAGACCATTTTATGGCGATTCGCATCTATATTTATGCGAAAATCTGAATAACAATTTTCTTAAAAAGGTTCTACGCGCCGGCACCATTAGACTAAATTAAATTGCTAAATTTTCTGTAAAGTTTAACTCTGATTATTTCAAAGTTTCTAACGATCGAGAGAATTCAACATTTGACCAATCTTCACATCGTTTAATATTCTCTTTAATGGTATACCTTGTGTACATAACCTTTGTAGGGTAATTTTCGTTGGGATTCTACGCTTTGGTTCATTTAATCAAACTTGTAAAACAATGTAACTCTCTACATAATGACTGAGGAAGGTTAATTTAAGTTTATGTACATTTTAGACATACTTTGGATATTAGAATACCTATAAAATAAAACTAATATATAACTATTATATGTGTTCATTTATCTTTACCTGTAAAATAGCACTATATTGTACTAATTACTAATTTGCTTTGTTACACGTAATGTTAAAAATGTCGCACTCTACATTGATTCTAATCGTATATAAGTTTCATGGGAAGAAACATTACTATCCCGTTTAGACGCCCTAAAAAGCGTGAAATTCAAAGGACACTACACCAACAACCAAACAAATCTCTTGAAAGATTCATCAAATTCAAGGCATCTTCTACTACCCCTATATACCAACGAGTCTATTAAAAGTGATTTTAAAGTAATTAAATCCCGACGAGTACACCGGGTAATTTATTCATGCGCAGCAATTCAAGTTTTTTTTTTCCTTTTATTTTTTTAACCACAGCATTTACACGCGCGAAAAACTTTCGATGCCGGAAAAGCGGACGTTTTACCCCCGATTTGCTAATGTTCGCGAAGAATAAAAAAAGAGAGAGAAACTGCACGGGACGCGCGATCGTTCGTCACAAAGAAAATTGAATTCCTCGCGTCGAAAAGCTTTAGGATGAAATTTATGGCGCATGTGCCTTTAACCTCGACAATACGAAACGACGAAAATACCGGGGGTGGGTTGAAGGGAAGGAGGGGCAGCTAATCGATCTACGGGAAAAACTGACAAAAACCAGTCACTCCTATTATTCGTGCTCGCGATTGTCGTGGTTCTGGAATGATGCACGCAGCGCAGATACATTTTCTTGTTATCCGTCTCTATTGGAAAGACATGGTTCTGCATCCATCTTCGAATAAACGACATTGCATCTCCGTTCGTTTCTAAATTAAATTTGAATAATTGCATTCGATTCTTATTATACCTTCACTAAAAATATAATTTGTAACTTACTTAACGAAAGCCGATAGCTTTGAAATTGAAGCAATAAAAAATAAAATTTAACATTAAATTATTTTTAAAATTAGTGCTTAAGTAAAAAAATTGTTTCTAATAATACGAGAACAGCTTTGTTCGTAAATAAATTAATTTAAATTAAATGAAAATACAGTTATACTGATGAAAATAAAAAAAAGACATGTTTGCTAATAATTTACATAAGATAACTTTTAAATTTGCGTTTGATATTACAGAAATAAAGTAATCACGAGTATTGCATTTCTTAGCTAAGGAAAAACGAAATCGAACTTTGAAATGTAAAGTAACTTGGCAATATAAAGTAACGAATGAGCCGTATTTCCTTACACGAATTGCTTTTACCTCGTTTTGTAACAGTTTCTTTATCGATAAAATCTTTATTTTCCAAAGACTCTGTTTAAGAAATTAAATTATCCAAACTTTTTCTTAAATATTCTATTTCATTAAGAAGCGTGGAGCTCACTAACTTTACATTGAAATCCTCTTTCAAATAATAATAATTATTTAATGCTTGGATTTAGAAGCTTCTTGAATAAATTGTACGTATGAAAATAATTTATTAAAAAAGTTTTATGTTTTTAAACACCTATTTAATTCCAAGCTTCAAATAAGTTTTTTAATAATTCATTCTTCAATGCTCCACTATAGTACCTCCTTCGAGTACGAAAACACGGATAAAGTGATTTTTTTTTAAATAAAGTACTCTCGTAAAATATGTGCTAAACTTGAAAAGTGATTATGAAACAATATAGTTTAAAAAAAACTATGAATAATATATATATTCTACATGACTTGTCTTATGAATTTTACTTGTACATATTATAAAATGTACCAAGGTATTAGACGTGTAAAGCCTTCGATGTAATAGAATCGTAGTGAATAATAGCAGAAATTTATCGAAATCGAAGTGCGAAACCTAATATCGTAACATCCAGCGCGATCGAATCTAATTTTCAACTCTAGTGCAATCAATTTGAGAAGGTTGTCAATTTAAAAATTAGCTTCTTTTTAAATGTTAATTTATTCAATGTTGAATCGATGTACTTATTCGCTTTAGAAAATAAAATGTCTAAGTAAAAATAGATATACATCTCATTTACAATAATATTAAACTAATTAATTTTAACTATATAAAAAATAAAAAATCTTAAATCGTTATTGAATCTCGATACTATCGTCAAAAATGATAAAAAAAAAACTTAAACCGTAGTTCGAAGTCATATAACGAGTGTCCCGAAATTTCGTAAACCCGTAGACCGTCACCTTTAACAAACGACTTGCTCGAGCTGCCACAAGAAACCCTCGCACATTCCCCGCAGATGCGCGTTCGCGCGGCGCGAAAAAAAGTCGTGCAGGAGGCAGCGACGGAAGAATGAGAGAGCGTTCAAAAGAAATATATGTTTACCGCCCCCTCATAATGTTTCCTTGAAAAGGGGCTCGAAGAAAAAGTGGAGCTGCGATGATCCTTGCGAGCATTAGCCTTCCCCAGGAGTAATAACCTGTGGCGCCATCGAAAGCGAAAAGAATGTATATCTATATATTTATCTGTGTGTACCAAGGTGACGGACGTCGTCAAGTGATTTGCACTGTCTGGTTGGATTAGGTAATCACGTAGTTTGATCCACGTGATTGATCACAAGTGCTTGCTTCTATTTAACCTGTCTATCATCATTTCATGGGTAATTATCAATCGACCTGCGCATATATGATGGACGCCTCATTTTAATAAAATGTTCTACTTTTATTGTTGCGTTAAGACATTAAATTAACTACGCAATAAAATTAATATTACCTACTACTAATTAATTTTCTGAGGAATATTTAATTTCCCTGCAATTGGTTGACTAAACACCCACTTAGTTTCCATCAATTTTGTTCTTGTATGCAAGATTAACAGCGCAAAAGCATCTGAATTACAGTAGAATTGCAACTGCATTTAAGAATAATAATTAATACAAGCCAAGCTGAAAATATCTGTAAATTATCTGGCATTTGCAATGAGAAGAAATACAATCAAATTTAAGGTGTATTCGCCCCACGAATGACGTATATTAAGATAATGTCAGTTTCTCCTGGTTGAATAAAGCAATTTTTACCAAAAAACATAAATGTACTGGAATAAACGAGCAAAAAAGCAAGCTATTTTACTGTCTACTTCGGCAAAAGAAATAAGAGTATGAGTTAAAACGAATTAATTCACATTTATCAACTCTCATTGCATCTACTTAAACTTAAAAGGTTTATCGTCTTCCACGTTTATCAAAGTAAAATACCCAATGAAATATTTATCAATTTTTTTCCACCTAATTTAAACACTCACATCGGTCTGTAAAATAAAATAATTAAAATGATTAAAGAAAAATAGAGATAAATGAACAAAAGCAAATTGAATATAAATTGTAGAATGTAATTGATAATATTGGTATTCGGGGAATCGAACCGAATAAAATATATACCGTCCCGTGTAAATTACTTTTGCGAAAAGTTACAAAAGATATAAAACAAAAGAACCGGCTGCGTCAGGATGGTGGGAACTACATTTAAATCGAGGCAACTGGCGCAATGGTGATTGCTATTTAAATAGCCTTGTTTCGGGTAAATAACTCTTCCGCGAACAATGCCTTTTCATCACTTCCGCCAATTCGTTTGACTGTGTCGTCAGTTAGAGCCTTCCCATTCAAAATTTTCACGATAATTTACAACACATTAGCTATAACCTACTGCTAATTACTCTTCTTGAACTCTACGGTAATTGTACCAGTTATTTTATTGTAAACTGCTCTAGACAATACACGCACAGGACCAAGTATCTCGAAAATATGTTATAAATTTCGCTAGAACGTTCAACAAAAAATATTACTACGTGCATTTTTCAAGTAAATATGTCAAAAATTTCAAACTCCGTAACGAAAATTTTACGCGTTAGATATACACGTTGGAAATTATTCAAATATATAAATAATTGAGTTTAAATAACTACATTAGTGTTTGTGAAATAACAATAAATTTTGGTTTAACTATTGTCACTTTTTATTAAAATTAATCCTTTAATCCACAAGGGAGTAAAATTGGATTTTTAAAAGAAATAATAGTTTACTACATATACTATAAATAATAAAACAAAAAATATTATTTATTTTTTTCCCTATCAAATATTAAGTTGAAACAAGGAAAATGTATATTTTAATATAATGTGTACTTTACTCAGAGTATATTAGAAAATTCCTATCATAAAGTGCATTTTTTTATCACGCTTCCATTCTGCCATTTGGTTACTAGAAAGTGCACGAACATTTTCTAGGCTGTTTCTTCTGGAACATGAAAGAAGCTACAAAACAACGACCTCGAGCATTTTATTCCTTAAAATTACTACCCACGGTAAAACCTACGACGCAATAAAAAAAAAATTATCAATATTCTGTCCATGATAAAAAAAAGAGATTAATAATTTTCATAATCAGTTAAAATTTTAAAGTAAGAACTACTTATTTTTATAATAATTTTCATTTATCCACTGATTTAATAACATAGTAATAGTTATCAACTGTAAAAGAATGTCATATAATAGCAAGATATGCAATACTATCATACCCTTATCGTTAATGATCACTTGATTGATCCTATAAACATACATCGTAGTATCAAGATGATAGATACGAAGTCAACATTCGCGACAATCCCATTATCGGCGATAGATGTCGATGCGTATTTTATCAGTCTTACACTTATTTGACATAAATCTACATTTAAAAAAGGAAGTATTTGAAAATGTGCGAATTTTACGCAGTAGTAAAGAAAAATATATTATCTATTATAGTTTATTCCATTTTTAAAGATTTATATGTGTACTATAATGCCACCACTACGAGAATATGAAAAGGAAAAATAATATATATATATGTATATATGTGTGTACGCGTAAGTTTTAAAAAGATTATCTTATTTTCTATAACACAGACTGCCGCTTTGAACGAACAACTCGTATAAGGCAATAAAACCAAGTGAACGTCAGCTAGAAACATTTCGTTGGTATTATATCAACTTCACAGCGGTACACATATCTTTGGTTATTACGTAGATACGCATATATATTTACTAAGTTATTATTCAAATAAATATGTGTACGATTTAAAAGAAATAATTTTTTTGAACTTTAATTTTACTCGATCTTTTCGAGAGCACATTTCTTCCTTTTGCGAACGTCAGTTTGTCATTCTCAAAAAGAAATAGGGTATTGAAAAGTTGTAAAATTTATTATCGAAAAAATAGTTTTCGATGAAAATAAATAAATATTTTCGTTTGACCGCCATCTTTTTGAAAACGTAAAAAGTGATCAGGGTGAAAATCGAAATCACCTAGGTTGAAGGATTGAGAAGGGATCGATCGGATACGAAATTCACAGACGACGTAGTACAAATAAGCGGTAGCTCGGAGCGAATATACGTCAGGTGCCTCGGTGGCCGTAACTTCCCTTCCCCGGTAACTGGTACGAAACTCGCGCTCGCGCGAGGGAATTTCAATGAAAAATACCGGGCTCTAAAACTAAGCCAGCTGCATATCGCAGAACCGTGGAATTCGGTAAAACGGTACTGCGCGCGGACGTATAAAGGGAACGAGTGACTTCAAGAGCAGGTGCACCCAGCGACGAGAAAAGGAGGGAAAGAGAGAGATCGAGAGAGAGAGAGGGATATATCCTTCCAGTATAAGCGTTGGTATTATCCTTCTCATAATTTTCCTACCGGCTTAGGTACCAGTCGTACACTGCTTTCATAAACTCGAGTGAAGGTTAAGGGTTGAAACTCCACCGACCTTATCGGGATACCCTCGTTTTTTTTGTTCCACTCCCCCCACCCCCTCTTAAGAAGCCACGGGCCAAGGAACTTTACCACTTAGCTTGTTTCCTTGTACCTTGCTAGGTTCTACCTCGTTAAACCAGGCGAAAGTGAACCGAGCTTTGAACTTCACAGGAGGTACGACGAGGTGTTATCTACCGAGATTACGTGCTCCTTGAAAATTTCTCCTTTGGCCAATTTTGGAATTACATTCTACCCTCCTGAATATAAAGAGATTATATACGTACACACACACACATATATATATACATACACATAGATACATATCTTAGGTGTTTACGTGACTTGTACTCAAGGATATAAGAAAACATTGTCCGGTGGTTAATAGATTCCATTCGCTTTATCAGCTTGTTTTCTGCAAGTGGATTACTGGCCATTGAATTAATTAGCCTCTTGTAACTTTCAATTACGAGTAAATAACTATTCGTGTTCTTTTTCCTTTTATTCTCTTTCCTTTACTTTTTTGCAGAAATAAAACATGTTTGAATTGCACTTCCGATTAGGGGCTGTAAAATATTAGTTCAACCGCACAAAATTTTCAGAAACCTTTTCGAAAATGTCTCCTCATAATTCAAATGCTGCGAGAACAAATATTTTTCTTCTGCAAAATGCATTCTAAATTATTATTATTCAAAGTGAAATTATTTTATAGAAATTTAATAACCGCGTGACGTGAATTGAATAGGTTTAGCGTACGATCGAACGAAAATAAATATACCTACATTATTCTTACAAAAATGTCTAATAAGTGACAAAAAATGACAATTATAGCATGTAAACGCGTAATATTCATTTCCTCATCAACTATTTTTAAGTCGGTAATTTATAATGGATCCAGACACTGGAAGTAATGAACCACCTAAACTTTAAAAATTCTTTAAGAACTTAGCTCGTTCGGTTAACTTTTTGACTCGTAATATGCATGTTAAGCTAAGTTTAACTCCAACAAAAAAAATATATATACATATAATCGTTTTAAAATATTCTTGATTTTTAATTTCAATAGCTACAGCACTATAAAAAAAGGTCGGATAAAAATAACAAAGATACCATTAATTTTAATATTCAAAAATTTATAGCTGGATATGAAGCATAAAACTTTTTTTTACGGTTTTATGTACAATCCAAGTTTTTAATAGTTACATTACATTTTATACTTCGATGTATACGGCGTAATAAGTTTTTAAATATTATAACATCGATACACTAGAACCATAATTTTTATAAAATACGGTTAAAATCAAAGCTTACAAATATTTTTTAATTAAAATTCGTAGAATGAAGTATTTCCAAAATTAAATATCAAGGAATTTCAGGTAAATATTAGTCAGTGATCGAAAATTGTGATAGTAGAATTGCACTAAATGAAGCTTTGACGAGGCTCGAGTATGTATTAAATGAAGTTAATTATAGATATCGATTTACGGAATCCGATCTCTATGAAACTAGCGAATCGAGCGACAGTTTTTTTTTATTATTATATTGAGCTTCGAAATGTACCGGTGGAATCCTTGGACAGAGACACGAACAGACTACGAATCCACTTGTAGAAATTGCTTCCTCGCTCGGACGGCTAAAAGGTCGTAACAAACACACGTTCAACACGTGCTTGAGTACGGAACATTTTCGTCCGTGCGTCGCAAAGCGAATCGTCAATCTCGGATAACTGCATCATAAGATTACTTTTTTATAATTCAATCACAATTCTAGCTTACTTAATATTGTACCAACCAGAAAGTGCATTGAATATACATACGCGCTGTATGTATTATACATTATTTTAGCGCACACTCAATAAATTAAAACATGAAATTTTGATATTTGAAAAACAATTTGTATGTAAGTAGTTTTAGAAAAGAATCTTATTAGAGTTACTATAATGCGTTCCTTGAATTGACAAATAAATGATGAAGCACTCAGACAAAAAAATGTACTTGTAGAATGATTAATATCGGTAAATGTTAAATATTGCAAGGTATATTTTACTGTACTTGATTAATTTATAATTTATGCAAATAAATAAAAATTTTAATTTTAAATTTGGTAGGTTAACATGATGCAGCAAACGTAATTTAATAAATATTCATGGACTGCATGTCAAATATTATTCGTATAAATAATATTTAATTATATGTGTTTCTGATTAATTTATAATAATAAACAATATAACAATGCTTTTCTTGCTATTCTTGCAACTGCAATGTTTCATTGTATCTCAAAAAAGGATATGTATTCATATATATATATATGTATAATAATAATTAACTCGGTAGAATCACGCGAAACCTTCTTAATTAAAGCTCACTTCCAAAACATAAATTATTATATCCGGAAAGAAGATTATCTTTCCTGCGAATGAAATAGAAATTAAAAAAAATTCGAGAGTAACAAAAAGGTGGCAGGGGGAAAGAGGAGAAGGAGTGAAGAGGGTTGGATTAAAATAATAAACAAAACCACGTTATCCGAGTTAAAAGCGGAAAGAGATTCGGAATGTAACACTTTCGTGGAAGCAGAGTTGAAACTCGGTTACTCCAGCATTTTTCCCAGGGTAGCTTCTAAGTGACCACGATAGACGGACTTTTTTTCGTGTTCTACTTTAAAATCCCACTACCCGCAGCACTTTCAGCTGCCCTCTCTTTTCATACAACACATACTTTTACGTGGGTAGACGCACACGCACAAACACACACGCACACACGCACACACACACACGCACACAGTTAGATTTTTTTGTCTAGAATATGCGTGTATATACCCGTCAAATAAAATGGGAACGGTATTGCAATTTCGCGGCGAGTCTTCCGCCATACGTCTTCTTCGCGGTTTCGTCTCGTTATTTTCCTCTTTCCCCAAAGCTCATGCTTTATTTCGCGAGGCCGGGGGAATATGCGACGATACGCGTCACGATGCATCTCAACGTAGACAAGCGGACGAACGAAGACGAAGCGCCACCGGGGGTACCTTGAAATATGATCGGAGCCTTCCCTTCCCTTTCCTTGTCGGTCTGTCCCTCTCGCTCACTCGCTTACTCCTCTTCTTGTGGCTGAGCGACGCGCTTGAAAGACACGGTTTTCCACTCTGCAGGGACAGCCGAACTTCCCTCGGTGGTTTTACCCCGGCGTCGAACGCCCTGGAAAAGCAGCTCGCGCGTAAATAAATTTCGGGCCAAGTTGCCGCGGATTCCCTACGCGAAACTTGCTTCCGACCTGAAGGTAAGGGGATGAGAAAGGGTGAGGCGAAGTGGCGAGAGGGGACTTTGCCCGCAGATCCCCGGACAAGCGCCGGACGAGGCTGAATAAACTTTAGGAGGATTCCTACTGATGCGACTACTGTAGCTACTGAATTACTTGCATTCGAATCTATATACACGTATATGTGCGGGTGTTGGTATGGGTGTGGATGTGGGTGTATCTGTATGTATACCGCGAAGCAGCTTTAAGTAGTAGAGGTCAATCTGCGACCAGACTCTCTATTGTTGGACTTTTTCGTTGTTTACACTTTTTACTCAACGAATTTCCTATCTGGAAAAATATTTTCTTATGTGCGAAATATCTCCTGTCTAAATATTTGAGAATTTTGGTAAACAACTTGAATGTATTTATACTTTTATCCTTATTTGTCGAATTATAATTAAATAAAATGTTTACCATACGTTTATTTCTCTTCATAAACTATCAGAAAATTATATCTGGAAGTAAGCAATGTATCCGATGAGTTTCAATTTTCTCGTACTCGAAGAATTCGGCAAATTCATTAATCCCGGAAATTAACGAAAAAAGAAAAAAAAAGAAGGTCGAATCACTGCGCCATGCAACAATATCATTAACCGCGAATCTCGTAATCCGGTCGAAATTACACGCAATTACGTCAAATTAAGATTCCGTCCGAGCTCCGTTGGAATTTAATACCGAGGATGATTTTCTGGCGCGGCGGGCTTTTACCCGTATATCAGCGAACTTCGCGGCTCGCTGACCAGAGGTTTGCCAACGAGCGATTCCAGGACACACGCCGAGCTAATAACCGAGGAAAAGAGACTCGAACCACCACTACCACCGTATACTGACCCGTATAGATATATATTGGGTCACGTTTTTTTTTTCGTTTCTCGAGAAAACGATCCTAGAGATAACGCGGACTGACACCCTCCTCGTAATTTACTCTGGTCGAGAGACCGAAAAAAGGCCCTAGTCACTCAGTCTTTCTCACTCCAGATGCTACATCACACGGATCAATTTTCTCTACCGCTTGGCCCTCCGTATAAAAAACGTTCGTACCGTTTTCTTCTTCCTTTTTCTCACCCGAAATATTTTTTATTTATTTTTTCGGCCCCGAGTATGTGCGTAGGCGTTTTCTCATGTGGGCGATGACGTGTTAAATTCGTATACGAGAGAGTGAAGAGGAGCCCCGCACGTTGCACGTGAAATTGAATACAAATATTGGATGGTAAAAGGCCTCGCTATGAAAGTTCAATTAGATGCAAATAAATCTTGAGCCGTTGTTGCTTCACCTGAAAAGCTGTTCAACAGTTTAAATGTATGTCTGTCTATATATATATTTCTCTGATGTTTCGAACGCATAATTTATGCTCGCGTAAATAATGCTGGATAAACATAATCCGCGCGTGTCGCGAATTTTGGTATTTATTTAATCGGAGAGTTGAAGGAACATTGATAATTTTTCGTACATTCGATCGTCGATGTTATAATTAAATGTTTTTCTTTTTATAGTATATGTTTTATTTACTCTTTTATTCATCGGTTTTGGATACACGCGAGAAAAATAATTAAATTCCTTTGAAAAATCACGGAAAATTTGATTGCGATAACTATAACTATTTTTTTCTTAAAATCACAAAGTAGAAGAGCTTTAAAATACTATCGAAGCGAATCGGATATCTGAAAATTTCGACAATGAAACATTTGGATCAAGAGCGCAAACCGAAATGTTTGACGCATCCAATAAAAATTGAGCGCGAGCACCGACAAGTGCACGTACACGCGCCTCGTGCATGCAAACCAGCGATAGTTTCAACGACAATCTCGAGTGCCCTAGAGGCGTGTGCGCGTTCAAAAATCTAATGGAAAGAAGTTGCAGACACGTAAAAATTTTGATACACGCGCGTCTATGTGAAAATCAAGACGCGAATTCAACCTGGGAAAATGACTCGAGCTTGATTTTCCAGGACGAAATATCGAGAATGAATTCGTATGGGACGACGAGGATACAGGTAGACAGAGCCAAAGTGAACCTTCTCGTAATGGAAATTGCATGTAAGTCGGGTAGCGCCTTGAGCAAGAGGCAGGAATAACTTGAATTTGACGTTTTTTTCCCTCTTCGTTTTTCCATAAACAGTACCTTGACTCTTTCTCTCTCACTCTTTCACTCCTTTCTTCTGAAAAATTTACATTTCCCGGGGTTTCTCAAATAAATGCAAATAAGTCGAAAGAAGCATAAATGGGGAAAACGAGTGAGAAAAAAGTGCGAGAGGGAGGGTGCGCGCGCGGGCGAAGTGGGTCAATAGTCTCGGGCTTGTCCTCGTTAGGAGTAACGATTCTCTGAAAGAAATTGTTCAACTTTATCCAGCGCAAATTTTTTATCGCCAATTAACTATCAGCGTGAAACGAGTGTGGGAAGAATTTAACGAGCTCCACCAACAGTGAGATAATCGACCTAACCTACCGAAATGTTACATGCCCCGTAATAATTTTTCATTCAAGGCATTTTAAATAATGAGAATGGATAGACGAACTTAAATTTCGAAAATCGAGGATCCCAGATAATCCATATATTTTACGTATTTATTACCTTTTATACAGCGCTCACATTATTATAATGAATTTCAGAAATTCTCGTTTCTCTACAATTGATTATATAAGGAAAAAAGAACCGACAATTATTGCATTTAGATCTCGAGATACTCTTCAAGATCTATCGGTTACAAAGAAAACTCCTCGTTAAAGCATTGCTTTCACCGTGAAAAAAAGTTTTCATTCGGCTTTTTACGAGATACGGCGTTGCTTCATCTTTATTTGTGGTACCGCGTGAAACAACGTCGATATAAACATTTTATTAGCCGTGTAAAAAACCCCGGACGTGCTACGGAAGAGGCAGTTAATAAATCAGCAAAGTATTTTTCCACGTCGGATTTAATTTAAAGCGTGAGAAAAGTTTTCTTTGTATACTCTGTGTCTAGATTTTTATATATATATATATATATATATATATATATATATATAAAGATACAACGATACGTCAAAGTTACGAGTTCAATAATTAAGAACCGCATCGAGAAGAAAATACGATTTCGCGACGTATTTCTCTCTCTCTCCCTCTCTCTTTCTTTTGATTCGCCGGGACATCTACAATGGGAAAATGCAAAATTACGATGCGCTCTCGGAGCTGGAACGAGGAGTGGGAAGGAAGAGGTGGATAGCAAGTTTGGCGAGCAACGCGAGTGGAAAGCAAATCGGGAGGGAGGCATACGTCGCCACTGACAAACGCGATCCGTCGCTGGACCCGACAACCCGGTTTACTGACTAGAGTTATGGTTGTTATCGCTTCCCTTTCTATCCCGCCTCTCTCCCTCCCGCCCTTCCTACGTAGTTCAGCGCACCCCACTTCTCTTTTGTGCTTCTTGCCTTGGCTCTGCTATAAAAAATGAACGTACGCTTATCAAAACTCGGGGCTCTAATGGTATCAACAACATTTCTTCGGAGGGCCTTTTCCTCGAGGTAATGCGAAAATATTGCTGTAATGCTTTTTACACGGCTGTTTTCAGATTTTAAACGAGATGAACGTTCGTTATACGATTCACTTTTTTTTTCTCCTAACCTTTTGTGTATTATTTTATTTACTTTTTTTTCTTTGTAGATACGATAATGATTGTTTGCTTTATTCGCATGTATAAATAAATATACTGTGGAAAAAAAGAAAGTTTTTCTCGCGGCGATAATTTCAATAAAGCAAACAAGGAAGTTTCGAGTGGCAATGTACACCGAGAATGTTTACATTAGCATAACTGATGACTGGTAACTACGGACCCTTGGAGAAAATGCAAGTATTCTTGTCGTTTCATTCCATCAATTCAGTCTCTTTTATCTTTCATCTCAGTCCCTTAGGTTGGCTCTTCTAAAAATCCATGTCAATGGTGAGGCCAACCGTTTCATTTTTATATACCGCAAAACGAACGGACAAAGAAGAAAAACTTGGAGATATTTCGCTCAAAGCACCCGTCGGTTTTTCTCGCTTTTTGTTAAATAATCATATCCGTAGAGTTATTCGATAAATTGCTTGAAATTTTACTTAATCCACAAAAGACGCTTATTATTGTGAAATAGATCCTCGAGCTTTCTTATGCGTTACTTTCGAAATTGCGTGTACTACTCGGTCTTACATTCGCATACTCAAAAACTGTAAAAGAAACGACAAGCTGTCTCGGTACAGGGTATACGCGAACGAAATTCACGTGAATTACGTAATGCGGAAAGAGCATCCCTCTTTTGCGGCGCTAAAAAGCATTTCCTGTGAAGAAAACTTGCGGTTGAATATGAAAAATCAAGGAAATAAGAAAATTCCCCGCATTTTTCATAATTAAAACGAATGTGGAAAATACGTTTCGTTGAAGATACCACCTACCAGGTAAAAAACCGATGAATCTGACGTGTGAAATAACGATTTGTAGGTGCGCATTAAAATTTTTTACCACTAATTTGCATCAATTTTTTTAAATGTGCATTGTTATGAATAATTATATAAAGACTCGTTTAAAAAAATATAAGACTTTATTTGGTATTATAGTTCACGCTATTTCCCATAATGATATGCAATTGGTACTATTTAAAGTACACTTAACGAAATAGTAGCCAACATGTTTTCCTAATTCGCCATTAATAATTAATTGACCAAATACCACAAGGCAAACTACACTTGGTTAGTTTGACACGCAATTCCGAAACATCAATCCAGCTAGAGGTTTGGTATAAAAAGCACAAAAGACGTTGAACCACACGAATCGATAGATTCGGTAGTGCAAAATTTCAAGTATCTCAAGAGAAGTTACGTCGAAAAAAATTGTAAGAGTCGTAGACAAAGAATTCTCGTGCATTTTATGATTAAACAATCAAGCTTTAAGTCACGTTCAACTCGTATTGTTCGAGTACCTCATTCTCTCTCCTCTCTCTCTCTCTCTCTCTCCCTCCCCCACTATCTCTCCCTCTCACTGTTTCTCTCTCTCTCTCTCTCTCTCTAGCTGGGAGAACTTACAAAGAGACGTCGTTGGCTTTGTGGCGGGAAGTCAAGCTAGCATCGATCGTCCCTATGTGTCGTGAAATTGTGCCCTGAAAGACCTTTTCACAGATGGTCTGGCCAAGATGGTCGGCGAAATCCCTCGTCTTTAGTCAAACGAGCTTATCGGCTTCCCAGCGGTCCTTCGAGTTTTGGTCCGTACTACCGTCTTTCTTGAGGTGGGAACACGCGAATTCGACACGCTACCGATTTCCAAGGTATTATGCGCGAAAGCTCGCTCCTCTGTTTACCAGTCTGGTGTGGACTGCCTTTGCTGCCTGCGCGAGCAGTCCTTGCCAACTTGGAGAACCGCGTCGTACGCAGCTGCCGAAAATTCGCGCGCGTGTTCTCTTGGCTCTTTCGAGTGGAAGCTCGTTTTATGAGACCCCATTTCTCACATGGATAGGAAATTTTGGTGAAATTATGGTCGTGAAAACGACTTTGTATAATCAAGAAAAGGATAAAATTTTATGATGTTACGATCCCCGGAGATTTATAGTAATTTATTTATTTATTGGTGCGAATTCGCAGTGTCAAACTCAATGTGTATTTACTGGATACTTTCTAAAAGACCATTTACTTACAGTATTAGCTATTCTAATCTAACCACAATAAATTTTGGCATTAAACTTTTCTTAAGTTTCTTTTTCGAAAATCCAAGTGATCCCAAGATTTGTTACATAATTTGAAACTTTCGACAAAACAAACACATGTTCAAAGTTTTTGAATCGCAGACTAAAATCATTCATAGCAACTACAAATTCTTAATATCAACGTTTAGCAAATACTTATGGACAATAATGTTAATAATACATAAAATATTAAATAAATACATTCGAAAAGTAATTTAAAAAGTTTTCATAAATAAAGTACTGCAATTAAAGTTTTGATATAATAACTACCAAAAAAAGACAATCAAAGAACATCAAGGCAATGTTCATAGGCCAGCCTGTATGTAAAAAAAAATTCATCTATCTCGAACAAACTTGTAAATCTGTTCTGGAATTGAAATTTTAACAACTACATAAAATGAATTTAAAAAAAAAAGTTTTTTCTATCTGACTATACGTTCAATAAATTAAATTAAAGAAATAATTTAAAAAAACTATATCTAAATATGTAATAATTATTTACAAACTAAATAAATTATGATATTTAAGTACTTACACTAAAATCTCTGAAACATACGGATCGAATTAAAAATCCACTTCCCACTATCTGTTATTGTGCGTAGTGCACTTTCGTGGAAAATGCCAGATATCAATATTTTGTAAAATAACTCGAGATGAATATGGATTTTACGACAAATGAGATTAATATACGTTTTCATTATCATCCATCGCAATGTACTGATATTTAAACAGATCCTAACTTTCACAAAGAAAAAAGAGCCCTCCCCCGATTAATTCTCAAATTATACGCTTTAACAAGAATAGCTATTCGGAATATTAATCACAAATATACGGATATTTAATTTAGCACGCGGACGCAACTAAACGACGAGATGAAACGTACAAAATACAATTACCGAAATTTTAAATTCAAATGAACTTCGGGTAAAGCCGTGATATTACGTACGTGTAATGCGCGAGGGTGAAATTTGAAAAGCTTCATTTCCCGTGTCACCGTTAAAGCGAATGAATGTGATTTTTTTTAAGGATAGCCATTCACGTTTGTCAAAGCGATTACATGGACGAGTGGATGGGAAAAGTGAAAATCAATGTCGAAAAATCGTATCGTACCCCTAATACAAATTAGGTGCGGCAGATTCGATTGGAATGTTATACACAGAGGAGGAAGGGATATGGAAAAGGCTTTGCCCAACGAGTGGTTGTGAAGAGACGCGGCGACTGGCTTCCCCTTCCCTTGAATATAAACAAGAGCGATCTCAATGGAAGAACGTAAATGGATTTCGAGCATAATAGCTCATTGTTTAGAAGATAACCGAGTCGGAGAGCTATTGCAAGCACTAATTTCTGGTTATTTTGGAAAAGCCGCAGTATGATTATTTAACCATGCGCGGGAGCTAGTAAACCGAATGCCAAAACTGAGGAAAAATATAAACTTGATGATACTACTGTCAGATTAGAGTTTCTCGTTAAGCAAACTGATTCGATTGTTTTAATACTGTTCATATCGTTGATATGCATTAATAATATTACCGTGAATTTGTTTACTAAATAATATATCAAATATAACAATCAATACACTGAGAAAAGTGGTTCAATCAAAATTACTGCATTGCTTCCTCATAGAGGAAGCTTTGTAATAGTAAATTTTTTCGACTCGCTAAAAAAATGTTACCTATAAGTATGTTTTAACGTGTCAGGAGTCGAAATCACGTCTTTTTAGAAAATGTCTGTATGGATGTGTGTGTGTATGTGTATGTACGTACACCGCCGTATTTTCGAAATTACTCGGTCAATATCGCTCAGCTTGCATGCGTAGTTTGCTTTTTATCCGAATTCTTGAAAACATTTTGGTTATTTATCCCCCAAATAGTTTTTGTTTTAAAAACAATTTTCGATTTATAAACAATTAATTTTTCAAAAATTTTGATAATATTAATTTTTTTTATTTGGAACAAATGTATTTTATAGAGTATAAGAAAATCTTTCTGCTCAATTTTGGAAAGACAAATTATTTATATTAATTTTTTGTTATTAAAAAAAATAATTTGGAAATTAATCAGTCAAATTTGCTGTCAAAATTTATAATGAAAGAATCATCTAATGGTGATAAAATGTAAAAATTTCAAGTAATTATATCAATTAGTCTTGATTAAAAAACTGAAATTTAAATAAATTAAGGTTTTTATGTCGAATGTGTTCAGGAATAAAAAACATTTAAACCTTTAAAATTTTGGAAAAGAATAATCATTTTGGTAATTTCGATACCAATTGTTTTTGAGCTCCAAATATCTATATAATTACCCAAGTTATTAAGCATTATATGTATATGTTTGTACTAAATGTTTGATTGCTTATGTCTTTGAAAATAATTGATCAAATATATTGAAAAAAATCGTGAAAATAGAACATAATAATAGCTTTAAAATACTGTACATTTTAAAATCGTTTATGTCAGTTGCAAAAAATTCAATCTGATTGAACAGAATTTTCTTATTATGAACAAAGCCGCTATAAGTTCATTAATAATTATGTGAGTCATAATAACTTTGTAGTATTTTTGAAAGCAAATAATTTAAAAAAATTTAAAGAAAAATAAAAAAGATAATTTTTTGTATTTTTAATTGATGCTATCTAAAATTTTCTATACTAGTTGATGAAAAATTCAATTTTATGGTACACAATTTTCTTATAATGCAGAAAAATTCTTGGAATATTAGAAATAGAAGATTATGAATATAATATCAATTGAGAATTGACGAAATGACCTTTATTTTTCTATTTTAATAATTTTTTTACTACATTTTTCATATAGATGTATATATTTTTTTATTACATAAATACATTAATTTTTTTTTTAGCAAGCTATAACTAGCTATATAAGTTTGAATCAGAAAATAATACTATATTTTAGTAATATATTACATATAGGATCGACATGTTAATTTGAGAAAGTTACGTGCCAATTAATTGGCAGCAGTTTTTTTAAGAGAAAGTAAAAAATACAATTATTTATAAATTATTCAAAATTTAAAAACAATATAAAATGAAACAGAAACTAGTTTAAATATAAGTTTTACGAAAAACGTATCTCATAACCATGATAATACGAGACCACTAAAATATTCTAATCTCCGCTAAATTAAACATATATTAAAAACTGTCTGGTATAAAAAAAGAAGAATGAATGAACGAGAAAGCTCAAAAATATGAAAGCTAGTGGCTTTGAGCACGGTATGTACATAGACGAAGGGAAAGAGTTAGGCAAGGGGGGGGAGGGGAAGGGGGGACTGGAGTAGGACGCCGTAACTGCCGAGACTAGCTTTTCGAATTACCTTTTAAACGGATTCCAACTGTCCATTCCTCGGGATGACTGTGTTCCGGAGGATTATGGAGTTCGCTCGTTTCGGCGAGTGCCTGGGCTGATCGAAACTACGCGCCCGCGTAGCTGAAATATCGAAGGGAGAGGCACGTTTATCCCTGCTCTACGTGCTCTTCGGCTTTACAAAAGTACTTTTTACGCCTCGTCTATCTCGATTAATGCAATAATCGCCATTGAAAATAAGAAGCGCTTTTTACCGATATGCTCGTTTTCATTTTAACTTTAGGTGTTAACTCGATTATGTCTATGATTTTTTATAACTAAACATTATCTTCGACTCGTTAATAGAGAATTTGATCGTGTCATCTTTAGATAATTAACTATAGATTGATATTAAATAATACTTTGATATGAAACGTCATTTTAAAATATTTAGTTTACAATTGATATGTTTTTAATCGCGATGGAGAATAAACTGTCATTTGATTGCTGTTACATAATACCTGACGTTTCAGTAGAGGATATCCACTATGAATATAATGAATATTTTTTCCATCCCATATCTTGTATTCTAAATCCACAGTACGATCTTACAACGGGAATTTTTTTGAAATCTTTTATTTAAAAACGTTGAAACCATCTGCGTTGTAAGTTCTAAAAAAATTTACTAGCGTTATAACAAAACTACAAACATTTTTATCATCATTGCCTTCGAGCAAAAAAGAATAACGATAAAAAATACACCGATAAATACGGCGGATAGTTATAGAGACAGATAAATCTCACAGGAGTGTACAGAATATCCCGTTAAATATCCATAAATACAGATTTTATTTGAAAGACTGGGCCAAAATAATGCGGTGCGTTATGCGAAAAATGCTAATTAGGAAAAATGCGAAATTCGCCATCACAACATGAAAGGTACACCATATAGCCCGGGGTAAAGAAAAGCTCGAGGGATATTTGTATGAGCTGCAACAAATGCCATACATTTCGTCTCTGGAGCGGCTATAACGCAAGGAATTCGCTTTGAAGCTCACCGGCCAGCAGAATAATTGTCGCGCATTCCGGAAACTTCATTAACATTAACAGGCGAGGCGCCTGAACTCATTTCGTAATTAGGTATTCCGACGAAAGATCTTATACCCTCCTCCTGTTCGTCTTCTCGGTGACTTCGCAAACTTGGAAGAAGTGACGGAGAGAGAGAGAGAGAGAGAGACCCCCTTCCCTAGTCGAATTTGCACGCAAAGCATCGAGATTGCTAGCTTCGCATACTAGCTAAGAAACCCTCTCACACGGTCCGTGCGTTTCTGATTAAAGAACCCAACCGTCTCTTTCGAGCACTTTGAACTTAACAGGCGGGAGAATCTTAATTCTACCTGATCTGACGTTTTTATTCTTACCTCCTGGCTTCCCCCCTCCCCCACTCTTTTGACCTAAATATCAACGTACTTATACCCTTAAATACCCTTTCTTTCGTTCTACACTTGAGTAAAATCGAATTATTTTTGCACGACTTGAATTTCTCACTTCGATTTAATTACTATTTCAATCGAATGCAATTTTGTCATTGAACACGTAATACGTAATACTTGGCTGTAGTTTCTGTCGTAAAAATTAATACATTCTTTTTATTTTTTAGAAGCAACTATAGAGTAAATGCGTTAATAATTTATAAGCTTCATGGGCATCCCATTCTTTAAAGTTTTGGCCCTTGTGAATGTAACGCGTGAATAAAATGCCACTGAAAAAAATGTAGTGCTATGCAATTTTAATTCGCTAATTTAGCTCGAAAGAATGTAATTAATTTTATTAATTAGCAGTTAACACGTTGTTATATAAACGTGTCATTTATGTTGTTGAAAAAGATATTTATGATAAAAATCCCCTTAAAATGCTAAATTTTTGACAAGTGATTTTCCCACATACGATAAAGTGCGAAATTATTGGTCAATGCAAGTATAATCCTTTGATAAAAATCGAGTAATTTTTTAGTGATATCCTGAAATAAAACACTTCATTCACACGAAATTACGATTTGTTTTCAAAACGCTACAGGTAAATAATTAATTTTATCACGTGAATAATTTCATTACAACTTGATAGTGAAAACCTTGGCACATACAGAGTATCGTTTTATTTTTTTAATCAGTTTTCTAAGACAAGAAGAAATTGAAAGTTTTAATGAGAAATATTTTCCATTTTATTGCTGTCTATAAGAAACATTTAATGTAATGGACCAAAAATAATTATACCGGAATAGTATCAAAGAATTTAAAATATCCAGTTTAAAAAATGCGCAAAATTTTCTATATTGAAAAATATATATTTTTTATTATATTAATTCTTTACATACTTATATTTACAATATTTATTATTTATTATGAATCTCATCTATAATAAAAGTTTTTTTGTATAAATTAATTTTTTAAACAAATTTGCAAATAAACACATCTTGTCCATCATCAATGTTACAACAGTATTCGTGTGCCCATTCTTGACATGTGCTACACAGTACCCAACTCTCCTAAGATGTAGAGTATAAATCTCTACAAAAAATACAAATAAAATAGGATACGAGGATACCCAATTTCATCCACTAAAAAAGTTCCCGATTTTATCTGGTGACATAAAAAATTTTAAGCATAAATAGTCATTAAATAAAACTATCATATCCAGG
This sequence comes from Theocolax elegans, assembly GCA_026168455.1. NCBI lineage: Eukaryota > Metazoa > Arthropoda > Insecta > Hymenoptera > Cerocephalidae > Theocolax > Theocolax elegans. Next base: position 16,870,418 of record CM047426.1, on the reverse strand, counting down.
TTATCGTATTGTCTCAAATAATACAGCTATTAGCTTACTTTAATAAATATTGACGTCTTATCAATTTGAAAACATCCCTTACACTGACAACTTCAACTTAAACATTTTGAAAATTTCAAATGTTTATAGAATAGAATGATTTATTACTATTCTACAGTTTTGAGACATTATATTAACAATAATATTACGAAGTTATTATCATCATTTTCATGTAAATTGTACCAGTAGTACTGGAGAAAAGCCGGTACCCGGTTTCACCTACAACCCGGCTCTGGTGAACCTTGCCCTACTGCTAAAATATACAACGTAGTAAATAAAATACCTATTACAAGTATCAAAGGATTAATATTTTTTATTTAAAATTTCAAAGCGTTTAGAATTTGCATTTTAGTTGATTTTGTTATTCATCGCGAAACAAATTAATACACTTGACAAATAAGTTGACGAATAATTAATTATAAAATAACTAGTTACAATGTAAAATCAGAAAAGCGGACATCTCGTAAAGTAGGTTAATACAAAGTAGATCCTTTTCATACCTTTTCCCGAATCAAACATGTACAGTAAAATTAAAAATATCGTTTGGACCTATAAGATTATTGCGATTAAAATTTCTAATTAACTTTCGTACTTATGCGTGTCAGTAAAATAAAACAATTGCCAAATTGGTGAACCCAATGAAAATCCCAACATAAAAAAATAATATATAAACAATCGTAAAAGAAACGCAAATGGCACAAGGGAAGAATCAATAGTAACGTTTCCATAAACCATAATCGAAAAAGTAAATCCTTTTCATACATAGTCATTCCTATATATTTATCCTATACACAGAATTATGACGCAGACATAATAAAAGCAATATTTCATTAGCGGCGCGTTTCTCTGCATGTAATAACGCTCGCATGGATAAATCTCACCTCTTCGTCTCTCCCTCCCCCCTCTCAATTTCTCCTTGACCTATAGATTTAATTACGAGGTTCTCGTGTTACTCAACTCTCGCGTCCATTCCTTCATAGAAAAAACGAAGCGAGAGGGATAGAGAGAGAGAGAGAGAGAGAGAGAGAGAGAGACTATTATCACCGTAAAGGGGAGCAGAGAAGGGGCAAATGGATTTTAAGCAGGGAATATATCGGTCGAGAGGAGCAAATCCCTTTTTATGACACGAATAATGGAGACTCGCGAATGACATTCCATTGAAGCGGCTCGCGTGCGAAACCTGAACAACGCTCGAAATTCGCTTCGACCCCCTTCGTAAATTTCGGGGGCTATTAACTTTATCGGGTTAGAGAAGAGGAGAAAGGGAGGCATAAGAAGCTCCTAACTTTTATAAATGGCTTCGCCTTTTCTTTTTCGCGATTTATGAAAAAAGCTCGGTGCAACGTTAGGCAAAAAAAAATTGAACGAACTCGATCGATCTATCCGTACAACGGTAATATTCGATACTCACATCAGGATGTAGTATCGAGTTTAAAATGTCAAAGTTTGATTTAATTAAAAAAAGGTTGCGTTTCTAATTGAAAATAAATAACCTTTCGTGTGATTGATGTTTGGGAAATATTTACAGACCGTTTACATTTTCCTCGGTAATACAATTTTTAATCGGATTGCACGGATCAATATTTGTAATTAGGAAAAAAAATTTAAAGTGTTTTAATCAACTGTTTCCAAACATCCCCAAATTAAACAAATACATAAAAGTATGGATAAAAAGATTTAGCCAGCAAGCACGTGGTGTGGGAAAAAAAATTCATCGTCGATCCGGTCACGTGCGACGTTGTCGAGTAAAGGCTAATCGAATTTACTTTAATTTCTGAGGGAACTCGGGATGTTGTCGTCTGAATCGCCGAAGCTTTCCGTCTCTCCGTCTCTTTCTCTTGAGCTTTCTCGAACTCAGCTAGAAATCCGATCTCGCGAGAAGCTCCGCTTTGGATTTCCGCGCGACCGGACTCCACTGGGAACCTTGTTGTGCTTCGAAAATCTGAGAGATTTTGTTTGCCCCTATGCGACCGCAGTACTTTCGCGAAATATCGTTGAAACCGCGTTTCAAGACGTGAATCGCCATTTGGCTTTTACGTTTCAGCTTCTTAACCTTCAAAGAAAATACGGGCTTTTGATGGAATTTTCGATTTCTACGGATAAAATGTTGGCTGGTTTGTTATTTACGTAGATTTACTGTTAAACGTTGCTTTTGTCATACCTACGATTGTACCACTGTAATTGAAAAGAAGTTGTTGAGAAATGTATTGGGTAAAGAGAAATTTCATAGAAAAATTGTGAAAAATTACGTTATGAGGTAAGCTACGATTTTATACCATAATCGATAACAAAATTTATTTCGTTAATTTGGTATCTTTGTTGTCAATATTTTAAAACATTTATTTGATTTAACGAAAATTACATGCTCATAAATTACCAAAGGGTCAGCTTATATTAATTGAACCGTAATCGTAATGAAACCATTACTTATTACAGACATGACTTTGTAATTATAATAAATTAATTTTTAACATTTCTTCAATGGGAGATATAACCTAAAGAATATTATTATCGTTAATAAATCGATATTACGTTTATTAATACACTTCAATTAAAAAGGTCATAAAATGTAAAGAATTATATTTCTGAGAATAAAGTTGTATAAGTAAAATCGATTAAAATTCGCTTAGACTTTTCATTTTAATAATAAAAAGCACTTTAACAACAAATCATTTAAATATGACTAATTCAAAAGAAAACTTGGACTATTTTAAAGGTTTTACTTACCTACCATTTCTAAGCAGTAAAAAAAACTTTTATTTAGAAAAAGTACCAATTTTTGTGAATTATTAAACCGTTTAAACAATGATTCTACTTATAATTTTTTTTTAATTTTCTACACATAAATTTTTAGTCTATCGAACTATCCACTTTATTTCGAATATTTTATTCGTTAATAAATCACGAACCTAATTCTTTTTTGTTGGACTAGATCGATCCAGTCGACAATTTTACTGCACTTTATCCACATCGTCTCTTTTAAGTCCCGGATAGCCGAGACTATCAAACCAGCGATCTTGAGAAAGGTTGAGCTCCATCTTGCAACTCTTGCTGACAATACGTCACTTTTATACTCTCTGCTATCCGAATTAATAAGAAAATGAAAATATCTTCCTAACTATAAAATTGTTTACTAAATATATTGTCAGGCTTGAATAAAAAAAAATTAATTTTCTTGAATTTATTACACCAATTTTTAAAAACATATGATTATTAATAAATTATATTTCGAACTATATGACTGGATGCTAAAAGAGAAAAACATTTTATAGTACACCGAATAAGATTTTAAATCCAAATATCGAAGAAAAGCAGCCTCGCTTTCAACATAAACTTTTTCTCCTAACTCATGCCTATCTTCCGCATGAAAAACGTCCTTATCATGCCTTCGTTTGTTCACTTGAGTAAAAAAGACGCTCGACCTACGGTCACGTCGAAACGAAGAGAGAAAAAAAGAACCGGAGCGTAAAAAAGGTAAGGAAAGAACTGGCGATCGTCTCTTCGTTTCGCCATAAATGACGGGAATGTTATCCGTTTGCCCCTCGGTATCTCGTGTATCTACTTGAAGCACCAAGATCGCGATAAGCCACTATGTATACTTGAACTACGATTTACAAAAAAGAAACCCCGAGGGCTCTTTTTTCTCTTCGCTCTATCTTACAGGATAAACGTTTTTCTCACGCAGAAAAAATAATTTTCCTGCTTGTATACCGTAAACACGTAAATTTAATTAATCAGGGACCGTTGCATTTGTAATAAAAGTCACTTTTTACTATGTTCCTTTGTGACATTACGTTCTGCATTAATTTTACAGGGGAATTTCATTTAGTATAATTTAAATATATACATGTATATGTTTATTTCGTGCATCGGCGCTTAATTTTAATGAATATTAGAACATGAAAGACTTCGTTTCTTTCAATGTGATAATTACGTACCATTATTATAATAAGCGATTTACATAACCAACGGAACAATTAATGCAGATTTAAAAAGGAAAACATTCAAATCAAAAGGCTAGATTATTATATAATAATATTCCATTTGTGATTATCGACAGCTAAGTTAAAGTAAACGTAACCTCGTTAAAAATTAAATTTTTTCGCGTCTTCTTCTCAATAAAATTCGATAAACCCCATTTAAAAATCGCTCTTGAAAAAGTTGAATCCTTAAAAGGTAAAAAAAAATACTTTGGAGGAGCCCTACGATTTAAAAGAGCTACGAGTTTAATTCGGAAAAAAAAGAAATTCTCGCGCTCAAATTATCTCGTTGTGCGTTAATTACGCAAGCTCCCAAAAAAAAGAAAAAAAGAAAACGGAAAGGTAAATTCATTGGCACACGTTGAAACGTTTTATCATAAAACCCGAGTCCTAACATAAATTGTCATAATTGCTAAGAGACGGACGCGGAAACAAGACTCAAAAAAGTCTGTGTGGAAAGTAAAGGCGGGGAAGGGAAGGGAAGGCAAGGAAGAAAGGAAAAGAAAAGGGGTAGGTAGGACTGAAATTAGCAGCTCGGAATGCTCACTCGCTAAAAAAGACCGGAGGGGGGGGGACTTTTTCATTGCACCGAAAAAACGGTCCGCTTGCGCTTACAAAAGGTAAGAAGAAAAGGAGATGCAGATTGGACAACGGCGAATGCTGGTGCCGTTGCTTTATCGTTTAATATTCTGAGTGGAGAAACGTGCGGCCAGCGAAATCCGGCGTGCTAATTGTGCGGCACTTCTTACGCTCGTTCATCTAAGTCGGAGATATAAAGAGAGAGGGAGCGAGAGGAGGCCAATTACGGGCACTTGGTTGACACGCGATCACGCGAGCTTATGCATTATTTATTACACTTGGACACGATGACGAAATTAGATTTTGTCACTGGAGAATTGTGAAAAGTTTATTGTTACCTAATTGTCGGTAAGCAGATAAAAGAAAGGGAAAGATTAATTATTATGGGTTAATCGTCGTTGAATAGACAGATTCAATAGAATATGTTTTAGATATCTAATTATGTTAACTTTATTCAATGACAGTTCTCTTTGACAGAATCTTTGATGGATTATCGTTTATCTAGTCAATATCCTTATCAATTTTTAAACAGAATCGTTACATGTAAAATGCCGTATACATTAATCATTATAAAAAATATCATATCTTAGAAACAATATACATTGACTTAAAATAAAAATGTATGCAACGTAGAACTGAAAGAAGGCGACTATGCTTAAAATGTACGCATGGATGTATGTGCATATTTAATCTTGTCAGTGTAATAACTCGGTCAATTTTCCTTTCTCATGATTGGGAAAAATATAGTCTTAATGTAAACTGTATAATTGATAATTGTTTTAATTATCTCAGTTATTCAACATTGCAAGATCAGAATGCAATTAAACAAAATTTCTTATTATGCACTATATGATTAGAATAAGTTTTTTTTAAAGTAACATATATAATCATGAAAATAATAAAATACGCCAAATGTTCATTCCTACGTTGATTTAATATTGAAGATTAGTTCTCCTGTCTTTAAGTAATATCATACATGGTTAAGAACTTACTATACTATACTCGTGCTCACTCAAAAGAATAGAAGGAACTAGGTAAGAGTCATTCCGAATCCTTACAGTCTATCTTTGCCCAATGATATATTATTAATATATATCACATTTCTAATGCTGTACCCATTTCGACTCAAATTGAGCCGAAACAGCTCGAGGGGAGATCCAACAACTAGAATCGTGTTTCAGGATACCTTGCATCAAGGATATTTATGAGCATGCTGTCAGTCAGCACCATGCATGATGATTAATCATTTGAAAAAGTACAGGAATCGCACGCTAAAAATATTATTCTTATACGACCATCTAAATAGTTGGGATAAGTATAGTAGAATTACTTCTATTGCTAGCAGCTATCGATTGAATGCTGTTGTATAAGTTGTTAATACAATTCCAGCAACTTTATAGGTTAAGAAACTTTATATGTATAAGAGATTAAAAATCAAAGGATTATCACAGTTTCACTGAACAACATTATGCAAGAAAGTATATTTGTCCAAGTATGGCTATGCATTATCAAAAAATGACACTGAACAACTCTGTAAATACAGGTTTGTTAAAGAAGCTCCGACAGTTGAACCATTACCTGCAAATAGAGCATCTATACAATCAGCATCAAAAAGGTCTTTCAGTGTCATCGACGTTTCACGTGTTGACACGGGACTCGACTCCTGCAGAGGCAAAGACCCAATATCTGATAACGCCGAAAGAAGAACAAGTAAGGTTATTCTCAGGAGTAGTTAAACACAGCACTCGGTGAACCGTGCCAATCTTTCTAATCGATGACAGTTTTGACAGCATGTAAATACACTTATATCAACTCGTGCGATCGAGACTTTGGTTTTACACGGTAGAATCCCACATCGAAGCTCTATATCGTGGCGTGAACAATGACATCCACTAACTGCCAGAAAATACAACACAAAACTGTTTAATGAAAACTGAAAATTACCTGTTCAATTGCTAATTGAAAATTAACGATTGTGACTATAATAGATAACCTTACCCGCAGAAAAACTCCGCCCCTTTAACTAATATATTTACTAAAATCCACTACTACCATTTAGTTGGTAAATATCTTTTTATAGATGCTTAATTATTTTCTAACAGAAAATTACAAAAACGACTGTGAAAAGAAAACGGTTTGTTGGGTCAATACTGGAAACTAACGTTGGATATCAAAATTGGTCTTTTTTTAATTAATTAATTTATTTTTTTAATTTAATTTTGAAGCGAAACCGAATTTAGAAATATTACTATAAAAAGAATTTCTTTGAAAAATTAATGAATTATGTTTAATAACTATAAAAAAATTATTATTTTAAGTAATTATAAATATATATTAATTAAATATTAACTTTTATCTTTATATTTATTAAGATTAATTTGATCAAAAAATAAGAAATATTTCAAATCATTCGATACAGAATTATTTATTATTTATTATACATTATTTTTTTTTTAATTTTAACCGAAGCTCGTTTCCTTAACAAAACAATTCAAGTAGTCGTAGACTAAATTTAGTCAGACACTAACTTTGGCATCGTTTTCATGTTGTTTTCATCTATATTTGGTAATAAATTCTCCCCTCATCTATATCGTAAAATCAATTATTTTTCATAAATACATGACGCACAGTCTAGTGAAAGCAAAAACATTTCCATGTAAAGTACAAATACAAAATTATAATACAAGTTACTCTTATGAAACCCAATGACTTACTGAATAAAAATAAAGAATACAACTTTCTCACTTCATAAATGTACAAGTATATATATATGGGAAGCGCCTAATTTCAGGAAATAAAATGCTTGGTTGAGGACGTGCTTCGTAGGTCAGAGTCCGCGAGGAAAAGTAAAAAGATAAACTTCTAACTGATATAGTTGGAAAGACAATCAGAGTGGTTTTGCCGTTGCGCGTGCCGCTCCCTTAGTTCTCTCTTTCATTTTTTCTCTTCTTCTTCATCCGAGGGGTCAGAAAAAGCGTATGAGGGAAAGTGGAAAGAAGGTCAATTAATTTCCCAACGGACGTAAGTGTATAAGGACCGGACGCGTAGGATGAGAAAAAGATTGCAAAGAACAGGCCGGAGATCGTCCTCGGACTCGGTCCGATGAACAAATGAACTCGTAGTTTCGTTACGCCAGCGTGATTCTCAAGAGCGTGGATGATCACCAGGACAATCGAACTCTTGGAGAAAAAAAAAGACCGTATCCTTTGAGCGCCGGTGAAAAGATTGCCACAATATATACCTTTCCAATTACGAATAAAGTTAATTGCGTCATTAACGGGGGAGGAATGGGTAGTCTTGATTCTTTATACCTCGTGCAAAACTGACTCAACTGGCACGTTTTAAAATCTTTACTATTCAATTATTGATCCTTTCCAGTTATTTACAACGTTTGCTTTTCATTGAATTTAATTGTCTATTACTACGACGACGAGGACTTTATCAAATTATTCGTGATAGTAGTAAAATAATTGCTTTAGAAAAAAATTTAAAAAAAGTCTTGTTTAACGTATATACCTAGATTTTAAGTAATTACACTTTGCGTAACGTTAAAGATCCACGAAAAATAATAAGTATACCTATTAAAAGAACCTTTTCATTCATAAACTATTCACTTATATTGTAAAACATCAAATATTTTCTTTTTCTTTTAAAATTCACATTTTTCAAGTCCTTCCTAAGTGTACACACATTTTGCACGTCTGCTCTCGGGGGAAAATTTTCTATACATCGCCAGCGTCTTCCTTTCCTCTAAAAGTCTCAATGAAACCTCAAGAATACGAGTGACGTTTTTTAAATTTTTGTTGACCCCACAATTTAGAGCGACGCCACTATCACTTTGTACTTTATGTAATCCTATTGTTCAAATAAATTATGTTTAAAAAATGCCTTACTCTTTACGCCATTTTTGCTTTTACTGTGCTCTCAATAACAACCCGATTATTGATCGATTTTGACTGCGTATAATAACAACAAATAGATGAGATGTTTGTTAAATGAAATGAGACTAATTGAAAAAGTAGTTAGATAATCTAAAGTATACATAGTAATTGAGATAGGAGGTTGGGTAATTCGATAAGAGTCGAGGTATCACATACTCGATCGATCTGGTATCCGCCTTCGCGTCTCGCAAAGGGACGTAAAGTTTCGGGCCAGACTAAAATTCCTCCCTCGCGAATTCGCCTGGATGCACATATATGAGTTTATGCGTGCGTACGGAGACGATACGCTTTGGCCAGTATGTTGAGTGGAATAGCTCAAGTGCATCCTGCAAATTAGCAGCGTTCCGATCCGGATCATCTCTGGGATTGCGCAGTTTCCGTTATGGATATCGGCGTATTTCAGATTCGGTTACCTCCTATACCCTCTTTATTTTATTACTCCTCTTTGATTTTCCATGCTTACTGGTTATGCATCCCTGTATCGGAAATCTTACTTATAGGAAGTGACTTTTAGACCTGAATTTGATTATTTTACGTTTATCGTAAACTATCATTAATTTAATGTACAACGAGGTTTGATTTTTACATTTTCTCAATGTAAAGCAATTAATATTTGTTATTACATCCCTGATTATTGTAATTTACAATTACGCGTACGTATTCAATTCATTGTCATTTAATTTTAAAACCACCGACCAACATTTCACTCCACGTAAAACTTTTCTGCATAATAATAGGAATAATAATAACAATGATGATAATAATAATAACAATGAAAACAAACCTATTTTTCCCCCATCTATTTCTGACGTAGATTCAATTGACGCGGTCCTACATATATTATGTCGTAATAATAACGAATGGACTGCTGTCATTGGCCAGTGACGGTTATTCGTTTATCATTCTCTACCTCTCCTCCTTCGCTGTATAGTTTTATTTGCGTGCGAGACTGGTTCGTGTTGCTTTGTTTGTGCTGCTTTAATCAATATTCCCCGCGCGCGCAGACCTGATAATTGCGTTCTCAACGATGATGTTGATAAACAAGGTGCGAGATGAGGAAAATAATAAAAATAATGCAACCCACGGAAATAAAAAGACGCGAACCGCTGGAAATCGAAACTCTGCTGAAGTCGTTATCGGTGAAGATATACTCAATATTTTTCTTAACAAAGATGTGCATGAATTTTAAAATCCGTTTGAATGGCATATTAATAGACTCTTAATAATTTATTTGATTACAGTTTTTCTTTATATTTAGGTACGTGGCAATTTATGCAGGAAAACACGAAGTGCGGATTAACTCGCGCGTATTTTAGTATTTTAGTTGTCTATACGAAAAAGTTAATTAAAAGTCAATCTGTCCATATTTATTTTGACCCATTCAAATTTCGAATTGCTGATACTTCTGCGTAGAAAGTTAAATCTTGAGTCAGCGTATATGTTAGTCTTCTAAACTCAAATTATAACGTTGTAATTGAAAAAAAAAATGTTTTATTTGTTATGCTAATATTTCAATTGATATAGAACTTTGGTGTGTATAAATGTGCATTGATTTTCAAAAAAAGTACAAATTTATACTTTGATATAATTTTAAATAAATGAAAATGTATATATATATTATTAAGCTACTTAATATATCCCATCAACTTATTAAATCCTCAAATTAACTGTTGAACTAGTAAGCGTAATAAGCGAAAGAGGAATCGAGTATTCCAATTAGTCGAATAAAACTGTAGGGTTTTAATAGGTCTCGAAAGTATCGTCTAATTAGACCGTGTGATCCTTAATTAAAATTTTCGTGAATCCAAGGTAAAAGTATAGATTTACGATTGCAGCACGTTGATCCAACGTAGCTTACAGAAATACACCGATAATCCGGGTACGTCATAAGGCGCCTACGTTCGCAATTAACACTGATGAACGGTTTCGATCTGACAATGCCGAATACGTACAAGACCGCTCTCTCTCTCTCTCCCTGTCTCTCCCTCTCTCGGTTATATATATACAACGCGGCGCGAAGATCCCTCCTCGCGATAAATCGAGTGTGGCAAGGAAATTACCGTGCGATCGATCCGTGCTCGGTGAATGGGACTTGAGGCGAGCGACGCCCGAGTAGGAGGCGGCAGATCGAATCATGAATCTCGTCGCCCTCGTGCAAGAGACGCGCCGACTGCTACGCCGTGCACCGGCGCATCCTCTTTCCTCGCTTTTGTCGAAATTGCGAAAGTTGTCATATTAATACTATACCGAGAGCTTCCAATAACGAGTCGTTTATTTAGACCTAATACTACCACTACCCCATCCTTTATCCCGCGGTGATGAATCATTGTAAACCATTATACGATCTTAACTACAGAGGATACGTGGATTTATGCTGAGAGGTTTATGAATACAAAATTCATTATTCATGCGACGATGGAAATTTAAATGTAAGAAATGGTCAAGAGAATTGTTAATGGTTTTCGCAAATGCTTTATTTCGATTTAGACAATTTTTTTACGCTGTTCTTATCAATTACGTTTTTAAACGACATTGCCAATTTACTGTTCAAATAATTTAAAAAATCACAACCTTTCTACTCGTTATAAATCACTAGATTGATAATTTATTTCTCATCGGAAGTAGTTCATTTATAAATTTTGTAGCTACTATTAATTTTTTTTAACGTTAATATACCACGAGATTAAAGATTCAAATATAACATACAATAATATTTGCTAATTAATTTCACAAGCGCATTTAAATTTCGCCTTACTTATTTATATCAAAATGAAAAATCCACGCAGTTTGTACAACTTTTGATTAATGCAATCAAAATCATTTATCGCGAAAACATTTTTAATTCGCATCGGAATAACTTGTGATTTTAAAAATATAAGGAGATGAAAGATCTCATTTTTCACCGAGTCTATTATATTTAAAATGAAAATGATATTGAAATCCAGCGAAGTGGAAAGGTTAATGCAACGATGGAAAATATTATTAAACACCGAACGCTGTATAGAACTCGAAATAATAATATAGTACTCACGTATACGGAATTATTTTACATTGTGTGTACAAATTATTAGCTTTAATAAATGTTAATTAACCGCGTGTAAACTCATTAATTATATGTTTTATCTCACAGTTTAATTCGTGAACAAAACGAAATCGTAAAAAAAATCAAATCCTTTTTACACGGGAAATTTTATTTACAAATATAATTAAGCTCAATGGTTCAAAAGTTAACGTTTAGTATTATTTTGTGTGTACTGTCGACTCGTATAAAATAGTAAAATATGATAAATTAGTTGTACTATTAGACTAATGATAAAGAAAAGTAGTGAAATTAATTTTTTTCTCCCTACACGAGAGAAAGAGATAGAGAGCAAAGAAACAAATTGTTGCAAACGCCCTTCTCAATAAATAATTCGAAAAATCTAAGCTGGTTTTACGCGTTTATCGATCGGTATTTTACAGCAAGTCGCTTAATTTCTTCATGTAAATTCCCCTATATTTTTCGAATTCCAATAATAGTAGTTGCACTTCCTCTCCCCCTTTCCATTAAAGAAAACTAGCCGAGTATCCCCATAAACCATTGCTTCTTATATTGGTAGAAGCTAATGCACGTATGAAGATTCCGTAGGGTTTCCCTTATATATACCATAGATATGTATATATACACGATGTTCGCATTTCGTAATATCGATTGCACGTTATCAGCCCCAGATGCAGATAAGCCTCCACACCCTTCGTAGTATTTACAATCGCTAACTATAGTCGAAAGAGTCGCGTGCGAGTTAAATAACGAGATTATATGCGCGAGGAAATAAAGATCTTTTCTGCACGCTTGAATTTACAACTCGGAGGGGTCGAAGCGGATGATGATTTTGTAATTCGAACGATTCGCGTTCGACGCGCTTGGAATTGCGATTAAGCAGTTGCGAAAAAAAAGACCGTTAAACCGATCGTGTAATACGACATCACCTGTTATTTAATGAATGCAATTATTTCGTACGTTATGCGCTAAAGTATGCGAAATTAATTGCAATTTGCGAAATAATTTAAATCACCGATCGTCGTTTTAACAAAGTTTAATTACATTAAAAGAGGAAAATTAAATAACGATAAACGGTATGCGCACATTCGTTATGGAAATAGAATAAATGTAAATTGTTGTACGTGTATATTTACTCACGTAACTGGTAAGCAGAATAATGTTGACGTATGGGGTGCAATAAATTTTGTCTCGAATCAAGTTAAATCTGTTACCTGAAAAAATAAATGTTCTTGTTAGCGTTATCGTATACAACGCACATACATATATACATGCATATTTCTTAAAAATTAAGTAAACTACTTTATTTTCCAACAAATGCACAGTTTTATTATTTACGCAACAAATAATTCAGCTGTTGTATAATGAAATAAAAATGAAGTAACCTAAAATAACCCTGCAGATATACCGAAAAAACTATACTACAAGGACTATACTATAACACGTTGATTTTCTCAAAAAATAGAGTTTACCATAGCTCTCAAGGTAAAGCACAATTACATCACATTTTTAATTGGCCCGGAAGAGAAATTCTCTTTTCACTTTAAGAACTCGTATAAGCAGAGGGGAAAAGGTAAAAAGGGAAAGGAAAAAAAGAGAGAGGCCGCCGAACAATCCCAGCTGGTTTTACGCAGTCTCAGTCCATATACGCGTTACGGTTCGTTGCGAAAGGGTCGAGCGACCCTCTAATACTCCAACAATTTGCAGGAAAGAGAGCTTGCGCCGCTAACTAACTCGTCTCGGTGTATGGAGTCGCGCATCGGTACAAGGAACCTAGAAAAGTGGAAGGAGCAAGGGAGGCGGAGAGGTGGGTTAGCGAATCCTCACGAAAGCTTACCCACCCGAGGCATAAGTGTTTGCCTACGAATTGTTGCTAGTTAAAGTGGAAAGTTGCAGATAACTCGAGCTGGAGTGACTACATTAACCTCGTAAAGCTCGAGTCTAGATCCCCGTGGTTTAACTCACCAGCTATTGACGGCCTACCCGATCTCACGATCGCGCCTTCCAATTTCACGTACACCCTTACAACTAGACAGATGAATGAGGAAGAAGGGGAATCGAGCTTTATTCAACTTTTCAACTTCTTAATCATTTGTGATTACGATGAAAGTCGAACTCGAGGATCTTAGGTAAACTTTTCGTAAAGCGAACTTTATCAATTCCTTTTGCGGGTGAGATCAATTTTTTCTTCTTTTTTTCCCCCCTTTTTCCAGCCCTTGAACTCGGACGATCCGGCATTTTTATATAAGTTCCAGATTAACGCGCCCCCGGACTGATTCGAGTACTCGATTAGCGGTACTTTAAATTTACCTCGCACGGGATAACGAGTGCTTTTAAATTTAAATACGGATGATCGAATAGAAAATTTTTAAATAAACGTACATTCACTCTGTTATTGATTTTTCTTAGCGTTTTATTTAATAATTTTCGTGTAAGAGTATTAATATATTCTAACGATTACCAATAAACATTACCAAAGTACTTATTTATTTACAACTATTAGAATCCCGTCATTATTTATGTACGCAACAATTATGGTACAACGTAAGTTGATAACAATTAAATCCCGCGAAAGTAGAATGATTAATGAAGTTCATTTCATTACCTAAATCAACGTTATTGTAATTTGAAATATTTAATTAAATTGAACGATAAGAAACTTTGGCGTCCGCGTAGTTTTACCAAACCGCTTAATTACCACTAAATCATTAAACTTTTAAAACCGACAAAACACACCCACCGGGCCAACAATGACAAAGCATGGAACAAAAATAAAAAGAAGAGGATAGCAGCAATCCCAATCGAGACTCGAAAGACTAAATAGTTTAATCTACCTCTAGCGAATGCACGAACCTCTTTATACCGCAATTCTGAGTAAAAGACGAAACAACATTCTCGTTCCCTCGCTCCTCCTCGCTCCCCCCCCCCGTCCCCCGTCCCCCGTCCCCTCGTGCTCTCTCTCTCTCTCTTTTTTCAACAAACAAGAAGCTCCACCAAAGCTTTTATAACTTACAAGCAGTCTGTTGCGTTTATCTGAAATTGCGAGTCCCAGATCGATAAACACCGTCGGCGGTGAAAGCCTGAGCCAGCGAAAAGAACGGAAAAATCGAAGCAGCGGGGGACACGGGAAGAATTAAGTCGACTCACGGAAGTGTAGAGTGAGATAGAAAGAGAAGCTCACGTCGAACGAGCTTACCGGAGACTATTTCTCCTCTCCTCCTCCTCCTCCTCCTCTTCCACGTCCTCCCGTCTATCTCTATAGCGAAAGGATACCGGTGTGTGCGATCTTTTGTCTCGACGATCCCGGGCTCAGTGCCAAGCTCGAGGGCGCGAAAACCTCTTTTCCGGTAGCGCCGCTACTACACGCATACGTCCATTCCGGTTGAACGTATGCCAGGGAGGGAAATCCCATGACAGTCCTTCCCTCTCTCTCTCTCGGTCGCTCGTTCGCTGTACACGGAGCGATATCAGAAACAACACGCGCGAGAGTGCGAATTCATCTCGCGAGAGACGGATGAACCTGTACACCCGGGCCAAACTTTCCTGTACACGCGTGTACGACTAACTTGGCTTTTACTTTTTCATTTTAACCAACGAACGGTTAGTGTTTCGGTTAAACAATGCTAGTATTGTACGTTCGATGAAGTTGCTATCAGTTTCCCAACTTTATTACCGTGAAATTTCGTCTCCTTTTTCACGTTCTACATCACGTAATTCGTTTTAACGTTCCCATTCGCGAAATTTTAGTTTGCGCGCCACTCAACATTTGTAATTGTTTATGCGAAATTTTATTTACCCGCTACGTAACTGCATTAAACAATATATTTGTTTTTAAATAAGTTATACGTCAAAAATCTAGCTTTGTTAAAATTACAATATCTTTAAAGATTATTTACCTAGAATATTGTTTTACTAACCGTAACGAAAAACTAATTTGAATAACGCAATAGAAAACGTTACAAGGTATTAAAGATACAAGAGACATAGTCAATATTTAGTCTGGCTTAAGTGTGTATATATATACGAATCTAGTTACACAGTTTACGCAGTCGCTGATGCATTTTAATACACCTGAGTGTAAACTCTGCAAAATTCTCTAATAATAATTTTTTAATAATTATTTATAAATATTATTTACAAAAATTGAACCCAACGGTACACAAAATATTTTAAATATTGTACAAGCAAAGAGAAAAAAGTCTAGAATTTTTTTTAAAAAAACATAAAACAACTTTTGACAATATAATTAAACTTTAGAACCCATATATGTAGATATATAAAAAAATGTTGTTTATTTGTTTGGTAATGGTAAAAATAGAAAATGTATGTACTTTATACACAATAAAATATTATTAATTGAATAAAAATCCGAAATGACCTCAGATACTGAAAGTTTATTAACTCGTAAAGTTCAATTACCAAGTCTCTTGATAAGAAATAAGTGATTTTTATTTATCTTTTTTTCGAAATTCCAAGTGTAAAGTGACAATAGAAAGTAAAAAAATGGGAAAAAAGAAAACGAAGGTAATATGAAAAATAATTTAAAGTGATAAGTTACAAACGTAAAATCAACAAGTAAAAACAAGTAAACTTTTTAAAAAAGTTTCTCTCGCTGTTATTACATTTACGATAATAATCGTAGTTTGTGAAGGAAGACTGAAAACTTTTCCAATGGAATACTTAACTTTAGCTCGCGCCGAGCTCAAAGAAGCTCCACAAATCCACGTTTAGATTTCTGAAAAGTAACTGCGAGTACCTAAAGTTATTTTCCTTTCGTAATTAAAGTCTATATTAACCTTTCGATATCTAATACTGATTTCAACCTCACTATTTTTATCTCTTAATGCAAACATTCTTTTTTTTCCTCTCGACAAGGTTAAAAAAGGAAGTTATTTTTACAATACGGTTTATAGGTCTTATAAAAATAATATTAACCTGTAGAGCGGCGCAACTTTTATACACGCGAATAGTTTCGTATGCGATTCCAGCGCATACTAACTATCGTTCAACCGGGTACCAGTAACCGCGATAACGAATATTTTCACGAACCATCCGTTATTTACTAATATAAATTATTTTACCTATTAACGCGTTAATTATGTTGTAACCGTTGCTGTTTATAGTCTACTGCATATCGTTAATTATTAATTTTGATGCTTAGGAATTTAATCCAATTAAAAACTTATTTTTCATGGATTTGGAATAATATTTAAAAAGCTAATTTTTTTTTGTACAATTATTGAATATTAGAGAAATATTATATTCCAATACGTTTTAAATATAATTAATAATATAATTTAAATATTGATTTTGAAAATTGATTTACTAGGATAAAAATGATCATATTATTAAAAGTTGCCAAACGTTAATAAATCTTTTTTCTTATCTATTTATATTCACTCATTGTATGGTAAAGGAAATTCTTATTATAATTTACATTAATGTTAATTAATATTTACACAAAATTAGTATTAAGTATTAAAACGATAGAATGTAACGAAATGTAAATATTTTTAATGAATACTTTAGTTAAAGAAATAAATTAAGTATTAATAAACCGTTGTATCAATGGAGATATTATTTAGTTTCATTTAAACGAAATGATTTATTGAAAGCTCTTTAAAAAAGAGAACAACAGATGTATAAAGTGACCAATATCTACATCTATATCGTACATCTACGATTCATTATTCAATAGCCACTCGGTTTATCGATAACGTTCACTCATTAGGTTACCACTTAAACAAATATACCGAGAGTCGAGGATACTCGAACCCGGAAAGAAAAGTTGTAGGGAAAGTGCACTCGAGCGTGATTGATCGGATCATCCCAGCTGACGATTCAGGAACATTAGCACGAGCCGTTAATACAAGACCCGTCCGAGAACGCATTTGCAAGTGTAAGCAACGCCTCGGGTAAACACCGCGGAAACGTCCATCTGTCTTCGCATCCGCGTACCCTCCTCCCACTCCGCGGGAATTATCGCGCGCGCGTCCGCATCTGCCGCACTGCGAAAAGCGATTTTTCCACGTGCCAAACACGCGATAAGGAATCGTTTTGACCCGTTTTATACATCCTGGCTATCTTGGATTTATGCCCGTCGATGGATTCAATTTCGAAAACTTCCAAATTTATTTACCTTTTTTTTCTCTCTCTCTCCCTCTTTCTCTCTCATCTCTACTGCAGCATTAACAACTTTAACGGTAATAAACAGACATTTTCAATAGGAACAAAGTTTTGGAAAAAGTTTCCTCGTTTACTGCTGCGAAATTTTTGGTTACAACTTTTATCGATAAAAAGTACGCACTTTAGGGGATTTCTTTATATCTATAAAACGCACTCGACATAGAGTTTCTCTGAAACCGCGAATAAAAGGAAAGGTGGGATCAAGTTCATCGAATATAGCAATAAGTGACTTTACATGAACGGACTCGTCATTTCCTTGGGTGGCAAGAGTTTGGATAAGGTAAGAAAAAAAAAACAAAAAAAAGAGAGAAGTTTGCGCGCTGGGAGAAATAACGAAAAGAATCCTACAAGTGTTGTTTTACGCCAAGTTGTGAATCATGAATTTATGGGTCTTTTATATGACTCGAGCGAAACTCAGGATATAGTTGCCGGTTATTTATCGTCTTTACTTTGCGTGGTCGAGAAGAAAGCTTTGCCTTCGCTCCCCCCCCCCCCCCAAAAAAAAAAAGATTCTTCAGTAAAAAATTTATTAGATATTGTCTATACACAATATCTAAGTAGCTGTCTATTACGATACTTATCTTCTCTTGCTTCGCGAAATTTTATTGTACTAATTTTTTATATAATTGAGAATTTTATACAGCAATAGTCCAAATGTGAAGCATTATTTTTATAATCTATATTTCTTAACGACGTATTTGAGATAAAAATAATGTAATTTATGGAATGTATATTTATTTAGAAAGATTACTTTACTACTTCAACTATTTAATTAATTTTTAGGACTAAAAAGTGATCAGTCTTTATTGCATTATTAAATTAAAACTGACACATTCAATATTAAAAAAAAGACGTTAAAATAAATTAATATTAATTATCATTAACGTTCGCTTCTGCCTCTACGATAATGAATACTGCAGTAATTTTCGCTTCCCATTTTTACTCTATACATAATGAATATTATACGTTAAGTGAATTAAAATTGATTCGTCAATCTTCCTACCAGAAAAGCATTCACATTTCATAAAATTTCTCGTATTTCACAAATTATCACAATGAATTTTTTCTTAATAAATTTACAAAAAAAAAGAGGAAAGGAAGATGAAGTAAAAAAATTTACTCTTCACTCATTTATTGTATAAAATAGCAGCTCAGCGAATCCCCAGCGAGTATGTACATATACATCAGTCCTTTAACATAGATTCCGAAATATCCGAATAATTCCATTCAAATACGTAGCTACAGATTATTTTTCAATTGAATGTCTAAATTTACACGAATCGAGTAATTTCGACTTAACGTTCATTGTGAGATCCAATTCCCTCGTTCTCGGGGACGAGAGAATCGGAGGCAATGGGCGAGGGTGAAAAATAAAAGAGACGTCGAACAAAAAAAAATCGCATGGAAAGAAAGGAGCGCGCCGGAACAAAGGGGAGGAAAAAATTCAAACGTCGAAAGATAGACAGAGAGAGAGAGAGAGAGAGACTGGGAAAGAAGGAAGGGAGAGGAGTGACTGCAGTGTAAAATCGCCCAAGGCAGCGGCATGGAAAAGTGCGAGGCAATGGAAACAGTTTCAGGAGCGTTCAACTCGCCCCATTCCAATTTATTAGAGACTGACGCGGCGGAAAAGCGTTTTTCCCCAGTCTTAAGAATCGTGAGAAAAGTGGACCTAGCTGAGTTTGAGCGCGCAAGCGCGAGCGCGCGAAGCCTCGATTGACAAAGCGCTCGCGGGACCGGGAGAAAATTAAATTCAACACCCGGGTTTTCTCGGCCTCATTACTGACGCGAAAGCGTAAAGATCGCATCGAGAAACGAAGACATTGTTCTATGAAACGAGCAGTCGAAATGTTCTCAAAGCATCCGGGCCATCGGCAAGACAGGTGCCATAATAATGAAAATCTTGAAAGATCGATGAGGAAATGCGCTCAAGAACGTGTTAGCCATTTACTTCATTCTCTATATATCTATAGTTGTGAAAGTTCGTGATTTTCTGAAAGATAGATAAACTTTTGATATAATTTGATTTTTAAGGAAAGTTATTCCTTTTTCAACCATTATTGTTTTGCTTTTACCACCTTACATTGGTCATAGTGAATATTACGTTTATTGCACCAACGCATATGTTTAAAGAGAGCACAAAGATGAATTTTGAAAAAACTTCATCTATTCAATAATGTACACCGAGCGAAAGGAATATTTACAACAAATGAATATTTCTTAACTATTAAGTCACCATATATTTTTCGTATGTAAAAAGTTTTTCTCTCATGAGAATTTACATATTGATTAAATAGTTAATTTATATTCGTTGGTCGCAAATGTTTCTTTACTCCAGGATAATGTATTGTAAATATGATAAGTAGAAATGCGTGCGTGTCAAAGGAACTCAAAGCAACAAATCAAAAATAAAATTTTAAATATAATTTAATTAGAAAATGTTTAGTAAGGTGCGCTCACAAATATATGTAATTATCGACAACTAAATTGTTCCAACGGATCGCATGTCATTTTTATCTACAAATTTACGTATAATAATGTCGCTGTGTATATAACCCAGAACGTTAATTACTATTATAACAACATGACGTCACGGAAGATCGATGTACAATCAATCGATCGATATAATCCATTCCCGAGGTACTGCATGCCCGCGAGCAAATAATCATCGATACGACTCTGGGTTACAATGGAATTGAAATTAGTGGAATAGAATATATATATATATATATATATATATATATATGTGTGTGTGTGTGTGTGCGTGTGTGTGTGTGTGTGTGTGTGCATATATTAAATGAAGAGAGAGACATAGAGATATAGATAGATAGAGAAAGCGAGAGGTAGAAAGAGGTGGGCAGAGCAGCCAAAAGTACCCAGATAATCTGGACCCCTCGAACGCGAGCGCAATTAAGTATATTTGCGGGAAATCGCGAGGGTTCGCGAGCGAGTGCCATTTCGGGGAAATCGATGATGACCCTCTCAGACGCATATATATGTGGACGCGCGACACAAGAGGACAGGCACGAGTGACGATTCGAATGACGCGCTCGTCAATTATCCCAATTACGCGCCCCGTGGCACGTGTAACCCCTGGTGCAACCCTTGTGTTCTACTTCAACAGTCACTTTGGCTTTTGCCATCTAATCGCGATGGGATCGCTTCTATTTTTTTCTCTGATTTTTCTTTACCCCTAAGCGGTCCAAGAGTCTTACAGTTTCCCGTCAATGGAAAAAAAGATAGGTTTAGATTTCCATTAGTCACAGCGGCATAATTACCAATAATGCAACGAGAGCACAAAGAATCAGGTACAGAGATATAATTGAGATATGACGTGCAAATATGTACAAAGCTTTGGCAACGTTAACTATTTGCTCTTATCAAATGACTAATAGTGATAGATTATTATTCATATATGCCGCCAAAGAGACTCGTCGATTGATCAATAAAATCGAATAGATCAATCAGTTTACACGAATATATGCACCCAACTCATCAATACAGGAGCAAGAATAAAAGAAACGATAAAATAAAAATGATACATTACGTATACGTATCTTTCGTATATTCTTTTGTATACGACCTAACTATATATGTATACAACACAAGGCATCCCGAATAGGACAAGTCCACTTGAAAAATATTATTACCCATCGAAATTCGCGAAATAATTCACTTATCGATATCGTACCTCGGGCAAATTAATTAAATAGTTCTTAACTAAGCCATTTCCCAAGTAAAACGTCTGAAATAGAAATTGGCGAACTTTACGATAATACACAGCACGATTATACGAAAGAATTATGAGGCCCCGTTCCAATAATACAGTTGTTTGCCAGGGAAAAGTTGGAGCAACAATTAAAAGTTCGAAATTCAAAAGCACGCGCCGCGCGTAAAACTTTCCACGTCCCTCTCTCTCGCCTCCCTTTGGAAAATCGATGGTCGAGAAGTTAAACGCGAACGGAAAAACTCGCGATGTTTTTTTTTCACACGACACAACGATACTCTCTAATTCTCCAGAGGCTTGAATTTTACCACCTTGTATTAATCGAGCACTCCGAGAATCTCCAAGTCTATTCTATACAAAAACTGCTGTATCCTTTATACGATAACTTTTTTTGTCTTTTGGCAAATCAGATTGAGCATTTTGTATACGAAATTAAACGCGGAATTTCGCCGGATTTTTCTTACACATTTTTAATGCAAGGTTTATATCTCTTGGCATCTGGTGAATCTCGACTATGCATCCGCTTACATATGCAAGTTGCGTTTATGTATGCATTTATTTGCATCTTTATAAATATGTATGACTAATAAGTATTTATGTTTCCGGGACGATTTGTGTGAGAATATTTCTATGGTTTCGTTTACTTTTTTCTTCTGCAACCTTGCGTTAAACTAATGAAACGCATCTTTTCTCGTAGTTCCCTAAGAAAATTTATGTTTCTATTTGATATTGAGGAAGAAAATCGTCGGAATTAATACGATTACACGTGATAATTTAACTTTTATTCCAAATAGGTAAATCCAAGTAATTATAAAAGTTCAACTTTGATAGAACCTAACTGAGAAATTATTAGTAAATGGTCGAAATAGTTTTACTTAACTTTAATTTGCCCTCTTATCTGTTAACAAAGTTTTCAATAGCTAAGTAAATGCAATTTTCATATAATTCACTTTACACATAACGAAAGAAAGATTATAGCTAACGTTTATTAACTTACGTATAAATATTAAAAAAAATATTATTCATCAATAAATATAGATGATCTCAAACACCGATTATAATATTTAAAGAAAAAATCCAATACTCGCTTACCATTGTAAAAAAAAGTTATCAAACAATTTCGACTGACAATACACAAGAGGAATTGGCCGAATATTCGAGATTCCCAAGGTAGGAAGGAAAAGCTCATTAGAACCCGAAATTCGGTATAATTGTTTCGTAAAACGTTGCAAGGTCCAGGGTCTATCGCGGGTGCGCGCAATTATGCGCGCCAATCTCCGAGGCAAAGAGAGCTTTGTGACCTTTCAAGCCGAAATGCGGTTACCGCCAGGGCCCTGGTAACTTACGTCACAATTCGCGCCCTAACAATTTCGCGGCCCCCGAGGGCCGATTGTTAAACCCGGGCAATCTTCTGGCCGAAAGCTCACTTAAAACTGTAATTGGTCGCGAGTGCACCAAGTGTCGAGGTATTGCGACTCTGATTGAAGCTCGAGCGAATATACTTGTTTCATAATTCCCCCTCTGTACAGAAAGAGCCCACCTCTATAAACTATTTTGCTTCCTTTATATTTCCCGTCTTCGTTCTTCTCCACTGAATTATTTTTAATCAACGCGACGAAACATCACGGTTATTTCGTTTCCTAACTCTTGACAAGCTTTGCCGTATACAGATGTGTGAGGAGCGCGTACATTTTATTTTAATACATAGGCTTGTGCAAATATCTTATAATTTTTTGTAAATACGGTTAGTATACTGAAATACATATTCTATGAACAATAACTAAATTTTACAGAATCGTAGAGATATAATGCTTCTGTTATCATAATGTTTATAATATTGTATACTATAACCTATAGAATGTAGAAAAATTATGATAATCGTAGTAAATCTATATATGTCACAATAAAATATAGTAATATTTATTACAATATTTTTCTCGGCGTAATAACTAAACTTAAATTTAGTATTTTGCAAATCCTGATTTACATGACACGTACAATATTTATATTAAAAAAAACGTTCGATACATACGAACATAAAATACAACAACAATAAGGTTCAATTAACCAAACTTACCGAGAAAAATCTTTACAACGTACCATAAAATATATCATTGGCCCATAAATATAACCGTAATCGAATCAACGGGCATTCGGTCAAGCTAATGAAAAAAAAAAGAAAAAGAAAAACGCATTCTGGCAATTCGCAATACCATCAACTATTTACGGCTAAAAATAAAAGTGATAAGGAAGACGGCCGAACCGGTAAGAAAAAAAATTGTTAGCGATAAACGGGTAATACGCCATAAAATTCGCTAAGACGCTATAGGCACTTTTCCACGTTCCCGTAAACGTCTCGAGCCTTCGGTTGCGGAATTCGCGTGGTAAGCTCAGCGCAAAAACGAAACGACGCCCTGATTGAATTATGAGCTTTCGGAGAAATATTTCTCGTGAAACCCGTGGCTGCAGACCCTCCTTTCCGCGAAACCGTATATTTTTATCCGAGAACACGAGGGGCAAGTGAAGGCTGGGCGGAAAAAAAACCAGCGCATGATATTGAGCTCCTAGATATCGAAATTGAGATGTAATTCGACACTTGCGGGGGCGATGCGAGATTTGGACGTCAATGCGCGCTTCCTCGTTTTCCTCGCTAATGTGACAATGGAACAACGGACTTGGAACTTTCAGAGGGGATATTAAGATATTGCGTGTATTAGGGAACGTGCAAGTTGGAAATGTTTCTCGACGGCAAGGGAGATAGAATAGAGTGAAAAGGCATTTTTTCAATGCGAGAAATCTAATACTGATTATTATTTACAAAACTACATTTTCTTTCCTTAGAAATAACTTCCTTTATTTCGATGAAAGTAATCAGCGTTTTAGTTACTCAAAAATGAAATAAACGTTTAAATTAAATTAATTTTAAATCCATAGGACAAAGCTAGTTTTGGTTGGTTACAAAACTGATATTTAAAGAAATTAAAAGATTAAATAAAAACTAAAGCAGTCGCTATTTAACTTAAAAAAATGTTAAATTACCAAAGTAAAAATTTTAAAAATATTTTCTTATATGTGATATTTTATAAACCGAGCTTAGATGCGTTTTACTTCACTCTCAGGAGGATTACTCAAAACTCAAGCCGCAAGAAGCTTTTTATGCGTTGACAGAAGCAGATTTGAAAGAAGCTTTTTTATATTAAAATTTTCGAGTTTTTATATTGTTTACTTTTGATATGTATTAAAAAATATTACAT
This sequence comes from Theocolax elegans, assembly GCA_026168455.1. Classification (NCBI taxonomy): domain Eukaryota; kingdom Metazoa; phylum Arthropoda; class Insecta; order Hymenoptera; family Cerocephalidae; genus Theocolax; species Theocolax elegans. The sequence goes on along the minus strand of CM047426.1, from coordinate 16,845,675 downwards.
TTTATTCCTGGTACGTTTGTACATTTGTATAATACTTTTTAAATCAACGTACCCATAAATGTATAAGTAAAATTTCCTACAAATCTAGATAGTAAAAATTTTTAATTTTCGTATTCACCTAATGCATTCATTACACATTAAACACGACAGCAAAAGCTCGCATTATCGAATAAACACGATGTTAAAACGCGCGTAAAAATGATAATGATCTCATTTTCAAATATGATTTGTACATTATCGACCCGACGTACGTAATACTCTCAACATTATTAATGTAGATTCGATCGATAAATAAATACGATTGTAAATAATTCATACGTAAAGGTACGTGCGTTATGCGTATACCAAATCCCTGGGTATATCTACATCAAAAACCGTTGGAAAATCAGGCCGATGAAAGTCGAAATTCGCGGGCGCGCGTGTATTTACGCGGTACAATTACGGACGGTTGTATGAATTTTATGTGTAGGCGCAGCGTATATCACTCGGTAAACCTGGCCGAGCACTTGACTTTTTTCTCTCTCCTCGTCCTACGACCGTTTTACTATCTTATTTTATTGAAAAATTCAGCGCACGCAAGTCCTTGGTAATTCTGTCCCTTACGACTTTTTTTTCCTCCACCCCCGGCGGGCTGCTCTGTCTTTGGGGTCGCCCGTTTAACTTCTTTCGTACCGTGGTCTCTCTTTTTTTTATCCGGGCGCCGACAGGCGCACGGACGCACAATAAACAATAAACTCGCGTTTTATAATATATTACTGGCTGTGTGCAATGAACGGGAGAGAAAGAGAGAGTGTGTGTGTGTGAGAGAGAGAGAGAGAAGGAGAGAGGGACATAGAGAGAGAGAGAGAGAGAGTAAGCGCATGATAGCCGGACGCGAGGTTGCTTTACGAGGCCGTAAAGCTTTCCGGTCCAAAGCCTTTAAAAATTGCGCGTGTGCGTCGGCGTAAATGTTAAAATTGAAAAAAAATTCACTGGCAGACCTCGGTCGATTTTACCCCACCTCCCTCCCAACACTGATTCGCCGCCGATTCCTACGTGTCGTCAATTCATTAAACCTTGGGACAAAGGGAAGAATTTATATCGTTCGGAATCGTATATATTTTTTTTCCTCCCTCGAACGCGCTGCTCTCTGGGTTGTGTTCTCGGATATGAGAAAAATGGTACCGGTTTCTGAAGCTATTATTTTATAAGACATTTGATAAGTGAAGGAGAGTTTATGTTTTAGTCAACCTCTTTTTTTCATTTCACCTACATTTCGCTTCGTAACTGAGCTCGTCCTGTTTTTGAGATAAATAAATGACGCTCTTTTTTTATTATACTTGGATGACGAATTTACCTTTTTCTTGTACAAATAAATATGATTTGTATTTCCAAACGCTGCGTATAATTGTCAAAGAATGTTTATTGCGCGTAGTTAACAAATTTGCAACTAGTCGACTAAAATAATGTGTCATATAAACATAGAAAACGTAATATAAATGATAGTTGAAAAAGCAATAAAACGTCAATGTAAGAAATAATTGAATGTATGGTGACATCACCCTTTAAAAGTAATTAAACGGAAAATGAACTGACAGAGTATTTGGTAGAGTAACGTCGAGGAATTAACTTGTCAATCCTATAAGGGAATTCATCTAAGCGACAAAGTTAAACGAATCGTCGGACTAACGTTTCTGTAAATATTTCGGATCGATGTGTCAAGCGCGATAAGAAGCTCGAGGAATCAATCAATCAGTGGCAGGGTGAGCCTCGAGGCTTTTCAAGAAGGGAGGGATTGTGCCGACTTACTCTGATTACTGCGTATATCTATCTATCAAAGATGCAAGGGAGAGACGAAACCGCGGAGCACGGTTCAAAGGAAACGAAACGTATACGAGTGCGAGCTTACATATACATACACACATCCAACACGATAAATCTAATCAACTCGTTCATCTGCTTAGGTTGCAACGTCGTACTACCTAATGGTTCTTATATTTAGATGACGCTCCCCTCTTTCATTTCTGCGTCTAGTAGATTCCTCGTCGCATAGTTTTGTTTCGACTAAATACCCATAAACGCGCCGCAATCGATATTCACGTGGGTTTGAAATTCAACGCGCGCTGCTCCTCGACTTGTAGGTGTACAAGGTGAAAAATTTAAATTACGCTATATCTACCTTCAACGAAGATAGAGAGCCAAGCGTTGAGATACACGCTCAGAAATTAATCCCCTCGTTTGCCATCCTACCTTGGAGCTTTGAATTATTCCGTTGCGTGAGACACATTCGTCATGCTCTGCAGAGTAGTGTGAATACAACAGATCTTACAGATTTACTTTAATATTTTCTAATTTACATTATTTTTGGTTATTTGGTAATTTTACTTATTTAGAATTTCCTTAACTTTTTTTGACATTAAATTTTTAAATTCTAATAATACATGCCTTATATAAAGATGTAACTGTACTGATTATTCAACATTACATTTGATTATATTTTACTATTACTTTCACTATGCAACGTTGCTTTCATAGAGAAAAAATTCAAGGATTTATTATAATTAAACTTTTCTTTTTAGCAATTGCTTATTTAACCAAAAATGTTTAATAAATTCATGGTTCGTAACAGAAAAATGGTTTCACCTAACATTACAATGCTTGATTTTCAGTAGGCATACAAAATCCAAATAACAAATCGTTTTATAATGATTACAAAATACAAACTGATGTATCTAAAAATTGTAAACATTTATTTTATTAAATATATTTAACTTTTAAAATATGATGCTTCCACTGGTTGTTTACTGTCCTCAGGTAGATGTGAACTTTATACTTGATGTATACAGTTATAAATATGCATAGATATATATTTTGTTTTTGAAAAATATAGATTTGCATCAATGAATATTTTGATACGCGCATATTGCAATATACAATAACAAATATGTTTAAGTATGATAAAAAAAAAGAAATTGTATTTAATGTCAAAATATATAACAATTATTATTTATTTCCAGTATGATTAAAGCTGCATGCAAGCGTTAGCAAATGATACACATATATATTCTCCAAATTCATTGAAATGAAAATAGTAAGTTTTTATTTTTTTCCCTACAATAAATTTAGTGAATGTACAAACTAATTTAAAAAATGTTAAAAATAAATTAAACGCAAACTCTATGAATAAATAAGTAACATAAAACTCGATTCTTCTGTCTTTGCTCAATTCCATAAGGTACACTAGGAGCTTTGACTTGGAAATCTCCTTAAATAATAGATCCAAGGTTCGTTTTTAAATCCCTATCTAATTTCGCTAGTAGGACAACCAGTATTAATTAAACAAATGGTCCTGGGTCAACAACAGGAGTGGAAAGCTTGTACCGAGCTTTCATCACCTCCAGTGACATTGAGGTCTTGTACGTACTGTAATCCACCAAAGCCAACCTTAAGCTGATTCTTAACTTATTTCCTAGTTTCTTTTACGTATATAGGCGCGTATGTGTGTATAGATTATGGGACTCGTTTTTTTTATTCGAGCTAGTTAAGAGGAGTAGGATGTAATGTCACTCAATAGCGCCTGCGCAATGAATGCCTACTTTTTTTATTGCTCCTCTTTCCGCATCGAGTGCAGCTGCGTCGAGGTGTTTGTCGATTCGCGCGATCGTATTTTTATTACAATGGATCGAGATTTTAGTGGTTTTTCAATTATACATACTTCAAGGTAATGCACTAGAAATTTTACCACCATCTCCCACCTCGTTGCATTACCGAGTGCCACGCAATTCTTTGTGAAATTTTCTTTTACGGCGTTATTAATTCACGTTCGAATAAAGAATTTTATTTATACGTATGGATTTTAACGAGGCATGTGTTCATTATCATCGTGGTATATGAATAAGCAAAAAGAAATTTTTTTTTTCATTATAGTTCTGTGCCGTAATTAAATTTTTTTTAATTGACTTTTACCACCTTTTATATCCCATCTTTAGAACTCTATTACTCGTCTTTTCCATGCGATGTATACTTCAGCTGTATCTCTAATTATAACTATAAATAAGCACAATTTGTAATACACATACGTTAAAATAGTCATTTTTTTATTTTTCTACGCATGTTTCTAATTAGATAAATATACTGGATCGTGCTTATCATATTTTCAAAATTTTAGCAATATATTTTAAAAAACGATTTTAACTATATAATTAAGAGACATTTTATATTTTTATGATTTTTACACGAAAATTCACAAATAAGTTATAAATTAACAGTACTTTCTAATAAAAGAAAAAAAAGGTTATTCATTATAAGCTATTGCTTTCACTTCATAAAATTAACTGAAAAATTGTGCACGTATTCTGTTCATTCAGAGCCAGCTGATGTGTGTGCTGCATCAAAAAGACGAGCAGTAGACTATTCTAAAGATCGTACAAACCCTCATCTCGCAAAAGTTAAATAGTCCGGAGATACACCAGTATGTGATACACGAAGAATCATCAGTTTTGAGAAAAAGAATAATTAGAAATTCAAAAAGAGATTATTAAAACATTTGTGACATTTTATCGCAAACGTACAAAGTCAAATTTGTTAAAACCTTCATATTTCATACGTTTTTTTAACAGTGTATACATTTTATCCGGCTATTCCATTTTCTTTAAACAAAATAATCTTGTACGTGAGATTAAAGTAAACCATTTTGTACCGTTGGGACTAAAGCTTATATTATACACACAAAGTTAAACAATGTAATCCAAAATAATCAAAAAGTAATTTACTTTGGGGAAAAAACTACATTTTTAATAACAACTAGATTACTGTAAATTGCCAATAATTGCAAGAATTTATTAAATCAATGATGTAATATGTTTTGTCATTAATTAAAAATTGATAGTCATTGAATTCAACGTTACTGTGAAACGGTAACAGTATAAATAAAACTTGATATTTTATTAATAAGAAGATAAATAAGTAATCGAATATAAGGTATATTTAATTAGGTAGAGTTATCTCGGAACGTTGGGGAATATTTTATTGTAACTCTAATAAATTGTATAATATTTTACGCATACGAATACGAAATTCACCCCAAGAATTAAGGGCGTGTGAATGAAATTAGATCAGATAAATAAGAGTTGGCGATTTCTCATGAAAAGAAAGAAATGTAGCTAACGTACTGGCGAAACGATCAAAAGCTTGTTTACGTAAATATGAGATAAAGCGGTAATATAAATCAGTAAATAGAGTCCAGCTGTTATCTAACTTCTGCTCCCCGTCTTCGAGCCCCAAAGAAAAACAATATTCCGCTCGCGCGGGAAATAAATCACCGGTTTTTAGCAGACGATACAGCAGAGAACGAGAAACCGAGAGGTAGGGGGAAAAAGGTTGGAATAAAAAAGAGAAGAGACCGGGAAGGGAAAAGAAAGAGGGGGGATCGAGGCGAATTTATAGGAATCCTTTCGCCGGACCTCAAAGAGATGCCATCGAGAGGAGATAAACGCGCATCTTACAGGAAAACCAAGATGGATGAAGGCGTGCGGGCAATTTTCCCTCCTATATTCGAACGCATTCCATCGGTGGGCTCCTCTAACTGGCTCTCGCTGATACGGTGAATTTACCGCCCAGAATCACGGGGCTTGTTATCCCCGGCTAAGACCGGAAGCTACGCCTCATCCGACTCGAGGCTAGAGAGACGAAGCTATCCATCCCTCCCCGCTTCTCCCCCACCCACCCACTCCTCCTCCCTGGCCTCGTTATTGTAATGCCACCTGCACCCCGCGCGCAACCCCATAAACGTCACGTACACGCGACGCGAGCCTCTCTCCCTCTCCCTCTCTCTACCTTCGGCTAAGCGCCACCGGATTGCAGATACTCAGACGCCCTCGCACGATAATGCAACCTCTCGTGACTCGTCTCTCGGTGTGCGTTTCCTTGGCCCGTCTGGCCCTCTTATCGTCTTCTCGTTAATTATAATTAATTGCACTGGACTTGTCGACGAAGATAGCTAGACTGCTTTTCCAGAGGATTTCCTACTCCAACGACTTGGTGATCTCGGCACCGTTCTCCAAATTTTCCACATTTTTCGCTGTGCGTCGTCTAAGAGAATTCTTGACAAAGAATCATAAACTTATAAAAGGCAACTGAATTTAATAAAATAAGTAGGAAATTAAACCAGCTTTTCATCGAATTCTCAATAATATAAAATTCAAAATTCATTTTTTTACGTTGTCCTTTCTACACATAGATACCTACAACGTGGAAGAAAATATTTTATGGAACATTTCAGCACACTTCAGATTTAAAGCTTTCTTATTCACATTTCAATTGGAGTCTCCCTTTCTCTATGGACGTTCTCCAATAGGTAGAACAGATTTACGATATCTAAATCAAGGGAGGATAATCCGAGATATGAAATAGTACTTACACTGAAAAAATTCTAAAAGTATATTTAATTTTTGCATTCATTATTGTACGATAATTTACATACATCTACTCGTTTTATCATGGTACGTTTACTATAAAATAATAAACTGTCACTTTGTTAAAAATATGTTTATTAAGCGTTCATAAAAATCAAGATAAAAAGAATTTTATTGATCAACCATATACTTCAACTTTGAGCGCAAACCTTTGTCTAGAGGATTTTTTTAGAAAAGTTTATTTTTATTATCCTTGTTACATAGCTTCCCATACTCATAGTGTACATAAAATTTATTTAATCGTTATCGTGTTCTCTATCTAATTGTATGCATTTTGTATACTCCTATGCTCTCAAAGATTCAGATAGTAATGTAACGGTAGATCGTAAAAATCGATCCTTTTGGTATTCCTTGTATACGGGAAGAGACTGATATTGCCAGGGCGTTCAGGTAAGTTACTTTCTTTGATATGCCCGCAAGACGTTCACTGTTATCTGGGTTAAGCAAATCCACCGCTTCCATCACGGTGCGCAAACTCTACTTACGGTATTCAGGGCACCCGTGATTGACTTCGAACTGTTACTAATTTTCGACGGCTTAGCAGTAACATCTACTTTCATTGTATACCAAATTTATACGATATATCACGATTGTAACATTGTAATATAATACCTTTAATCAATTATAAACACGGTTAAAATAAGGTTAAAAGAATTCCAAACTTTTTACAACTACGCGCAATTGTTCAGTTTAACTTCTTGAAATATAATTGCGAATAAATATTACAGATTGAATTTTAAAGGATTTGTACACTTTTAAATGATTATCATTGAATTTCTTGAATTTAAATAATACAAGAATGTCTAACTTTTCGAATGAAAAAGTTTTTACTTGGAGCTATAAGTATAACTATACAACTGATTAAGTTGAGTTTAACTCATGTAACCAATATTCTTTAATATTCCAACTAATTTTACAAATTTTACATTATGTAATTTTGAAAGCGCTTCTCTTTCGTTGAATATGAATGAAATTAATTTACATTTATTATACATTTCGAAAAGATCCAACAAGGTAATTATCTCCAAGTTTTACAAATCTACATTATCTTTAGTAATTAAAAGTTTTGATAAGAGTTACATTTAACAAATATTATGAATTTTGAACGAATAATTTACGTAATTATACCGATACAGCGTTCCGGAAAGGATAAAAAATTGACCACTTCAATAACGTTAAACTATATTAACATATATAGCATTTAATAAAATTATAATAAAAATAGGTCTAAAATCCATACATACTAGAAATCCATAAGTTTATACAAAATGATAGGAGTAAAGAAATGCGCAGTTCATCGAGTGATGCACACCGAGTAAAAAGTATACGCGGCATGCAAGGGCTTCCCACCCGACTTTTATAAAAGCCTCACAGTTGGTTTTTAAGATTTCGCGGCGTAGCCGTATATTTTATACAAGAGGGAACGTAGAAGCCATCGAGAAAAAGATAGAGCCTGACGAAGCGCGCGAGGATTTCCCCCTCCTTTATCTTGTATTACTTTCTGAAAGGCACGTAGGTATAGATAGAGTGAGAGAAAAAATTTTTTCCTTTTTTTTTCTTTTTTTTTTCTTTAACCGAAGAAAGGAGAAGGCAAAAGTTGTTATAGTCTTACCTGGAACGCGTCTGAGGTGGGCGGAATAAATTTGCGAATCTTGAAATTTCATTTGCGCAGCCTGATATTTCCCGCGGACTTTTTTCCACGAGACAACGAGACGAAAGGAGCCAAGATTTTAGCGACAAGGAGAGATAGAAGGAAATGGCTTTACTCGGGCACGTAATCCTCAACGAGAAGAGGAAGATTCGCCTCTTGTGGAATGGAAAGTTAGTTTGGCGAAAAATTAGAGACGCGAGAGTTTCGCGCGGTTGAGCTCGGTGATTACGAACATGTGGGAAATTCATCTCAACAAAAAACCTTTCGACGAAATCCTTTACCTATCCTCGGGATAGGATGCTTAAGCTCATATCGAATTCAACTTTATTTTTAGTTCCTGTTTAGATGGTAATGCATTTTCTTGTATAGATTAACTTATATTTTATTTATTCGTACTAAAACTACATTTTATTATCAAAATACGGGATTTTACTTTGATTATCTAGACTAAAAGTGTTTTATTAAGCGAACTACAAGTAACATTAACAAATGTTCACTTTGCTCTAATATTAACAGATATGGTTCCCTTTTGGTAATTTGCTTCCGAACAAATTAGAATCTGTTTCTCATAAGTCGTTATGTTTTACCATATAATTCTAACAATCTTAATGGGCAGATTGGACCACGAGTGTTCGGAAATTGCATCGTTGAGCAAGTAGAATCTCAGACCAGTTGCCTCGTTGCATTACTATCATTATATCTTGCAACCATTTAAAATTACGCATGATCATTTTCAAGGCACTTAAGCCCACACGCTCTTTCAAATTTGCTTAAAAATTACAGTTTACGTTTAATCACTTTCCAAAGATAAAACTTTCGGAGGTTTCTGTCTGTACTCTGAATTGTATTGAAAAAGGTCTAAATAAGAATCAATTAAACAATTAATCAAAAATAATATACCCTATAAATTATTCGATTCCGCGTCTTCGAGACACGATGTGCGTGTGCAACTTGTACTATCTTACGATACATCCATTGTATACTTAAAAAGTTTAAGTTCGACATAAGATACGCAGAAATAAATAAATTAATAAAAGTTTAATAGAAATTTCGTTCGGCGAGGTAGACGATTTAATCCGTCGGAGGATGCGTTTTGGTTCTACGGCTCTGTTATCGTTCGCGCGGGTAAACTAATTCGACCCTCGTTAAAGTGCAGAAACAGTATATATGTACACCGCGCGATACTATGCCAGGAATTTCGGATTTCCAGATTACAGAGGGAAACTCGCATAATATAAACAAACGTGGAAGGAGCAGACAAAAAGCTGCTTTTAATCCATTTAACGGGAACTAATAATAAAACAGAGCACAGGGCACTCGGGATAATTAGAAACGCGGGCTTTTCGACTTCCTTATTATACTCGTAAAACTCATTTAACCTTTCGGCGCTGTTTGAGGGACCGGGATGAAAAAAAAAAGAAAGAAAGAAAGAAAGCGCGCGCTTGCGAGAAAGAGAAAGGGCGTATGAAGTGAAAATAAACGAGTACGTATTTTCCTCGTATTTATCTTTTGTCGCGTGTTCAAATCCATGAGGTCGTCTCTACGGAACTGAAACGACTGAGCGAACTGCGGTTTCGCTTCTTCCTCGTTCTCTTTTTTCCAGAGATGCTTGCTGTGTGTAAAGATCCCAGTGACGGATGCGCAACATTCAACTGTCGTAAGACTTGCGTGACGCTTAATCAACCTAAATGTATCTTGGACGTACGTTTCTTATATATTTACGATTTCCATTCGATTGGGGATTTGGTGAGCGGATGACTTGCTTCGGCAACTGCATTTTTATTATTCTCTTTATATTTTCTTATTGCGTGTTTACACACAAAAACACAAAAGTATCTACGGTTTTATTCGAATGTTTAATGTAAAATATAAAATAAAAATAGCGGAAAATAATAACTCCGCAATAAAATAACCTCGTAGATTTTACATTTCGCTTTTGCATTTCATTTCTCTGCTTGAATTAATTAAATTGTCTTCGGAAGCGGAAGATTTTTTTCAACGAAAGACATATTGATATTACGACAAATAAAAATATATAAAAAAACAAAATATTTTCGACGATTCCAAAAGTTTAACTTATACATAGAGTATTTCGTCGATCACGTTGAATCCGAAAATTAAATAATTTTAAGAACCTCGTACATTTTTATTAGTGGTGTATTACGAATTTCAATTCTCTTCATAATACAATTAGTTATAGAGGACGCAATTAAAAATAATTAATTTCGAAGTAAAGTGAAATTTAATACTCAATAATCTAACAGTTCATTTGGCTTTAACCATTTAATTATATTATCGTATCGCGGAATTCTAATTATCTAATATTAAACATCAAATATTCTCGTATAATAGATTGAATCGCCTCAACAAAATGAAAATTTTGACTCGTGTGAATGACGAAAAAAAAAAGAATTTAGACCACCGTAGGTAAGAAAGGAGAAAATAAAACTTTCTGTTCCTCCTCTTGCTTGATCCTGGATATAGAGGAACATACTTCTGAAATATAACTTTTTTAAGCGCGACATATTTTTATTTTTTGAAACTTATAGAGCTACCGGGAAGCTATTTAAAAAGTTTTCTTCCGAGTGACATTCGCAAGCCGGACAGCAAGAGAGTCAATGTATATATATATGCTCAAAATAAGGAAGTACTTAAGTGGTTGCGAGCGTAATACTCGCTCGGTAAAATGCATTTAAATTACAAAAAGAATAAGACCGCGCGAACAAAGAAGCGAACATTGAAAACACCCGAGTATATAGCTGGGAGTGAGAAAAATAAAACTCGCAGCATTACGAGAAAGTGTATTTTCAGTGGAAAGTTTATAATTGGAAAACGAGCGTGACGCGTACACCTCGTCGGAAAATGTCCCAGGGATTCCTACAACTTCTCATTGAAAGTTATGAAATTTGGTATATGCACTCGATACTTCCGTTTCCGTATAAATTGCTTCACACTGATCATAACCGATAACGAATCTATAAGATTAAGAGATATAACTACTAAAAAAATAATTATTTTATTTAGTTATTGCGATGAGACTTATACTGCCTAGACATGCAGAATATTAGAATATATGATTTTCATTAGTTAATGCAAAATAAATAGCGAGGATTCTGATATAATATTGAAATTTTAAAAATTTGATTTTTACTTTTAAAAGTTTCAGTTGGTAATAGCTTAATTTACAAATTACAACCACTAATAGCACCATAATTTGACATACAATTGTACAATTTATTGTTAAAAACGTTATACATCGATAAATTTTAGCCGCAAAGATTTTTATACTAGTACAATTGTACCCATAAATGAAAATTTGAATTCGTTAATAAATGTTACAATAACTTAATATTCCACTTTATTCAGTCAATTCATCGATTATGAAAAGGTCCAGAGTAAAATTAGTACGTTATACAATAATGGTATTTTATGTACTTTAAAAAAAATGGTTAAACTAATAATGTAAATCACTATATTTACTAAAAATTAATCATGTTAAATTTTGGTATAAAATTTAGAGTGGCGGAGAAGCACCTCAACCGATCATGAAAGTTACGCAGGATTTTCTGTGACTTATACTTAGGTGGATTATACATCCTCGTGCGGCTTTCGCGATCGGTTAGGTATTTTTCCATATTACACAACGTGAGCATGAAGTATGAAACATGCAGTTTCGATGGTTAGGTCTACACAATGTAACCTAAACACCCAAATAGAATGTATCAATACACCGGTCGTCTCGAGGAAGGTTTTCCTACTATTAGGTTTTCCCCTCTTTAGGAGCACAACCCCGAACAAATGCAAGGCGGTGGGAAACAAATAAGGAGGGGGAAAAGGAAAAGAAATATACACCCCCATGTATGGTAAGGGTGTACCGTAAAATCCTGCTAAATATTCGGTACATGGGCTTGAAAGAACAATATTATAAAGAAAATATAATAATTTTTAATAAACCATTTTCTAAAACATCCATTATACGACTAAAACGGGTTTTAATCACTTATAAGATCAGATAGATTCAAAATTTCACAAAGATAAATAAATTTGTGTGATTTACACGAATTTGGGTATAGAAATAAGCCTTAAAGTGACTGACTTTACCGTCTCGACTTATTTGCGTAATGTGCTTTATTTACAAGGCTCATTATCATAGCTTTTCATTAGCGCCGAGAAAAAGCGTCCTGGTAAATTTTTTCGAGAAAAATAGAATGCAGACGTATAGGGCAGGGGGGAGAGAAAGAGGATTAATTTCAGTAGCAAACATTAGGAATGCGCAGGCGTTTCCGGGGAAGCGTCTCTGAATTATGAAGGTTCCGTGATAGCATGAAAGGCCCTGAGAAACGGTAATAATTCGTCCGCCAGTGCGCTCAGTTCGGCAACCCAGAGAGAAAGAGAGAGAGAGAGAGAGACAGACTAAAGAGAGAAGGAGCGAGGGACAAGCCCACATCTACTATACGCCTCGGAAACTTGCTCGGCCGTGACACTCCCTAATAGTTTCGCCCGCTGCATAATTATATTTCCCGTGGCCGCGACTGTCGCGGCGTTAAAACACTTTGCGTGGACGTCCATGCGGGCTCGGAGTAACTATTTTTTTTTTTTTGTTAAACCGGATGCATTGGACGTATTAAACTCAAAGCAGCAAGATAGATAACACATTTTTTGTTTAACTTTGACAGTGATTGCTATTTTTTATGTCTAAAACTGAATGGCTCTAATCTTTGTTCCCAACTATAAATTCGACATTATTAGACATTTTATCAAAGCTCATTCAGTTTGATAAAATTATACTTTTTAAGTCAATTAAGTTGAATCAAATCATTTTTCTTTGCCCTTTATAAATATTTTATTAATTAAAATCAGGTTTTCTACACTGCTAACCGTTGTTGAATTAATTAATGTTATAAATATTGATATCATCAAAATTCATTGAATATTAATTTACGATTCCAATGCTAAATAAGTGATTATAATATTTAAGTACTTGTATTTCGTTTTAAAATTTTGAACGATCAACGATATATTGTTAAAAATATAATTATAATACAAAATTATTTGATTATCAATGAAATATGCACAAACAATAACAAAATTACAATGTTATTATACAAAACTAAAATACAGTGATGTGCGTAATTTGAGTGATAAATGTTAATAATTTAAAAAAAACTCTTTATTTTAATGCCATTAAATGTAGACAAAGTTTTTGTAGAATAAGTATACTGAAAAAGAAACTACTGAATTTTTTAAATTCATTACATATTTAATCCGATGCAAAATAAAAGAAGACTTTGAAAGTTACTAAGTACTTTATAAAATTTATAATGTTATGCTTACGAAATGTTAAAAAGATTTGTGCAGGTGAAGCAAACTTTATTTTATAAATAAATTTACTTTAAAAGATTGCCAAAATATATTATTAACCTAGATTTTATCATATGCTTAACTTTACTATAAAGCAAAGCATTTTTTATCCATTATAATTCAAATTATTCGACAAATTCGACTACGTTAATGCATCTTTTCTTAATATTTATAGTACCACCTTCTTTTTATTTCTTACGATGTAAATGACGTATAAATTTGATAAATAATTAATCCTTAAGACCGTCGATAAAAAGACGGAATATATTTTAAATTGAATACATATATTTCAAAATAATAAATCTGCGATTAGCATAAAAAAGAAGAAAATCGCCTTACCAAGAGGAAAAGAATTAATACATTTACTCAAGACGAGGCAGAAAGTGGAAAATTTAAATTTTCACTTGAAACGAGATATCCCCAGTAATTGAGTGAAAGTACTCATGCCGTACGCATATTAATTCAGGCGGACAAATAGCCATTTTCGCATTCAATTCAGGAGGTTAAAATATATAGTCCGACAAAAAAATTGGAAGCAATCACTCGAGAGGGTTGGCAGTGGTGTGCCAGGAAGGTGTTTAATAGACACCAAGTTTAAAATCTAGCGCAGTCATAACGCAGGTACGGCTCCTCGCAAGGCAAATTAAGGACTCCCAACACTCGGTTAAATTGAAAAATTCATACGTACGAAGGTGGCGATGGGAATAATTCTATCACCAGGGATCGTTAGACTACGGTCGTCCAAGAAAATGAAGTCACGGTACTCCATAATCTTAGCCCACCGTAGCTTATCAAGTTTCTCAGATGAAGATATTAATTACCGTCGGTATTTCGGTATAACCGCGTCGAGGAATCGGAACGATAATGAATCGGCTTTCGCGGGCAAGTGCCTCGCGGCGGTGCAGCAAAGATAAATTGAAATCGGAAGCTTGGATTTAATTAAAAAACTTTATCTCCTCATCCATGCGAGATGAAGGCGCATTAAGAAGCCAAGCCGATCCATCTTTGACCCTCTTCATTTCTTCCGCTTGGGATTACGAAGGCGCCGTCGGAAAATCGGAAGCCGTATTCTCCGCGCGACGAGAGTGAGAGAGAAAGCGAAAAAAAAACGAGCGAGAGAAAAAAAAACGATGCACCGAGAGGATCGCACGCGTACCTGAAACTTCGGCAACGATAGGAACTCGAGTTTCAAGAAGCGAACGACTCAACTTGGCGCCATTAGAGCCTGGATTTGGAACTTTTAAAGTGTATCCCGCCGAAAAGTCTTTATATACGCCCCAAGGTTCTTTTTTTCTCTTTCTTACCCTTTGCCTCTCTCACTCTCTCTTTTTTACCAAGCAATTGTGAGACTTTTATGATTCCGCTTGCTTCTGGACGAACAGACCCGTTTCTTGTTATTTCAGCACATTCCCGTCCATTTATACACTTAATGCCGTTATATGGCTTGGAAAAAATGTAAAATGTGTAAAATTTTTCCAAACGAGTCATCGTAACGTCGGCATTAGTTGATTCTCATAAACGTATACCTCCCGAGATCAAATATTTTCTTTAAAACGCTACTTTGCAGTCATGAAAACGTTTGTAAAACTCGAGACAGGAAATGATAGACTTTGTCAATTTTTTCTATACATTTGGATTCCAACATTTAAATGTCTGTATTGTCAATTACGATTGTACTACTAGTTTTGCTCGAATAAAATTATATAATATTTTAGCATTGTAATTAGTTAAAATATTAGTAAATATTGTAGAAAAGTTAGGCGAAACAATTTTTAAAACTGATTCCAGTTGAACAATACCCCAACGCTAGAAATAAATTGTTTCAAATGAACTAACAATAAAGCAAACTACCATGTCCAAAATACTTACGCAAACCATAGGTAATAATTTTGCTCTCTTTCATCTCGCATTTACATCCGATTCGCCTTTTTCGTCAAAATCATCGGAAATCCGCCCCCGTGGAAAAAAAAATATAAAAAGTAAAAAAATCATCAACTCGAGCGGAAATTCGTTGTTATGCAAATAATCATCACGGTATGCACTTCAATATGTACATAAAATCTAAATTCAGGTCAGAAGTGAACGGCGCGCGACAGGTAAGAGACAAAGAAACGCAGAGCGAGAGAGGGAAAGAGAGAAGGGGAGAAGCGAATGCGTTTGCGCCGTCGAGTGGTCTTTTATCCGAGGGTTCATTCCAATTTCAAATGCAAATACGCGCCTCGCGCTTCGTGTGCGAGCGCGCGTGTTCCCCGTGGGTAGGGGTGGGGAGGGGAAGAAGGGGGAGAGGCGAATTTCGCACCCCATTTGCGACAGCCAGCTGTCACCTTGAATACCTCGGATTCAAAAAGACACGCGTCGTTATTTATTCTGCGCTCGGGTCTACTCACAAATCGAAGGAAACACCGAGCACGCGCACGCTTAATCACCGAGACGGGTCAAAAGAACGTTGAATCAATTCTTATCGAGATAAAATTCCTGTGATACTTTTTATTCGATATTAAAACTTTCTATTGCTCTGCGCTTGAACCTACGAAATATTACCATTTATAATTTAACGTATTTATTTTTTGTTGTCGCACAAGTTTTAATACTTATAAAGAAATGGGCCAATTCATCAACTATCCATTTTACTTATTTATATTGTTTTTAGTCTCTTGTTAATTTCATTTATTATAAAACAACGTATATGTATAAATTATTTTTTTTATTTTCTTCAATACCGTGGAAACGTAACATTTTGTATTACGTTATATGTAAAAAGAGGGCAATTCCGTTATAATACAAAGAATGGTAAATAAACACAAAAGTTTATGATTTTAATATATATATGTTGAATGACAGCAAGTTATGAAAAAAAATAAAAATAATTGTCTTTTTTTCGTACGCAATGTATATACTCATAAAACATAAAATATTGTTAAACTTTAGATTAGTATTTAAAGCACAACTCGGTTTGAAATTTTATTTTTATGTATATATTACTATTACAATGTTTCTGAAGCATTTCATACATAATAATCAGATATTAATTCGCATGAAATATGTATAATAGTAAGGCCGCATGCAGTAAAATAAAATTACTTTTCAATATGGTATCTGCAGTGTCTATAATCATTTTAATATATTGTATGGTCTTGAGTCATCCAAACTTTTGTTATGAACAAAAAATATACATCTGTATGCGAGTCTTGTGCAGAGAAGCTTTTAAAGTCGGGCAAGAGAGTCGAAGGACTCAAAATTCCTTGAGGTGTAAACAAGAATCGTATTCAACGAACCGTAAAAAACAAAGTTTCACTTTATAGCGATATACCGACGTACACACGTACACACATACACACACACTCACTCCCATATATAAAGTACGAACAGTAATTTATCGCTAGCAGGTAAATAACAATTTGACCATTCGAACAAATTGCCCGTGTTCTCGAGCGGCTGACGTAGCCTTGGCCCCTCGATTCGCCCTCTCTTTCTATAAATATACACACACACACACACACACACACACACACACACACACACACATACATGTACAGAGAGACACATATATATAAATGGTGCACATGAAACTCGCAGACTCGAAGCCGAGAAAGAGGAGGAGACGACGACTACGACGAGGAAGAGGGTTAAGCGGATATCGCCTGGGGTCTGCGGTGCCACCGGAATGCTGGCAAATGTATGCCGTATGTAAATGTTATCCGAGCCGTACAGTAATCTGGAATTTGCTCAGACGTGTACATTTCACGCTGCGCATGTGCCAGAATAGTCGCCAGCCAAATCGCCAAGAGCTACAAGAACGTATACGAGGAACAGAGAGAGAGAGAGAGAGGGGGGGGGGGGGTCAGACAGAGAGAAAGAGAGAGCGACGAGCAAGGAATTTTCTCGAGCTAAAAGCACCGGGTATATCGTATTGGTACCCAATATACGTATACCTATATATGCACACACGGTCTACTATATTGGACAGAAGGATATGTATATATCGCAAACCAGTGACCGGTAGACGGCGAGAGCACGGCCAATGGCTCAGAAATCTCACGGTGATGGAGTCGTGCAATTTGCACTCTCCGCGTCTAGATAAGGGCTCTTGGATAAGGTACGACCTACCAACTCACGAGCTCATCTCCTACATATATACCCGACCAAGAGAGACGCGAACGTTCGGAGAGGCGCGAGAACTGATTTTGCGTATTAGCAAACTCCAAGGGAAATATCTACCTGCACTTCGATGTTGTTTCTACTTCCTTTATCGTAGATTTAGCTTGAATAACCTTACTCCACAATTAAATGTTTATTGCTTTGTTTAACAACCGCACAATTGTAAATAAATAGTCTTCTTCACTGCGTTTATTTGTATTGTGTATACAATGTCTGACGGAACGTAAAGTTTACTACTTGACGCCAATGAAATATACACTGGTTACGTAGTCGCGTATAAATTAACATTTTTAATAACTCGACATCGTATATCTATCTCTTTTTTTATTAATTTTATACAATGTGATAAATATTGATTTCAATACACATTTGTTGATTATACTTTGTTTAAACAAGAGACTCGATGAAACGAATGTAACAAGAGTATCATCCATCATTAGTACATATACTAATGCTTTAATTTGTGATAAAATTGACCAGATAATTAGTTAATATACAGCTAGAAGCTTCACGTGTAGCATTTGTAGTTTGGATTGAATCAACTTGTCCACTAGTCATAACCTCACGTTTTGTTAACCACTGCACTGAGAAAAATTTTTAGTAAAAATTAAAAAAATTGCTATTACTAATGGTAAACATTGCCACTATTTTGGAAAAATTACCATTAATAATAGTAATTTTTTCTCAATGGTGGCAATTTTTACCATTATTAATAGCAATTTTTGTAATTGTGCACGTTCGTCCTCCTTTTACCATTAAAATAGTAATTCATACTAGCAAATTTTTCTCAGTGTACTTAACTTACGCTCGAATGAGAATAACATTTCGAAAAAATTATATATTCCTTATAAAGTCCATTCAAATCCTCACTATAAGATCATTACGTTTTTATTAATTTAATTTCTAGACTACCTTTTTAATGTCTCAAACGAATAAATGATTATCGTGCATAAATAATTGATGATGCAAAATCAACGAACGAGCACATGAAACGTGCAAGTGAGATTAATGTCCTTATGTATATAAATACATCTTCATCTAAAATAAGGATATATAACGCTCGATAACTCGGGACAACGTTGTCTTTGGACTAGGAGGTTATACGTGAGCTCCAGCGATCGGAGTCTTCGGTATCGAGCTCCCGATAAATACGACGGTAAATATTACCGATGCGAGGAACGGAATCCCCAACGAATGTGTGTACGTGTATGCGTGTGTATATATATGTGTATATACATATACGTGCATATGCTTGGTGGGAGGACTGGGAGGGTACCTCGTGGGAGGTGCGCCAAATCCATAGGAATAGAGAGACTCCCCGAAGCTCCTCGCGTGTTTACGCGGATCTCTGCTTTTCTTTGTGTACGCGACCGATCGAATCCCCCCGCGTCTGCGAATCTCACCTGCGGTGATACTTTCGAAATTTGGTTTTAACGGGATCTACCAATACGAGTTGTCGTTATTTTTACGTATATAACCTTTTATACTTGGATTTCCCAGCTCGCTCTGTGCTTTCTATTTTTCCCAATCTTCCGATTTGTCAAGAATATTTTATATTGCAAATCGCATTCGGCCGAACTACTTTTTTATTACCACATCGATAATACATTTTGTAATATTTTAAAATTCCCAATATAATTTTTAGTTACGTACTATTTTGTTAATCTGGGTATTTTATTTGAATATTGAATTATTGGAAAGTGAAAATGTAAATAAATACATATAATATTTATGTAGAAAAATATATTTTAACGCACTTTATCATGTAAAATATAGATTAATTAAGTACTTAGAAGCTTACAGTTTATTAACTTTCAAACATTTAATGTATAGTGCTATTAAATTTATGATTTCATTAATGCAGTCGCTAAGTACCTACTTTTAAACTTCAGATTGCAACTGCGTTTCTCCTTTTGCTTGTCAAAGCAAGAATAATAAAATTTTTATTGTATCCGTAACGTTATAATCATGCATCAAACGCTCATATTTACGACACGTGAAAGATATTAAGCGTATGTGTGTTTAACGTACACCTTTAAAAGCGAGTCTTAATTTAATCAACTCTGATCATAGGAGAAGAGGAAGGAGAACTACGTCGTATATTACTTTAAAATTAATTTATAAAATTAATCGTATTATTAAAAAAAAAATGCAATACACCCAAAAATATACGAGACATGTTCAATGTACAATGTTACAGTTAAGCGAAACATTTTAAAACAAAAGACAAAGCGGAAATTTAACCAAACAATTTAGATTCTCCCTGGACATGATAGACCCACGTTAACTTCCGAGCTCCGTTTCGCAGGGACAACTCAACATAGATGCGCCGAAGGCAAATTAAGGAAAACGGAAAACTTGCTAACTAACGATTAATAGCCCAGACTGACGAACTACGGCGACAATTAACAATTTAAACTCTTCGGGTTCTTTTATATTATACTTTGCTTTACAAAATATATATGATAAATCGATAGAGCGCAATATCATCTAAGATAAACTCGTTAACATCGAAAGGAGGAAAAGAACGCCCGTATATATTTTCTTTCTTTTTTTTGTACAAAAAGCCCTTATAAATTAGTCGCGTACGCGAGGACACTGTATGTATGTATAAAATGGCAATTAAAGAAGAAGAGGCAAAAAGGTAAAAAAAAGTGAATATCCCGAATGAAGTTTGCATTTTTCATGGTATAGACTATGGGGAAAAATATAGATAGAGAGAGGGAGTTCTGTATCTCTAACCCAGTTGTCAAATCCGCAGTTTGTTCTGCACTCATTCGCCGGCGTATCGCGTTTCTCCCGAAACACACATCCGGCATACAAATAAACTTCTCAAAGTCAAACATTCGATGCGCCCGAGCTCGATATATAATATTATATATATATATAGTCGCCTCACTCTTTGGCGAAAAGTGTGCGTGTGTGTATGTGTGTGTGTGTGTGTATGTACACTTCTCTCGTCCCTCGTAGGAAATGGATAAATAAATAAAAGTTTGGAGGTACCGAACCGCGGACTAACGAAACTCACTCTGAAGGAATCTTGACGGTAAAGTTAACGTCTCGAGTCTCTTCGACGCTGTTTATTCGATCGTTGGCCGTTGCTCTTTGACCCGCGCGAATTCCTTATTATTCCCGTTTTACGGTGCTACCCAATAAATAAGTTATTCCTTTTGAAACGATACGACGAATACTTGGATAATTTTATGTCTTATTGGTGCGAGAGTCGAAGGTACTCAAATTACGGTGATAAATTCACCTTTACCTTTTTTAATGCTATTTTATTTTCCTCAGGTAGATAAGAACTTGTATTGCGCTCGTTAAAATTCACTTCTGTTTTCAATGTCTGTATAGGAAAATATTGTTTCCCAGCTATAATCAAATGGAGATTTATCATTGAAGTAAGATTACTTTTCAATTCAGTTAACGATTCAGGAAATACATAAATACAATTACAGTCATGAACTTATCATCTAAAATTTGAATTATTGACCTTTAGAGGACCGGGATGACGCATGTAGGCGTCATATGTTTTTTCATTAATTAAGCACGCCTAAGAGAGTCTTTAAGGGTTATTTAGGTCTCGCAACTTGATTCTGTCATTAAAATGAAAATTCAAAATAGCGATATTTTTTTCTTCAAACTTTTCACCTAAATATCTCAGAAGCCGCGGCGAAAATCCCGTCACTCTAAAGGTTAAATAACATTTTTTTTCAACTTTAGTACCGTACAAATAAATTGAAAATTACGAGTCCCGTAAGGTACAATACTTTTCATCGATACCGTGTACAAAATTAACCAAATGATGAGCTGTAAAAAAATGATGAAAAAGGAAAAATTGAACAATTCAACCGACTCTCAATAAAAGAAAAATAAAAGAAAGTTAAAAGAATTAATTTCTACGGTGAAGATAAAAGATCTTCTGATGGTAAAATCAAATAACATTAATACCCCGGGGTGTGCCACTCTCATATTATATTTCCTGAGGAATGAAAGTACATTCCACGAAGAAATCCGGAACGGAGTGACGATACCGGAGAGCTTTCAAGGAGATACGCTGCCCCAAGACAAGCTTCCCTCCCTCCCAGCTCCCTCCCTGTCTCTCTCTCTCTCTCTCTCCTTCGGAAAAGGACGACGATTCCTTTTGAAACGCGGGCGCGCGAAGTCGAATACGTGAGTGAGAACCGGAAGAAAAAAAAGTAAGAGAAAGAGAGAGAGAAGAGAGATACGAGGAGGTAGGATACGAGCTCGCGCAAGAAATATAGCTCTTAGGATAAAAGGTTCATCTCGCATCGGGCATAAAAGCGCGTCAGCGATACACTTAAGGTCCGCGTATTCCTCTACCACCAGACGGTGTATGTGTGTGTATATATATATATATATATATATACGTGTGTGTGTATATAAAAAAGCTCGCGAGATATCGAATCGTTGCTACTACTGCTGCGGCCGCTTTTATTCGTTCTCCCACCCGCGGAGATAAGTGAATTTCAAGACGAATCGAAATTGTCCGCTGCGGAATGAAAGTCAAAATGTTGAGAGTCGGTTTACGTGCTTCGGATACATACGGCCTTGATAAAAACCTGGTCCTATACCGTTGATTTTTATCGGTGGAAAAATAATCTACCAAACTGTTAAATCGAAGCTCCATCCCTTTAAATAAACTATTTCACACACTCACACACATACATACATACACGTAGATACGTAGGCACATATATACACTGTTGAGAAAGTAACTTCCCAACAGCATCGCCAATAGAATTTCTATTTTTAAGATAGAGCCGCTTAAACTCGCCGACATGGCTTTGTCGGTACCTAAGCGTGTATGCGTGTATGTGTGTGTGTATATATATATATATATATATACACACTGCGAAAACTCTATACGCGGTGAGTTTTAAGGCGTTAGGCTTTTCTACTCTCTCGTAAACTTTTTGGACCATCCCTTCGTAAGCCTTGCATAAGACGCTATAAATTCGCTCTAATTAATTCACGCGGTGGATAAGTCAGGATCTTGCGGTTCGTTTAAACTGCAATTTCTTTTTTGTTATCATTAATTAATTACCCGTTTATTACTGATTTTGGATTTGTGATGTATTATTATACCCGTTTATTACTGATTTTGTTGTATAATCGAATAATTTGATATTAAGTTTTACTGAACATTTGTGCGGGAGATTCATACACATTAATTATTGCCTTCTCGCACTATGAAAAATTATATTTTTGACGAAATGTCAGTTTTTATACAGAAAATTTCGAAAAACTGACCTGAATGTTTTCAAAATGTCAAAAAGATTGATAGAAAAAAATACAACAATAAAATACTCCATTAATTTAAAAAATAATTTGATAAACAACATTATAGAGAAATTATTTTATTTCGATTGGTAAATCATTAATTACGTACCTTCAATTATCAAAAGAAAAACAATGAATAAAAAAGAAGTTAAAAACTGTCACACCGGTAATTAATGCTCGTATCCCACTAGGAGAATTGGTAGCTACAAAAATTAATGGAAAACAATCCACGATAAGGTAGAATAGTTAGCATAAAATCTAAATGCACCGAAATATTTTTCAACCGATCGCAAAAGAAGAAACTCGGTAGTATTAAGGGACGGCTAAGCCGCAGGCGAAACAACATCGTCCAGCTCGAAAACACACGAGGTGCATCGAACAAGCGGAGAAAAAACGTGAAAACATTGCCGCGTAACGAAGGCGAAAGAGAATTCCAATAAAACGTATTTGCGTCGTCGGCTTCGTCCGAGGGCGCATGAAAATTCAAAGGCCGTGCTACCGTTGATAGAGAAAACGGCTCGTACCCAGGCAACTCGATAATTTACCACGCGTTGAATGAAAGAGAACAAAAAAAAAGTGTAGAAAAATAACGTATGCTATAAAAGTGTAGGTATATACACGTCATCTCGGAGGTATTCGATTTTTTTTTCCTAGTCGATTTTCACACTCCTAAGGGAAATTTGTTCCTGTTAATGAGGATTACGTGTTGTCATGTTTAATGTTTACCTTATCCACGACTGTTTAGCTAATTACGGAGATTCCATTTCAGCACGCATTAATGGAACTTATACATCGTCAAATTAAATTGGTATAACAATTCCGAATGCAAATGCCGAATAAGCAATTGTGGATTAATACTGCTCGCCTCCTTTTTATTTTACGCGTAAACAAGAAACTTGGCAATCCCTGAAATTACGGAAGAACCGTTTTTTCGTATTTTTTGCGGAAAAAAATGGAGGATTCTGTTGTTTCTTGGATGATTAATTAAAAATCGAAATATTTCATTGTGCGTGAAGATGACATTTAATTTTGCAGTGCGTATATATGTATACATGGTATGTATATATTATTATTTTCAATTAGACAACTCCGGTTTAATCAATATTCTACTTTATTTTTTAATTAGCGCACTCTCTTCATTATGCAATGGATTTATTGTGCGGCCCCTTAATTAAAGCGTCAAATTAAAAGGTAAATATATGTTCAACAAGATATTATCTATTATCATTTTTATTATTAATATGAAATATTATAAGTAGAATTTTGATTGTACCTTTTTCATATGGTTTATTCATTTTACAGCTGTACACAATTTTTATAAATTATAAATTTCTAATATTTATAAGGTACTTATACAAATAATAAAGTAATTTTACTTTTTCTATTTATTATAGTCACGTTTTCGTATTACTGTAGACTTAAGCCAAATTAAAGGAAGTAAATCAAAGTTAATAATTGACTAATAAATTGAAACAATTGCAGAATCGCCGCAATTTTGAAATAAATATGTGTACCCTTGACGAATTATTAAATACGATAAAACGATTAAATATCATAAATCGCGTAAATAAGCAAATTGAATAAACCCATCACGAAGTGAACCGTAAAAATATTACGTTATAATTCGTTCACGTGACGTAAAATCGAATCGAGTCCAAAGAGAAGTCACGAAGGAATGCCGTCAATCAAACCAGCCGTGATCTCATATCGTTTCTTTACCGAAAAAAAATAAAAAAAGAGTGTAGGGGCAAATAAACAATAAAACGATCGAAAATCAACGAAGAAGCGTGCGCGCGTGCGAAAAGGAAGGGACGATCCGTGAGAGGATTGACGTTGAACTCCGTACGGGAAAATATGTGGAGAGTTGCGTCTGACTCAGTCCAACCGAACACACCGTCTCGAGCAAACCGAGCGCTTGGAACGCTTGGAATTTTTTATATTAAAATCCTTTCGCGCGCACCCACACACACACACACATAACGTACCATTTCACATTATGCTAGGTAGGATGAAATCCAGAAATCCCTTGGGAGTGAATTTCAATTTATTAATGAAATTTTCATCGGCGTGACAAGATCCGTAACTGTAATAATAAAATATACGAGTTGCCTGTTTTACAACCTCCGCGCCTAGCTAAACACCGTTGGCTTGTTACGCTTTTATTTACGCTCTGAAAAATGCGAGGAAATTTTAAATATTTCATAATTAACGACGCATACTTTTGAAAGCTGGGCGTGCGAATCGAAAAAAGCGTCGGGTCCGCGTGAAACGAAAAAAAAAACAAGAAGTTGATTGGGATGTACATGTATAAATATTAAAAAATGCTACTTTACCACCAATTTTTATTTATTAACGTAAATTTCCTAATTTTGTTAATGGATCATAATTATCAAGAATTTTTTTGTAATGCAATTATTAGTTAATGATTATTAAAATTTGAGAAAAAAATTTTAATTATGAAAGGGCAATGTATATTCTCCTTTACAATTAATCTTATTCATACATATAATGATACAATTTCGTCTGTTTGGATGTAAAACATGGATTGGACTTTCAATTTTAAACTGTTGAAATTAAGCTCACCATATATTTTAAACTGAAAATAATTTAGTATATTATAATTATTATAATATCCAACAGAATGCGAGCTAAAATTAAGCATAATGCTCTATACAAAATGTCCTGTTATATACAAATATACCGCTCAACTCCCTAATTATTGAAAAATTTTTACCACCGTATATTTAATGCGAAAAGTAAAGTAAAGCATTAATCATCAAAATAAAAGCATAAGGATATTAAAATTAACGTAAATTCACCTACACCAAGATTCACCGGAAAAATAAAGTTGATAATACAAAAACGCTAATGCTCGGACCTGCTCATTAGCGAACATATGTTTAATTTCAAATACACGTACGACTTTTTATTATTGAATTAAATTTCAAAATGATCAAATTAAAATGTGCATATTTTAGCCTAAAATTAATTTCGCGCTCTATAATTTATTACGAAATCTATAATTATTACATTGTTAACCAAGTTTTAATAGTGATTAATATTCGCGCTTGAGTCAATATTGGAAAATTTAACATGATTACATTAACAAATATACTAGTTAACTTACTTTGACGAGAATAGTAAATTTACGGTATGAAATTTATTTAATAGAAAATCACAGTGACAGTAGAAATCATCAGCCTTTAGTCAGCCACGATTATACACAATAATAATATATTTAAATGTTAATATAATATATAATTAAATTAGTTCTTTGTAGAATATTTTAAATGTAACAACATTTGGGTAAAATTAAAAATTGTATGACATTATTACGTCTAATGTTGACAAGAAGAAAGAAGTAATGCTGTTCATGCAAATTAAATAATTGCCCCGCTGTTTTAAATAAATTCCTCTTTTTCGCAAACAAAGCGTTTACCGTATTAAATGTAAGTCGTAAAAAATTTTTAGTAAAACAGAAACATGTATTCCAAATAATTCGATTAAACGTATACGATATTAATTATAATGTAAGAAATAAATTTTTCAACATTCCAACACTAAGGATCCTAATTTATCAAAATTCCAGAAAAAAACGTCACGAGGTAGCCCGGTGAACCATATTTCAAAAACAACGCGCGTACATCAAAATTAACGCAGGTCCACGAGAAATATAAAACAAAAAAAAGGTCGAAAAAAAGCGCTATCGCTCAAAGCGACCGTCCTACAAAGCCTTGACGAATAAGAAGAAAAGAAGTGGTAGTAGTACGAGGGAAGTAGAAGAAGAAGAAGAAGAAGAAGAAGAAGACGACGAAGAACGGGTTATCGTCGTGTGCTAAGGTACAACGACGAAAAGAAACCAGAAATAACTCCCGGGCTCTTTGAGCCATCCGCAATCCTCGTCCGAAAGAGCGGCCCCCGCGGTATCAACAATTAAAGTCTCTCGGTCCGAAGCTCTCTTTTTACCCGGAGCGCGTGTGCCTTAGCCTTTCACGGTATCGGACGAGAGATTTCGAAGTCGTTCCTTTCGCCGAAGGGTAAGAATGGCCTCCCTTCATGTGACAGAGTACTCGAGGCAACGGGCTCAAGAACACGAGAGGATTTGAGCGCTAAGACGGAGGTATTCGGGTACCGGAATGCCGACCCGGGAAAACGAGGACGAGAGGAGCTTTTCCTAAGACACTAGCTATACATCTGCCTGAAATGGAGTTAAAGGAGAGAGAAAAAGAGAGAGAGAGAGAGAGAGAGAGCGAGAGAGAAAGAGAGAAAGACTCGGTAGAAGGAAAGGGGTGGTTTCAAAAGCGCCTTGTTTGTCGTCCACTCCGTCTCGAAATTGGTACGCTTTCACCTAGGAATTTCCGACGCGGACGCGTAAAGCGAATTCTATTCAAATCGCATACGACTCTTCTTTTTTGGATCGCTCAACGTAGAAAAATGTTTGGATTTCCTTGAGTTTGCCCATTATAATCTGGATAAAGTTTGACTGAATCATTTCATATTAACTGATCGATTTCAATTTAAAACATTTGTTAATTTTTCTAATTATTGTAACATTAATTAAATATATTAATTTATAGGCTTCTCAAATGTTAATAATATTTTAAGTAATATATTGTTAAAATATTTTAAGTAATAATATTCAGCAAATTTTTTGCACACATTTTCCAACTCATTAGATTATAATTACAATAACCAATTGTTAGGAAATTCATTCTCTAATACGGTGCCTTTTATTCACAGGATTCAGTCGTGAGGTTTCACTCCATGTGTACTACTTGGCAAATCGAACGGGACAAGGTTGTACTCCCTAGAGTTCGTTTACCGGATTCTGAGGAAGCCCGACGCGCCATTAAAAAGCGCAAGTCCTTCGTGCTTTTTTTTCAGTCTCCTCCCGGAGGGCAATCGTTACCTGCGGTATCCTTGAGGTTTTGGTCTGATTGAATCTTTGTTTACCTCATGTTTATTCAAGCTCCTATTGAACACTCGTGATCTATCGCCCCTGGTATTTCCACTAACAATGCAGGCTTTTAAAGGTGAGGCCTTTGAAAACTTTAACGTCTTCCTAAATACCCGATATTTATATTTCTTCATTTGTACGAAGGATTCCCGTTTACCTCGAATAAATTAAACCAATGTTTATATACACACGTAAAATCAACTATCATCTCGAAAACTGATTTAATAAGTGTGTAGATAATTTTTATTTGCAAATCGTTAAATTAGAAATTTCCAATTAGATAGTTTGTTTTCTAAAAAAACCATTTGTTTGATATACAATCGCATTGTTGAATATTATTATCTGCGATACTACCCGCGACAATTTATTATCTTATTTTTAGGCTTATATGTAAATTAAAAGTGCTTATTGTATACAAATTATAACATTACACATAATATCTCTAGTACACTTATTATTCAACAGATTCCATTGCAACGATTACTATTGTATATGATTTCCTCGCATTTGAATAATTTAGGTACATTAAACACATGCAAATTCAATAGTGCACATAAACGATGCGAATAATAATTAATATAACGCTTACTTTAATAATTAAAACGAAACGAATAATGCTTGATATGGAGATTATTTACATTTCGACTATGCGCAAGAAATAATTAAAATTAATAACTTTGTATAAATTATTGCAAAATCTATGACCAATGTTAAAGGATTTCATTATTTATTTAGCTTACGATGGTTGATATTTACTTTAAATGAGTGAATATTCGATAAAAATAATTTCACTTATTTGTAAAAATGTACTATATCGGCATGTATTCGGGGGAAAAAAACATTCATATATAAATGATTTAAATATTTCATGTCGATCAAAGGTTGAATAGTTTGAACTTTTAAACAATTTTTTATGAGATTTATCATCAGTTAATAACCCTCAGTAATATAGGTATTATACTTTTAACAAATAAACATCAAGATGTCAAGAAAAATATAGATAACAATGAGTGATAAATACAACTGAGGATTTAAAATTGTATGAATAAGTGAATTTCAATTAAATAAAGTTATTTCACCTGAAGGAAAACTCATTGGTTCGTAAGAACAACGAGCATTCTTGGAAAATCTTTAGACGGTCGAAATTCACCGTCTTCATCCTGTGGTACGAAGAGACGAAAACGAAAAAACGGATGGGAGCCGCGAGTTTCAACCCGGATACTAATTAAAAAGGATCTAGAATCGTAAAAGGGAATCAGTCTATCCGCACAAGAGCGAGAAGAAAGGCCACATGGCTGTCGAGAAAAAGCCAAGTACAGACCCCAAGTCTTAATCCCGTAAATCCACGCCTCTTTAACATCGGTCCGAGAACCTCGACGGACACGATCATTGGACGGTTTCCAGTGGTCACACATGCACACCCATCCATACATCCTTATATATGTATATATACACATCACAACCACACCGACAGGCAGATACGTTGATATTAGCGTCACCGGTAACTCGTCGCGAAATGGCTTTGGCACGCCCGGCCAGTTTTTCTCTCCCCTTGAATCACGTCTCAAGAGCTTCCCCCCTTATTTTTTCTTCTTTTGACTGCTTAAAACGCGTCTCGCACCCTCTCAGTAAAATAAACAATCATCAGGATACGTCGCATAATTCCCTATTCCCTCGTGAGCTTTATATCACACATTCTACGTTCTAGGACATTATTCTTAATCGTTTGGTAACTTGATAAATGCACGAATGTTCCATCAATTTTTAACCGTGAGCAACACGTGTACCCACAACTCGAACCTGTCCGTCTCTTTTGAAAAAAAGAAGAAAAGAGACGGAAATTTCGTTAATAGACAGTAGCCTCATGGGGTTTGGCAGACCGATCGAACCGTCTTGGATGTTACGGTTCTGTGAAGTTTATAAATTGGTGCGTCCGCTTACCTAAAGTATAGTTGGATTTTTTTTTCAACTATATTAGTCGTATAGGAAAAAGGAACTTACAACCATACGACACGACAAAATTTATGATTTAGTGTTATGGTTGTAAATTAAATATACAATGTATATACACGACAAAATTTAAATATACAATGTATATACATCCCGAAATATTTTCTAACATTGTAATTAAAGATTTTTAATTTATCATTCAACTTTTTCTACGTCGTTCACATACACCGCTGCTTACAACCCTTCTTTCAGATTATGAAAAAGCTACTTAAATCTAATCAACATTTTTTTCCTCTATATTTTAATCTTATTACTTAAGAAACGGCTTACCTAATTTTACGTAAGAAACGAGGTGATCGACTAGATTCGACCACTGATAATTTCTTTTCAAAGAGACATTTGATAACAATTAATTTTCGACATACATTATTGATTGGATTTTGATAAGAATCGAGTGGCTTATACGTTTTATTGATTTAGCCAGAGTCTTCTGACAAATTAGAGAAGTCCAGCTGATATCTTAAGGAAGTTACTTGAATTTATACCCTAGCATCAGTCAGTGTTAACGTGAAATCGAAATAGACTGTTAATGTTAAACAACTATTTAAGAGAAATTTAGCACCAAACTTCACGAAGAGTTATACCTTACCAGTTATACCTTTTACCAACTTATACATTACAAAATAATCTTTGATTAACAGGGTATAGAAATATTGGTTAAATATTTAAAAAAATAACAATGATTTAAATTACATAAAAATAAAACATTATATTCTTAAAATATTACTTGTCGTAAATGAAACATCCACATTTAAAATACTCACGATTATGTAATAAAATTAGTAACTGTATTTTAATATTAAAATGTGAGGTAACGCAGAGATCTGCAGAAATATGAACATTGGAATTTTGGTTCAACGGCCCCAAGTGGACTTTACGATAATTGACTTTTCAGGAAGCTAATATCCATCGAAGAAGTATTGGATGTTTTACTATAAGAAATGGGTTTCAAATTTCAGTCAAATATTTTGAATACTTAAAACTTTATCTTTATGACATTTTAATAACTGTTATTTAATTCAGTCTTTAATCAGCATTTAACCCCCTTAAAATAACTTATCTTAAGTAGGTGCGTGCTAAAATAAATTAAAGAAATTTTTTCCTACTTTAATCATTAAAATAACAAAATTATTCAGTAATAGTTTATTTTTAAAAAAAAGCATCATATAGACAAAATTTTCTGTATGAATATGAAATCCGCTATTACACCTGACAAATTATAATCTGAAAAGAATATCAGTCATGCAACGAAAAGCAAAAATTTAGCTCGTATAAACTTTGTAGATGTCATAAAATGATATTCAAAATTTCTCTCTTTCAGAAGTTTGACACTTTCCTCATTAGCCCCATTGTTTCGCATGTATGGAAAATAATCCGTAAAAAATCTCCCTAAGCTTAGTTTACCCTCTGTTTTGTATAGTCGCACCTGAGCTAAACTTGAATCAGACTTGTATTTTACACGAATTTCGAAAATATATTTTCTTTCAAACTTTTTCTCAAACAGTAAGTTTTTCGGAAAGTAAAACTTTACACATTACCGAGCATGAGAATCTTATATTGTCGCAATTTTTAATAAAAATACACGTTTTAAGTCCTCGATGCACTTGCGTGACACATATTTTTCGTACAGTAAATTTAATATTTAAAATTGAATTTTTATCCCAAACTTTTCGTACATCGAAACATTTTCTTTTCATTTTGTATTCAATCACGCGTGAAATAAAAATGTTACACACAATTCTGAAAAGACACAATTTAAGTTTCCCGAAATTTGGAAAATAAATATGATAAATAGATAACTTGGATATTATACAGAAAAAGCATACGACAAAGTTCGTCTAATTGCAAATACAAATACGCGTCAGACTGAAACCAAGTACAGTGATATCGCCATATATATATGCAAACATATGTACAGAGATCGAGCCGAGCTTGAGAACGTCTAGCTGCATTACACAAATCTTCAATTCACATTCAACACTATAAACTCGAGCAAAATTACTTGAATGAAAAAATAAGAAAAAAGCTTTAGAAAAGTCTATAAAGAATCACCTTATTCAAATCCTCGAAAAACTGTGAAGCTGATGTTGAAAGATCCTCATCGGACTTGTCAGGTATCACACGAATATCTTGACAACACAATCAACACGAGACTCTTGTATATATCAAAACAGTCACTATTTTCCCCGGGACCAAAAAAAGAAAATAAAATCCCAAACGAGTCACCTTATCCAAACACAACCGAGATACTCGCCGCTGGATTCGTGGTAGACTCGAGCCAGATGAATGTTTTTCCACACATCAGCTAGTTTCCTCTATTTCTTCTATCTTCCTCTACATGTGTATACGCACATCCATATACACGCATGTACAAATATACACGTACATACACATGTATACACATATACGTGTATATATATATATATATGGTTCGATGAGGCACTCGAGAATCCCGAAGCGATACAGGAAAACGAGTAGTTTTACATTTTTTAAATTGCCATCTATCTACGTGACGTCCGGGCGTTTCTAGATTTTATCCGGCGCTCGTATATCAATCGCAAACTCTCGTTCTCTATCTATCTACCTCTACTTCTTCTCTCTCTCTCGCTCTCTGTACCTTCTCTTCTCTCTCCTCTCTCTTTCTGTGTGTGTCACTCCTTGCGAATGTGTGCGCGGAGGAAAGGTATATAACTAGGTGGAAAAAGGCGATAAAACAAGGGTGTACGAATCGGCGTCTAGCTCCGGGTGCAGCTCGCGTCCGCCATCACAGAAACAAAAAAAAATAGCACAGGCACACACGCGTTTTTCCCATATAGAACACTTCGCGTTGAAAACCGCCCGATGTGAGTCGTGGGTGTGCGCCGACTGCCGGGCCGATGCGACACCTTACGGAGGGTGGGGGGTACGTGTGTAACAAAACCGGAGGGGAGAACGCGCTCGCCTCGGCCGCCGTCGCACGAATAGCGAAAGCTCCCCGAGCCGCCGCCGGCTGCCGCCCCCGCCGTCGCGAGCTTATCCGAGATCCCACGGAGAGGCCCGAACCGGGGTGGGAGCGCCCCATCTCTCTCTCTCTCCCTCCGAGCATGGTGGGTGTACGCGCGTCCACACATCCCGCGTCTTCGATACTGGGGCGCCGCTGCGCGCTCGTTTCTTACGATCGTTTTGCGTATACGTCCGCCATCGTGTCACGTTCGCGAAAATGATAAGCCGGCCTACGGGAAAAACTGCAGAATTTAAGAGCCTCGATGGCTGGGGGACCGGGATAAAACCTTGCCGCTGGAGAACCCACTAAGGAAAAATTTACCTTCGTCTCCGTGGATTTATTTACAAAATACGATCAAATGCATTTTCGCAAGATGCACATTTCTATTAAAAAGTAATTAAAATTTTAACTCTCGCGGAATACGAATGCGCATTTTATATTTATTTCCATTATTAGGATTAATTTTTCGATAAAAAGTCTCGCATTTTTGTTTCGCATGTCCAAGGTGTCCAATTTTCAGGTCAAAGAATAATATCACAGTTTCAAACCGAGTCCAAGGCTGAAAGTATCTTCTCTGCCGCACGTTCTTAGTTAATACAACGTATTTACGTACTTTATTTATTTTACGAGCAATAGTGAAGATTAAAAATTCAAGATGCTGCGAATAATAATAAAACTGTCGGTTGACACAGTAACCGAACGGAAATACTTTATTCTCGACGAAAAAAAAGGAAACTACCGCATCGAGTAACTTGGTGCATAATTTATAATGTCCTTTATTTATAATAATATATAGCTTCTTAAAAAGATCCACATACGTTATTTAAATTTGAACGTTTGATAAAATATAGTAAAAGATCTTTCTTTACAAATTTATATTTATTTTAGTGCAGTACCATTCACGCACGTACAATGATACAACGTTCTGTAAAATTATTAATAAAAACCTTGGGATATAAGGGGATTCTAACATACTTAGATTATTTAACTTTTCTAGGAAATAGGAAATATTAAAAAATATAATTTATTGCAACAGCGTACTCATGGTTGAATTAACCAAGAAATTGTACTCGGATTTTCTACTTGGTTGATTAAAGATAGATTTAGAAGGAAAATACTGTAGATCTAGGTCACACATTTGGTTGAAACATTGATATACGTTTTCTTGTACTACAAAATGATTTCTTAATTCTCCTGGAAATAAAATTTAAAAAGAAAATCATAAATAATATGTAGTTTTAGCTAAACAATTTGTCATTATTGTTTATAATTATTTATGTTTTTGAAAAAGATAAATTTTTTTATATCAGCACCCTGGAAGTCATAAATTTTTCTCTCAACTATACTTCCATGGCATCGAAATAATATATGCATCACGACGTATTTCCAAGAGTGTCTTAAGGAAAAAATAAAATGAAGAATGTCGCACGTCAATTTCGGTTAAATTCAAGAGAGAGACGGATGCATCGTCGAAGATAAAATATGACGGAGGGTATAGAGGCACAGGAGGCAGAGGTCGGCAAAGACAATAGAAAGGAAATGGGCCGAGCTTAGAGCGCTCTTGAGGTGAGAGGACGGGCTAAACGAAAAGTGATCGGGTCTCTAATCGAATGTGTTCGGAAGCCCGTCGGTTCGAGGCACAGACGAGTGAAACGTCAATGCGGACAAACGATTCACTGCCGTTGAGCGTAAAATTCATTGCCACTCCGGTCGGAAATGTTGCTGGTGCCGTTCGCAGCTTTCGGACTGAGCGGAGAGAGGGTACGACCGGGAGACAAATAAAAAGAATTTTTGCGTTCAAAATACAACTGGGATCGATTCTTCTTTATGCTCGTTTATTTGCTCGATGCACGGTGGTGATAAATCTACGGCAATTCTTCTTCCTTTTTTTTTCTATTTTCTATCGGCGTATTTCAAGTTATTTGTATTTGCAAACCTTAATAACGCTGGCTCTACATTTCCTGAAGAAGAAATTTCGTTCCCAAGTTTTATTTTTCAAGATCGATGCGGCCGCGTACATCGAACTACATTTTTAGTTTGATACAGGTACGCTTTTTGATTGATCGGTCCATATTTTTTATTTTCAAATAACGATGTACCTTAAAGGGTTAATGAAGAAGAAAAATAAAAGATACTTTAAATTATGTCGATATATGATCACTGTTTTAATTATCTAACATTTATCATTTAGTCTCGAAATTTAAATATACTGAAAAAAATAAAATCTATAAAGTATTGAACGAATTGGAACCGCAATAAAAAATATAAGTGTATTTATACAATTGTAAATATTTAATAACTTTATCACGCAAAACCGTTAATTTAAAATACCTTAAAGTTTGATTTAAGGTATACCTATAGGTATATAATATGTTTCAATTATATTAAAACTAATCGTTTTAACTTTTACAAATAACGTTAAAATATTTTTCTGCAAGTTAGACAATTGAAATGACAGTTCCACGCTTGCGAATAACAAACCTTATTCATTGTTAATTTAGAATACGCGCAACAAAAACTATGCGAATGAAATCCAGGACGACACTAATAGAAAGTAAAGAAAGGTGAAAACGGAAATACAAGCAGCTATTCGTAGGCTTTTTTCCTCCCTCCTCCCACTCTCTCGCTCTTTCTTTTTCGCTCATTCTTTTGCGATCTAATAATTGAATAGCACTAGTCTCTACCTTGTGGCTTTAGATGCAGCTGACGAGCAAAAGGGTGCAATTCGCGTACTCGCTTTGATCTTCTCAATCAGCGCTCACATGTACTATACCCCCCTCCAACCTTTGTGCCATCTCAAAGTATCTCGTGCACTTCCACGTTGTTCTACTCAATTAATATAGATATCTAAATGAAAAATTATCCTCGATCTTCAAAATTATTGCCAGCTACACCCATTTAATATATCCCTAGTGTAGAAAATGAGCATTTTTAGGTTAGTTGAAACCATTTATTGGCCATTAATTGTGGACTTATACACCATTTTTGGTCATTCTTGGTTTGATTTCTGCAAGGAATATTTGGATAATATAATTAACGGTATGTCGGAACCAAGTTACAGGGATCTTACTTTACAGGGAAATATTGAATAAAAAATCTAAAAAAATTCATATCGCTAGTTTAAAACAAATGCGAGGGCATGACGTTTTGATTTTTTAAGAAAATAGTAGATTATGCATCTAGGGAGTGAAGTAAGCAAAGGCGGCACTGCGTGAAGTTGCTGCACGAGCGAAGCGAGGGCAGCATTTCTGCAGTGCCGGTTTGCTTACTGTACTCCCGTGGTGCATATACTATTTTTTAGCACGCCTCGCGTACATTACGTGCTGTACTCCGTTATTTTGAGAAGTAAAGTGACATCGATAATACGATTGGGTCTAACCTTATTTCTGATTTGCTTTTGTTTCTCTTATCAAACACGAAGATAGTTTGCAGGGCGTACTCTAGTCACTTTACTCCTCGAAATGAGGGAGTACAGTACGCACTTTACGCGTGGTGTGGTAAAAAATAAATTTGTTAATAATAATTGAAAAAACAATATTCGATTGGTAATTATTAATAGAAAAAGGCATGAATTTTCAACGCAAAAATCAGAAATAAATCACAAATTTAAAAATCTGAAAAAATTTGAATATACTGTTTAAAATATGCCTAAGGGCATGGCGTTCAGGTTTTTTGAAAAATTTATTCTTTTGTTTAAAAAATATTTTAAAAATGACCATTTTCTGAGTTCAACATCCCCTTAACCCTTTCACTGGTGCAGCCTTTTTTACTGTACGTGCCAAAAAAGGTAGGACAATAAACTAAAGAAATTATACGATTAACTATGAATATAAGGCTTTTGGGGACGCAGAATCGATTTTGATGGTTATGTTTGCGTCATTTTGAATTTTTTAATTCTGATCTTAGATTCGTAATTAGCAAACCCCAAAACTCTTACACACCGAAGTTGAAATGAATTGACTGAAAAATGCAGCAGCTATTCAAGAAAGGGTTAGACAACCTATAGAACACTTCAATAGTCCAAGTAGAAAGTTTATTGCAATACAATTTATTTCATTTATAAAACATCGTATTTTATTCAATTTTATAGAATCTATTAAAGAACTATATGGGCATAACGTGCACTTACAATTTATAGAAATTTGAATCTTAAACATACGTTTTAAAAATTGCTAGTAAATACCATGTGATAAAACGCCTTTTTATCCATTTTACTAGCATTTAATGGAATGATTCTAACCCTAAAAAATTCGAACAATGTTTTGACGTTTCCACTTGAAGTAAACTGAACGGGGTGGAGAGTTACCGACCGAACAAAAAAGATAATTATTGCATGTATTTTTAAAAATATGCATTTTTATGCAAAACCCCTATACAAAAGCACTAGATAATTAAACAGTAAGTCATTCTACACATTTTATAGTTATATATACATACATGTAATAATTATCTTTTTTGCTCTGTCAGTAACCCACCAGGTATGCTACCCCCTTAAAAATGCCTATAGATTTGGATGACTTTTCAACATTTCCGTGTAGTTTACAACTGATTCTTTTATATTTACAGTTTCTATACGAAGATAGACGTAGTTTTATTACATTTTCCTCATATTCAATACATTCAACTTTAATCAATGCTTACAAGCTAAAGGGTAATTAAAAATTAGTATTTTACTTTAATAAATACTCATAAAATGTAAAAAAAGCGTTTCATCGTTAGAACAAAAATGAGCAATGTTTTGTCTACTTTTCGACCATTATATTCAAATAATCTATTTAATACTTATTATTAAATAAAATATAATTCCTACTATTGCAATTCTAAATAAACGTATTCAACAAAACGAACTTATTAAAATTAACCTTTTTATGTGAATAAATTAAGGTTACTTCAAAAGAATTGAATTTGAAATTAATCCCAGCAAGATTCATGGTAATTCCGAAAGATTAATTTTAAAAGCTTACGGTTAAATCAATAAAACTGTCAAATATGGGACGAATGATTCAAATGAGTATTAAATGTTCAGAATGTAATTTAACTTCTTTATTAAATTATTCACTTAAATACAATGTAGAAATGTAAAAAACTTTAATTGTATTAAACTTTTTAAACAAATTCGAATATTTGACAATTAGAATATAAGTTTTTTAAAAATACAACATACAAAACATTTATTATTGGTCAATCGAACATCGATGACACGATCTCACCAACTTCAAATTGAAATTCGATAACTTGATTAAATAAAAATTAGAAACATTCGTGATCAAGATCAAAGTAGATCGACATTAAATGCAATAAAATAGAGTATCGAATAGCTCAAAACAAATGTTTATTTACCTCTAAGCATCACCGAAAAATCTTAAAATACGGTACACTCGAACTACATTGTAATTGAATCGCAAGTTTTTACGTTTCAACAAATCTCTCATTTAATACTGTTTGACTACATACTTCAAAAAAAAGTTAGTGATATCGATAATGGACAATGGTTACAGAGATATCGTATTTTTCCGAGTATCTGAAGCACAACGCAGATCCCATCAACCGAGAGGCTTCATATACTCGCGTTGTCGCCTTTAGGTCTTCGAGTTCATGCGCTCGAAGTAAATATTTGAGGAGTAGCTTTGGTGTCGCGCAGCCTCGCACTACAATTCCGTCCGTCTCTTGGTAAATCTGTAGGATGGCGTGCGCGAGCGGGTGTTCTCTCTTTCTACCCTGAGCACTCGATACTTGAGTCCCTGCGTATGTTTCCCAGGCATAACCTCCTCGTCCTAAAAGACATCGCTTTGAGCAATTAATGTACGCGGCGTTACACCCTTCTACCTCTCAAATTTACTCCTCTACTGCCAAATTGACTTTACAAAAGTATTTCACATTTTTTTAACATTTTTTTATTGCGAATTTCATTCTTGTTTTATATAATTCTCGTTATAATCGATTGCATTATTATGACATTAATAACTAAATTTATTGTCGTCGAATAAATCAATAAATTATTTTATGTTATGAAAATAAAGATCTTTTTCCTAGATACAATGCTCGTAAATAGATAATGATAAATATCCACTCTGATTTTGTAAATATATTTATAAAGTTCAAACATAAATATTGTGACATTAGGAAGACTACTTCTTGAAACGATAAAATAATAAAAATCTCATTTATTATTTAAGTTCATCCAATAAAATTAAAAATAATTATTAAAATTTTAATTGATCTTTGTATAAAATAAAATGTGTTATAACATATGACAATTCGACTTTCGATAGAGAAATTCCCTACTTAAAAAACATTCAAATGATTTTTGGAGAAAATATTGTTGGCAATAATTTTGTTTAACTTTTTACAATAGCTGTATAAAAAAGATGTTTCAACAAATAATTATTAACAAGTATATTGTGTATATCAATTCGACATTTCGAAGTAATTTCATACAATTTAACTATACAACTTAAAGATTTACCGAAGAAATGTAACCATAAATGTACAGGAACATGTCTCTCAAAGTGGAGTTTAAAAAATTAACCGTCTTATCTACTAACAAACTTTCGAAAATGGTCGTTAAAGTTTTCATCTCTTAAAGGAAAGTTCGAAAGTACATGTATATACATGTGTACAAAAGATAAAAGTTCTATTTACTGAGCAGCACATTCCGATTATCACTATATATTAATATTATTAAATTTGATGTTTAAACGTTATAGAATAGAATGTATCTTAAGATTACTAAAAGCTTTTTTACGATAATCCTCAAAGTGCGAATTTTACGCTACTCTCCAAGCGAATGTATGTATATAAGATTTTATAAATCTGAAGCAAAGTGGGTCAAAATTTCAAATTCCGAATATTGCGATGCATTTTCAATTTGTGTAGAATTATGTAATACGTAAATATTACACGTTCTTATTACTGCGGTTCAAACGAATGCGGTTCTTAGTTCATATTATATATACCTATGTATAAAACCCATACAAGAATTGCTTCTGTTCTATTCTATAACATTTAATAAACACATTTCATTAATAACTGGCATTCGCGATTTATAAGAACGTCAACTTATTATCGACAACTAAATCATATTTTATTTTAACTGTCATATCAAAATTAATAAATGATCATTTTTACTTTTTATTTAATTATACTTAATATTGGTGAAGAAAATTATAATACCTATTTATAATACTTATTTATCTTTCCATCATTTAAAGACTGATAATATCAACTATTATTAATGTTGTGAAAATTGTTTATGATAACGGTGTTTATGATAACTTTTATTGAAATGTTGCCGAATAAAAATAAGTATCTTAGTTTTATTGACCAATGTTGACATTAACATTATAGGTATTTCAAAAATGTTCGTTTATAATCTATAAATGAAAAATTATTTGAATAAAACCACTAAATTAATATCGCCATCGTACCAAAATATCCAATCCAAAATTTTGAAAAATCATAAGATTTTCCTGTCCAATAGAGATCGGCACGTGCCTGAAACACATTATACTTTCTAATACGTGTCGTAGGCGAGCGCAACCCGCACTAAGTTAGGCCAAATGACGCATGGAAGCGAGCCAAACGAGACCGAGCGGTGTGTCAATGACTATACCTAAGCCTTTACCCTCTTTTTCTAAAAAAAAGAGCCCAAACTTTATAGATTCTATTAACCAGGGAAAATAATTGCAACCGCGTGCAAAAACTAAGATTTCCTTTCTATTTCTTTTTTTTCTGGTTTACCAACGCTAGGTGATATTCCTGCGGCGGATTCTGTGTGTGTGTGAAAGAGAGAGAGAGAGAGAGAGAGAGAGAGAGAGAGAGAGAGAGAGAGTATACGAGGCAACGAAATTGAAGGAAATGTGCATATATACGGAATTTTTCATTTTTATGTATACCAACCGGTTTATTGACATTGTTGTATTATACCCAAAAATTTAATATACCCTCGCCTGCACATTGGAAAAAGTCGGATACGAATTATTATATTGACGAGAACTTTTTGTTAGTGAGAGTAAATTTATTAAAATATTTGAATTATACTTATTCTATAATTTTATTGATTCTGTGGTCAGAAAACTTTAAGTATGAAACAATTTATTTGTGATTCACTACACTTCACGTATACTTTATATTTACATTGCTTTCTCT
The DNA here is from genome assembly GCA_026168455.1 of Theocolax elegans. NCBI lineage: Eukaryota > Metazoa > Arthropoda > Insecta > Hymenoptera > Cerocephalidae > Theocolax > Theocolax elegans. Next base: position 16,804,654 of record CM047426.1, on the reverse strand, counting down.
ATAAATTAAAACAACTTTGAAATATTGAAAATAAAAATATAAAATTTCTTATATCGTTCTCAAAATATGAATGCATAACATACAGAGACGTAAACACAAACATACAAATGCGCGTGCTGAAACACATTTAGAAAATAGTACATATTGATTTCAAAAATTTGAAAGCATGCATCTCGTTTACATGTCAAATATTCTAAAACAAACATTAGTGTAAAACGTATAAACTCAAATTTCGTCAGAACAATATATGTTTGAATAACTACGAAATTATTATTCTATTTCATACAACAAGATTACTGGCAAACTATCAAATTGTTAAAATTATTTCATAGAAATTCTATCACTAACTTTGGTATCATTTTAATTAGAATAGAATTTTATAGTTTATAAATATACGCAAAGGAACTTTATACACTGAAACATTCTACATCAGCGCGTAACAACTTTATTTAATAAATCTCGTTTCTCAAATTATTGTACGCTTACACGTACAGCAAAAAACAATAAACGACGGTTGTAATAAAAAAAAAATATACACGAGAGGTATATAATCTACTACATAACTACAAAGAGGAATGCAGCCAACCCATAAATAATTATAGTGATTGCAAGATAATCACTTTGCAAACAAACCAAGACAGAAGTATAAACACGCAAAGAATACATAAGCGAATAAGAAAAAGAGGAAAACAATATATAATTTTGAGAAAGTTGGAGAGAAACGAAAAATGGTTTGGCCCGCGTGTATTTTGGAACGTAGTCAAGCAGGCGCCGATATTCGTGGACATTCTGAATAATAATTAATTGATAACGCTGTTTGGCCGAATGCGAACTCGTGGTCAAGCCCGTTAGGAAAATTAAACGCGGAGAAATGACGAGTTCAAATCCCCTCCCCGATTCAGGGGTATGTAGCAGTGGAAAACACGCGAATTATCCGAAAGAGCAATTCGACTTACTCGAGAAGATTGCGTTGACCGAGTTAAAATTTTTGGCTGAGATATCGAGATGTTAGAACGATAGATGAGGAAAAGGTAATTTTCAATGTGTAAAAATCTATTGGAGAGTTGATTATATTTCGTCGGAATATTTGAACAAAACGCGATTGCAAAAGAAATCAAAGTAATTAAAAACAATTATTTTGATTTATATAACGAATAATTTGTTAATTAATAATTTATCCAGCAAGTAGAGTTTTGAAATTAATAATTCGAAAGTTTGTTTAAATAATTCTATTATAAACAATTAAATATATTAAGTATTGCATTTTTAATATAATTCTATTTTTATACTTTATTTATATTTTAATTACACCTTTTTATAAGTAATTTATACTCCATAATAGTTTTCTGCAATTGAAAGTACTCAAATCAAAAACACCTTTCAAAAAGGTGTCAAAACCCGCAAGTATATGTGTTATTCTAATCAAACTTTGAAAATTGTTATCTGATAAATAAAATTGTTATCTGTCTGATAAATTTTAAAGTATAAGATAAAAATATCTTTGATTCTAATTCCCATATTTTCTCTACTTATTTATATTTTTATTACACCTTTTCTATATCTAACTTATATTCCATAATATTTTTCTGCAATTGAAAGTATTCAATTCGAAAACACCTTCCAAGAAGGTGTCAAAACCCGCAAGTATTGTGCTATTCTAATCAAACTTTGAAAAATGGTATCTGATAAATAAATTATGCAATTCAATCTGACATTGTTATCTGATAAATAAATAATTTTAATTTCTAACTACCTTATTTTATCTATTTCTTTGAATTTTAATGAAACATTTTTATAAATATTACGAAAATTTCGTATAAAAAATTTCTGCAATTGAAAGAATTGAAATCAAACTGAAATCGACAAGTATTTTGAATCGTACCATAAATTTATATTTTATATAAACATTTTTATATATATTACTTAAACTTCGTAATAAGTTTCTGCAATTGAAAGCACTGAAATCAAACTGTAATCGACAAGTATTTTGAACCATGCAAAAATTTCTACCAATCTGAATACAGATTTTTTTATATGAAAAGTATCTTACACACTATTATTTTTCATTTCTGGCCCTCATATGTTTTACAGTAATAAATAAATAATATTCTAATGATATTAATTTGTGCAAAATTAATTTCTGCAATACTAATAAAGTGGTCATTTCTTTTTTATTCTTTTAAATAATAAAATAATACTTGCACCACCATTGGTTAAACGCTTCATATATGTGTTAATTCTGACTATATTAACTGATGTTACATTTTATAAATAATTACATACATCTTAGCTTTTATCTTATTAATTAATTAATTAATTGGTAAAATCATGTAGATTGTATATCCTTAGTTAAGTGAAATAATAATTATTTTACATAACTACTAAGAAAAACTTGCTAATCAGCGACGGAGGTCATACGATGTCTTGGTGAAGAAAGCACTTGTTGAAAATACAGTCGCTCCAGATTACGAGTCCGTCGCCCTACCGACCAAGCCATCGCAGGCCTCTTTTAGGAACTTTATTAGATAAAAATAATGATGTCTATTTTATCATTGGTGATGTAGGATATTAAAATTGCCAGATAGTATTGCAATATTTATATATTATTACTCATTGCAGTTTCTTCACGGTATTATATACTTTCATAAATGTAAAGGAATACATTAGTAAGTCAGAATTAACACATATATGAAGCGTTTAACCAATGGTGGTGCAAGTATTATTTTATTATTTAAAAGAATAAAAAAGAAATGACCATTTTATTAGTATTGCAGAAATTAATTTTGCACAAATTAATATCATTAGAATATTATTTATTTATTACTGTAAAACATATGAGGGCCAGAAATGAAAAATAATAGTGTGTAAGATACTTTTCATATAAAAAAATCTGTATTCAGATTGGTAGAAATTTTTGCATGGTTCAAAATACTTGTCGATTACAGTTTGATTTCAGTGCTTTCAATTGCAGAAACTTATTACGAAGTTAAGTAATATATATAAAAAATGTTTATATAAAATATAAATTTATGGTACGATTCAAAATACTTGTCGATTTCAGTTTGATTTCAATTCTTTCAATTGCAGAAATTTTTTTATACGAAATTTTCGTAATATTTATAAAAATGTTTCATTAAAATTCAAAGAATAGATAAAATAAGGTAGTTAGAAATTAAAATTATTTATTTATCAGATAACAATGCAGATTGAATTGCATAATTTATTTATCAGATACCATTTTTCAAAGTTTGATTAGAATTAGCACAATACTTGCGGGTGTTGGACCCTTATCAGACAGATAACAATTTTATTTATCAGATAACAATTTTCAAAGTTTGATTAGAATAACACATATACTTGCGGGTTTTGACACCTTTTTGAAAGGTGTTTTTGATTTGAGTACTTTCAATTGCAGAAACTTACGAAGTTTAAGTAATATATATAAAAATGTTTATATAAAATATAAATTTATGGTACGATTCAAAATACTTGTCGATTTCAGTTTGATTTCAATTCTTTCAATTGCAGAAATTTTTTATACGAAATTTTCGTAATATTTATAAAAATGTTTCATTAAAATTCAAAGAAATAGATAAAATAAGGTAGTTAGAAATTAAAATTATTTATTTATCAGATAACAATGTCAGATTGAATTGCATAATTTATTTATCAGATACCATTTTTCAAAGTTTGATTAGAATAGCACAATACTTGCGGGTTTTGACACCTTCTTGGAAGGTGTTTTCGAATTGAATACTTTCAATTGCAGAAAAATATTATGGAATATAAGTTAGATATAGAAAAGGTGTAATAAAAATATAAATAAGTAGAGAAAATATGGGAATTAGAATCAAAGATATTTTTATCTTATACTTTAAAATTTATCAGACAGATAACAATTTTATTTATCAGATAACAATTTTCAAAGTTTGATTAGAATAACACATATACTTGCGGGTTTTGACACCTTTTTGAAAGGTGTTTTTGATTTGAGTACTTTCAATTGCAGAAAACTATTATGGAGTATAAATTACTTATAAAAAGGTGTAATTAAAATATAAATAAAGTATAAAAATAGAATTATATTAAAAATGCAATACTTAATATATTTAATTGTTTATAATAGAATTATCTTAAAAATGCAATAATTAATATATTTAATTTTTAACCCATTGTATATATCATATGGATATTTGGAAAAGTGTATGTTATACTTGATTAATATTTATTTCATCTTCAAACAATTTTACATCTGTATTTAAAGCATTACATTGAATTTTAGATCTGTTATTACTATTGAGTATACGTTTAAAAATTTTATGAGTTTTATCAAGAATTAGTAAACAAATACACATTCTTTCATGTTATGTTCACAACTTTTTTTTTGCGCACGGAAAAAATACATATATTATGTATTCTTGAAAAAACAATTTTAAAATATATATATTGTAACGGGGTACGGATTGAATATAAATTAATTAATAAAAAAAATCATATCTAAAGTGCACACTTAATTCAAATATTTACAAATATACATATAAGCAGCACCTTTAAATAGTAGCGCTCAAAATTTTAAAATGAATCATCAATAGAACAATTCAAAAATTGAAGCAGCACCTTTAAAGCGTAGCGCTAATATTGCTAAGTTTTTAACAAAGCGTTAAAAATAAATTAATTAATAAAAAAAATCATATCTAAAGTGCACACTTAATTCAAATATTTACAAATATACATATAAGCAACATCTTTAAAGAGTAGCACTCAAAATTTCAAAATAAATGAACAATATATATTGAACAAAATATATGAACTGAACAAAATATATGAACAATATATGTCAGTCCCAAGCCTGTAATCGCAGAGGGAAAATGAAATTAAACAAAAAAATTATAAAACAAAAAAATTATGTCACTTCCCGAGGACGATGTCCAGGTGGTCAGGATGACCTCCAGGTCAACTACCCATCCTCCTTTAATTCCCTCACCTTACCCTATTTTAACACTTTTTAAAAAACTCAAGTTCATGATAATGAGTCAATAAATGAAAATGCTACTCCTCATTAAAAAAAAAAAATTAGATGTTATTGCAGAACTTAAGAGTAAACAAAAAAAAATAAAAATAATATGTATGATGGTAAAATAGCAAATAATTATTTTAATGAATCTTTAATAATTGAAAATTATTTAGGTACAATGTCTGAAATTTGTAATTATTGCCATGCAAAACATTTTTCATGTGAATATAATAAAAATAAATTATTTTCAAGTTGTTGTCAAATGGGTAAAGTCATGCTACCTGACAATCCTACATGGGTGAAAATCATCTAACGTGAACATTTATCGTTGTGATATGCAAGAACACAAAATGAAAAAAATTATATATTTTTGGTTTCTCTGGACCAATTACAGTTTCTAGAGTACCTGTTTACAGTGGGCATACAGGATCAGTTGATTTACTCAACGTATTGAAGATTTTTAATTTTTACATTCCAGGGGAATTACATATATTTTGATATATAAAACATAAACATCTTGAATACATCCCTAATACAAAATCTCACGTTAAATCTCAAGTGAGATTTCATGCCAAAATCTCGTGTGATATTTCAATTGGAGAGGTGTTTAAATTTGCTAAATAATAAAAAAATCAATTCTCACGTGAGATTTTGTAATAGGGATAGAAAATTTTAATAAACATATTTTATGGAGTATACATTGAATATAACTATACCTAATTGATAATAACAAAAAAAAATTAATTAACAAATTCTTCCATTTATAAAATATATGCAATGTTTCCATATAATCAATTTAACATAATTTTTATATTTGTAATATAAATTATATTTTTATTATTTCTTTTAGTAGTGACTTCTTTTATCTTAAATAAAATTTTACTCTTTTTCTGAGTTTTATTTTCGTACGAGATCGACCCTAATTGATAATGTTCACATTGTCTATTCAAATTACATTCGTAACAACTTACTTCATTAAAATTAATTTTTTGGGGCTCACATCTACTCCATTTCCATTGATGGACTCGCATAGTTCCTTTGAATGGAGAAAACAATTGTTAAGAAATAATGTTTATTTTTAGTCAAAACAGTAAAGCATGTAATGATCAGCATCGATTATTTGTTATAAAAGAAATTTGGACAGGGGATGTTACATGCCAGGGGAGATTACATAGATTGTTTTTTAAATTTTATTACGTTAACATAGCAAATAATTATTTTAATGAATCTTTAATAATTGAAAATTATTTAGGTACAATGTCTGAAATTTGTAATTATTGCCATGCAAAACATTTTTCATGTGAATATAATAAAAATAAATTATTTTCAAGTTGTTGTCAAATGGGTAAAGTCATGCTACCTGACAATCCTACATGGGTGAAAATCATCTAACGTGAACATTTATCGTTGTGATATGCAAGAACACAAAATGAAAAAAATTATATATTTTTGGTTTCTCTGGACCAATTACAGTTTCTAGAGTACCTGTTTACAGTGGGCATACAGGATCAGTTGATTTACTCAACGTATTGAAGATTTTTAATTTTTACATTCCAGGGGAATTACATATATTTTGATATATAAAACATAAACATCTTGAATACATCCCTAATACAAAATCTCACGTTAAATCTCAAGTGAGATTTCATGCCAAAATCTCGTGTGATATTTCAATTGGAGAGGTGTTTAAATTTGCTAAATAATAAAAAATCAATTCTCACGTGAGATTTTGTAATAGGGATAGAAAATTTTAATAAACATATTTTATGGAGTATACATTGAATATAACTATACCTAATTGATAATAACAAAAAAAAATTAATTAACAAATTCTTCCATTTATAAAATATATGCAATGTTTCCATATAATCAATTTAACATAATTTTTATATTTGTAATATAAATTATATATTTTTATTATTTCTTTTAGTAGTGACTTCTTTTATCTTAAATAAAATTTTACTCTTTTTCTGAGTTTTATTTTCGTACGAGATCGACCCTAATTGATAATGTTCACATTGTCTATTCAAATTACATTCGTAACAACTTACTTCATTAAAATTAATTTTTTGGGGCTCACATCTACTCCATTTCCATTGATGGACTCGCATAGTTCCTTTGAATGGAGAAAACAATTGTTAAGAAATAATGTTTATTTTTAGTCAAAACAGTAAAGCATGTAATGATCAGCATCGATTATTTGTTATAAAAGAAATTTGGACAGGGGATGTTACATGCCAGGGGAGATTACATAGATTGTTTTTTAAATTTTATTACGTTAACATTCAAAATTTCCACATCGGAATAATACTGTTTTTATGTAGTTACTTTATCTGAAATTTACTCTATGAATTAGTTTTAAAAATTTATTAGTTTTCCAATTATACTCTACCAGAGAAATTACATTAAAAAAGGTAACCGCTGAATTACCACAAAAACATGCCCGTATTTTTTGCTTAACATCATGAAATACTAAAAATGAAATTTTTACCTCTAAAGTAAACCAAAAGTTAACAATTTCACCTGGTCAGAAAAATGTTTTATGTTTACAATTAATTTTAAAGACATTAATCATAACACAGCTATTATTAATAACAAGTTTGTTACAAAGTTCAGCAAGTTCAGTGCACTTCAAAAATCAGTAAATGTTCAGATTTTCAACTTAATTTTAATTGTGGTTATCAAAATGAACAATTAAGTTTTGAACCCGTTTTTGAAATAAAGAAATACGCCTATAATCGCACCAGTTAATATGCGATTATGGCCTTCTTACAGCCAGGGGACGTTATATTTCAAACTTTAAGCAACTGAAACTTGGCAATAAAATCAACTTTTATCAAGTTTCACGGCTGACTTACATTAAATTACATATATTGTACTTAGAATATATTATTCGTAATTTTATATATGATATAATGGGATATATTTCACTATTTCACAATTGTGCGCGTTAGATGATTTTCACCCACAAATCCAAAAGAATTAAAAAATTTGGTTATAGGTAATTCGAAATATAGTACGAATTTTCGTCAAAACATAAGACAATACAACAATTCTTTAGCTTAAATTATTATCCTCATTAATGCGTTCATTAATTAATGAAATACTAAAATCAGACAATGTATGTTGACAATATTGTAGCAATATGACATTATTCCAACAATATCGCTGCAATATGAAGTGCTGTCTGGGTCGGAATGTATCTATTCCTTTATACCTAATGAGTATTTTCTTAACCTTGCATTTTTTTAGAAAAGAAAGTTTTGGAAACAAGATTGTACTCTATTCTCATTCAAGGAAAAAAAATTATAGTGTATTTGGTATTTATTACTCAAAGTACTATTAACACAAATCACATTTTTATATTTTCGGTTTGGAAACTTTACATTTTAACCTTTAGACTACCGAGATTTTAGAAATGAAATCGTCCTTTAAAAGTTTCTGAATTGCCAACCTGCTTGAATATGTAAAAAAATTGTCACTTCCTGAAGACGATGTCCAGGTGGTCAGGGTGAACTCCGGGTCATCTGGACATCGTCTACTGGTATGTAGTGTGCCACCCTGCTTGAATATGCAAAAAAAAATTGTCACTTCCTGAAGACGATGTCCAGGTGGTCAGGGTGACCTCCGGGTCATCTGGACATCGTCTACTGGTAAGTAGTGTACCACCCTGCTTAAATATGCAAAAAAAAATTTTAACTTCCTGAAGACGATGTCCAGGTGGTCAGGGTGAACTCCGGGTCATCTGGACATCGTCTACTGGTAAGTAGTATGCCACCCTGCTTGAATATGCAAAAAAAATTGTCACTTCCTGAAGACGATGTCCAGGTGGTCAGGGTGACCTCCGGGTCATCTGGACATCGTCTACTGGTAAGTAGTATGCCACCCTGCTTGAATATGCAAAAAAAATTGTCACTTCCTGAAGACGATGTCCAGGTGGTCAGGGTGACCTCCGGGTCATCTGGACATCGTCTACTGGTATGTAGTGTGCCACCCTGCTTGAATATGCAAAAAAAATTGTCACTTCCTGAAGACGATGTCCAGGTGGTGAAGGTGACCTCCGGGTCATCTGGACATCGTCTACTGGTAAGTAGTGTACCACCCTGCTTAATATGCAAAAAAAATTGTCACTTCCTGAAGACGATGTCCAGGTGGTCAGGGTGACCTCCGGGTCATCTGGACATCGTCTACTGGTAAGTAGTATGCCACCCTGCTTGAATATGCAAAAAAAATTGTCACTTCCTGAAGACGATGTCCAGGTGGTCAGGGTGACCTCCGGGTCATCTGGACATCGTCTACTGGTAGTAGTGTGCCACCCTGCTTGAATATGCAAAAAAAATTGTCACTTCCTGAAGACGATGTCCAGGTGGTCAGGGTGACCTCCGGGTCATCTGGACATCGTCTACTGGTAAGTAGTGTACCACCCTGCTTAATATGCAAAAAAAATTGTCACTTCCTGAAGACGATGTCCAGGTGGTCAGGGTGACCTCCGGGTCATCTGGACATCGTCTACTGGTAAGTAGTATGCCACCCTGCTTGAATATGCAAAAAAAATTGTCACTTCCTGAAGACGATGTCCAGGTGGTCAGGGTGACCTCCGGGTCATCTGGACATCGTCTACTGGTAAGTAGTGTGCCACCCTGCTTGAATATGCAAAAAAAATTGTCACTTCCTGAAGACGATGTCCAGGTGGTCAGGGTGACCTCCGGGTCATCTGGACATCGTCTACTGGTATGTAGTGCCACCCTGCTTGAATATGCAAAAAAAATTGTCACTTCCTGAAGACGAGGGTCATCTGGACATCGTCTACTGGTATGTAGTGTAGCCACCCTGCTTAAATATGCAAAAAAAATTGTCACTTCCTGAAGACGATGTCCAGGTGGTCAGGGTGACCTCCGGGTCATCTGGACATCGTCTACTGGTAAGTAGTAGTACCACCCTGCTTAAATATGCAAAAAAAATTGTCACTTCCTGAAGACGATGTCCAGGTGGTCAGGGTGACCTCCGGGTCATCTGGACATCGTCTACTGGTAAGTAGTATGCCACCCTGCTTGGCTTGAATATGCAAAAAAAATTGTCACTTCCTGAAGACGATGTCTAGGTGGTCAGGGTGACCTCCGGGTCATCTGGACATCGTCTACTGGTATGTAGTGTGCCACCCTGCTTGAATATGCAAAAAAAATTGTCACTTCCTGAAGACGATGTCCAGGTGGTCAGGGTGACCTCCGGGTCATCTGGACATCGTCTACTGGTAAGTAGTGTACCACCCTGCTTGAATATGCAAAAAAAATTGTCACTTCCTGAAGACGATGTCCAGGTGGTCAGGGTGACCTCCGGGTCATCTGGACATCGTCTACTGGTAAGTAGTGTACCACCCTGCTTAATATGCAAAAAAAAATTGTCACTTCCTGAAGACGATGTCCAGGTGGTCAGGGTGACCTCCGGGTCATCTGGCACCCTGTTAAATATGCAAAAAAAAAAATTGTCACTTCCTGAAGACGATGTCCAGGTGGTCAGGGTGACCTCCGGGTCATCTGGACATCGTCTACTGGTAAGTAGTATGCCACCCTGCTTGAATATGCAAAAAAAATTGTCACTTCCTGAAGACGATGTCCAGGTGGTCAGGGTGACCTCCGGGTCATCTGGACATCGTCTACTGGTAAGTAGTGTGCCACCCTGCTTGAATATGCAAAAAAAATTGTCACTTCCTGAAGACGATGTCTAGGTGGTCAGGGTACACCCCATACCACCACCCCTTCCCCCTTCAAATTTTACCCCTTTTAAAAAAGCAACTAAAAACATTAACCCCCAACAGTGCGTCAAAAAACATGTGATGCATCTATTTATCAAAAAATATCATCACTTCGACAATTACGTCATACAAATATATTGACGTCACAGAAAGGGAGAAAGGTTTTTGATGGAAGCAGCTTAATATAATATAGATTTATTGTATATTTCACATAGGGGAAGCCCGGGCAAGACGGTCATACCGGGCAAGACGGTCACCCCCCTCTATTTCTAATATGGCTGTTCGGAAAATTCCGAAAAAATTCAAGTATATTGTTTGTGTTACTAATATTTAAATTTCAGTACGTCCGCGCCGGTCTCGATGGTAACATCGTCGAAAAACATAAATATTGATTTTCGTCTGAATCCTTACGATGTTATCAAGGTAAGAAAGTAAACTTATTTTTCACACAAATTATTAAATTAATAAATAAATAGTGTCAGGCTATTGTATTTAACTAGTTTTAAAAAAAGACACAGGTTAGAGCCCATATTAATTTTGTTTTTTACTAATTTTTAAAAAAAAAGTCATTATATCCATTCCGGGCAAGATGGTCCGGGCAAGACGGTCATATGGCCATTTATACATCTCATGAAGATTTGTATTGTTTAATTTGTTATGAGAAATATGTAGAGCCTCCCACTGAAGATTGGATTCAATGCAATCAGTGTAAAAAGTGGGCTCATGAAAATTGTTCACCATACAAAGGATATGGTAGTTATTTTTGCGAAGAATGCGACGATTAATGTACTATTTATAAAAAAAAAATTTCCTTTCTTTACTGTTAATGTTTCTATAAAAGTAATTTATATAATAATCTATTTTTGTTAGTAAATGACGTTTAAAAATATAAATATGTTCAAAATTCCTTATTTAACCAATTTTTATTGATTTTTCCTGAGGGTGTCCGTTTTGCCCGGGCATTTTTGAAGGCCTCGAAATTTCACAATTTTTTCAACAATTTTTTATTATATGCTTAAGTTATAATATATCGATATACTTGCACGTACTTCTTTGTTCTGATTCCTACTTCACGAAAAAATTTTTATTGATCGTATATTTTGTTGTTTAGTCCATTTTTTATTCGTTTTTCCTTAAGGGGTCCGTCTTGCCCGGGCTTCCCCTATAGATATTTGAAAAGTGTATGTTATACTTGATTAATATTTATTTTATCTTCGAAAAATTGTGCATATTTTTAAAAACAATATATTAAATTTTAGGTCCGTTTTTATTTTATGAATTTTATGAGGAATAAGTAAACTAATACACATTCTTTCAAGTTATATATTCACAACTTTTTTTGGTACACGCGCACACACACACACACACACACACTTATATATATATGACATACATATATATATATCATATTTATGACATATATATAACATATAAATGACATATATATATATAACATATATATGACATATATATATATGTTGAATTCTGAATTCTTAGACACGGCGGAGGGGGCGGCGGCGGCGAAATATTTATATATTATAAAGAGATATAACATATATATATATATGACATATATATATATATATGTTGAATTCTGAATTCTTAGACACGGCGGCGGCGAAATATTTATATATTATAGAGATATATATATATCTCTTTGCGGCCACTTCTCAAACAACTTGCTAACAGTTTTTACCTCTGTAGGCGTTCTCTCACGGGATGGAAAAAATTTCGTCTCTTTCTATCTTTTGCATCTCCTATGACGCTATCTCTTTTTGTTGCCATCGAATGAAAAAGAAAGTGGAAATAGCAAAAATTCGAGAATCGGAATTCAGCAAGCAACTTTAATAACATCGAATTTCTCCACTATGCACTTATGAATTCAAACCGGATTTATTGTAAAGTGAAAACTTATATAAAAAATAGATGTGAGATTTGTAATTGCATAAATAGATAGTATAATTTTAAATGTACGAAAATATAAAAAATCTGAGGGGTTAGTTAGCTGTATAATAAGGGCTTACGCGCCTGCATACTTGCGTGCAGGCGCTATCGCGCCTTTTGATAACGCTAAAATCGACATAAGGAATGACTAATCAATTAAATTACTAATTTTAAATGAGGATATAATATGTCTGTATAATTAATCTTTCTACGCGTTATTTTCCGAAGGAATATAAAAAGAGATTATTCGCATCGAGTAAACGAGCGAATATAAATATGATTAAAAATAAATATGAAAGCTATAGATTTCAATAACTGGTCAGACTCAGATATAACAAACACTCGTGAATCTCATTCGAATAAACAATGTCGATTTCGAATATAATACAAACTTAACCAGAAAAGGCGAAACAAGTATATGTATATGTATGCATATAAAATATGTTATTTATTTATTATTGATTTTATTTTGATAATTCACGATCGATTAACGCTTTTCATGCGCCCGCTCCTAGGTGAGCAAAGCAGAAATCGAACTGACCGATATGAAATTTTCATTCGGCTGAGTATATATTTGAGATTCGTTGATTTTAAGCTCGTTCCTCACTCCGTCATATTTGCGCACCGACATATGTTTATATATATATACACACACACATATTATACACATATGTCAGTCCATTGAAATTCACATACACATTTGACAAGAGTAGCTGGTGTTCCAAAATCAAATATTGAATATATTTAACAAAAAAAAGTTCCTCCATAGAGTAACAAAATTTACGTTCGCGAGAGAACTTACGCCCTATGTAAATTTGTGTGCATGTGTAGCTGTGTGCATGGATGCGTGTGTGTATTTGTATGTATATATACATGATCTACGCACAATTCATTTGATGCAGAGACACGATTGCTTGATTCACAGGTGAATTATATTGGGAATTGAAAAACTAGAATTTTTTTACTATTTTCTTTTGGTTGCAAATGCATCAGTAAGCACGTTTACTTCGCACTTGTAGTAAGCTTCGTTTATGGTACCCGATGAATGTTTTTCACGATGTAACTTTGTGTTTTTAAGGATTTAAATTTTATCGACTGGAAATATTTCGGAATTTAAAAAGTCTTTGGACAACGTTTAAATATTTCTTATTAGACATTTATACGCTTGGCAACAATATTCAAACGAATTTCAAAAGAAGTTTTAATAACATTAAAGGTATAAATAATGCACTAATGTAATATATTTGTCTTCAAAAAGGAAATTGTAAATTAAATTTAAATTCTTCCATTTTCAGTGAAATAAGCGCTACAATTTATACTTTTAAAAAATACGTGAAACATTAAATGGTGCAATCTTTACATTCTTATTTTTTTCGTCACCAATAAATTTCAATTTAGAAGTAGTTTATTAAAAATAATTATCAAAAAAAGTACATTAATTTGTCCAAATTAATTTTTTAAACATTCTAAAATACAAAACTGAATATTATTTAAAGTTAAATATAACCACAATGATCCATCATTATAAAAAGAATAATCAATTACTCTTACATTCCATACTACCAATAAAAATTATTTACACCCCTTTTCTCAAGCAAGATAAAATCTCATTCTTTTAATGAGAATCCTAAAACTGTTAGACTTTGCAAAAATTGATCGTTAAAACATCGTACATCTTGTGTAAAAGAGATATACATATTAATAACCCAGTCATTAAGTAAAATCTTGAATATTTACGAATTATTAATAAATGCTTTCGAGAGAAAATGAAAGTTGCATACGCAAACAATGAGTTTCGATCAACAACCTCCAAAATATAACAGTAACCTCTACAAATCCCTAAAGCTTAATCCTTAATGCAATTTTATTTGAACACTTAACAAAGCATTTGATTCCCCGTGTAATAGAGGAAAAAAGCGTTCAAATTAGAAATATATAATGAACCTGAAACGCTACTTAGAACTAACGTGCAATATTGAAAATTCAATACGGACCGAGCGGTAGCAAAATTAAATAAAGCCCATATAAGAATTAAGCATATATGCGGGCGTACGTTCGTTCATTAGATAAAACATCTCACGTCGAGTCAGATGGAGGAGGGTAAGAGTGAAGGTGTGGGTAGGGGTGGTAAGGGTGGGGGTGGGGTCGCACGTCTGTCATTAGAAATGCAAATTGAAGCCTCGTAATCGTCAGGGATGACCATAAAGCCGGACGGAGCTGAAAGTTCGGGAGGCCACGTACGTGCACGCGATCGTACGGAGATTGCAAGCATCACAGGATTTCGAGCGGGATATGAGGATCGGAGCAGCTCGAGAAACGTCGGCCGCTCGTCTCTCCCTCTCTCGACAGGAAAATTGTCCATTGTAGAGGAGAACTGGTCTTGCCAGCTCGAGCCACTTGCCAGTGAAACGAGAATTCCACGCGACTCTCCTCTTCCTCTCGTCTAGAGCTTTCCGAGGAGCTTTCCCAATTTGCGGGAGAAATCTGGCACGCTTGCCTGACCCGACATTGTTTCGACCATGGTCAACACTCCTAACTGCGGATCATTACGCATTAGATCCTTTTTTGATGGTACACCTACTTGGAGAATTACCTCCTTAACGCCTGGCTCGTTGACTCTATATACATACACGCAATAACGCGAATTTTCATGCCCAACTTTTCCAAAAGCTCGCAAGTGCTTGTTTGGTATAAGACGGGAGTATAGCATCTGGTTACCAAGACCGAGATGTACAGGCTTTTGTGGGTTATCGATCCGAATGAACCTTTATTCTATTAGCTCTTATAACAAATTATCCAAATATACTGACTATATATACCTGTGCATTATTTTTTAAAACTCAAACAACTGTACGATATGCCATTAAACTTCTTGTTAAGATTATATTAACATGTTACGTTATAGTGGAAGTTAGCTGCCTTTGTTCAAACTATAGTTGAACCGGAGTATCCAAAATTTAGATCGATCGGTAGGTCAAGATATCGTTAGAATATGTATGCTCACCTAAAGCTAAAATACGAAAGTCAAGAACATTTTTCTATAAAAGCTAAATCAACTCATTTCCCTGTTAAAACATTCTTAAATTATTTATTGAATTTTATATAAAGATACATTTTTCGAAATTAAGAAGCATTAAGAACATTACGAGTCTTTTCTAACGCACGCACGCGCGCTTGTGTGTATGTGTAGTACTGCATTTAAATATCTTAATTATGCCTTTACATATAATCCTGGTTCAAAGAGCTCATGCAAATGTTATTTTGAAGGAAAAAGGGGGTATAATCAACGAACCGAAACTACAAGATTCGAATTTGAGTGGAGCACCTTAGTTCACTTTTTCTCTCTTGATTTAGCTATCGAGTAAGTGCTACATTGCGACCTTCGACCTCAACCGAAATTTCCAAATGACAAACACAGATGTACCATGTTTTCTTGGAATAATCTCGTCCTCTTTATGGGCAATATAAACTTTAATTGGAATTTCTTTTAGAATTACTGTTTCATCTAAATTATTGACACTAATTTTCTCTGTTTTTAATTTCTATAAAATGTCCAAAATAAAAATTGTTTCGACTTTCGTAGTTGTTTAATGCACAAATCGTACCTTAATTATCATAATGTTGATTCTTTTCTACATATTTTTGGATACATTTTTTGAAATGCCTATCTTTCGTGTATTTTCATTGTAATCAAAATTTTTGACTATCTAGAAATAGAAAACAAAAAATAGAGATAAATAGAGGGTATTAATATAGCAATTGATGACCCATTTCCTCAATCAAAAACATTTAAAAACATATTGTCATGAAACAAATTAATTAAAAAAAAGAAAGCAACACATTTTTTGCAACGGTTACTTCCAAATATTATTTTTTTTTAATGTGATAGGTCAATTTTACCGACGACATTTGAAAGAGTGTTTCCAAAACTATACAGAAAAAATCAGCAATACAATAAGCTACGATTTATTTATCAAATAACAACTACGAAAAACAGAAAAATTATTGTCTGGTTGGGCAATCATAGGTGAAGATGTAATTTATATCGTCGATTCTGCAAAGTGATCTCTTGTAATTTTTTCTCTATCAAGTCTTTATATCTTAAGTAATAGATATTGCAACTTTAAGGTTACTTAATACCGATGCTTGAATAATTGCATCTCTGCAGGTAGTCGGTGACAAAAAAAGAGCAGTACGCATATGTAAGTGAAATTACTCCTTTCAACCTTGAGAACGTATGTTGCAATTACAAAATCCACATTAGTGTAATATTAAACTTATAAATATACGCGTGTCATAATTATTTATTAAAATTTTTTTTTTAAATTGTAATTTACATTTTTAAAGTTTATAAAGCAGACTGATTGAAAACGGAGTAGTTTTTATCAAACCAAAAAAAAAATAGAGAAGACTCGAGTATAAAGTTCATCTATTTTATACTTCCATATTTTATCACTAGCCATTCATCCAAAGAGGTTTTACAGGAACATGACCAAACTGCATCCACTTCACCTCCCTAAAGAAAAAAAATGTAATCTCACCGTCACTGCGTAAACTTTTCCTCTCCATCGATGTTGCACAAGCAAGGTATGAAACGAAGTAGAAAAGCCGATCGGTTTCTATTTATTAGGAACCGAAGTAGTCGTATAGGAGAAACCGAAGAAGAAGAGAGGACGAAGGAAAAAATAAGAATCGTCGGCTTGGCATCCGGTCATCGTTCCCTTTGGTAATCCGAGAGAAGTGTACCCCTCCCTCACTCTCTCTCTCTCTCTCTCTCTCTCTCTCTCTCTCTCTCTCTCTTTCTCCCCATCTCGTTGAAAAAATGACACTGTCGTTACTTTTTATCCCGTCGACATTACCGCAAATCGGCCGCTGCTTCGACATATCGTCGAGGACAAAGGGGGTCACTTTGTTCCAAGAAAGGTTGGCTCGATTCCTTAAGAGAAATTGAGAACCTTCGCGCGAGCGCGCGCGATACAGAAAAACTAGAAGAAAAAGTCACCTAATATCACCAGGATTTTCCTCTTGGTAAGAAGTTTTCCAATGGTGCGAACAAATTCTTTCTCTCTCTCTCTCTCTCTCTCTCTCTCTCAAGGTGTTATCTCAAGAGTGAGAGAGGCACAGAGAGAGAGAGAGAGAGAAAGAGAGAGAGAGAGAGAGAGATAACAACTTGGAAAACAGTGTTTCCACGCGGCAGGATTTTAACAGGATATTTTGTTAAAATTTCCGTGCATTATTGTACTTTATTATATTCCTTATTTCAATTTATTTCTCTAACTCGGCAACGAAACTATTTTCATCTTAGACCTATGGACTTTAAAATTATAATACTACTTTTTCTTAATACATACATATTCTAATTAGTGGATAAAATGCTCGTTTCAATATTGTTTTCTTTCAAATATATATTTCCATTTAGATGCAAATATATAATTTGGAATAAATTATAAATAATACGCGAAATATGTAAAAGTGGAAATTAAAATCTTACTAAAAATATTATAGATGTACCTTTAATTAATTCAAGCATTCCGATAAAATACCTCCTTTAGCACTTTAACTTAATTATACCAATTAGCTCGCGCTTCTGTTTATATATTTAATTCACTTTTAATTTCTCGGGGAAAGCAAGATTATTTTTCTTTTCCATAATGCTTCTCTTTGAGAATTTTAAATTTTATTAAGATATTAGTGATGCATTTGTAAAAAATTTTATACACTCTGATGGCGTTCTCACGAATGCACTATATTGCCGTGAATTTACGTGTATACGGTAGTTGTAAAATAATAATTTAGAGAGTTTTGACCTCAATTGTGTATCCTATATCTTCAAAAGACTGCTTGGTAAATTTAAAAATCGATTATCCATAATACTGTGGAACTATAATTAGTTAAAAATGTATTGATGGTTCACAATTTTCAAGAATTTAAAAACACTTGTACACTCTATTGTGTCGTTAAGTTCAGAAAATCTTACAGAATATGATTATTTTAAAGTTTTCATAAATATCAATATTATTAACTAGTTTTCAATTATTATCTTCTACATCAATCGTGGCGTAAATTAATTTTAATAAAAAACTTCAAAAATTTCATAAAATTACCACAGCAATTGGAGCATTGGCAACAATATACTCGAGATAATTTCACGAGAACGCACGCAATAGAAATTCTAATCGCAAATAGTTGGAGTAACATCACGCGTCGAAAAAAAGAAAAAAAAGAGTAAACGAGCTACTTTTGAAAAAAATTTGAAATTCCAATAATAAATTTGCAAAGGCACGTGCATGCCATCCGATTAATCGAAAATAGAGAATAGCAACGCGTGGCAAACAGATTCCACGTGAAATTTTTCTTTCGACAAAGTAAAGGTAACGCCTCCCTCTCTTCAGGCTGACCTTTGAAATTCCATCTCTCATGCCAGTCTACTAAAGCAGAGAGAAAGAGAGAGAGAGAGAGAGAGAAAGAGACAGATAAAAAAAATAACCAAGAGTTCTCGGCTTTCAAGTCTGTCTATTCGCTCTTCTATTCGCACCCTTGGCCCTCCGTTAAAAGAAAATCTGTTAATTAAGCGAATGGCTGGAACGAATTAAACGGTATATACTTACGCTTCAGCAAGTTCGACTCGATTTTTCTTTTCCCCTCCCCCGTTTTTTACTTCATTTTGCTTTTTCCGAGGGTGGCACGAATTTCTCTTTACTTTCTTATATTTTTTAAAACTGCGAGCCCTCATCTTCTTACTCTACAGTATAAAGTTTTATAATTCGAAGTAGAAGTAATTTATCGTATTTCATAGTAATTTAAACATTTGCAATCCCATTTTGTTATTAATATTTTCTTTGATACAAGCTTTTTTAATATAAAGTATTATAGATTCCCTACTAAAGTTTTACGAGTAAAGGAAAGCGCGAGATTTGCAGTTAATTACATCGATCTAAAAGAAATTAAAGCAAACTTAATATATTACAAATATTGTTAAATAATTATTTATTTTTTTACAGTCGCTTGTAGAAATTAAATAGGCTTTTATTAACCCTTTCACTGGCAATGTATCATATATGATCAAAAAAAAGTTGTGCCACAACTGGCGATGTATCACATATGATCAAATTGAATAACTGCTGCATTTTTCAGTCAATTCATTTCAACTTCGGTGTGTAAGAGTTTTGGGGTTTGCTGATTACGAATCAGCAGGGTCAGAATTAAAAAATTCAAAATGACGCAAAAATAACAAAAGCCTTATTCATAGTTAATCGTATAATTTCTTTCGTTTATTGTCCTACCATTTTTGGCACGTACAGTAAAAAAGGCTGCACCAGTGAAAGGGTTAAATAAAATGTATTTTAACAATAGGTAGCTTATAATCAGAACAGTTATTATTACAATTGAAGGAGGTAATACACGTTCAGAATAATCTAATATTAGATAATTCTTCATCGCGTTATAAAGTATAAATATTCGTTTAGCGTACAGTTATAGTTCTCAACGGATTAAAATAAGTGCACTAATTTCATAGGACGATGTGCCACTTAGTTTTAGTTGCTACGTGCAATTCGAGGCTAATAATAGTCCGCGTATAAGAAAGAAGAGGCTCCATCTGGAAAATGCGCATCCACGCGATCTCGATACGCTTTCACACTTGGATCCGCGCTACCAATCTTGCGGCACAATCGTACCAGCGAAAGTAGCGAAATGACCGCGTGCGCGCGATTCTAGCTCAAGTGCATCTACCAGTGAAAAGAAAAACAGCAGTGAAAAGATACAGTTTGAGAAGAACTAGGTCAGTGATAAAGAACTCGATGCCGTTAAAATTATCTTTGTGAAATTTTTCGCGAAACTTATTAGCTTTGATTGCTTTGTTCGAGTGATACATTTATTAAATTACCATTATTTCTTTGTTGCGGCTACTACTCAGAAATGCAAAATTATTGAACATTTTTCAATGGTTTTTATGCATTAGAAAATTTAGTTTTAAGAAAACTGTAGAATTAATGTTCGTTTCAAATTACGCACATACTATAAATTATATTAAATAATGTTAACATTTTTTTTCGATTATTAACAATCAATTGTTATGTTTTCTTTTTTAATATACCCATCAATATACTCAGTATTGTAAATTTACTTTTTGGAATATATAAATATAAATAAAATAAATTTGATTTTATAGTTTATATGCGACGAATATTGGACATAAAATACAATATAAGATAAAAATTGAATAACGCACGCGTTGAAAGAGAAAAATGTAATATCGCTTTATATTACATAAAACCTATGTATATGTAAATAATCGGATGTAATTAGCGACACATTCGAATGTAAAAAGATAATCGATGGTAAATGTTATATACACAACAATAAATAACAAAAGGCGTCCATCGATTTAGAAAAGTTGAACGTGAGGATAGGCTTGCGCTTTTGCATGCGTTATTACATTTGCATAATTGGCGTAGTTTTTTCATTACGCGGCCGAATCCCATCGGTTGTGTGCCTCTGGCACCCTCCACTAGCTCATAAATGGATTTTTCTATGCAATTTCTATTAGCATAGTTTTTACATAATTGCGCACGGCACTCGGCTTAAGACCGGCCAACCATTTTCGAGAAAAATAAATTTCCACCCGTAAAAAATGCACCCTTAGGTGATAAAGTTAAAAAGATAATAAAAAGTTACTTCTATAGATTATTAATTATAGCGGTGCATTAAGTAATTATTAAGAAAATTATGAAGGATTGTCGTAATTATATACTGGGAGATTTATTCAGATCCTGTTTTAAAAAGTGTTATGAGATACTAATATTAAAAATTTAAAAAAAATAGTGCTTCTTTCAACAAAATAAACTAATTAATTAAAAATAATTTTAATTACAAAAATCATCTTGATTATCATTTTACGTAATCATTCAAACAAAATGAATGTGCGAACGTAACTCATCAAGACGTTATTAGTGTGATGATAAGTCCATAAAATAATCAAGGAACACAAAAGTTGTAAACATTTGAAAGAACCTCGAGTTTGAAAATTTTCCAAAGGATCCAGTCAAGGGCTTGTAAAACTCACGATTTCAGAAAAAGTAACAAGGCATCCGAATCACCTCATTTAAAATAGGAAGCAACTTAAAAACGTTTCTTCACAATTATTTATTGTATACTTTTGCAAACATACGCATGACGTACTCTCTTAAATGATAATTCAAAACTCATACAATCACTTTGAAACGAGAAAAAGGAGTTTCGAGGAAAAAAGAGAATAACGTCTTTTTAAGCAATCACGTAAAAGTCAAAATAAGGTCCCATCGGTATATACGTGAGGTATATCCCAAGGAGGTAAGTGCATCCAAATCCTACAAAGGCGGTTAAAGTTCCCAAAGCGAAAAAGGCGATCTCGCGGCAACAATAAGAATCCCTGGCGCAACTCTTCACCTTGCTCGCGATCAAGTAGCGCCATTTGAATCGCGATCACGCGCGCGGCGCCACGTCGTGAATTTAATTCGCGCTTACACGCAAGGAAGGTACGGCCTCGCTTGTGGTTTCACCGGCAGCTCAGTCTCAACGTTCATTCGAGCTAAGGAACATCCCGAGCACAGCTATTGTAAACTTACCTGTATACAGTTTTACGTACACATCCTACGGAGAAAGTTAACCGAGTGTGATCTCATTTCGACGTTACGTACCGCGACGATTTTTTTTTCTCCTATTTATTTCGGATCCATTTCTTCAAAGTTATTTCATTATTTTTCAACAAATTATTGTGTTTAATTGAAAACTTATTATTATCTACGAGTGAGGAACGACAATTTTTTTTATTCTGTTTGAATTGATTGAGGTAAGTGGTACAATTTTATATTTAACTTATACGCAGGTCAAAAATATGCAGATACTTTTTACTGTTATTACAATTCATTTTTAATTTGTATCGTTTAATAATTTTATTGCTTATTCAAAGCCTCAATTGTAAATTGAATAATTATATATTTTAATATTAAATATAGCATTTTTTAATTTTATAGAGATATAAAGTTAAATTATAATAAATCATTGACTTTTCGTGAATCATTTGTATGTTTAATATTATTTTATACAAAATAACTTCGAAGTATTAATGGATTAATGTAAAACAATTGATTTTGTCTTCTGATTTTGTTGAAACAAATGTAAATAAACATTCACTACTATTATTAGTACCATTATAGCATTTGTGACAAAATAAATAAATTGCTGAATAAAACATAACATGTTTAAATTAAATTATATGATAAATTGAAAGATAATCATGTCAATAAAAAAAGCAATAAACAATTGAGAAATAAATTAATGTTATTAAAATTCTAGAAATTACATTATTTGAATGTAAATGCTAATGTATATGTATGTTTGATCTGCACTTAGTTACATTTAACCCATACTATATACATATACGTGTATATTTTCATTTATTATTTTAGTTTTTACTTTGGTTCCTCACACAGACATAATTTTAAATACCCACGCAGTATATATTATTTAGAATTTATAATTTTTTTATTTTTTTTAATGTTTAATAATAACAATTTATGATCCATACGACTTCTTTAAAGTAATTATCAACTAATTTCTTAATGAGGTTAAAATGCAACGTCGTCTTATATGTGTATATAAAATGTCGTCTTTATATGTGTATATAAATTTTAAACAGCTAGATGTAAATCCTTCAGCAACTTGCTGATTTATGAATATACTGTAACAATGACATTTAGCAAACTTTTACTATCATTTTTATAATGCTCTCGAGAACTTTTTCTTGGAGAAAAAGTTTTATTAATCATATTTATAAAATATTTTGTAATAGGACTTTGTTTAAGTAATTGATAAAATTTTAATATATTTAAATAAATTAAACAAAAATTTAATTAATATAGATAAACGTTTGATCACGATATACTTTGGTAATCAATAAATTTCAGTTTGACATAATTAAGTATGATTCATGTTGTGTCACGTATAAATTGGCAACTGCTACAGTACATCGATAAAATAATAATAATTTAAAAGAAAATGACGAAAAATTTAGCATCTCAATAAACTGAAGAGAAGTGAAAAATAAGAAAAAGTCGTCGAGGAAAATTCCGATCATTCGAAATTAACTTTTGCAGAAGATCGAAAGAATCCGAAACGATTTCGGATTACAAGAAAGTTGGCCTCGGTGTACTTTGAAAAGATCTCTCGCGTGACTCGAAATTGCGAGTCGGAAAATAAAAGAGTTGGCAAGTCGAGATGACGCTCCTCGAGTCCTGTACGACGGAGGAAGTATGTACCGCCCTGGGCGGAAGCGATGAGCTATTGGCAGAGCAACGAGACCGACTCCGAGATTGGCT
The DNA here is from genome assembly GCA_026168455.1 of Theocolax elegans. NCBI lineage: Eukaryota > Metazoa > Arthropoda > Insecta > Hymenoptera > Cerocephalidae > Theocolax > Theocolax elegans. Next base: position 16,780,587 of record CM047426.1, on the reverse strand, counting down.
CGAACATCAGCCACACCTACCGCAAGGTGAGGAATTTGAATTGTCGTTTCGATATCATTTTTTTTTATTTTTATCATCCTCTCTCTCTCTCTCTCTCTCTCTCTCTCTATCTCCCTTTCGCTCTGCTTTCCTCCTCCGTTCCGAGTACAATTTATCAACTCGATAAATGTCTCTTGGGACTCTCACGAATAATGTAAACCAATCCCATTCAAGTATACAAAACTGCATCTCGAAAATTTCATTTTTGATGAATGCTTTTGGGAGAGAGACGCTGGAATCCTTTATTTGCTCTGGGAGATCCCGCGTTATTCTCTAAGTACTCGGAGATATACTGCCTTTTTCCCTCTAAATATAACTTTGTGAATTATTGGCCAACTTTGGTCAAATATTTAAATCGTGGCTCTTGCGCATGATAATGAACAGAGAGGGTCAATGTTGCCTTCTCCGAGGACACTTTTCTGTATACATATAGAAAGACGGTTTTCCAGAGTTTTTAATAAATTATGCGTACCTGCCACTATGGAGCCGGAATATACTTATAAATCTCGAATTTTATACGGTTAAATTTAATTTCATATACTTTATTCCCATGCATGCCTTTTGGTTTGCAAAACTCTTTTTATTTGTATGGCATCCTAGCGTGGATATAAAATGTAATCAATCAGAATTGTTTCGATAATAATTTTCTAATTTATCCTACGGTTATTTAAATATAAATTATCATACAATTAAATATAAAATATTGCATCTCTCGTTTCAAATAATACGGATAACGTTCGATTCAATCGACCTCTAATTAAAATGAATTTCCTGATTCTGAAATTCGAAGAATATGACTTGATACTAATTAAATTCAGTTATCAATATTTTATATTATAATATGGATATATGAATTTGAAATTCAATGTCATTAATAATTTAATTAAATTTAATTTACTAAAATTGTTATTTCATTTGATTTAATAAGTTAGAAGAGAAAATTTATTGTCTGGATAACGTGATTTTATCTATTATAAAGCATTATGAAATTGTTTTAAATTTATATTGTCAATAATTACTAACATCCATTGCAACAGGATTACTCTGTAAGAATCTTTATAAATATTTTTTTATTTATAATTATTTATAAATATATTTATTTATCATTTTCACGGACATGTAAACAAATTTTATTTATTAAAATAGTTTTATGGAAATTCTTCTTTCTTGAAATGTATAAAAATTTATTAATGTCAATCGCTCTTAAAAGTCGATTGAATATTAAGTTTGAATAAAATGTTTTTAATTACAATAATACTCGAATAAAAAAAATTTCCACGTAAAGTTGCAAATGAAAAATTCTAATAAAAGAGATGTAGGAGTATAGTAAATAGGAAAAAGATGAATAGGAGGTACGGAAGATAAGTATATCAATCGATTATTGCATAACCCAAGCGAGATATCAATGTACACCCGTTGTGTAACGTTCATCACTAGCAAGTTGATTAAGCTAAAGCAATTCTCTGCATCTCGTAGATATGCCGGAGCGGAGATTGGAGTACTTCGTAATTAGTACGAAGCATAGTCTCGAGCTAGCCAAACAGAAACTCGACATGTACTACACAGTTAGACGCCTTGTTCCCGAGCTTTTCGCCGAACGAGATCCTTTGGCCCAGTCTGTAACGCGCCTCAACGAGACTCTGTACGTATTGCAACGAAGAAACGAACCACCGCACCCTTTGATCCAAGACGTGAATGAATCTAATTACGTGGCTCGATTATTACCGCAGTCGCTTAGCTTATTTATATCCATAACCATATATTTATTCGTTTACAGCCAGTGGGTCTGTTTACCCAAATTAACGCCTGAAAAATACAGGGTCTCCATCCTAAGATCCCTCAACGACGACGCCACCAAGTTCCAGCCTTGGGATCTTTTCAAGTTGGTATACCATCTATATATACACGTATAACTTAGATTATTTTTTCTCCACTCATTTTCCTAACCGACCATCCTTTGTCTACTTGCGCGTGCAAATCGCTACGACGTGATCGTCCGCTACCCGCTTTTTTCTTCGTCTCTGCGTTATTCTCGTGTATGCTCCAAAAAATATTCGACTCGCTTACTGTATATTTTTACGCAATCAAGTGTCCTGAGTTGAATTCTTTTATTTTTTCTTTTTCGCGCATATTCTTTTTTTTTCCTCTTTTTCCTACTATTATATTCAAATATTTTGTGTATGTGGGTTATTGTGCGCTGAATTTTAATAGACTTCAGATTTCGTTTGTGGTGCCTATTTTGTTTTTTGGAAAGAAAAAATGTTTTGTATTTACGGCGTTAGTCGCGCACAAGCTATGCGAACCCTGAATTAAATATGTAAATTTATAAATTCCACAATTAAATATTTAATTTTAATAATATTATTAATCCAAAAGTATTTAATAATTTTCACGTGAATATTCAGTATATTTTAAACAAAATTGTACCGTGAGCATATATTGTAAATGTAATATTTATGCTAAATAAATATTATTCTAATTAAAATGTGCAAATATTGAAAGTGTAAATAAATATTTCAAAGTCATTTCTAATCTAAAAAATATATTAAAATTACTTTTCTAAAAGAAAATAAGTCTACTTTCTCATATTCATGGTAATGATGTAGAATAATTTTCCAACCAAACAAACAATACTCCTCGAAAAATTAATATATGACTTTAAATAAAAACTCTAAACATTATATCCCCTGATTCATAAGATGATAAATAACTGAAAAACAAATAAACGGGAAACCAATAAATTGGTGAAAGTATCAATTCGAATCAAGGGTAATAAAATTTCGTCGATAAGAAGTGCAAACACCGATAGACCTGACGGAGGGAGAGGTATATAATCGGGCATTGGAATACCGTGAAGGAGCGATCGATAAGATTGGAATTTTCATAGGCAATTTTCATAATTAAGAAAGCGTTAATTCCTTCGCATAGGATCCATTCGAACCTCGAGCGCGAAATGGGGTTATTCGAACAGGTGCTCTTGATCATTGCCAAGGAAGGAAAATGACGATAAAGCTTTATGGCAAGTGGTCAATTCCAGAAAATAGAAGGGGTAGTGGCGGGGGGAGAAACGTAGAGGGCGAGCGAGAGAGAGGAGTGCGATCTAAATCGGTTTTCGTAACCGCAGGTATACCTTTATGGTGGGCGACGTTCGCATCTCCGAGTGCCGCAGCCTTGGGGACATTTACATTTACGATCTTTCGGCGATGCGGCTGGGCCATCTCGCCAAACTCACACCGGCTACACTCAAGAAGTGCGAGGTCGCTGCGACAGTGAGTATTAAAGCTCTTTGTGTGAAATTCTTGGTCTCCTGTTTTTGCGGAAACTTTTCTTTTAAATGTCGCCCAAGCTCGAATTCATGAATGATCAAGTCGCGCAGGGATTTGCTTGTACACTACCTATACTCGGTATATCGTATACGTGAACAATGATCTTCCTCGATCGTTGAAACATGCATTTTTCTCCACACCAAAATATTCAAATCCAGTATTGTAAATAAATTTTGTTGTTTCTTTTAGTTTAAAAATGATAAAGTCGACGATGTATTGAAATCTAATCATTAATCAAGTGAAATCGAGTTAACTCACATCCCTGCAACCCATTGACCGAAATACCAAGAAATGATAATACCTATTTCAATACGGAAGTAACGACAATAATACTATAACGATTTTGGCACTTTTTCAATTGTCCTCCTCTCCCTCGTACGACCACTAATATTTCACTTTTCCTCGCGTAACTTTTTCCATAGCTACCTCCGCCCTTAGGAATCGCCGAGACTTTACTTTTCCGACTAATCTAATAGACCGGGACGAAAATTCGATACAGACGTGTCGATAAAGTCTCACCGATTTAACCAGTCGAATTTTTAATTTTCATGTACTTTTTTTCTAGAAAGCTTACGGAGCAAGGATAAAGGGTATCCACTTTATCAACGCGCCCAACTTCATCGACCGGATCGTCACGCTCGTCAAGTCTGCGATTAAACCTAAACTCGCCGCAAGGGTAATGTACATTATCATAGAATTCGACTTTCCTAATTTTCCAGTAAATCTCACGTTGAATATCGTCATCCGAACTTTTGGTATAATGCTATGAATCATTTTGAAACCGCGAGGAGTTGAATTTCAAAAATGAGCGTACGGGCCTGCCAATGATCAATTAGACACGACAATGCTTTCAAGCTTTATACGATTATTTTATTGAACTATTAACACGATTAATGAATTATCCATGCAGGTACACGTTCACTCTTCCGGACTTGAATCCTTGTTCGAGTTTGTGCCCAAGTCTGTTCTGCCTGTTGATTACGGCGGTGAGCAACCCTCCATGGACGAATTGGACGGTAATAAACGGATTGATTGATTTAACATATTTCACGTATACCCAGTTTTAAACCTGATACTAAATTATTTACTTTGGTTAATTCTATTTTTGTTTCCACGGTGCGACGTATTATCCGTAAATAATTTTATGGTATTTTCGATTTTTTCGTTTAAATTATTCGAAATGTAATGTTGACTTTATACGTGAAATCGAGCGTTTATATGTATAATTATACGGTTTACCATTTTGTATAATAATGTATAAGAAATTTTCCCGTTTAAAATTTTACGTATAAAAATTTTAATTATATTATTGATATTGATTCTGCACACTCTTGTAGTTATATATGAGATTTTGTGTCGATATTGATGAAGTAATCATTATTTATTATTTGGCAATATTTAGATGGTTATCCTCTATCTTTTTTAGGCTACATTCGATCATTTTAATACAGTATAATAATTCACATTAATATCATTTAATATCAATTCGTCGGACTTTTTATATATTATGTCAGCAGCCAGCTTTTGCACATAATAACCAATCTATATATATATATATATATATATCTATATATATGGAAAATTATTTTTTAATAATAATTTTTTTGGATTTTTATCTCATATTGGTGCAATGTTATAGACAGTCAAAAAATTAAAAACATGTTGTATGGAAATTTGCACGTATTATATTATGGCATTCTTTTATTAAAAATGCCATAACTCGGCTAAACAGCTCGGCCATAAACCTGTCGGGGGTCAAAAGAAAGATAATTTTGTTAGCTACAAGAAAAATTTTGGTTCATTAAAAAATATTTGATCGTATATTACTTTTTGTATTTTAAAACTTTTTATGGTTCTAAAGTATTTTTAAAAGTGATAATTAATGTATCTGCAAATATGTAGCAGATTCTTCTTTAAATTTATACGATTTTCTCCATTTAACATATATAATAAAAAGTTCATAGTTTTTGAGTATTTTTCAAATAATTTCAATTTTTGACTGTCTATAACATTGCACCAATACTCTGGTCGAGAATTGCCTAGGTTGACTTAGCAATACAGTAATTATTAGAAAATCTATTGTCTAATATTTAAAATACAAACTTTCGAAAGGCCAACGGAAGAATTGGTCAAATTAAGTTTTGATACGTATTGTGATTGCTCTCAGTTACATTGAATCTTTGACAAGTACCTTACTGCGCATACAGATATGTTAACATATATTTATGCCTTGATCAATCCTTACCGAGTTTTTTATTCAAGAAAATAAAAATGTAGACCACTTTAATAGATATTTTTGAAAAAAAACTAGCCAAAGATAAATAAATTAGCGAACCACTTGCGAGTGACTTTCGAATATTTCTACCAGGGTATGAGATCAAAATCTCAAAAAAAATTCGTTTACTTTTTTCAAGTGATTTCCTTATATGTTGCAACTATTTAAATTTATGTTTTGTCCGGATCACTTGACGTGGAATCTCCCATATATATATAACAGAATTGACAACAAAGATAAAACAACCGTCATATATTTTCTAGAAAAATGGCGAAAGAAATTGGAAGACTGGCGAGACTGGTTCCTAAAAGAAGAAGTATTGACCGCGAATGAAGCCCTTCGTCCAGGACCAACAGTCAACATCGATGATCTCTTTGGATTCCATGGATCCTTCCGCAAACTCGAAGTTGACTGAAAAACTTCTCTCTCACCCACACATCGAACACTATCCAGCAATTCCACATATAATATTCTATTTCACAAATAATAATGTACACACACACGTTTTGAAAAAAAGAAAAATACGCGATACGTCGAACGCAGATGTAACATTGCTCCGTGAAATTAAGTACAAAAAAAAGAATAAATCATACAGCATCCGTCGAAAAATATATATCGAATAAAAATGCGGTAGGAAGAAATCTGTCGCGTTTCATCAGCGATCGAAATCCGAGCGAGATAGAGGGTGAAAGGGTAAGAGGTAGAGAGAGAGAGAGAGCGAGAGAGTATGATAGAGGGCGAGAGAAGAAGAAAACACGAAATCCACTTCTCTCGATTCAGTATCTCATCTCGGCGGTCCCGCGGTGAGCTGAACGCTCGCAAAGTCTCTCTAAATGGAAATTCGCTGTAGCGAAGTTTTCCTAGGGTCCGCCCTGGGCCCTTGGTTATACACGCATCCAAAGCCCGTAATTCAAAGTTTTAATCTGACGCCTAAGTCGCGGGTCTTCCCGTGGCTTAGCGCTTTGCCTTTCTTACATTCACTTTCGCGCGGCCGACTTTGCATGTAAATTAGCCGAGAAACGCCCAGCGACAATAATTCAATTTGCGCGGGTACTTCTTCCTACCACCCTCGTACCACCAACGATGACAATCGGAACTTGCTGTCGACCCCCCCCCCCTCCCATCTAGCCTTCTACTGCGGAACAAAGACGTTCGTTATAACGTCTCTATCCGTTCGATTGAGAAAAGCTGCTTTTAACTCTTGGATCCCTACATTTTACTCAACTTTATTTATTTTCAATCTACGCATTCAATGCGCGTCATTCATTTTTTCTATTCTACTAATTTGTTTACGTGAAATTATTTTTATGTAACCTTTCAATTTGAATGTGACTTATTTTTTATCCTAAATTTTCACTGTAATTTTCGTAGGAGCCGTTATTGTTACAATAATTCAGATAGAAAATTTCTTCCTGTAATTTATATATTAGTTAAACTTGAATATATTTCAGATGAAAGACTATCACTTTATAAGAAAAAACGGTACGTACTCGCAACGAAGCGAAAAAAAAGTTCGTATAAAGCCTTTAAAAGCACAACATGTGGATGAGTGACTCGTACCGCGAGTAAATTCGTTCGCCCACTAGCCACTTTGCCAACCCCGTCAGATGACCAGTCAATCACATTCGTATTTTCGGACAATCTCTACGACACGGCAGATCCATTTGCCAGTTTGTAAATGGCAAGAGACACTTTTTGATCTATCCTCCCCTGTATACACCTCCGTTATAAAACATAATTCAGCCTTTACGATTCCAATTCGCTTTCCATCTCCGCGGTTATATTTATATACCCCGAGGCACCAAAAAAAAAACATTTATTACTAACCAAGTCTTTCGATCTTTATATACATATTTTTTTTATCCCTACGGGGTATATACGTACACATATATAAATGTATTTACAACTCAAGTTTTGATCTCACGTAGACTGTACTTTTTCAAAATTCATACGGCGTCGATTTGGCGCTCGTAAATGGGTACAAATTAAACGAATAGTTGGAAATGTGGGCCAACCCCACGTGCGCAACGATATAATTTTTTTGTCGGAATTCGCATTGGCTTGCTCGTTTATCAGACGTCGAAAGCTTTTTTGGCTTTATTGCTTGTTATTGTTTGCCTTGTATGTACATCCACAACATTACAAAGCTTTTTAATTTATCATTCCCGGATAGGATAACGACGTTATAATTAATTTTCCACTTGATGAATGGAGATATTAGTTATATTAATTGAAATTTACTTTGGTCGCGGATATTTTTGTCAAGTATTGAATGTAACCAGAAATGTCATTTATAAATTGCAATTAAAATTATGTATACAAATGCATTTTTTAATCTTTATACGTAGATGGGTAAATGCGGAATTTATGTGATTTTTAGTTGTAAAAAGGTATGGAATAATAAAGTTATGAAGAAAAATAAAGTAATTCCTCAATAACCATTCCTTACATAAAATTTTACGTGTATTATAAGATAATCTGATTTTCTTATTTCTCAATTAGTTATAAGTAATAAAAAGTAATTACATTTTCTTGTTGTTCGAAAAAGTAGACAATATTACACGCGGTATATAAAATACTATGTAATTTGCATTTTAAAACAACACATGAATACAAAATTAGCAGGTTTAATATTCTCTTATAAGCATTAATAACATACGTGTTATCAATCATTTGGATTTTATTTGTAAATAATCGATCAAAATATGTTTTACGATTAATAAATTAAAATCTATTTTGTACATGTTCTAAGTTTGAAGCTTACTGCACATTATGATCTTCTATCATAATCTAAGCAGTACCATATCATAACCAATTCCTGATCAGCATCCAATTGTTGTTCATTTTATAATATAATTCTTAAAGAAACTAATTTTTTAATATTAAAGTATTTTAACGACAATATATAATAATAAATTAAGGTTAAAATGCATATATTACAATATAATATGGAAAATAATGTCAAGTTTTATATGCGCTAAAGTGTGATCAAGAATTAGCCTTAACCAGATCAGAAATTGGTTATGTTACGGTATTACTGATAAACATTGATTTAAATAAATATTTGGACATATTACCAACAATAAGGATAAATGCAGCATATCGCAGTGAATCACATAATTTTATGAAAATATATATTATCTAATTAAACGATAATGAGAGTATGTTAATTTTAGCTCGTAATAGCTAAATCGGCTGATAGAACAGAATGTAATAAAAAGACGGAGAGTCCCGGAGTTCCCCGAGTCAAGAATGTAAAAACGTATGCAGAATGCGTTTCGCTCATCTTTCTTCTCAATGTGTCGGACATGTAGATAAGACGATGTATACAAACTCCCAAGGTATTCCACGACCTCGGTATTTCCTCTATCCGTGTTAGTTTGTACAATGTGTGAGTGATCAACGTTACTATATAACACAGTCGCATGAAACACGTTTCAATCAGAATCAGTTTGTCTTCCGGGATACTAAGACCTATTTAGATTATTTAGTTGTTTACTGGTACTATTAATTATAGGTAAGTTATTCACGTTTTTAGTAATTATTAATTTAAATAAATTATCAAAAATTGTATACATGTATTTATGAAAATAATAATTTATTTCTTTTCATTTATAATAAAGTATTGAGTAAGAAAATTTAATAAAAATATAATACGTTACATTTCCGACTTATTATTCGTATATATACGAAATTTCGTTAAATATATTTAAATTTGTTGACACAACACTTTTATGAGATAAATAGAAGTTCAAAGATTAACAAATCAATCTAACCGATGCTAAATAGCATTATCGGATGATTGTTCGACACGTTATTTATGTTAACGTTGTGTTAATTATCCTTAAATTTCTGTAAATAATTAAAATAACTTTAATTATTAATTTGGTGTGTTCGTATAAACGGGGAAAGCCAATTAGTCCCCGAAAGAGGAAAAATTAAACAGCATACTAATAAAACATTAAAGCGATACCGAAAGTCAGGTAGTGAAGTAAAATTGCGAACGATCAAATTAATTTTCAGCAATCGACAAAATGAAACTTTTACCCGTATTGGGAATAATTGTGGTTCTCGCAGTAGTAGCTTCCGCACAAAGGTCACCATCAGGTCCAAAGCTCCCTAAAGGTTTCCCCGGATACGGTCCATTCAATCCTAGAGCCCCTCCGCGTTGGGTAAGTGTCAACATTTATATCGGTCAACCTCGATATATCTATATATACCATCCTATGTAATAAATTTACCATTTTAACGAGACTAGTGATCAACGTCTTTTCTCTTGCAGAATCATCGATTCCGTCGGGACAATGGCCAAATTCACGCACACACGAATATTCATAAGGGTCAGCCGGTTAGCACTAGTCTCGACTACGAAAAGAAAATTTTTGAAAACGGCTATGGAACTGTCACTGGATTTGCTGGAATGCAACATAATCAACGTGTCAAACCAGAGGCTCACGGAGGTGTTCGTGGTATTTTTACCTTTGGCGGTAAAGGCCAAAGTAAATCGGAGCTAGATAGGTACTTTGACGCTATTATGGAGCAGAGAAGGCAAGACAAAGTGTGGCCATAAATTTTGTAATCGTGTCTAACGAACGATGAGTTTATTTATTACCAGTGATGAGTGATTGAAATGTGAGTGCAGAGTTATTAAATCATATTTCGTAATGTGTAAGTTGTAAATAAATGTAGTTTACCAGAATATTGAAAATCGTTGCACTACTTATATTAACTGAATGTAATAACTCAAATAATATTTGACGGACTTGTTGCACGAAGTACTTTATTTGATTAATTAAATGAAATCTTTCATTAAATTGCATTATTCGAGATTCATCAATAACCCACAATTGTCGAAATCTGTAACCGACCGAAAAACCAAATCTGGCGAATACGCAGCAGGTATATACAAATAATGCGATTCTAAGTGCACGTGTACATCGAGATATAAATTTATCAATAGGTATATGTGTGTGTAGTTGTGTGTGAGTGTGTCTGAGTATATAACGGTTGAAAAAGAGCCGTTACGGTATAGATATATATTTGCTATAAGATCGCGTAGGAGAATCGAGGTCCGATAGGTTTCGACTCCTCGTGGTTGCTCTTTGTGCCCGGGCTATCTCTCGAACTTGGCTCCGAGGACTAAGGAGAGGGAGATAAATTTATTCGGGTGCCGAAGCCCCGAGTATCTATCCCACCCTCTTCTCTGTACGAGGACACCAAGGCCGCTTGTTCGAGAGCCTTGCCCGACTAATCGGATAATATATGTACGACGGTGCAGCCTTACACACATATAGACTCGCCACGAAAACGAGCGAACGACCAGTCCCGTGTATATAACTCCCACACACCGCCCCCCCCCCTCTGCAACCCTACAGCCTCACTCCCACTGCACTCCCCCCTTTAAAGTCCGCCCCTTCGGATTATAGGCAAGTTTCAAGGCGCGTAATATCAGAGGCCACTTTGAAGAGGGAAGAGAACGAAGTTACACCGATAACAGAACCGGTGAGCGCGCGCGAGCCGGTGCAATATGCAAATTGCCCGTGTAATGGCCGGGTAAGCGTTCGATCCAGCGTCTACGCCCAAAGGAATTATTCGAATCGACGCCCCCTCCTACCCTCCGGTGTTCTACAAATGGATTGATCATCATTGACCTTTCCTATCGATCAACCTGCAGACCAGACCGAATCATTACCGTACGGGGCACGAGCCTTTCTAATCATCAGCCCCGTTCTCGGCATCATTAGTTTCGATATATATATATATATATACATATACATATACATATATATATATATTTATATACACATACACACGCACACCTATCTGCACCCTTTTCGGAATTGGTCGAAACTAATCGCTTGTACGCGATCTACGTTCGGATTCGTTGGATTCTATTACCGAGCGATGGGTAATTATTCGGAACATTCATCATCCGAGAGTGGAAATGTGAATTTTCTGAATTCCAAGTTTCTCCGGGTAGATAAATGGAGGATATGTGGGTAATATAGCGTTCATCTACCGATTAAACAATCATCTTTACGAATTCCTTGTATATACATATATGTGTTTTTTAATTTATTAAATATTTATTATTTACGACTACACATTTTTTTATTTAATTATTTTATTTATTTTATATATTTTTTTAATCAAATGAAATAATATTAATCTGTAAAATGAATAGCTTTTCTACATGATTTTATTAACAGCAATATAAACCTCCAAAGTTTTAGTACAATTTCGAACGGTTTTAATAAATGTTCCTTAACGACTATCTGCATTTACGTTATGTCTAGCTTTTTAAATTAAAATTTAACATTTCTAAGTTACGAATGTAACGTTTTATAAATGTTACTTGCGTTAAGTATTTTAATTATATAATCGTTAAATATAAAAACCATTAAAACTACAATTTAATATTAAAACTTTATATAATTTTCAAGATTAAGTTTCAATTCAGAAATAATATAAATGAATACGTATACATTTTTATTTGAAAAATTAAATATTTATTAATAGTACCCAGAATAAGAAAATATTTATGCAGAGAATTATTATTTTATGATAAATATTTATTGTTGTAGTATTATCGTATTATTAGTAATTAACAAAATTGTTTGTGTTTATCAATATTTTAACAAATTGTTGACCTATTAAAATATCCTACATTAATTAAACCTTTAAAAATCTACGAATACGCGATTGATTAAAAAATATTAAAATATGTACTTATACTAAATTCGATTGGTATTGATTAAACTGGAAAAAACGGGACACAATTACCAGTTTGAATTATCTTGATTGCAAACAATATACACATGCGAAATTTTCTCGGCAATTTCAACAAATTATGCAAACAAACGAATATTTTAATCCCGAAAAACGCAATATCGTATCAATAAATAAGGGAAAATTGGAGAAAAAAAAACAATGTTTTAGCGGAAGTTAGAACGAATTAAAGGTTTGCAAAAAGCCAAAAGCAAATGAAAGATCCAAAGGGCTCGAAGCCGTCTTCAGAATAGCTCTCCTGCAGTTGGAATATCCTCGGTGGTGGAATTATTGACGCTCGACCGAGCCAAACGTCGAGCGAAATCCTCACGGATTACGGGCCGTATGCATAAATGATCCTGGGGTAGCAAAGAGAATCCCACAGAGAGAGGGAGAGGGAGAGAAAAAGAGAGAGAGAGAGAGAGAGACCAATGCACTTGTTTGCTGGGAATGAAAAAAAAGTTACGAAGGAAGCCGTTAAGGCCCGGATGAAATTAGATAAAGCGAGAAAACAAATGAAGGAGCTATAGGTGCCAAGAGAGAATTCGAGACCGATAAGTGTGGAAATACGAGTAAAGGAAGCTCCATTCTTTTCTCTTTTATATAAGATATCCTTATTCAGATTGTTATCTGAATACATTGGGATCGACATGTTTTCAAATTACTTGACGTTTCGATAAAATGTATCAAAATATATCAGTTATAATCTTGTTATAATAAATAATCGTGTTGCTATAGCAATCTTAACTTTAAGACTGAAGTAAATGCAAAAAAGATTAATCATTGAATAAAAAGAATTATAATAATATATACTACAAAATGATTGAAAGAATAATCTTTGAAACAATAGAAGAGAGTTACGATTCCCGTAAAATACGAATAGATTTTCCGTAAGAGAGAAGAAGTAACCCAAAGATGATAAATATTTTATTCGTCACCCCTCGTCCTTTCGTTTGTCCGGCTCTTTTAATGCTCCTCCTTGAAAATCGGTCTCCGTTTGTAAGTAGGCAAAGGATTTACATATTCAATCAACCGTATATAACTCGATGTCCCAACTCTCTGCCGACCTCCTTCGCCCTTTTACCTTCTCATGAGCACCTCCTTATACATTTATCATAACAAGCTCGAACAAGTCGCTTTAAAAGTTTCTTTTGAGCAGCACGATCCGATTTCGAATTTCACCTATTCGACGCATACATAGACGTACACTATGGTACACACGTTCCTCGAGCAGGTAATGCGAATGTCAGGTGCGCAAGAAGAGAGATATTTCTCATTTTGACGTAGCGTTCATCGATCGGTGAATTGAAAACTCGAGCTTGTGCAGTCATCTCTCTCACTCCATCCCCGTTATAACTTGCCGATAAACAACATTTATTATCGTCATCGTGGCTTGATTTTAGGCGCCTTCGATAAACTTTAACTTAGTTCGCTTGTTTGACTTGGGTACAAAAAGAGTTAAAACGTTGCGTACATACTGCGTGGTAATCAACTTGCGACTTCGAATAATCTATCTCATTAAAATAGTTTATAAGCTCTACATATCTATACCGTGATATACGTGAATTCCTACGAGAAATAAATACTACATTAATAAAATTTGAACAAACTTAAAAGCCCAACATATAAATTACAAGCTTTTTCAATACTTGAGCTAAACTGACTATACACGGAGACAAATATTTGGAATCAAATGACTATATATTTTATTAATGTGAGATACATTTATTTTTTTAAATTTAGTTTTGTAGGATATACTATAAATACAACAATCAGAACAATAAATTTACTACTTACATGTAACATACCAGAACTAAAAAACAAGTTCGTATACTCTCAAATACTACATAAGAGGCATCTTGTCATATCGCAAATAATCAAATGTTTGTATAATCCTAGTATAAACAATATATTTTAAACTGTGAAGAGTTAAGTCTAACCCAATCGACAAATTCATAAGCAACTTCGACATTTGATAACAAAGTTTAAAAATAAAATGTTTACCTGAAACGTGATTCAATAAATGTAATATATACTATAGATGTACTTTAAAAAATTAAAATAACAAAATCTCAAAATTTACTATGTTGTTAATAGCATAAAATTTAATAATTTCAAAATTTAGTATAATGTATACTAAAATTCAATAAAATATGAGTTTCTTGTTCCGAAAGTATACAATACAATAATTTTTCCTAAAAAATAGATAAACTTTTACGTATAAATATGTCACCCTATACGTAAAATGAAATCTTTAAGATGTGCAACATAAAAATTTTACGAAAAAATATATAATGCAATTGATAAATGGTGCATTTATTTTTCATTTATTTTTCTTATACTATGGCTAAACATTGGATATATTACCTACCCATACAATAATTATTAATAAACTTGAATTAGTGACAAAGGATGAAAGAAGGTAAATAATAAATCCCTTTTGCATTTCGAGAGAGGTTGACTCGATCAAAGAAAAAGACGAAGAAAGAGTTACCGGGTAATAGACTTCGATATATAGCGAATAAGAATATGCTTTTATGTATAACCAATGAAAATGAAATACAAAAGCTTTATGCGAAGTAGACAGTGAAGAGATTTTTTTTCCATTTACGAGGATGGAACTACTGTCTGGCGATGCAAAGCTTTGATATAAATGCTTTACGACTCTTTAGTTCGAAAATGGCATCTCGCTACCATAAACCACATTCAGCAAGACGAACCGCAATATACATTCCTCAAGTTATGTACATATTAACCCACCTGTGCGTATAAGAGAACCCAGGCTAACTTCTGAGGAAATACACGTTTTCTATATAAATGCTACGGCTCAAGAGTTTAATCTTTCCTTTTTTATCTTCCTTCGAAAATATTCATCATTTTGTAGAAAGAATATCGTATATACGTATGAAATATAGTTTAAATTTTAGAGTTTAGAGTACACGTAAGTCAAACAATTCAGGTAAACGAAAATGTTAATTAATGTAGCTCAGGATCAAAGGATCCTTTATTCCGAACGTTTTGTTCCGTGACACTCCAATGTAAGATATACGAATTATAAATTCATAAATATTACCACCCCTTTAAAGTTATCCTAAATTACGTAATACACCATACCAACTGTCCAAAATAGTTTACGAAAAAGTAACTCGTTATCCAAGATACTTCATTTGAAATTAAAAGACCAAAAAAAATGGTTGTAAATCGAGTTTAATAACTGTAACGGCGTTTGTCAACAACGCAGCGAACTTTTACGATATGACGCAAGCACGGTTACACGCCGGAATATTGCTCGTGCAAATTTAAGATAATACGAGACAATTACGGTTGTACAGAGAGGGCGATTTCGTGCAACAGCGGCGCCGAGACTGGTGTGGTTCACTCGATTGGAGTCTTCCTTGGCAATCCGACGACCTCGAGTTATCCTGTACGCGCTCGCTCAGTCCACATTTTCCCTCGGTTCGAGTGCCTCTCTTTCTTAATGTTCGGTCAATGCAAAATTTAACTGCAATACGAGCGGCTTGATGGTTTTCCTCTTCCACCCTTATAATTTTACGACAATTATACATTAAAATCTTTTCTTCGAGAAGCAAGTTTAAATATGTATGTTATACACAATCATAATAAGTATAACGTACGTATAAACTCTTGTCTGGAACATTACGAAATTAAACAAAGTTTATTAAAGAAAAAAAGCCGATTACCTAGTATCACCAAATAAATATTTATTAATACTAGTTCAAGATACCGTAAATATAAAGTGTAATTAAAACTCATATTTAATAGGTTGCGAGATAGGTCAAAGTGCTCGTTAGAGGGTGAAAAAAATAATAAAACCGAACGTAAGAGTCAAAGGCGATGCATAGGACGGGCGGTAAAAGAGCCAAGAACAGGAGACAGAGAAATAAAAAGGAAGATTTTTCTTATTGGAATAGAAAGTAAGAAATGTCGAAAAGAAGCGTGTAAAAGGGAAGGCGTTGCCGCGGAACGAATCCAACTTGAGATGTAAATCAACGAATGATAAGCTCTGGGAAAAACGAAGATGAAACGATATGGATTAAAGAGTGAGAGTAAGAGAGAGAGAGAGAGAGAGGAAAAGATGCGGTGGATGTACCAGAGAAAGGTGGATCCCTCGCGCGAATTTATTTGTTTTCTTTCGTGAAAATATGCCTCACTTTTCGTCGGTTAATTCATCCCTCGGGTAAAATTGTTTACCCTCCCACGACTAATTACAAAATATACAATTGGATTATAAAGTTGCCGCTTTTGCAACACCGATCCCTCTACCTACTAGCACCCTCCTCCTCCTCCACCTCCTCTTCCTCCTTGATCCAACGTTTGGATAACGAATTCTGCTGAGCGCGTTTCATTATCTATTGTATGCGGCACAGTCGGTGAAACTCTAGATTTTAACAAAGCGTGCCCCGAATTCTCTAACATAAGCTCTTACCCACGAGTTTCTTTGATACATAAGGGAAATTCAATAACTTGCCTGATTAATTTTAATGCCGACTGACCCTTATCATCTTCAATATCCGCATTCTTTAACGTTCAAAATTATATCCACCTGGTTTGTTGCAACTTGGTCGATCTTTTTCATCCCTCTGCACTCCACAACTTTTATTTATAATAATCAAGTTTTCTCATAGAGCCGCGAAAATTGATTGTCAAAGCTAACAACAAATACAACGTTACTCATATATTTGTTATTTCAATCAAATGAAACAATATTAATTCATTACCAAATATTTATACTATACTCTATTACCTAATTAATTAAATTAGTCATCCGAAATAATAAAATATTGTACGCTTCGAAATGACAAGATAATTAATTAATCAAATGATAATATAGAAATACATACTTTCCAAAGTTAAATGAATATTTTTTTCTTTTCGCCCACAATTTTGATAAAAAGCCAACGTCACACTGGTTCGAATATACATCGTTCGATTTTAATCAAGACCAGTAAATTTTTTCCCATAAATTTCCGCGATTTGGCTGTAATAAATTTATATATTATTCGCTTATTTATTTATATCAATAGTAAATTTCCAATATCTCATGATAATAAATAGGATTACAAAAAACGTACTTTTTTCATTAATTATAACAATATTTTGTTATTATCTCAATTCTCCTACTGTCGATTGTATACTTAACCAAAAAAAGTGTAATTCATATTGTTTTATTATTGCAAACTCGTGTAAAATCCAAAGTTGAATTATAACTTAAAGCACTATGTGTTAAATATATTCATAAATCAATGATAAAAAATTACATTTGACATTCTTTTGATTTTTTAATGATGTAATAATCGAAATATGCTTTTAAATTTGTATTTATTATTTACTTCTAGAAGATGTTATGACGCAATATAGAGACACGAACATTTATTGCCAGTTTAATTAATCGTGAGAGAAATGGTCCTTAATTCAAAGCGAGCTTTCGCGTGATTTAATATAACTTTGATATCCGATCATTCGACACACGGAGATTCATTATACGGTTCCTTATTACTTTGTAGATATACCTAGTCAAGTGATTAATTGATTTGATCGGCTTTCTCCGAACGTAGTTACTTGTTTTAATCAACCACATGGCTTACATTTCTATGTCCTGTATTGATGTTCCATCACTTAATACAAAGTGTCTAAATACTGATATTGAGTTATAGACTACTCGATGTTCACCTGAATTTTGGCCAACTAAAACTTCAATATACTTGTTAATTTGGCACGCGATCTCTTGCGTCATCGACATAAATAATTTTCGTATTTTTATACGTGATGCGATAGTGTGCAAAGTCGATGTAATATGAGAGTAATCACATCACAACTGATAATAAAAAATCAATGTACAAAAAAAGAAGCACTTTATTTATTACCACAGATCAACTATTTCGCAATTTCACCTGTGTAACTCTGAATTAGGTAAAATCAAATCACGCAATTCAATTATAAAATTCTTCGAATTAACTTGAGTACTGGAAAAAAAACAACAGGTTTTCCAGCAGGTTTACCGACACCGTAGCGGAAACAATATTTTCCGATTGGAAAAATGCGAGTGCGCGCGTGCACTATTCGATTTTCTTTGTGAAAACGAGAGGTGGCGACGCAATCTCTCCTCGGAACTTCCACGCGATTTTCCGATGTAAAGGGTATGATAGTGTTGGTAGAAACGCACAATATCGTACGGACCGGTGGGTTTTCGGAAAAAGGCCGGGGTTACAGGCGACAGCCCAGATAAAATGCGACACGTTGCAACTGACACGCAATTAGCGGGATTATCTGGTTGCGCGATCGCAAATCGGGATTAGCACCCTTCCGCGATTTACTGCTTCGGCTCTTTTTATCTACTTTTATTCCCCGCCCCAACTTTTTGTCCCGACGGTTCGCCAATTCTCTGTATACGTTTTATCGGGTTTTATGTATCCTCCGAGGGAGGACAAACTTTTATTTTATTATTTTCTTCTTTCGGGCTCTAAGTGATTTGAAAATTTTTAGATAGATTTTAACGCCTGCGAATTAATCTAATGTAAGAAGATTTTAAATATTTAAGAATAGTTGATACAATGCAATTAATAATTAATTCCAAATGATTTTTTAAATATACCTCTTAATTGCCTCTTTGTATAAATAATTACAAGTTCTTTTAACGAAAAAACATTTTAAACCAGTCATTTACCTCAACTTCGAAAAATAAAGATTTTAGTAGAAAACCAAAGTTAAACATTTTTACGAGAAAGTGGAACATGAATTTACCCCGAATGATTTATCCAGAAAAAAAAATTGCTCCATCGTGTACTTAATCGAACGGCGCTGTCCAAAGTTTCAGTCGACTCTCGAACATAATTCTGCTAGCATTGGCCGGAAGTACCAGCTGTTGCTTTTTATTTCCCCGGTTTTCATTGCAGCCTCCTAACTATAAAAATGTAAATCGCCCAGGATTTGATACCTTCGCGCGCACGGTAAAAAAGAATCAAGTTGTCAAGAAAATTTAGTAAACTAGTTGGCAACGTTTGACAATTTCCGACATTTAAGGTAATAAACTTTTAATGATGATCAAAGTGTGACTCTAAATTATTACAGTAATTTGTATTAAGCATATACGCAGTTAAATATTTGTGGAAAAACTCGTAGTTTACCTCAAAATGTTAGGTGTAAAAAACTTTATTATTAATTTTAAATATAATGTAATATAATATGTATATAGTTATTTTCTTTAAGAATCTTTAACTCCTCTGTGTTGTTATAGCAAGATACTTTCTTTATGGCATATAAAGAACAATATACAATTCTTAAATTGATAAGTAAGTATTTCATTTTATTTTTGTATATAAACGTGTATAATAGACTATTTCCTAACTGTATAAAAATATTTATCTGCGATATTTTATCTCAAAAGACAAATAATTGTAATAATATGGTATCTATATATAATACGTCTTCGTAGGATGACTAACTATTTTATTATAAACAGAAATGAGCGAATTTATAATATTCTCATCTTGTATTACATTTACTTTTATGTTATTTATTTTTATCAAGCATTTCTCCTATATAGAGTACGTATTATCAAGATTATAGATATCCATGTAAATGACATAATCTTTGTCGATTTTTTCGAAAGAAATAATTTTTTTATCAAAAATATAAAAGTTGAATAATAAATACAAACATCAGTATCTGTACGGTGACATAATGAACCGAGATATAATCTTTTTCGATTGCATAGAAAAATAAGAAAAATTATCAATTAAGTTTGTATTACTCGTATCCAGTAATTAATAAGATTCCCTCACTTTTTCTCTCGAATTGCTTACGTGGTACGACTCTCCCACTCGTTCAAGAGTTGTACATGTCTTACTCTATGCGACGAGCGTCAGTCTACTGCGATAACGAATTGCGTAAATATCGCACCGCGTGGCCTCCAGTTTCTATCTCTATACACATACACTGGTAAATCGTTTGCGCTCACAATTTTTTCCCGCCTTTGCTTTATTAGACGTTTGAAGAGACAAAATTTCGTCGAGTAAAAATTTTATCGTCCGCGTATTCTTTTGTGCGCGCACTAACGTTTGATCGTTCGGGCGTTTATCGCATATGTTTGCGCGGCCGCGCGAAAGTTTGAATATTTTCGTTTGACCCTTTGAAGTTTTCCAACTTATCGATAAGTGAAGTGCTATTAATGTTGAGAGTTTTCCCATAAAATTAGATTAGGTTCAGTTTGAATAAGAACTGAATAATTTACGAGATTGCGCCCGCTTTGAAATGCAATGGAATGTTGTTAGTCCGTCACTCAATTACACGCGTCTTCTAATGCAATAATAGTATACGGCACGCGCGCGTACTTTAAATCGTAATCCGATTTAATTATAACTTTGCCTGCGTCTATGCGTGTCTATGCGTGGAAAAATCGGTGTCGTTATCTTTCAATTATGTTTTACTTGACACACTATAGGCTTACTTATGAGCTTTAGTATTTCTTTTTGTATTCTATGTTATATTTCACAATGTATTACACACATTTATAATAAATTAACATTCTCCTAAAATATTATATTCCAAAGTATTACAATTATGTGTAATGAATATTAACTTAATTAAACGTATCAAATGGAGATTAACATAATTAAGAACCTATTGAATTTTGTTAAATTAATTTAATTAAGAAATACTCGAACAAATTAAACTTTTGTCAATTATCATAAATGTTAAATATTTACTCGATATTTAATTAATAATAACAATTAAACGTAGTATATAAAATACAGTTATTTATAAACTAATTGAATTAACTATTTCTAACTAAAATAACATTTTCATATTTGCAAATCCGTAATGTATCGTTCTAAACAAATAGTTTAATATATTAAATTATTATTCCTGTAATACGGTATACTAACGTTTTACACATTATGAAAGTAACATTTTTCCGTTTATCGGAGTTTATTGACGCGTGCCTCGGGCATTATTTTAAGACATTTACTTTACGTGCCCGTATCAAAAGAAAACATAGAAGCCAACAGTTTCTCGAGATACATAAGGAAAATAAGTGTTTGCATGCGCGTCGACGGTATTCCCCGGTGTCTACATTGTTTTGCCTGTAAGCTTTTAAGAAAGCATAAGCGATAAGCGTTACTTCGAGATTTCACGTCGAGAAAATTGTTTCCTAGGGTTTACTGTACAAAGTCGAGATCCCGAAATTCTTCTCTAAATTCAAACAAAAAGTACCTTCAAATACTGTAACAATAAGCCATATTTTATATAATCGTCCTTAAAGTCGGATTTGAGTAAGTACACGGTATATAAGAAACGAATATTGTAATATTTTTTCTTATAAATTCGCTGTTAAACATAACTGTTGCGATACATTTGATAGTTTAGTGTTAACAGATGTTTCACAACTGTAACGATTCAGTGAGTTTTATTTATATTTGACTCAGGACGTGATTTGTGTATATATATATAACATATATAACATTTATTTTTATGATATCAAGAATTCTAGAAATGATAACGTTTATTTAAGAATTAAACAGTAATAAAAAATGCTTACTGCTAAAACTGAACGATAACTACAATTTAAAAAGAGTCTTTAAATTATTTAATAAAGTAAAAAATGTTCCTTAAGATTTTCTAAACCTTTGTTCAGATATTTTAGTTTACTTATTCACCAACTCTTTTTCAGATTTAAATTTACGATAAATAAATTATTAACGCATTAATTCTTGGTCACGTTTTACACGTAACACATGCATAAAATTTATTTTATCATAAAGATATATTCATACAATTTGGACTTTAGAAAAACAGCTCTTTTGAAACGAAACGAGATTAAAAAATTGTCTATTAAAAATGAAAGTTTATATAATTACAATTCTGTGGTGATGCAAGAAAGAACACAAGTTCAATATATGTAAGAATACGAAATATTACTTAATATGCTTAAAACTACTGTCGTTTCAAATTGCGGACTGTAAATTATATTTAGTCACATATTTTTTAAAACAATTTCGAAGGATGGTATCGATTTTATAATATATTAATATGTTTATAAAAAATGCTAATATAGCTGTCCAAAAATAACAATTTCAACAAGTATGATACCAAACGTTTTTTTACAAAGTAAATTAATTAATTTCATTAAAAAAAAACTTATTTTAAAAAAAGTTCATTGTTTCTTATACTAAAATATTTTCAAGAATCAAATTATTACATTCGCATAAATTATCGAGATGCCTGAAACGTGTTATCAAAGAAAACATTAAATATTAATTTTTTAACCAACGTTACGAAAGAGAAAAAGACTTTAAAATATCCTAGTAATAACCATATAGACGACATTCGAAAATAACGTTCGACTTACTGGAAACCGAGCAATTTATTAACGTCTATAAAGTTCTTTATCCACCGAGCAAACGTATAAAACTAAACAAAATAAATAATAGCAAAAAATCGTACTTCTCATAGCGAAAGAAACGCGCAATCGTATTTCCTCGTAAAAACGAAGATAATCGTCGCGACGTACGCTCGAGCGCAGCTCTTATCAAAACTGCCGGTGTCGCCGGTCGAAAACAAAAGCTCGAACAAATCGTACGAGGAATCCCCTTTGCAGCGTTCGAGTCACGTGCGTGACTTTTGATCACATTTTTCTAACATTGTGAAATTTTTCTATAGTATATACATACACCACTTAAATAGGTCGCATCAAGTCGATTAACATCGAAACTGCTTTTCTCTCTCTCTTTCTACTCGTGCTTATCAATTTTCGACGGATAATGCTGATTGACTTTATACGCGGAACGATTTTTTATGGATACCGAGAGCCGGATGGTCCGAACATTTTACGCCTAAATGATTTATCGATGACAGGTTACTTTTCCATTTTTATCAGTCCCTGTTATATTCGCATACATCATTGTGTATTTTTTTTGTTTTTCAGTTAAAAAACGCTCTAACAACTACCACATTTCTTTTTTCTCTTTTTGTTTTGACAGGTGTTTGCACGCGAAAAAATGACAGATAATAACGCCGAATGCGAAATCAGACAGAGAAATGGTATTGAATATTCTACGCGAAATATTGGCGATTTATATATATATACATATTTTTTTCATTTTGTAATTTTTTTAACAGCATATTGTTCGACTGTGTAGGTGAGACAAAAAGCGAGATTGAAGAATCAAAAGAAGAGAAGGAGGGAAAAGTTGAAAAAGTTCGAACCACATGGGAAAGTGTAAAGTACTACTACAATAGATTTAGATACTATCACTTTGTTGTGGCTGATACGATAGATTTGTATGCATCGGCTGCTTGCCTTTGGTTGATCAATATGTATTTTAGACTGTTTATGGGTGTAGGATCAGAACCCACATCGGTATTAACGGAAGATGATTAAAATTACTGTATTTATAATAATAAATAATTTTTTTATAAGAAAAAAAAAATAAACAAATAATATTTTTATACCGTTTGTTTATCTGTACCTCTTGTATCGTATAGTCTGTTTAATTAATAAAAAGTTTATTCGATTATTAATCGATCAATTTGTATACATACGCATCAAATGTCAAATGTACACAACGCTCGCTTGATATTTATATTCTAAATTTTAAAACTGCATCATTCGTATAAAATAAATGAAACATGATAAAAATAAAGTGAAAACACTCGTTAACTCAGGAAAATAAAATAAAAAGTATACAAATATCATTAAAGTAATACAGATAGTGATATTATCGTTAAAAAAAGGTAAATAAAAGTAAGTACTACAAAAAAGTATAAACTCAGCAGATTAAAAGTGACAAACTAAGGTAAAATTTTATATCCAGAAAAGTTTTAAAAATGAATTATTACATACATAATAAGTTTACAAGAATATTATCTCGGTATAAATTTATGTATAGAAAATAAACTTAAAATATCTTAAATTAAAACTATAATTGATTATTATTAGACATATTCAAAATGAATATTAGTATCTTATGAATAGAGTGTGAAATGAATACAATTATACTGTATTGATATAATTAAAACTGCTTTTAAAAATATACAATCAATAACTAAATGAACGAATCAACGTAAATTTAAATTATTGATGTTTATATAAACGTCGGCAAAATAATGTGTAATCATTATAGCCAAATAAATTAATGAAAAAACCTATTGCTCTAGTTTACTCGAATATAAATTACATAAATAAAAATGAATTATAAAACCAATAATAGCTCCTAACTAATTTTGTTTAGTGGAGAATGTAAATTGTGATTCGTGTCCGTAATTTCGATATTAAATTGGAATGTTATTGAGTGTAATTATAGAATATATAGAATATACATATACATGTATGTTTATACATACATACGAATAAACATATGCTGTAATAATTTCAGTTAAATTCATTACAAATTGATTGAATTAGTTTACTAATTGTTGAATATTTAAGAAAATTAATCGTAATATAACTGACGTGGATATCATCGATGTTTTTATAAAATAATAATTACGTAAGTATACACTTGACATTGTTTTCGTTACTTGAAGGATTTTTATATAAGAAAACATAAGTTATTTTATTATGGTAATTCGACTTATTTTTTTTAAATGATGTGGCACAATCACTTAGCTAGGTGGCACAACTTTTTCTTAAGCTTTCATACGTCTTTGTATAAAAAAGATTATCGCGTTAATTAGTTTTTTTTTTCGTTTACATAATGCAACAACTCAATGTACAACGTTACCTTTCCTCATTCTTAAAGATACAATAATTAAACAAGACTAACGCGCATGTTGTATTTACGGATAATGCTCGTAAGTATTGTAATTTACCTATATCCGTAATTGTAAAATAAAGATTGTTATTAAAAAAATTTTTCAATCTCCGCAAGTAAAAAGAGGTGAACGTTGCAGCAAAATATTTCAATGATTTTACTCGAGATTCACTGCAACTTTTAAGAAAAAGTACAATTGGAAGGATCTACATTCATATTACTTACAAAAGGGATACACGAATATATAAGTCAGGTTATTCGTGAAATCTCGAAATACATCATGCGTCTCGAGACTGGGTATAATGCCATAAAAGAGTGAACGGACAGGTCCCTTCAAATAGGGTATACGAAAGAAATGACACGTCTCTACCCATTGGACGAATTTTCTTGGTGTCACATGCGAAAAAAGTATCTTTTTCGAGCTATTCAAATGCGGCCGGCCAAGGTATTTGAATGTACATCAGCCGTTTGAAAATTAAAAGCATGCGTCCAAGATTCGCTTGTCCGTGTTTGCTTCGTTCTTTCATTCGTTTTTCTAACACCCTTATATGCGACACAGATTTTCTAAAGATTGAATGTTGTCCGTTAGAGCTAGTATGAAAATGTCAGATCAATTTTAAGATTAACATTGTGCTTTTTTCGCGTGTTACTTTATTATACAATCTGTTCATTTTTTTTTTAAATTAAAATTGTCTTTTTATACGGAAAATTATAAAAAATTTTTACACCGGACAAATATGAATTATTATTAAAATCATTACGTATTAAATTATTTTTCTCTAGATGATAACCAAGATGCCTCGTTTACGGAGAAATTCTTTTACAAAAATTACTGTGAAATTCAACGTGAAACTGGGACAACGTAAACATCTCTGCTATTTTTATACTGTTTTAGTAATTCTAAAACAAATCCATAATAAATACTAACTTAACGCAACAAGAAAATTTACGGTATACATTATTAAATTTTAAATCAATAATAAGGTTTGTGATAAATAATTTTTAAAATTGTAACGAAATTAGTATAAATTAATAGACTATTATTTTAGAATATAATTTTTCTGTTAACAGTAATTTTGACTATAGCTAAATATTTGTCTAAATGAGGTCATAAGATAAAAAATATGTAAGTATTCGAATTCTAAGATTTTGAAGTTGTCCTGTATTAAATAAAAATATATTGCAAGTATACATTATACTCTTTAAATATTATCATTCATTACCAACGCAGTGGCCTAGTGCCGAGGACGCACGTCGACCTATCGCAAAAGTTAAGCAGTATTTTTGCATATAGTATACTATAGGATGGGTGTCCGAACCTGCTTGCGGGATCGGTTGATACGTGTGTTTCCATACTTCACAAGGTGAGCGGGAGGTGTGGAACATTCGGTTTCACCCAAACAGAATATTTCAATACACCGGTCGTCTCGAGGAAGGTTTTTCTACTATTAGGTTTTCCCTTCTTCACGGACATAACCTCGAGCAAATGCAAGGCGATGGAGAAAAAGGAAGAGAAATATATATACCCCGCGTATTGGTATTAGGGATGTTCCGTAAAAAATCGTAAAGGGTATACGAGGTGGAAAGTGGATAAAATAAAAAAATCCTCTTTTTGTTACCGTTTTACTTAATTAAATAACCTTATGCAAATATTACTTCACTTACATTTCCTTAACAAATATTAAATACACGTTTTATGTAAAAGAGTAAGGGAATATTCACCATTACGGTATTATAAATGCCATTGGCGTAACCTTTAAAAGTATTACATAAGTAATAATTAGTATAGTATAAATAAATAATTTGTATACTGCGAAATTAATGTTGCGTCTTTACTGTTCTGTATCTTAATTTTTATAATGAACTCCGTTTAATAATAAAATACATTTTACTCACGGATTATTATTCTCGAATGAATTTGATAAACACATATTTATTTACAGAACATTTACATCCGCATAATATTCATTAATGTTTATACATTATGTACAACTAATTTTAAATCTAAAAACGATAAAACATTTTATATCATAATGCATTAAAATTTGGTTTATACTTACAGTTTATATATCGAATATTTACAATATTAATATTGTACTTTAATTTTCCTTTTTTTTTTTACTTATAATTAAATAATCATACGATAAAAAGTATCAACCTTGATTATTAACAGACGTTTTTAAAACAATCTCTTTGCGTATTAGCATTTGGTAGATTGCTTACTTGGATGAATTTCTCTGTAACAGTAAGAAAGAAGGTTTTTGTGTAACGTCATACAGAGGAATATTGAAATTTCAACCCGTCGACAGAGTTGCTACTGTTGCTTTGCTACTGTTTCTATTCACTTCTTGTAACTACCTCATTGGTGTCGGTGTTTCTATTACGTACACCTGCACCGCGTGTGCTGTACGTGTCCTTCTATTCGGCTTAATAAAATACATTGAAAGAAAACTGATTTAGCTGTATAATTAATTAATATAAATAACTAACGGTAACTTCATTCATTATGTATAATACGAAGAAACAGGATTAAACGTGTTTCATGTTACTATTAATTATTTCGATTATGTATACGGGCATACATATTTTAACGCGAATCTTTTGCTTTAACGATCACTCGTCCTGGATATTTTTAACGAAATTAAACATCCGCGTATTATTAGTTTATGTACAGGGAGATTGGAATAAATAAAATACGTTCAAATGTTCAACAAACAAACATAGATACGTCAAGAAAATGACACGAGAAAATATAGGCCTTTACTGTGCGAGAAGCAGTTCGAGACTAAAATAAGAATGATGCCTAAAACTAATACTTCGCATCATGCGCATACTGCACACATATGGACAATAAGGTAGTTATAAAAAATGGTCAGTTGGACCGTCCGTCGAGTACGCCCGTACACTCGCAGACAGTGCCATAAAACCCTTTCAGGTTAGTCGAGTGATTTTCGTACAGAATATTTTATGCACATTATTTTACTTGTATATTCCAACACGTGTAATAAAAGTTATTAGCTTACATTGCATTTTAAAATTGTTAAATAAATTATTCCATTAACGTTGTACCTACCTATTTTTGGACATGTTATCAACAAAATGCTACATTTTGTGATGTTATTTTTTATCCGAATATTGTAAAATTAGCGTTAAACATTATTTCACTTGAAAATTTAAAAGCAAATAAGTAACGAGTTATATTTTTAATGTTTCGTAAATTTTAAGTGTCTCTCAAAATGTTCAAATTATTACGTAAATTAGTTTATATTACAATGGTTATTACATAAAAAACAGTGAATTTTTAAAATATACAAATTGTATTTAAAACGTTAAATAAACAGCCATTTAAATAAAAAAAATAATATAATAATACAATAAGAGAAAAATCCACAGATATGCATTTGAGAGAATAAAAGAAAAAGGAAACACGCATATTCACATTCTGCAACGATGGCAAATCAGATCGGCCGAATTTGTCTGCAATCGATCGTGAAAGATTATCAAATCAATCTCGGAGTGATGCTGAATCCGCGGATATAGGGAAGAGGGTACAACATGACTCGTGATAAATCGGAGCTAAAAGATTTTAATATCGCGCTAATCCCATACGTCGACCCTATAAAAGTTTTCCTTCCGAGCTGAGATACCAAGATCACGAAGAGGATTGACGTTCGAAGTCTTGTGAAATATAAAAGAGCCATTTACGATGAGTGACGCGTACATCGCGCTTCATTTCGTATGCACTGTCCAAGTTTTTCCAATGAGACGCTTAGTGCACTTTCACTTTTCTGACCGTCAACCACACTCGTGCAACCTCTACTAGCTAGATCAATCGAACGACGAAGAGTAGGCGACGAAAATGACACGAGTACAAAAAGAAAATATAACAACGTTGCAGTTTGTACATACTTTAGCGCTCTAAAGTTTCTCTTCGTACGTGCAGTATACGTATATATACGTATATACAATAAGATAAACTATCCGTTAATGCGATATGATGAAAACATTAGATTTATGCTCGCATTGACCTTTTAAACACACACCGCGTACAAGTTTCAACAATCCTGGTTTTACATCATTATTCAAACTCTTGACAACCGGACTACTTGGCAAGAAACACTAGCCGCAATCTCGCGATACAATCGGAAATGGTATAATCGCGTGTTGCGCGTGGGTTTAATGCGCCTCGAGACATTGTGTTAAAGGCTCGTTAGCTCGTTTTTTGGATCCACGTGGATATCGCAACGAATCGCTACCCAGCCAACTCACATACATTTAAACTTATTCGTTTAACGTTATAATATTATCATTTTCTTTGATGAAATGTACAATATTCTTTTTACCAAATATTTTTGACATTGCTACATCAAATATTAATGTAAAAGTTGTTCTGTTCATAAAATACAATCGTAAAATATATGAATTACCTTTTTTCGTTTACTTTACATTTGTATGCAAGCATCGTAGACAAGGGTAACACTCCATAAAATACGAATTACCTGAATATCACCTGAAATATAATAAAATATTATTAGATCGAGTATTAACGGACTATTTTTGAATTTAATTTATTAATTTTTTAGTAATGATTAAAACAACGTAGTCAATATTAATAAATTGATACCATCATGGTTCGCAACGAACCTATACATAATAAGAATACGTGGTAAACATTTGAAAAGAATCGGCTTAATTTCTGTTTTCGGTTTTGAGAATTCAGACCAACATAAAACTAAATATGATCCTTTGAAAAAAGCGTAAACAAACTTGTTTAATAAAGTTTACTTATACCATTAGATATTCTAATAAAATATAAAATAGTACAGTAAAAATACTTGCAGATCATGTCATAATTTTCAGAGAATGATTTAAAAAACATTTCTTATGGAAAATATCGAACAAAAATTAACTTCATGAAGCTTTTAGTTTGCAAAGTAAAACGTTCTCCCTTACATGAATATTGTATAAATTATTAGTACGGAGCACTATTAATTATTTATATTACCCTCCTCAAAATTTTATAAAATTAAAATTCTTATTACAATGAGAAAAGCTAATATAACTAAATATAATCACTTGAAACTTCAGACAAACTATATTACAGCTTATTATATGTAACACTTATCATAGTATCAAACGTTTTAATTTCCAAGGTACGAATAATTCGACAAGTCGAAATAATGTAGCAAGTGGAAGCTCGGAGTTCAGAAAAAAGCTCATATGAGCATGAAAAGTGAAAAAAAGAGGAAAAAATAGGGTCAATATTGCGAACGCCTCCTGATACGAAGAGTTCAATTTAATCGAAGGGCTACGACTAGCAGTTCCAAAACGCTCGGACTCCAATGGCACTCGGTATATATAGCTAGGGAATAGAAAGCACTCGCGACCCAGCTTCGAATTGTTTCGTTTCAACCAGGCTCCGCACATGAAGCTTTTGAAACACTTTCCGGCATAGTTTCACGAGAATTACGCAGCTCGATATATAACTCACGCACAAGTGCATCGAGAGAGAGAGGGGGGGGGGGCGAGAAAGGATAGGAAGAACTACGTAATAAGGAATGAGATATTGTCATACGGTAATCGTGCGTTTATCTATTTAATCTGTGAATTCGGTATGTTTTTTATCATCAATGCTTTTTCATTGCCCTTTTCAAATCAATTCGCCGGTGTGATTGGTATTATTTCGATTGGAAAATACGAATTGCGATGCGAGTGAATTCACAAACGTTTCTTTTTTTCAATTACTAACATTGCCGAATTTTTTGCGGCTGTAATTCGATACTTTTTTCATTTGCGTGTATAATATTTAACAATTTCTTAATCGTGTACAGCATATACCAAGTTCTATTAATATGTATATATACGTATACAAATGTCAAATGTAGTATAGCTAAAGCGAAATTTACATTGCGTATACGTAAACATTCATTTTTTTTTGTATTAAAGGGGATCTATACCAATGAAAAGTCGAACAAATATTGGTGCTTAAAAATGAACTTTATTGAATAGGAACAATACCGGATGTACCACGAAATTTCATTATATCTTTCACTGAACATCAAGTTAAATTGCAATTATAGGAATTTAACGTATAGCCAAGGTTTTTAGTATTAGATTTGAGTTGGATGAAAACAGATCTACACGCGAATGAGTGACATGTAACGCATGAGCTGTGTATCAGATACGAGGATTACAGAATTCCAATCAAATTTAGCCACAGACCACTTGTCCGGTTCCAAATCAACGGTTCGACGTGTCACACCATCGCGCTCGTGTCTACTCATCTTTTTGCAATACTTTCAATCCGATATCTTTTAAAAGATGTACATATAAATTTATATTTTAATCGTACACGCGCGATGATGAAATTAATAATCAACGTTATATTTCTTCGAAACGAAATGAAGTATATTTTTATTAAAAAAATATCTTTCGACAAAATTTAAAAACTGTATGTTCAATAGATTAATTACATTTTGAGGATTACGCGTGGCGTAAAAATTACGGGTACAACCAAAATAAATCAGATGTAGAAAATCAAAAATATTTGAACCGCGCGCATACGAAAATCCGTGCGAAATTGTTCTCGTGTCCGATTTAATTGCCGAAAAGCAAAAATAGGACGGAATAAGCAAAACGTGAAATGGCAACATTTTGATCGGCGTATTAAACGCAAAACACTAATGGAACCGAAACAAACCCCTGGGCAACATAACCAACGTATAGAAATCGAGAGAAATCAGTTTTGTGGGTATGCACGTATATGTGTATAAACAAAAATTTCGGTGCGAAACGCATTTACACCGAGTACAGCTCATTTGATTAAGATTTCAATTATACGGGATCCTCTGATGCTCTTTTTTTTGTTGAGAGGCAACTTCGTTACGGGGGCAAAAATGTCGCGCGTTTAATCGCGTGAAATTCCGTGGGCTTCCCGGTGAAATCCTCCCCGCGAGTGAGTTTAATCCAAATTGAAGAATAATATCGCGAAGCGATAAGGGAAACGCGCAGCTGGAATTCAAATATTCCGAATGGAAAGCACGAGATATGAAAAAGATCTTCCTAAGAGTAGGAAAAGAGAAAAAAAGATAAACTACGATGGTGTGTCTCGTAACGTTTTCTTTTTTTTTCATACTCCTCTTCTTCTTCTTTTCCTTATTCCTTGGCAATTCACGCGGCTTTTCTTATAAAATCCTTGAGACGTCTTGGACCCTTTTCATTAATCCCACATCGGCGGGAAAAGAAAAGAGGCGACCTTATCTCAAGCGCATAAGCTCGCTCGATTTAACATGCGCATCTCGCGGTTATCAGTACTCGGCATCTTAATCGAATTCTTGTTCATTGTACATCCCTCCACCTTTTTCTGCCAACGGAGATTTGCTTGCGCTTCGGCTATTTTCTGCGACGACAAGATACTCGGACTTTTCGGTTGCGAGTACACGACGGAATATCAATGATGCGAGCCACTACACTTTTCTATTCTTAAAGTGTACATTTATACATGTATCTATACTTATTGCACATCCAGAATTCGATTATTGCAGGCTCACAGTATCAAATTTTATCAAACGCATTTCAAGTTTGATAATGATTATGTCGATTACGAATACTCGAAGCTAAAGAATTGTAAGAAGTTACGCGAAATGAAATGTTCGTGATTCATGAAAATGGATATTAAGTTTTTATAATTTATACGTAATCGGAAACCCTGCAGTAGAAGAAAAATCTAAGACATAAACCCTTAGAGAATTTAAATATTAATTGTGGAAAATTAATTCATGCTTTATAAGATATGCTTAGAGTTCCAATAATTTTTTATATAATGAAATAGTAAAAATGTTAAACCATATTAGAGATTTAATTGACGCTACATCATACAATCAGAATTCGGTGATGCTTTAAAAGTAGAAAAAAATTAAACGAGACTATTATTATTTTTCACGGATTTACACATGGTTGATTTGAACAACCGCGTTACCCAATTAAAGAGACGACCCTTACACAGAATTACCACTCAAGTTGCCTGTAATTTTGAGCCCTCGACCGAATTTGAGTACTACGCGCGCAGCTCTAATAACCCTCGAATTTGAATTGACCGACCGAAATACCAACCGGGTAACGCGTTTACAAATATTTTTTATCATACCTCGAAATTTTCATTTCGAGCTCGAAAAAATCGAGTTCACCAGTAACAAATTGAAAAAAATGTTTAACGTGCGAATTTTTACGTTCAGTAAAAATGTTAAAATTCCGAGTCATAATTCGCCAATGAGATCACGCGGAGCAGACGGCTCTCGAGTGCCTGCCATTTTTCATCCGAGCGGTTTAAACCTCGTGTTTTTCTCACCATCCTATATACCATTACGGCAACAAAAGCATTGCAGTTAAACCCTTCGCGCCTGTTTACACCGAAAGTAAACAGGTACATCCACCTCTTTCCTTTTTCATCTGATTAACCCCACCGAAATAACGTACACCTAATACATCGAGAACGCGCGTTACATTGTCGAACGGAAATTCACGTCCGGAAGATATTAAAATTTTAACGCGTTTCTCAACTGGCATTCGGAAATATTTGTAAAATCTCGATTTTCCGTGGGATGTAAAATCCATGTGCTAGAGAGTTTTACTGGCAAGAGTGATAAAAAAAATATATATAAACGAATTCGGTAACACTTTGTGTCGCAGGCATTATTCTCGAATTTAAATTAAAGTAATATTCGGTACAGTGTTGTTAACGATACCCTCCAACTTTCGTATCGATTTTTAGGTATGTGTAACATCAGTGATTTTGCATTCTTTTGATGTAATTAATTTTTTTATCGCTCGTGATAAATTGTTACGGGTTTGTTGAATTTATCGTTTTTTTATTGCGTTTTCTTGTCAGTCGTGATATCCGGTTTGTTATTTTATGTATACGTATAGAGCTCGAACATACACTTGCACCAACTTAATGTATGTACTATAGCTGAATTTCTCACTCCTAACGCTCAGTTTGCGTTTCATTAAACAAAAATATTGCAAAATTAAAGAATCCATTCAAATTCATTAAAAGGATATATTTTAAAAGTAAGTTAATAATGTACATACGATGTATGCGTTATTTAACATTTTTGTTTATCATTTTTTTTTATGTACTCAAAAGAATATTCGATGTACGCAAAAGATTTATTCCCGATATATTATTTTAAATGACACTTCAATTTATTTTATAATATCCGTTTAACCAAATTAATGTTTGTTACATAAAATGTCAAATTGACATTGCTTTCACGGAAACAAAAAAATGGCTTCAGAGAAATCGATTAAAATCTTATATCTTTAACAACTGAAAGATAAAATTATTCCTTAAACGACACAACCAGTCATACACTGAAATTGAAATGCTCGTGTTGATAGAAATTTCGATAAGAGGAATAAGGTTTTCGGTAGCTAAACTGGTAATGCCCCAGCTCCTGATAGGTTGGAGTTATACTAGATAGAAATCCAGTTGAGATTATTTTTATTTTTTATCGAAATTCAAAAAATTTTATTTTACATTTTACCGCAACTAATTTATTTTAGATGTATCAATCAGAATTTTATTTATATAAAATGAAAGCTAGTATTTGCGTGTCTAATATTAAAAATTTGGTATCCGTAAGTTTACGAAATTTAATCGAACATCATAATCGAGTAATTAATATCCTTAAAATGCACAGCACATGAACCAGTAGGACATTTGTGATTTATCGACTAGAAAATGATTGCAATTTTTTTTATCAAAATGTCATTCATAAATTAATCTTTTTGACTTTTAATTGTCGTATAAATATCGAGATGAGTGGAATAAATATTGCTCTACATATACATATTATGTAAAAAATATTGTATTATTATACGGACGAACATAATATTCAAATTTAATGAGAAACATTATTAATTTTAATTACCAAGTAACGTAATATATCTTAAATAACTTTAAAAGTAATTTGTTTGATTAATAACATAAATAAAATAATATTTATTAACAAAATCTTCAAAACCAATCTAATGAAGTAATAATCGTAAAATATATTGAGCAAATAATAATAATATATAAATTTAATTAACGATTCGTAATAATTAAATAATTAAATTATACATTAACATAAAATAGAATAGAACTTATTATTTGCAGGTATACACATTTACTGTCACGAATACAGCATTTTTTTAACCGCTGAAATTCTACAATTTTTAATGCATTAAATTGAGATCGTGTATTTTCATGCAGGATCATTTATTCATCGCGAATCCTAGAACAGTAATTAAATCCATGTACAACATAGTATAAATTATTAAATCAACACTTCACTTTATCCCTCGTATATAAATTTTAAACATCTCGATAAATAAATCTAAAAAGAAGGCAGAAAAAACATTAACATTAAAAAAGCAAAACAATCTACAGAGTACATATAAAATAGTAAAAGAAAAAAGAAAAATATCGTGTATAACCAATATAAATCCCCGCAAGTAAATTAACAAATTGAGCCTAAAAAGCCGAGTATGTACGTATATATAGGAGCCGAGAAATTTCGGGTTCCAGTCTCCGTGACATTTGGTATAGTGTTAGCCAAGTAATGAAATAGAAAACGAGTCGGGTGGCCGCGCGCGAGAGCAGAGTATGAACGGGCAGACGCGGCACCGGTGGTGGTGAATACCCACCCGCACCGACATTTTACGGCGTATCGCTTAATGAGCCCCGAATAC
This sequence comes from Theocolax elegans, assembly GCA_026168455.1. NCBI lineage: Eukaryota > Metazoa > Arthropoda > Insecta > Hymenoptera > Cerocephalidae > Theocolax > Theocolax elegans. Next base: position 16,744,672 of record CM047426.1, on the reverse strand, counting down.
GCGGAGCGGTCACACTGCCCGGCGATATTAATACCGACTCATTAAGCCCGTGAAAGATGACTGGATTACTTTAACAAGCCCGCGGGCGCGAAGCACTCGATGTAAATTAATTACAGCGCGGATTCATCGAAAGCTCGGCAAGAGAGATAGAGAGGGATAGAGAGAAAGAGAGCTCTACCCTCCATATTATACGATAACGGCGAACTACCGAAAAAGAAGGGCTTTAATGAAGCATCCGGGTTATTTGCGGAAATAACGCGAGCGTTCGTCAGGATTAGCGCGAGAACAAAAAAGGTATAAGGGGTGAGTTGAACTTTGGGGAGAAAAAAATACGAGCTACTTTTTATTACGTGGCATTGGTTAATATTTGATTATATTGTTTATGGGAATGTAGCACTACTTTTAATTTTACCGCAATTCATTTTAGATTTTTTATACTTTTAGATAATTTGATTATTTTATACATTTATATCTATACTATAATAGAAAGCACGAGATTAACGTTAAGCATATAATTAATTATTACTAAAGTGCAACCACTAAATTTAAATTTATGTAATCTACATTTGAACTAAATTTATTTTTGCTTAATATTACATAAACAAACGAAATTATGACGAGCAAGTTCTTTTCGATAACAATTTGAACATATTCGTCTCCCTTTTTCGTCCCCCTCACTTGTAACTAAATGGCGTTGATTTAAATGAAGAATATATATATATTTAAAATAAAAATTCCACTGGGTTAAAAAAATTACACATTCTCTTTCCTTTTTTCAGCATTGTATTTTAAATAACATCGAGTGCAACGCGAGAATAAATACTGCACTGAACAATATACCGACAGCTTTAAATATATTTCACATTTAAATTCTGTCAGGTTGCGCATGTATTTTTTATCGCTTAAATTTAATTAAAATTAAAAAAAAAATTATCGAATCTTCGTATGCGAAGTAATTTTTTTTAACAAACGTAATATTTGTACAGTATGATAACTATTTGAATTTTAATCACGAATAGAAAAATTCTTTTACTTGTAATAACTTGGTAACTAAATTAGACGTTTACATAATTATTATAAATAGTAAAAAAGATATACAATTTATCGGTAATAAGGTTAGATTTACGGTTGCTCGGTCGATTAGAATTGTAATTTGTTAGTTGGGTTTAAATCGTGGTTCCTGTCGATTGATTCAAATACGCTGATTAACAGCACGCGAGGACATAAATATTGCGAAGTTAAATAGCAATAAAAATGACTGGCGAAAATACTAAAAGAGATTTAGCTATTTCCATTTATGTTATATAAATAAATCTTTAAATTCTATGAGCAAATTGGTTTTCACATTCGATTAGTATACATTCGAGTCAAATCATTTATGTTACCTAAAATTATAAACAAAAACATACATTTTCAAGAAATCAAAAATTTCGACGTCGTAAAAATTACTTAAATTATCTAGGATCGAATAATTTAAGGGCAAGTCAGTGGAGAGGAAAAAAAAAGAAAATTTTTCAACGCGCAGCCTCCCTTCAAAAGATCGTCGTAGAAAGTCGTCTTAAATCGTCGGAATAATGATTTTAATTATTCGCGAGCAAACAAACTTTCCGCGCGATAGCTTTTTAGGGAGTCGAGGGATTATACGCTCGCTCGAGTTTCTTTTCGCGTGTCTGCCAGGCTGATTTACATCGGTCCGCGTGCCCCAATTTCTACCCTTGTGCAAATACCCACACACAGGCAAGTGCGCGGAAACGCATGCACACACACATACACCTTCTGAAATGCCGATGCTCACGAAAACACGAGGCGATAAGGTCTCGGGTTTCTTGTACGATGGCAATCTTCGGCCCGTGACAAAACACACTCCCTCCGTTTCTCTCCTCTATATATATATATATATACATGGATATATATGTATATGTATATACACGTGGAATTTCCGTGCGACACCCTTTAAAAAAGGGACGAGGAGAGAGTCCTTTTCATTAAACTTCCGCACGATCTTCTCCGAGGTAAACAAGGCAACATTCTATTTGCTTACCACGATCGAGCTTTCTAAATTGTTTGTTTTGTCTCGTCCTCGCTATCAATTGCTTTATTAAAGTTTCAAAGATTTTAGTTTATTGCTTAGATATTCTGAAGAGGGTTTCTCCAATTTTAACAGCAAGTCTGTATATATAGGTACATCCCTATGTGTGAGGGCCTGTGTGTATTTCTGTGCGTGTATACATGTCTTTGCTGCATATCTCAAAACTCGATAAGTGATATATACGTGTTTACTTTGAAAAAACAAATTTACAGTGCCGAAATGGATTTCTGAGATTCTTTTACTTTTCTTCTTGATGCGAGAATGAATGTTTCAGCGAAATATTTCATCCGAGAATCACGAAGAATGCAATAAAAAATTTGTCATTCTACAATATAAAATTTTTTAAATTATTGCTTTCTCGTGGGTATGGGTGCATCTGTTATGATTTTCAATTTATATAAAATGTTGCGTCCTTCCAGTACTTTTACGGAATTTTGATTGTATAAAATAGTGAATAAGTTTGAAGAATTTTAAATCAATAGTTCAACATAAGGTAAATTACCTTTAATCAACCCTTTTATTCAAAGATTGCTTCTCTACATCTATGAGCTTACATTTGGTTACTATGCCAATCAAACGAACTGAAATTATAATCCGTTCTTCCCTCTTGAATCAAATAATATAATTCATTTGGAGAAAATTCATATCAACGTTAAAATTATTAATTATCCATTGCTGTAAATATAAATAAATAAATTAATCTATAATTCCAACCATTCGAAGGAATAAACTTAGATTCCTTTAAAAAATTTATTTGCTAATTCAAGTAAAGAAAACAAATACCAAAGATACCGCAAAAAAGTCAATTAAACAGTAAAAGGAATGCAGTAGTAAAATGAATAGAATCAAGCGCGAGTCTAGACGAATTCCTGACGTATCGAAAGTATACTGCAAAGCTCTTCTCTTTGAAAATATATAAAGAACGCACGGAAAGAGGAAAAATAACAGAGTAATGTGGTATGGGTGAGTAATCCTACTATTATTGTAGAATCTCATACCGAAATGATATATAATCGTCGTATTAAGTGAGATTACGCTAAATAAACATTAACAAACGCTAATTTCGCCTATGATATTTTTAATTAAGCGCAACACACGTAGTTATTATATCTCCGAATGGGTGTCGATATGCAGACGAATCAATTTGTAGGAAGGCTTCCGCGGTATAAAATATACCGTGTCAAGTGTTCACAGAGTATATATTGATATGAATAATCATGCGACTGTATTCCGTGTTTTTTTTTCCCTCGAAATCCGAGGCGCGTTTTCTCGCGTAAGCCGGAAAAGCACACCGCATTACATACTCGTATATAATCCTATGGCACATGCCAGCCACATACCATATACAAGTGAAATATATACATATAGGTAAATGTAAAATCGTCGACCTTAAGCCGATAGACAGTAGATTCTTAGCTAGGGGAGAGAAAGCATCGAATACAGTTTACTGGAGCGTAACAGATACGCGGAGCGCGAGCTCCAAAGCTTCGCGTAATCCTTTGCTGTCGGTATTAAAACCAAATGCATTTATAACGGCCCTTTGCTCCCAAAGCAAGGGAAAACAAGCCAGAGGTTAAACAAGGAAGAAAGCGCAAGCGCGTACGCGTCTATTAAATGCGAATTTAACTCTCTCGGAGTTAAATATAACGGGTCGAATCTCTCTCTCTCTCTCTTTCGGTCTATCTCTCTCTCTCTTTTTCTCTCTCCGACTCGCGATTGAGCTTGCACGCTCGTTAAGATACATATACGCGCATACGTTTCCTCTAGACCAACGTCTCTCTGTGTGTATGGCCGAATACGTACACTTGCACCGTGTATTATATTAGATACGTTCATTAAATACATAAGAAGTTTCGACAAATGAGATAAGTTGCGTTTGAGGGAAACTATATTTGATGAGATTATCAAACATCGAAGTGTGTCGTTTATTTGAGCTCTATGCTAAGCTTTTATACCTACATGTAGTTGTTATAAAGTTCATGGAGTTAGTGTGCTTAGGATTGATTTCTTCAGTTACTTTTCGTCCAGATTTTACTTGGTATTTGATTTATATACAATATATTATTTGTTTTATCTACAAAGGACGATTCACACCGAAGATTTGATGGATTTAATGAAATTTTTTAAAAAGGAACAAATGATTGGGTTTAAATGCTTAAGACTATTAAAAGTATTTATTAACTGTGTTTATTATATGTAATATTTTTAAACATTATTTTGAAAGATTGGTTAAGGCCTTTAGAGCATTTTTCGAAAGATACCAATTTTGATTAATATTTTCCGTTGTTGATTAACACCAGTTAGGAGCATAAAAAGAGCGACGTTAAAATAAAAAAAAATGATTAATATTTTATTAATCTTGAAAAAATTTTCTTAGCCTTTTTGTAAATTTAATTAAATACTTTTTTCTTTAGTAGATATCGCAGGACTTCGTAATAATGATTCCGAGTCGACCATTTTGTTTCAAACTAGCAAGGACTGTACTTGACCTTTGGGAAACGAATTTGTTTGAAACTGTGAAATATGATTCTTTGACCTAAATAAAAAATACCCCTGTCTTTGTATTTTTGTCCCATGGGATTTAGGGATAAAGTTATTCGACCTTTTCGAACAAATATAAAGGAAAGAGAATCTAATGAAAATAGAAGCAATTCCAGTTCTAAATAATTTTTAATTTCCAAAGTAGAAATATTTTATTAGAAATTAACGTAAATATTTAACTATTATTTATATATAACTATTTTTTCGAGATATGCAAACAAACCAAAAATGAAATAATAGCTCTTGAAGTCAGTTTTATTATGTTTCCAGGTAATTATCGTAAATTAAATAGTTTAATATTACTACAAAATTTACAGAATAAATTATTAAAAATAATCAATAAAAACAGATATATAACGCATAACTATCCTCTGAATCTGGAACAAATTTTCGCATTGGAATCAATATGTTATCATTATAAAACACTTAACGATATGTACACAAAATCAAATAGTAAAACTAGGAACAAAAGTATAATAATACCAAAAATTAACAAAACAATAAGTAATAAAAACAGTTATTTAGTAGCAATTAGATTATTTAATAATTTAACTCATGATCTCAAAAATTTGTCAATAAATAAAAAGACTTTAAAAAGAAAAATTAAAGCTTGGATAAAAGATAATATATGAATTATGTAGGATAAAAATATCAATCATGCTTATTTATGTACCTAGGTTCATATATCTTGTGGAGCAAGCAAGAATATAATGAGTTGTAAAATATAAAATATATATATATGCATTAATGTGTATATATATGTATTTTCTTTTTGTTATAATACTGTTACTTATGGCACACTGCGGTGTTGCATTGTTTGTTATTGGAATATTAAATAAAATAATATATATTAGATTAGATTTAAGAATGAATTAGTTATAGGCTGCAGAAATGCAGCTGATCATTAACTAATTAGTTTAAGTTAGTATATAAGTGGAACCCTAGCCTATGTACAGGTAATTTATTTATCTCTATAGGGTTTGCAGATGTAATAAATCTGTAATTATTAATGGGTTAAATAAAGAAATAAAGAAATAAATAAATAAATAAATAAGACTTGTTATAATGTAAAGTCCATTTAACCCAAAATTTTTCGACAAGGTTAAATATTTTAATTCTTAAGACCCATGGAATAAAACCCCGAAATACATGATTCTTATATTTGTTTCAAATATATTCGTGTCCTACAGGTCAAGTACTCTCATTGTGAGTTGAATGAAGAAAGACCAAGCGATATATTTATCAATAATTCAAAAACAAAAATAAACGAAGCATCTAATGATCTTGTGATATAAACTGACATTTACTAAAAACGTGGGTTATATAAAAAAACAGTAAAAAAAATTAATTTTACTAACGAACAGATTAAAAACTTGAAATCACAAGTAGATCTTCGGAGTTTTAGACTATAGTTATTAAATGGAAGAAACCATGGAAGAACCTCATATATAAATAAAGATTTTTGGACATACGAATTGTTTTCTATCTTAACATCTAATTTTTTTTTAAGCGGATAAAATTTGCAAACATTTTATACTTATGGATATTGTCCTATTTTTCTAAAATATTGTCTGAATGTGAAATATTTATATATTCTTATTTCAATTGAATCCCAGTGGATGAGTAAATATTTATTAAACAAGGAGAAATAACAAAAAGGAAAGAAAAATTGATTTTCGACGTATGCATCGAAAAGTAAAAGCAGAATCTAATAAAGGAAAGCCATAGACTAAGATTCATTCCCCGGTGCGAGAAGATGTAAACCGTATACGAAAACCGCGTAAAAATAGCGAATTTACGATAAGCGATGGCCAGGTGAAAAGTCGGGTTATTTATAGTTTGTACGCGAACCGATGATCGATGCCCGTGCAAAGAGGGTCCCCTCTTTCTCCTCCTCCTCCTCCTCTTCCTCCACCTCCTCCACTAGTACTTTTTTGGTCCCCAGGAAGTGTACTTTATACTGGCTCGTTCCGCGCAGGTGTCAGGAAACGAGTCTCATATTTCCTACGAGGCGCGCTTGCTCGCTCGCGCCCTTTTTCCGAATTCCACCTATGCGCCTGACAAATAACCCAAATAAATTCAAATTCCTTTGACGTCGAGCGTGTCTCGAATGGAGAGAAGCGCGAAACAAAGGCCAATCATCAGGCGCACTTTTAGCCCGATTAAATTTTCCGAGACCCAAACTCGTAGGCTGAAGCGATTTTAATCGCATATACGTGCGATGTGTAGTTTTTTTCTAACACGGCAGAGAGTTTTTTTTTCGCTGTTGTGAAACCAAACTGATTTCTCGGCGTATATCGCTGGAATTATAATTCAAGTGACGTTTGCTAACCCTTTCATCGAAGATTAATTTTGATACTCCGAAGTGTGCGAGTTTTTTTTTAGGGGAAGTGAGTGGACTGGACAAGTTTCGTGCAAACATAAATGTATTGGTTTTGCGTTATAGACGCACTTTCGGTTATTAATCATGTAAACGTTTTCGTTCAAAAATAAAGTAATCGTGTGTACGTTGATTTTTGCGGCTCGTGTTCGATAAAACAAAATTGAAATTGGTTTATCTTAACGTACGATATATCAGTAATGGTATATTTGCCAACAATTCATTGAACAGAAAGAACAAGTAAAATCGAACAAAAATATTTTGGACGAATCCTGTTAAAAAATAATTAAATATACTTCTGTAAAAAAGAGGCACCTATTGTTTATAGAGTGCATTTACAATGTTATTACAATGGAACAAATAAGCGACTTGTTCGGTTTAGAAAGAATTGACTATATTGATTCGTATAGTAAATTTCTTATACGAATGCAAGTGCATACCATCTAGAAAAATTATTTTACGCTCGATAGAATTATATTATCATAATTTTAAAGCAAATGCCTGATTATGCACAGCCTGGAGCTATTTGCTTACATATTTTGATTCAATTGTACATTTATGTTTACTTCCATAATTCATCTTTCGCTATATAATCATGCATTTTAACATCGATTTATTGTTTACAATTGTATAAATCGACGGCTCATTCGAACATTATAAATCTTTTTGAAACTTAACGCTAAAATTTTATAGGTTACCTATATACATGCGTATAAAATTACAAAACTAATTACCAAATTAACAATGCGTAGTATAAATTAATAATTTTTTAATTTTCCAAATTTTCGTGTATAAGCCGAGTAGCCAAAGTTCCAGCTAAATAGAATAATTAAGAGCTGAGAAAACTTTCAAGAACTTACATTACCAGTGTTTGTAAGTAGCGCAATATAAGCTTAATTATCGAATAAATAATTCATTTATTTTCAAATTTTAATTAACTCGATCAATTATTTGCAAAGAAAACTTTTGGAACGCACATTTTATTAATTACCGGCGTTAAGTCGAACGAATGTTTATACAAAAGCTTTATTAAATTTCAGTTTTATAAAAATTCTTTAACAATAACAAAACCAATTTTCTTATATATTATCGAAGCCAGCGATAGAAAAGTAAGCAAAGAAAAAAAAAAAGACCGAGGCAAAGCATTCTTAAATTTTCCGCTGACTTATCAAACGAAGAGATTCTCCAAGCAGCATCGACACACCCGTAACCCTAGGAGAAATTATACCCCGAAACACGAGGACTCAGCTCCATAACTCCTTCGTCCCCGGCATCCGATCGAGCCGATACAGTCATTATGATAATCCGTGCCGTCCGCGCATATTCCTAGACTCCTCCGAACCCACCCACTACTTCTCTCTGGCTCTCTCTCTCTCTCTCTCCCTTCCCCTCCTCTACCTCTCCTACCGAATCAATTCACCCAGGATTAGCGCGCTTGACGCGATTGCATTTCCGGAGCTTATAATTTATCGTCCCCTTGTTCTTCGAGTCTCCCTCTCTCTCTCTCTTACTCTTGCCCCCCGCCCTTGCTTCTACTATGAAATTTTGCATACCGATTGTTACCGCGGATTTGCGTATTGGCCTGGCCATTAAATATTCGTACCCTAGGGTCCCGATAAGCGTCGACGAATGAGGCATAACTCGATGGTAATGCGGTATACAGAGCACTTATCGTAAAGCAGCCCAGTCGATTTTCGACTATGTTACGCTGACCGGCCGGAGCTTATCGATCCTTTGGTTCGCTCTTTCTCCTCCCTCTCTTCCTCTCTCTCCATATATACGTGCACGGGCAATGTATAGGCCGAATAAATTTTCACCCTCGGACAACTTTTTAAACCTCCGAGTATACGGCCTAATGGAATTTCCAAAGATTCCCGATTGTATTACGTATGAGGAAGTTTAAAAGAGGTATATACGGAAGTTAGTCAACTATGTATTACGTTAAAAGGCAACTTTTCTACATCGATATATATAGGGAGAGAGAGAGAGAGAAAGAGAACCGGATCTCTTTTACCCACAGTCCAACTTTTAAGATAGTTGTCAAACGAAATATTTTGTTGCAAGACTCGTGGGCGAGTTTTACTTTGTCCACGTTTTCAATGGGGTATAATGTATAACAGTTCGATTTTCTTCGAGTTTCGATGCAATAAATTTTAATTGTTTGACTTACTCGAAATCTGATTTTGGTGTCGTTATATACATTGTCATGAATTATTGAAATAATATGATTTATCTACCAAATATTTATTAAAATTATTATTTATAAGTGTCAATAAAAATATAAGCAATGCTAAACAACATTATAATATTTGTTTATTCAAACCACTAGCATTAATAACATTTTTTATAATCACCATTTTAACTATTGGATTCCTTCAAATTCACAAAACGCAAAAGTGTAAATAGTTAAATTGCAACAATTAATAAAAATATTGAAAGCATATGAGTTTATCTATAAAAACTACTTTCAATATTTTATTTAAAAAATCAATTTAATTACAAAATAATGTCGATCTTCCAAATCGCGCAAAAGCAAATAAAGCTGTAAATGTAATTCTAAAAATCTGAACGTTTACTTCTTTCGTTTCTTTTTTTATCGAAACCATAGAATTGTTTTTATCAGGAAAGTATACGATTCGAGACATAAGGTTCTTTCTCGAGTGCATTTGGCGTGTCTGTCGAGTGATTACCGTACGACAACCAGGTGGTAAGGTAACTTCTTCGAGCTTACCTCGAAATAGCTACGTTCAAGGGGTGAACGCAAAGTCGTTGCAATTAACGCGAGCGTTTAATTGAGCGTAACTAGGGTAAACCTTTCTCGTGCACATCTTCCTCTTTTACAACCCCGTTTTGAATACTCCTCCACCTCAAAGTCAAAGATTATCGTCGAGTGCTTTTAGATACCCGAGTTTATTATAATTTTAAGAAAAATATTCTATTTTTTAATGTTTTTTATTTTGATGATCAAACGTTTTGAATGTTGAACCAAGGTTTACTTTGTGTTACTTAAATTATCTTCGTTCGAAATTTTTTTAACTATTTCATGGTTTCCGGTAGTAGGATTCAAAAGTTTTTCATCGCTTCCTCCCGAATTTTGTTACCGGTGGAATAGAATTTTTTACAAATATCGTACGAGAAAATTACGTCTATTTATATTAATGCTTTATTATAAACAATAACCATATAACCAATATAAAAAATAATGAACGTACATATTCATTGAATAAATAATTAATACCTTACCGGCAAATAAATTTTAAGGCTGTGTGTCCGTTATTATTTCAAAAATTTGTTAGTCATTTTATTCAAGTGTATGCACTAATAACTTTCGGAAACAAATAACTTCTACTTGTGTGAAAAGATTATTAGAAATATAGTTCACTATTAATAAGACGTATTATAAAAATATCACGAGAAAACTAATAATCGCAGCAGAATTTTACATTTCCTCAACTCATCCAATAAACTCGATGCGTTTCTCTTCTGGAGAAGTCGTCGAAAAATCGATCAACCCCAGATACCACGTCCGCGCACTTGCGAATACGGTATTCACGGTTTTCTTGGCCAACGAAAAAGGAAACACAACAGAGCTAATGGAAAAAGTTTCCAAGAGCGCACCAGAGACTTCAGCTCGGTAAGGAAAAAAAAGGTGAATTAAGGAAAATAAAGGAAAGTAAAAAAAAAAACGTAAATAAGGAGAAAAGTGAAACAAGAGGTGAAAATGAAGAGAACATCAGGAATCGTTCTGAGCTCGTACGGTAAATTTTGGCTCACGCATAAATTTCTACATCCTTTCGATTTGGGTACGATAAATCCGCGTCTCATAAATAAGTGAACGCGAGCAGTCGTCGATGTGTCTCCCTCCTTCTATATTCGCAGTTTCTCTCCCCTTGCTCCTTCCCGCACCTTACTAACTCAACTTACATGTTAGCCCGGCTGTTGCGAAAACCTGTTACTACCCTCTTTATCTATGCCTCCATTACCCGTCCAGCCCCTACCTTTTCTCATTTTTCAGTGGGAAATATGAGCACCAGCACCGAGTTTTAAGGATTTTCGGAGAGATCGCGAACGTTTTGTATTTATGCGTGCCAAGGGAACGCTTACAATTTCGCGTGAGCTGCTAATTTACGAGCGATACAGGACCCAAAATTGTGCCTAAGGATTTTGTACGGGACTAGGGTGAAAAAGAACGCGGGACGTGGGACGCGAGAAACATTGCTGCTCCGCTCGATTTTTGCGGACTGTTTATCTCTGATTTCGATAAATCTTCCTTTGTTGCGCCGATTCGGACGCGTGATTTCGGTTTTCTTTCGTTATTTACGTCGGGGAAATGTTTGAATTTACGATTTCAAAGTGGGTTCGTCGAATTTTTCTACCATGCTTTAATATATAATTATTCTACCGTTCTCTTTTTATTGTTTTAATTTCTTTTATTTTTATACTTTAAATAAACAGTAAACCAACCTTTTTGCAAAATAAATAAGACGCTTTTTAATATTTTTTACATATTATTTGTTTAAACAAACAAATGACTTTATATGAAAACATAAGGTAAATGAAACATCAGTATATTGATATTTTGTTTTTAAACGAAACCTCATAAATTTCATGAAAATGTTATTATCACGCACAGAAAGAATAAATCTCTTTTACGTGGAACAACATTGACAAAAATGCATATCTTCAATCATTTCGTTAATTTATATATAATATTTTATAAGATTTAATTAATTAATTGATATTACTAAAATATTGACTATATTCGGTACAAATATAAAGTAAGAAGTGTATGGCATCAGGATGGGACGATAATTGCGAATTCGCGTGTATATACATATAATACACATACGTATCATAGAAACGAAGGAAAATAGACGTACCTCCAGATTAGATAGTATATAATTACTTTAATTCAAAGGAATATTACAATATTTAAATAGGTTTGCAAAGTTCATCCAACTGCTTTCCTGTTTAAATGGATTGAATTACACGAGCGCTAAAACACAAACGGAGAGAGGAAGGTAAAGGCAGCTCAAAGGGGCGCACTCAAGGACCACTAATATTAATATCGAGATGCCAATGTATAAGCACGTCGTTTGTGCGCCCGAGGAGAAGCGACGTTATAAAATGGCTACGTCGAAAGTACATCGTTCCGCGAATTCGCGAATGCAGCATAAATTGTTTAGCGAGTTTGCCTATCAGCGACTTCCCAGGCTCGCGAATGGTTTTGCATTTGATGCGTCTACGAAAGAAGATAAAATCCGAGATTCTACTATGCGGAGAAATATACGGGGCCTTTTCAATTGGTTTAATTTACTACCGGCGTTAACCGTCAAACTTGCCAATTCTGATCAGTCTGACAATTTAGTCGAAGCTTTATTGTCCGACGGGAACAAACTTGAGGAGAAATTTATTGATTAACGTCGACTTTTAATCAAGCTTTTATACCTTTTGTAACTAGCATTAACTATTAAACACCGATATCACAAGAAACAAATGTTGCTTTTTACACACGTAACAATTATCTTTAAACAATAGTTTATAATATTTATATGTTTCATAAAGATAACAAGTTCCGTGGTACCACAACAAAATATTTCAATTAGTAAAAATCAAAACACATCCAATTACTCTTAAGTATCAAATTTCGGAAGTATCTTATTATCTCTTAGGTTTCAATTTCGAAATGATGAAGGACCATTTGGCCTGCAATAGGGTCTCTGAGTAATATACAGATTACACAAGAGAAACCGCATAACTTGACCTCGACGTCGTTCCGTGTATTTAGATTCCGAATGCAAATGGGTAGATGAATACCATGAAAGTCTGAGTTGTGCATTGGAAGTGCGATTAAGTGATTTACTTTAGTTTTACTATACACCAATCCCCTTACGTTTTATCTTTCTCAAGATAATCTAAAAATTATTACATGTTTTGGTAAAAAATATCATATATTTTAAAACCATAATATATTTATGTTTGAATTTCTTGTTAAGTTGAAGTTCTTAAGTGAAGTCTTTGATAATTATAAACGTTTTAAGGTATATATTTCAAGTATCGAGAGAAATTAAAATAATAACATAATATGATTACTTTCTATCATTTGAGTAACAACATTCAATGAACCACTCGTATAAAATATATATACATAAATAAGTCTCTGATGATGATTTTAACATTTAATGCAAACATCCTCTTTTTCACTAATGTTTGAAATAGTTTATTGAATAAAAATTTAACGGTTCCGAACGATATTTTACATTACATATAATGATAAAAGTTATTTTACTTATATTTTTTTCTTTCCAGTAATCAAAATAAAATTTAGCTATCTTATTTTGTTTATTATATTGGAAATATCATTTTCCGATACGTGAAGTCAAATTGAAAAATGAATTACGCGTTGTTCTAACGTGAAATGAATATATTATATATATATCACTTTAATCCTCTACATTGAGTTTCAAGCAGATTTTAAAGGACGCACTTAATTCTATTTAACCCTAATATAACAAATGTTTATTTGCCTTGGATGATCATTAATTATGAGTTGTGCATTAAATAATTGAACTGAAAAGAAAAGAAAATAACTTTCTTTCCATTATTTTAAAAAGAAAACGTGCTTTTAATATAATTTAAAATAAAATGTGTATTCTTATCGTAACTTTCGCGAAGTTTAACTTTATCTGAATTTAAATTTCGATTATTATTCATTATATTTTTTAACTTCCTAGAGCCCAAGTTTGTTCATATAATGTATTCATTAAATACAAACTACTTTACATACTTAGAATCAAAATAAATATTATAATACACCGTATAAAATACCCCTGAAAAAGTGAATTATTTTCCGATTATAAGTGACAAAAGAGTGGCAGGTCACCACAAATTTAGAAACCCAGGACGATTGATCTCTTTAAAAGGTACAATAAATTTTAAACAGAACTCAATTTCACGTCGTCGGATGGCGTATCTCGCGTTTCCTATGTACATAAAAGATTCAACGGTAAAATGGTTGCCCAGCTCTTCTCCTATTCTCCACACACACCCCCCTTCAACCCGACATTTCTTTTTCTTTTCGTAGTATTCACTAAATTCTTCCTTTCGATACGGTATCGCATTTCTTCGCATCCATTATGCCATTCTATGTACTGTATATCTATATATACATGTACGTGTACCGACAATTGCTCTTATACAAGTCCAATATCCAACATTTTTTTTCACTTGACATTTTATCATATCTCGTGCGAAAAAGATCTATTTTTATAAGCTTCTGGAGTCGTTCAAAAATAAATTAAATTTTTAAAAATGAACGAACGAGTAGGTAAGTACCAAATGTGAGTAATAAATTTGACGGTTTATAATTCCAAACGATGAAAAAAATTAAAATTAAAAATTAAAATGGCAGCGCATAAACTGGAAATAGTTTGTAATTACACATAATCACAAATAAAATTATCGCAAACGTCAACGAAAAGTTTAGTTGATTTAATTGGGTAAAATTAAAGTAAAATTAAACGAATACGGTGTACTCACTCAAAAAATTTTGCAAGGATCAAGTTTATAATAATTATGAATGTAGTGATCGCTTTTTATACACGTATACGTATACGATTTTTGTTTGTATAATTATGTAAGTAAAAAATTATATCTAACTTGTGTGCTCTATTTACAAATTACACCACTATTTTCTTGGTGCAAACTATACGAAAAGTAAATACACTGTAATGCGCAAGTGAATAAATAAGTATTCATATTAATATTTTAGACTAATATTTAATTGTTTAATAATAAATGTTATTATTTTAAGGTTCAAGAATGATCAAATCATTTTTACGTTGTAATTTTCACGGTATACACGATGATAAAAGTACAACCGGGGAGCTCGGCCAAATCTGCGGTATTCAAGCGGAATATTAATCGAGGCTTCACTTATTTAAAGTTACCGGGTGAAATTTAGTAAATTTGACGTTGTTTTTTTTTCCTCTCAACGCGGTTAAAATAAGATAAACGTTAAGTAAAATAATCCATAAATCGTATTAAATGTATCAAATGAACAATATATAAAATAGAGACAAAAAAGAGAAATATATGTTAACTCAACGAAACATTTATTTTAAACCATTCAAATTCATATTTTCTTCTTTTTTCGGTACGAGACACGTTTGGACAATTTCCCACATCACGAATTTCCATCTGACGGACTCCGCAGAATTTTGTCGGTGAAAAAGAGTAAAATAAAAAAAGAACGAAGTAGAACAAAAACGAAAACACCCACGTCAACGAGACCCTGTTTATGCGTGGAAAACGGACTCGCCGATAAATAAAAATTTGGCCACGAGACGTTTAACCAAAGATAAATGTTTTCCCCGGTAGTAAGAGAAATGAATTCGGATTTCCGTTGAAGTACACAAAAAAAAGAAAGGAATACCGTCACTTCGTACGTCTTTTTATTTTTACTCCATAAATGTCGGGCATACTTCATTATAGCAATTTAACACGAGGTCCATTAACCGATTGCCGATTATCCCAAGAAAAGAAAGGGTATATAGGCGTTAAACTCCATACGCGTTTTGTAATATCGTAACACATTAGCTGATTGCGATCTCGAAATACATATAACGATTAATCATTTATCTGCGGGCGAAAGGTCTGCGGTGATAATTTTCCAAAGCGCTCTTTCTCCCTCACCCGCTCTCTCTTTCTCGCTCAGCTGAGCTTTTGGAAAATTAGCCTGAAAGGTCTCTCTTTCCCTAGCAATGACAAACATGAGGGGCCGGGGGCCCATCAACAAATTTTCTCGTGCTAGAATTCAATGTGTACTAATCAACGTTTATGTCAATTTCCAATTGATTTATCATATTCCCACAGTATATAAATATTTTGTATGATTGTTCTATAAATTTATATTAATCCTGTTTCATGTATTTCACCAGGTAATAGTAAAAAAGTAAATGAGCTAGATAAAAATATATACGGTTAAAGTATAAAACAATTAAAACTTTAAGCATATAAATGTAAAATTGAATTAAAGTTCGTTGTTTTTATTATGTTCCGGTTGGTTAAAACATGTACACCACCGTTCATGAATTTCCGAAAAAATTTTTAAATACAGGTAATACTTTAAACAGTAATAACTCCAGTTCTATTGAGGGTGAAAGTAAAAAAAGCAAATTATAGGTCAAGCTAAATACAAACTTGATGTGTTAAAAGATGTTTGAATTTATTTTTATATTTCGCTTTAAACAAAGAAGAAAATTCTAAAATTTCTTAAATTTATTCAATCACGTGTCATTTTTTTAAAACTGGAAGTAGACGATAATTTTTAACGGGGAAGGAAATATCTTTAAAAAATCTAAAAGTTTTTACTCTATATATATTTTTCGGTACGATACGTTTTAAAAATGTTACAATTAAGTGATTGAACGTTATACCTTTTCAAAATCAATAGCAATAAGAACAAAGAAAATAATTTTATTTTTATCTAGCTAACAAAAAAAAAATAAACAAATAACTGATAAATAACAAAATTTTATATTATTGTTTACAAATGTTCACTACTATTATAGTACAAAATAATTGGCTTTATAATATTGTACTATAACTTTTTCGCAAAAGGTATGATGTTTAATCACTTGTAATTTTTTTTAAAACACATTGTAACAAAAAACTTGTAAAGTAAAAACTTTTACATTTTTTAAAGATCTTCTATTTTCGTTTAAATTTTTTAATTTTTCGTATATCTCGATTTTTAAAAAAATTACATGTAATTGAATAAGTTTAAGAAATTTTAGAAATTACTTTTTTATTTAAATCGAAATAAAAAATATAAAAGTCAATTAAAAGGTTTTTTTAAATCATATAAAGTTAATATTTGGTTTGTCATCAATAGAACCGGAGTTATTGGTGTTTAAAGTATTACCTGTTTTTCAAAAATATTTCGAAAATTTTTGAACGGTAGTGTACGTGTTAAATACATACACGTGTATGAAAAATCTAATAAATCATATTTTTTAATCCTCTTGATACAATTACGAATTTAAAATATTAATCGTTGATATAACCGAAACGAATTAAAAAAAGAGTTTCGAATAAAAGCGATATCTAATTTATAAGTTAAATAATAATATCCATTATAACGATAATCGAGTAGTCAGTCGGCAACAAAGACCAGACACTAAAATGAAACTATCAACACGGAGACCAAATTAAACATGACCTTCCGACTAGCAATTGGGGCGCGATAGCTTTCAAATTTTCCAGGATATTCGCGCCAAGTGTACCCGAGTCGCGCTTGAAAAAGATAAGCAGTTAATCCATTACCAGTTAATTGAAGCGAATGCAGCGCGCAGTTTACCCCACGTTCTCTCCCCCATCCTCTGCGACGCCTTAACGTCTCTGACTGAGCTTTTAAAGGAGCTGCAAGTATAGTGCTTTCAGCGTGTGAACTCCCTTCTAAAGCGTAAACTTTTTTCGGGGACATTTTTGAAAACCTTGTTTATTGCGCGACTCCAATTATCGAAATGCGCTAGATAATTTTTATACTGATGTATCGCGTGAGTTACTATTTTTAATGTCAATTTCATTTTACATTTTTAAATCGAAATGCGTGAATATAGTTTACAAACAATAGATTTTGTGATTGTTGACGTTTTAAGGTTTTAATTTCTATTTACAATTTAAATATCACTAAAATTCTTCAATTATACAGTAAAAGTATCGCAATTACTTATTCTTTTGACAAAATATAAAAATTAAAAAATTCCTTTTATTGTTTTTAAAATACGTTTAACAATTCAATTAAGGAATAAACCACATTAAGTTAATTCTTTTTCACATATCATTAGATCAAATCTGACAAGGTCCTACAAGAAAATGAAAAATAAATATTGTAAAATATCTATCACTTTAGAATATAAAATTATTTTTCGAAATACAAAAACGCACAACAGTTTTGTAAAATTGATCATGTTTAAAATTTATCTATCCGTACAACGATAAATATAAAAACGGCAGAACTCCTAGGAAACAGAAATGCTAAACTAAAAAAAAAATAAAAAATAGAGAGAGACATGAAAAATGTTATATGTTTGCATAAATAAAATAACTAACGAACTATGGTTGATCATAAACATTATTTTTTCATATATATAAATGATTTGATATTTAAAAAAAATTATTCTCTTTACCAAAATGTACATAATGAATGCTTTTTCTAAAAAATATGCGTTGAATAATTAATCATGTTCTGTACACTATAAATACAACTAGATAATGAAGACATAAATTTATTATTTCAATCCTTTATCTGTGTAACGAAAAAGAGTAAAAAAAATAAAACCCTACACTGTTATCGTTTAAAAATGCAGTTAAATTGCATAAAATGCAGTAGAAAGTGGATTAAAAATAAAAGTTACAAAGAGAGAATGCAACAAGAAACTGCTATCGAAACTCGATAGACGGATAGAAATAAAAGTTGAACGAGTAAACTAAATCCTGATATAAAAAAAAGTAAATCCCAACTTTTCAATCATGCCGTGCATGTAAAGAATTTAAAACAAAATTTAATAATTGTTCATTATAATTATCATTGGATGCGCAAAACCTATAAATGTATCATTATTTTATAGCTATTACCAGATAAAATTCTAAACTTCAATAAAAAGGAAACATTACAGATTCAATAAATTGTTATATAGTCGTAGTGTAGCTAAGTAGGAGAAACTCGAGCGAAACACGTATAACGAGCCTCTTTTCGTAGGTTTGTTTAGCAAGCACGAGCAAAGTCACAAAAGTCCGATAATGGAAAATTGTTATCGAAGAGGTCGCATAATGCACATGCAGGTGGACGGGTGGAGGTAGGAGATGAAAGGAGAAAGATAGAAAGATAGAGAGAGAGAGAGAGAGAGAGAGAGAGAGAGAGAGAGAACGCAAGAATGAAACACTTGGTCTCTTTTCTAATTAAAACTTGGTCGAAAGTCCCTCTAACGCGTCTTCCGAATTATTTTCCAAGAGCTGCTCGATCTGCCCCTTTTCGCGCCCGCTTATCCGCGGTTCTTCGACTCTCATTTACGAGAGAGTGAGGGAGATCGAGAGAGAATGAGGGGGAGGGAGAGAGTGAACGCGAGTTCTCGTTATCTTCCGCTTAACTTCGAGCTTACAAACACGAGAAGGATTATTGCGATTGCGTCGCGGTAGTTTATGGCACTTCCGTACAAACCCATTGTGTCTACCCCCAGCACTTTCTTCGCGTAAAGTCCGGACGACGGATGATTAAATGCAAATCCAAATTTCTAACGAGATTACGGTTTACTAATTGATATCGTAACTGCACTCTCTATTCTACTATTTATTTTTATACTTCTTGATTATTACTTTTTCTTTTATTTCTTCTTTCAAATGCGTTGTACGTCGCGTGTGGTATAATTTACGTATTTGTAACTCAAAAAATAGTTTAACTTTTAAATGAATAATGATCTACATACAATTTGGAAATAAAATATCGACCGATATCTGAAGCGAGAATTAGAACTATATACACACTGAGTAATCTTATCAATGTTTAATAATATGAATATATGCGTCCTTCAAAACATGGCTAGATAAACATTATCGCAAAGTGGTTAAATTTAACAAACGTAAATAAAGAATTACTAAACTTATTTAAAGAAAACTATAACAAATTAAAAATATTAATGCGATAAAAAATAAATAAGAATTTGAAAATTGCGTTTTGAACTTAGAAAGAGTTACAGAAAGAACTTAAACCAGAATCAATTAATCATGTTTTTCATTACTAAAGCTATAATCAGTAATGTTAAAAAATAAAATAATATTTAAAATGGAATCTCTTGTGAAGGAGAATATAGGTAACGTATAATTCAATTTCATGAGATCCTCAATTTTTTTATTTTATCTCACTTAGGTACACCATTCCTAGGTACATGAAAAAATTTCTAAAGCGCTTTGTAAATACCTTAATTATTAAGGTGATTTCTCCTTTAAGTGTACTTATACTTATAGAGTTAATGTAATATATCATAACTTTTTGAGCATATTCATCTTTGAGATTCTACTTTTTCACCTATTATAATAGATTAATAAAATATATACATACACATATGTATAAATGCGCTCATACGTTTACGTATATATAGTAAGTAATCCTTATTATATTGGAATATTTATGTCCATAATTTTAACACTTATTAGTTTTTGAACGTGCTCTATGAACTGCAAATTTGGTTTTGAACACTGCCAAATGTTTACCAGCACGAGTTAAACTTTTGACTTCGAAAATACGCAGTGCAATGGTTTGGCTGAAAGAAATCTACTTTTAAAAAATTTTGGTATCTAAAATATTATAATTTGACTCTTTCTTTTATAACCTAGACAATACTTATTTTCGAAATCTCAGTTTAAGAATTTTATTATCCAAAATTACGTTATGGTATATTATTATTATTATTATTATTATTATATTATTTTTATCACTGTCAAAAACTCTGTTGTAAAGTAAGAGCTATTATTAATTATGGTAATTAGCGACAAACGGCGCAAAAGTTAACAAAGTTAACAGGATTGTAAAACAACAAGGTTAATATCTTATGGTTACTTTAAAAAAATTTACTACCTAATTAAAAGACTAGTAAAAATTGACTATGTTAATGTATAAATTTTCTAACTGAAATTATTTCGCGCCATTTTTCGTCGATTACCTTGCTGTATATAACATTATGTATCATATATGTTTAAGAATATTTATTAGATATACTCGTTGAAAACGTAGATAATCGAATGCAAGGATTCTTTCCTCGTGGCACACCTTTCAAAGAAATTAAATTCAGCCTTCAGCTAGTGGTGGAGTTACCCAGCCGTATTTTTCGTGAGTTTTGACTAAACTTCTGAAAGATTCTTCTGCTGATCGTCTATTAAATTCTTTATTAGTCTTTGGTTTTCTTGCAACTCGTCCCTAGATATTAATAAGAAATAGCATTCATTAGGATTTTTTTAATGATTATGTGTAGTAATCAGAATAAAAATTAGTGAATTACCTGGCCTTTAACGATACTTGCTGCAAATTGAGTTATCACAGCCTCGATGGTATAAGCACTTGCCCATCCTCTAGGTGTAAGTAATTCCATGCATATGGCACCACCTTCCATTACAAATCCTTTTTCTATACGAGGAGAAATTACTCTCATAAATGGAGGTGCAAAGGGAAAATTTTCTGGAAAGATGACGTGTAAAAGAATATGTGGAATTCCGAGTTCTCTCAAATCAGCTGCAAGTTCACTTTCTGGATCAATTTTGTGTAGTCTAATGTGCCACTCAAATAAATTATCGTTAACAAGTTCAGCATTAAATGTTGAGTCCCGGCGGTGTTGTGTTCGCTGAATTTCACTAAATTCTTTCATCAGTCTTCGCAAACGAACTCCTCTCTCTGGCACGGCTAAGTTCTATAGAAAAAACAATTGTTTTTATTTACTAAATAGATAAACAAGAAATTTTTAGTATTCAAAAACAATTTAAAATGCCATTGTTTGACATGCATTTAAATCTCTTAAAAAATTATCTTAAATCAAATCTTTTTAGAAATAACTCTTTAAAAAATGGTGTCATTGCTATTTAAAGAATACTTGTTTCATAATTTCATTCCATTCTTGATGAACTATGTTTCACATACAACTTTATTTTTACAATACTCTTTAACAATGATAATGATAAAACAGATCTAGATTAGTAAAAACTGTGTAATGAATAATGAAATGTAAAAATAATCAATGAATAATATTACATTAAAAAATGGTTTCTATAAATATTCCACATATTTATTAGATGAAATATTGAGCAAAACTGATTTACTTTACTTCAAGAATCACTATAAATCTATATCATTGTTTGATAAAATAATATTCGAAATTACTTGTGAGCAATTTCCATTAGTCTTTTTTGCCTTGAAGAAATAATTGGCATGATTTGTCTGACTAGTGCCTGGTTTCTCTGGGCCAGGAGCATCAGCTGGTGTTACCGCATCAGGCCTATGATGTCTACCGATGAGTCTCCGCGAAGGGGAACTTGTGGAGCTTCCATCAGCCTGCTCCTGTTCCCCAATCTTTTCAGAGGAACGAAATAGCTTTCGAAAAGCTGCAACTACCTTCTCCTTCGATCTTGTACTCATGGCTCTTGATTACCCTGACCTCACCGCACTAGTCACTTGGCTAATCTAGAAGGAAAATCATTGATGAGCAAACTATGAGATAGTGGCGTGAACAAAGACGTGAAGTCACAAAGAAAATAATTAAAAATTGCCTTAATTTTAACTGGACTGTTTAGAACTTTATCCGAAATTTTCAGACATTGAATACTTTAAGAAATTCTGTATCCGCATTCATCGTGGAATGACGATTATTTTATATTTTAATCACACTAAACCAAGCGTCTGTGCACAAAGAAACGACATTGCGTTCCTTTATTAGAGAGTGCGGTCGGTGCACCGCGCGAAACAAAATAAAAACAGTTAACGCGCACACCCGTTGTTTGCGCTTATAACAAAATGAAAAAAAAGATCGCGCGACTGTCACGAAAGGAAGGCCGACGATATGGGGGAGCCGGGAGGTTAAAAATAAACAAAATGCAAACGCGGAGAAGTGTCATATGTGATCCTCAAAACACATTCGCGTTTGGCGCGTGATTCAAAGTCCCAAAGAAACGACCATAAGACATTAATTTATATTCTGTATCTTACCAAAGGTTTTTATCAAGGTCTTTGATATATTGAATTTATAATTAGCAGTGGGAGAACGCGTTTATGTGCGCATCTATAAATTACATCATCGAATTAAATGATACATCGATACTCCATGCGCATATTCTAATTACATTATCGTTGAGCAACTCATTCATTGTTCGTATAGAAACGCAACAAAAACTATTGTATAATTTTTTAATAGATAATTCAAGTAATATTTATTATACAAACATTTTTTATATGACTAATCACATTACGCTATAAAATAGAGGAAATAAAGTATAACTTTTTTCAGCTCAAATAAATTTTTTAATAGATTTAACAAGTTGTAATAAAATAGGATGGAAGTGCCTAATTGCGATATACACTTTTTTATTATCTATATAACCTCAATATTTGAAAGAAAAAAAATTCCATAATTTGTTTCCATGAAGGACAGTTACATAAATTTACTTTTTCTAACACTTACACTAGGCATTTAGGACGGAAATGCCAAATGACAATTATGTAGTTAACAATTAGTAAAGAATTCACGACAATACCGAGAAAAATACACACTCACACCCCATTTTTTTAACGCTAACCTACATTGCACATATAATTAAAAACAAAACTTCTTCGAACCATTGTTGAAAAATAAATTAAACAAACATTCGAAACAATAAAATAAAATATTATAATAAACGAATCAATAAAATACAATACCTTATAGTCTTGCACGTAAAACATGAACGAACCCTCCGAAAAAAAGGCTTTTATTCCATCAAACCGAGTCTAAATTGACTCAAGGTCCGATCAAAATACTGCATTCGACATTGCAAGGCCTGACGACGCCAGAGATGGACGCCAATATTCGAGATTCACCCATATTGTTTTTATGTTGTTATTCTTTGCAAATTAATGTAACTATAAACTAAGAAGCACTCTTTGTAAGGATGGAATGGATCAACAATAATTCATCCCTTGAGCAGTGGATGCTGAATGTCGCGCACGCACACACACGCGCACACATATACGATGAAGAAGGTGGTACCAAGTCACACGGCGCAGTCTCCAACCTCATTGAACACATGCGAGTGAGCGAAGACAAAGTTATAGAGAGAGAGGCAAGAAACAAAGAGGGAAGACCGGCGCAAAAACTCTTGACGAGATATAGATAAAACCGATGTTGTTTCCGCACAAAGGCCGGGACTAAAGAGTATCCAATCGAGCATTCTATATCGATCTTCCGTTGGAATTGTTTATGTCAAAAAAGATATTTACTTATATCTATATATATACTGAAGAATTGTTCGACGATGCTTGCACCTTTCGTATGACTTACGCATCAAATGGATCGAAAGTTCGTTTTTTTTCTTTATTTTTACATTTTTTACACCATCAAAGGATTTTGGGGGTGATACAACAGTAGTTATACATAGTTATATATATATATATATATATATATATATATATATATATATATATATATATACAGAGGTTGAACGTTTTTTTTGTCAGTAGCAATATTTTGAATTTTTTGTTTCTAAACATTTATAAGTAATTTGACAAGAAGAAATTTTTATACATATTTTAGGGTAAATAATAATGTATTAAATGTTATACTTTTCCAAATTATACAGTAGTACTTATAAAATTGGCACTTATTAGGAGTAAAAACAGCTAATAAAAATGTAAAATAATATATTTTATAAATTGACTTTATATTAACAGATAACTAATAATAATAATCATTATTATTATTATTATAAAATAATAAAAATAATAATAATTAATAGATATTATCACAAATAAGTAATAATTGTTAAAATGTATAAAAAATTACTTTATTTTTGATTGCCATGGAATTACAATATAACTCCTTAAACGTTTGTTGGTAAAAAGTTTTGTCAAACACTTCCTTACAAAATAAATAGCAATCACTAATATTGATAAATACTGCATCCATGCCCATTTCATTTCTTCCCAAAATCCTGGTTGATAATTTATCGATTGTGTAACATAGAATATTTCAGTCTTAATGATTGTTGGTTCATCTTCTAAGAAACCTAATTTAGGCAATACTCTTAAATTCACTATTTTACCTGAAACTGTAAAACATTTCATACAATCAAAGTTCAGTGAGTAATTTAAATATTCAAATAACTTACGCAGTCGATTGCTATTGTCTACTAGTAAATCAGATAAAGTAAAATCATTTAAATCTGTACTATTATCTTCCAAATAATATATTTCATCGTGAAACAAAACATTGTTTTGACGTAGCATTAAATCACCTGCAAAGTATAATTCTTGTACTTCTTGTAATACAGTGTATTCTATAACTGCCATTGCTTCAAGATTCACATGAATGTGTTCCTAATTCAGTATGTAACATAATTAATAAATTATAACAAGCGGTAGAAAAAATAAAACTATTATAAAATTGTACCTTCAATTCATAGTTAAAAAATAGTAACATCATTATTGAACTAATTGAATTATTTGTCTTTAATAATACTTCAAATTTCAATGAATCTTGTAGTCCATTTTTATCATTGTCTACCTCTTGAGCCTATAAAATAATCATTTACAAACAATCTTTAACAATATTTGTAGCTAAAAATGATATACAACCTTTACTATACTACAATCATCCTTGATTTCATTATCTTTATAGTATGAAAATGTAGAACATGTTAGACTATTAGCATGTTCACCATTGATTAATAAAAAGTATTTGTGTTTAAAATGAACATTTGGTTTTTCCCAATATGTTCGTGTTCTTATCCAAAACCCTGAAAATAATTAACATAATAAAAATATTTTCTATTATGAATTAATTCACTTTATATATTTACCTCCAGAGTGATGCACAAAGACTAATGGAGTCACTAATGTGAATATTATTGCTGCAAACACGACAAATGCACTTAATGAACAAATCCTTACTCTGTATATATATTTAACATTGTTAGAATATATATTTAAAATTGGCATTGTTGTTTACAATATGATTAAATGATTCAAAATGAATTGTTGATTTTTGTTAGTATATGTTACTATGGTAACTACCATAAACACAAAACTATGTAGATGTGAAATAGCATAAGAAATGAGAATTGTGAAAGGTAAAAAGAAATTAATAGTTATCATTAATTGCAGAATAGAAATTTATTTAAACCTTTTTATTTCTATTATAAAATACATTTCTAATTTGTGATGTTTATTATTTTTTATAGCCAGCGTTAAAAATTAATACTTTGCTTACACTTTATAATCACAGTTTTTTATGTACAAATAGGTCAATAAATACAATATACAATTTTGGGCTCTACATTAAAAAAGCTGTAAAAGGCTTATTAAAAATATAAAAAATACTTAAAATTGGTGCTTGTAAAACCTCATAAAAAATTTTAAAATGTCATGATTAAAAACAAATTAACTAATAATGCATAAATTAAGTATAATTAATTTTAAACATCACAGCTAAGTGCAACTCCTAAGAATTCCTCAAATCCTATATTAATTGTACCAGTCTGATCAGTATCTCGCTTTCTGAATTCTTCTATAAATTCAAAAAAAGGAATTAAAACATATTATAATGAGTTACAATATATTGACATAAACCAGTTAAGATTTTATAATTATTAAAACTTAATATATACCTGTAAACTTTTGAATCTGCACACATAATACTATAAATTGATCAACTGAAATGGATCCTTGTTTATCATTATCGTATCTTGATATTAAAAAATTTATAAAATCATTACTCAATCTGTAACCCATTTGTGTAAATGCAGCAGATAATTCACTTTCTTGAATACTTCCAGAATTGTCATGATCAAAACCTTTAAAAACGCCCAGCCATGCATTTACGTAATTAAAAAGAGCTTGAAATTCAACAATATCTATTGAATGCTTTTTCTCTTTGTCAAACATATCTAAAAAAAATAGTCTTATTGTATATTAAAATTTAATTAATTCCAAAAAACAATTAACAATATAAATAATAATTTAGTGTACCAATCATTAAACGACAGGCTTTATCAGAAAATGTACCACCTTGACCATTAGCTAAAACGCGTTGCAATTCAGGAGCTGAAATTCTCCCGCTTCTGTCTTGATCAACAAGAGCAAACCACTGTTGAACTTGAGGACTTATTTCAGGTGCACCTCCAGACGATCCATAAAATGATCCCTAAAAGCAAAATTCATTTTTTATTATAATTTTAAATATTTATTCAACTACTACTACAACTTATTTGAGTTAATTACAATTAAAATATTTAAACATTAATAAACTTACCGGATAGGCCATTTTTATAAGTACAAAGAATAGGAGAGAAAAATATTGTTAAGAGAGCTCCAAAAAATTTATATTTGAATTGTAGGTTAACTGTATATGAGACGCAACCGCGCGCGCAGTGGTTCCTCATTCTATACTCTCTCTCTGTACCAGCGTTGCAGTAATAATTTCGCATAAACGACGCCAAGCTCAAGGTTCTTCCCATTTGCTGGTATTCAAGTAAGTGTAGCAATATTCACGATTGTATAAAAAAAACGAGCACATCGACAAACAAGATCTAATTAATCACTTTATTATTAAGTATGACGATTGTGACGTTTTAATTTTTTTACACGTAAGAATTTTAACCAAAATCATGTGCCTTATACGCGTTTACTGTACATTATAATCACGTCACTCGTCATAAAAATTTTGTCGACGAATGCAAGTAGCCAATGCACTATAAATGAAAACACAAATTATTCAGCATGTGGTGGTTAGTCACATGTTGTACTTTAAATTACACATCAGTGTCAAGAAAATTTTTGTTTAATTACTTTAATTCCGTTTCATTTATTGTTTTCGTTGCGTCCATAAGCGCTACTTATTCTCATACGTCAATAAATAGTTTGAGTTCTGTTAGTATAGAAGGTATTCTTTTCTTTTATTTACATTTTTTACTATTTATTTGCGATTATCTTATTTTTATTAATTTTTATTTTTACAATAAAAATTTTTACAAGATACAATTTTAGACACATAACCTTATTAAATTTAATGAAACGTGATATATATAAACAATATGTTAACTTGGTATTCATTAATCTTATTGATGTGAAACATCTATTTACATTATGTTCATTTACAGATTCTCCCACTGATGATGTTCTGTGTCGATTATGCGGAGCTGATCTTGGCAAATCAAAAGACATTATTAATAATTTGAGTCCTTATTCCACTGTAATTGTCAACCAGACCCTTTTTGAACGACAAGGAGTCGAAGTACAACTTTTAAGTAATCCATTGGGCATTGAATTTCATACAATTGCTTTCTCAAATTCTGAATGTGATGCAGTTCAAAGTGTAAATATTTTTTATTTAATAAAATTAATTATATAAACTTAATAATTCATAACAATATCTTTTTAGTGGCAAAAGAGTTACAGTTGGTATCCTGGGTTTGCATGGAAACCTTGTATTTGTAGACAGTGCAAATTTCATCATGGATGGTAATTTATCATAAATTTTTTATAATACCTACTTATAAAATATAATATAATATTTGTCTCATAATAAGTGTAATTTATTTTTAAGGTTATTTGAACCAGTAAAAACTGCTTCTATAAATCATATTACCGATTCAAATTTTAAATCGGATAAAAGTTTCTATGTATTAAAACTTAAAAGTTTATTAAGTAAAAACTGTAAGTATGAGTATACATATTTCAATAAAACTTTG
Organism: Theocolax elegans; assembly: GCA_026168455.1. NCBI lineage: Eukaryota > Metazoa > Arthropoda > Insecta > Hymenoptera > Cerocephalidae > Theocolax > Theocolax elegans. The sequence goes on along the minus strand of CM047426.1, from coordinate 16,716,179 downwards.
TTTTTTTTAATAATTAACAAATTAATAATGATTTTAGTTGCAAATTCCTTGATCGTTGTACCAAAATTTTATCGGAATTAAATATGGTGGAATTAACAAAAGAACAACAAGAATTTCTTGCAGAATGTGAAGAATTATTTAAAGATCGTTATACTGATAAAGATGAAGAGTTTATGAAAATTAAAATGGCAGAACCAGAAAAGCCACCAATTGTTGATCCTTGGTTTGGTGGACAACAACGATCACAAAGACAGGATTCTAATAGGGATAGAGGAAGATACAGGGAAGATAGAAAAAGATACAGAGATGAAAGGAATAGGATCAGAGATGAAATGTACAGGGATAGAGAAGAAAGAGAAAGATACAGGGATGAAAGGAACAGGAGTAGAGATGAAATGTACAGGGACAGAGAGAGGCTTAGGGAGGAAAGAGATAGATACAGAGACAGTTACAGACCATACAGAGACAACCGGGAAAGACGGAGAGACAGAGAAAGAAATAAAAATACATCTACATCAAGAGATCAGGACTAAGACAGACAAAATCGCCATAGATAACAAATGAAAATAGTTTTATTAATTATAAATATATAATAAAATTACTTTTGTAATTAAATAAAAAAAATTTATGATTTACTACAAGGAGAACAAGGCTACTTTTGTTATAACTTTAAATACCATTGCTTATTCAACTCAATTATGCAGTTCATTCACTCATCATCTTCAATTAAACGTTCCAGTATATTTTCATACTGCCAAATTGTATATCTAGATCTAATAAAAACAGTCTCTTGCTTTAGAACTAGGTTTTTCTTTACAAAATTGTACAATATTATTTACACGAATGATTTACATTGTTAAATAACACTTTTTGAAAAATTAATGTCTCTCAATTCATAAGGCTCTTTAAAAGTATTTACAATCATTTTATTCTGAACCTCGGTTAAACTCAGTGTTATATTACTCCAATCGCTCGACGTTGAATTCAGATCTTCCAAAGATCCGTAATTTATTGTCCCATGTCGTAGACTTAATCTATTGGAGTATCGTAGTGAGAGAACAGATCCGTCATCTATTTTCCCATGAGAAAATATCAGACCCTAAACACTACAAGACGCGTTTACCGAAGACTGCGTTATCACATTGGAGTATCGTTAAACTTTGCCGACCTGCATCTCAATAATTTTAATCACTGATTTACGTTGAGCTTTAAAACGGCGGACAATTAACCCCGGGATGTAGATACTGGCACTTGTCGCCCATACGACAGTAACCGTTTTTGGAAAACTGTCGACATACCGGCGATTGTTTACTATTACCTCTCCATCCACCCCTCCATGGCATTCCTCTTGGAGGTCCACCTCGAAACCAAACAGGACCAGGTGGTCCACCTCGACCTCTATTACCATGCATCGGTGGACCTCTTGGTCCTTGGAACGGTGGTCCAGGAGGTCCACCAGGTGGCGGTGGTCCTCCCGGTGGTCCGTACATACCCGGTCCAGGTGGGCCCTGGAAGTTGTTGTATCCCATATCTTCGGGTGGTATCATGTATCCATCTTGATTGTACATCGGTGGCCCCATCATATTTGGAGGTACCATTGGAGCTCCCTCCATATTTTGAGGATAATTCGTTGGCATCGTAGGCATAGGCGTCATACCAGGATCGGGTACTACGATTTTGCCGTCTCCGGTTCTCCATCCTCCTCCGCCAGTTGCGGGCGGCATAGATGTCGTCATATCGGGCGTCATCGGATGCATGGGATTCATCGGCTGAGGCATTTGTGCCATTGGTGGTTGTGTGCCCATGGGCGGCATCATTGGCTGCTGATTAGGTCGGAATGTTTGGAAATACGGATTCTGCATAATGGTTGACGGTGCGGGTAATTGCGGTTTTGGTTCTGGCCAGGGGATGTGCGTGAAATCTTTTTCACTGTCTTTGTTACCCGTTAAATCATCGAGTGGAATGACTTTAGGCTCAATGTAGATGTGATGTCGTTCTTCATCAGGCTCTGCCGGCGAGTCTGGTATCCTGATAGAGAAACCAAAAACATTCTAATTACTATTTAAACTATTAATTAAAACATTAAAATAAAAAACTATTACAAATTATTAATGATTGCAATTATTAATGACGCTGCATATTATAATTAATGATATGCAAATACTGTATATATACTATTTAAATAAATTTTTTTTAAAATATGTGCTGTATATCATTTAACATTCAATAACAAAATAAAACTTACATGCTGCGATTGAAGTAGAGAGCTTGAAGTATGCCCTTTTCACGTGCGTATTGAATATCTTTTTCTCGGCTGTCTTTACCAGGTTCTACAAGTGGAGGTGGTAAATCAATTGGAATTAAAGCCTTCCATATCGTTCTTTCTTCCATCACATCTTCACTGCCTATAAATGTATTAATTTTTTAGAAATGTTTTTAAATTAATAATATATAGTTAGATAGTTAGATTTTTGCGAAAAAAGAAACCGCAACTTACTTAATTTTCTCGCCATTTGGAATGCCTCCCTTTCATTTTGTTTTTCCATTTGCTTCATATCCGTAAATGTTTTCGTCACATTCACGCGCTCAGTTTCATCTAGTTCAAAGTATCGGATCGATTCCAACTCTGTTTTCCATTTTAAAGATTTCTTTGGTCCCTTGCGTTTTTGAAGAATCAAAACGCTCTTCAAAACCACTTCGGTGGGTGAATCTGGAGATGGCACGTCCTTTTTATAAAAATCGTCCACTGGAGTAGGCGCTGTAATTATACATAATCAATTAATCTTGTAAAAAAAAATACGCGAATGAAATCGATAAATATTTATACATTATTTTTGAGTATTTAATAAAATAAACATAAATTTTTTTATTCTTAAATTATTTTAATAAACATAATATATTAAAAGCATGAACAACATATATTATTATTTAAAGTACTAAATAATGCAATTATTTTAGCTATTTTGTAAATACTCACTTCTACTCCTATCGTTAGTATCGTTTTCCATATCTTCGTCTGTAATCTCTTTCTTATCCTTTTTCACTTCAACTACATCTACGTCCATATCTTTTTTAATATCATTTTCCGCTTTGTCTTTAATCTCATCTTTCTCTTCTTCAGTTTCTAATGTATCTTGATAAAACTGTAACGAAAATCACGCCATAAATATAATTGTATAAATATTTTAATTTTAGAATTTTTAACATTCCAGGTGATAACTCATCAAGGACCTTGTATAATATAAATTGTAAAATAATTTCTCATCATTACAATTATATTAAAATATTAATGAATTTACCAATCGCTACGAGCGATAAATCGTATCAAAAAATGACTTTCTGTTCAATATATAATTTTGCATTATTATTAATTTTATTTAATTTATAAATGAGAATCGTTCAAATAACTTAAATAATTAACGTTTTAACTAATAACAAGAATAATAATCATTTAATATAGTTTAATTATAAAAATTAAATAAATTGATGTAAATACAAGTAAATTAAAGAGAAAAAGTAAGTTATTAATTTTTTCGCAACATAAATTACCTTAAGAGTAGGTTTTAAAGCTATAATTGATTTGTCTTCGACATCTTTATTAGCTCCAGACGGTGGTGACGTAGGTGAAGATGGTGCAGGTGAAACATCTCGATGATTTTCAGTAGTGGCGGTGTCAGATTTTTTAGAATCCGTAGGTCCGTCTTTCGTAATCGACGTTCTTCGCTTTCGTTTCCTTGGCTCTTTGCTCTTCGTGGATGCCGTAAGCGCATCCATAAACATATCGCTCTCTTGCAAAAACATTACTAAACATAAAAATAAAAATAAACATATATTTATTTACCGTTTTATTAATATTATAGTTCTTTATTACGTATTAGAAAAATGTATTATTGTACAATTCCTTTAGTAGACAGTTACGTTGAGCGATTGGTGCAATTTTTTTCCTATAATGGTACGTAATAAAAATAAATGAAAATATAATTATTGTTGGTTCTTGTATGTTGTTATAGAATATTGCGTAAATATCATATAAATTTGTTTAAATTGTCATTGGTAATGTTACGATTTCCACCATAAGCTGTTAACGATATACTTAATAAAAATTAAATGAAATTCAAGTATACTTGTGACTGCGGTAAAATTATAATATAGCATTTATTCATGGTCAAATATAAGTTTTACATATCCGTAGCAACAAAAACATAAAAGCACATTGAGTATATAACGGCAAACAATTATAATCGATCTATTCAATATTTCTCCATAAACTACTTAAATTGAATTTTCCATAACGAATTAAAATAAGTAGTTATATTGTAATAAATAATACAAGGAAATAGAAATAACAATTTCTTTAAATTACATTGTCAAACAAAGTTAAAAAAACATTACGTTTCACTTCTTCGTAGCTCGAAAAGTACCGAGTTCTTTATTCGGTTTCGGGCAAACACCGAACAAGTGAAATGCAGCGTCTACCAAGCGACGGCATACGAAGATACGTATGCAACTGAAGCTCGAGAATGCTACATAAACCATTTTGTATTTTACGTTAAGTGCACATTGTTAATAATAATTTTACGATTATAAAATTATTATTTAATATAGAACTTCGTCGAGATTGCATAATCGAATTTGATATATTAATATCGTTTTGTACGCGAACAAAATTGCACGTGGAATATATAAACGGCAGTTTAATCAGTTTAATCTGTCGATATATTTCACTTGCAATTTTTTTACGTGGACATCCTACGAATTTCTCCACGCGGCCTAAAAGATCAAAATAAAATTTATTTTATTGATAAATCTTGGGTATTATCTAATGGAAATTGTTGAATAGACATTTTGGATAGAGAAATTATTACTACTTAACATGTAGAATAGATAAATTAATTTAAGCAAGTATAATTTATGTTAGTTATAATTTTATTTATACAAAAAGAGGCGTTTTTATTGATTTTTAGTGAACTAATCATTTAATTTATTTAATTGGCGACGTTTCGATGGAAGTCCTCTATCCTCATCAGGCTATACCTTTATTGAAACAATCATTTGTTACACCAGCATTTTACAATTTTGCATATATATATATATATATATATATATATATATATATATATATAATTACTCACTATTTGGTCAGATTCATATCATATATTTAGATATATATATATATATATATATATATATATATATATATATATATATATGCAAAATTGTAAAATGCTGGTGTAACAAATGATTGTTTCAATAAAGGTATAGCCTGATGAGATTGGAGAAATTCCATCGAAACGTCGCCAATTAAATAAATTAAATGATTAGTTCACTAAAAATCGATAAAAACGCCTCTTTTGGAACCAACTGCGTGGACGAATAGAACAAATTTATATCAATTTTATTTATAAATACACACGTATGTATGTAAATATAGGAATTAATAAAAAATCAATTAATACGACAAATCTCTAACATATCGTAAAATTTCGTAACAATATATGCAAATAAAAATCATATTTATCTAATATATTATTATCGTTTATTATTTTATTTAATTTGTATTTAAATAACCAATTAATTAATTGATTCGATAATCCATTGGACATCGAAGTTATTATATGATTACTATTATTACTAATGCACCTAAAATTTAAATGCACTATTTTTAAATCAGAATAATTATCAAGTGAACGCATATGTGAAAGAGTGAAACCGATTCATTCAAAATATAAAATTACTTTTGTCATTACCAAAAAACAGTAATATTTTTAAGTAACATCAATGCTATTAATAATTTTAATTGAAAAATAATTATAACGCGGTAGTAGACAGAGATTGTAATAATGTAAATTAACATACACATAAAATCATAGTGTTGATATAACTTTAAAAGATCGTATATATTTAATTTCGAATTAACGAACGAGTAACAACTTTCATTGCTAAATTAATAGTCCTAATTTATTAATTCTACGTGCAATACGTTTTTAATTATCAAAATGTTAATCGAAAAAACTTGTTAATAAATTTAATGTTAGTAATAATCTTGCGAATAGATCCATTGTCGATCGAATTCGAAACTTTGGAGTCATCGGGGAATTTAAAGTAATCTATATTTAATTAGTTTAACAAGCGTATTTAACGATATCTAAATAAACTAACATTCCTATTTAAAATGAAGCATATCCAATAAAAAAAACAAAGAGAATTTGATAATCAACAGTAGCGATTCCACAAGTTTCTTTTCAAACTGCTTTATGAAAAAATTGACAACGAGTAGTAAAATTCGCAAATAAACGAATAGAGTTATACGAGGATAAAATAAAAAAATTCTCTAAGGAAAAGTAAAAAACAAGTCGTGGAGATACCTATAATGACATTGAAAAAACACGTGTCGAAGCCGCGCCTCGGACCGTCGCAAAAACATCGATTCCCCCACCCAACGATGATGTATATACTGTGTATAGGAGCGCGCGCGCAAGCGTGCCACCACCCGGCCGCTGCTCGAGACGCGCCGCGTTTTCAAAATATCGTGCTTGGATATTCTTTCTTTTTTCTCAATTATATCGCATTTGATATAGAAAAAAATGTATATGTGTGTAACAGATAATTCGAAAAAAGTATATATCGAAAGCGATGTTGGCCATCGTTGAAAGGTTTTCCTCGAGGATTCAAAGCTGCGATGATCCTTGGGCAGTCGGGCTTTGCGCCTTCCATTCTCAGCCTTTGAATTAGATTGCAGCTCATTTGAGTCCCCTTAGTTTCCTTACGATTTTGCCCATTTACTTTTTTTTTTTAATTACTTTGTTGCTTTTATGATTGCATGCGCTCTCTGACGGATACATATACGCAAAGCCCACGTCACTGTTTAAACGAAACGAATAAAATTACGTATATTTATGCGCGCGTATGTGTGCGTCGATTATATAGGCGTGCGTGTGTAAAAATATTGATCACAAAATATAATTATGGTTTAAATAGTGCGTTTTTCTTTCTCTTTATCTTAAATCATTCGTTTGTGGTCGCTATTTTATGTTACGTCTTATTTAATAAAGCAAATTTCTAGCATTTTTAATGTACAGTTAAGAATCTTCCCATAGCTTGGTAAAGTAAATTTTGATACTCGATAAATATATATTGATCAATGAATATCTTACTATTTATATTTTTATGTATTAGGTACTTTTATATTGGATACTTGCGCTACATGTTAAATTTAATTCTTATTTTAAAAAATGATCTAGTTGTCATTTAGACTTCGTATTTTATTTAAATTACTGCGTTTTGTAAAACTGTATCAGGGCCTTCAATTTAAAACTACGTGTATATACGAATTTTATGACGTGGGTATTACGTAAGTACAACATTCACCAATTCACTCGATCACGTTCATTCCAAGGAAAATTGGGATAGATCGTGACCAACGCAAATTTCTATTCTCTTCGGTAATCGGATAGAAAATAATGTAGTCAAAAATTATTTTATTTTCGCGATTAATTTACGCGTCGGAATGGTGTTAAACGGTACCCAAAATTAAATATATAGATATATTGTTTTGTTTATCTACAAATGCACCGTATTTTTTTTTTACCGATAACGAGCTACTCAAGAAACGTTTACGCATTAATCGCAATATATTTTAATCTTAAGTCTTAATGAAAAAACACCATTACGAGCGTTTTATTTAAGGACGTATCTAAAAAGTGTGTTAAAAAAACTATCAATTTACCGAGAGGATGGAAATCTGGATGGGCTCGATATGAAAGTATGCGTAAACGCATTATTTCGGTTTGCTCTTTGATACGAATATGTATATATATGTATAAGAAACCCAAAAGTTCAATGTATTTTTTCCAGATTTCTGATAGTTTATTGAAAAGCTTTAAAATGGGTATACATGTACAAGGGAATAAAAATAGACAAAAATTTGCTCGTTGGTGCCTTACCTAAAGAAACGATTACCGCACGCACGTTGGATATTTTCTTATTTCTTATTTTTTTTTAACTTTCTCGCACGCACATTCACACGTAAAACTTATAAAACGCTACTTTATAGTTCATTATTTCATTATTTGTTTTTTTTTCTTTTGTTCAGTTTCTTTCAATTAGAATAAAATGCACAATTTTTCATAATTATTGTTGTATTCGGAGGTTACCTGCTGGATCTTCGAAATATTTTTAAAATACTGACGGATGCGATGTTCCCGAAATCTTCTTTCTTCTTACGCTTTGCCGATACGTAAACTCCAATAAACTTGACAGGGAAGAAGTTGTATACATTATCACTATAATTTTTCTCCTAAATAATTTAAAGGAACTTATACCGTGAATAAGGTAATAATACTTATTAAATAATACTTAGGTCAAACAATGAATTATAAAATAAAAAATAAGATTAAAAAAATAACGAGTTTAAATCCTGGAAAAGAATTAATGGGTTAATTAGAACAACAAAAATTTAGTAAACTTGATTGCTTCATAGAGACCAACAATATTAACAGATATATTTATCAAATATAGAGAATAGAGAAAAAAATGAAACTTTGCACCAATCGCTCCTGTGACTGTCCACCTGCAAACTCAATATCCAAATATTAGAATGTGTACATTTCATGTACATTGATACCGATATTCAAAGGGTCAGCTGGCAATGACAATAGGCGTGCACTTACAATAGGCCGAGATTTAGTAATAATAGTTTGATGCAAATTGTATTCATTAAAATAATACCTCTGAATATCAGTTCCTCAAAAATATAAAACGTATTAAAATATTTTTTATTTTATAAAAAATTCTAAATAAAAAAATTAAAATGTGTATAAATGATTTATAATAAAAATTGCATTAAATGAAATTCAACATTTTTAAATAATGAAGAAGGTGCAATGCTATTAATATGAAATTTTGGACAAGATTTAAATAACTCGAAAGTAATAAATGTTGTTAAAGAAATATACTTACACTTTGGTTTTGCAGGAATTAATTTGATTCCTCCTTTCTTCTCGTCACTTGGTGGAGTTGTAGGAGATTCCACTGAAAGCTTAGCTTTTTTGTCAACTGTTGGAGCAGATTCTCGCAATGGAGAAGATCTTTTTAGCGGCAATTTTGGAGGTAATACTTTTTTATCAGATACTACTGGAACAGGTTTTTTTGTTCCTCTAGGAGGAGGAGGTTTCACTTCCTCCTCTAGACCTGTAGATCTGAATTTTGAATTAAATGTTTTAACAGTCTTTGGTCGTGAAGTAAGATCTTGCGAATTTTTTCTATTTTCTATAGATATTGAAATATTTTTCTTTTCAGTGACTCCAGAGACTTTCTTGGAATCACTTTTATCTTTATTTTCTTTAAAACTATCTGTTGAAGACTTTTTCGAGTCCTCTAGTTTATCGTCCTCAGACTTTTTCTTAGGAATTTTTCCCATTTTTGCGCTTAAAGGTTGACTTTGTAGTTTCTCCAAAACCGCTTTGTCTCTTTCAGCTTGATCCTTTTTAAGCTTCTCTTTTTCTTTTTCTCTTTCTCTATCTCGATCAGTCTTAGATTTAGAGGCTGAACTTTTTGACGAGCTACTAGAATGCCTCTCTTTATCTTTATCTTTGGAAGACTTATCCCTGGAACTACTACTACTACTACTGCTGCTTTTTGAGCTGGAACGATGCGAGCTGGAACTGTGTTTGTTGGAACTGTGCCTACTAGAGCTGGAGCTATGTTTACTTGAGCTTTTAGAAGACGAATGACTACTGCTCTTTTTGTCTGTACTACTACTAGTACTCTTTTTATCATCGTCCTTTTTATCGCGATTTTCTTTATCACTAGTTGACTTACTGCTATCACTACTACTTTCTTTATCATCTTTATGATCTTTACTTTTAATATTGTCCGTTTCAGTAACTACTTTTAAGGTAACATTGTCTTTCACTTCACTTGAAGCATTTTTTAATGCTTCATCAACAGTACTTTTTTGATTTGCAGTTATCCTCTCAATAATTGCTTCACTGTTTTCGGTATGTGTTCGTTTTCCATCTTCGGTAGGAAGAACATTATCTACAACATCACCATTAACTTCTATATCTGAACTATTTACACTAACTGCATTAAGATTAATATTAGATACATCAGTCTGAACTTGTGTTAAAACCTGTTTACCATCACGTATTGTAATTTTGTACACTGAGGATGGGGAAACAGTTGCAGCTACAATTTGAGGTTTATCAATAGAGTTTGTGGATAATTGTGTTTGTGACTTTTGGGGTGTAGTTTTTACTGTTTGTTGTATTTGGATAGGTTGAATTACGGGAGAACTTTGGACAACTGGGAAATCACTTGACTGAATTGTCACAACATTTTCACTTATATTTTGACTAGCTGCAGAAGTAATAATACTCGTGTTTGGTTGTACGGATTGTGTGACACAGTTTTGAGCAATAGAAGGTTGACCTGATGTGGCTAATGCAGCTTGGGTCACCACTGCATTTGGCATAGCCTCTCCTTTCACCATTTTTAGCCATTGCTCTACCAAACGACTAGCCAAAGTTCGAACACCTTGATGGCTACCCTCTTTCGATAAACCTTTAATCAGTTTAGGACAATTGTTACTTTTAAGACGCTCAATATCAACTGGGCATAGTAACAAAAGTTCTAACAGTTCTTGAATAAGAGCCCAATTCTTAGCTAAAATACCATCAGTAAGCCACATATGAATAAGATTCCAACCACCAGCACCCATAAACCTAAAAACAAACAACATAAAAAAAATTTTAATCAACTGATTTTCAATAAATATTTTTATAGACTACGTTAAGAGGACGCCGAACCAATATGCTTATCGACATTTACGGATTAAGAGAATTCATAAATTAAAAAAATTTTATGAGTTGTCCCCGTCTGCTTTTATTAAAACCTAGGGGGATAACACACATTATAAAAAAAGTGATGAAAAAAATGATTATTGGTTTTGTAAAGTTTAAATCTGTAAACATTGGCAAGCATGTTGATACGGCGTCCTCTTAATTTTGAAAAATATAATGTGGAAAACATATCAGTAAGTTCGGCCCATTAAAAGAAACCGCCCAATGGTTCAGAGTTCCATTTATTTAATTTTGCATACTTTAATTAAAAATTCACATTTTCATTGAATAATGCAATAAACATGTGTCTCAGTATGCATAAAACATTAGCTTAAACTTGGTCTATTCATTAATAATTTAATAAATAAAAAACAAAAAAAATACTGTAAAGGTTAAAGTAGAATTTACTCACTGGCTAAGAAGTTCAGGATTTGTGCTTTTTAAAATTTGAATGTAAATGCATTTTGAAACAAGCTTTTTAGAAAACTTAGTCATTAGATTAGCCAAACGAATGACTTCCTCTTTGCTCTTAATTCCACCATTAGGACCTAGTAGCACACTTAGGCACCTAAGCAATGACAAAGGATCTATGCGTGGCTGAAAGCAAAAAATTTCATTTCATATTTAATATTTTTAATGGAATATCAAACACATTTAAAACTAATTTCTCCTTTTAATATAATAATAAAAATATTGTACTAATTGAAAATAACAAATTTTGAAGGTAAAAGGTATAAAAATTTTGAATTTAAACATATCCATTAACCGTTAAAATTAATAATCATTTTTTTAGGTAATACTACAAAAGTCTATATGTTAATAAATAATAAAATAACGAACATAAATAACATATTTTGTATAATGAAATTTGTTATTAAATCACATTATTTCAATTGTATACTTTAAAATTATTATTCAATAAATTATAAATTACAAATCTTCAATATTTGCAATTATAAAAAGAGATACAACAAATAAGTTAGTGAATTAAAATATTGCTAATAAAATATAAATTAATTTAATGTAAAAATTTCATCAAAGTTTGAAGCATTTGAAAAATTTGGTAAAATATTTAATAAAAAATAAATGCAATATTCAACAAGTTTTACAGAAGAAGGCTTATCTTATACATGCTCTTAATTGTACACTTATAAACATATAAAAATTTAAATTATTGTGGTCATATATGTGACTACAATAGTACTTTTAAATGCATTAAAATATATAAAATGTATATTAACACTACGTTTTCACAAAAAGTGACATTTTCATCGTTATAATAAGTAATAAAATTTAATAATTTAATTTTAATGAAACCGACCGCATATGATATTACGTGCCTTTAGACACTATTTTAATAATTATTATTTTTTTCTTAATACTCAATGAATAAATACTTTCATATAATTATCAGGAAATAGGAAACAAAAATAATACTCCTACACAAATATAAGAAAATGCAAAACCTCATAAATTACAGTAATAAGCATCAACGAACGAGCCAGAGCCCGACAAAATAGAGTAAGAGGTCAGTCGATGAAGGTTATTGATCCCTCTCTCGCTCCTTCCCCCACTTATCAGACCATCGCATCGTTTCTTCTCTCGCCAAAGATTATATATATACCGACGTACACACCTACAGTGGGGGAGAAACAGCGGAAACGACATCGCGAACGCCCTCTTCGGCAAAATTGTCAACTTGGACTTTTGATAAACGAGACGAAGGAAACCGACAGACATGGTTGTACACGTATATATACTTGTGTGCGTACGTCTGTAAGTCTATATATGTGTACGTGCATGCGCAGTTAGATATCCGCGAGAAATATATTAATTTACAACTAAATATTAAACTCACCATGATTTCTCTTGTTAACTATCTTAATTCCTTCTTCTAGTCAAGGCATATCGCGTCGATCAATTGGAGGATCTCTGCAACGAAACACGACAAAGTTTTACGTAACGCAATTGCGTTTACCAAAGTCCGCCATTTTAACGAGACTGCATGACGATCCTCTTTCTAATATTGTGCGTAATATGTCTATCTCGGTTAATTTTATTAAATTCTTAATAAATTTATCCTTCTCAAAACAATATGTGCGACAAGAAAGGACGACTCCAAGAGATAACTATAATCTACAACCCTTTCTTTTATCGATCCATAATGGACGTGAACTACGAAAGATGGGTCAATGCGTAAATTCGTCAAAATGTTATATAATTATCGTATCGAGTGCGAAATCTTATATTTTCTTATTTTCTTTATGTTGAGAAAAAAAATGAGAACGGGGATAATGTACCCCAAACGAAGAAAAAAAATTATATATGTATGTATATATATATATGTATAACAATAATGACTACGTAAATGCGAGAGGAAAAGCAAGCGTAGGCGCAGAGATGAACAAAGCCGCAAGCTGCTTCTCTGGCCAGCGTGGACTCGGCCAACTGGCGTGTTTTCCGCTCGTACAGCGCCCCTTCGACTTGCGTGTGTAATACGACAACCAATCGCGTAGCGTGTTAGCCCTGCCCCTTAACCAATAAGAATGTGATACTATTTTTAGAACTATCCCCTCTCTCGAAATTCCGCGGTACCTCTCGTTTTTTTTCTCACTACATACGCGTATATCTTTTTTTTTCCTTTTTCACACACTAGATTTCTTTTATTTATTTATTTCTTACTTTTCTCAACTCTCGTTTACTATATGTACGAAATTCGTTTATTCACTATAAATTATTATATATTATCTCTAAGGAGTATGTCCTTTTTTGTTATATTTTCACTACTCTATATTTTATGTATATATCAATTAAAGAAAAATTGTTAGGTATAACATATGTATATACATATATGTGACGAAAATAAACTGTACCGATAGAGTTTATATTTTATTATTGTCGCATTCTCTTTGGGCAACGCCCTGAAAATGATGCGATAGTTCAAAGTAATGACGATCGAATAAAAAAAATTAATTAAAACAAAAACCTTAAAAAAAAAAAAGAGGATTTGTATGCTTCCCTTTTCCCCGTTAAAACTACAATCCACACTCACATTCGATATTTTCAACAATATTATCCTTATTATGGAAAAACAAATGTTCACAAGAGGTCAATAAAGAGTAACAATGGAGATCGTGTTGAAAGTTTATATCCTAAACCGCATTCGCAATACACATTTTTGCATCTCCATAAGTGTTGATGATCCTTGCATTTTTCTTTCGCATCTGAAACACGAAAAAAATAACAGGCAACCGTTTAAAACACTTGTACCCGAATTGTTAACGATGTCGTTGATGTACGCGGATATATTTCGTCGATTATCTCACCTAAATACAGCCGATGTTTGCCTCAAGAACGGAAGTACGTCTTTTTGATATAGCTCGACAGGTTCTGCTGCTTTAGACGCAACTCGTACACACGGTACAAGACGACCCACCCTCTTGCCTATCTCTCTCTATCTGTACCTCCCTCTCTCTCTCTCTCTCGCTCTCTTTTCACTTACAGATGGATTAGTCATGCGAGCACTAATATTTTACGCGTACTTAAATCCTTTATACTGAGTATTCGTCACTATTTTAAATTCCCAAACTCATTTTATCTTTACATGAATTTTTCCGATTTATTTTTTCATTTTATTTCTTTAGATTGAGCAATGGAAATATGATTTCAAGTGGATAAAATTTTCACGATTTTTATCGCGTATTTGGATTATGCAGTCGGAAACGACGTTGTTCAAAGTGGTGTCACTTTTATATTCGCGTTCGAGAGCTGGATTATGATTTGACTAACGCTGTATCTTGCATTTGAAATTTTTATTATATACTTTACGTTGACCCACGATTATTTGCCTTTTGCAAATTTAATAATATATTTATATTTTAATGTTTGGATATAAACAAATATATATTTTTACGTAGATATATTGAGCAATCGGTATATAAATATTACCGTATTTTTTAAAAAGTTCGTTCTTTTAAATATTTATAATTATTATGACATTGTACAAAAACTTACCTATTTTATTATGAAAAAACTAATATTTATCAAAGTATTAATTTATTATTTAATAAAGAAACTAGAAATGTATACTGCAAATAAGACGAACATATACTTTATCCTGAAATCATTTTTGCCAATGAATAATATATATAATTATATACTGAAACATACGATTCATCTAGTTCGATTATTAATAATAATTTAATATTTTTATTTTAAAATTATGTAATTACTAATAAATTTGCCGGTCTGTCAGCGCCATTTTCGGGTGTAGTGTATATATACATATATTCATTCTTCTCAGTTTCTTACTAGCATATACCTATACCTATAATACTATGTCCTTGCTGGCTGTCACTGTCACTGCAGCCGGTATTTTAGTATTTTGTCTTAAATAACGACTTAGTACAGAATGAATTTTTTTTAACATATTAGTTACATTTAAAATATCGAAATATGTAAAACGTAAATATTGAATACATGCAGATTTATTATTTGTTTTTTGCATTTAATATATATTATAATTTACTGCCTAGTTATTTGAATACTAATGCCTGAGATACAAATATTCTGTGAGATCAATGACAATTGACAATTGATGATTTTATACATGATGTGGGGTATTTTGATGTTTTATGTCTTACTCCATTCTACGGCAAATTATTTTGTTTATGGAGTGCTTAATAATGATATTCAAGAAAGAAATACAATTATTTGGGGTCCAGGATTAGTTCCTGATATTATTACTATGAGAGCGAGATATATTTTTTTACAACTTGTTGATAAAGAAGGAAGGAAGTAAGTAATATACTTTCCTTGAAAAGACATATATAGATACTTAACTCTAATATTTTATATAGTTTTAAATACAAAATCAAAATCATAATTTTAAAAATGTATATTATAATTTATTAATACAATATTACTTATGTCAACTGTAGTATAACTAAATTAATTAATTTTTTTTTTTATCGGTCTTACAGTCAATAACAAATTTTTTTTGTTATTGACTGTAAAACCGATAAAATTATTAATTAATTTATTATAATTTATATTTTAATGAATACCTTTTTTAAATATAATAATAAATTAATTGGTTTATAGTTTAACAGAATCTCCAGGAAAAGTGGTTACAGCAGAAATATTTGGACAAACTAAACTTAATACACCCTGTCAAATTAGTACTCAAATCTATGACTGTAAAGATGGAAGTTTTGTTTTTCGATACAGAATTTACAATACTTGCTTCAATCTTAACATTGTTCTTAAAATAAAAGATGAAGTATTAAGGAATCTCAAATTCATAGGTCGAATTAATATTTCTATAAATTAAAACCTGTATTGTAAAAATAATTTTAACATTATAAAATATTCAACAGGTCCAATATACGAAGAAGAATGTTACTGCCCTACTTCAGTACAGACATGGCTTAATAATAATCAATGTCATCTTAATCATACTCAAATAATTCAAGATCTTGAATTATTTCCCTCTGTAAATTTTAACAATTTAAGAGCAAGTATTATCGCAAACTATAACAAACCAAAAAGCATTAGTATTTGCCATTATGTTATTAAATCAAATAAAGTAAGTCTTATTAATTATAAAGTTATTACTTATATAATTATTTAAAAGAGATAGAAACCATTATTAAATTCTTCTGAATTACTTTCTAAAAACTACTTATCACAATTTTAAAAAATTCGAGCATCTTTTCAATATTGATAAATATAAAATTTCTATCTTTTTAAATAAATTAAATTTTATTATAGATTCTCAAAAATATAAGTTGTAATAAATTTTATGTATTATTATTAATTATTATTAATTTGACAGATTTATAGACAATGTTATGGAGAGCATGTCGGATTTAAAATATTTGTTGATGCAATTCTGTTATCTTTAACAAGAAAAATTACTTTATCTGATGTAGAATTTTTCATAAATTTAGGAGATTGGCCACTAGTTCCTAAAAATAAAGAACTTTATCCTATTTTTTCATGGTGTGGTTCTGATGATACTAATGATATTGTTCTTCCTACATATGATATTACTCAGTCATCTTTAGAATCAATGGGAAGGTATACAAATAAATTGCATATGCATTATTTTAAATAAATTACAAATGCATTTGTAATATTTAATTGATTTTATAATATTACAGTGTGATGATGGACATGATATCTGTACAAGGTAGTACAAAATTACCATGGAATAAAAAGATTGAAAAAGCTTTCTGGCGAGGAAGAGATTCGCGAAAAGAACGTCTTCATTTAATTGAAATTTCGAGAAAATATCCAGATCTCATTGATGCATCAATTACACGATTTTTTGCATTCAAAAATGAAATAGATAAATATGGACCAGAAAAAAAACATATATCTTTTTTTGAATTTTTTAAGGTATATAAATTTAATAAATATTTTTTCAATAAAAGCTCATATTTTATTTACAAATTAATTTATTTTTTTAGTACAAGTATCAATTAAATATTGATGGAACAGTAGCTGCTTATAGATTCCCTTATTTACTTGTTGGTGATTCAGTAGTATTTAAACAAGAATCAAAATATTATGAATTTTTTTACACAGGAGTCAAGGCATTGAAGCACTTTATACCTATTAAAAGTGATTTGTCGGATTTAGTTGACAAATTAAATTGGGCAAAAGAAAATGATCCAATAGCCTATAGAATAAGTAAAGAAGCTAGACAATTTGCTAGAGATAATTTGATGCCACTTAATGTATTTTGTTATCATGTTGCTTTATTAGAAGTAAGAAATTTTTTTAATCAAATCTTAAAGAAAATATTATAATACCGAAAATTGTATAATTTCAAAAATATAAAATGGATAATTATTTTTATAGCTATGGAGTCAAAGACTTGTAAGTACTGTTCAGATACTTCCAAATATGGAACTAGTTTCGCAACCAGAATATGAATGTGAGTGTTTGAGCAGTATAGGAGGGAAAGATGAGCTTTAAACTTCATATTGAAGAAAAGTCTTATCTATAATTTTTAAATTAAATTGTACATATTTGTATTTGTCGAGTTGTTTACAAGAATGATTACTTATGCTAAGCGACAAAAAATGTAATATAAAAGCACTATATTTCAATTACATCTTAAAATAAAACACCCATACAATTACTAGTTTTTTACAAGGAATGTATTGTGAATTTTGTTGCAAATAAATTACTTTTTTATGTACAAATTTTAAATTTATTAGTAATGTATAAGAGATGTAAAGGTACAACATTTTTTTCATTATTATTTTATTAAAATACTAATCTTTTTATTAATAACATGATTAGTATTTATTAATTTTTGCTTTTAAAAATTTGTTCATAAAAAGTACTTTTGTATGAAAGTAGTAAAATTGTTTCACTTGCAACAAATTCAATTCCTTTGCCTTAATAAATTTTATACAGATCGTATATTTATAAAATAAACACATTACAAAATATTTTATTTGGTACAGTATATTTCCATTTAATTAATTGTACCTATATTGACAAAATTAATCTCAAAATATGCAAAATATGCAAAATGCTAGTAGTTGATTCAACCAAATGTAAAGGTTGTTTAGTATACAATAAATAATATTTTAACAATATTTCTTTTAAATTATAATTGTATCAATCACTCTACATTAAACTTTAAATAATCAGAACTGCTTTTTGGTGAATCAACTACAGTCACCTATAAAGATACATTTACACATTTAAAGAATTACAAATAGGAATTTGAATTATTCTTTTTACTATCCAATTCAATAACCTTTCTACAATATATTAAAAAACAAATTTCACTAAAATATCTTATCTTTTAACTCGTGAATTTCAATTAATGTACAATCCATATCATTCTTTTTGGTAAGTCTCTAATAGTATGGCATTGAGCTTGAAGTAAAATTGAAATTTAACAAAATAAGAATGCAAACAGTAAAAGCTATACAATCATCAAAAAAACTTAGAAGACATTAGGAACATGATGTATATCATCTGTTCTTTGATGAATTCATTATTAAAAAAATTGCATAATCCATTGACTGAGATTGTTGTCTTGCTTATGATCTTTACTGTGGAGGTGGTTGATATCCATACCCAGCATATTGATTGGGAGGAGGACCTTGTGGCCCAGGTGGTGGAGGCATATGTCCTGCAGGTGGTCTAGGTGGATATTGCCCATAGCCTTGACCAGCAGGTGGAGGTGGATAATTTTGAGGAGGATATTGTGGGTGACCATAATGTTGACCTGGTTGAGGCGGATGAGGTGGATAAACTTGTGGTTGGCCTCCAGGTGCTGGAGGTACGTAAGTCTGTGTAGTTGCTGGATGCGATTGAGGTGGTGGCCCATAAGTATTTTGTGATTGAGGTTGTGGAGGACCTCCTGGACCTTGCGGCGGTCCAGCAGGAGGTTGAAAACCAGTTGGTGCAGGACTAGGTGATTGCTGTTGCTGTTGGGGTTGAGGTGGCGTTTGCGACGGTGGAGCTTGCTGCGGAGATTGATGTGGAGACGGATGCGGTGACTGATGTGGCGGAGGTGGTTGATGTTGCTGATGTGGCGGATGAGGAGACGGTTGCTGATGCGATGGATGCGGAGATGGTTGTTGGTGCGTAGGATGTGGAGATTGATGAGGTGGTTGATGCGGTGGAGGGTGTGGTGGCTGATGAGGTGGAGGATGAGGTGGTTGGTGAGAAGAATGAACAGGATTACCCCAGCTTGGAGGTGGTGTTGGTTGAGGATAATTACTTTGTTGAGATGTTGGAGGAGGACCATTATTTGGTGAACAGGTTTGTGTGGATGCTGAAGGAGTACACGTTGGTTGACTGCTTTGTGAGTACGTATTTCCACCACTGGCAGCTGGTGTACTGAATGGAGGAGCAGTCGATGTGGGACCATACTGGCTTGGTCCACTGCCAGGTCCTGGACTTGGTTGATTTCCATAATTTGGTTGAGGAGGACCGGGTTGGGGAGGTTGGGGTCCAGGTGTTTGTGGTGGCTGAGCATTTGATGTTGGTGGAGGAGGATACTGTTGCTGTGGTGGTACATTATTTGGATATCCTTGGGAAGACGGTGGAGGATAATTTCCAGATTGAGGATTTGGATTGTAAGCATTCTGTGGTGGTGGAGCTTGAGTAGGTGGCTGTTGGTAATTTGGTTGTGGACTTGGACTGCCATATTGTCCAGGTTGCTGCTGCTGCTGTTGCCCTGCAGCTGGGAAATTTTGTTGAGAAGCATTAGCGGAAGGATATCCTTGTTGAGTTGGAGGTGGTGGTCCATATCCTGCTGGAGGTTGAGTGGCATTGGGTGGAGGATATCCACCAGGTTGTGGTCCATAATTATTTACTGTTGTTGGAGGTGGTCCATAATTTGGTTGATTTGATCCAGGGTAACCTTGCTGTTGTGGGGCATTTGGAGGACCATATTGGTTTGGTTGACCAGGTACATAATTACTAGCTTGAGGTCCTTGATAATTAGCTGATGGTCCTTGATTATTGTAAGGGGGATGATAACCTTGTTGTGGAGGCTGCTGTGGGGGATATCCTTGTTGATTACCTCTGTATTGCTGTGGACCAGGACCTGCAGGTGGTCCTACAAAACATAATTTTTATGTTTAGTTTCAATTTTAATAAAGTCTAACAAAAATTTGATTAAACATTGTTAATATCTTTTCCATAATGTAACAAAGTATATTACATAAAATTGTTATATAAAAAAGTATCTTACTATTCATAGCTGGCCCCTGACCAGGCATTACAGGTCCTCTGTAACCTGCTTGCGGTATGGGTTGCCCTTGACTAAATCCAGACATTGGCAATGGTTGCTGGGTATTGGGAGCCATTTCCCCTCCAGGACCAGCTGAAGCAGGGACATTAGGAGGACCTTGTGGTGCCATCATATTGTGAGGTGGCCCATTTGGTATACCTTGAGGTGCCTAATACATGAAAGTGAAACAAATATTAAAGATATATGCTATTTCATCAATGTAAGTTATTGTAGAAATTATTTTACTGGAAGAAGTGCCTGCAAGTTTTGATTTGCATCTGCAATAGATGCCAAATATACTAAATTTCTGTGTAGTATTTGCTGATACCTAAAAGAATAATTTAACGTAAAAATATTGAAGTAACAGTCAAACATGCATGAAAAAATAGTTGTTCTTATTTACTGTATACACTCTTGTGCTTTTCCTTTATTTTGAAAATCCTGAATCGTTTGTATAAGATGACTATTTTCATCCAGCATCTAGAAATAAATGACGTTCATTAAAACCAGGTGTTTAGGTTAAAAATTATACTAAAGCGTACCTTTTGTATTTGAGCGGGATTTGGAGGCGGTCTGCCTCGTTGAGCATATGCGACCGACATATTTATTAATAATGCACCTTTTACACAAGAGAAAACACGTTAAATATTAACAATAAATCTTAATATTTATACCGTTCTGAAAAGCTCAACATAGAGTAGAAAAAAAATCACTATATTCGACTCATCCGGCAACATTTATTTTCTTACGTATCCGGTCGCACGAGACTTTGTCTAATAAAACTATCGTGGGAAATAATCCACTGTTCAGAAATAATGTTGTTGCAACACCGGTCTGGAAGTACAAATATCACTTCAAATATTTTCGCTCGCAAAACACTTCCAAACAATGATACACGTTCACCCATTTCTGAACACTCCGAAAAAGAACCGAGAGCTTGGGAAAACAGCGATCATCGCGGCAAACTCGCGAACTCTCATTCGTATTTTTTGATCGCTTTTACGAACGCTCGATTATAAATACACACCAATGCAATCTGATATTTGAAGAATATATATATTACGTAGGTGTATATATATGTGAAATCGTGACTTTGTTTGTGAGAAGAAATCAGTTGAATCGGTTGGTAACATCGTAACATGGGTATTTGCCCGTTGGTTAAATATATGGTATGGGCTTGTAGTTGGCATTACACTGTAAAATGTGCGCCATGTGCGATCGTGCTCCCTCTATATACACATTTTCAATTTGAAAAATTCGGTTATATATTCAGTTTGAAGTTGAGTTTGGTCTCCATACTTCATGTCAATTTGGAGGGAAAGGATCATCCTTTGTTAATACAGGTTATTTCATGATGGATTGTTTATATTCGGTATAAATATTCTAACCAAAAAAAATAAACAACTGGAAGTCTGTGATACTCATCAATGATACTGTATCTGTGATAAACTGTTTAATTGTGTTAAGTTAAACGCTTGAAAAGTTGGCTTCTAGACAATTTCTGTATCTGTAGTTATAAAGAGGTACAGTTTATTCTGAATGTAGAAAATAAAATTAATAATCCAATTATATACATATTTATGTACAAATAAATTAAAACACTTTAATTATCCAAATATTATGTCCATTAATTTACTTTATACAATAAGTTTTCAATCATTTAACATATATTGTTTTTAGATGGCTGATGATTTAGTAAAAGTAGCTGTCAGAATAAGACCTCTCATTCAGTCTGAAGTTGACAAAAATTGTCAATTATGTTTAAATGTTACACCAGGGCAACCACAGATACAAATTTCTTCTGACAAAGCATTTACTTTCAACTATGTGTTTCCACCTGACAGCTCTCAGGAATATTTTTATAATACTGCTATTAAAAATATGGTTTCAAATATTTTTCAAGGTATGGACTAGTAATGATAAATTTATTTTAATGATTAAAATTATAAATGTTAAAATTTTTTATTTTACAGGCTACAATGTTACAATTTTGGCATATGGTCAAACAGGAAGTGGAAAAACATTTTCTATGGGAACTAATTATAATGACAATGATGAAAACTGTGGTATCATTCCACGAGCAGTTAATGACATATTTAATCAAATTAAAATAAAAAATGATTGGGATTTCAAAGTATCAGTAACTTTTATGGAATTATATAAGGAACAGTTATTTGATTTATTATCAAAGAAACCAAGAAACCAGTGCACTGTTGATATCAGAGAAGATGTTAGAGGTATAAAATTGATTGGTGCTTCAGATATTCCAGTGAGTAGCACAAAAGAAGCTTTACAATATTTAGCAGAGGGATCCTTACGTAGGGCTACTGGATCTACAGCGATGAATATACAAAGTAGCAGAAGTCATGCTATTTTTACAATAAGTGTTCAACAACAATTAAAAGATGAAATGTAAGTTTTCCATTATAATATTTATAACATTTAAATTGTGTATGCACATTACTAATTATATTTATAGTATATTTAATTATTATATTAAATTTAAATATTTATTTCATTATTAGAAATACAGCTAAATTTGCAAAATTTCACCTTGTTGATTTGGCTGGTTCAGAAAGAAGTAAAAAGACTCAGGCATCTGGAGAAAGATTTAAGGAAGGTGTAAATATCAATAAAGGGTTATTAGCATTAGGAAATGTAATTTCACAATTAGGTGAAGGTGGAAATTCTTCATACATAGGATACAGGGATAGTAAACTCACACGTTTACTGCAAGATTCTCTAGGTGGAAATTCTGTCACATTAATGGTTGCATGTGTAAGCCCAGCTGGTTAGTATAGATACATTTTAACAATTTTTTTAATTACTAGTTCAATTATTCTAATTTTATATTTTTAGATTATAATATGGATGAAACTATTAGTACCTTAAGGTATGCAGATCGTGCAAAGAAAATAAAAAATAAGCCTATTATTAATCAAGATCCACAAGTTGCAGAGATCAATAATCTTAAAAAGATTATACGAGAATTGCAATCAGCATTATACACTCAAGGAAATGGAGAGAGCTTATGTCCCCCTCAGCATGCAGAATTGGAAGATAAAAATCAAATTTTGCAAAGAAAAGTTCGATGTCTGACTAGAACATTAAGCGAAAACATTGTAGAGATAGTACACTTACATGAGCTTGCTAATTTAGCAGAGCACTCAAGAGAAGAATTGAAAAGTTCAATTACATTAATTTTAGAAGACTGCGAAAATTTACTTAAAGAATTAGATGCGAATCCATGTGACATAGAAAGTCACAAAAGTAAATTAGAAGCTATTTGTTTGAAACTTTTAAGTAAGTTTGTTTTATTTTATTTTTACTAACCAGGTACTTTAGTTATAAATATTTTTGTTTAATAATTATTATTTAAATATTATATTTTAGCTGTGCAAAAAAATCAAAAACAAGCTATTATAAGTCACAATGTAAGTGTAGAATGTAGTAATAATATTAGTGCTAGTTCTGAACCATTATCAGTCACTGAAGATGAAAATAATTTGTTTAATGAAACATATGATTGGGATGAAAAACATGAGGAGCATACACTGCAGCAGGCTAAACGAGTAGATGAAGTTCAGAGTATAAATAAAGAATTAGCAATGAAGGAAGAACTAGTGTCAAGTTTATTAAAAAATTCTCAGGTATTAGAATACCAAAAAGAATTAGAAGAAATGGAACAAGAGATTAAAGCTCTACAAAATGAGAAAATAGAACTTATGGCAGCATTGCAAAATGCTCAAGCAAATACCACTAGCGCTAAGTTAGTATATCAAAAATTAAAAAAATTTTATATAAATTATTTATTTGTATCATATTGTTTAAAATGTCTTTAACTTTAGAATTGCAGAAACTAGACGAAAAAAAGTACAAGAGTTAGAAAAAAAAATTACAGAATTATCACGGAAATGTTTAAAACAAAATCGAATTATTAAGATTAAAGAGAAAACTGATGTCCAAATAAAAAACTTGTCTAAAGAAATTGACTCATTAAAACAAACTAAAGTAAAATTAGTAAGAAATATGCGGGTTGAAACTGACAAATTCAATAAGTGGAAAAGATCTAGAGAACAAGAACTTTATAAACTGAAAGATCAAGATAGAAAGCGGTTGAATCAAATCACTCGTATGCAGGCTGAATATAATCGTCAAAAAAATGTTTTCAAAAGAAAAATGGAAGAAGCACAAGCAATTCAAAAACGACTTAAGGTATAATATTAAACAATTAATGCATATTTAATATTTTTATTCTTGTGCATAAACATACATAAATATCAGTAATATAATTATTTTTTTGAATCCAGAATGCATTAGATTTACAGAAGAAAACACACGAAAAGCGTGAAAAAGCTTCAAATGCTAAAGAACATATACATTCGTGGGTAGCTCAAGAATGGGAAGTACTGTTAAGTACAGTTGAAGCTGAATGTACTCTTGAAAGACTTAAACAAGATAAAGCTTACTATGCTAATCAGTTGGCAAATTTACAATTAAATGATAATTCATTAAGTTCCAAAGAAACAGAAATTTCGGAAATAATGGAGTATATTGAATTGCGAAATGCACAAATTAAAGAAATAGAACAAAATATTAACGAATCTAATCAAGGTTAAACTTATTTATATAATTATATCATTTAATACTGTCAATACTCTTTTTAATTGTTCTCTAACACATAAAACATAGCAAACTCAATTTTTTTTTACTTTCTATATAAAATACTTAAGAAATAAATACCGTTGATATTGATAATAAATTAATATATTGAAACTTGGTTGAACCATAATTTGTATGTTTTGTTGTAATTTTTTATATTAACTTATAGAAGCAAGAGCGAAAACGAGGTGGCAAACAATATCGTCAATGGCGGATGCTAAAGAAGCATTAAGAACTTTATTCGAAGTTGCAGCTTCTAACAGCAAAGAGTGTTGTTTACTAAAGTCAAAGCATAAGGATCTAATGGTATACTTTAAATAATATAATATTTGATAGTTTTAATATAAGTTTATATTAATGAATCTTTAATTTATGGTAGGAACACAATGAGAAGCTGAAGGTGGAATTAGAAAAGTATGAACTTAAACAATCAAATTTCCTATCATCAAATGAAGGTCCAAGTGTTTCTAATAACAAAGAAGTAAGTGATTATGAAAAGGATCAACAAATAAATATGCTAAAAGAACAAAATGAATTATACAAACAACAACTTGAAATGTTACAAAATAAGGTGAATTTATTTTTTGTTTATATATTATTATATTTAATAGAATTTCATATTTAATACAATTTATTGTAGCGGATACTGACCGACAAAAATGTAAATATGCTCAAGAAGCCCAGTTGTTTACCAAAACATGTAACAGAAGAAATATTCCCTGATTCATTCTTCACAGATGAAAGTATTTCTGACGATTTAGATAATGATCCTGATTGGATTCAAACTCCATTATATCATAGAATTATAAAATTAGAGGTAATACATTTGTATTACTATGAACATAAAAAATTGAACTTTTTATTATTTAATTATAATGTATTTTTTTAGAAAACAACGAAAAACGTTGCGAGAGAAAGCAAAATACATGTTAAAAGATCGTCCGATGGAGAAATAAAGTGTTCTTGTAAAACTCGGTGTTCATCTCGCGTATGTTCGTGTCGGAAAAACGACGTTTCATGTTCAAAATGTAATTGTAATCCTGAAACATGCACGAATAGAGATGACAAAAAAGTAAGCTATTATTTTAATCACTTAAATACACTATATCAATTGATTTATACATGTGTGTAGATATATATATATATATATATATATAATTCAATATTCAAATAATTCATATTATTATTTCAGACTCAAAGAACTCTTTTTATTGATACAAACGAAATTAATGAAGAACCTGAATTGAAAATAAAAAAAATAAAGTAATTTTGCGTTTTTTATATACGGCATATTAATAATGATTTTTTATTAAATAAATAAAATTTTACTTTTTTTACAGAATCGAAAATGTAGATGAAAATGCGTAGGAAATTTTTTGAACAGATAGTATATACTTACGTAATATTATTCTATATATTATTATAATTTTACTACTTGCAGCATTCTATATTTTAATAAGTGCATAACCATAGCTAAGAATTTTTCTAAGTAAATAATAATACAGTTAAAATCATTTTTATTTTCTCCTGACGAAAACTGCATAAAATAATCACATTGTTTTTATATTTATTAATTACTTTATAATACTTAAGTAATTAATTTTTTTGTAAATAGCCCATTCAATAAAATTCGATTATATGAAAAAATATTTAAATTTTTTTGATACCTTTAAAAGCTTTTAAATACATTGTGAATTTTATATAAACTGTTAAATAATTCTGGAGTTCTGTATGTATTTATTTGCTTTATTTAAGTATATAATGTTTTACAGGACAGAAATGTTTTATGTTTTCACCATCACAAAATGTGTAGTACCTTAAAAATAAATAATATATGTATATATATCGGGTATGAACAAAAAAATGTGTCCTAAAATTTATGGTAGTACGTAACAGTGTGTGCCATACCTCCGTCCATTTTTTATCAACTTTGCTGAAATTTATGGGGTGTTTATTTTAAATATGGGAAATATATATGATCCTATTTCCAGCTAAAAAAAACTATTCAAATTATTTGATTTATAAAATTTCGTTAAATTGTATTTTGTAGATTATTTCGAAATGTTTTGTTTCCATAGGTAAAAACTTTATATATACGAAACGTTCGTCTGACAATTACAAAACATTTTTCTATTATATATGGTTTATGCTGTAAAACCGAGCTTTTACGTATAAATAACTTGTTTAAGCTTAAAAGAGTAATAAAAATTAAGGATAAAAGTATTGTTAAAATCTTGTAATTTTAAATTTTAAATAAAAAAATTAATAAATGAAAACAGAATACCTATGATAAAAGTTTAATTTACAAAGTATGATTATAGGAGATGTGAACCCATTAAAACAGAATCACTATTTATTTTTTCTTAAGCGAACAGTATACTTTATCGAAAAAAACGCTCTGTAACGGTGTTGTATTTACATTAAAGATAGTCTATGAATTTTTTCAAATTTTTTTATCAATAAATCAACGAGATTTTTGAGCAGCCGTGCAGCATTGTTTTTAGCTATATATTACCGACCAAAAAATGGTTATTTCTATATAATTCATTTTAAATTAATTATTTTGAAAAAATCGCTCTGTAACGGTATTCTATTTGCTTTCAACATTATCTGTAAATTTTTTCAGAATTTTAATTCCATTAGTTTTTGAAATTTTTGGGTTTTTAGAGGTAGGTTCCTGTAATTTGGGTATCACATCGCTTTAATATAAGTATATGCAAGACTATATAAACATTAAATTTTAATTATTTTCATAAATATTGAATGTCAACAAAAAAAATTAAAAATACAAAAATATAATAATAATACTTTATGGAAATAGTAGTATCAATTGAAAATAACTTGCGCGATAAATCTAATTTAATTAAGAAATTAAGAGATGGCTCCTAAGTAGCTGTGATAGCGTGATGTGATGTACATACGGCAGTGAGCGGAGCATCGAGCAGCTGCTTTGTTATTGCTATAGGTACGTACGTATTATACATACATCGTCCACCGGAGTCCGGACCAGTCCGGACCGCCGCGCCGCAATCCGCAAGTATTTATTGTATATATATATATATATATATATATATATATCCATTGGTACGCGCGCGCTGTATGTCCGTACGGCGCGGGTGTTCATGACGTGTCATGGCAGAAGCTCATCAAGCTCGAGTCTGTGATGTCTGATACGCCGAATGGTACACCGTTGCAACATTCGGAACATAATTACGATACGTTTAAGACCATCACCTCAATGATAGAAAGCGTGTTGTTTATATAGTGCTTCGCGACACAATATCACAACGACATACTGGGAAGAACGTCTCGTTTTGTGCATGCGGCCGTAATAGTGCAACAAAAATAAAATGACGAGAACGATCGTTTTGTTTTGGGCCTTGTGCGTATTACAAGGAGGTCTAGCGTTTTATCTTCCGGGGTTAGCACCGGTTAATTTTTGCAAAAATCCTTCCGACACATGCACGGTATGTTTGTCTTCTTTATTTCATAAGGTTATTTTTTACTTTCCGTCTTATCGGTATACGTGGTGCATATTCCTGCAGGAGATGCATGCGTAGATACAATTTGCCGATAAGGCCGAAATTGTTCAACCATTATAAATAACCTTGTGCGTTATACACAGTTCATATATTGTTTGTTTTGCAGTCGGATATTAAATTGTACGTGAATCGTCTAAATTCTGAACAATCAGTTATTCCTTATGAGTACCATTAGTACGTATAAATAATTATTACCATTTCTGTTCTTATTACAAAAATGTAAATTATTCATATATGTTGATTTTATTGCAGCTTTGACTTTTGCACAGGCAGTGAAAAAGACTCCCCTTCGGAAAACTTGGGTCAAGTTATCTTTGGTGAACGTATTCGTTCTTCTCCTTACAAAGTAAGTTCCTTATATCAAGAAACAACATTTTCTACATAAAGATGTTACTATGTAGAAGAATTTATATCTACAGTAATAATTATTAAAATGATAAAATTTTATTTTTAGTTTCAATTTTTGAAAGATGAAAAGTGCTCTATGGTATGTCAGAAGACTTACACTGGTGGGAATGAAGAAGATGAAAATAAGTTACAACTTCTCAAAACTGGAATGCAACTTTCTTACCAACATCATTGGATAGTTGGTGAGAATAAACAAATATTTAAAAATTTAATAAATTTGCAAAAATTTGTTTATGTAGTTATTATAAATTATATATATTATAAATTATTTCTGGACACTTACATTAATTTTATTTAGACAATATGCCAGTGACTTGGTGTTACCCACTGAAAGATGATTATCAATACTGCAGCATTGGTTTTCCAATGGGTTGTTATGTTAAAGAGAATTGGAATCAACAAGATAGTTGTAGTATTGATGTAAGCTAAACAGATAATTTTTATTTATTAATGATTTTAGATTCAATATTATATTATAATAATGAAATAATTAAAATTTTAGCCAAACATATACAATAAAGGCAAAACTTATTACTTGTTCAACCATGTTGATCTAGTGATAACTTATCATAGTGGAGCTGAAGAAGATTGGGGAACAGGAAATAAAGAAAATAGTGGACGTATTATATGTATGTAATTTTATTATTAAATTACATTATATTTTATTACTTCACAGTGTACCCCAATTTTAAATTTTAATTTTTTAGCTATTAAGGTTACACCTCGCAGTATTAAACATGATCCTAATGATAAAAATCTTGACTGTCAAAGTAAAACACCATTAGAAATTCCATCTGAAAATTTAAAAGATGGTCAGAAACTGAATGTTATGTACACTTATTCGGTTCATTATGTGGTAAGTTTTTATGTTTTTATAGTTAGACAATTTGTTTTTGTGTAATAATTTTTTAAATGATATCTTTGCAGGCAAATAATACAATAAAATGGTCATCCAGATGGGATTATATTCTTGAATCTATGCCGCATACAAATATACAATGGTTCAGTATACTGAATTCTCTGGTTATTGTATTATTTTTGTCTGCAATGGTTGCCATGATTATGCTTCGAACATTGCATAAGGATATTGCTCGATACAATCAAGTAAGTTGTAGATATATACTATGTTATCTTATATTCTATTTTAATTAATTTTTAATAGACATATAAGAAAAATTTTAATATCACATTATTACACAAAACTATATAATTATATTCTACTTAAAATTTCTTTTAACTTTTTATTTTCTTGCTGTACTAACCTATAATACTAACAGCTTATTCGTACTTATTTTTTAAACAGTTAATACATTGAACATGAAATATATTTAGCAAAATTTAATATGTTTCTAATCTATTTTCTACTTAATACTTTCTCCATCAATTATTTAATAATTGATTGAATCAAAATTTATTTACATTTAGAGTTAAATTATCAATTTTCATAGATACAAGTGTCAGTGTGGTGAACAAGAATAAGCTGTAGTGGTTTTTGTGTAAAACTGTGATTTTTCCATGTCTGTGTTATCATACGCAGGCTTATTTTCAGATTGAATCTGGAGAAGATGCTCAAGAAGAATTTGGATGGAAGCTTGTACATGGTGATGTTTTCCGACCTCCAAGAAAAGGAATGCTATTATCTGTACTTCTTGGATCTGGTATTCAAGTTTTTTGTATGACTCTTGTTACGTTAGGTAATTAAAGTCTATTTTTTATGTGCAACATTATTTTAAATCATTATTATTTATTGTCTATATTAATTATTGTTAAATTAAAATTATAGCTTTTGCATGCCTTGGTTTTCTCTCACCTGCAAACAGGGGAGCTTTAATGACCTGTGCTATGGTATTATACGTTTGCCTTGGAACAACAGCAGGCTATGTCTCTGCACGAATTTATAAAAGTTTTGGTGGAGAAAAGTGGAAATCAAATGTTCTGCTTACCTCAATGTTAAGTCCAGGGTATGTTAATGAAAAATTTATAATTATTCTTGTATGTGAATACATTTTGTAATAATTTATAATGAAAATGCAGGATAGTTTTTGGTTTATTCTTCATAATGAACCTTATATTTTGGGCTAAAGGAAGTTCAGCTGCAGTACCTTTCAGTACTTTAGTTGCCATTTTAGCCTTATGGTTTGGTATATCAGTTCCTTTGACATTTATCGGTGCATATTTTGGTTTCAAAAAGCGGGTAGGTATAATTTTGTTGGAAAATATGATCATTATTTGAGGCCCAACAAATTAAATATTTATTATTTTAGGCCATTGAACACCCAGTTCGTACAAATCAAATTCCTCGACAAATTCCAGAACAAAGCTTCTATACGCAAGCAATTCCTGGAGTTATAATGGGAGGAGTTTTACCATTTGGATGTATATTTATACAGTTATTCTTTATCCTTAATTCACTCTGGTAAATAAATATTTCGTAGTATTAATACCAAAATTTTTTAATTTGCATTTAAAACCCAAATACAGCGTAAATAATTAATATATTTTCTTATTTGATTACAAGGTCCAGTCAAATGTATTACATGTTTGGATTTTTATTCTTGGTATTTCTTATTCTTGTTATTACGTGTTCAGAAACAACAATTCTTTTGTGTTACTTTCATCTATGCGCTGAGGTAATATAAATCAATATTCAAAATGAAAAATAATTTAAAGCACAACCTAAACCAAATTTTAAATTGAACAATATTTATTTAATTATTTTAGGATTATCACTGGTGGTGGCGTAGTTTTCTTACGTCAGGTTTCACGGCATTCTATTTATTGATTTACTGCATACATTATTTTGTAACTAAATTAAATATTGAAGATGCTGCATCAACTTTTCTTTACTTTGGATACACAATGATTATGGTTTACTTGTTCTTCCTTTTAACAGGTTATTATAGATTTCTGAATGTACATAATTAAAATCGGTTAAAAACCATTTTTGATAAAAACATAATAATTTTTATAGGTTCCATTGGATTCTTTGCCTGCTTATGGTTTGTACGAAAAATTTACAGTGTCGTCAAAGTCGATTAAATTACATTTGATAAAGAAAAAATTTATTGACTAAACGTAATGTATCAAAGATCATTGAAGATACCAAATTGTAGTAAGTTACTTTTCTACGACGATTCACTTATTACAAAACATTCTTCAATATAAAATCTAAGTAAGGCAGCATATTAACAAGGAAGCGTTTGTTTTAAAAAGTGATAAGGCTGGTATGATAATGATCAAATAAGAAATCGAAAAAATGCTGTGAAAGAAGTGCGAATTTATGTAACAATTTTTGTAAGAATATTATATAAATATTTTTACCATTTAGTACAAGGGTCAGATTACACAAACGTTTCCTTGACGCTTAAGTATAACTTAAGATTTATACATTTATGCTACTATATTTCGAAAGTCAAAATAAGGTAGTTTCAGATTGCAATATTAGGAGATGTACAAATTGACATACAAGTCAAAACAAGTCATTTTTTAATTTTCTTTAAGTAACAGTTTTCATAATTATTGATATTTTTAACTAGAAAGTCGAAATAAATTTTGTAAATTATTATTTACAATGTTAATAATAATGTTTCATATAAATAAACCAGTAATATTTTAATCGCATTAGACACGAATTAATCTGTATAATAAAAAACATATTAAACAATATAATTTATAATAAAGTATCATGCAACAATTAGATTATAAAATTTATGATTAAGATTTATTAGCTAGTTTCATATTTCTTTGTAAAATTATAATTTTATAATATTGTGATTATTTAAACATTTAAATTTCTTGAACTAGTTATAGTTTGTTACATAAACCATTTTTTCTTTATGTGTCTAATTCGATTGAATTAATTATAAGATATTCTATTCCTGTCATTATATATTTATATGGATGAATCTTTCAGTATATACTAAAAAATCAATTGAAAAAAACTATTTTTTAATTTCTCAATTTTCAAATTAAAAATTTTTTATATATTAGCATTAATACCAAGAGTATTAAGTCTACAGCTGCCAAATTATTAAAAAACTTAATTAATATCGTAATATTTAAAGTTAAATATTTATAATAAAAAATTGAGAGATTTGTCCATATGTGTTTGCGAACTAGTTAAGTTGCAAGATATTAATTTTTAGAAGATTATGGTGATAATAAGTTCTGCGTTTTTTCCACTAAGTAAAAACGTTATTTCACGAGCGTAACTATAAAATTGTAAATTTTTTAACGATAGTTATAAAATTGTGTACAGTGAAAAATAAATGTGTTTGTGTTTTCTATTTACGAATGTGATGATAAAAAACAAAACCAAAAAATTATTTATTACGAAATGTTTTATTTATTTATTAGTAATCACTATAAGTAGCTACAGGTATGTAATTAAATACCATTAAGATCTACAAGTTAACAAAAAAATTCTAATAAGCTTTGTAATTATAATCTTAGCAATTTTACAAGTTTATTTCTAGAATCAGATACACGTATATACAATTGGATTTTGAATATGAAAAACGTTTTAATTTTAACAGTGTATCTCCGCTGCTCTTAATATTAATTGCAAATATTTTGCAGCCATACTCATTAGATAAAGTAAAGTAACAGTAAAACTTATGTTGTGAAGTTTAATGAATACTATAGCGTGAAAAAGTTCCTTTTAATAACAGATTTGCACTTTCAATTCACAATTGAGCTTGGCTCTTCATAGTCTCTATGATACGTTCAATTGTTTAAATTGCTGAGAAACATGATCCCAAATTCTACCACGACTGGAACATTTGTCTTGAAAAAATCCCACGAGGAACACAGAATGTGCACGCAATAGATGACAAAAATTCACGTGTGATAAATATTCCTGTGATGCAATAAAAAAGTCCTCTTCTGCAGTTGATTGTTTGAAGTTTTAGGAACGTGTGTCAGAATGATTAACTCCTCTCGTAGTTTAAAGTAGAATGTTGACCTGTAAGAAGTACGGCTTATATGATGAAAATAAGGATCGAGGATAAAGGAACAAGGACTCCATGCAAGGTAAAATTTATCTTTATCCGGTCATATTTCGTTTAATAAAAATGTAAATAAAATTCGCGTGAAAAATAAATTGATGACTTTTTTTAACAAAGAAAAAAAGTTTGATGTCAATATTAAGAAATGTAAAAATTATATATAGATTCAAACATGTTTTTTGTCAAAGATGGGATTCAATTTTCTAAAATAAATAAACCGTCTAAATCGCGTTTAAATTCAAATTAAATCCTATACTATTTGCATCAATCACAATCAGGTGCCAAGGGCTCGTCAAATCATTCAAGTCAAAAGGAAGTTGGGAAAGTTTTATCCTTTGCAAAGGTAACGTGAAAAAAGAAATTATTTTCTAGGGCTACGACGACGTCGTGTATCTCGATTTCGTTCAGCTCGTCTCATTTCTTCTAATCTGCGAGCATTTTCAGCCATGTGTTGTCTCCTCATTTCTTCTTTTATTATAATCTAAGAGATTAGAAATTATTAATACGATTTTTTTCGCACATATCTTTACATCGTTGTTAATTACGATAAAAATAATTGATGTATGTAATACATTATTTATTTACCTGTTCGTTGGTTAATGGCAACCAATATATACAAGGGGTTGATTTAGTTTTTCTGAAAAGATCATCTAAGAGCTTAGCAGTAGGAGGATCCTCTTCTTTCTTCTTGAATTTTCGCGCAGGAGCTGGCAGTACTTCAAGTACAGGACTCCTACTCCTTTGCCTTTTCTTTTTTTCAAATTCTTTCCGATCCTTTTCTTTTTCTTTTACGTGCAATCCGTCTTCTTTTCCTAAATCCCATTCTCGTATTACTGTAATCTATAAATAAATTATATAGTAAATTACCTTTTTATCAGACCAATATTCAATCACACTATATTATTTTATTAATGAATATGTATATAGTATGTACCACAGTAGGCCTGTCTTCACGCGTCCAATGATCCTGTTGCCATAAATCTGATGCTAGCAAAGGTTCAGCTTTTCTTAGAATTGGTTGTTCTTTTGACGTCTCTCTTGCATTTTCCATATCTTCCTTTGTAGCATATTCTACTATAAGCTTTTTTGGATTCGACACTGGCCAAGAAACACCGTGTAACGCTTGCCTCGTTTCGAACGCTTGATCTTCATTTGCATACTGAAATTAAATTGTTTAATTAATAAATTAATTAATAATTATCACGGTATGCAATAAAATGCTATAATAATTAATAATAAACTATATAAAGAAAGATAACTAATAATATATACCTCTACAAAACATTTGGATTTTATTCTGTCCATCCAGAAGCCATTTTCTACAATTGTACCTGTACGAGATAAAAGTTCTTTGATTTGGTTCAAAGTAAATGGACGAACCAAATTTTTTATTAATAAAATATTTGTCGCTTGCGCTTCGGGTGGACTAGGTGATTTCGGCCGAGGTGTTTCTTTAACGACTGTTATTTTTCTTCTTGCTATAGTAAACAATTAATATTAAATAATTTATTGTTAAATCAATTTTTTTAAGAGATTTGGTTAGATTAAAGAAATAATTGTACCTATGTGATTGTCTAGCTTGGAATCTCCTTTCTTGGCAGTATCATTTTTCAAGGCAGAATCGTTCTTTTCTTTATGATTGCCAATATCGTTTTTACTTTTGTGATGTACCTTTTCATCATCTTCATCTTTTGTAAGCTTTAGTTCATTTACAGACAAAGGTTTAGCACCTGGTACTAAAGCCTGATAACACAATATTAATATATATGTTTATGTTGTATTATTATCAATACGTTATAATCATGTAAATATTCTAGTTTGTAAAAATATACCTTTAAAGAATCTGTTGAAATTGAAAACGCTGGTTCAACGTCTGTTGACGTTGTTACACCCCACCGTCGTCTTTTAGTGGCACATTTTTGGTCTGGTTGTTCATTGTCAGCATGATTTTCCTAAAATATATAATTAAGTCTGTAACAATTACTATACTTAAAGCCATATATTTTAGAATATCTTTTTGCAAACCTTATTTTGACTTGTTTCATTGACTGTAGGTTTTTTAGGCGAGGTTTCTTGTTTTTTTACTTCTGAATCTGTTGTTAATCGTGTTGAACTATAAAAACAAAAAATATACAACGTAATACCATTCTCGAGATTTATAAGCTTATCTTATCTGAATAACAAATGTACTTACAAAGATCTTTTTAAACTAACTTTTGCTGGTTTTGCTGAAGCTAATGATACATTTAGATCATCTGATTTTTCATTAATTTCAAGAATATCTTCTTTTTCTATATTATTATCAGATAAATCAATTTCACGTTTATTAGTAGAAGCAGAATTCTCTTCACGCGATAGATTTCCACCTTTTTTATCTTTTCTACTTTTCTTTGTACTTTTGTCACCATTAGCACTAGCTTCATTTTTGTGACCTTTCTTACTTTTAGTTTTACTTTGTTCATCACCTGATTCAGGAGTAGAAGACTCACGATATTTATCATGATGTTTTCGTCGTGAATGTGCCTTTTTTGCAGATTGTGTATCTGATTCAACTTGTGATTCAGGACTTATTTTATCTGGCTCTTCTTTAATTTCTCCCTCTTCTTCTTCTTCCTCTTCTTGAATTTTAGAACTACTTTGTGTTTCTACAAAACTAGTATCAATAGTTTCATTTTTTTCTTCAGATAGAGGAGTTTCTTGTTCAGATATATCTTGTGTGGGTGCCCTTTCCTCTTCACACTGTGCAACCGTGACAACAGTTGACTCTTGTTGACTTTGAACATTTTCATTTGTACAAATTGTTTCACTAAAACTTTCATTATTCAAACTACATTCAACAATATTTGACTCTATAATTTGTTGAGACTCTGTGATAGGTAAATCACAATAATTTGGATCATTTGAATTGGAATTCTCTTGCGAATTCTCTTGATAATTTTCTTGATTAATCTGTTGATTATTTTCTTGATAATTTTCTTGATAATTATCAATTTGTTGATCGTTGGATGGGTCTCCCGATGTAAAGTCTGCAACATTATTCCCAAAATCTGGAGACTGATTCAAATATGAATTATCACCCTGTAAATTTGTTGGTAGACTTGCAGACTCGCTGTCCTCATAAATTGGTTCAGACAAATTTATTGTAGTAGTTTCAGGCAGGTTCTCCTTGAAATCTGCTAGGTGATCTATGTTTGTTTTATCATCAGACAAGTTGGCTGAAGTGGTTTCAGGCAGGTTCTCCTTGTAATCACTTACCTCTTGGTTGGAGTCCTGACCTGGAAGCAAGGAAGAGGTATCATCGTCCTGTACGCTAATAGTTATCTTCTCAGAGGATACTAATGGCTCATCGATCGAATCAGCCTCCTCCATGCCTCCTTCGCCACTATCTGGCCACTTGTTTGATTTTTTTCTACTTAAAGGACTGTCTGATGCTTCTGAAATATTACGTTGTCTACACAGCTTAAGCTTCTGTATTTCTCCAGGTGAAGCATCTGCTCTTGCAACCTTCCATACCGACCCATTATCCTCTTCATCTCCTCCAAGTACAGACTTAATAAGTTCACTGGAAGAAACACCCTTCTCCACATCCTCGTTAAAATTTTCAGGCTCCTCCGTTTGATACTGTGGTTCCCCCTCGTCATCAGCATAGGGATTGCTCGATACATTGTCATCCACAGGCTCCCTTTCCGGTGATGTTGATGGTGATGCTCTACCTCTCCTACGAGTTGTTCTCCTGGTTGGTTTCTCAATTTTCTTTTCTGGAGAGCCTTTAGCCTTGTTTCTCTCACTTTTTCGTCTCATGCCTAGAATTAAACAAAATGTTAACAAATTATTAAAAATACTTATATGCGTTATGCAATGTCTTAAACATGTGCTTCTGAAGAAAATTATAAACATATTATTATTTATTGCTTAACCGATAATTATATAATAACTATATCGTTTGGTACAACGCTATCATAATATACGAGGGTATAAAATTGAGGACGAACGCTCGTTTCGCTCGATAGGTTAATTGAATCGCGCAATGTAGCATATACACGATTTACATGGAGACTTGAATATCTTTAATTTTACGAGTGACGATCACACATCAAGCACATAGATAGCCGCGTGAAAACAAAAATAGAATTATTCACTTACTTGCAATAAAAATTTGTAAATAATTGTAGTCACGATCTCACGCTCCCAGAAATGCCTCAATAATTAATTTTCATCTAAAAACCGCTGCAGAATAAGCTCGAACAATATATGTAAGTGCAACGACGCTATTAAATAGACCACCGCAAATTTTCTCTCTCGCTCGATAAGTCATAGACTTGTCACTTCACATACTCGATACTGAACTTTCGACTTCAAAACAGCACAACATCTAATCGTGACGCCCCCTTGCGTTGTTGTTCAGAATGTGTATATATATATATAGATATATATGAAGGTATTATATAGTTTAACCTGAAAAATAAAAAAACGGAGAAAATTGGCACATGAGCAAGTTAGGTACCTCCATATAAAAATATATTAAGTTGTAGTATTTCTCTGTTATGAACACATGCGTGATATTACTGGAAAAATCATTGAAATTGAGACATTGTCAAGTAAGATGGATAAATACAACAAGAAAACAAACACCTGCTGAGTATTGTTTAAATTTAGTGAAGTGAGTAATTTTATATAAAATTAAATATAAATAATGTTAATTAAATTGTTGGATATTTTGCAGGAACAATGATTATGAGAGTTTTTTGTGTACATTACTTTTACCAAGTGACATACGTGCCACTGCATTTGCTATTCGAGCCTTTAATACAGAAGTAGCATTAGTTGAAGATCAAGTAAGAGATCCCAAAATTGGATTGATCAGATTAAAGTTTTGGGAGGAAACTTTAACTAACATTTATTATAACAAACCTCCAGCTAATCCTACAGCTTTAGAACTTCACAGAGTAAGTTACAATGTGTAAGATATAGTCTTAATTTTTAATGTTTATAAGATATATAATATATTTTTCCAGATATTGCAAAGGCAAAAATTATCCAAACATTATTTTAAACGTTTAATTGATGCTCGATTTAATAAACTTAATAATTCAATATTTATTAATTTAGAAGCATTAGAGAAATATACTGATTATACAGTATCATCGGTATATTATTTGCTTCTAGAAGCACAAGGAATAAAAGATGTGAATACAGATCACTTTGCTAGTCACTTAGGTAAAGCTCATGGTATTGCTAATATTGTTCGTTCAGTGCCCTATAATGCTCAAAGAAGAAATATTGCTTTACCTCAAGATATTTTAATGAAACATAGCATTTCAGCTGAATCTATTATTCAGAGACAAAATAATAAAAAACTAAAAGATGTTATATTTGATGTCTCATCGAGAGCTAAGCAACATTTAGATAAGGTTGTTAAAAATGAAATTACTAAAAATAAAAATTGATAATGTGCAATAATTAAAATTAAAATTGGTTGTTTCAGGCAATATCTTTAAAAAGTCAAATTAAAAAAGAGTCAAAAGTGATTTTTTTACCAGCAATAATTGTAGAAAATTACCTAAACAAATTACAGAACTTAGACTTTGATGTTTTCCATACTAAATTACAAAAAAGAGACAGCCTTCTTCCATTAAAACTATATTGGAGGAAATCGCATTGGTAAAATTATTAAAATATTTGTATTCAAGTATTCCTATAGGTCAAATATACATATTTAAAAAATGAGTGCACATCATATCTATCTAAATTTTAGAGTTTATGGTTGACCGAGTCGACTTAACCTGCTATTATAGCGTGAAATGTAAATATATATAATATTGGTATTAAAAATGTACAGAAAACGAATGAAATCACCTTTCTCGTATTTTCAACTTCTCGACAATCAAAAAAACCTCGTAAAGAGAAAAATGTAACAATAATCAAGAAATCATATCGATAACTTAACGTATTACGTGCGTTAACCGATATTCGTCGAACGAGAAATAATCATCCATTTCAACGTTTGCTGTCATGGCGGCGATTCCTTTATACGACTCGACAATTTGTCGTTTATGCGCTGAGGACAACGACAACGGTGAAATGTTATTTACCAATAACTCCAAGGAAACAGAACTGAGCGCGATGGTCAATCGTTATTTGCCGCTCAAGGTACTTATATCCAGCGAAAAATGAGATGATTTAAAAACTAATATTCTAAAAACAAGTCTTGAACTTGACTTCCTTATCCTTTGCAATATGGAGGCTCCACTGATTTCGGTCCCAATCATAATCAAGCGCAAATCCTACCTACCTACTGCATGGATCAAATCATTTTTGTAAATTTGTCGACGGCGCGGAAATTCTAGGACCACAAAACTGAAATGATCCACATACCGTCAAATATATATATGACATATACCACAATGTTTTGTTTTATTCATGACAATGATGTAATTTTTTGAAAATCAAATATACACATTGTTTATTTCATATAAATATCAAATTAACAATTGTATACAAAGAAATTGCATATGTAAAAATAAATAATTATTTTTATATAGATTCATTGATTGTTCCATATAATTTTCAAATTAAGAAATAGTTTTATGCTTTCTCTTTTGTAATAATTGAAGCGTAATCTCAAATATCAATTATATCATTATGCGTTGATAATTTAATTTGACACTTTCTTAAAAATATTTTAATTTGTAGGTTCATGATGATGGTAAATTACCTCGTACAATCTGTCCAGGATGTAATATTCAATTAGAAGCAACTGTACAATTTTTTGAATTGCTTATTAATGGACAAAGAAAAATTAGAGAAATGTGGAAACAACAAATTGAACTTGAACGTAAATGCGAAAGGGATCGCATAAAACAAAAAAACATTAATTTAACTTTAGAAATTGAGGGGAGTTCAATAGCAGAACCTAATGAACAACAAATTATTATTAATGGTGAGATTTGTAGATGTAAGAATTTGAAATTAATATTTATTCGATCAATTTTAAAGAATTTTATATTTTTTAGTAATGCCAGATGGAACAATGTATGCTGCTGAACATGATATAAGTTTACAAATGGATGGATTGGATAAACCTAAAAGAAAACGAGGTCGTCCTCCAAAAGGATCTTTAGATGAAGAATCAAAAGTAATAATTAATGATTTAAACTAATAAAAAACTTATGTTTTAAGATAACATTCTTCATATTCTCTTTATTTGTTACTTTTCATTAGGAAACGGAAAAAGATGATAGTGGTGAATTAATTAGTGCAGAAGAAGAAGAAGATAAACAAGAGGAAGAACTTGAGGGAGATATGAGGCGGAAAAGAAAACGTAAAGTTCCTAGGAGGTAATATTAATAGAAATTATTAATTAAAATTGTATTAAAATTTAACAGATAGTTTAAATAATCATCATTTACACAGATACATGGAATCAGTTCAAGGTAAAGAGTTAGAAAAAATATTTAAAGATGAAGGAGTTGCTGATGAGGACGATTTGCATGCAAAATATGAAACAGTAGAACATTTACATGGAACAGGTATTGATAGTAGCAATAGCGATACAGGTAATCATTTTGTTTTGTTTTTATATATGTTATAAATAGCACTCTTAATTTTAACAAATATTTTTTATGTGCAGAAGTTATTGGTCACTTGGAATCTATAGAAGGAAAAAATTTAGGTGAATTAGTTGTAGTAAATAGAAACAAAATACGTTCAAAATCGAAAATTCCAAAATCAAAAATAAAAAAGAAACACAAATTTTATTGTTCTTATTGTGGTAAAGGGTTTCCACAACGTAGTAAATATATTATTCACAAAAGTTTACATAAAACAACAAAATATGAATGTACAGATTGTCAAAATCAATTCTCTACCAAAGATAATTTAGCATTACATCATAAATCAACAGGTCACAGCGGAGAAAACATAATAGAATTATATGATTCAGAAAAAGATAATACAATCGATTCTAATAAGTCTATTAACATAGAGATAGTAAATGGTGATAAACCAAATCTTATAACTACAGATCCATCTGCTTTGCCTAATGAAGCTAGTTTGAATGTTGTAGAAGACAACGAAATTGAAAATAATAAGACTGACAGTCACGTAGATCCATTAGGTGAATGTTCTGAAGATGCAGAATCTAAAGAAATTGGCAATTCATTTAAATGTCATAATTGTAATAAACATTTTCAAACAAAAGAAAAATTAGACACTCATATAAAAGTAGTGCATCAAGGCGAAAAACCTTTTGTATGTGATGTATGTCAAAAAGCCTTTGCTTATGAGTCTAGTTTAAAAGGTCATAAGGAGATTGTTCACGAGGTAAAGTTGCAATTAAATATTAGTTTAAAAATTACAATATTTATTATATACACTAATGTCAATAACTCTACAAAATATTTATTTAGCATCCCAAAACGGATAAAGGATTTCCATGTGATATATGTGGAAAAATTCTGAACCATCCAAGTTCAGTAATGTATCATAAATTAACTGAACATAATAATGGTCGACGTTTTGTATGTAATAAGTGTGGAAAAAGTTTCAAGCACAAGCAACTTTTACAGCGACATCAACTTGTTCATTCAGAAGACAGGCCATACCCATGCAAATCATGTGATGCATCATTTAAAACTAAAGCTAATTTATTAAATCATCAATCAACTCATACAGGAGAGAAGAAACACTATTGTGAATTATGTGATCATAAATTTGCACATAAAACTAGTCTTACATTACATTATCGGTATCTATACAGACATAAAAATATTTTATATTAGAAATATCTCTAAAAATTCATATTAATTAATTAAAAATATTAATTTCAGAACACACACAGGTCAAAAACCATATAAGTGCGAGGTATGCTCCAAAAGTTTTTCTCAAAATGGTAATTTACAAGAACATATGAGGATCCATACAGGAGAGAAACCTTATTGTTGTGATCATTGTGGTCGTAAATTTACAACATCGTCACAATTTAAATTGCATGTTAAACGTCATACTGGCGAGAGACCGTGGAAATGTGAATTTTGTGCAAAATCATTTTTACATAAAGATACTTGGAAATGTCACGTTCGACGACACACAGGTGAACGTCCATTCCAATGTGCATATTGTAATCGTGGTTTTACAGAACAATGGGCACTAAAAAAACATCTACGGCTTCATACAGGTAAACATTTCATTGAGCATTTAATCGCCTTTAAATAATTATGCATTATTGAAAAAAACATTTTGTAGGAGAAAAACCATACAGTTGTGAAATCTGCGGGAAAGCTTTTGCAGACTGTTCTAATTTGACTAAACATAAAAAGGTAATAAAAGCAATTATCAGTTATTATTAAAACAATAAATCAAAAATACTTATATTATATATTAAAGGTCCATAAACCTCAAGACACTGATCTGGCAGAAGGTGCAGTTGAAGAAGTTTGGCAAATTCTACCAAATTCACACGCAGAAAACGTAGTTCCAATAAACGCACCTAGAGTTATAACAACCGATGAAGTTTCTGAAGATGGAATGTCACAGATTATATATGTTGCTTATCAAGATCCAGATCATTCAAATGAATCAACAACATTACAATTTGGTAATTCGTACTTTTTTTTTAACTCTTTTTAGTAATATTT
Source organism: Theocolax elegans (assembly GCA_026168455.1). Classification (NCBI taxonomy): domain Eukaryota; kingdom Metazoa; phylum Arthropoda; class Insecta; order Hymenoptera; family Cerocephalidae; genus Theocolax; species Theocolax elegans. Next base: position 16,672,313 of record CM047426.1, on the reverse strand, counting down.
TCAATTAAATTTTCATTTATTGTAGATAAAGAAAGTATTCTGACTGATCAAAGTGCAGCAGTAACTAATGAGAATGAAGTTCCAATGAATTTAGAATTTCCTTCAGATTCTGATTTACAATTACAAGTATATTTTTAATACAACACATACATAATAATATAATTCTCATAACTGGCAAATAATAAATGAAATGCAAATTTTTATTCTTGTGACAGATAACAGATGAATCTGGAAACACAATTCCATTGTCACTACAACAAGCAAGACAGTTACTGACCCAAGGACATTTTATTAATCAATCAACTGAAAACCAAACAATTAGAATACAAGATGTTCAAGGAAATTTAGGAATTAATTCTGATATTCATATACCAGTATCATTAAAAGAAAAAGCTTTAACGAAAAATCCTGCACCATCAACAATTCAAACAGATGCTGAAGCAATAGTAAAAGTTCTAGAGGTATATTATAACAAAGTATATTGTTGTATGAATAAAGTTATTCATAATGTTTATATTGTAAATTTTATCTATATGTTAAAAAACTGTGAATATCAGATATACATTATGTATTACTTTTAAAAAAAACAAATTATCTGTAATATTAAAAAAAATAAAACAAAAAGTGTTAAATATATAATAATGGAATATATATATATAATTAGTCATCAATATTTAATAATATTTTAGGATGAAGATACCGATGCAACAACTGTAGCAGCAATCAATCAAATGAATGCAGAAGACAGAATGGAATTAAATGCTGGTCAACAAACTATAGAATTTATCACTCAGGATGGACAAAAAGTACGATTAGTAGCTTCTCTTAATGTTGATCAGTTACAGTTAGCTTCAGAGTACCTGACTATTGTCTAAGCAAATTTTTAGCAATGTTATGCTATACAGATTATTTAATATTTTGTGATAGTTTTGAGACATTTTATTTTATATGTATATTAATAATTATTATATTAAGTAATGTATAAATATGTACATTTTTCACTATAGTTTAATACAAAATTAATTACTATATGATAAGAAATGTTAAAAACAAATTATTGATTTTATTAGAAATGAAAAAATTTACTGTAACACATTCTTGTTTCATTTTTACATATTTATAAAGCTACAAAAATTCGTTTATGTAGTTAAAATTTAACGTATATTTAATTTAATGAGTATAAACATTGTAAATATAATATTTGCACTTTGTAAATATTCACAATCGTATCTGCTTTGGAAATAATTATTACCCCTTCACTTTATGTATTTCGTAATTGAAGATAATACTATGATACATCATATTAAACATTAGCTAATAAAACATTTGACAGAATCTATTTCAAAATATAAATAAAAAAGTAACAAAAATTAATACAACACTACTATTTAGTGTGACGCTTTAAGCAATTGTGTACATTTAAACAGATGTATAGAGCTTAAATGTTTATAATTAATTTTATATAATTGTATAGATACTTAAATTTAATTTGAAAAATCAGTTTCATAAATACCGCACATTAATAAACTACATATAATAAGCTGATTTTCAATTCTTTTTCCAAATAACAATTAAATTTGGAATAAGATAATATTGGCAGCACAATGATTTGTTAAAGTTACATTACAATATAGAAATCAAATTTTGCTGCTTTAACTTTTATGTGAATTCTTACACATTAATGGAGTGTACATAAAGTACTAGGTTTATGTCACAGATATGGCTTATAACCTTTACCCAGAATACTTAGTTATTACTAAGCAATATTTTTTATGAAATTTGTAATAGAGCTTTGTCAATATTTCTCTTCTTTTTAAATTTTATATATTGTATAACTCTTATATTTATATATTCTATGTATATTATTAATTTCAATATAAAAATTAAATTTTCTAGTAAATCTTAAAATATAAGTAATTAATATTATTTGAAAAATTATATTACAATTGACAAATGCATTTACAAAATTCATAAAATTGACGAGATTTTATACGAACTTGTTTATAAAAAAAGGACATTTATATAAACCACACTTAGCTTGAACTAGTTAGTGTAACATTCTGAGTATAATCATATTCAATTGTTGGTATAACCGATTGCACAAACTTTAAGAATATAATAAGATACATATGTACTCCTAATTCCCTACCACCCTCCATAACAGTTTCTATAATTTTTTTCATAACTTCAGCATGCCTGTAAAGAAATTATATTTTTTATATAATTAAAAAATATTTTACTAATAATGCATATAAAATAAGCACTAATATTACCTGCAAGGATGAACAGACGCCATAGGGGGTCCAGGCATGTGGGGATGTGTTTCCATTGTAACAGTTTTTTTTGCATGATCTTGACTAACATCTTCATACATTTCCTCAACAGTTAAAGGTTTTCTATTCTAAATACATGAAATCATTATTAGTAAATGTTTGAAAAGAATATTTTATATATTGTACTGTACTTGTACTGTATTTATTTTGTATTTTGTACTTATACTTTATTAAATATAATGCTGGAAACTTACTTCATCATATCCAAACAACCATAAACGTGGAGTTTGGTAATATTTATCATAGGTAATGTGTAAATCATAGGTACGTGTTCTTATAATTTCACCCTCTGAGAATATTTCCTGTTTTTCTTTTGTCTGTTTTTTTGATGTATCTGTTGTGTACTAATAACATGATATTAAGCATTAAGATATATCTAAGAAAAATAATTTGGAATAAATATATTGTAACTTACTTTATCTTGCTCATCAAGCATGCCACTAACTTCAAAAGCTTCCATATCAGCTGCTTCTTCATCATCCTCATCATCTTCCGTATCACCTGCTAAATTTGCAACAGCAGATGGTTGTGTTTCCTCTAATGTCATTTCAGATACTTTTTCTTCAACACCTCCAAGATTCAAATCATAATGATGAGTATCTACCCAACCACCTTCTGGATCATCAGCTTCTATAATTTGCTCTTGGTCGTCACAGTATTCTATCTACAATTATATTTAAATATTAACATAACCATAAAATGAACAATATGTAAGGAAAAGCGGAGTAATATTTAAATTTTACCTGTTTACATCTGCGAGTGCAAGGAACATTACGAGTGAGTAAAAATTGTTTGTCCTTTGGTAAATATGGTTTAGCTCTATCTACATCTCCAACAGCCCATTGCCAAGTGGGACAATGATGTACAAGATGTTCACCAGCAGCTACAAATTCTTCAGGTGTTAATACTCCAGTTTCCCTAAATTTACTTTCCTGCATAAAGAAATAATATATAAATTAACACTTTTTAAATATAAGATAATCTAAATGATCAACTGTCAGACAGAACATCAACAGTTACCATCCGTAAGTAAACGTATTATTATCAAAACGTAAAGAACATAAATAAAAATATGAAATAAAAAAAATAAGCGATTAAATTAACAATAATTCAAACCTTTAAAACTGGGGTTAGATATTCAGCAACGCTCAGAGCGGTGCCCTTTACAGAATTGATGACACTTTGCATTATAACAATATATTTTTATGTAACTAGCTTGCTTTCAAAAGTACTTAGTGCGATTTAAGATCTTATATCGCGTGCCGTATACACAGCATCCGATTCCAATTGTATACACAGTGACTATATAACACGGTTCAATTTTTTTATGCACCTGCACACATATGTAGAATGTATAAACCTATCCTATAACATAACAGCTTTTCTGGTTGGTTTATTGGTTATATGGCACTTGATTTACATTCTATACATGACACGAGAGTACAGACGCATGCGCCAATATTTAGGTATATACCTTAGAAAATTTGGAGTAAATGTGACTCTATACGTTACTTTTCAGATGATCTGTTTCTCTTTTTTTAATAGACTGTTCCGTCTACCATCGACGTCATTGTTATCATTCCCATTATGTACCGAAATTATCATGAATTGCTTTTGCATGTATAATTTTATAATAATAATTTTATTCGTGCGGCAGGCGGCTCACACTCAACGTTATTCAAATTTTTTTATTTTGTACAAAAATATTTTACTAATATTTTAATATAATACCTATAAGTTAATAAACTATTTATGTAATTATATTTTATATTAATAAAACAATATTTATTTTTTTGTTAAAAAATTATAAATATATATTTAATATGTAATACATTTTTTATACAAGTTACTTATATATTACAATTTAATTCTCTTTGCTTTATTGCAATATAAATCATCCTTAAGATCATTATCTTTTTCATTATTAGAAATTTTTAATGTAACTCTTCCGCAACGACGTCCTTCTGTAAATAATATTCAAAGTTTATGTATATTACTATAATATAATTTAATAATAGATTAATTTATTAAGTACAACTGTATAAAGTAAAAAGAAATAGAAATCAATTGAAATAAACAGATTTGTGTTGTTTTACCTCCTCTTAAAAGTACACGATGTGCCTGTTGAAGTATTGCAAATTTTGCTTTTGTCTCATTCAACCCTAATAGTCTGGATCTATATTTATTATACAGAAGTCAAAGAAAATTAATTTTCAATGTTGTAATATTAAGATTAATATGATTTTTAAAAGGATACAAATTAATTATATCATATGGATTTCTAATTAACAATGCATCACTTGCTCCACTGGATATTACTACATTCTATTAACAAAAAATAAGTAATTCATTAAAAATTATATTATTACTGATAAAATATTAAATTAATACTTACCCTACTTTTGCCAAAAGTAAATAGTAAATGCGAAAAATGAATAGCAAATCGTCTAGATGTATTATTTATAATATCAGAATATTGTATTTCAAAGTGAGTTCCTTTTTCTATTGCTTGTAAATAAAGTTTTCTAGTTAATTTTAATCTACAAGCTCCTGACTTAATAGAAATTATATCTGCATTTAATTGTGCACATGCAAACTAAAAAAAAATGTTGAGTTTTCATAATTGTGTTAATTTATCTTAATTTAATTAATTTAATTTGTAATATTTTCATGAAGAATATACTTGCAAGGCAGCTTGACTTTTTGGAACAATAGCATATAAATTATATTTTTTCAAAATTGGTAACTGATTCTGTAAGATTTTAAGAAAAAAAAATTTTAATATAATGTAAGTAGGCAATAACAAATTTGTAAAATAATTAATACAAACTAAAGAATGAGTTTTTGCTGGGTCTGAAAAAGAGAATGTGATTCTATTTAAAATGTTGAGTTTTCCATTGAATTCTTTTACCATATCTTGAACATCTATTGGTTCTGGTACAGAAGATACAATGGTATCATTTTCATTTGATTTTTTTCGTTTCTTCTTTTCACTGTCAAATACATTTTCATCAACATTTTGATTTAAAACAACGGTTTTGTAGCCAACTGTTGATTTCAAGTAAAATGATTTATTGAATATTAATTAATTAATATTTCCATATAATATGATTATTACCTTCTTGTAATTTAATTAAAGTTTCTTTTATAATTTGTTTATTTTCAGGTAAATCAACACATAAATCACAAAATCCATAATCCATCTCGTTTATCAATGAATAATATAAACATAACCTATTATACTTAAATGGAGCCTTTTAAACTTATTTATAAATAGTAATTTAATTTAATAAAGTGATAGTTTTTGCATTATAGTTTTAAAAATCGTTAGTTTCGTTATAAAAAAATACAAAAAAACTAAATATATTAAAAAACATGTGACATTATGTAGTTTATAAATGACCATTTGTTAATTGACCACGGTTTGAGACGGTCGGTATGTGTCACACACAATGATGTTTACATTTCAGCATTATACATACGCATGATCAATATAAGTATATATATTGATTAATGATTTAAGATAATTACATAATATAAAGTATGTAAAAAAATGATTCTTTAATTTACTGAAGAAACTATAATATACGATGTAAATAAATATTTAATGTTTTTATGTTTGCTTTATATTTTATAATTATATTTTTAAAATAAGAAATTAAAATTATAATCACCCACATTGATAATATTTAAATAACACGATTTATTGACGTATTAATGTTTAATATCGCTAGTGTACAAATGTAACTAAATTATAATTACTTTCACACTGGTGAAAAAATATTATCCTTCATAATAAAAAATCATTAATATGAAACAAATATTAAAGTCTAATTTAATGAAAAAACATTTTTGTTTAGAGAGCAGTAATAACTCATACAAACACATAATTTTCATCAACTTTCTAACTGAAAGCAATACCAAACTGACTCTTGTCACATAAAATTATTAAAAATCATTATTGAAATTTTTTCTACTTTGTATATATTTTAACAGGATATTGTAATTACAAGAAAATGTGAAAAAATAAAAGCTATTAATTAGGCCCATTCCTGATTACAGTAAAGTGTTGCTGATGTATTATATTTTGTAAAGTAAATAATTTATATACAATTTATATTTTCTTTAATGCTATAAATAATAATAATAATAATAACAGTACAATAATTTTCCATTTAAAATTTAGTATTATAGTAGATAAAGCACATCTCGACAATGGCATTAAAGTATTTGTAAATACATTTTATAACGTTCATACAAATGTTCATTTTTACTATGTATTTATTATCGATCTATTCGAGAATTATTAGACACTACATCCTTTGTGTATGATCTAATGTTTTATATTTTTGGATTTATCTATAGTAGCGATTAATTTCGCAATTATTTTTACAAAATGTATTATTTGTGAAAAATCATTTTTCACAAAACGCGTAATCGGGCCTCATCGTTTTACACTTTTTGTTCCCGCCTTTTACATTCTAAACATAGTGCACAGAGGAATGAAATAAATTTTTTCTTGCTTGATTTTGCACTTCATTGCCAAAAATCAAGCTATTTTTATAACACAATGAGGATAAATTATTCAATAATTTATCCAACAATTAATTATTTATATAATAATAAATTTATTTTTTTCATTGTGGCAAAATGAGTTTAAAAAGTCACTTCTTAAAAAAGTAATTTGTTAATAAATTTGATTTCGTATAATTAGGCTTTTTTTACGAAATGAATACTACATGCCCAAATCATTTAATGATTATTTGCAAAGCTTAGTAAGCTTATCAATTAGTATATTATTGTTTAAGGAAAAATTATGAATTATGTAAATATCATGTACATGTATCCCCTGTAATATTTAAAAAAATTGTATTAAAATACTAGAAAGATAACAATGTATGATATATGTATCCTTTTACAATCATTTGCCAACTGAAAAAAAATATTCTGAATAATCACTTTGCCCTTATGTAAATACTTTTTTATCAAAGATTTGGACAGGACATAGCTTTCCTTGTTCTTATGTAAACCATATATGCATTATCAATATTAACGCATAAAAAGAGCCTATATACATATAAATAATGGCTTAACAAGAGCACGAGTCTTTTCCTCCTGGTTGCGCATTCAATACTCCTTGTAAATTAGTATGACCTGGTTGACTAGGGTTGTGCTGTACCCCTGATTCTGCTGCATTTAAATCCAAACTAAAATAATTATAAAACGTGTATAAATTTATTATAATGTAATCTTAATATTTTTAATATTATAATATTAGAAATAAACATACCGGCCATCTTGTATGCTTTGGAAAATCTTTTTTGCAGTTTCTAAGAAAGCCTCTTCTACATTATCTCCACTGAAATTATAATGAAAATATAAATATTATAAATTATAAATAAATATTTATCATTATTATGTATAATTAATGTAACAGTGAACAACATACGTTTTTGCACTAGCCTCTACAAACATCAGTCCATTTTCATCAGCAAATTGTTTTGCTTCTTCATAAGTAACATCTCTTTGATCATCCAAATCACTTTTGTTTCCAATCAAAAATATGACCTGTAAGTTAAATCATGTTATAAATTATTTTAAAATGTATATAAAGAAAATACACCATTCTTGATATACATACAGTGCTTGGATTTGTGAGATTTCTTGTATCTGTTAACCAACTGCTAAGATGATTGTAAGTAGAACGTCTTGTAATATCATACACCATAAGAGCTCCAGCTGCACCACGATAGTAAGACCTATCAAACAATAAAATAAAAATATGCATTATAAAAACTTGAATATAAGAATGTTTTAGACTTTGAAAGCAAAAATGTAAAAATTAAATAATAATTCCGAAACAATGCTTCAATTGATTTATATGATATGGAAATTGTGTATATATTAAAAATTGCATTATAATAAAAAAAAATTAAAAATCTTAACATAGCTCCTTGCAATACCAAAGCAGTCTTACTCTCTTCGATATTTGATGTTTCTCACAATCTCTTATAAATAAATTATATAACCGATAGATATGCATTAAATTATACATGAGTAAGCTAATGTATATACAAAATGCCGATGATATACCTTGTTACCGCTCTAAATCGTTCTTGTCCAGCTGTATCCCAAATCTGTAGTTTTATTTTTTGACCAGCAACTTCGATAATCTTAGTCCCAAATTCTACGCCAATTGTATGAGGACAATCAGCCATAACTACAAATCAAATCCAAACAAACATTAATTCTTATAGTTAACACATATGTTCCAAAATAATCAGTATAAAAGTACTTACATTTTTTTTCTGTGAATTGATGTAGTAAACATGATTTACCTACACCCATATCACCTATAATGATATACTTGAAAATGTAAGAGTAATTGTACGGTCCTGCAGACATCTTGAACCTACAAATACAGATGAAAAGAAGTAATGTATCAATCTTATTGATAAGATCTAATCAATATTATAAATCATTTAAAAATAATAAAGAATTTCTTTTCCAACAATTTAGTAATGCTTCATTCTACTGACTCATTAAATTTACTTGTTAGATGATTTTATATTGATCATTTGCTACACATCCTTCTTACTTTCAAATAGGTATATACATCATACAAAAATAAATCTTATAAACTAATAAGTATCAGCTATAAGCTTGGGATGTAATACAATTATAAAGGTACATTAGTTAAATTACGAGACGTACGAAAAGTCGCATTATTACTAATCCTGGCAACAAAATTCCAGGCAAAGACAAAGACTAGATTACCTCGATGACGTTTACGTTTACGTTAAAACCGTGGAGAACCGTCTGATACATAAGAATCCTCGAAAGAGAGAGAGAGGGAGAGAGAGAGAGATACAGGGTGGGGAGTGAAGAAAATCAACAAAACATTCCGGGGTCTTCGACTTCGACATCGGGGTTGGGTTGACCCACTCGAAAGAGATGATAAATAGTCAAAGTAGACATCGAGGATTAATAATGGAAAAAATAAAGGGGACAGGAGGACGCTTCGGGTGTATGTGTCAACGGGAGAGTCCAGGCCAGGGAGGGGTATGAAAAGGGGGGTACTGGTATAGTGATATAGAAGTTACCTTAGCTCCTGTGTCCAGAAAATGAAAAAATGAGGAGGACAAGTTCCCCGATGGGGGGGACTATAGCGATTCTAGCCGGTGACAGCTCAGCACCCGTTCATCCGGACAACAGACACGAGACACGAGACACCTTCGAGTTCGACGCGACGAAACAATCCTTTTTGGCCTATGCGTATATATCCTCCTTCCCACTCTCTCACACGCCTCCTTAGCTATATAGTCGAAGTTAACACACACGCGCAATATGGCAGGGGGGTATGATCCCAGAGCGCTCGATGATGGCGGAGTGCGGACGAACGTCAAACCAATTGTCAAAATTCCATTTAGTTTGGATATTATTCGTAGTTCGTAGGTTGTCCAGTCTAAATACTACAACCAAATGTACACAAATACGATCGTTGTTCTATTATAGTTATTTTGCCACGTGGAACTGACAGAATACCAATTGCGACAGACCCTTATATATTTATCGTGCGTCACACCTCGACGCGGCAAATTCAAACTAAATGATCCATTGTCAAATTACCGCACATTTATTATCTGATTAATCGTGGATAACGTACACTCATTTCGTAAATTTCGATCGATCGATAGGTTAAACACTGCCATGCGACATACGCAATAATATAAATGAGAAAAAAAATATAAAATGTTATGGAATACAAATGTATATGGCGAACGGTGGGTTATCGGCGACTGCAGCGCTAAACCAATCGAAAAGTAGCACCCGGTTGTCCAAATACGCTTTATTGGATGGCGGCGTGCAACTTGCGAGGCACGGCACGGCGCACGTACCTAAGCTCGCTCTCTCTCTCTCTCACTCTGTATATATACATATATAGGTAGAGGTACAGTGGTACGAACGTCTATATATATATATATATATGAGTGGTTTGGAAGGAGAGGAGGGACAGGGAGCGATCAGCGATGGTAGCTCCGTAGAGCTCTCTCCGGTCCGCGGTACTGTAGTAACTCGGTCTCTCTCTCGTTCGCGGCGTTCACGTCATTTCCGCTTATCTCCGGGGGACGCACAATGGAAGGAAACGAGTCGACTGTGCGCGGATCGCCCTGGAATCAGTATTTGTAAACTTGTCATTATACAAATACAACTATGACCCGTGAATAGTGAATCGTAAGAGTTAACTTACGAATGTGTATATTATCGTTGATCGCGTGTGTCTAGTGACGATATATTAATATATACCTACATCCACATACATACGTACAACACATATACGTATACATATACATATATATATATACATTTACTCTATATATATATATGCCTCCACATACGTATATATAGATATACACACATACATGCACGTACACACATACACGCAGGGTGATATCATAAATTGTAACCCTCCGGCAAGAGCCTTTTTTTCTACGGAGAAACACGGATGTGCACTCCTTGGCAGTTTACGATAGCTAGAAAAAGGTAAGCGTGTGTACGTCTATCTACTCTGTACGTGTGTGTGGGTGAGAAAGCGCGTGCCTAGAGGACGCGCGAGCGAGTAATGTGTGTGCGCGCTTACATATATACTTACATACATACGTGCATACACCACAAGCAGCGCGCGCGCGCGCTCACGCCCGTGTGCGTACGACTGTGTGTGTGTGTGTGCGTGTGCGCGAATAAGTGTATATATGTATTTTTACAGCGGCGAAAGAGAGGGAGAGGTTAGACGGACGAAAAAAAGAGTCGAACGAACGGTAAAATATACGTATGCATATATATATGTACACGTACATGTAGAAAGAGAAAGATAGGGACAGACGGAGAGAGAGAGAGAAAGAGAGAGTGAGAGATTTCGGGTATCCCGGCGAGAGGCAGTGTAGGGTACACCGCGCCGGTGGTGATCGATAAGTTTTCGGAGTGTACTCTCCCTATCTCTCTTTCTCTCTCTATATATATATATATCTTTCGCGCTCTCTCTCTCTCTTGCTCATGTTCTATCTGTCTCTGTCTCTCTCTTTCTCTCCTCTCTCTTACTCCCTTGGTCCAGGGGCAGCGACAAAAAAACTCGGGAGAAAAGCGGACGGTCATGTGTCAACGTAACCTGCGGCGGCGGCGGCGGCGGCAGCAGCAACGCCGCCTCTTCGGTAATTAACCAAACAAAATGGACACCGAGATAACAATTGAGCGAAAAAGTCTCGAGGACGCTCCTTTTAAAAAGTGACTCACTCTCACAAACACCGTATAGGAGGAGGTGATGATTATTTTATTAAACCACGGCTATCGGTTATTACTTTCCTATACTCTCCAGACATTTCTCATTAATTTTCTCTTCCTTCGTTTGTTACTTTCAAAGACAATTCAATAATACTTGGGGAAACCTACTCGGTTTTTTTTTTCTTTTTTCTTTCTTTCGTTGCGTATTATTTTATTAAACGGCGAACGGGGTCAGGTGTACGTCTCCTCCCGCACACACGTATACGTTTCTCTCTCTCTCTCTGCCTCTTTGCCTCTCTTTCTCTTTCTTTCTCTTTTGCTTTCGAAGATCGTTCTGTTCGTTCCTTTTCTCTCTCTCTCTCTCTCTCTCTCTCTCTCTCTCTCTCGGTCTCGGAGCAGCTTCCGCGTTCTTTTCGAAAGTAACCTACTATTTTCGGAGTCGATTATCAACGGGGTGATTGGAGAATAAAACCAACACATACGTATATACGTATACGTATTACGATGCTTCGATCCTTTCAAATACGTTTTGTTCAAGTATGTTTCGTTAAAAATCGAGAAAACGCAAAGTCGTGTTGGTGCGTGCCCGTGTGATCATTAAAAATTGTGAAATGTTACAATTACTCCTTAATTACATAAGTAATTTGACAACGTTGAATTCTTGGGTCGTACATAGTTATTCTTGAAAGACTTGATGGTGAGGGAGTGCAACGATATATCTATATCTATATCTATATATGTATCTATATATATATATATATAAATTCGATATACGTATTATACGAAGGATGTGTAAATAACCTGTGTACCCGCGAGTATTATCTTAATATGCATTTAAAATAAACACAGATCGTCGATATACGTTGATTAAAATCGAAATTTTTGCACCAAAGTGATAATGTAAACATATCCAACCTTTTCTTTCTTTTTCTCGATAAACGTATAAATATCGTTCTCTACGTAAATATTTAAAAAAAAATGATGAATTTTCTAAGAAACGTATATATTTAAATATTGAAATGTCATATTTTTCGTATACGCATCATTTAAATGTCAATGCACTTGTATATGTATAACGTGTCCTTTTAAACATTATGAAAAGATCGGAATGGGTGTATGTGTGTATACGTGAAAGTCGAGGAGACCGAACAAATAATAAAAAAAAAGGCCAACAGAGTGCATACGTACGAAAATCGTGAAAACCTATATATACCTATACGTATGAATGTGTATGTGTATATGTATATATAGATATAGATATAGATATAGATATATAGACATTCAATGGCTTACGGCATTACGTTTTGCCTTTCATTCTGCGGTTCTCTCTCGCATAATACAGTGTATATGCGCGAGCGCAACGGTGCCCCGTGTGTATATACGCGAAGAATCACAGGACGCGATTGGTTAATCAAGTATCCTGCGACTCCGATGCCGCTCTATAAGGTAAAATCTGATTGGTTCTCTTTTCTGGTGTAATTTCGGCTCCGCCTCGGCACCGCCAATTGCTCGATCCGTCTTTCAGTTCGCGGACACGTCTAACGCCACTCTCGCGGATCTTAGTCGGTATATATATACATACGTACACGTACACGTACACGTACACACGTATATATGATACACACATATATATATATATATACATATATATATATATATATATATATATATATATATATATATATATATATATTTGGATAAATATACGCATGTATCTACCCGTGTGCATGATGGGGACTTTGAGTGTGTTATCCTCGTACATCTGCGCGTGTACGATGGATTCGTCGAGTGTGTGCATGTGCGCTCTCTCAACTTTTCGGCGTGAACGACCGCGAGAATTTTTGGTACGTGTCGCCCGATGCGCTCCTCGTCCTCTATTCTTCGCCTGACCGATTGCTCGCGCGCGCTCGGCTGCCTGCCTTCGTGTCTGTGTGTGTGTGTGTGCATCTGGCTCTGTGTACGTGTAAGTGCCCAGTGCCGTATCCTGATCGCGAGGTTCTACGAACCACGCTTGTATTTCGGAGTAGGCCCGGATTCTTACTTTACACCAATCTTTTACTTTTTTTTTCATTTCTGGGTTATGAGTTTTGTGGGGTCGTTGAATTCTTGAATATTACTCTTTTTTTGTGTGTGTAGGTTAAGAATGGTTATTTAGGTTGGTGTGTCCTATCGAGTGATTGTGTGTTCTTGGGACGATTTGCATTATATTTCAAATTTCCAGTTGAGTTTGGAGTATTGGTACGTTTTTTGAGTACTTTAACAAACTTACATTCGGACAAGCGAACTTGTACAGTAGTGTGTGAATGCGACACGATTGAAAGTGATTTTTTTCGTTAGCTATGCTTTGCAGTGTAATGCGATTTCACAATGTAGATTCTCTGCTCGATTCTCTATGTTTGATTTGACGAGTGAAACTTAAAAAATAAAAGAATGAGATAATTATATAAAAAAAAAAATTTTGGAGCATGAAAATTATTTCTTTAACTTTTGTTTCTATCCGAGGAAATGAACAAAATTAAATGCGTGATTTTTAAGATAATAAAACAACATTCAATTACTTTCTCTTAATAATTTTTCATAATTTCCTTTAAGGAAACTTCGTTTACCGGAAGTTTTATATTTTTCTGAAACATAAGCAATAATTAGAGAATTTCCATTGAAACGTTGCAATGTAAATTAAATAAATCGTTATGAGTTGATCAATATCGAATAAATATCCATTCAATATATAAGTAATAATTAACAATACATACTTTTTTTTAAACAAATTTTCTAATAATCAGTTATATTTTAGACAGTTAAAACGTAGGTATAAAAAAGTATTTTTTAAAAGCGGTATATCAATATTATCATTGTCGTTTATTACAAATTTTACTTACGAACAAACCAATAATCGAAAATGTATAAATAATTTAAAACTATAAAAGTATTTGTTTAATTATATTTAATTTTATGTTTGATTAAAAATGGCCTTTTTAAAAATAACTATTATTGAATACTTAATTTTATAGTTTAACTATAGTGCAACAGTTTAACTAGGTTATATTTTATTTCTTACGCAGTTATTCAATTTATTTCGATATTGCAAATTTTACGTCATTTAGAAGGATATGATATTGTAAAACTTTTCATAAAGAAACACAATTATAAACAACCCTTTTTTCATTATTTTTTATATAAGTTTTGGCAATAATTACTTAGTTTTCAAACTCTTATTAAAATTTCTATTACGACGATCCCGATATTAAAGACCTTAATTTACATTTAATTCGTTGAAGATTGCGAAATTATATATATATATATAGACTTCCACGCGAAGTCAACAATTCTTAACAAAGCTTGACAAGACTTAAAAAAAGGAGAATATACAGAAAGTATAAGACTTATTATTTCGTATATATACCCCTACATAGAGGGTCTTCATACTTGTTCCTTCCATTAGTCACTTATTACAATAACTTATTGTCAATTAGCCGTATGGATTTTTTATCATGCATTTCCTCTCGTATAACATACATAACAAGTACATTTTTAAGATTAAAATACGCTTACATATCACATCATTGCAAAGTGGGTCTACACGTCGATTACAAAAGTAAAAGAATTGAAATACAATAGTCACAAGTGCGGTACAATACCGCGGTTGTTCTGTACACACCGAAATCAATTGGTGAAGCAACTTTTAATATTTCGCACGAAATAATTAGACTAAAATGTATAGCAAACGTTCATTTTTCTTTTATAATACAATTAGCGTCTTTACGTAAACTCTCAATTTTCACATTGTATTTATACGTATTCCAATACTTACGAATTAGATTAAACACAGAACGAACAAGGCCTGTTTTACTTTTACTACAATGTAAAATTTCCTACACATAAAATGTCACATACGAATTTTTCATCCGTTTAACTATATACTCGATGCGTTTCACACTTTCTTGTACGTGTACGTCACATTTCGTCGTATGTGAGCGTTTTGTTTAACGACTATACGAGCAATGAATAAGTACCCAAGGCATTTTTTATCAACGCCACGCTTAATGAACTTACGTTATATTCTTGTTCAATTCGTTCTTAGCGAAATTGGCATTTACAAAATTAGAAAGTTAAGATTTTTCTTGTACAAAAATGTGCGTATTGAAAAAAAACATTGCGTACTATACGCTTGTGAGGGGACACATTAAAAATGATAACGAGGCCAATTTACGGAGACAATTTAAAATAAAGCAAGAAATTCTAAATTAGTTTGTTTTTTTTTTTAATATGCCTCATTATTTAATTAAAATAGCTTTTTTGGAGTAATTGGCATAGTTAACATTTCCATCATTTATCAATGAATATTGTTTGCAACGTCCATTAATGCATTACGTTATAGAGTACATAATCACGTTTTAGTAATCTAATTGCTACTCTTCTGTCAAGGGGCTACCCTCCGTTTATTTCTGTTTATTAATTCAATTATTTCAAAAATTCAGCCCATTTCCTATACATTTTGATCGTTATGTCGATTTAATAAAGAAAATGAAATTTCCATTTATTGTAGAAAAATCTTATTCTAATTGATGCTAAAAAGACGGGGTTTATAATATAAAAAAAAATATTTATTTTATAGACGTTTTTTAATCTTGTAAAAGTTACATCAAACTGTCAAATAATTGAAATTGGATATATTTATTTTTTAAATCAATCAATGTTCATTATAAAATTAAACAAACCACCAGGGAAACTTAATGTGATGATTATTAACCAATATTTTAAAAACTAAAATATTGTATGTAGTTGAATAACTATAGTAATACTTTGTATACTATAGATGATCTTCAGCTCTGTCGAACAAAAAATATTTATCGACAATTCCCCCATAAAGTCAATGTCAAGATCATCATATTGGGGAGCCGAATATACACCAACGAATACTAGCGGAAAAGTTAACACCGGACAAGTCTGAATAATCTCTTAAGAGTTCGTGACTCGACTTGCTCATCTTTTCTCTACTTCTCTCTCTCTTTATCTCGCACTCCCTCGCGATTATGTCATATTTTTTATTATTTCTACTATACATACACATATACGTATGGGTGTATGTATGTATATATGAAACAAACATATACATATATATCTCGCAAGAGAAGAGTCCGCGCATTTTATACTACGATATTCTAGAACGTTCGCGGGACACACTTCTTTCCTTTGTATGTATAGGGCGCTACGGTGCCAGGTGCCTTTGCGTTTTGTTTCATCGTAACCCTAAACCTTTCTCTTCTCTCTCTCTCTCTCTCTCCCCTCTTTTCTCGCTTCAACTTATCGTTTTTAACGCCGCGCGTGCCGAGTTCTCTTCTTTTTTTCTTTATTCTATCGTTGGTTGGTTGGTTGGTTGGTTGGTCGGTCGGTCGGTCCATCAATTATTACTAATCTTGTTTAATGTATATCTTAACATTATTTCAAGATATTATTTTTTAAAGAGATAATTACATTTTATTTAATTTATTCCAACAATTTTTAGACAATACGTAGACTGCTAATGTAATTTAAGTAAAATTTTTTGCAGTAGAAAAAATTGTAGTGATTTGTAGAAATTGGATCGTAATATATCATTAAGGGGGAAAAATTAATATTGTACTGTGTAAAATTGTACTGTAATTCAATTACAATGTAGTTATTTTTTTCCTATATGAAATATTGCACAATTTTGCAGAGCACTAGTACAAATTTTATTACTAAATCTAACAATTTACCTTTACTCTACGTAGTTGGCGTAATTGGATATTTATCTCTAACTGCAGAAAATCGTTATTAATTTTGGGTTCTAATAACTTAGATTTTCGGTGTATTATCGATTAGATTAACTGTGTAAAACTGTATACCAAAGAAAACGATATTGAAAAACTTGGGAGTTTCGCACAAAATAAAGTGGTTTCCAACAATTAATTGTTGTGTTAATTATAACTTATTAAATCGGACTTTCGCAAAAAAATATAAGTATATACTGGATATAAGAAATACAGACGAGAAAGTTACTTTCATACTTTAAAAACAATTGTTATTGTCTGCGATTTTAGATTTCCAAAAAAAATATTATAATAAACAAATTTATACGTACGGACACAAATTTAAAAATATTTCATTTTTAATATTATATTCAATATAATAATATACAGGGTATATCGAAATTTCGACATCTAAATTAACATTCATAAGTGAAATTCCGCATTGCCATTAATGTAGGAAAATTTTGTTAGTCGAAGGGTTAATTGCTATTGAATTAAATTTAATTAATTTGGACCTTAGTGATCGATGCGAATTTAATATAAATGGAGATAAAATTACGATGAAAAATGATTGTTAAAAATACGAATGCGAGAATTAATAAAGGGAAATTGGAAATTCAATAAAATATTATTAAAAAGGATCTTTTCCATAAAAATATCATATATATATAACGATGCGTAATAACAACCATGCTCTTCTCTACGTGAGAATAAAATCGATTGCAAATTTATTAAATTACTTGTAATATTACTTCAAAGAACTTATCAAAGAATAATTTTTATTAAATTTTGTGATAATTTTTTGTAGAAATCTATTTTACCGGCGGGATATAGCTTTGAGATAACTTTTAATTTTAATGAAACTTTTTTGAAGAGAGGGGAAGGGATGTTCATACGCATTCGATAGTATAATAAAATATGTTATTAATTTTTCTGTGTACTCTACATTAATGTTGAATAAGCTAAATATTGTTATTAAATAATACTATAAGTAACCCAGGCATACTTGACTTACGTTTGGAAATTGCTAGTAAAAGTTTCTGTGCATAAAGCAATATTCCTTTCAAAGATAACAATATGTCTAAAAATTGTAAATATGCTTTCCGTTTATTATTTTTATCATAATGACTTAGTTAAAATATCTATAACTATTAACATTACTCGCTAAACATTTTCACGGTACGATTTTGCATGATTGTAGTATTTATTGAAATATACTTTATTAAATAAATATTATTATAAATGGCGATTAACTGCTCGAAAAGTAGATTCAAGGAAAACGAAAAACATTCTAAATCATAGATACCGCGCATCCAAAGACTTGAAAAAAAAAGTAAAAACATCCATCGAAAATAATAATTTAAAAAAAAAATTGGCACTGCAATATATACATATAGGCGAATTCGTATCGACGTATACTCGAATCCGCGCAGGATGTCAATCAAACACGTATATCCTCGCATCGAAAAATTCAACCCGAATACACCGAGCGTCGTTCTCTCTTTCTCTCTTATCTTATCGTCGAGCCCGAAAATAAGCATCGATCGCTGGAACCCGGATAAAAATCAACGAAAAAAAAGAGAGAAGAAGCGAAACCTATACTTTTGCAAGCGAATCCCGGGTAAATGTGTATAGAAAAAAAAGCTAAATAAACATATAGAGGCGAAGTTTGTAGATATCTATATGGGTATATAGAGTGGGTGTATAAAATATGTAGAGTATACGTGTGTACTTGTGAAACGGGGGAGGTTTTGGCGATTTCACGCGTTTCTCATGGCGTCCGCGGTTCCCTTTTGTCAATCGCGTGGGGGAGCACACACAGTAAAAAAAGCCGCCCGAGCGTTTCGGAACCGGGCCAGAAGAGGGAGAAACGCGCGCCAGCTGAAGAGAGAGAAAGAGAGCAACTAGAAAGAAAGATATAGAGAGAGAGAGACGGAGTGAGAATGTACCTCTCCCCTAGGAAGAGTGCGCGCGCGTCGCCGGCAGGAGAGAAAGAGAGAGAGAGAGAGAGAGAGAGAGAGAGAGAGAGAGAGAGAGAGAGAGAGAGAGAGAGAGAGAGAGAGAGAGAGAGAGAGAGAGAGAGAGAGAGAGTCCCGACCTTCGCGAAAAGTGACGCCGCACACGGAGAGAGGGAATATCGAGCGCTGTACCCGCGACAATGGCGTAGGGCTCGTCCTTCCGATGAGCACACCTAAGGAGTAGCAAACCGGGCGTCGCTACGACTAAATCGATCGATTTTAGCCCCGGCCGGGCGGCTTATCGATACACATTATTGCACTTTCTCGGTACCAGGGTACGTTTATTTCAACCTCATATACTATTAAACCATCTTATTAATGTTGATCGATCAGCTGATGATTTTTTTATTTTTTTTTCTCCATTTTTCCTTCCTTGTGTCGTTAGTTTTTATGCGAATATGTGCATGTACACGTATGTGTGTGCTACGACGACGGTTTTGTGAGAAAAGGATGCGTGCGTAAGTATATACATATACCCATATATATATATATATACATCAGACGACGCACGAGTTGGCGGGTCCTTCAGGGGAAAGGTTATAGCGGTTATGGTGAAAATTGAAGCATAAGCGTATAGCTTTTCCCCTTTGGTGCTACGGCTACATCATCAACCGACTTCTTGGAGTTATCTTGTATCTTACCACTCGTTACTCACCATAGATATTTGCGAATTTTTCTCCATCGAATTTGTGCCATTTTTTTACACCTCGAGGCGTTCGTTTATACTTTTTCGAGCATCGTTAAAAACTAAATAATTTTTCTTTCGCCGTTACCTTGTCACGCGGTTAGACATATATACGCTTGTCGTCGTACCATTCTTTAATATATTGCATTAATACAAAATTATTGCAAGCGGATGCGAATTTTAAATGGAAACTGGATGGCTCGACGATTTTT
The DNA here is from genome assembly GCA_026168455.1 of Theocolax elegans. Classification (NCBI taxonomy): domain Eukaryota; kingdom Metazoa; phylum Arthropoda; class Insecta; order Hymenoptera; family Cerocephalidae; genus Theocolax; species Theocolax elegans. The sequence continues at coordinate 16,652,015 of CM047426.1, read as the reverse complement.
ACGAGTGAAAGCATGTCGTTCGACATCAAACGTAAAACGAATGTTTTAAGTAATGCATACTGATCTATAGTTTACATCATATGTACGAAACTCATTGAATAATTAATATGAATGACTGCTTAGTGATTTGAATTACGTAAGATTGACGATTAATCTTTTATTGGTGTAAGCTTTTTTTTCTTTTTTAAATAAGGAACATTTAACGAAAACCAGTAAAATATGGTGTGATTTTCATTAGCCTACGAGTTTCCAGCGATAATTAATGGTTTTTCTTGTAATACAATTGCATTGGATTAGTTGAAATAGAATGTTAAGTATTTTTTCGCAAGGAAAATATTAAGGGTATTATAAATTTGACGTATGCTTTATACCAAATTTATAATATATACTAATATTTGTTCACGCAGTTATACGAAAATTGATATATATATATATATATATATATATATATATATATATATATTTGATAATTAATAAATTACAGTCAATCGTAGTGTATTGGGAAATTAGTATGCGATGAATATTTTTTATTAAATATGTCTATTGAAACGGTAATAGGATACAACAATTAATCAATTGTAAAAAAAGAAACAAAAGTTTACATTACGATTATATAGACTGTCGTTTCAATGAGGGATGCGTTGATCTCGTGTCTATACGCGTGACACAAGTATTAGAGGAGAAAGTGCACTCGAATGAATGTTAATATTTAGTATATAAAGTTTAATAATATAATTATGTATGTGGTATAATAGACATATTTTAAAATAATCCTATTATTTGTATTGATACGTATTTCTTCAGATGTCGTTGATTATCTTAATGATTTAAACAATTAATTTAGTTGCAAGTAAAATAAGTTAAATAAATATATAATTTTGAAGAATAAATCGAGAAATAGATAAAAAGATAAAAGGAAAAACGTTGATTAATGGTTACAGAAGAGCCCGAGAATCACCAATAATGGGAACGCTAGTGGCGCAGGCGAAGTCAGTTCGATACTCCCAGAAGCCCGATAAGGAGGCGAAGAAGAGTCGTGCAGCGTAGAGACATGGACTCGTACGATCTATTCGGCGAGGATGTCAGTGGATCGATGCTCGATGCTCTTCCTGACCTCGGGGGGACTGATCACTTTGACCCGGCCGGCAACCCAGTGGTAGTATCGCGGGAGGCGCCTAATCCCGGCCCCAATGGAGGAGGGAGTTACATCAGCCAGTCATACGGTCTCAACCAGGTCTCAGAATCTCCGTTGCAAAAATTAACGTCCTTCGGCGGTAGCGATTTCGCCGGTACGAATACCGCGGGCCAACAGCCACGCGGGATGTTCAACTCAAACCTCGGGAGCTTTGATGCGGCCGGGGGGCCCCAAAGGGGTATGGTACCCGGTCCGGGGCCCGGGGCCTTCCCGAGCCAAGCCCGAGGACTCGGACCACCCGGGCCCCAACAACGTGGACCACCCCAAGCTCCAGGAGGACCGCAGTATCCAGGATACTCGGACAGTATGTATTCTATGGAACAGCATCCGATGGCTCGTTCCAACATGGCTATGGACCCGGCTATGCAAGCTTGGCCTGCCCAAGGCAATGCATACCCACAGATGCAGAGGCATTATAACCAGATGATACCTCAGCCGGCTACCTATCGACAGCACATGCCTCAATACGGACATCAGCAAGAGCAGCCGACTATCAATCAGAAAATCCAGCAACAGCAGCAGCAGCAACAACAACAGCAGCAGCAGCAGCAGCAGCAGCAACAACACTTCTCGGCTCAGCAAGGGATGATGGGGGGTATGGGCGTACCGCATCAGTCGATGCAAAATCCTGCCAGTGGAGCTGCTGCTTATCAACACATGGTTGGTCAGCAACAACATTATCAGCAAGGCGCTGCGGCTTCTATGTACGCCAGTTCCTCGGGATACCTTGGGTTCGGCCCCTCGATGCATCAGCAGCCTCAGCCGCCTCAGCAGCAGCCCCAGCGCATGCCCCATCATCATCCGTCCCATGCCACCCACCAGACTCATCCTTCGCATCAGCAGTACCCGCCTTTGGTAATTAACTATTTTCGATCGTTTCAGTGCAACGAACTATTTTATATTTAATTGTATCCGCATATTTTATGACACTACCGCGTCGAGATAAGTTTTAGTTTGCTTCAAGGAATGAATGTATGAAAGTTAAATTGTCATATTATCCAACATAAACATATCTTCATTGAAATTACTGAGCATTATTCAAATACAGTTTGTTATTTTGATACAATTTGTTGTTTATCAATCTTATCATTTCAATTTTAAATAATTATACATGTAATTACTATGTATAAAGAAAATTATATTTTCTTATGCTAACTAAAATGTGATGTAAATATAATCATAGTAGTAGTTTAATAAGTCAAATTTGACTTGGCATATAAAAAAATATGCAGATGATTTTATGTAATGTATATGGTCATATTTATTGCAATTCAATACTATTAGTTTACTTACTCTAAATCATTCGTCTTAAAATAAAATTTAAAAAAATTTAATTTAGCAAACTCACAAAACTTTTAAAATACTAAAAAATAACTTATTAGCAGTATTTTATCATAATTTATTTGATGTAAATGCATAAAATAGAAAAATATTAATCACTTAAAAATATCTCCCATTCTTTTTGAACAGTATTGAAACATATTCGTTGCATTACAATGATGAGTTTTATACACCTTAATCTATTTTGGACAAATGATTAATTAACGCACTTTTGTTTAAAGGGTCAACATACACAACAACATACACAGCACTCAGTGCCACAGCAGCCTCAGCAGCAGCCTATGGACCCACAATATCCTCATCATTCCTCGCAAATGTTTAATCAACCACAACACCCAGGGCCTACGCCTCAATACGGTCCTTCAAAACACGCCACGAGCCCGCAATATAAGGCGTCTTTTCCCCAATTGTCTCCTCAAATGTCTCCCAGGCCCCAAATGTCTCCTAGGCCACCAGCTGTACAACAGCAAATGTCCCCTAGGTAAATTTGTCAATTTTCATTCAAAGTAGTAACTTATATAGCATTATATTCCGCTAACGTAATTATCTTCAATTAGATTGAAACGTAAGTAAAAAAACGCAGAAAAGAAAAGAAGTATAATCAAGCAATTAATTACAGTAGCAATACTATTCAATTTCATTCTCCTGATCATAAACCAAACTGACTCAAAAAGTGCACTCTAAAAAATGAAGTATTAGATTTCTTAAATTATTAGTTCGAAAATCACTACTCTTGATTTGTGTAGAAGTAACATTAAAATAATAGAATCTCATATTTTGTAATTTTAGTTAAATCTATACATATGTAGAGTACGATAATAATTTATAAATTACAGATTAATTATTAAAATAATTATGAAAATTTGTACGAGAATTAATAAAATTTATAAATTTTGTTTTTTGTAATTACACTGTAAATTTATCTTAGATTTATCAATGAACCTTCGAAATTTCCAGGCCAATGATGTCCTCCGCCAAGCCCAGCACGCTGTCGCCTCATCCTCACGTACAACTCCCACATCAACAGCAACAGCCTCAACCGGTATCGGTATCTCCTTGCCCGCCGACATCGATTCCGATGAGTTCCGCTGCTTCAAGTCAACAGACGACGCTCCAAGCCCTCGAACAAATGGTGATACCCGGCGTCTCTGTGTCGAATCCCAACGTTCCATCGCAAGATTACGGCCAATATCAATCACGGCCTCCTATGTCTCACGCGCCAAACATACTACCGCAACCGACTGCACAAAGTCCCATGGGTCCGGTAGTAACTGGGCCGCGCATGCCGATGCCCTCGCAGTGGCCGCCTGCGCAGCACCAGCCTCAACCGCAACCCCAACCGCCGCAAATCAGGCCGACGATAAGCCTGAACGACGGAAGGGGTATGCTGGAACCTCACCAGCAACCGCCACCACCGCAACAGCAGCAACCACCTCCGCCGGTCGTCTCCGAGCAGAGTGCACCGCCGCCGTTGTATGGAATGAACGGGGGAGAGTCGATTCACAACGTAGTGGAGACGACATCTAGGGAACCCACGGACATCGTACAAAGCTCCGTGCATCCCCTCGCACACCCTACTCCCATTCCTCAGACCGACATACCGGATCAGTCGATAACTCACCCGCAGTTGACGCAACATCAACAGCAACTTCATCAACAGCACCAACAGCAGCAACAACAACAGCAGCAGCAGCAACAACAGCAGCAACAACAAGAACCACAATTGCATCAACCACAACCACCACCGAGTCAACCACCTCAAATGCTCGGTAGTCAGGATTTATTGAGTCAACAGCGCGAGAGTCCGATTCATAGTAGTCCTCAAATTAATACGTCTATGGAACCTGCGCCGATGACTCCAGCGCATATCGAGCCCGTACAATCTTTACCTGCCACTAGTACTAGTAACAACGTCGAATGCGTTCCTCCTATGCTACAACAACAACCGGTGGCTAGCTCGATACCGGTACAGAGTTCAATTCCTAACGTTGAGAATAAAATACCCGATACGCAAACAAATGATCAGGCAGTCGAGATCAGCTCTGTTCAACAACAGCAATCGATTTGCCCGACGCCACCGCTTACTCAACAGCCTCTGGTTAGCCAATCACAATCACTTGCATGTTCGCAATCGCCCGTATCACAAATGAGCGTAGGACAATCGCAAATGGTATCACCACCACAGGTGAGTCAGGCACCTCCAGTACCACCTCAAATTTCCACACAATCACCGATACCACCAGCACTACCGCCAATGAGTCAATCTCAACCAATTCCGGCGGCACCCCTACAACAATCACAGTCTGTCGGTCAATCGCAACCTCAAACACCAGTATTAGGTCAATCTCCGCAAACAGCGCAAGTGAACGTGCTCTCGCAGAGTACTGCAGCAATAACGCCTCCCTTGCAACAACCTCCGAGCCAACCGCAAGTACCCGATCAGTCAACGCAAGTTCAACCATCCAGTCAGATTTCCAGTTTGTCACCACAGATACAGAGCCAAGTGCCGAATCAATCAACGCAGGTACAAAGTCAGGCACCGAATCAATCGCCGCAAGTCCAATCGTCAAATGAAATACCGAATCAGTCGGTTCCGGTTCAACCGAGTCAAGTACCTAATCAATCGTCGCAGGTGCAAAGTCAAATTCCGGATCAGTCGACTCAAGCGCAGAGTCAAGTACCGAATCAATCATCGCAAGTGCAGAGTCAAGTAAATAACGAGGCACAATCACCGCAGGTTCAAACATCCGCTCCGAGTGTAACACCGCCCATCGTTACCGGAGCTAATCAACAACCTGCTGTTGGACAAACTCCTAATGTGCCCGTTACTACGATTGCTAATGCTCAACCTACGTCCGGACAACCGCAGTTCGGAGAGTACACGAAAACGAATAACATGTACTCGAATGATATGGTAGTTGGATCGCAACAGCAAACACCTCAACCGTATCATTCCCCTAGTGACACTAATGCGGTAGTGAACAGCACAGGCATGACAAATCTAAACTACATGTCCCCGACTAGTACTCCGACATCCGTCACACCTGGATTCACAAATCCCATGGGTCCGGTCACGCATCACCAAGAAAGAGCAGCCCTTCAACAGCAGCTGCAAGAATTATACTGTATACCACCAGCACCCGACGTGCAAGAAAAAATCGTTAGCTTGCAGGAAAAACTACAGGCTCTTCAACAACACGAAACGAATGAGCAGTGCAATGGCGGCGCTACGTGCATCTTGCAAACACCATTATTTACTGCACCAGTAGTCGTAGACAGTCCGCAAGTATCCAGTACGACAGGTCGAGGGCGAACTAAAGGTACATCGAGAGCAAAGAAAAGCAGAAAGAAGGCGGATAAAGAAGCAGCACCGCCAATTACCGCTCAACCAACGACTCAGCCAGAGCAGCCAGTATCCGACAATCTAGTCACTCCTGGAGACAGCAGTAATATCGTGGATAGCGCAGCAGATTCAGTCGAAGATATGAAACCTACGTCCGGTGGAGACGTTGAAGAGGAGTGGCCTACCAAAGGTAAAAAAGCAAGACCGCCAAGGAAACCGCGTAAACCGAAGGAGCCGAAGGAACCTAAGGAGCCTAAACCTAAAAAGGAGAAGGAACCGAAACCACCAAAGGAACCAAAGGCTCCTAAAGAGCCAAAGGCCAAAAAGAAGAAGGAAGGTAAAGAAACGGCACCAAAGCGTAGCAGAAAGTAAGTTATTCTTTTTATTTTATTTTATTTTATTTTTTTTTTTTTTTTGACAAAATAATAGATTTGTTAATAATTGTTAATTTTGTTATAGAAAAATTAAATCAGAATCAGGAGAGGATGAGACAAAATGCGAAAACGAGGATGTTGCAGTATCTGACTCAACTGCTGTCAAAGACTCTGAAGCAAAAGCAAATAATGTATCGACAGAAGATGATAATGAACAGGTAGACTCATCAACGAATGAACCTATAATATCAGACTCCAAAGGAGCTGATGAAAAATCTGAATCGGAAAAAGCTACTGGCGATGACGAGAAAAAAGATGGACAAGTGACGGAAACTCCTACACCTGCAAAGAAAAAAGCACCGCCTCGAAAACGACCTAGCAAAGGTTCATCTTCGAAATCACCGAGAAGCTCAAAGTAAGTATAAAAAATATAAATGGAGTAATCGCAGAAATATAATACGTATATATAATGGAAATAATATCTCTTGATTTCTTATAGAAAAAGAAAGAGTCGCATTGCTCCAGATTCAGATGGCGAAGAATTAGCAGCTACGCCTCCTCCTTCACCTGAAGCCGACGATAACAAAAGACGATCAGCTAGAAACACCCATCGTAAGAAGTACGTTGACGACGTTATGCTTCGATTTTCAGATGATGAGCTGCCTAATCAAGATTCTCAAGGCAAGAAGACTGATGGTACAGGTGCTGCTAAACCTGCTTCTGATAAAAAAGCAGGCGAGGGTGGCGAAATTGGTCCAAACAAACCAAATTTTGTATATATTGTATGTTTATTTATTTTTCCTAATACGTTATTATTTAATAAATCAAATACTTTATTAATAAAATTATTGTTTTTGTTTTATTTAGAATACTACTGACGAAGACTCAATGGTTGTTCAACACATTTTATGTTCACGTATGGGAAAAAGAGAAATAAAGCCTGAGCCTCCGGCACCAGAAGTTAAGCCGGAACCACTTGCCACAGAGAAGACTGATGAAACTAAAACTGAGGAGGATAAAGATGAACAGAAAGATGAAAGTATCGAAAAACCTAAAGATGAAACTTCTGATACAGAAAAGAATGATATTGAAAAAGAGGATAAAGATGATGTTAAAAATGAAAAAGAAGAAAGTAAGGAAGATATTGTAGAAGAAGCAAAACCGAGCAAGGAAGATGATGAGGATAAACCAGAAGAAAACATTAAGAAAGAGGATGAAATTACAGAACAATCTGAAAAGGACGAGGAAAAGACAGAAGAAAGCGAAAAGAAAGAAGAAAATCCTGTAACTGACAATACTGTAATTCCAAAAGTAGAATCAACTGTAGCCACTGACGCAAAACCACAGTTAGTTGAGGTTGAAGAGTATTTTGTTAAATATAGGAATTTTTCATATTTACATTGTGAATGGAAAACAGAAGAAGAACTTTTCAAAGGTGATAAACGAATACAAGCGAAACTTAAGAGATTTAAGCAAAAAATGCAACAAAATACTAATATATTCGAAAATGTATGTATTTTTAACAATACACTTATCGATATTTTATATAAATATATTTAATAAAGTATACTAAAAAGAATTATATTTATTTTAGACTGAAGACGATCCATTCAATCCTGATTTCGTAGAAGTTGATAGAGTGCTCGACGAAGCTACTCATACAGATCCAACTACGGGAGATACTGTGAGGCATTATTTGGTAAAATGGCGATCTTTGCAATATGAAGATTCTACTTGGGAATTGGAAGAAGATGTTGATCCGGAAAAAATTGCACAATTTCATAAATTTAACAAACTTCCGCCTAAAGATCAGTGGAAGGTATGTTTAGAAAACAAAATTTACTGTAAAATAGTAATTTCTAAAAATCACTTATTATTTTATTAGTATTTATAATATTCATAAATAATAATTTATTTATTAAAGCCTAAGAAAAAACCGGTTGCATCTCAATGGGTTAAATTAGAAGAATCTCCAGATTATAAAAGTGGCAATAGTTTAAGACCATATCAATTAGAAGGATTAAATTGGCTTCTCTTTTCCTGGTACAATGGACACAATTGCATTTTAGCTGACGAAATGGGTTTAGGTAAAACCATTCAATCATTAACTTTCGTAAATGAAGTTTATAAATACGGGATTCGTGGACCATTTTTAATTATTGCGCCGTTGTCAACAATTCCGAATTGGCAAAGAGAATTCGAAGGATGGACTGACATGAATGTTATTGTATATCACGGATCGTAAGTTTCTTACATTAAACTATATTTTATTTGTATTCGTCACTTTTAAATAAATTTTTTTCTCTAGTGCTGCAAGCCGAACAATGATATCCGAGTATGAAGTATATTATAAAAATGATAAGGGCCAACAAATCAAAGATCTTATTAAATTTAACGTTCTTATAACGACATTTGAAATTATTATTACTGACTTTAATGAGCTTAAAGGATACAACTGGAGATTGTGCGTTATAGACGAAGCACATAGACTGAAAAATAGGAATTGTAAATTATTGGAAGGTCTCAGGCAATTAAATTTAGAACACAGGGTACTTTTATCTGGTACACCATTACAAAATAATGTCAACGAACTATTCTCTTTGTTGAATTTCCTTGAACCAACGCAATTTGCTAGCAGCGATGCATTTTTAAAAGAATTTGGTAACTTAAGTAGTGAGGACGAAGTTCACAAACTACAAATTTTATTGAAACCTATGATGTTACGAAGATTGAAAGAAGATGTTGAAAAATCACTAGCTCCAAAGCAAGAAACAGTCGTAGAAGTTGAGTTGACGAACATACAGAAAAAGTATTATCGCGGTATTTTGGAAAGAAATTTTTCTTTCCTGGCCAAGGGCACAACATCTGCCAATATTCCTAATTTAATGAATACTATGATGGAGCTGCGAAAATGTTGCATTCACCCATTTTTACTGAATGGCGCAGAAGACCAAATTCAACTAGATTATAAACACGAAAAAGAAGATTCTGAAGCTTATTATCAAGCTTTAGTAAATAGTTCAGGAAAAATGGTTCTTATAGACAAACTTTTGCCCAAATTGAAAGCAAGTGGTCATAGAGTTTTAATATTTAGTCAAATGGTCAGATGTTTGGACCTCTTAGAAGATTATTTAGTTTACAGAAAGTAAGTACTTTTTTTGTTAGTTTATTAAAGTTTTTTTTACGTAATTTAAAATTAAATTACCGCGTAAAACTTAAATTATCTATTATAGGTATCCATACGAACGGATAGATGGAAGGATCAGAGGAAATTTGAGGCAAGCTGCTATCGATCGATACAGTAAACCAGATTCTGATAGATTCGTATTTCTCCTATGCACAAAAGCTGGTGGTTTGGGAATCAATCTCACTGCTGCTGACACTGTTATTATTTACGACAGCGATTGGAATCCTCAAAATGATCTACAGGTACATTTGAACGTTGATAGTTGTATTAAATATTGTGTATGTTAGTATTTAGAACATTGCATTAAATAAAATAATTTTAATTAATAACAGGCTCAAGCTAGATGTCATAGAATAGGTCAACAAAAAATGGTAAAAGTGTACAGATTATTATGTCGCAATACATACGAAAGAGAAATGTTCGACAAGGCATCCTTGAAACTGGGCTTAGATAAAGCTATTTTACAATCTATGAATACAAGTCAAGGGGGCAAAGATCCAAGCAATAAACAATTAACTAAAAAGGAAATTGAAGATTTACTCAAGAAAGGAGCTTATGGTGCTATTATGGACGATGATAATGCTGGCGACAAATTTTGTGAAGAAGATATTGATTTAATTTTAGCAAGAAGAACGCAGGTAAATAATATAATTCAAATCTTAGCAATATATTTTTAAATGTACATAAAATGTAAACAAACTTAAATATTTATTTATTACTTACAGATTATTACAATTGAAGCAGAGAAGGGATCTACCTTCTCTAAAGCTAGTTTTGCTTGCTCTTCTAATCGATCGGACATCAACATCGATGATCCAGACTTCTGGAAAAAGTGGGCAAAGAAAGCCGAAATAGACACTACCGAAAAGAAAGAAGAGGAGGACTTAGTTATTTCTGAACCAAGGAGACGAACTCAAATTAAACGATATGGGCATGATGAATCTGTCGTCGACATGTCGGAGCTTGATAGTTCTGATGATAGCGACGATGAAACTGGCGGAAGCTTAACAGGTAGAGGTATGTCCCCCGCATGCGCATGCATCACATTTTTTTAATTTTATTTTTCCATGTCACATCTAAACTCCCCCTAAAATGTACTTAAGCATAATTTTAGGCGACATTATAATCATAATTACACAAAATCGTGTTCAATTGTCATTATTTATTTATGTCTATTTAATTTTTGTGTACTTTATCCATATACCATACCAAGTAAAGTCACCAAAAATATTGCAGCTGTAGGAAAATATTAGGCTCAACTTAAGTTTATTTCACAATGTTTCAAATATACGTTTTCTTAATACAGGCAAAAAAAGAAATAGAGATAAATTTAATAAGAAATCTCGTAAATTCTACGACGAATACGTACCTCGCGAAGGAGAAGTAGTTTACGGCAATTGGGCTCGTAGTGAATGCTTCAAAGTAGAACGCGGATTATTAACCTTTGGATGGGGTCGATGGGAGGAGATTCTTCAACATAGTCAATTAAGACGTGGATGGCGCGAAGTCGACCTCGAAGATTGCGCTCGTGTGATACTTCTATACTGCTTGCGTTATTACCGAGGTGACGAGAAAATTCGCAATTTCATATGGGACTTAATTACTCCTTTGGAGAACGGAGAGAAAGTGAAGACCATACCCATGAGTCAAGCAAGCAGTAGTAATAGAAATAGACAAAAGAAAAAGAGCAGTCGAGTACGAGAGACAAGAGGTTCCAGTTCTGTAAATAACAATGGCCCGACTGATCCGAATCATTGGAGCCACGCAGAAAAATATGACGGTGACATTTTCTTGGAAAGTAACTACAAGAAACATTTAAGTCGACATGCCAACAAGTGTGTACAATTTATCGGAGTGATTTGTCTTATAAAAGTTTTTTCATTCTCTAAATTTCTTGTATGAATTTACAGAGTTTTATTGCGAGTAAGAATGCTGTATTATATAAAACACGAGATCATTGGTGACTTGGTACAACACATCAGCGATGGGGTTCACGTCAGGTCAGTGAATTTGATCTTCTCGCTTTTCATACATGTTTTTTTAATCAGTTTATTACGCGAAACATTCGTGCACTCACATATGTGCTTACACAGCGCTTATACAGTTGCATGTGCAATGTATTTGTTCACCCTGGGATTTGTTTCTGTATAAGGAATGTCCATAAATCCGAATACCCATGTTTACCCTCATAGCTGCAAAGCGTCGCTGATTTACTGACTACTAATAAAAATAGATCATCTCACTTTAATCATGCGCATATAGACATATATTTTATACTCGAATGTAATATTCAAGTAAGACTCCAATGCCAGGACCAAATTCGGTCGGCGCTGTCACCGTGACACGGTAAGAAGGAAAACCAAGCAGTGCACTGTGTCTGAGGGCAAGAGTTTTACAATTTTTCTATCAAACATTTGGTAATATCAGTAATCTCAGCATGATATTTATATAAAATTTATATGATAATTTATTTTCTAGACATTTATTTTTTTCCTTCATTAACTTAAAAGAATCCTGATATTACTAAATGTATCAAAATTTCAAACCAGTCTCAAAAAAGGTGTAATTTTTTTTTGACTAAATAAAATAAAAACCGATTGGCACGTTGTCAAGTGGCAAATTGTAAATGAAACCGCCCTACAGTGCGTTGCGGCTAAACCTTCCACAATTGCCAGAGAAGCCAGTCAAGTGGTGGGATCCTATGGCAGACAAATCCCTAGTTGTGGGCTGCTACAAACACGGCTATGAAAGTTTCGACCAGATGAGGAGCGACCCCACGCTTTCTTTCATTACAAGCTGTCCTCTCCCCTCCCCGACCGACAAACAAAAGTGAGTAGATTTTTTTTAACGATTTACCATATTCTCTCTTAATCTTATCGTGCTCTCTTGCTACTTCAGTGCTAATCGCATGTCTAAATACACATGACACATACCCGCTTCATATTTTCGTTGGTATTGCAATTACTCGATTGCTTTAATAATCCAGAGCCAGTGAAAATGAAATGCTTGGCCACGCATGCTCTTTAATGTTATTTCACTTTATATATTTATATGTATCTATTTTTATGGTTGCTAATAGTTCTTGTAAGTGTCGCATACTCAGTTCGAGTCGATACTCGGAGGTCTTACGAAAGCTGCTACCTAGAAAATTAAGGGTTTTCAAGGACTATCTTATTAAAATTCTACTATTTTTCATTTTCTATAGTAATATTAATGAAAATAATACTAGTAATTAAAATTTCTATTGTATAATATTTATCGATTAATACAAAAAAAAGTATACTACGATTACAAATGAGTACGTTACTAATTTAGGGATGATACCATGGAGATCAGCGAGATAGAGGAAGGTGAATCTTCAGGAATGGGCAAGGATTCCGGATCAGTTGATTCGCCATCTGTATCGAGCAAAGGTGACGAACCTGGAGTTAGTGGTACACATGAAGGTTTGGAAATAATTCCGGACGATGATAAAACCTGGCCGTCCGTCGTTGATTTAAATACTCGATTGAGACGTGTCATCACATCTTACCAGAGAAATGTTAACAAAAAAGAGGATATTAAAACACCTACTTTGCCAAATAATGGAAAAGTTGGACAAGAAATAAAACTTAGTAATCATCAAGGTACTGCAATGGAACCGCCATTAAATATGCAAAGCTGGGATTTGCAAAAATTGGCTATGTACCTATTGGTTAGTTTTGTTTATTCAACTGATTTATTTCTACACTAATACATTCAGTAAACTAAATAATTTTTTTGTTTCTTCTAATAGAAAATGGAAAGAAAGGAAAAAATGGAACAATTAGTAAAAGAACGCGAGCGAACGCGAATCGAGGAACAGAAAGCTAAGTGGACAAAACGCGAGGAAAGTGAATTTCTTCGCGTAGTTTCTACCTATGGTGTTAATTATGATCGAAAAAAGGCTCAGTACGATTGGACGAAATTTAAGAGCCTTGCTAGGTTTGATAAAAAGACCGATAACGATTTAACGGAGTACTACATGTCGTTCAGAGCGATGTGTAAAAAATCGTGTAGTGTTAAAATTAACGAAGAAGAAGGTAATTTTCAAATATTTTTACGCTACAAATCATCCCTACTATTTTCGATAATCAAGCACAAATTTATTTCTTTAAGGTACATCAGATATTCCGATTGAGCTTTTAAGTTCGAGCAGAGCGCGTCAAATTTTAGATCGAGTAGATTTACTAAGCAAAATTCGAGAAGAGATACTATCTCATCCTCATTTAGAGGAGCGACTTTGCCTTTGTCAACCGTCGGGTGACACACCGGAATGGTGGCAGCCGGGCAGACACGACAAGGAACTTCTACTTGGAGCTGCAAAACATGGGCTAGGACGAACGGATATTACTATTTTAAATGATCCTGATTTTTCTTTCCATAAAATGCTGGCCAAAAGTCTATGCAGAGAACAAGCTAGTAAAATTTTAGATAAATCAGAAAAGGCGATTAAAATCGAGAACCGAGAAGACATTTTAAAATTTGATAAAGACGAGATTTTAGTCAAATTAGAAAAAGGTGAAGGTACACTAAAAATTGAAAAGGTTGGTATTAAAAAAGATTCTACACAGGCAGATAAGAAACTTGATCCTGCCAAGAGTCAAGTAGAATTAACTATAGTAAAATCTGAAAACAAAATTGAAGAGAAACAAATTACTGCTGGAGGTTTGACGATTACTACTGTTTCGAAACCTGTGATTTCTGAAAAAGAAACTGATTCTGCAAAGATGGATGTCGATGAAGAAGATAAACCTGTAGAAACAGAAAAAGAAAAATCTGTAGAACCGAAAACAGATGAGAAACCAATTGAAAAAGACGAGTCAAGAGTTGTCGATGAAAATAAAAAGGTTGAGGAAGAGGAGGAGAAGATGGAGGCAGAAGAGAGCGAAAAAGCAAATGATGAAACAGAAACAAGTAAAACATTAGATTCGACTACTGAAAATATCAAAGAATCAGATGAGACGGAAAAAACCGATGTACAAGAGAAAGAAGCAGATAAATCTTTAACGGATGAAAAAGAGAACGAAGAAAGTACAGTTGAAGTTGAAAAGAAGGACGACAAAGAAGACATTACAGAAGATAAGGCTTCTATAGAAACTACGAAAAATGAAACGCAAGACGAAAATAAAGAAAAGTCTGAAACATCGGAGGAAATACCAATAGAGGCTGATGTTGCAGTTAAACCTACCGAAACTTGTCAAACTAATGAAGTAAAAGAAGAAAAAGTTGAAGAAGATAAAGAGAAGTCAAAAGAAACAGAAGTTGTTGAGGCAACCAAAGAAAAAGTATCAGTAACTAAAATTGAAGATAAGTGTAGCATGCAAGCTGCTGAGCTGAAAGCAATGTTCCCAGATTTGGAGGTAATTCAACCTTTGTCGCGGTTAACGCAAATCGATACATTTGTATTAAGAGACAAAAGTTTAGATTATAACGAACCTACAGTAGCGCAGCTGCTTTCACATAACTATCAATCTTCCATCAAGTGGCCCAAGGTACGTTTCAGGTTAATTATGATTACACCACCGATTTTACAGTATCGTTAAATTAATGTTTCATTTCAGGAACACGCTATTGAGGCTCGTTTAATGCATATCGTACATGCTATTGAACACAAGGAGTGGCCAGTTTCTATCAACTTTACTGCTGGTGATGAGATCGAAATCGCTGAGAAGGAACAATCGGAAATTATTACTATTACTACCGATCATGGAATACCACGACCAATTCCATCAAGTTTAAGTGGCAATGTCAGTAACATCAGTATTAGTACCATCAGTAGCGGAAACAGTAGTGCATCTACAACCACTCTAAGTAATAACATCAGTATTACTAATATCGGTGGCGGTAACAATGCGTCCGCCTTAAAGAAACGCAAAAGGCACATTGCTATTGACGTTGAAACTGAACGAGGTAATAGAGTGTGATGAACTCCAGTAGATACAATCTTTTGTTTGCTCAATATTTCTGTTATTTATAACAATAAATTTTTTTCAGCCAAACTTCACGCGCTTCTTAATAGTAGCCATTTGGCTTCTCAGCCTCCACCGCAATTGAGTAAACCAGTTTTATCTAACAGTTCAAATTGGGATATCAATGATGATGCAACAGAGGAGTCCAGACGATCAGTAACTTCACAACCACCACCAGCTCATCAGCAAACACGAGCACCGACTATACCTTTTGATCTAAAATATACTGTTCCTGGAAAGCCTACAATTATTCCAGGTACTTCGAGTACCTTGACGCCAATTGATTTATCAGCTGGGTGAGTAGTGTTAATTTGAAAATTAATAATTGTATCAATAGCAGACATTTTTGTATATCAAGACAATATCGTTTTTATAGATACTCTTCAAAACCAACCACTGATTCAAGTACTAAAGACATACTGAATGAAGTACAGGACTTTTCAATGCCAAATAAGTCTAAGCAAATAAATAGTAATAAAGGAAAATTAGACAGTATGTTGGATAAATTTGTAAAAAGGAAAAATGTTGTAAGTTTTAAAATAAAATAATTTTTTTTTATATAAACTTTTTTTATGTTAAACTAAGACAACTAATGCATATAAATAATTATTTAACAGGCTGTTGAGGAACCAGTCATAGGAAAAGAGAAAAAGCGAAGAAAACTAGATGAAATCGTGCAAGGCTTGCAAAGAGAGAAAGAACAGCAAAGCACACATTATCCCGAGCACAGTAAAAAGAGCACAATTACTCCTAATGTAACCGTGACTCCAACATCAGCACCTATCGGCCTTCCAAATCCGCCATCAACTTCTCAGAAACCTTTCTCGATTACTGTAACATCTATCCCATCTTCAAGAGCATCGGGTAGCTCTTCCTCAAATCAATTACCGCCTCCTTCATTACATTCGCACAAAGATAGCTTTTCTGTTCTTCTTGCTCAAGCCGAGCAGCAAAATCGAGAACTCGCTAAGAAGCAACAGCAACAACAGCAACAACAGCAACAACATCAGCAACAGCAACAAGCGGCGTTCAACGCGGCACATGCTTCGTCGTCTAGCCATAGAAAGAACTACGAATCGATGATCGCTGAAATAAATAAGGCTGCCGAATATTCTTCGAAAATTGGAACTTATTCGCACGAAGCTAAGGTTAATAAATGGTTAGCGGAACAGACTGCTTTAACGGAGCAATTGAGCGCGGAATATCTGAACGCACCTAGGAGGAGAAGACCTCGCGTCGATCCATCCCTGCTTGACTGGAAGAAACTTACTGGTGAAGAGAACGTAGCTGTAATCAATCGGATGACTGGAAAAAAGGTAAACATTTTTTGAATATTCAAGGGCTAAGCTATTTTAAAAGCTAAGAGAATATTAAATTTTTTATATTTGTGCGTTTTAACAAGAGATCCTGATGAGATTAATAAATATTATTTCACGATGTCTATAAATTTTTATCTGCTTAAAAAGTATTACTACTATTTATGATACGATTTAAATAGATCTAAAATGTAACTTAATGAAAAATGCACAATTTATCCAGTATTTTTTAAAATAATAAAACGACATAAAACATATTTATACTTATTATGCAGTTCATATGTATTTATACATAAAAAAATTGATTTATTTTAGGTTTTTAAATTAACTTAGACCTTTAAATGATTGTTATTAATTTAACAAAAAGAATGTGTTATATTTATTTTTTTAAATTTCTAGGTAACTGGTAGTAAAGCACCTCAATTAAAACGACTTGGTCAATGGTTAATCGAAAATCCTATGTTTGACGTTGATCCAAAGTGGGCTGAACTCGTGAAGGAGCGAGGGAATCTGCCGCACGACTTGCAAAAGAGATTGCCTGGGCAAGAGAGAGGACGGGACAAGGGTAAGAGTCCTGGAAGGCCACCAATGATGCCGAGTCCCAACAACCAACAATCCGTAAACCAAGCCAACCTCGCTGCTACATCGATGGCGTCCGGGTTGAATTTCCCAGCTCTAGGCAACTTAAACAACTCGCTCCTTTCCGGACTGTCACTGGGCAATTTCGATCCAAAGAACAATCCGTTGCTAATGCCGTTCGGCGGCCTACCGAATCTTGGGGCTCTCGGAGGCCTTGGGAATCTTGGGAATCTTGGAAATCTCGGGAATATGAGTCTCACGAATTCATTCTTCGCGAATCTTGCCGGGTTAGGTCTCCCCTCGCTGGCGGGTATGGAAGCCTTGGGTGCGACTGCAACGAGCCAAGCTGAGACGAACGTCGTCAGTTCGGCGAGCACGAGAAACACCAATTCAACGAGCACCAGTAGTACAAGCAAGTCGCGCACAAAGATGGAACCCCCAACGAGCAAATCCTCGGCACCGTCCACCTCGACGTCCTCGTCTCTACCGACGACGACACCATTCCCATTCTTTTTTTCGAATCCAGGACTGTTATACACTCCCCTCGGCCTGGGTGGGCTTAATCCATTTTCGATGCAGCCTGGCGGTGTCTCCTCCGCGTATGAGAGTCTCGCCCAGTGCGGTTTGCTGAACCCACCTACTTCGTCTGCGTCTACATCCTCGTCGCGAAAATCGACCTCGGCTTCAGCGAGTTCTAGCCGACACGCTCGTGACGTACCAAGTGCTGAATCGATAAAGCGCAAGGAAACGGATAAAAAATCCAGATATTCTTTAGATCCGACTCTTAGTTTGCAGCAGTACACCGATGCAGCTCTACATGCAGCTGCGGCCGCTGCAGCCTCCGAGGAACGCCGACGTGCTGCGGATGCCGAAAAGAAGGTAGCGACTGAAACGATCGAGTTAAGCGACATCGCCGACCTATCCGCGCGTATCGAGCGCAAAACCAAGGAGCAAGAGATGAAAGAAGCGTTTGAACAATTAAGTAAAACTAGCGCCGAATTATTTACTCGGAATTTCGAAAGCTTACAACAGGTGTCAACCAAGCGAATGCGAACTCCGGAACGTCACGGTACGGAAACGCACATGCCACCGTCCTTGGAAGTGACCCTGGAACCGATAATAAAGAAACCTCGCGTAGATTCGAAAGACCATAGAGACGACAGCAGCAGTACTTCTCCGGCACCAACTCGGGATAGCACGCCCCTTCCACCACCTCCTGCACGACCACCATCCCGTCCTCCTTCACGACCACCTTCCAGACCACCCTCCTCTCACCGCGAGGCGAACAATCCACCACCATATCCTTCAAGATCCCCAACGCCGAAAATCGCTGCTACAATTGAACCTGTAGTCGAAGTAATGGAAGCTAGACCGGTACCCCCCGCACCTACGCCGGTATCACCGGTTGCTACATCTTCCATTTCGACTGCGATCACGACCTTGACGACGACAACGACAACGACGAGTCAAGCCGCAAGGTCACCAACGGTTTCGCCTGCACCGTCGACCCCTGCACCTATGTCTCTAACGTCGACACCTATCAAACAATCGAGTCCCGAGCGGATACCCTCGCTTAACACATCAAACAATAGCAATAAAGAATCTAATGAATCCATTTCGTCCCAACCCCCTCCCGAAGACTCACTCACCTCTCCGGCTCAGACTAGCACGAGTAGCACCGGTAGTGCGGCTAAATCTACCGAGGGTACGGGCAAAACGGGCGAATCCGAGTCCGAGGACGGTAAAGGAACAAACAAAAGTAAAAAAGCGAGGAGCGCGAAACGCTTAAATCCCGAGCCACCGGTAGAACGAAAGAATCTACGCTCGAGCGCTGGTAGGCAAGCTCGAGCGGCTGCAGAAAGACAAGCCCGGAGCTTGATCGAGGGCGAGCAACAGGCTGAGCAGCAGCGACAGGAGAGTCACGGTTCGTCTGAGTAAACGGTGACTCCTCTCGATCGTTCGACGAGTGCTTCAATCGGAACTTTTTAGTCTGATTTACATGACGCGACTAGTAGTACTAGAATTTTTAATGAAATAAAAAAGTGATCCGCCGAAAAAAATAAAGACGATAATAGACTTTTGACGAAAGAAAACTAACGCTTAAAGAGTGATTCTTGAACTTTGGTAAGAGAAGAACTATAAGTAATATAGTGAAATTAATTATTTAAAGAAACAAATAGAATAACGTGAAGTACAGAGGACACGGAGTGAAAGAAACGCGTGATAAAAACCACATTCGAGGGCGGGCAATAGTATTTTGTGATGTAATCCTTTGTGTGGTAATTATTCTTAATTACATAACGTTATAATGACGAGATATAATTTTGTTAAATTTATTATCCTTTTTGATCGTATTGGTTTTCACCAGGGACTGTTTTGTATAACTGCTGCTATATACATTAAATACTATACGCATAATAATGTAATCATAGTATGAAAAACGTAAACTAGTAATAACTTGTTAAACGAAAACTGTAAATACTATACAATTCGCCTAGATATTATAAGTGAAAATCGTGTACTTGGAAAAAATGTATATAATGCAGTGTACTTTTAATTATATATTAGGTGAAATAATAAACGGCTTCTTTTGTTGTTTGCAGATATGAATTTCACTTGAATCAACGAATCAATGTTTATTAAATCAAAAATTTATTTCAAAGAACATAAAAAGTACATCTTTCAGATTTGTCTCTGTATAAAAAGTTACATTAAATCCTGTTAAATGTAATGAAATTGTACTCTGTTTCATTATTCTTTGTACTTCCAAATTTTAATATTATTGATTTTTTTTTAATACAAATTTTTAATTTTAAGAACTAGTTGGTTGAGGAACTATGCGAAGATATGGTTTACCTGATGGTAAAGTCAGAGTTTTCATCTTCTCACCATATGTTTCTTTGGCTTCATCGTTAGAAATAGATGGTACAACCATTACTGGCTCGCCTTTCTGTAATAGAAATATTTAATAATTTTTATTTATTTTAAGATTAAGATACTATTATTTTAAACCAAACCTTCCAGTCTGCTGGAGTAGCAACTTTAAATTTATCTGTCAACTGAAGAGACTCAACTACCCTTATTATCTCACTAAAATTGAACATTGTTAAATTAACACTTAATACTATATAAAACATTGATTAGATACAATATTTTTTAAGAAAACTTACTCAAAATTTCTTCCTGTGGTTGCTGGATACAAAATAGAAAGTCTCATTTTTTTCTTAGGGTCAATTACAAATACTGCACGAGCAGATACAGGTAAGCCTTCACTATTTATTTCATCAGGATCAAGCATACCTAGGTTTGTAGCTAATTCACGAGATTCATCTGCTATTATAGGATAAGGAAATGTAGGATTTGTAATTTTTCCATAAGATTTGATATCCTGCAAAAAAAAATTAATTTTTCCACTACTAATTACAGATAATTTAATATAGTCTATTTTAATTTTTTTGAAAAATTATAATGCCAGTAAGTATGTACCTCGATCCATCTTCGATGAGAGTCAACAGAGTTACAAGATATAGCGATCACTTTAATTCCTAATTTTTCAAATTCTGGTACAAGGTTTGCAACTCGTGCTAACTCTGTTGTACATACAGGAGTAAAATCATTAGGATGAGAAAATAAGATTCCCCAGCTATAAAAAAATATACAATTGATACCAAAAAAATTTTTTATTGGTTATAAAATAAAAACAGAACAATAATAAAGCTTACGAATCTCCCAACCACTTGTGGAAATCAATTTGACCAACATTTGTTTGAGCGATAAAATTTGGAAAGATCTCTCCTAACAATACCATGTTGAATTTAAATTTAAACTTCACAATTTACTTAGCTTAAAATAATAACCGGAATCGATGGAATCTAATAAAAGAAAAATTGTATTAGTATCCTTAGTAACTGTCACTGTTCATTTGTTCACTTGTTCGGCTTGTTCCTATTTTCTTTATTCAATTCACACCGCGCATTAAAAAATATCCACGTGCACATTATGTATGTGTGTGTAATTGTATAATTGTATGCGTAAACCGATGGTTTTAGATAAAGATAATCAGCATTCAGCTAAAGCCGGGACGCCGGGAGTAGTTATCTTTAATAAAATAATATTGGAATAATAAAATTAGATTTTTTAAAACTACAGATATTAATTGTATATTAAATAACAAATATTTTTTGAAAATTATGAAAAGAAAAAGAATTATGTACGACTGAATTTTCACCAATCAGATAAGATAAGATTTAACCGGAAACGCCGGTAGCAAATGTATTTAAATTTAAAATATTATTCAACAACAATATTTAATTTAAAATTACAAATCTATACGTTTATAGTAGCAAATCTATTTTCCACAATGTGGTGGTGCATAAAAATATAATAAAGTACTACTAGATGTAAAAAATGTGATGATAACAGATGTTTAAATTCACCTTGAAACTCTATATCGACAATCAGAATAATTAATAAATGTAATTATAGTCAACTCTACCTAGACACTATAACATAGGTTTTTCTTTGAATGCAACGCGCCTGACGACAGTTGCTGACCCGTTGACCTGCCAGCTGAAGGCTGGTTTCGTCCGCCATTGTCTCCTGGATATTTTCTTTCTGCTACCAATTTTTTTTAACTGGTACATGTATATATATATATAAATCTAAATTTTTATGTCAAATATTGATTTCCTTCATAAATACAATCGCTCGCGTTGAAACAATGTAATTCTTAAAAAATTGTGATTTGAAGTATACTATATCTGTTAATTTATTGACGTTAAAACGAAAATTTGGCAGGAGGATGTGAAATATACTTATGGCGGCCATGCTTAGATTTGTAAACAAAACTATTTGAGGGGTGAAAAATATATATACGTGGTTACGAAGGGAGTTTCTTAGTATTTACGTATGTGAAATGTATTACGACTTGTTTACTAAAATTCAATTTGTTTGACGAAAAAATTATTTATGTGATGATAGAACAGACGGAAGAATTAAAAGTTTAATTTCTTGACTGTGATACATATTAATTTTACTTATACGATGATGCGAGAAGCGAGAACTTTGAAGAGCCTTTTTCCTGAACCTAGTAAGAATTTTAATCATTACATTTATTATTGTATTTACTATTTTACTATAAATATTATTAGTAATGACTGTACTTTCAGAACCTCCTAGACGTAAAAATTTTATCAAAGAAAATGTAAAGAGTTTGCGAAGAATGGAACAACTTTTTCATACAACTAATAAAAGTGCCAAAGATAACTTAACAGATTTAAAACAAAAAAAATTTTCAAGTAAACAAAGATTAACTGGTGATAGTCAAGTCAATGGTAAATTTGATTCACAAGAATTAGATACAGATATTATTGAAAATGGAATAGCAAATATGATGAGTTCAAAATGTTTAAACAATGATCGTAAAGCTAGAAAAAAAAGTGTTCCTGTAATTTCTACTAAAATATCAAACACTAGGAAATTGTCAAAACCATCTGTAAATGAACGTATAGTAAGAACTAATCGTAAGGAATGTGTTAATCGTAAAAGTGACAAACATAAAAAATTAAAAGCACATTCTGATGTCGATGTATGTAAAATGTTGAACAAAGGTATTAATAATGATGAAACTAGTGAAAAAACTAATAAAAATCAAGGAGTTCAAACTCTAGATACAGACGATATTAGCAGTTTGTATTCAGAAGGAGTAATAAGGTATTGCACATTTATTTATATTATATAATTAATTACATTTTTATTTAATAATACTTTTCACAATAAAATTTAATAACACTGATTCAAGGTACCCATCAGGAAAAGGTCAGAAAAATGTAAAACCTGATAGGGAATATGAAAATGATGCAATAGAAGGCAATGAATCAGACACTAAAAATGATTCAGAACAATCACTCAATGATAATGTGGATTATGTTAAATTAAATAAAGACAAAGTTTCCTTAGCAAGTAATTTAGTATCTAAACTAAATAATACTGCTCCACCTCCAAATTACCGCTTAGGAATTGTTCCAAAGTACATCATCCAATTCAATCTTTTAATGAATTTTCAATAACAAATGTTAATTATAATTTTACAATATCTTTTAGGTATATTAAAGAAAGAAAAGAGGCTTTATTGAAAGAACAATTAGCTAAAGCTACTGCTAAACAAATTGATTGTCCAAAGGGTCATGTTGCTCTTTCCGATTATGACCGCAAAGAAACACTTTCTTTGTTAAAGAAAAGTAAGTTCTTACAGATTATATAATTTAATAAAATGATGTATACTTAACAATACTTAAAATTGATTACAGCTTATCAAGAATATGTTAATGAACTGAATATGTTACCTATAAAAACAGACACTTTAAGAGCTCAGAAAAGGAAAATAGAAATAGAGAAGCAGTTGAGTAAATTAGAAGCAGATATTAAAGTATTTTCTCGACCAAAAGTTTATGTTAAAATTGATGAATAACTAGTTCAAATTTTGCAAAATTTCACATTTTTCATTCAATTGTCATGTTTTCATAATTGCATTAGCAATGGCATTTATATGCAAGAAGTCTTAGAATTTTTATTGTTGATAGTTTTACTATTCCTTTATGGATATTGTAAATAATTGTTTTTTTTTATTAAATTATCTAGTCTAATTTATGTTTAAAATGTAACAACAATAACATAAGTACAAAAATAAATACACTTCACTATTTTTCTAAAATAAATATTTTTATTATTAAAAATAATCCTAATAATTTAACATTAACATCAAATGCTTTAGTTATTTGTCATCTTTTTGAGATTATATATTTAATTATTTCTATCTACAGTATGTACAAATAAATTTGGATTAAGGTGCACTTTTCCTGATTTAAAATAGGCTCCTTCTTTTTCATACCATTCATGGATGTTAAAATCTTTAAATAATACACCTATTTCTCTGAATGCTGATTCTTCAGAATCTACAAGTACAAAAATTTTTTCTAACATATATATATATATATATAAACATACATAACTATATTTCATATTATAAATTTATATACCTGATCCATGAGCTGCATTTCTTGTATCAGACAGACCAAACATCCCTCTAATTGAATCGGGTGCTGAGAACTGAGCTTGATACACTTTTGTTGGTCCTAATAATTTTCGCCATTTAGTAATAGCATTTGGACTGGCTAAAATATGCATATCTGAAGGGCCGCTACACATAAACGTCATTAGCCTATTATAAAAAAATTTTTCTTTATGTTCTCTATAAAAATCTTCAGCTTCTTCAATACTTATTAAAGCTCTTCGTGTTCTTACTACTTTGAAATCATTTTTAATAATTATCTCCCTTATTTTCTGAAAAAAAGAAACATTTATAAAACTTTTAAATTGATACATTTGTTATTAGATTTATCAAACTTACCAAATTTTAATAATTTACTTAAGATAAAAATTTAATTTGTATAGATGTAAACATTTAGTCTAATTGATTTATATCTAATTGAATTATTTATTCAAGGTTAGAAAAGTACCTGTACTGCAAAAGGAGATTTGATTACATGAGGTTTAAGAATGGCAAGTGTCAATTGCAACGAATCTTTTGATGCCATTGTATCATTTTTAATTTCACTCTTGCGTTTTGCATTTAACTATACCCATTTGTCACCGATAAATTAAAATTAAAATCATGTTTTGGAGTTTGAACGAACGTGTCTGCACCGCGCAGCATCAACTCAACAAACTGGAAACACGATTTTCGATATATAAATCGATGTATAAATAATTGTTTAATAATTCGATAATCGATATAACGTTTCCTATGCGCGAAATGTAAATAGGTGTAAATAATATAGGTAGTAGAAAAATCAAATTACAGTAAAAAAAAATATCTTAAATACAAATAAAACAAATATTGATAAATAAATTTGATTGGTTTATGTTATAGTGTTAAAATAATTCTTTTTAAACCAATATAAATTAAGATTTATTATACCATTAATTTATTTTTACTATTTAGCAACAAAACTTAAATATAATTTTTAGGGTTAAAAAACAAATGTAATTTAAACAAATAAATATTTATTAAAAATTCATAATTTAGACAAAACTGCATAAGAAAAATAATTAATAGATATAAAACATCAACTTGAAGCTATCTCTATCATTTCATTAATATCAATTATCTTTTCTCTTGGTTTACCCAGTTTCTTTCCTTTCTCACATTCTACTTTATTTATTTTGTTCCAACCTTCATAAGATATTGAATTAATTCCCCTTTCTTTAAGAATTTTTTCTATTTCATAATAACCACCCTTTTGTGTAGTGAAATCCAATTCTTTAGAAACTAATTGTCCAACTTTAAATGCATTAGTCATAGTAGAAAGAATTACACCAACTGGTCCAGTTGCTACCCAACCTGCTGCATACAATCCTTGATCTACTTTACCAGTAGAATTAATAACTCTTCCATTAGTTTTATCAAAAGGAACATTTGGATCAATTTGAATAGATTTGTAACCAATACTTCTAACTGCCAAACCACAGGAAATATCTTCAAAGTTATCAGTAGGTTTTGCTGTTTGTTTTAGTATATCTTCTCCTTGCAACTCATTAATGGAAAACATAATTTTTTCTACATCTGTAGCTCCACTAAATTCTGTAGGTCCACGTAAAAATACTGGATGAAATTCTTTCTTCTGTTGTCCAGTTTGAAGTGACATTTCTTCAAGAGATTTTAACATAAGTTCTGTAAGCCTCTTTCTTGGTCTAGCTAACTGAGAAACAAAATCCTTTATTCCTGTAAAATCACTGGATCTCCAAATTGTTTTACAGTTTTCTAGCTTTAATATTTCTCTTAGTTCTGCTATAGTAAAAGCTGCCTGTAAAGGTCCTCTTCGACCAACAAGCCATACTCTCTTAACTTTACTTTGCGATAGTTGTTCTAACGAATAACTTGTTATATCTGTGTTCTGAAATATATTTAAATATTTTTTTGAGATATAAATTACATTGCATTATCAGACTTTAAAATTCAAAATTATATTTTATAATTATTCTTTTTACCTTTAATTTATCAATTGGAGATAAAAGAATCCTTGCAACATCAATGGCTACATTTCCTTGACCTAAAATAACAGCGTCTTCTGTATTTAAATCGATGTTTAGATTTCTATCTTTGGGAACACCATTGTACCATCCTACAAAACTTCTTGCAGAAATAACGTTTTTCAATTGCTCTCCAGGTATTTTCAATTCTTTATCTTCTTCAGCACCATATGTCTAAAAAGTGAGTACTATCTAATTTAATATTTCCATTCAAAAGTTATCTAATTTAATTGTATAAAAATTACCAATAAAACTGCATCATAATGTTTTTTAAGTTCTTGAATTGAAATATCTTTTCCAACATTTATATTTCCTAGAAATTGCACACGAGAATCTTTAGCTATTTTATCAAAAGTATTTATAACATTTTTTACTTCTGGATGATCTGGAGCTACACCAAATCTTACCAAACCAAAAGGAACTGGTAATCTTTCTATTATATCTATTTTAACATCATTAGTACTCTAAAAGATAATTAAAATAAAATAATAAAAAATACTTCCATAGCAAAATTGCACTGAATTTAATTTTAATTAGTAATATGTATATTTGTTTTTATTCTACATACTTTTAAAATTTGTTGGGCAGCATAAAATCCAGCTGGTCCAGAACCCACAATACACACATTTGGAGTTATCTTTTTAACAGAATACTGTCGAAAAAATTTTATTAATATTCCTGTTTTACCCATATTGATGCACAACCTAATAAAAAGTAAATTTTATTAAATGCTTATTACCTAATATAGATATACTAATAAATTATAATTTTATTGAAACTTACACTGCTACACTCACAAGGAGACCCTCATATGTTTGGGAAACGGATAGTGCCCAGCTTGTAGTATATGTTTTCTAATATAAAAATATGAAAAAAGCCAGAGCCGCAGACTCTAACAATCGTTTTTTCAAAAGTTATACGCTGTTAAAGCAAAATTTCCAAAAAAAAGAGACTTCACTTTAAACGCTTATAACTTCTGACCTATCAAATATTGACATTCAAACCAAAGTTTACTGAAAAGCTGAGATAAAATAGATACATTTTAAAAAAAAGTACGTCCAAATCCGTTAAAATGAAGCAGAGTTATTGCCGAATTAAGAAATTGAAGAAATTTAGCTTAAAAAAATCAATAAAATTTGTATTGCCCAATTTTTGTTTAAAATTGCTTCTAATTCTTAATTTGGTTATAACTCTACTTCATTTTAATGGATTTGAACGTACTTTTTTTTAAATTGTATCTATTTTATCTCAGCTTTTCAGTAAACTTTGGTTTGAATGTTAATATTTGATAGGTCAGAAGTTATAAGCGTTTAAAGTGAAGTCTCTCTCTTTTGGAAATTTGGCTTTAACAGCGTATAACTTTTGAAAAATCGATTGTTAGAGTCTGCGGCTCTGGCTTTTTTCATATTTTTATATTAGAAAACATATACTACAAGCTGGGCACGATCCGTTTCCCAAACATATGAGGGTCTCCTTGTCAGTTTATAATTTAACATATATTGTAAACTAGTACTTTAATGAAAATAAATATCAAAAATATAAAAAAAAATTCAGTACTTTTATAAAAAGAATTTTAGCTGATTGAAGCATTTTTGCCATAATTATTTTAATGATTACTATTTTATCATAAATTAACAAATTAATTAAAACTCTTGCAGCTTCATCAAATTTTACTTTAGTAACATAGATTTATAACATCAATTGTGTTATTTTTCAATAATTTATTATAAAAAAGGTACTTTTTTATATGAAAGAATAAGCATAGAGGGCGCCTGCTCTGTGTTCTCTCGCCGCGGTTTCGTTAGTGCGTTCGAGCGTTTCATCGCACTCACTCTCCTTAGGTCCTTTGACGAGATAAGACGTGCTTGTAAATTTATATGATATAAGTATTATTAAAGGAAGTGTTTTATTAAGTGCTTGTGTTTCTCTGTCGCCCAACTCACAACATCCATCAGGTTATCGGCCCGAAAGCACAAAAGTGATACGCCTTCACTGCGCATAGAAAAGCAATCTGCTATAGGCAGAAAAAGGAAAATATCAAGAAAATGTCGGACGAGGAAACGAAATCGGATAACGCCGAGAGGGAAGAAATCCAAGAGATGTGTAAGTAAAAATGCTTTATTAAAGTGGAAGGTTAAATGAAGGTAAGGAAAGTTTTCGCGTGATTGTGTAAAGTATAAAAGAAGGACAACAACATTTACTATTAAAAAGGAGAAAAAGACGATGCGAATGTAACTTAAGATAAAAAGACAGTGATGAGTACAAGTTCTATTTTAATAACTAAAAGAAAAAAATAATATATGCGCTGTTAATTACGTGGATGTGGTAAACGACACGTGTTTACAAATAAGTCGAAAAACAGTCGAAACGCGAAAACAAAACCTATCCGTTAGCGATTCCTGGAATCGCAGGTCTGGGCAAGAAACCGGCACGGCGCTGAGGTCGCGATCGGGAAGGTGAGCTGTACATGTCAGCGCGCTGTGTATATGCAGAGATGAGCAGTGCATGAAGAAGGGGGAGAGACGAGTAAGAATAGAGAGAGAAGGAATATAGCGGCGCCGCGGAATATAGATATAGCTCGAGCAAGTAAAGGGCGATACGATGTGTTGAGTTGTGTATATCTCTCTCTTTCTCTCTTTTCTGTCGTATTCTTGAACATGAGCATCGGCGTTACGGCGCGGTATTTTTACGCGTTTGAATGCGATTGCTTGAAGGGACGCCTTCGAGTTTATACGCAGAAGTAAATTAATGTCGATGTGTATGTGCTATAAAGACAGGTTAAATGATGCGAATAATTTGAATTAAACATTGGTTTTCTAACCTAAAAACAAAGAGGTGTATAAGCTAAATGTATATATATACTGTGTAAAACAAACATTAATTTAAACGATTTACAGCTGAACAATCGTTGTCGGAACTTTGGGACATTTTGAATAAATGGTTTAAACTTGACGTCAATCATCAAGGAGAGAAAGTAACCTTGACTATACGAGGGGATATCCTGACTATATTAACAGAATCAGGAACGAAATATGTAACAGGTGAGGTGTAAATAAAAAGTTGACAATATTCTAAAAGAGAAGTTTTACACTTTGATACGTATAGTTATAGGCTAGCATGTAACTAAGTTAAAATATACGTAATTTGACTTGGCAATCTAATTAATTTAATTAGTGTTGTTTGAACTTTGCAGATTAAAGGTTGAAACTTTAATAAATTTAATAATAATAATTTTCCGAGAGTTGACTAGTGTTTGTCTATTTGAGTACAAATTGTCATGATCTAGTTAACTTGAGTGTTCATACAAGAGATTCGAGTGCGTGTCCTTGTATGTCCACTCTTTTGATTTTAGCCATACCTGTGTTCGGCCAACTGATTTCAAAAATACAGTTCTTGGCATTTACTACACATACGTGTATTATATACATTAAATCAAATATTGATTAATCTGACTGTTTACAGAAAAACGAATGCTGACAGATTGCAAATGGGAGAATCTAATTGAAAAGATTGAAGATCAATTACTCGATGATCAGCCATTCGAAATGCCAGGAACCACCTCGGAAGCAGGCGCAACCATTGAAAATGACGAGAGACAAGAAGAAGCGAAGGGAGAGGTGAAAGAGGGGAAAGAGGGGAGTGTACCAATAAATAAACCCGGGAAAATCGAGACAGACAAAGAGGAGAATGAGATGAAATTGAAAGGAGATGCGATAGAGACGAGTTGCCAAAAGACAATGGTTGACGCGTTGCAAAATGGTAAGAATCGACCTCTAACAATTAATGTAACACCAACAAGCATTGATGTGTCTAGTTTAAAACAGAAAACATCACTACCTACGAGTGGATCTGTTATTAAAAAGTCTATTCCAGTTGAAACTAGGTTGGAAGTCCAAGAAAATAAAACAACGGAGATAATCGCATCCATGAATAAAATATGTACTTCCTCTTCTCAAATAATGGACCAATTCGCCGATACATTGAAAACTGTCAAAAACGAATTAGCTGCGTGTAAGACAAACAGTCGAGATGTGAAGACGAGTGAGCAACTGCATGATGAGATTCGAAAAGAATATAATAAACAATTCCTGGAAATGCAGGAAACCATCAAATCAATACAAAAGGAGGTGTCCGTCTTAAGACAAAATCAAAAGGGATTTTCCGAGCACAATGATGAGGTAAATAAAGAAAAGGAGTTAAGTAACGAAAAACTTTGCAAAGTTTCTAATTTACATAATGAAATCGATAAAGCAATAAAAGAATATTTTGACAAAAACTCAACCCGGGATCATACAAGAGAGTCAATTAATAATATAAGAGTAGCAAACAAAGATGCGAAAGAAACTGTAAAATTTGAAATTATAAATAAAGGAATAGGTATGAAACGCGACTATAAATTGACAAACCAAATGAAATTTATACATTTTTTTTGATTTGTTTTCTTCAGAAATAAGGTCACACGATCTTTTGCACATAATAGAAAATAGTAGTAAAAGTAAAGAATTGGATGCGAAAACTTTAGAAGAGCAGAAATTTAAAGTACGCGACATTTTAATTAATCACTTAGATCAATATTATCATGGCAAAGTTATGCATCTTAAAGATCCGGCAGAGATTTTAAATAATTTACGTGAACTTAAGAGATGTGAAATTAACGTAACGTCACATGCAGTTAGACAGCAATTATATACAATGAAATATATAATTGGTAAACACAAAGCGTCAGAATTTTGTGAAAAATTCGAGGATACGATCCGAAATTATGAAAACTCGCCAGGTGCTAGTCCATTATCCGATAATGAAAAGAGAGATGCGTTTTATAATGCAGTTATGGTTTCTGTACCCATAGTACAGACAATTGATTTTGTCTCTCGAAACACAGAAGGCGAAGGTACGTCGTATGAAAAATTAAAACTCCTTGTTTTACAGGAAGAGGCTACGCGAAAGCAAACCAATGATGAGAACGATGAGCAGAAAGCTGTGCATATGACCGAGTCAAATCCGAGAAGATGTTACGAGTGTCACGATATGGGGCATGTGGCGGCTAAATGTCCTAACGCAGGTTTGGGAGTTAAATGCTACAACTGCGGAAAATTCGGACACAAATCAATGGACTGTACAACGAAAAGGACTTCTGTTCCGCTCGATAGACGTGGATCTAAAGTATACTCCAGGTATAATAGCGGTTCTTCTCGTAATGCTTTTGGTGGTAGATCGAAAAGTCGAGGTTTTAAACGTAAATCAAATGATGAGTCGAATAATAATGCGAAAAGAGGTCGGTTCAGAGGCTCGAGAGCCAGAGGTAGAAATAACTACTCGAACACTAATCAAAGAAATAAGAAAACCACAAATTCTTCTGACACAATCAAAACTGAAGACAAATCGAAGGGTAAGCAAATTTTAAGTGAAGATAATAAGTTTAAAGCGTACGAAAAGTTAAAAAGCAATAGTGTACAAATTGAAACATCTTACGTTAATACCGATCGAACATATAATGATGAGTTTATAACAGAGTTTTTAGCTGATTCGGGTGCTACCGAACATCTTACTAGATCGAAAATTATTTTTAAAACATTTGATGAGTCAAACTATGGTGATATAAGATGCGCAAATAAAGATGAGTCCGCGAATTTGAAAACGGAGGGAGCTGGTAAGATAGAAATTCGATTGAAAAACGGCAAACTCTTTGAAATAGACAGGGTAATTTATGCTAATGCTTTGAAAGAAAATCTGCTTTCTTTACGTAAATTCGCCGAGATGGGATTAGCGATTTATCTAGATAACGAGAGAATTGATGTGTTTGATCCAATATCGCATGAATCGTTTTTAGTAGGTGTATATAAACGTCCATATTGGATTATTGAACTAGAAATAAATAAAGGTAATTCTGTAGGTGAAATTAAACCTGAAATCGCAGATCGGTTAATACTTGCAAATCTAACTGAGGATGAGATCACGACGAGAAAATATATGACACGAAGCGCTACAATAAAAGGAAAATTAACGGAAAACCCGAAAATGGAAACGGTAGTAATTGATACTGAAAACTCGGATAAAATAAAAATTAATGATGAGCGTGATGAGAATCATGATGAGATTTCCGAGTTGGACGAAAATGAAAAATTAAATAAAAGACCGTACGAACAATCAAATTTTGATATTACAATATGGGATCGTAAATTTCATAATGTGGACGAACTGCCTGTAGTTGAAATTGATGAAGCCGAGTCTCCCTTTTCGAATCAAAATCGATTATTCAATAAAAATAACAAGGCAATGCTATGGCATGTTAGGTTCGGTCATGCATCTCTAGCTTATCTAAAGGCATTACAATCTAAATTTTCAAATAATAAAGAATTAAGAGAAGCGATTTTTGACGAGTCAATTTTAAATTGTGAAGTGTGTCTTATAGCTAAATTTAATAAATTACCTTTTCATTCAGTACGTAATAGAGCGACTGCACCACTACAAATTATACATTCCGACATAATGGGGCCTATTTCGCCATCGTCTTATCCGAGAGTATACAAATTCATTTCTGTATTTGTAGACGATTATTCACGACTAGCCATGGCATACCCAATGAAGACAAAAAGCGAAGTGGGAAATTGTTTGGAAATGTTTGTAAGAAGTGGGAGAAATTTGTTGGGTTATGATGCGAAAATATGCTATTTAAGAAGTGATCAAGGTAAAGAGTATACTGGAGGATACACAACCGAAGTTTTAAACAAGTTAGGCGCGGAATTACAACTGTCTCCACCTGATACTCCAGAACTCAATGGTGTGTCTGAGCGTTTTAACCAAACAATCCAAAAGAAAGTTCGGTCGTACATATATGACTCTAGGCTGCCAGAATACTTATGGGATTTAGCACTGTCAGCAGCAGTGTATGCCTACAATCGTACGCCTCACAAATCTAACAGTATGAACACACCAATTGAAAAGTTTTCTCCACATCATAGTTTCAATATTAATCAGTTAAAAAGATTTGGCTGTTTAGCTTATATTAAAGTCCAAAGGAAAACAGGTCCTAAATTTCGAGCTGAAGGAAGACGAGTTGTTCTAGTTGGTTATACTCCGACTGGATATCAGTTTCTGA
The DNA here is from genome assembly GCA_026168455.1 of Theocolax elegans. NCBI lineage: Eukaryota > Metazoa > Arthropoda > Insecta > Hymenoptera > Cerocephalidae > Theocolax > Theocolax elegans. The sequence continues at coordinate 16,618,501 of CM047426.1, read as the reverse complement.
GACCTGAAGAAGGCAAATACTACGAGAGCAGAGATGTGCGCTTTAACGAAAAATTAGTATATGGCGATGTGTATAAGAAAAATAAAATTGAAAATTTTCCAAAAATGTATGATCAGTTCGATAAAACAAAATGGTTTATTGATTTTAGTGAAAAAGAGTACCAAAAAGAAGAGTCTTTAAAACAGGAGGGAGAAACTAAAAATAAACGAGGCAGACCTAGGAAAACTAAAATGCAACCAATAGATGAGAAAGGTACGTTATGTACGGATAATCAAGAAGAGGTTATAAATGATACTAGTTTTTGTAATTTAAAGGTTAATGAAGAATTGAAAGCTGAGGTGATGTTTTCAAGTATCGATGATACTAAATCAGCAACCGTAAGTGCAAATGATGAGATTTTACATGCACTTCTTGCTGATACCAACTCAGATCCTATCAGTTTCAAAGAAGCGATGTGTACTAAAAACAAAGATGCGTGGCAAATAGCTATTAATGATGAATTAAAATCAATGGAGAAAAACAATGTATGGGAAATAGTCAAACGTCCAATAAATGAAATAAACAGGAAGAGAGAGAACATAATTGATTCGAGATGGGTTTTTAAACGTAAAATTGAGTCTGACGGAAAAACAAGATATAAAGCGCGATTAGTCATACGAGGCTTTAAAGATAAGAATAATTATGAATTAAGTGAAACATACGCCCCAGTTTCTCGATTAGCTTTAGTTCGATCTGTGTTGGCCATAATAAACAAACATGACTTAATCGTTAAGCAGTTAGATGTGAAAACTGCATTCCTTAACGGAAAATTGGATGAGAAAATATACATGGAAATACCTGAAGGTACAAATCATACGGCAAAAGAAAGAAAGGAGTATGTCTGTTTGTTATCACGTGCGATGTATGGGCTAAGAATCAGTCCTAAAAGATGGAATGATGAATTTACTAAAACTGCTTTAAGCTTAGGATTGATAAATTCTGATTTGGAACCGTGCCTATTTAACTGGAAAGATAAAGGCAAAATGATGATATTATTACTGTATGTGGATGACATTCTGGTGGCAAGTAACGATGAGATAAAAATAAACGAAGTGATAAATGCTTTTAACAATAAATATGAAATGACAAACTTGGGTGAAATGAAAGAATTTTTAGGAATATCAATTAAACGTGACAGAGAAAAGAAAACAATTGAATTAAGTCAAGAAAAGTATATAGACAAGATTTTATCTAGGTTTGGTTTAGATGAGTGTAAACCACAACGAACTCCTATGAATACAACACAGGTAACTAATCGGGAGAGAAAATCCAGAGAAAACAACGATAGCAATGACGAGATACATGATAAAAGAATTAAATTAGATGTGCCTTACAGAGAAGCAATAGGATGTCTCCTGTATCTGTCTGGTGCGACTAGACCGGATATATGTTACACTGTGAATGTTCTAAGTCGTCATCAAATAAATCCTACAAACAATGAATGGACAATGGTTAAAAGATTATTTAGGTATCTAAAGGGAACAAAATCATTAAGTTTAAAATATAGAGGTGATAATGACGAGATTCAAGGATATGCGGATGCGAGTTTTGGAGATTGCAAAAATGCACTCACGACTTGTGGATTTTTAATCAAACTGTTTGGTGATACAGTTGTGTGGCGCACACATAAACAACCCTATGTAGCATTATCAACATGTCAAGCCGAGTACGTTGCGATGAGTGAGACAAGTCAACAAATGTTAGCTATTTACAATTCCTTAAAATTGATTTTGCACGATATACCGTTACCTATGACTTTAAGATGTGATAATCAAGCAGCTATATCGAGTGCTCAAACTAATGGGGGAAATAAACTAAGACATATGATAGACATTAAAGAACATCATGTTAAGGAATGTGTTCAAAGAGGGCTCGTTAAAATAGACTGGATTCAATCCAAAGAACAAATAGCTGACATATTTACCAAACCTCTATCCTTTGAAACCCACAGCTTTTTAGTAAATAAGATAATGAATTAATATTATTATAGAATAAATTGTTTCTTGTTTTGTTTGTTCACAGGCAATAATTAAAGATGAGTTATAAATCGGAAAGAAATAAGCCATCAAAGATTGAAGAAGCGTCAACTTTCACGAGAATTTTTTATTGTTTTGAGATCATACATTGTATTATATATCACTTATTAAGGATATCACACAAGAACAGTCGGGAGGGAGTGAAAGAATAAGCATAGAGGGCGCCTGCTCTGTGTTCTCTCGCCGCGGTTTCGTTAGTGCGTTCGAGCGTTTCATCGCACTCACTCTCCTTAGGTCCTTTGACGAGATAAGACGTGCTTGTAAATTTATATGATATAAGTATTATTAAAGGAAGTGTTTTATTAAGTGCTTGTGTTTCTCTGTCGCCCAACTCACAACATCCATCATTATAATTATACAACTAATAGAATAAAAGTTAAAAGTCATATTTATACTTTATACATTGTACATACACAAATACAAATATAATTACAAACATTTCTTCAAGTCTTATTTAATATTTGCTTTTTATGATTCATTGTAAATTGATGCAATATAATTTATAAAGTACTTTATTGTCCAATTGTTAACATCATTAATTGTAGAATGTAATTCGGAAGCTAAAATAAAATAAATTACATAAAAAGAAATATTTACGAATGTAATATTTAATGATGATGAAAATAACACACTTAAAAACATTCTTACCGCATAAATTTATGACAGAAATTATTGACAAGACTGTAGCATTATGTTTAAATGCATCATTTGCAGTTGCATATACTTGATTAATTTTATCTATTACTGATTCTTTGCTTCTAAAACGATTAAAAACTATTGAATAACCAATTTTTTCGTTTAATACAAACTGCACATTTGCAAAAGTTTGTGCTAAAAGGTAAACAAGGCCCACATTGAATTGAGTTAATAAAAGATATCCAAAAAATACTAAATTGTCTCCTATTCTCATGCTTATTAGAATATCTTTAATTTTAGTAATTATATCAACATGATTGCTAATTTCAGTATATTCAAAATACAGAATTTTATATGTATCATTCCAAGTCTGTTTCATAGAAGACTCATATTCTATTATATTATCTTCAATTGGTAAAGATAATTGGATACTTTTTTCATTATCTATTGCTTGAAAAAAAATACTGAAACTCTCTGCTACAGGTATTGAACAAAATCTTGAACTTTGAATTCTTCTATAAGGTTTTCCAACTTTGATACAAATGTCTAGACAAGATAATGGTGCCTATAATTTTCAGTTTAAGAGTTTAAATAAAATAATTATTAAATATTACTAATAAATATATTTAATTATCTTACTTTAAAAGTAAATGTTCTTGCTTCCAAAGATAAGGATTTAACCTGTTCTAAATATAGCAGTAATTGTTTAACAGGTTCTAGATTTTGTATTTTTTGCCTATCAGTAAATGATTCTGTTTTAGTTTTTAGTATCCCATGATAATTATTAAATTTAATTATTTTATGATTTCCAATAATTTGTAAATCTATGTGTAATTTTTGTAAAGGAAATTCAATTAAGAATTTGTCTACTACCAACTTTGCAATTTTTTCAATTTCTGAATTCATATTCTTTTTATCATTTCCAGAATGGTAAGAAGCAATATTATTTTCTATTACTTCACATTGATAATTTTTAAAAACTTGTGAACAAGCAATAATTTGGTCTATAAAACTAGTTGGAATATCATCTTTGCTAAACATTACAGTATCAGAAGATTTTCCATAATTGTTTCTTAATATTGATAAATATGGTAGAATAAAGTTATATCCTTTAAATCCAAGACATATCACATAAACTTCTGAATTTCCTTCCTTACTGGTAACAGGTTTATAAAAATGAATTATGTTAAAGGTACAAGATAAAAAATAAATTAAGCATATAGATTGACATTCAAAAGTTGTAAACATTTTTAATAATAAATTTCCACCAGTTTCTAAAATATGCAAAGCAGCTACAACCTCGCAATAGTGAAGACCAGCAACAATTCCTTCTTGTTCACATGGATTAGTGGTACAATTTATACTACCGTCTGCAGTAACTAAATAAACTTTTCCTTTATGTTTCACTGTTTCAATAAGTGAATCCAAATTTTCAAGATTCATTAAATTTCCAGTATTATCTTTTCCAAAAAACCAATTTTTTAAGGTGTTAATCATAAATCGATCATCATTTATCATAAAACTATTTGAATTCCCTTCATAATATGGATTATAACTGATAGCTAACCAATCCCAATGTACTATAGGCAAATTAGTTTTCAACCAATGATTTAAACATGTTATAAATGCACCTGGAGCTTCACATAAATGTAATGATACAAATGAACTGTTATTAGCAAAAATAGCTTCTTTGGGAATTAAAGGATATTTTGAGATTATTTCATGAAATTTACACCATGCCTGAGTAACAAATTCTGGCTGAAAATATTTACGAATAGTTCGTTCAACATATTTTGCAGAATTTCTAAATGATGTATGTTCATGCCAAACATCGATACAGTAATTATTTAATTTTGACTTGACTAAATTTAATTCTTCTTTCATATTTTGTAATTTATCTATTCTCCAAGATTCTCCCTTGAATAAGAAATCAGGTTTTGGGAGATCATAATTTGCATTACCAGTAATAGTAAATGTTTTTTTAAAAACACTATTTGCAATTGTTTGTAGTTTATTTGATATGTCATCTTGTTTGCGTTTAAAATTTTTACAATCCATCATAAAAATTGACCTTTGGTTTTTTTTTATTTATTTTTAAACTTCAGCGTAGAAGGATTCATTTGCAATTAAATTTCACTATAAAATTAATTAATTAATTATGCAAATTGATTATCTTCCACTTCTCTGAATAAGCAGTATAAATTCCAACAAAACTAGAAAAAATTTATAAATATACATACCTAAATAATATAATAAAAATATTCACACCCCACAATCATCTTACTTCAATTAAACACTTTGTTTTGCAAACAAAACAATTTTTTATAATAAAAAAAATATATTTACAATAAGTAAAGTAGTACTTTATACTTATCATACAAATTAGTAACAGTAACATTAGTCAGTTATAACTCTATAACTACATCTACATGTATACGCATGTATACGTGTAAAAACACATATGATGTAGTTTAACGGTATATTTTTCTGAGCTCATATAACATGAGCGGCAAATTTGATCTTAGATTATTTATGGATAGAATAGTTTTATATATTCATTATCTTTTTCTAAAAGATTAGGTTTAAATTATTGCATATTGAATTTTTTTTTTTTATTTATTATTTTAAATACTGATAGAATAATATTTTTGACGTATTTGTTGCTTATACAGTTTAACAAAGGCATATGAAAAACCGTTGCAATTCTTCTTTGTCGTAAAATTTGTCGATTTATTTATTTATATAATTAATGTTATATATATATGTATACGCGACATTATAGAATTTCGAGATATCGAAATTTGGAATTCGAGTTCGATATTTCAAGTTATCATCGTCGACAATTTCCGTCGATGGCTGCATGATCTTTTCCGGTTGTTTTATACACCGAACAAGATGGGTATGTCTGTTGATTAATTATTTTTTAAATATTATACACTTTATAGAAAATTGTTAGTGTCATGATTGTCATCACAAGATTTCTTAATATCGTTATATCGTTTTCACAAATCAATATTTATGTTAAATTATTTTATTTTTTTTTAAAAACGATTATTCTCCTAAAACGTGGTTGTGCCGTCAGTGTTGTTTATACTTATCCAATAAATATTTTACTTTATATTTTGTTAAAATTTAGCAATTTAATTTTTATCCTTATTGTTTGTAATAATGTTATAAAGTTAAATAATTCAATAATATTTAATTATTTCGTTTTATTTATGATACTTAACTTTTGAGGTTAGAATGTATAGAGCTAATGTAATTCCATTGTAATGTATTACAGGTAAACCTCGTGGTCTTCGTACGGCACGTAAACACGTGAACCACAGACGCGACCAGAGATGGAATGATAAAGATTACAAAAAGGCTCACCTTGGCACACGATGGAAGGCTAATCCTTTTGGAGGTGCTTCGCACGCAAAAGGCATTGTGCTTGAGAAAGTGTGAGTTTGCATTTTAATATTAGGCAAGCTTAATTTAATTATATTGATATAAATTCATAATCAACATTTTATTAATATTTTTACAGTGGTGTAGAAGCTAAACAGCCAAACTCTGCCATTCGTAAATGTGTCAGAGTACAATTGATAAAGAACGGAAAGAAAATCACGGCCTTCGTACCTAGGGACGGTTGTCTCAATTGCATTGAAGAGAACGACGAAGTCTTGGTTGCAGGATTTGGTCGCAAAGGTCACGCTGTTGGTGATATTCCTGGAGTAAGATTTAAGGTTGTCAAAGTGGCTAATGTTTCTTTACTTGCTTTATACAAGGAGAAGAAAGAGCGGCCAAGGTCGTAAATAGATGTATTTTTACTGCATTTAAATAAACATCAAAAATGCAAATAAGTGTGTTAATTATATTTAATTTCCTTCACTTTATTAATAATGAATAGGTTTAAAATAAGAAACTAATGTTACTATAAAATATAACAATTTTTTATTTAAAATAAATTATTAAATTAATAACTATCTTTAAAACTATTGCATGCTTGTTCAACTAAAACTAAATTATCTTTAATTGCTTCTGTTAAATATTCAATGGTTTTAACTGGCTCTTCCAACGATGCTTGATTCATAATCTTATTCTGACTCTCTAAAGCCTAAAATAAGAAAGTAATTTATAATTTTTTTAATAAAAATTTTTATAAAATTAGATCAATTTCCAACCTTATTAAATATCATAAATGTAGAATATGTGTTTTCAATAGTAGTTAATAAATTACTGTAATATGTAGACAATTTATTATCACTCAAATCATGACTTTGTGAAGATGAAATTGTTTTAAAGCAAATATTAAATTTTTCAATAATCGACTCACAATCTTGTGCTTTAATGTCATTTAACGCTGATCTCAGGTGCTAAATAAATAAGATACAATTAGTATTTATAGAATAGCTAAAGATTTTTTCTGATATTAAATAATTACCTCGACATTTGTGAGCAAATTATCCAACTCAGTTTTTTCTATTGAGCTTTCATCACTACCTATTAATGCATTAGATAGTTCATTTTTTTTAATATAATTCACATTGTCTTGGTTAATTATACCACATTTATCTTTTTCAATGGAAACACTGTTTACCATAATTTCTACATTTGCCTAAAAATATGTTTATTGTTTAAAATAATGAATAAAATTTTCAATACTTTATAAATATATCTAATACACACTTCTAGTATATTATTTGGAGATTCTGTAGTGAAATATACATTTTTTATAAAAGATGTTAGTAATTGCAGAAAATATAATTGTCTGCCAATTGGACAATGTCCCTGAAAATTATAATTATGTTATAAATGAAATTATTTTGATGCATCAATAGTTCTTTAATTGTCACTAAAGCATATCTTACTAATAAGACATCTTCTTCATTACATAATCCAATTTGAGAGTAGTAATTTACTATTTTTGGTTTTTCTAAAATCAATATCAAAATTAGTACTTAATTATGAAAATGCATTGTGTACAATCAATGCTTTATTAATACACACCATTAATGTTAATAATTTTTAATTTATTCATAGTTAAGTTATGAAAATCAGGAATATTTTGAAGAATCCAGCCTAATAATTTGATTCTTTTATTTCCTGCAAGTATATAGTTTTCAAAATCTTTAATGCGAGTTTGCGCTAAGTCAGGATACTGTACTTTCTCTAAAGTTTCATATAGCCGTCGCAAAATTTCATCTTTCGTCACTGTAAACAATGGAAACGTATACATCCATTAATATCCTTTAAAATAGGTTAGAATTTTGAAATTTTCACGATTATTTAAAATTTTCCTGGACAACGATCGAGTACACGTTATTAAAAAAAGCATACAATGAAATAACAGAATATAACAGAAATAACAAATGTTATTGCCAATATTTTAATTAACATTTACGGTCTTTATTTTTAAACTTGATGCATTAACATTTGTTGTAACATTCCGTACAGTAGAAATAAATTAAATTAGTTTTCAATATCAAAACTGTAATTAGTGTTACTCACTTTTAGAATAAATAACAATGATACAACACTTATACAATTAAAACATTTATTTTTATTCATAATAAACGAAACATTTCAATTTGCCCGTTTGCTTTAACCGTGATGACAGACTGAACAACCAATCAGGGTGAAGGGATATTCCGCGCCATCTGTATCGATAATTTAAATTTGAGTCTTAATCTACGTTGTACAAGCGTTATACCGACTGTGATAATGCAGTGCAAATAAAATACATCTATGCAAAGATTATTTTGCTTTTCTTAAAATGCAAAATTATTTTTTTTTAATTTAGGTATTTTAAGTACAATTTTAAATAAATTATAATTTAATAAATAATGAGATACATTATTCTTAAACTAAATAAAAAAAATCACGACAATTTGTTAAAGCGCACTATCAACAAAAAGTGTACCTACATCTCTAAAAAAAAAGAAAAAGAAAAAAAGAACCGGGATCATCCCCCTCAAGATAAAAAAAAAGTGCTCATAGAACGAATCAAAAAGAATCTTTATAAGCATCTCTCTCTAGGGAGTCCCAAATAAAAAAGTAAATAAAACTCGAAAAAAAGGAAGTAGCCCCGATCAGATTGTCAAGTAATCCAAGTCCACCCCCTCGAAGAAGAAAAAGAGAGAAGATGAGCCAGCGCCAGCGACGGTCGACTACATAGCCGTGATGCAAAGGACTTTCTCTGGGCTATATACGCTACATAAGCAAACCACCGTATGCGCTTCCCGAAAGGCGAAAGGCGAAAGGGGAGGAGAAACTAAACGACGACGGCGTACGCCGTACGGGGTGGTGGGAGGCGAAGAGGAGAAGCATCAGCATCAACATCACCGGGGAGCGAGGAGTAGGGAGGGGTGGGGGGGCCAGTGAACCCCAGTTGGAGTAGTGGAGGGATATACGTGCATAGGTACGTGTGGTAGTAGGTATAGTATTGAAGCCCCTAGCGCGAAAACTCAGAACGGCGGCAGCAGCGGCGGAGCCAAGATGGACGTGCGTCGTCCCGCGGTGTTGTATGGATTTTAGTGCGTGCCCTGCATCATGGGATTTTGAGTGCGCGAGTGGTGCCGTCGAAATGATGATAAAATCGTCGTATCACAATGGTGGATAATAATTGTATTATCGAAGGCAACGTCAAGTTCCGCGACGGCAAAAAGGTAAGTCAATAATATTACAGACACCATCGTCTCTCTCTCTCTCTCTTTCTCTTCTCTTCTTCTCTTCCTCCCTTCCTCCCTTCCTCCCCCTTCCTATGCGGCCTCGTTTGCGCAGAGCGAAAGGTATGCGCTCTCTCGGTTCTTTCTTTTTTTTGCTATCCTCTTTGTTGCCCCCTTGTAGGGGGAAGCTACGCTACAGCGTCTTCTTCACGAATTTGTAAATCGAGATAAATACCGAGAGACGGAAAAGAGAAGAGAAGAGAAAGAGAGCAAGAGAGAGCAAGAGAGAGAGAGCAGCTGGGATGCTGCGAGTATTTTCTATTGTCCATAAGAGACGATCAAACGAAGCGCGATTAACGATTAATGTCTCTCTTTACAAAGGGGGGGAGAGACCGACGCACGCGTCCGAGGGGTGAATCGCCCCGGCTTTTCACGCGTGCAGCGACGACGCTGCGTTTTTTTTTTATCTCTCTATTGTAACGTTGACGTGTTAATTCGCGGCTATTTTTTCGGTCAATATTGACTTTGATTCTTTCTTCTTTTTCGTTTTGTAAGGGATACGTCGTTATGTACCTGTATAGTTTTTATCACCTCGTGTTTTGCTTTTACTGCTCCCAACTATTATTAATTATTCTTATACACAAAGGATATAGAGCTGCAGTATACACGCGATAACTCAGTTAGCGATAAAACTAAACATTCATCATTCCTTGTACGAAATGACGAGATTCGATTTGACGCGAACGCATGCAATTTCTCTCTCTCTCTCTCTCTCTTTCTCTTCTCTTCTTCTCTTCCTCCCTTCCTCCCTTCCTCCCCCTTCCTATGCGGCCTCGTTTGCGCAGAGCGAAAGGTATGCGCTCTCTCGGTTCTTTCTTTTTTTGCTATCCTCTTTGTTGCCCCCTTGTAGGGGGAAGCTACGCTACAGCGTCTTCTTCACGAATTTGTAAATCGAGATAAATACCGAGAGACGGAAAAGAGAAGAGAAGAGAAAGAGAGCAAGAGAGAGCAAGAGAGAGAGAGCAGCTGGGATGCTGCGAGTATTTTCTATTGTCCATAAGAGACGATCAAACGAAGCGCGATTAACGATTAATGTCTCTCTTTACAAAGGGGGGGAGAGACCGACGCACGCGTCCGAGGGGTGAATCGCCCCGGCTTTTCACGCGTGCAGCGACGACGCTGCGTTTTTTTTTTATCTCTCTATTGTAACGTTGACGTGTTAATTCGCGGCTATTTTTTCGGTCAATATTGACTTTGATTCTTTCTTCTTTTTCGTTTTGTAAGGGATACGTCGTTATGTACCTGTATAGTTTTTATCACCTCGTGTTTTGCTTTTACTGCTCCCAACTATTATTAATTATTCTTATACACAAAGGATATAGAGCTGCAGTATACACGCGATAACTCAGTTAGCGATAAAACTAAACATTCATCATTCCTTGTACGAAATGACGAGATTCGATTTGACGCGAACGCATGCAATTTCTCTCTCTCTCTCTCTCTCTCTCTATCTCGCTCTCTCCCTCTCTTTCTTTCCAAACGACTTTTTTTATCTTGATAGCGGCGATAAAATCCAGGGTGCTATACGAGTTTATCTCGGGAACTTGATTTTTTTCTCTTACGTTGCGCCTTTCCTATATCCTATACATGTATACATATAGATATACGTGTAGAAAAAGAGAGATGAGAGGAGGCGAAAATAATGGGTATTGTAAACATGTGTCAAATGTAATCTTGAAGTACGAGTCTTGAGATATTTACAATGGTTGTTTCGATGATAATGACTGTACTTAGTGTAATGTTGCACTTTGGAATTCGCGTGCTTAGCAATTACTTATGTGAGAATTGAAAATTTGTAGGTTTTTTTTCAATTTTATTTTATTTTACATAAGTAAGTATACGGAAAGAAAATCTAACAGTTTTAAAATAGTTATTTGTTTAACGATCGAAAAGTTAAGCCACGAATGAAAAAAAGCTTACCGAGATTTGTTCGATTGTTGGTCGATTATCGGAGCATCAGTGTTTCAAAATGTGTAAGAACAAAAAAATGAAAATTTTATTCGATATTGGGTTTTTTTAAGCTCGACTTTAAAAGGTTTTATGAAGATAAATGTGATTGATTAAATTGTTAAAAATACTTCTACTTATATAGAGTCCAATTTATAAAATTGAAGTTGTAGTTTTGAGTAAATTACTTTTTTTTCAATCATATTGTTACGTTATTTCGCTGTATTGACAATGCCGAAAAACATAATAAATAATTAAATGCAATAAACGTTGTAACTGTTACGTATGAATAATTGATTGGTTTACGAGTTAAGCGTTGTTGTCACCCTATTAAGCCGTTGCGCAGAAAAACATTAAAAACACATTAATTATGACATGAAAACAATCGGTGTAAATAATATTCATCGCGTATCAGTCACGTTACAAATTACACAAAACATAAAACGAATGATAATAAATAATGTTTGTTCTTATCAATCTTTCTATAATGCTATTGCTGGTTAAGGAATAAACAAATGTAAAGCTAAAAATATATCATTAATAGTAATTAGCAAGCTAACCTGTCAGTAATTAGCAAATTGGAACAATTAAATGCAATTTATTTTGTTTTATTTTAAATAGCTTACTTTATCATTTTTTTTTACAAACAAATTCAAATATTAAAATAAAAAATACTGATTTGTCACCAACTTGTCTCCAGACAGTTATCGAATAATCATGAACGAAACGAATGTTTCAATTAAATAGAAAAAAAATTGTTATTCGAATAAATCATTCCGAACGAATCAAATCCACGAATATAAAAACACAACGAACGTCTCTATCAAATTGCAGTTAATTCAGACACATACATTTTTATCACCGATTACTATCAATGTTTGATGACAGTCCTCAACACCAACTGCAAAATCTGGCACGTACTAAAATTCGCAAATACAAATAATCGATTACTCGACTGTTTACATCGACACCTGAATCTTTTAAAAATGAAAAATTGAAATGTACAGACAGAATTATTAATTTTCCACCCTCGTCTCTCCCGAATGTAATAATAACATCGCAGTGTAAACACGAAAACTTTCTTATCGGCGTAAATTCGAGGGAGGGAGTGATGCGGATATCGACAAAAATCGTCCGCCTATGGTATAAGTCAACGACTTTAAGGAGAGCGCGAGTGTAAAATCGCGGAATAATTATCGCGATGTAAACAGTCGAACGGTTTTCCACACCAGGTTGCACTCTATACATGCATACGTATAAGCGATAAACAATATCGTATTATCACGTTACTGCGATATTATTTTCTTTGGTACGATAATGACCCAGCTGTAATTAGCGATAAAATAATTTTCCTTTTCCCTTTAGTAAGTTACTGTACTTGATCTCTCTTTCTCTTTCTCTGTCTCGTTTTCTCTCTTTATTTTACACCCGCAAGAGAGAGAAAGAGAATAAAAGAGCCCGCCGAAATCGGTGCCTCGGAAATCGTGAAAAGGCGGTGCTTTGTTGCGACGAGTTTTATGATCCCCAGGATACTAAATCACCTCGAAATCGTATACAAAGCTCGCTCGTATTCCCTTGGATTTCTAGTTTCTTTTGAACGAAGGAAAGAGAGGGAAAATAAAGTACTCAGGAAGGACGAAAAAAAAGCATGTTCTTGATTTGTGAACAAAAAAAATTAAGGTTGTTAACTAGTCGACTGTATAATATACACTTAAGGATTATATACTGCCGAGAGTCTATATCTTTGCAATAATACAATAAAACTTAGTGTTTTCCGTTTCAGATAAAATATATAACTGTTCTCCTTTTTTTAGTTTAAGGTCACGCGTTTATTATACTTTTCGTACACTCTGCGTCACATTCTGGTAATGAAAAATTGACTTTTATCGTTCGAAAAATTAAACGACAGATTAAAATTAATTTTTTAAACTAAATTTTCTTCAAATTCTACATACCGCTTTGCTTGCGCGTACAAATTGAATTAGCGAAATTTCTTTTCTCCGACTTTCACCAAGTGTTTTCGTTGAGAAAAATTTTTCTTGTTAATCGAACCAATTCTACTTGAGGGCTTAACTCTTAAGCTTTGAGTGGATGCCGCAGGTCGTTATAGATTCCAATATCGTAATTTTTGTTATTCTCGTACAATTCCTCTCGATATTCTTTTATTTTCTCAATTCGATATACAATTGGCAGTATAATTTATATTTTAATAAGTATGAATAATTACCTGTGGCGGTTCGTAAATAAAACATTTAAATGAATATAATGAGAACTTTTACATTTTAGTTGAAATTTCAATCGTAAAATTTTACTCAAATGATCTTAAGGTTTAATAATAGACCCTTTTCCTCTATAAGTATGAAAGAAAATTCAATTGAGAGAGTGCATTTAACCAATCAATACAAATTTAAAGATAGTTTCTAATCGAAAAAATTGTTTCGTTTTATAATTTTTTCGCGATCTAATCAACTTGAGAGTACAAATATAAGCTTAAAAAAATCCTGCTACGGTTTGATAAAAGATTGCAAAAATGCGAAAAAGTAAATATTTGGTCAAATCAAATCAAGGCGTTATTTACTACGTTGAAATATTAATATTTTTAATCCGTTATCTTAAAAACAATTTGCTTGGAACTCATTGTTCGTTGAAAAAAAAAAAATGAAATTGCACATTCCAACAAGCTTGTACGGATAATTCGACAAAACAAGTGGTAATAATCAAGTCGCATACAAGAACTCATTAAAAAGAAATAAAAAGGGTCTCTCATGGATCTATATATATATTAACTAAAAGCTTATTAGTACACAGTCCCCTTCAGTTGTTCAAGTGACAACCTGTATATATATATAAAGCTACCCTTGTAAAAAGGAATGAATCACAATTTGACATTTGCAAAGAATATTAACTTGGTTGAGAAAAGTAAAACGAAAATAAACAATCTGGAAGTAACTAGCAGTATGTATATTGTATATGTATACGTATACGTGTTCAGTACGTACAACACTTAAGATGAAACTTAAGATTCATTCGTCAATCATAGAGAGTGTTAGGCTCTCGAGTACGCAGCATCTGTCAAGCATAAGCGTACTCGCTCACCTCATTACGGGTAGCATAAACTATTCACGAATTGAAAATGAAAGATATCGTAGAGCCAGTACTCATTTAGCTCCATTACTTATACCAAGGGGGTTATATACACTTAAAGGGGTAGTACACCAACCTCATTTATTTATATCGTGGCTCGCGCCTCGAATAATCTAAAAATAAGCCGTCTGACGGGGAGGAAGAGAGACAGAGAGGAACAAAGCGGTGCTCTTTATAGTTGCCTTCGTAGATATATAATCAGTAATTAACGCGTTCGAGTTATTGTATACTCTCGTCTCGTTTGCTCTCGTGGTCTCTGCGTACGTGTGTATGTGCGTGCGTGTGTGTGTGTATACGTGTTATTGTTTAAAACGTTAAGTTTCAAAAGCGCGTGTACATAACGATTTTTTAATATACATTCGTTCTGTAATGGACATTCTTTTTATTCCCGGAGTACAAAAGACACGACTTTTATCTGAAGTACTTTTTCGGATGTATATTACGTTCCGATGAGTCTTGCTGTTTGTATACCTAAATAATGAATGGTTTTCTGGAGACTTTATGTGTATATATGTGTGTGTGTGTATGTATGTGTGTATGGTTTCGGTAAAAGCCTACGATGAAAATGTTTCCGTTACTGATGATGCATTAATGAGGTTCTTATGCATTGCCTTACTCATATTTTATGTGCGGTATATATTAGTTTTATGAATGCTCTTGGAAGTTTATTGAAATTTTTCTAGGTATATATTTCACTCACTTGGGGAGAATGATGTGTTATTAATATTCATTAGTTTATAAGTACATGTGCACACACACTCACGCACATACATATATACACATACGTATATATTATAGTAAATTATTTTGTGCAATTTGCGTGGGAATATATCAATAATTTTATATTAATATGTATTGTTGATATTCATAAATAAAAACTGATTTACATACGCGGCTAATCAAACTGAATTGTTATACTTATTTTTGAAAATATTTATTTGGATTGTAAATCAGATGTTTTTGTTACATTACATAAAATTATAAATTTCAAACATTGTCTCGAATTAACAGTTTATTATTACAAAAACCTGTTTTAACAAACCCAGTATATGTTTACAATAACCACCTTTGCCACGATACGTATTTCGGTAAAATCAGTGATAACACGCGGTTTTTTTTTTGATAATTTTTTTGATGCAATAAAATTCCAGAATTTTAACAGATATTCCAAATTGTCTGTATACACAAAGTAAATCTGAGTAACAAGTTAATTTTTTTAACAAAATTTACTTTTTGAATAGGATTAAAATTGAAAATATATTTATATCGCGTTTAATCGTATTTCGATAAAACGAGCTTTCCATATATATACATTTTTTTTTGTTTTCTTGTGTGTTTTTTCTCTGGAACAACGATGTAGAAAATTCGCATTAAAAATCGTGATAAATTTGAACGATCCACGTGTAATAATGAATACATTTACGTACACGTATGTATAAGTACACGCACGTTGCATAAACAATAGCCATGACCGAAATGAAATATAATTGTTGTATATGTTTAATTTATTTTATTTCTTTTTTTTATTTCAGTGGAAGTCACGATGGTGTGTCATGCGGAAACTGTCTCCGGTCGCAGGTAACGTTGGCTTTGAATTTTTATTAAAATACCTAGAACCATCCGTTAAACGATATGAAAGAGCAAATACAGGTGCTTGAAATATCACCAAAAAGATCAAGCCCGGCGTGAAAAAATAAAAGAACGGTTGTTTTGTTCCCGTGCAAAACCGCGTTTGTTTTACGTTTGTGTACATATATATATATATATACCTATATATGCGTGTATCCTACGTGTACACACACATATAGATATTTTTATTTTCTCTACCGTAATAACGTGATTTTGATGTCCCAACGCCTCGATTGTTGTTCACTTTACACCTTTAAAATAACGTCTTTTACTCGTGTACACAATTACCAACGGGCATTATCCTTTCAATATTCGTCAAAAGCTTTTAATTCCAGAGTGTACCAAATCCTGATTTTTAGCGATACGGGATTAATTTAGCGAATATTTGCTTGGTAGGTCATTTAATAGAAAATTACTAGTCGATATACGCTCGAGAAAATCTTTTATGGTGATACGTCATTTCGTGAATGCTTTAAAAAACAATTACTTTGTTGTTTTTAATTGTTTAATTTACACTTTATTAAATACAAAAGTGTATCACACGTATTTTATTATTTACAAGATAATTCATCCTTTTCTGGAGAATTTAAATTTTTAATTTTTTGCATTTACAATTGTGATACTGCAGGAATAATTTATCTATAAATTAACATTTAGTTCTTTAAATTCATAATCGTATTCGGTGCTCTTATTTTAAAAATAGCACTGAAATGTTTTATCCTAATAATATACCTCTTTCTAAAAATTCCATCACACATTATTTTTTCATTATCTCTACATTAATATATTATTTTTACACTCGTGCAACATTTATTACGTTTAAACTTTTCGTAAACCGCTATATTACATTTTTATAAATAATAAAGTGAAATTTTAAATATATTCGTTTAATGTATATTTTAAAAATATTCTACAATGCGCACTGCATCATAAAATATATTTAATTATCTTTTATACTCGTAAATTTACAAAAACTTCGTCATGATCATCACGTATATGTATAGTTAATTTACTTTCTATCCTGCAGTATAATTATAATAAATCTATTTAAAAAAAATTACGTGCACGCACCATGCGCGAACATTAAGTAAGTACCGCAGTGTAAAAAAAAGGTGCACGACTAAAAACAATTTCCAACATTCTTAACTAATTCATCAAATCTTCCGCACTCGACAATTACACGAAATTATGCTAACCTCCCTGTACAGAAGCAATTTTTCTTTTTATTTACATTAAAATCTAAAGCGCCACTAAAAAAAGCTCACCTTAAAAAAAAAAAGAAAAGAGCGCAGTGAATCGACATTCTCCCTAAAAAGAGGAAAAAAGGAAGAGAGAGAGATATATATATAGAGGAGCAGTATAAAATTCCCGCGGAAAATTGTCCATCCGCGCGTAACAAAACGAGAAGGAAGATTACGCAGCGCAATATTCCCGGACAAAAGCAGTACCACACACGCAGAGACGCGCGCAGACACTCGCACACGTACAACGTTTATATCTATAAAATATACACGTATAGAGAAGTGCGTATAGCTCGAGGGGCTTTTCGGCTAAAGCGATTCCGCGTGTACCCCTCTAACTTTGCGGCCTCGGAAAATTATCCGTAGCCCAGCCCTCTGCAGTAGGTATACTTGACGCGTCTATAGCATGAATATGCACACGTTTTCGAATACCTCGATCCGCGATCGAAGAGTAACAAAGCCGAGCTTTTTTATTCCTTTTTGATGAATATATACTTACTCACGACCGGGCGTAAAAGACCGGAAACTACGGTGTTTTTGATGAACTACGTGCGCTTCCGTTCTTAGTTTAGGATTCTAACGCGACTTAGCTTCGGATGGGTATGCTGGGCATACTATATATACAGATGTTAGTTAAATGTGTATAGAGAGAAAGCTCTGTGTATTAACAGTTGGGATATTATCTCAGGGATAGAGCGTTTGGGGGAGGGAAATGATGGTGATGGTAATCAGCTTGGAACTCCATATCGTTTCAATGGAAAAGAACTGAAATAGTAGTTTTTGTAGCTTTTAATAAACGACTTCTTTTATCCTTGGATTATGGAGAAATATTTTACTTCGTTTAACTTACTATATATATACATACCTAACCTTTTTATGTTGAAAAATATAATATTTTTTATAGTTTAAGGATTTCATTTTTGATTATTTATCAAAATTTTACATTATGTTAAATAATTATTATATAATTTTATATGATTCTTTAATTATCACTGTTCATCATTTAACTTGTATTTAATACTTTTAAGTAAATTTCTCTGATCGACATGACGTGTGACTGAGAAATAAACGTGATTATAAAATGCAATTAAAAATCTAAATTTCGATTCTTTTATTATTTTTATCTCTTTTAATTATCTGTTCTACAATATTAATAACAGTCTGTATTTATTTATAGTCAATCCAACTTTCGTAGTTTAGAATAACAATATTTTGTAACGTTATGTTTTTATTTGCAAATTAAATTACATTCTATTTCCGTTGTCCAATGTCCCATGTAAAAGTAAATAAGTAGTTGCTTGAATATAAAACTAAGTTATAAATACAACGTTTTGTCAAAGGTTCAAACTGAATTTTTATTGTAAATTTAGATCAACGTCGATACGTTTTATTTCTGGTAAACATTAATTATTCGATAAAACAATTTATTATTCAAACTATTCTCTGGTAGTTCTAATTTAGTAAAAATTATATTAGTATAAACAATTCCTTTTCGTAAAACTTATTTTGATACTGGATAACGAGGTAAGATCAACGAAAATGATAAAAATTTTACCCCTGTAACTAAAATAAATCAAGATCTTTTTTTATCATATCATAATCTAGATTTTTATTCCTTAAAAAAAACTACCATTACATAGGGAATTATGACTTAAACGAAAACATCTGTTGTTGAAAACACGAAAAAAGCGAGATATTGTAAATATTACATTAACATTGAAAAAGTCGTAAAGTGATAATAAATTTATTCGCAAACTCACTTTACGTTTTAACAATTTTCATCATAAAATTATGACATTTCAAAAATAATAATAACAACATTGGAAAAGTGAATTTTTCCGCAAAATATAATGGCATTTATACTCTGAACTTTCAGTACGAGTTAAATACACACTCGACACTGCAATATTTTTCCAACAAAATTATCGTTTTATATTACATTGTAAGCAATCCATTATAAATACATACTCTTACTCGCTTCGATAAAGTAATAAAAAAATAATATTAGTCCCTCAGAATGGTAGAGTATATGCATATACCGGCCGCTATATCCATATAAAATTAATTCTCTATATATACCTCATTTTTTTCTCGCATTTAAGAATATACACATCTTAATAGCCACATATATATGTACAGGCATTAACATTAAATCTATATACATATATGTATCTCGGCTTATACCCATATACACACACACAGAGAGAGATCTCACCGCGTTTGCATAATAATCTCGTTTCGCTGAGTCGACTTAGTCACCCCCTCCTTTGGGGACAATGGGTACGTATAAGCGCATCAGGTGCCTCGATGACGCTTCTTCGTTCCCAATGGGAGATAAAGAACTTCCGCAATGACTTGTATTTCATTTTACGCGTGTAGCCACGTGATACCGACTGATTAGAATGACAGGGGGTTGACGTTAAATTATTTACTTTGCTTTTTTTTTCCTATGAAAAATGCCTAGGGTCGGGTAATTATATCGATAATACCACCTATGTATACTGCATGGTATAGCGGGACTCGGGTGTGTTATAACCACGATTGAAAATGCTGATATGAATTTTCTAAAACCCGTGATTGAGATATCGGTTTTATGACAGTTAAAAATGAAGGTAGTCGAGGAGATTTATTGCGTGGGGTCGAGGGGATTGGATTTGTTATAATAGTTGGTTATTTTAAAGAAAGAAAAATTTGTTATCTCGATAAAAGTTCGATGCTATATACGTATTAATCAATGTATAATTAGAATTGAAATTCAATTATTTCGCTTGTTTCCCTTTTTGTACTAGCTTTGTGCGAGTTAGTCATTTTTAGTTGAAATATCAGTTCGTATATATATAGGTGAAACGCAGTAACTGTCTATTATTGTCAAGTTTTATTTGACATATATGTATATATATGTATGTATATATTAATTATTCAACGCTTTTGAAAATTTATTTAAAACGTAATATCGGATAGAATAATTAATCGTTATAACGATTGTTTCAATTTAAATTTTATAAATTTTATAAATTGTAATTAAAATTCGATGAATATACTTTTGAGTATATTAAAATACTATAGTGCCATAATTCTATAATACATTTTATTAAATAATGAATGTTATAATATTTCTTTAATTCGGTTACTTTAAAATAATAGCATTATACATTCTATTCGTTATTAATGAAAAGTATACATTTTAAATTTGTTAGTTTAAATTTAGAATTAAAACAGTTGGCAATATATAGCGAATAAAATAATAAAAAAATAAAATAAAATTGTTTGTTTTCCTTTCGTTTTTTTATGTCAATGATTTTATAGTTTTTCATCGGGTATTATTTTAAAAAGTTCACAGTATAAATAAATAATTGAAAATCTATGTCAAATTCATTGAACTCGAATAATCCTATATAAATGGCATTTATAACATCCTGTTGATATAACAGGATGAAGTTTGATTTATGAACTAATTCACGTTTTATAGGAATTCTATAATATAATCTATAAGATTAAAATAATTCGTTATCCAGTTAATATCAACAGTATATAAGATGAAAACATTCAAGTATTTAATTCATGTGTTTTTTTTTCATAAAGCAAAACGTTAAACAACAAATACAAAATTTCGATCTTTATTAAAAATGTACGCCAGGGAATATTATACGTAGGAAATAAAATTTCAACGTCGTATTTAATATTTAATAAATACGCATCACTGGAATGCATCGGGGCTAATAAATATTTACTCGAAAAAGAAAAATACTCGACTCTCCTGTACAGATATAGATATATATATACATGCCGTAGTTATATAAAATACTAGTTTAAATTCTTCCGGTTAATATTTTGAATGTGACGAAGCTCGAAATAAACGAAACATTGAATTATATGTGTATAAAAAGTTTTTATCTAAACATATATATATATGTATTTCGAGTTAATAAATTCGATTTATGACGATACCATACAGCCGTGCTACGCGTCTTTAACGCGAGCGGAATACGCTTTTAAATAGAATTTTCACGATGTATATATACCGTTGCACGGCTTGAATCCGAGGGATCAATAACAAAAATAAGATTTCGAGGAGAGTAAAGACCGGCTGAGAAATCCCTCGATATAGGAACGACCTCCAAGGAAAATGTTTTCTCTTCTTACGAATCACTTATCTCTTATTTATTATATTTCGATCCTTTCTTATCTTACCCGCGGGCGTGTATTGTCTGTGTATAGGTAAAAAAAAGTTTTATGTACGAACAGCTGGTATATAGATGCGATAAGCAAATATATTACAAGCGATCAAAAAGTCATAAAGGTGTGTATAACAATGCATAATAAGGTGTATCATTGTTTTTATATATATATATGTGAATAACTCACCCTACACGAGAGCGAGAGGAATGAAATAACTCTCGTCATTTGAATTTGAAAGCCTATATAGCTACATAATTCATGACGACGAAGAGACCCCACATATGTAGAGGGAGGGGCCAGAGAAACATTTAGTCGAGTACTAGACGAAAATTATCGTAGGTGTCGGAAGCAGCAGCAGCAGCAGCAGCAGCAGCAGCCGGTTGCTCCTTCCCTTCGTTTACTTATTACGTTTTTTTCTTGTTGACCCTGACCCTTAGAAGCTCGGATATCGGTATACGTTAATATATCACGTGTGTGTGCGTGTGACTATGCATTACGAACATGTGTTGGCTCGAATGACGAGCTTAAATTTAGGCGCAACTGACAAAATCCTCTCCGAAGTAAGTCCTTAAGCGTGGACAATCCGCAATTTGTTCCTTCGAAAGGCGCGTGCGGTATTCTATGGGATTTTTCGAAATATTTTTCTAGGTACTTAAGTTATACTCTAGCCTAAGATTAATCTTGTGGGGATGTTTTTTTTTGGAAACTTAACCTGGTGTATTATTGGACTTTATTATGTGAAAAATTTCGTTGCGGGTCGCGTGCAGGATGCTCGGAGTTTAACACGAGATTTTCTGTATAAATAATCGCATCATAAGAATAATTGTGCATTGATTAGTTTAATCAAATTAACTAAATTATTAATATTTTCGCAAGCCTACGTGGAAGTAGACATTTATTATTATTTTTTACTTCAATATTCTCGACTTGTGTAAACAAATTAAATTAATGCATCGTGTTACTTTACTTTATACTGATACAGCTGCGCTTTATGTAGGAGCAAATATGCTTTGTAATATTTTTCTGTTTGTATACGTGTAAAAACCATGTACTACTCTCGCAGCAAAGGTGTTCGAGAAATAATATGAATAGGAATGCAAATTATGCATCGCCACGTGTATGTAATTTGTAATACGATATCAACGTTTCAATTCTCCTTTCGAAGATACCGGTACCTTTTAATGAATCTAAAAATTATAGTTTAACGTTTGATAAATAATATTATATGTAATTTAGTTTCATGAATTCCGATAATTTTATACTATTTACAAATTCGAATAAATTAAAGTAAAATTTTTTTTGTTAATTGGGATACAGGACTTTACTTTTTTCGATAAAAGGTTATGTATATTAGAAGATTGATGAACGGTCACGTATATAAAAGTGGAAGTTTCAATCTTGATAAAACTAATATTGTCACACGGTTCTAGTTTTACATCCATTAGAAAATTGACGCAGCTGACAGGGAATTCCTTTATAAGATAATCATGTTGTAATTAGCTAACTGATACAGCAAATATTTAAATAATGTCAAGCGTGTCGCTTTGACTTCGGATTTTATATTATTTCCGTGTAATCCTAGATAGTTTAAATAGTAACATTTTTGTTTCTCTTTTAATATATATATATGAATTAAAACGTAATCTGATAATATCCCATGAAATTTACAAATATTTGTTGTTTACGTATTTGTTCAAATATATTTCTTTTTTTGTGAAGCAAATATTTTAATTTTTAATACCAATATTCGACAGTCCAATTAAGAAAAATTGCAAGAACTTCTTTACAAATATAATTAAAAATGTTTTTGATATTTTTTTATACTTTTTAATACAATATAAAATCTTAGTTATTGTTTAAATTTTATAAAAGGCATTTGCCAAGTACTTAAAAACCACACTCATCAATATCGGTATAGAATATAATAGTATTACATGTACTCGTAATCTTCGATCAAAAGGTAACAAAACTCCTTGAAATTTGACGAACTACCGCATCGAAACAGACGGAAATGCTGCGTATAGAATCGACATCGCTTCACCCACCACAAAACGAGACCGAAAATTTCATTTAAATCCCGTCGTCTCCCTCGTAAGAAGTCTCCCTCTATCGTCGGAGACCACATCAGCTGGACCCCCAAATTTTTCGAGTCGTCTGTGTACAGAGACAAGGAAGACGTAGACCCCGTAAATTATGTTAATATATGCCTTTGGCTATAAGGAAGCAGAAGCGATAATTCACGAAAAAAAAAATCAATACGTCGCGGGTTTTATATATATATATAAAGTGAAAAGCAGCGTCTTTGAATGGAAAAAAGATAAAGGCAGGGTGCATCCGCGTATAGAAAAAAAAATAAAGAAAACGTTTTTCTTTTTCTTCCTCCGTTGACGGTGGTTTTAAAAACGGCATTGTGACTTTTTCAGACTGCCTGCATCTGCAGCTGTACGGGGACAGCAAGGATCGGTACAAACAGGGTCAGACGAAAGCGTCACTGAGCTTACAACATTTTCTTGGTGTACAAAGCGGTTTCACCTTGGACAAAGAGTCCAATACTGTCGCCATTATATGCCAAGATGTTACGGTCGTACTCGCATTTGACACTAGGGAGAGGCTTATACAGTGGCAGGTCAAAATATCAAACAATTTGGGCGAAGGTACGTATTATCTGTGTATAATTGATGAGGTTTTACGTCATTTGAACCTGGTGGGCAAAAATGCTTAAATTATCTCCTCGTTTAATTAAACCTTTGTTTTCGTTTCGATCGAATGCGGACCTTTTTTTTTTGTTTCGCTGCGCTAATTGGGAGGATTGGGAATTTGTGTGGACGATGAATCTTTTTATATGTTTCATTGATTTCGACAATTATTGATAAGTACTGCGTATTTTATTTTATCTTGTTTTGTTTAATATAAATTTGTAAAAATAATTTTTTTTTATTATTCTCCGTAAAAGGTTATATTTGCAACTTGATTATTAATTATTACACAGGCGAATCGTTTAAAAGAGTATTCCCGCAAATCGTATAAAATAAATTGAAAAATAAGAGTCGTATTTCAAGTCTCTAAATGCCTCTTAAAATAAATTTTCAATTTTCAACCGAATCAAAAAAAAAATAGAACTAATAAAAATTGATCGATCGTAGAGTATAACTTGGAACGCATTTATCGTTTATACGAATATATGTGTATATATATATACAGACTATCGTTTTCATTCTCATTTATCATGTCATCGGAATACATTCTTCTTTTAATCACAACTTTATCGATCGGACGTGCGTGCCTATATGTATCTGCCCAAGTGTATTTTAATGGATTACCCATGATGATGTTCCCTTGTGATGGGGAGGAAGAGAGGCAGACCCGTTGGTTAAGTATTCGAGCGATGTAATTAATAAATTATTAGACTAATTAAAATGATACACCCGTATTACCTCTCGGGCGAAACACGTATATAATTTCCAGTTATATAGCTGCATCGTGCATTTATCAATTAAAATTTTGCATTTTCCCTACGAATTCCGCAAAATATTGTCGTCGTATTTTGATCGATCAAACGAGTACTATGTGTCTGCGGTGGCCGGTGAGCACATCTCGGTTCTTAACGGACGTTCACCGGAGTTATCGATTTTCTTAAAAACTTTATTTAATCGTACCCGTTTGTTTATTGAATAGAAAAGTTTTAATGTTCGATGCGAATTGCAAAGGGGTTCGGTATAATCCTTATATGCAATTATTTTCTTTTCTTTTGAATATAAAATATAAAGTTGCTCTGCATTAAACACGGAGGATATCCTGTAATGAGAAAATAATTCTTCTAATGGAAATCAATTTCAATTAGTTTATTTATACAAAGTACATTACAAAAAATTATTATTTCAAATCGACTCAGAACATTAATGTAGTAAAATTATTATAAATTCTCATATTGTTCCTGAATTTATGTGATATTTCACTTTACAATTTTTATATATATGTTAATGAGATTATTCACTCGATGTTCCGATTAATTAATAAATTATTTGCAATATTGATAAAATATTTTACAACTCTACTTTGCGTAAGAATTAATAATGTTTCAACAACAATAAGATAAATAAGTTTTTATTTATGTGTTTGATAGTGTATATGTTTATATAATTAAATTAGTTAATAAAATAATTTAAATAATCCGACGTTTAAAGTATTAGTATACGTTGAAATTATTTTCCGTGTTGGAGAAGGAATAGCCTATATATCTATTTCGAGCATCAGAGTACGAAAATTCAACGCAATAAGAATCTATAGTAGGGAAAACCCCCCTATTCACACTCGAAATTCGAACTTCCCCACACTGCGAACGTCCTTAAAACGGGATTCACACAGACTAGTCTG
Source organism: Theocolax elegans (assembly GCA_026168455.1). Classification (NCBI taxonomy): domain Eukaryota; kingdom Metazoa; phylum Arthropoda; class Insecta; order Hymenoptera; family Cerocephalidae; genus Theocolax; species Theocolax elegans. Next base: position 16,592,566 of record CM047426.1, on the reverse strand, counting down.
AAAAACGATTGCACGTTGGGGGGATAAAATAGAGCCCTATCGAGGTTCAAATAGTGTGCGGGGTTTAGAGGGAGAGGGAGAGAGAAGGTATTGATTTCCGTGTCACTGGCCTCGCGTAAAGGAGCAATTTGCTTTTAGATCAACAGTTCCTAATCCTCATATCGAGCGCCCCGGCTAAGGCAAAACTGAGCACGGGACCGGCACAGCTGCACATTCAGGAACACCGATTTTGCATGACCGTCGGTGTACCACCTCGACTAGTTGGCATTTGGGAAATTGGACAACTACGCCGATATGGAGTGGTCGAAGGTCGTTTTTGTTTCGAAGGCGGCTCGAGATGCGGCAGAGGCGAAGGTTTACACGTACTCGTTACCGATCAAGGTGATGAGATTGTCAAGGTATTGCAATTGGCTGCCGAGGGAAGATTGGCTACGAGGAAACGCGGATTACCCGATAGTCCAAGGAGACAGTTTTCAAGATCCGAGACTAGAGCCAGCGATCTTTTCCCTTCGGCGGCTAACGTAGGTTAGTCCACTTTTTCATGCCTTTTACTTTTTTACATCTGATACATTTTATACACACTTTTCCTATGGATTAAGGTAAGCTACTCGAACAAGTCCCTGTTCAACTTGTAATCTCTCATTATGAATATACATTTGGAAAAATCCACAGTAAAAATGTCAAACACATCGTTGAAGCTGACAAAGCTACGTTGAAGGAAAAAAAAATGATTTTGTTAAGTCAAGCTAAATAAACAGTACTTTGTTAGTAATTTTAGTTTAAAAAGTTACGGTAACCTAACAAAAATATTCGTAAAAAAATAATTATCTATAAAAAAGTAACACTAATAACTATACTTAAAAAGTTTGACATCTTCTACTAGACGCGAAATTTTGTGTCTTTTTTAGTACGCATAACAATTTTAAAATGTTCAACAAGCTTTGTATACACAGTTTTACGCATTATTTTATTCATGATAAAAAAATTTGTTATTCCGATAAAAGTGTAAATATTCAAAAGTTTTCATATGCATCTAGTACATATATAATACAACAAAACACACCAGATTACGAGCGATAAACTGAAGATATAATAAAAAATTAATGCATCCCGTTTATACGTGAAGGATAGTGCGCATCTGGGTTAAGAATTCGAGTGAAACTTTAGAATAAGTTTTTTGATAATAAATTATGAAAGAAGCTACAGCACTCAAGTGTATGACTTAATATTATACTAGTTCTAACTTTGCGAAGGTTAGTTTTATAATAATTAAAATTAATAAAATACGTGATTATTCTAGTAATCTTGGTTACTTAAACTTTCGTTTACTATATCAAACAAATTTTTGGAAGTAAATACTAACCGAAACCTTTGATGGAAGATCTGCAATATTAATTTAACGCAAATTTAACGTTGTGGCTTCTAACGCAATGTATTATTAAATTACATTGCAAAGTTTAAGATAAATTCATGACTTTCGTATATCGGTTAAATTTGAAACTTCGAAGAAACATTGAAAAAAATTAAATAAACTTGTATGATTACTCAGTGTTCGATGAAATATAATATTATATAATAATATAGAATTAAAATGTCCTTGATTTAAGAAAGTGTTAATATAAAGTTTTAATTCTCGTGCACAGTATGCGAGTTCAAATCTGACGCCTACTGGTCATCAACGGAAAGCCGACAAGATACCGAGCAGGACTTGGAAGAACAACAATCCGCCATAGTCGGATCAGATTGGAGAAGCTGCTCGTTATCCCGGAACGGAACGTCAGCGTGTTTAGAGCGATGTTCGAGCTGTATCAGCAAACTAGGTACGATATCCAAATCGTCGACGTGCGCGACGACGGTTACAAGTGCAGGTGGTGGCAGCAGTCCTGCACCAGCAATTGGAAATCTTGGGCATTTACAACCTCGTGCATTCGATCGACTATCGCTGTCGTCTTACAGTACCAGTAGTCACGAAAGTGATTATTCTGGAGTACAGCAATCGGAATGCCGGTGTTCACCGACGCCTCCTCAAGTGACTGCCACGGCAAATGTGCATAGGATGTCACCGAGTCCTTTAACATTACCACCGAGACCACCAAAACCGTCCATTGTTCCAAAGAAAAAACCACCGATGCCCTTACCGATTGAACAGCAGCAACAGCAACCTTGTACCTGCCCAAAGAAAACTACTCCTACAAGGAATGGTGTGTATTCTAATTTCCCACTTAAACTGTTAAACTATTAAACTGGTAGAAATCTAGAAGTATTAACAAGTGATACAAAAATATTATTTTAATTATTTAGATAAGTATTCTGCCAAATAAAAAATTAAAAAAGAAATATCATAACGCGCTATTATATAAATTCTTAATATTCCTCCGAGAAATATTGGATATAGAATGTAAAACAGATGTAGAATGTATCACAAACTCTTAGTATAAACAAGATAACTTTACGTAATACATCAAAGTGACATTTGTTAGATTTCTTCAAGCTTATTTGTAGTAACAAAAGTAGAATCAAGTTATGCAAATCCATTTTTATATTCCCTAGACACACGTTCCTTTTGGTGATGTGAAACGATATCTTACAATCTTTTAAACCACATCCATGGCCCATTGGTTAGATACATTCTTTGTTTTAAACAGTTTGACTGGCGTATTTAAAGTTTTGTATCATTTAAAAAAGTTAAAATTTGGCATTAAAAATGTATCAGTTTTTTAGTCTATATTTCATTAAACATATTTATATTATTATTAAGTTTAAGTAAATAGATGTTGTAAATTATACATTAACTTATCAAGTTCTTAAGGCTATTACTAATCATTAATATAAAAAATGTGTTTAGGTGCAGGACCTTATGAAAACTATGATGTTCCAAAAACAATTGCGCATCACACTGAACAGCCAAGTCCGCAAACGGATCAGTACTACGATACTCCTCGTAAACTAAAGGAGTGCCTAGTGGTACCAAAGGCCTATCCTAACTACGATACACCACACGTACCTCAAGCTGTAGTCCTCCAGCAATGTGGATGTCCTGCAAAATTAACTCCTCAGACACCAAAAGCCATCGGTTGCCCGTGCCAGAACGTCATGAGCTGGGCCGGCTTTGTATTACCTTACTGCCGCAGAGGTGCCGGTATAGAACCAACGGGAGTCCAGCCCGTTCGACTTTCCGGTGAAGGTAAAATGCCGGTGGTTAACGCCAGCGGGCAAATCGGCATATATAACTCCTCGAACAATATTCTGGAAGCTAGTCAAACCGAGTGTCCTTTACATCAAGCAAAGGGTAATTATGAGAATGTTGAACCGGTCATCGATACCCAGCCTGAGGCGAAGGCGAACTACGCGAACATTGGGTTCACCGAGTCCCTTGGGAATTACGAAAATAGTAAGGATTTGTTGTCGAAGGTCGGCGTGAATTCCCTGGAGGAAGCTGATAAATTCGCTGAGGCAGTGTCGGATAATAAGAATGAACAAGAGGAGGTTGGTGAGGAGGAGGCGGAGGAAGGAGACGAGGAGGAAGTGTGCCATAAATGTGGGCATCTGAAGGAGGCCACCGGGGATTACTTGGTCGTAGACGAGGAAAGTGATACGCCTAAAAAGTTGGTACCGGGTTACTTACCTATGCAGCCGGCTTGCTCCAAAGAGGTATTGTCTAGACTCTGCGGCGGTATCAAAAGCTCGAGTAATCCCACGCTTTCTGCGGCCGAGGTAAGCAGAAAAAGATCCGAGTCCGAATACCGTGTTCCGGGCTCGGCGATGTTGTCTAGTCCATACTTTCGTCGTCGACTTTTGGAAATGTCGGAGACTGGAGGTAACCTGGGTATGTTGCTGAGGAAACGCTCGTACTCGGCCGAATCAGCGCATTACCTCGATGATGAAAAAAGTACATTTACGCCAAATGCACCAATACACAAGTGTCCTAGCGATACCAACAAAGTGCTTGCGTGCAACGAGGAGACCGAGACGAATGAACCTACATCGTTGTCCCCGCAACCGTTGGCTTCTATCAAGATTCGAAGATCCTCCTCGGTACCTTCGAAAGCTGGACATAATCGTGACTCTTCGAGTAGTAATGATTCTGGAGTTTCTACTGGGTCATTAAGTCACAGAACCGCTGAATTCGTCGAGTTCGAGTTCCCAACGACTCCTGCGAATACGTTGGTAAAGAAACAGAGTGTACCTTTGATGTATCGAAAGAGTCCGCCACCCGCGTGTTTCCACAGTAGTCTACCAAGGAAGTCCAAGTCGAGCGATCCATTGAAAGACTTGACTTTCCAATTTCACAAAGTTAAACTGCCTGCTAAATCATCGTCCGCAGAAGCCGACATACCCACTTGTTTGCCATCGAAGGGATCGAAGGAATTCAGTAGTCCCAATGAAGTACCGAGCGTACCGTATATCGATTCACGAAGTACAAGTAGCGGCACGTCGGATATGTCTGATTACATAGAAACTCTCTCGCTTTCTTCTCATTCATCTTCGGATGCACCTGATAATCTTAGGTAAATACACTTTAATATTTTAGTTCAAAATAAAACTTGTTTGTTACAACATTTATCAGTTTCTTATTAAAAAATAACTTATAAACACATCATTGTAATTTAATTAATAAATTATTAAATTTAATTATGTTGTAATTTTTCATTAATAAATAAGTTAAATAATATAGTTATTTTTATACACGTATCTAATTAAGTTTATATGTATTACAGAATGGGCGGTAGAGCTGTAGCAACAACATTGCGCCCACGTAGTGGAAAGGAATATTACAAAATTGATCGAAGTATTTTGGTGGAACAGGGTCGAACCATAAGCACCTCGTCGAATTACTCCAATGTAACTCCGTTTATAAGAAAGGAGAGTCAACGTCATCCAGTTACATGAGTGGTAAGGCTATGCGGATACTCGAAATCGCAAATCGGACTCGAGACGCTGAGTTTAGGACTTCAAAAATCTCGATTATCACGAGATTTTTCAAGTTGTCCAAGTGTTTTCGGATTATCCAAACGTACTGAGGATACTACGAAAACTTCGAGGCTTTTCAGCAATACGATCACTTCTTAGAATTTAATTATAGACAGATCTAACATTTTACTATAGGATTTTTTCGAAAACCAATGATATTCTAAAACGTAAATGCTCGACAAAGCCTCCTCAAGCCCGAGTGTCCGATTTCTTGGCTAACTGCATAGCCCGGCATCTCAAGCGTGAAACGATATATTAAATAGATTAAAAGACATCGAAGTTTCTACCTAAGAGCTTGACACAACGTTGTTGTACAAGTTCGCTATATTGACTATTTTAACATTATGTTAAGTACGATTTTAGAGCTTAGGCCATAATATTCGTATACTCTAAGAGTTTTTATATCTTGGACTAATCGAAACCCGTGTCCAGTGCACAATGATTGTTGTGCGGTAAGAAACGAAAAGGCCATCGAATCAAAAGTAATCATATTTTCAAATTTCGTCTGCAATCAACTGCCTTTCCTTTACTAAATAAACAAGCTAAACAAGACTTCACTTCGAAATCACATTTCCGTCTCTTATATGCGCACACGAAAAGACTGTACAAAATTCGAAAGATAATAGTTCAGAATTTTCTCATAACTATACAATCTATACTATAGTTTTTATAGATCTATGAAACTTACGTTGTCGATTGTCACAAACTATATACGATTCCAGAGAAGAGAAAAGACTTGAAAATCCCGATTGAAATCAACAAACACGAATGACTCTAAACAATTGTATTTTTTCGAGCGAATGCGAAGGGAGATGCAGGAAGCTTATTATTGCGACTAGTGTAAATTAGCGCCTCTCCAACTGTAATCGGATTTCATTAGACATCCGTCATTATAGTAGTAAAAAAAAGTATAAATATATATAGCTCGGAGTAAACTCCGTATCAAGTTTCCTGAAAGAGTGACACGCGATATAGAGGTTGAGAGATACATGTATACAACTCTTCTTTGTATAGATGCCCAACTGTTTACGTTCATTTTTTCTTTTTTGTGGCAAACGCACAAGAGTCCATTGATCGTTCCCTTTCCCCTCTCTCCCCTCCTCCAGCACTTCCTGCATAGTCCGTCACAATTTCTGATCTGCGTGTTTTTGCAGGCGGAGTTTCACGTGGCAAAGAAAAAGAATCTTTTTCCATCGTGAATGTCGATCGATCTCGCGGTGTCGAAACCAGGCAGGAGGGTACGAGTTAAGTGTTTTCGGGGTACCTTAGGAACTAGAAAGTGTTCACGAGTCGGTTGCGGCTGCTCGAAGCGCATCGAGAGGGCTGTGCACGGGTGTCCGGCTCCTGTGGCTTTGTACCCAGGAGCTCTATAGTCGGGCTTGAGCGTACTCGAGTACGTCTCGAGTTACGTGCGATAGTTTTCGGGTTTTTCGAATCATAAATTATTCAGCAGAACAATGCTTATAAATCTATTGAAAAAATTGAGATCTATGTTTTTGTATTTTGATAACTTTATTTATCTATTGTAATTATAATGTAAAATTAAATTTTCGTAAACTTATTCAATGTTATTTCGAACTTACTTTGCAAATTCTCAGATATTTATAAATGAGGAAACGAATCATTATTGAAATTGAATAAATTTAATTTAAGATAAATTTAAGCAAATTTTAAAAATCCTGATTAATTATTCGGACAATCCGAAAATTTTCGAGCTCGATAGCAATATTTTGACACCTGGGAGTTTGTTACTTAAAGACGCAAGTTAAAATATTACTTTCTATGAGACTTAACAAAGGCTTTGATTTCGTAAGGCTTTCCGTTGTTTAATCAATTGCATCATTTCTATTTTTACATCGATTGGTTTCGCATTATGTCATCGGCTGTGCCACGCTTTCAAATAGTTAAACATATATATGTATAGACACGTCTTAAAGGCCTCGTTCTTTCACAAGGTGCATCTGTTGTAGTACTTAATGTCAAGTTTTTTTATTTTTAACCTCAAGTGTTTGTTTATTTTTCTTGTTTTTATTTTTTATTATTTATTTCGAGCGGGTATATATAATAATAATTTTTATTAATATTATTTTGGCAAAGCCCTATTTATCATGATGTTCCCAATTCAATTAGCTTTGACATGAATAACAAAAATCGATATGTCGCAAGCTCAATTGTAGATTTCAATCTTGGAATTAAAGCAATTTTATGTTTAACGAGTTAATCGAATTTCTCGTATATCGCGCGATACAATCACAGATATATATTTTTATTTTTAATTTAACTTTATTATTGCGTTACACATTATATATATTTGTATGTACCTGAAATATTCATGGAGTTTATTGTATTATATATAGTTTTTCTCCTTGTTTTTAATTTTAATCTACACTTTCCCAGTGAACGAAAACGTTACGGTCATTGTATATAATACAACTGTATATTTTTCAAGAGGTTTTTGTTCATCCCTCGATACACGAAAATTAAAAAGATAAAGAAACATTTATACTCGTGCGTTTTCGTTTACACGTGCTTAAGTAGCCCGTCGCTCTTTTATTATCGAAGACGTTTTCACCCCCTTAATTTTCGTACTTCACTGAGAGAGCTCAGATAGGTGCCAAAGAACCCTCTCTTCGTAAGGTCTGTAAATTCGACAAGTATCGCCCATTAATTTAAGCGAATAAATTTATTAGCTTAACAAGTGATTTTTTTTATTTAAAAATTCGACAATCGTACTTAACTCCTCGTTTCCAATATAGTTTTGACGTTTTATTGTTGAACGATGAGTGGCATTTTTTTGCGCTTTTTATCATATTTATTTGTACACTTATGAAAATCGGTTTTTACGACAAGTTGAATACTATTGAAAATACAGTTAAATGAACACAGCAAATAGAAATTAACACGAAATAGAATCATAATAATCATAATATAAAATAAAACATATTTGATTAATCTTTTTATTAGTAGAATAATTTTTATAAGTGTATAAAAAACGAGAATTAGTCGCACCAATGCATTATTTTGTACCGCATTTGTTGATTAAAACAATACGTTGTATATATAATTTATTAAAAACGATAAAGAACATTAAATATGTATGTAACATTTAATGAGTGTAGCGACAGCGTCAATTATGCTTTTATGCAGAGTGAAAGATTGAAAAGTTGGAGAGACATTCCAGGTTTAGCTTGGAAAGTGGAAGGCCTAACTATGAAGCAATCAAGTAATCGAATGTATCAATTGATTACGCATATTTATTTCCTTCCGTAATTGCAGGACTGATCATTATAATTCGTTAACATTTGTCAATTGTATCGAAATATGTTTATTACTGAATTTTATAAAGCTAATTTTATTGCGATCTCTTTTCTACTGTGGTAATTTTACATATTCTTTTTATAAACAAGTGACTTTCGTAACAAAATGATAAATCAAAAAAAAATGTGAAGATTTTTCCAATCAAACGTTAAATCGTGCAGCAGTATTCTATATTAATGCGTTCTTTAAAATTAAGATTGCTAAAAAAATAAAACGTATACATATTGCATTTATATACATTTAAAAAACGAAAAAGAAAATAAGTAGTTGAATGGCTAATAGGAGTGACGAGGTCGAATTTGTATAACTGTGTGATTTGAATCGTGAAATTTGTTTGCGCTTAAACGTCATTCTAAAACGTCAACTAATAAGTCGTGTGTACGAAAAGTAAATTGCGTGCGTTCGTGTACTTGGTTAGATATCAGGGATTGATTTAGATGATAGTATACTTTTGTCTATGTATTTTGTATCGTGGAGAAAAAGAATATTTTTTTCTCAACAACGATTTTAAGCACGATCGTTGGAAATGAGTAAGAGAAATAAATTAATAAAATCTTAACAACGGTCACAAAGAAGCAGAGTATGGACTTGAAGAAAAAATTAAGAGTATTATAGTGAATAGACATATTATAATAAGAGTTGCACAATCCAGTGTTTCATATATTTCCCGTTGCGTTTACACTTTACGTGGCGTGACTAAAAATTTTGAGACTTTTTTTTTAGTAAGTTTAATAAAGAAAATGGACTATTGTCAAAACCTCGTAGAGTAGTCATTCGAATCATATACAAAAAATATCATTACCAAGTCGATGGCGATGACAAGTTTGTCTGAAAAATAAAAAAACGGAGCTTATTTCTACTGGGCCAAGTGGCAGAAGACAGTTTATCAATGGAACAAACATTTAAATTAAATGAGAGAAATGAAATGAAAGGAAGAAGTCAAAGAGTAAAAGAAATAAAAGATATGCGATTCTATCCCTCAAATTTTTTATAAGAAATGCGAGCGGGTAATTTTTATTGCGAAGTATAATTTATCAAAATGATACTGTATGGAGAGAGAAAGAAAGAGAGAAAGAAATGATGAAAAATGCGAAAGCTAATCTATTACAAGTTTTTCTATAAGAAATAAGAGCGAGCGGGTAATTAAATTATAATATATATCATGTAACATATATATTAAGTAATTTAAAAAAATCATACACGAATTGTAGTATCTCAAGTCTTTACTAGAGAGGTAGTAAAATAAAAGTTTTGAAAATTATACGATTCTCTTATTACTTTTCAGTCCTATGATTCAACTCTTCTCCTTTCCCTTTGTGTGTAATAAATTTGTTTACATAATGTAAAAAATAATTTTTTTGTAACTTTAAAATATATGTATTTTATATACTTTATAAAAATTAAATAAATGTCGTTTCATTTTAATTAGGTGAAGGGGTTAGAATAGAATAATTCCACCAGCAATATGAATGAAAATAATTTATTTCGGTATATATATATATGTATATATATATTTTTTTCAGAACAGAGAATAAAATAATTGCACGCGTCTTCACATCCACGCAATTTTATATCAGTGACAGGCCATTCAGTGATTAACTGAACTTTATACTTGTTTTTATTATTATTTATCATTAATATTTATATCGATATATAGGCTTGACTGTAGAGCTTAAAAGCTATTAAAGCAATTTAATTTATATCTTTTTGAATACAATACAATTATATCGTGTCTTTTTTTTTATTTTGGTACGTTAGTTGTATTTGTATTTTCTGGCACAGAATTTTGCATTACAATTGTAGATTCTATATAAAAAATAAATCGCAATATTTAAGCTTATGACTCGTGATATAATGTGTGTATGTAGTGTGTATATATAATTTATTTTTATTTTTTTTTGAATATGTATATGTGTATATATATATATATATATATTTCCTCGTGTATTCAGAGTCTTATTAACAACAGATGATCGCTGATTTGCATTTAAAATATATTTATGTACTTTTACTAATTTTCGGAAGCATACATTTGCGTGACGAAATAAATAACGTTTTCGCCGGAGATTCCTTTTCATTTCTCTCAACGTACTCTCTTTTTTTATCTTTTACGTATACATATATATATAAAAATAACAATTTCTCAATGAAAAGGTGTGCAGCCGCTAAAATCATCACGCATTAAAACATTGCTTCGTTCAAAGGCAAGAAACCCTCCAACTTCATTTATAAAGCTCTTTTAAAAGTTATACTCTCGTGTGCCCGCGATACGCTCGTCTTCTCACTCGCTTTACAAACGTATATTCGTTGAAAAACATATTTTAACATCATCGTGCAAATTAAAATAAACAAAAATGAAGGTATATGTATATATATATAGGTCGTCTTTAAAATTAACGTAAACCGAGAGAAAAAAATAATAAAAGTTCTACATGTTTTCTTATACAGTTAAAACTACAAGAGGGGAAGTGTTCGACGAGTCGTTGGAAGGAATATCTAGTTACATTCTATATTGTACAACGCTTAAGTAAGTGACTATTTATATGTATATATGTATGTGTGTATATATATATATATATCCACATATATATATATACATATATATGTGTATGCGTGTATGTATATATACTTATCTAGTACAAATCTCGGGAGAGTCACTAGACTGTGTAAATTCACATGGACTTCTCATTTGTATGTATAGATTTTTTTGAATTTCTTCGTCTTTCATCGCACTTTATTTTTTGTTCTCCTCTCACGACTTTTTGCTTCTCGGCTTCGAGCTGCATAAATACACAATGCGTTATTGTTAACTCTCACAGATATTTTTTAGGAGGAGTCTGTATATATTTTGAATATGTAGTATATACAAAGCAATCTCTTTAAATTATTTTTCTTTATAAAATCTTTCGCTTACATACAAAATGCTCCACTTATAGATTTTAAATTAGCTAGCTCATTAAAAAAAAACCAATATTTTGAGGTATTATTGCTTAATTAAATGCGTACTTGGTAAATTTTAAATCCATAAATTAATTATATTAATAACACTTTTTAATCGTATAAAAACATTTAATAATCAAGCCTTACTTTTGGTACAATTTTAACTTAATTGTATTTCTCAATATCAAAATTAATTTAATAGCAGCATTAAATAAATGTGTCTTCTCTAGTTCGAATTGATATTCAAAATATTACTAAAGCCTTCTCTTAATAAACATCTCCATTTAAAAATAATCGAGCATCGTTACCTTTTATTAATAATTAAAATATCTTATCTAGTTGATCTACGCGTTAGAATTTTACGTTGTACAATTGAAACATTGGTAAGCTTTGGGTTTTACAATCTACACATCTCTATTTTACTAGTTTAAATTAAATACATACTTCTTTTTTCATTTACTGTACAAGCTGTATGTATATATATATATGATAAATATTTGGATTTTCATTCGTACATACATTTATATATTTTTTTAACCGTAGCATACAAAAATTTGTTAAAGTATATCGACAGTTTACTTGTAATGTTATATCATAAAAGTCACAAAATGCACAGAGATAAACTTTTTCCAAATGTCGTATGTTCATCTATACAGTACTTAGATAATAGTCTAGCCTGTCGCTTAGAGCCACGAAAGATCAAAAGTCAATCAAAAACACCCACAAGTGTTGCGTTTTTTGTAAATATCGTCAATAAAATTGTTAAACACTTTTATTTTTAAATTGATTATGGTTAGAATAACAATGTATTCAAATGTACAAATATAATATTTAAACCAATAACAGTTTATAATATTTTAAATTATGAAAAATCGTATATAGAATATATATGAAGATTTAACAAAATTTTATTTTATCATATTAATATTTTAGTAATTGCAACGTTGACGATATACACAAAAGATAAACAAGTAATATATGTATACCATATGTATATACTATATATATATCGGACTAAAGACGCTCACGTACATTACTAATAAAGCAGTTAAAAAGACCATTTTTATACAAATATTCGTTGAATCGATTAAACTTTCATTGCATAGAACTTTCCAACGGAAACGAAGTGCTAAACAAAAAATAACAAATTCCATACATTCTTTCGTCAATAAGCTAATACTAGCTAAATCCAATACTGTCTCTTATTCATAACGTTCCTGCATATGCTTCTTCGTATTACTAGAAAATACCTTGTTTCTACAGACTTTCGCGCCCACGCAGATAAGAGAAAAATGAGAGGCACAGTCGCCAAAAAAAAATAATAATGCACGCGAGTTAGATGATCGAGGAAGAAAGTTTTCGTCTATTAAAATCCCTTTTCCCCCGATCGTTATACAAGTCTTATATCGAAAGCTATTCATCGCTTGCTTTTTTTCTTTAACAGTCTTCCATTAGAAGCTTTCCAGATCTCTGTATCGAAAAATGTGTTTTTTCATTCATCGAAAATATAGCGCGACTGCCCCTTCGGGCATTACAAAACGGCCTCTTTTTCGTGAAATCGTTACAAAAATCTCTTTCTGGGGAGTTATAAATTGAAAAGTTAATATGCTCCAAACGAAAGAACCTTTGAAAAGTAAGTCGCGCGTATTAATGTCTATAGATTTCATAAAATTGAGTTCTACAGTTATGTGAATATTGCATAAACTATATAAGACTTTACGTCTTGACTGTACGTGCAGAAATTACCAAAATAATTGAAGACACTTTTTTTCCTCGGATTTCTCTAACAATGTACATTGGATCAAAATTAATTTTTAAAATTTTTAATAACCTTGAGTGAATTGACATTTTTTTATCATCGAGAGTTGTCATATCATTTTATTGCGCTGGTTTTTATTTAAACGCATCATGGTTTAAAATGATTTTATTTTAAATGATATTAACATTTATACTGTATTAAACACAAAAATACTGAACTAAAATACTAAAAATAATTTTGTAAGTAGAATAATATTTTTTATCTATACACATAGACATTCGACTCTTATAAAGAATATCATCTATTGTGTTTATTTTATATATTCAATACTTTATCGTAATAAATATGGTTCGATTTACTTAGTTTTATATTAATTTTCTCTTTGGGTTATTTAACTATTGTTGATAAAAAATAAAAACAACTCTCGATGGTTTTAAAAACAATGTCTTGACATATTTAATTTAAAATACCCTGTAGTTTTTAAAAAACACGTGTCGGATGAGTTTCGTATACAGTTTTTTGGAAATTCGAATGAAAAATTCAATTATCACAAATGCCATTATCGAATTTCTAATTAAAATACAAGCAGCCCACAAACGGTTTATTCTACAAGAATTCTATAAATTCTAAATTTCTTTTACAGGTACGTTAACGTTCTAATAATGCTGAGTTCTGGTAATTACGACTAAAACATTGAGGAGAGGACTAAAGACTCGATAACGATTATTATGCAACGCATTATTGCAATAATACTTTAAGAATATAGCGAATAAACAATTACGGTATTAGGCACAGTAGAGATATCAATTTATCTCTTTAATCGAACGATACAGACAAATATCCAAAAAGTTTTAAACAATGTTATGAATGGTGTATGGCAAATGAATAATATTATTCCTGTATTTCGCATTAAATTAATTTGCAAGTTAACATAAATACTATCCAAAAAGAACACCTTGACTGCTTCACGTGTCTTGTTTAAAAAAATATATATTATTTGATATACTTTAAATTGCGATTATACGCATTTTAAAGTTTATATATTAGAAGGCTGTTATTGATAAGAATATTTAGGATGTTTAAAATAAGCATAGTTCAATAGTTTAAAAGTTAATTAAATAGATTACATATATTCCGTAAATGAAAAGTACCAAGTTTAATTATGTGAAACGGTCAAAAGTTCTTTTTATCTGAGCAGTCGCAGAAAGATAAGTACCCAAATGAAAATCTAAACGAAAATACGGAATTGTGTCAAGTATAAAAAATCGCTTGAAGAAAAAAAAACTGATTCAGATATGTCTGTATCCACGCCGAGTATCTTCACTTCGATGAATCAGCTCGGCTACAGGGCGCCGTTTGTCAAAATTTCTGGCATAGTTTCTCGACCTCCTCGTCGCTCGAACGAAACCATCGAACCCGACGATCTTGCGAGAAACCTTCACTATTGTTGTACCCAACTTTGTCAAATAATTCGGAGTCGACTCTAATAGGACTGGATGTACGCGTAACAGGTGCAGTTCGACTACCCGAAATATGAATATTTCTTACAGGAATTTTGCTAAGACCTTGATTATGATTAACATCCAAAGTTGATACTCTTCTTAATACACGAGCAGGTACATTACGTTCAGCCGGATTGTAATCTCCAACTTCCACGCTATATCTTTTAAATTTGAATTTAGTATCCTTGGTATCAGGTAATTTAACAGAATAGCCTGTCGAGTAGCGTTTACTTTTATCTATCGCACTTTTAACTTGCAATGGTTTCTTTTCGACAAGCATCGAATTAATACGTTTTGTCTTATCATCTAGAGGTTTTCTTAATTCAAAGCCAAATCTCGTTCTAGCTCCATATTCACGAGGTTTCCCATTATCATCGTACTCGATTGAAAAGCGTTTGGTCAAACTCATGGGTTTATTCTTCTCAAAACTCCTACCAATTTTCTTGTTCCTGTAAATGATGTCCTGCAGATTTGGTATTTTGGAAGTACTTTGACTCGAGGCAATTTGGGATGGTATTCTTATACCAGCATCAACCATGAACTCGTCGTCCACCAATGTCATCTCAGGCATAGAGCTGAAAGCCCAGTAAGGATTATGTTGAATTTCAGGTCCACGATATTTGCTCGCGAAACTCGAACGCGTCAGCATCAAATCTTGCCAAATGTCATGCTTGTCATCACGGACGTTGGTTAGTAATGTTGGTCTCGCGAGGTCAGGAAATCGGTAATCGTATTTAGAATGGAATAGATTTGTCGTTTTGAGATAGTTAGATCCGTTTAAGCAAGCACAGTGAGACGATTTTGAGGATTCGGGTAAGGTTTGAGCTCGGAAAATTCGGTCGGCAAGCTCATAGCAGCTGCATTGGACCTTCTGAGCAGGATATTCGCTTGAGATATTGTAACTTGGATTTGTGGACGTTAAAGTGGTATTTTGCGATGACGTTGTTGCTCGTTCCCAAGGTTGTGTTAGTTGTGAGGTACTACAGGTGAATCTATTCCACTTTATTGTCTCGCTAGAAGTACTAGAAGCACACGCGATTGTTTTTCTTGTTAGTTTTCTTGCTTTCAATTTTAGTGGGATGCTGATTATCTTATTAATGCATGCGATATTATTTTATGTTTAGCTTAGTCTTAATAACTAATTTCTAATTTAAACTAGTATTACATGTTCAACTACTTTTATACATTTAGAATAAGATAAAAAAAGTATAGTTACACTGCTTTGGATAGATCCGTTGTGTATCGAGTCGACATTGCATTCTCTGCAAAGAACATTAGATTAATTTTAGTATTAAAAATTGAAGAATATATTTAGTTTATAATTAACGTAAAATTCAAATTTATTTGCAAACATTGAATGGTTCGAATTTTACATATCTTATAAAGAATATCATTAATTCATTGAATAAAAATCTAAAATTTTCGCGAGATGTTCTAAAAAACAAATTTTTTGATACAATCTAACTATTTTATTATTCACTCACATATGTTGTAAAATGGAAGACAATATTCAAATCAAGTAAAACAATTTACTGTTTTTTAAGTCAAACACTTTTCTTTTAAATAGTAGATTACGATACAAGTGCGCGAAACAGGTGTAAGTCACGTACGAGTCGACGTGTTACGTGCAAGCGTATCGTATACCATTTTTTAACACGTGAGCGAAAAACGCCTCTCGTTGAGGTTAAAAACCGTGTCTCGCGCAGGAGGTATTAAAAAAATAGATATCTTTACTAATTTCTAGATATAATACAAAAATCCGTACGTCTGAGAAGTGGAGGCCTCATGGGAGCTGAAGACTTTGGAGATTCGGTACTTCCCTGCGATTTAATTTTACTATTTGAACGACTGGGTGAGTCGGATCCCACTGTTGAAGTTCGAGAAACTGCAGCTAAAATAAATTTTTTTTTAGTATTTAAACCATTGAGTATTATGTTTTGATGATTATGCAGACAACATGCACTTACGTAGAATTAACATATTGGGTTTTTTCAGAAAGCCTCCGATATTTGTACTTGTTTTACTATTACATGACATTGATTCTAGTTTCTTCTCTTCTTCAAATTTCTTTAAATCTTCAGAATCATACCTACTTAGTTTCGTTGGTGACTGAAAAATAAAAATTCTATAAAGTATCTATTTATTTCCACAATTTTTACTTTTAATTTATAAAATATTCTTTAATTATAATGCAAATTAAAATAAAAGATAAAGAAACATTTTAGGAAAAGAACAAACAAAATAATAAATAAATGAATTTCTAAAATTTCAATTGCACTTATATTCAAAGTATTAATTGCATTTGAATAATCTAAAACTTACAGGTTGCCCATCAACTCTAACTTCAATATTTTCCATTTGGCGTGTAGCTTCAATTAGTGCAGCAGTAACATCCCTGTCTTTTTCAGACCACATTAAATTTTTCATACTCGTTTCTAAAGTAGATAATAGTTTTTTATCAGCTGGCAATCGAAGATTCGATTTTATTGATGGTGTAAGCGAAATCACTTTTAATCTAATGTTGGCAACCGGGTCTTCCATTAAATTTAATAATACAGGTAAAAAGTGCTCTTTATAATACATAGATGAAAATATCGACATAGCCTCAATCATCATACGAATAAAAACCATTCTTAAATAGCAATTTGAACCGCGACCAAAATCATTACAAATTTGGTTCCTTATGTCTAGTCTTTGTTGTGGTTTCAAATTATACCGTAAATAAATAAGCAATGTCCTACCAGCAGCCAATCGAACTGGTAATGGTCTCTGTAAGAGATTAAATTCATTTAATAAAACTGTAAATGAACACAAAAACAATTAAAGTAATATAATATTAGATACCGCGTATAAGACTTTCTTCGAAATAACAGGCACAAAATATGTATAGATAAAATCACTGGGAAAATATTTAGGTAATGTTTCAAGTTGATTCAGCAACAATGCTGACAATCTCCAATTATTAGTTAAAGATATTTCCCGCTCGCACTTAATTAATGCCCGACCTAAATCTAGAGATAGTTCCTGCGAATCATACAATTAATGTAATTTTTATGTATATAAAAAACCTCTGCTAAACCTTCAGAATTATTTACCGTTTGGTCCATTCCAATAATCTGATATTGTAATAAATGTTCAAATATCTCTGATAAATGAGGAACCAATCCTTGTAAAACCTCCTCGTTAACATCTTTTATTAATCTAATAATTTCATTTTTTATAAGTCCGCTTTTGGATTCCAAAATTTTTATAACCTTTAATCAATTAACGTATTTTAAAAAATATAAACTTATCGTCCTACTTCAACACATTATAATTATATAGAAATAAACTACCTCGTGTAAACAGCAAGCTATCGTTCGTCGTACAATACAATACGAGTCATTTGCTAAACTTCGAAAAGAAGGTATTAATTCATCGACGCCTTCCGGAGTTGACAATGCAAAATGAAACATTGCAGGAATATTAAAAGCTATATTCTGACGGAAACCTATAGTTCTATAGATTATTGGAACTTCATTATGCTCCTACAATAAGAATAAAACCATAGTTTTATAGATCAATATTATGAATATATAATATTTGACAATACAGTAATTGAAACTTACATCTTTCCTTGGTTCCTCCGAATTCGTCATATCCACAAGTTGTATAAAATATTTTATAAACCAAGTTTTATCAGCAGGTGTTACATATGCTTCAAATAAAGAAGTAAGCGTTTAATAAATTTACATTTACTATCAATTTACTAATCGAACATTTTAAAATATCGAAATTTTATAAATACCTTCGGAACTTTGTGCAAATTTTCCAAACTCCTGAGATATCGCCAATAAGTTATCGTTTGTTTTGATTCCATTTTCGCAGGTTACCTTTATTAGTGGGAATATAACATCTTTTATTGCATCTACAAAATTTACATAAAATTAGACACATTTTTGTTATACAAAAGTATATGTAGAAAAAAAACAATGAAAATGATTTAAATACCTGGTTTAAGTTGTGGTAATAAATTACCTATCGTCTGAATAGCAGCTGCCCTAACAATATATGATTCATCGTTGGCTAATTCAACAATAATTGGAAACAACATTTCAATATCATCGTCCAGTTTTCCAGCGACATATCGAAGCTGCAAGCAAACGCAAGCTCGGACTTCATCGTTTACGTCTTCGCATAATGACTTAACAGTTGGTAAAATACTTTTCTTCACGCTGCGTAAACAATTAAATTATTAATAAAAATTAATATATTTTTAATTATTAAATAATATTTTTTAATATTAACTGAATTAATCTAAACATTTTACGAGTGAACTATTAGAATAAAATATTCATGTATTTATGAACTGTTAATCAATTTTAAAAATTAGAAAATGAGTAATTATATGTATGGTAAGACAATATTGACTTTTAAAAAGTAATCTTTAAATGTAACATAGGATATTATTTAATAGAGAAGATTCCTACTTCTTTTCATAGTTAAATTCCATTTGAAAATAATGTTCGTTGAGGAGATTACAAGAAAGTGAACTTACGAAGCAGAATCGAATCTCGTTGCAATTTTCCCCATGAGCCGACAACACGTTATCCTCGAATTAACGGACTGAGATATCTGACCCCCGTTAATGGCAATCGGTAATATCTAAAATAAAAATAATGATAATAATAAGTACAAATATAATAAATGAGATAAAAAGAAAAAATAAATTGTTGTAGAAATTGAATAGACACCTCGCGCTTCACAATCTCCACAGGCAGTAATTCAATCACGTCGAGTATCGTCTCCAGCCATGCGTGAGAGACAACTGGAATAAACGTAAATAGGATATCGTTATAACATCGAAGAACGATAAAAATATGTGTATTTATTAAGTATGATGTTCATTAGATTTATTACCGGGTTCTCGGTTCTCGAGGGAGCTCAAGATGCTCTGTAGGAAAACTTCGGTGAAGGTCGAATGACTGACCAGTCGACGTTCCAGGATCTGTTTAAAGATGACCGAGGCGGCCACATGGAACTCGGTAGAAGCCGTCGGTAGCGACTGCTTGATCTTCGGTAACACCCGAGTGATACACGAGTGAGCATCTTCAGCGAGTAGTTCAGGCAGGGATTCGATGACACTCAACTTTTGTACCTCGTCACCTTTCCTGAAAATTCAATACAATTACATTTGATTAATTGTAACAATAAAATATGTTTGCCTAATCGTGTCGTATTGATGCTTTTCATTGTAATTAATAAGGTCACACTTTTTCATTCGATACGACAAACTTTTAATTTGCAATCGTTCCTACTCGCAATATATGAATACATTTCATTGTATTCACGATTAATGATAAAAACAAATAACAATATGTTGCGCTCGATCATTTTCCTAATACGAAACAGCCACGAGCGATATCGAGCAAACAAAATTTAAATAAAAATGTCCTTGCTGTATGTAATTGTAGTTGACATACTTATACATTAAAATTAACTTTATAACAATATAACTAAAGTAACCATGAGTATTCGTGTATTAACGCATGTTTTTCCTAGTAATCGATGGTTTTAATTGATTACTTCTTTTCGTCACAATGTACACTCGGTCGGTAAGATAGTCATTTTCACATCCGCAGACCCTTGAGCCCTTCGATCGATGGTTACACGCGAGGGTTTTTCCTGTAACTATATACGTACACGGAAAAACCCTACTGACATTTTATAAAATTACCAAATTAAAGTACTTTAAAATGGATAGTTCTAGCGTAGTATGCACGAATGTAAAAATGAAAAATGAATGAATTATTTAAATATTCTTTTAGAAATATATTTTTTCAAGAATACATTATGTATAATATATTTGTAAACGAATACACATATAGCTATACTTATAGTATTATCATAATTATAGAAAAATTACAATACTTTAAACGTGTCGTTCAAAACCAATCCACAAAATATATATTATTTATATTTTGAAAAGTTGACACAAAGTATTTGGAATACAAATTGTTTAAAAAATACAGATGTATCTTCGCATATCATAATTTTCAGCTTGTGCACAATAAATGCATAAAAGGTATCCTACCCACATTTGGTTAAAAAAAGAGCGAAGTTTATACAAAAATGATAACTTTATAAATAACTTTCAAATTTTATCGATACAATAAAACTCGAGAAATATGATTTTATTAAAAGATAATAAACTTCGAGTTAGATTTCTATTAATGCATAACAGTAGGATTATCAACATCAAACAGAAAAAAAACTTAACGAGGAAAATTAAAGTGAGATTGTTTTGAAAAATGTAAAAGCATTGATAAATTGATTTCACTATGAAATAATCAATGAACATATCGATTTCCAATCGCTGCAGGACGATATTTAAAAATTCACTGAAACGAGTGCTTCGAGGATGACATTTAAGAAAAAATAAAAGAAAGAAAATCATTTTATAATAATCTGTAAGGAAAGTTAATTATAAGTAACATTGTAAGAAATCTTTGACGATCAGTGTACACGCTAGAAGTTTAAAAAAAGTACAAGTCACAAATTTCAAAAACGTCAACGGGTTACTTTATAATTAACTAATAGACCTGAGTTCTGTACCAAAAAAACTAGTACAGTGTGGTTTGCTAGAGTATGTACTATTATTCCGTAAGTATGTACCGATAAGGATAATGAAAAAAAAATGAAGAACACTGTAATTACCTAATCATAAATTGAATGCGCTTAACTAATAAATAATATTATTGAATTAAATTTTCAACAATTTTTTATAAATAAAAGTTTATTTCTATATACCGATAAATAAATACTTGCAACGGAAAGAAAATTCTCAAAAGTTTGTAGAGAACAACGACAATGTCCAGTGTTCTACAAAAGGGTTGATCTTTGATAAAAAAAAATGATAATCACACGGGTCGCCTTTGTAATCCAGATTTACGCAAGATGATGTGTCTCTGTCTAATTGCGCTCCTTGACCTTGAGAGAAGCGGCGCGCGCGAGGCGTCACCGGCGCGCGCGGTTTCGTGCCACACGTTATTACATGTACCCGTGCGCGCGCGATCTACAATATATATATATACATATATACATAGATATATATACATATACAAAATCGCGCCGTTCCCTACGTTCGCTTACGTCATTGTATTTAAAAAACAGTTGACGCGCCTACCGGACCTCTTTTGTCTCTATATACCTTGCACGTGGAGTGAACGGAACGGTACCCTCGATCAATTTAGTCAATGTTAATTACATTTAAATAATTCCATTTCACGTGATACGCTTTTTGGATTTATGCGCCTTTAATGAGATTTAATGATGATACTTTGACATAAATAGATCTTTGAGCAATTTTGCAAGTCAGAACTTTTTGTTTGTGTGTTCAATGAATTTTCTTGAATTTTAGGAGATTCTTTGTTTACTTACTGTTTACTTCATTTTTCAGAATTTTTTAACCGATTATTTTCTGTGGATACCGCACTCATTTTATTTAATTTCGTAACATGCGCGCAAATTTTTAATTCAACGATGTATTTCAACGAGGATCAGTTCGTCATAAATCATAAATTGCAGAACCGAAAATCATGTTTCTGGAGCGTATATCGGTACTCGAATGAATTTTGATCCATCTCGACGACAAAAAGAGTAATCGGCCTAGTTTTTCGTCACGTATGACTCCTTTGTCATTCGTGATATGCATTATTTTTAACCGTTTCTTAAACAGTACATTAATTTTTTTAATTATTATTTTTAATATTGTCAGTTATTTATTAAATTATTTCTTTTAAAAATGTCGGTTGATAATTGTAAAAAAATAATGTCGAATAGATAAAGTAGAAGTACTTAGTATTACAGTCGTTCAGAAAAATAAATGTAGCTCATTTTATTCGACGATCAATTTGTTAAGGTGTAGCACTTATTTTAGTTTATAACAATAAATTAGGATTGCGATCAATCATGTCGCAGCAAAGGAATATTTTTGAAGGAGAAAAAAAAATAGCGCGTCACAAAATTCTTAAAATAATCTAACATAATGAACGAAACGATCAATTACATGCTATCCCAATCTGCTTTACATAAATTGGCATAAAAATCCATATTTTCATTAAATAATTAGAACACAAGCGCAACTTTAGACCATGTTCCAATTTTCTAAAGTACTGCTTGCATTATATCCATATACGAATAAGTACTCGCCTTCCCGATCGAAGCTAAAATAAAAAAAAAAGGTGTTCTTCGAAAGAGAGTTTGGATTAAACGTCGTGCACGTTCGTCGAGTCGCGTGTGACTCACTGACCAACCCCCGAAGTGGGGAAAAAAAAGAAGAAATTCCAACAATTCGAATCTCGTTGGAGCCGAGCTAACAATAACGGGCCGTCGCGACAAAATAAAAAGAAAAGGGCGTTCAAGATGCACGTGTGTAAAATTAGCGGCGCGAAGAGGATGCATCTTATCCGAAGACAAGGTATATTTTTAGAATCCTTATTGTACAGTAGTGCCGACGACATCGCAGTCTGCGGTTTCTCCAGTCTCGATTGGAGATGTGCACAACTTATATACATATATATATACATACAACACATCGAGATAAAATGTACATGGGATAGATGTGTACGCGAAAAGGAAGGGGTAGGTGGTTAGAGGGATGAATATTGCACGACAAGTTTCCTCGAGTGTATAAAAAAAGATTAAGGGAACGGGTGGCGAGGGCGAAAAGTGAGAGGGAACCGCGATATAACATACCACCAGTATACACTACTCTCGGGGTGGTCTCTCTCTCTCTCACTCTCTCTTTCATATCGATCAATGAGCAAACCGAGTAGTGTGTATGATACTCACGCTTTCAGCTCCGGTTCGTAAGTCGACTCAGCTTCGGATTGGTTTTGCTGCTGCTGCGGTTGCTGTTGTTGTTGCTGCTGCTGCTGCTGTTGTTGCTGTTGCTGCTGTTGTTGTTGCTGCTGCCACATTTTTAAACCACATCTTAACTCATCGATATACGTAGATATACGACACGAGATACGTTAGGGTAAAGGGTTTCGATTCGCGCACTGCGTAAGTCTCGAGGCGACTACTCGCCGCGCCGCCGCCACCGCTCTCCTGCCTGCCTTCTCCTCCCCCAACGCGATATATATCCATCCCCCGCGCTAATGCCACCGTGTATCGCGACGTTGCCGGTCTTCTCACTTCTACCCGCGCCCAATACTCCTTTTTTTCTTTTCATTTTACTTTTTCCTTTTCATTACTGTCAGATATAAGTATATTGTTCTTTAAATTTTATACATTACAATCGTTCGTCAAATTAAGCAATATTTCCGATGTGCTAATTATATTAATATTGTAAATTAATAATACATAATTTATTTAAAGACCTGTGGTTTATATATACGTGGGAGTAGCTATACATCTTTATTTATTTAACGTACCGCCTACGTAGTCAAATATCTATTTGCGTTGATTTTATTTAATGTTTTACGACTCTCGTACGTATAGGTGCACAAATAAATGCAATTTCAGTTATAATAATATTTACATAAAATTTTATGAATAATTTATTATGTCATCAATATTACTGAATATTAATGCAGGTGAAATATAATTATCGAAAAATGAATGGTATAATTTTAGATTTCTGCAGTTGTAGCTGAATTAGCACGTAAAAAAATTAAAACTTACATCATTGGGTTTGTAGGAACTTGGTATTTTTAATCTTGAACCTGTGTAACTTTTTTACTGTAGTTAAATATACGTTCCATCAAACAATGCGAAATAATAAAATTATTTGTAAAAGGTAAAAAGAAAAAGTAACTATAAATACGCAATGTGATAAAAGCGAATTTAAATTTAGCGGGTCATGCGCACTTTGCAATTGACTAGAAACTCGTGAGACGTGGCAACGTCGCTTTAATACTACGGATTCGAACGAATCCACCCGAAATACTACGATGTTTAACGATACGATTTCACGTACGCATTTCGTACTATTGAATGAGCGTCCGGTGGAAATCAATGAACGGAAAAACAATTTCAATAATAGTACTTGTACACTCTAATAAAATGCGCAGACGCGTAACCAATGATCTTATTTATATCATTTTTGGTTACGTTAACGAACAGCTGTTTCGAAATTCCTATATATGCACATTCGTTTCATTTTGTCCATTCATACGCATTAAAACTACAATGATAATTTATTTTTCATTAACGATGTAAATATGTGTATGGTAATATAAATAATAACACATGCAATTGAAAATTTAAAGGAAATTATATGGTTTTACTCGTGATAAATATATTTTTAATATGCGTGACGGTATAATGAAAGACGGTATTATCATTATTTTGACGGGCCTAATTATGTTTAAATGACTTTCAAAATTGTAAGTATAAGGTACCGTGAATATTTGAAAAATAAGCATCTTTCAAAATATTAATTAAATCTTGAGAATAGAATAATATACAGTTCATTATTTTTCCATTAATTTTCATGCTATGGTATGTTAAAATCCATTTCAAATATTTTTATGGTTACTTACTCTAAAATGTAAAGTTCCCTTTCTATAGGAGTCTCATACAAATCTTCATCTACAGTATGTATTCTCAATTCCTCTTCTGACTGTAAAACGATTTTTAAGCATTTTTTAAAATATTTCTGCAATCATTCAATCAATATATTTCTATTTAACAATGCAGGGTTTGGTTATTACTTTTAAATTACGAACATTTATTCTATCTAACTGAAGGTCTGCAAAGACCTCATTCAAATACATTATTCTCGAAAACTTAAATAATTAATTAATTATATATTATTTATATATGCATAAAACAACTGATATGAGTAATATGCAATATCAATTTTGTTGACTAAGTTCATTCTATTCATTTTCAACGAAAAATAAATTTTTCAATAAAACTAGTAAAATATATTGATGTGGAAAACATGAAAATTTCATCAATATTTCTTAATAATGATTAATTTTTTTTACTTGTGATAGGTCTACTGTAGGTAAACAATTAACAAGAAAAATTTTCATAATAGGGCAAGGAATAAATAAAAATACTGGATATAATCATATATAAAATACGAAATATATTTATATTTTTGATAGTAATGTAATATAATTTAAGTAGTTATAGGTATTTTTATTTGCGCTGTATAACGATGTGTATTTGTGTTTACAAACTTCAACGATATAAAAGATAATATTTACAGAGATTTCAGTAATTAAACATTATTAATTTTTGTGTATCTTAGTACTCTATAAGATAATCTATCTGGCTTAAAATCGCATTCATAGGATTTTACTGTAACATACGCTTTAATAAACTTAAAATTATAAAGATTTCAACTAGGATAAGATCGAGACAATAATTATCATGCACTTTTATACAAAAAGACTGAAAAATAAATGAAATGCATAAATCGATGCATTCGCTAATTTATAAATCGCTTTATGTACTCCTGTATTACGCAAAATAAATTTAAAAAAAGTATCTTCGGTATCGCTAGATAGCTGACAGAAAATTTTTTTTTAATTTACACGATATTTTTTTGTGAATAAAGCGAGAGTCAGTCGAGAACAATGAAAATATCTACTTTTTTCACAGACATTACCATCTCATGATTCTCGATCTTATACAATACACGAATTTCTTTATACAGACATATCGTTAAAATAAAGTATAATATTTACGATAAACATCATCTCTTTCCGAGTCTTGTCAGTCTGTTATACTTAAATGTATTTTATTTCGGGATCTCTTCGTGTCAAATTTTTATATATATATATGTATGTATGTATGTATGTGTGTATATACATATATAAAAAAGAAAACCGATTATCTACTGTCTATGGAAGCACCCTGAATCACTGTATAACAAGAAAAAAAATAATAAACACGCCGAGTGCACAAATCTCGACATATACAACAATAAAAACACACCCCGCTCGCTCACGTTCACTCATGTAATAACGCTCGGTACATCGATATAGGATCCATGCTCTCCCATGCTCGATCGAGCGAAATTTCTCTTGAGGACAAAATAAAGTAATTGCCTCTCCTTGCCCCGAGCATTTCGACTAGGTATGGGTCAATATAAGATAAGCACAAATGTAGAGATGCGTATCTTCATCTTCTACTTCTATCTCTATATCTTACGACCATTGTAGAACAAGTGGTTCGAGACCAGGTATAACCTTCATACGTAACTCTCGTCATCGACGACGGACCTCGCGTAACCCAAATGTCTCGAAGTAATCGGTGCTCGTGGTTGAGGTGGTGGTCGGTAAGGTGGTGGTGGTGGCAACGATCTTGACCTGCCCGCTATTTTGTGTCTGTCCTCAAGGTTCATGTGAACGGGTGGTAAATGCCTGAGTCTCGGAGGTAAAGGGGGTGGTGTATCTGGCCAAGTTCTCTCGTGCTCGTCTTCGTCTTCCTCGTCGTAGATGTCGATCGTCTCGGCTTGTTTGAATTGGTATATATCGCTTCTATCTCGTGAGCCGTAGATATCGACTGCTTCGCGATTACCGTAAATGTTATTTTCGGACTCGAAGCCACGATTCTCCTTGTTTATGTACAACTCGCTGCGGACCTTTTTGAACTCGTGGCAGTCCGATGCCGAATGGTAGCTTCCATTTTGTGATATCGGCGATTCGCGGTTCACGTACAATTCGGATTTAACTTTCTTAAATTCACCGAACCGCTCTTTTTTGTAATCGTAACGATCACCGTTAGTAAGCGGTGAATCGGTCGAATTTTGCGTTGTTTCGTGGCTCGATCTCTCGTAATCGACGTTCATTTGCGTTGCTCGGTATACTTCCTTACGAGTCTCCACGTTACTTTTCATACCATCCTGTCGATGGTACTCCCTCGCGAAAACATCTTTTTCGTCAAAACGCTCTTTACGTTGATCTTGCTCCTCGAGCTTCGTCCTCGGCGTACGTTTAAGTTGCGCCCTTAACCAATCTTGTCTCTGGAAATTTGGATTCGGATAAGTTTGATCGACTCCGTTCGTTATTTGATTACCCGAGCCGTATCTTTCTTCCCACTGATTATTGTAAACGCGTGCGTAAGTTTTCCCGTTGCTCGTTTTCTCGTCCTTCGTCAAAGACTTGTCGAAACTCGACGTCGACGCGTTCACCGCTGAGTCTTCGGAGCCGACCGGTGACTCGGGTATGAACAGCTGGCAGTCCGACAATGTGAGACCGGAATCCCTGGATAAGGACATGTGATCCTTTCGCGGTGGCTCGGTCAAATCTAGACTGTCTAACGAAAGCCCACCTGCTACAACACAATAAAGAAAATTCGATTAGTATTATTAGTGATTTAACGAATAATAACTATTTTGTTGAATTATTTTTTAGTAGATAATCTGTTACTCACAGTGTAGGCTGTCAGTGCTCTCCTCGGCTCCGCTGTCACTGCGCTCTTCACCAAAGAGCTGGGTGACTCCTTCGCCGAATAAAGCCTCGCAGTGCCGTATGAGCATCTCCGTGAGTGCTGGAATCGCTCGACTTTGATTAACCGAAGGATTCGGAGACCAGAGTAAACTCGGTCCGCAGCAGACCCCAAGGTTACTCGCGCACATGAGATTGTGTTTCGATCGTCTGCCAATGTGGTGCAGAACGCAGACTAGGTGCGAAAGCAGCGTGTAATTTGCCTTGGGTAAACGGTCCAAAATGCTGAAATTATTAAAATATAAATATAAATTTCGTAACATTTATAATAAACAAAATAGAATGTTTAGTAATGTGTATTAGATAAAAAAAGAAGAATTAGAGCACATTGTACCTCTTGATCGTCTGCATAGGATCCGCTGAATCCAGACTAGCCATCCACAAGGGAAAGAGATGAGACGTCAAAAGTGGATCCGGGAGCGACCTCAAAAAGTCCTTCAAGAGAGCAGCAACAGCGATGATCGGTGCATCCTCCAAGCAAGTTGGATCACCGGTCGATTCAATCTGATCCCTCAGCTCCCTAACGATCCTGACATTCGCAGACTTACGAAAAATGCCCTGTGTAAACGGGCCCTTGGCAAACAGCTGTTGCAGCATGACGAAGACCGGTTTCGGTAATCCATTCTCATCCAACCTCGAGAGATTGACCCCGAATATACTTGGATTGAGGGATAGCGACCTTCGTAAGAGTCCCGTGATTTTCGACTTGTTCTTCTTGGCTGGTGATTTGAGTATGGGCCTAAGGATGAAGTGGCACGTGTCGTGACCGCTCTTGTTACAATGCTCGAGGTCGAAGCCCTCTTCCAGGGACAGTTTGTGTCGTAGGTTCGATAACTTTACGGCGAATGGTCTTTCGTGGCCGATTAATGGATACGGAGCTTCTTCCGAGGACGTTCTTGCCCACAATTGAAATGGCCCTTGGAGATCGAGTAGCCTCGTTGCGAGGTTTACGCATGCTGCTGCTGTCATTTCGGAACTCACGGATATCTTTTTGCACTGTAATTTTGAAAATTGTTTCTTTAATCTTCATCATCCTTCATTTTTTTAAATTCGGGTACCGAAATTGAAAATCAATTTTTATTTAATTAACTATAACGATGAAAAAAATGTTTTTTAAATTATTCCGAATAATTTGTTAATATCAATGACACGTTCGATTATCGCATCGCGTGATAAATGTCAAGAAAGAGAATTTTCACGTATGTATGTATATATATATATACACTATGGTCTCGTGGGTGCGTCGCTCTTTAAATCAACCAAAGTGGTACTTTATTATCGTCGTTAAGAGATTTTGAGGAATGCATTCCCTTCACGATTTTCCATTAGAAGCTCGTAAAGTGGGCCCGTCGATCGTAGATAACGTCTATCTCTTACGTTCTGACGGACAAACGTTATTTTGGTCCATCCAACCAATGCATCGTTCAACCTTTTTATATATGCAACCCGCGTACCCGGACAAGAATGTAGAAAGTCTGGTGTATTATTTCATCGTAAAGTGCATTAAGATTCATCACCGGTTAATAAAAGATTTCCAGTTTGCGCTTTAAGGAGAGCATATGGATAATAGATTTGAATATAAAAATTTGTAATTTGACTTTTATTACGCACGTCTGACGTTGGATGTTTAATAAATTCAATTTTATTTTTATAACTCTTAAAATTGGGTTACGAATCCATTGGCTTCGATGTTTATCTGTTTTATTTATACGAATCACGATTATTTTTATCTAATAACAATTATTTAAAAAAAAACTCTATAACGACAATAATATACGTACATATGTAGGACGAAGAAGAGAAGATGCATCGAGAGCGTATAGATCAAGAAGGGGAATAAAAGGTGTTGGCATAAAGTATCATGGGTAGACTTACGTATTCCGTGTTGGTCTCGCTGTCGTGATACACGACCTGAAGGTTCGTCTCGGGTGGCTCCTTGAGACTTTCTTCCCGTACGAGTTCGGTGAGTCGACCCCACCACAGATCTCGGGCGGCTGCGGTCCTGCAAATCGACAAGCCGATTCTTAGAAATTTCCCTAAGGTTCAACCCTGACTTGGTAGCCAATTGATACATCCATTCGCGCATTACAATTTTAGATTATTTATCTAGACTTGCCTCATAAATTATGGAGCTCAGAAATCAGAGTTGCAACGCGCTTAGAAGATTCATATATTAATTCTTTTTTTTTCTTTTAATTAATATACATTGAAATTGATTAATAAAAAAATCTGGTAATGTTATAGATTAATATACTGTAAAGATGAGTAAGAGTAAAAAAAAGTGAATGGAGTTCCAGTCTCCAGCAGTAAATCACGGAAGAAAAAGAAAAATCACATTTAGAAAAAAATGTCATTCAAATTTCAAAATTAACGATCGAGTTCCACGAATCGATGTATAGGAAGAAGGATATATAGATAAGAATAAAGGATTTCGCGAAGGTATGTGTGTGCGTGCGTGTGGGTATAAAACTCACATGAAAGTAGCAACGACGTTCGTCGTCGGCCAACCAAGGACGAAGCTCGTTTCCTGGGACTTGTTCGTCTCGGCCACGTCCTCGATGTGGTTAGCCGTCAACCAGAGCTCGCTCATCCTGACGGATTGTTTGAGCTTGAAGGTACCGCCGCTACGCGCCTTAGCGATCAGCAGCAGATCGGAGAAGAGGAAAAGGTGTCTCTCCTGGGACTGCATTCCCTGAAATCGTACAAGGGACTATGTAACCGATGGGAACCTTACCAGCTTCCGGGAAACCTTTCAAATATCCACAAGATCATTTCTTATATCTACCCTCTAACCTCTAAAGGTATCCGTTTACCAAATATATATAGGTATATACATGGTCCACTACACTCTACATTTCTGAATCAACTCGGTAACTCATTTTCTATCTCGATTTATATCGTTATTCAGAATTTATCAAGTAATTTTAAGGTTCGTTAAAAATGAAAATAGATGTAGTAAAAATGAAAGTTACCGTGGTAAATTGAACGGGAGTCTCGAGTAGGAAGACTCTGGGCGGTGATTTTGGAGTTGGCAAACTATTGACGATGCTAAGAGACTTTTGCGACAACGCCCTTGGGAGCCTTCCAGAATTTGTTCCATTTCTCTTCCGGACCACGTTCTTCGGCTTCTGAAAGAAAGTCACGATTAGGAAACAGATTCATTTTCATATTCTCAAACATTTGAAATCAGAAAGAACTAAAATGTATAGAAGAGATTAATAATTATTTTTACTTGTCAATCAAGTATATTACTTTGCCTGTGAAACGTATACTTTCGATGATTTTTTCAATATTATTGATGTATACAATAAAAATTTATGTACAATTGATGTTTTGAGTTTTCGCTCATTTATTTATTACCCATTGAATTGTTCGCCGATAAATTTGGTAGGTAACGCACGATTATACAATAGTAATATTTAAATAAAATACAGTAAGGCATCCATAAATGTATTCGGTTGGATTCCAAATAAATATACAAAATTCACGAGATTCCGTACGAGGTTTAAAGGAAAGAAAGAATTTTGGAATTCGAGAATCGGAAAAACTCCATAGATATTCACGGAGGGATGGGAGGATGGAGGGAGGGGGGGGGGCGAGAGGAGACAAATGAAATTCTTATACGGGCTGGTGTGTGTATGTGTATATGCAAATTTAGGTTGAGTTTATCGGTCCCCCGCTTTTGTTCTCGAGTTGAATGACGTAGGCTCGAGTCGATTTACCGTGAATCGAGCTCGCGAGAGACCGAGCGAGAGAGCGCGAAATCCATAGAACTGCGCTCGCACTATTTCTCCTTGTTCAACGGTTGAGAGCGCGGTTGCGTCGTCATTATCCTCGGTGGGTTCCAATAACGAGCCGGCGACGTGACACGATCCCGAGTAGTAGCTTCCACGCCGGTCTCTCACCACTCTCTTTGCGCCTTGATTTATTTCGCGCATTCTTTCATTTCTTCCTCCTCCTCTACTCTTGACTCGTTAGCCATTTTTTTACCTTATACAGTGTCTCTCTCTCTCTCTCTGTATGTGTGTCTGTGAATGCGTGTGCGCGCGGGCGCGTGTGTGTACATACCCTTTCGAGAATGGGATTATACCGAGCTTCATTTTCAATTCCTATTCGATGTATGGGTATACCTATCTTTCTTTACCCGAGCCTTTCGTTAAATTTCTGATGCCTCATTTACATCCTTACGGTTTTTACCATTTCAAATTTTATTTATACTTTTTCCCCTTCGAATGGATACGTAAAGTACCTTTTATTTTTTTTTAAATTTATTTTACGAGATCAAGTCGTTCAGGATGACAATATCGTTCGAGAGATCGTATAGTTCACTCTACAATACCAGTATTTATCGCTTTTAGAAACTTTGATCGTTGCAAGAAAAAATAGATTATATTTTATGTCGAACATTAAGATGCAACGAAACCCACTCGCTGTACAAACCTCCCTCCTCTCTCTCTCTCTCTCTCTCTGTCTCTGTCTCTCTAGCCAATAGTTACAACGATTTTATGTATATAGAGCCCTTGCGAAAGCTCCTGCAGCTAATAGAGCGCATATTGATGAATCGGTTCGCAGAGCGGACTAATGCTTTTAATGGTACGTAATCCACGATCTTGACAATAGCCTCGCACGTACGCCTAGAATGCAAATCTAAGCCGCTTGGCCCACGCACGCGTGCAATGAGCAACGTCAACTGTATCGCGACACCTTCGCAAACGCACTTCCTTCCCCTTTTCTTAACGTTGCGTGTAATCTCAAGAGCGCGCGTCCCCTTCTTAACGAGGAATTATGAATTTATATATTGCGGATTTTTCATCTTTATTTATAATGCAACCTATAGTTTCAAGTCTTTATAGGAATGCATAGCTGCTCGTTTTAAGTAGGTAGAATTTAATTACACCTTTTCAATCTGATGGTTGTTCATCTGAAATTATTATTTCTATGTTATTGCCTTGAGTTATGACTTGACTAACTAACTATGCGAATCATTTTACGTTAAATACAATGACTTTATCTATTATATATATTGCGTTTATTCTATATGTAAATATTAGATTATTTGTGTGCTCATTAAGCGTAAATGAATTGCTAGGTGCGAACGTACGCGATAAAAGATTACACGTATACACGAGAATTTAATCCTTTTTTGATCGTCGTATTTAAAGAATAAAAAATTGTTTTATAACATCATTTACTTTTTAAGCAAAAATTAGTTAGATCACAGGAAAGTAATATACTTTTATTTCTTACGATCACATAATATTTAATTAATTTAAATAGAAGATATACTTTCAAAAATCCTTTTTATTCAGGAAACGATTAATATATCCTATATAGTATAATAAAATAGGAATCTATCTTATAATTCAGTACTTTTAATTAAATTGAAAAAGTATTTCAATTCAATTAATCTGCTCTTTTCAAACTTTGTACACATACACATACGAATGCCAAAACTAAATAAATAGAAATTTAATTCAGAAAATATGAAAAAGAATAATTACAAAATGATATAAAAAGTCTTACAAATTGAATTACCGTGGTAAGGACATCCTGTTCGTGGAGTCGCAAATTATCGTTTGGAAAAAGTTCTTGGATACGGTGTAGATCGCCCTCGAGTTGTCCACGCTGAAGCACTGCGCCGCTTCCGACGCCATTTCCGTTTTCCGCGGCCAAATTCCGCGCTTCCTGTCCTAGATACCTCTCGTACTCGGCAAGCCTCTGAACCTGAAAGCGAAATTTAGATTCGTTATGCGTTACATCCCATCTTTTGTTCTTAATTTATTATTTTTTTTTTCTTTTTATCTAATTATACAATAAATGTACGTTCAATTAAGCTCGATTCGCATCGAGTCAAAGACACAATCTTTTTTTGGCCTATATTACAGACACGTAAAAATGTATAGACGTACGCGTTCAGATAACAAGGTATAAGTGTTAATACCGACACGATTTTTATCTTGACGGTATTATGTACATTTGATTAAAGAATCAGTATGTAAATATTATTGTGGAAAATTACCTAATGAGTGATTTATCTATTACATGTGTACTCTTTTTTATGTTTCATTGGGAAATCCGAGCACGATAAATCGTATAATCTTCGTTGAAATAAAACTGAGTCGAGTTTATTGATTGTTGAGCAATTATTTGGATAGATCGGAGAAATATTTTAAGTGTTTCGTGAGATTTTAAATATTTTACATCGTTTTATATATATGTTTATGACTCAATATCTAATTAATTTCGCTAATTATAATTTCGTTAATGTTGATTTAATATTTTTCTCGAGATAAGCAAATCTATTTATTAATTTGCATTATGCGTTAAATCTGAGAAACGCATAGTTGCAAATTACGTATTTCCATAAGTTTTCTAAAACGTAAAGTAATTTACTAATTTAACAGATAACCATGAATTGGATGACTCCGTTATTCTATTAAAATTTTATCGTTATGTTAATATTTCCACAAAGTAATGAAAAAACATAAGAAATAAATAATAACAATGTAAATTTAAACGACGGCAGTTGTTAAGAGAAACCTGGGAGCGTATTCACAATATGCCGCAAATTATAAATTGACATACTAGGAGCGAATGTTCATTTACCATCAGGTAGATACCGCGTAAGTTAGAAAACAATGAAAAATTTTGGTCAATAACGTTAAAAACCACAACATTCAATCAGAATCGTAAATTAAAAAACTTTTTCTCTATTAAAATCTCAAGTAAAGAAATTTAAAAGCCATACAGTTTAATGCGTCGAGGCGCGCAATACACCGTCACATTAAAATTATACTCACTTTCTAAATTTTTAAAAACCTATGTACATTACGAGAAATCCGTGAAGTTATTTTAGAAACTCGAATGTATAAACGCAATGACAATATAAGTATAAGTACCCAAGCAGTACGTAAAAGAAAAAAGGAAAAATTAATAATAATCATCTTGTTAATACACTTTTTTCTTATTTTCTTGATTGCGGTACTTTATTGGAGGCTTATTGTGTGCGTGTATTTACTATTGATACGTATATAAGTTTACTGTCGACATTCAATTACCGTCTTTACGGTCGCGAGCATCGTAGGTCGTTATTGCACTCTATACGAGTGAGCAATCAACTTGTCGATCGATATAGACAAGATTGGTATAAAGGCCATTATCGATCGACGGTTTTCTGCATGGATATATAACGTATCCGGAGCTCATTAATTAAATTTTATTATTGCGTTTTTACTTGGCGAAAGCTTGATTGAGTTTCACGGAGGGATTTTTCCACCATTGTTTTCCTTACGACGAGTTTCGAAACCTTCGGTATATAATGTCGATATATGTGTTTATATTTTATCGTTGCGACTGTATATATTAATTAACGCGCGATACCAGTAAAATTAAAAATCTGTTCGACCGATCGTGGAAAACACAAGTCTAAAAAAAGTATAAAATACAAGTCGTTTATTTTTATATTTCAACAGTAAAACTTGGATTTTCGCTAAAGATTATAATAACGTGAATTAATAATGATCTAGTGGGACGGTAAATAAGTCACCCGAGAATCTCGTATTATTCATCTGTCGCTTATTGTAGGAAGACTCGTTCGCACCACCCACGTCTAATGAAAATTACACTCGATTATATCCGCGTGTCTGAAGCACTTACCCGAGTCTGCGTGTCGGAGACGTAGCCCTCGTCGGAAAACATGTCGACGTATTTGACAAACATAGTCCCTTTTATTTTAAAATCTAGCACGCGATTAATAATGGCATTTGTTTGGCAAGCCCGCTGATACAACACGAACCGGTGTGTTTCACATCTCTCGTACGACTGACGAAAAGAGCGCGTGAATCACGAGCTCTCTCAGCGTATACTGGGCACACCTGTCATACACGTACACGCACACACACATACATATATCTATATATACGTATGTATATATATCGGGTTTCTTTATCAGCCAAGCGCTTTCCGCGGATGCGCGTATAATTTCACGTTAAATTTATAACTTCCGAGTAGCTTAATAAACTGGTCGCGCCAGATTTGCTTTCGATTAGTTTTTTCACGTCGATAAGACGCGCAAACGAGTCTCCTTATTATCGTTACGCCGCGGTGATTACCTCATGCATCTTTACTATTTTCTTTTACTTTTTTTTTCTTCTTCATCTTGTTTGACCAAGCAACTTCGCATTTTCGCGATTTCCTCTCGTGGACCGGTTTTCGGTTTTGTTTATCATGGAGACCGATGCCTTTTACTATGAGAATTTACGTTAACTTTCACCCGTATACAAATACTCAACGATTGTCCGTTTCGAATTTTCCGCGAAATCTAATTTGTCCCAACAGTTTTGTAATTACTTTTCGAAAAAATACTATGTAACATCAGCCATTTAATTCAATAATTTTATTGAATGTATTGACCAAATGTAGAATTTGACATGACAAACAAATAAAAAAATCCAGGGTAAACATTGAGGTCGTAATTGTCATGTGTCCGTTTGATTTTATAACCCATAAATTGCCTCGGTTACATTGCGCAGGTGTAATAATAATATTCTCTTAAGGTGGGTATCAATTTCCAGGTAGGTAAATACAAGTTAATGCGATGGACAATTTTTGCTTCATTACTCAAATTGACGATGAAGTTACAGTCGGTCATCAAGATGACTGTGGTAGGTATAGAAATGAAAAAAAAACAAGATTTTTTTAGTAATTCGAGTTAATATTTATTTGCAATGCTAAGGAAGGAATATTTTCTTATGTTAATATTCTGCACTTATCGATCCAAGAAAACGCATTCAGTAATTACATCAATATTTATTTTCGTTCAAATAAATGTACGTTATTAAATATATAAATAAAGTATAATATATTTCTATAATTATATAACTATTTATTTTACTTCATATTCAAATACTTGATTTTGATTAACAGACATTTTTTCTATTGTTTATGACAATTTATTTATAGTCCAAGGAAATATTTAAATTTATTCTATTTTGCAATTAAGGAAATATAAATATACTCGAAAAGGAAAAAATGCATTGAAAAAGTTTATAATTAGTAATAGTTGCATAATTTTTGTAAAAAAATGAGATACAGAATTTACATTAGTTCACTAATTGATTACCGAGAAGCAAATATTAAAATAACTTAAATCGTGTGACATCTCATTAAACAGTATATTTTTTAACCATTTTTCCTGATTATATAAATTGTTATTGAATCGAAAAAAAGATGGAAACCGGGTTTTAATTATTCATTGCACCTTTGTGTATACAATAATAATTAGATTATTTTGTGTAATTCGAAATAAAACTTAGAGGAAACAACTAAACGTAGTATTTGAATAAATTTGTTCTAAATTTAACAAAATGTAAATTTAACTTCTTGTATTAAAAAAAACAATTTGAGGATACGGTCTGCATTATTATAGTATCGATTTATACGTCTGAAAAATTCATCCATAAAAACAATTCACGTAACTCACAAAGAATAATAATATTCTTTTGAAAATAATGCACTCACGTGTTAGATATATACGCATACAAATAAGTAAAAGATATTCGGCTGCGGCGCAATAACGAGATTAAAGAGACGCGTAATAATTCACCCTAAAGGGGCGCGTCGGGGTAAAATTACTAATTTCCAAATAAATCTCGCTTTAGGGCCGGACACGGATTGAACGCGAGCGGAATGACCAAAAGGCCGCGCGCGCGCGCGCAGAGAATATCCCGAAAGTTATAAGCTACCGTATATAAATCCCTTTGGTGCATCGAATCAACGTGGAATTTATTCACGGGGTTGTTTTTTCCAGCCTCGCCTAAGGCGTTATTAATGCGATCCCGAGGTTTTGTCGAATCCTCTGACGCGCATACTAAAACCTCTCCTTATACATAAACGATATTTTTGGAACGTACGTCCTTTAAATTTTGTAATTATCACCGGACACTGATAACTCAGTATTAGACACCCGGTACACAAAATAAATCAATATTCACGCTTTTTACCTTGATTATTTTTTCTTTTCGTTATTGCGTATAAATTACGTTATTATGCATATAGCTAGAGAGATAAAAATATGGTCATTAGAGAGATTAACGTTCCCATAAATTTGTCGAAAAAAGAAAGAAAAAAGAAAAATAATAATAAAAAAATGTATAATGACAAAATTTCATTGATACGAAACTTCACGTCGTTCGGGCGTATCTTTCTTTTTTTTTTGCTTTCGAAGAGGTATCCGGTACCACATTGGAATTCGTAATGGGCAAATCTCGCCGTTCTTAGAAATCGATAGGCATATTTTTCAACGATGGGTTTGACTGTCCCATGGGGAAAAGAAGTATGTAAACATCGTTAATGTACGCAAATGGTCGTAAAATACCGTATAATAATATTAGTTTCTATCAGGTTTCGCTAGGACGACTTTCCCCACGTTTTTGGCAAGACTTTATACTATACATTTGAATAAATCTGTCCAACATCCGAATGAATTTTTTGTAGTTTTACTCTATATTGATTCACGAGCATTAATTATATATGCTTCTACTAATTTATGCGTATTTTGAATTTTCGCGCAAGACAATTGTATAACGTGCGCATTATAAATTAAAACGTTGAGAATTCTATACACACGAAGCTAAAAATAATGTTCTATTCTGTAGATATGTAAATGTTTTCGTATAACTTTACATCAACCACTACATATGTATATATATACGTACATATTTTTGATTTTTTGTTCGAAGGCCTAGAAAGTCAAATATTTTTGAAACTTATATCGATGTCACTCTGTTAATGGTATTTGCCCTGAGCGTTTACTTTGTCACTGTAAAGACTTTAGTGTAAAATCGTTTATTTTCTGTTAGATTAACAGTGAATACTTGTTCTTACAAACATGTAGATATTTGTAGGTTAAAATATATTTAGTCCGTTTAAATATGTTGCATAATGCATTTAAAATGAAGAAAAAGTAGAGAAATGTTAAAAATTGAAATTCTCAAGGGTTACGAGCGTGTACGTATATTTACAAAACAATTATGCATTAATTATGTGAGCGTGGTTGGGAGGGAAAAACGTCATCAGGGCAGAGCGTAAGAATGTAAGGTGCACGGTGTAAAGTAAAACCTGTGCACCGACGAAAGTCAATTAACGATACATGCACACGTACGCACGTACACATGCTCATGTACATTCAGGACTGTAGCTCTGACGTAATTTATCAACCTGCGACGGAGATTTATATCTGATGTTGAAAAAAGAGAGGGAGAGAGAAATAAAAATACAGTGCCGCAGAGGTGGTGTAAATATTAATGAAAGGCCGGAATCCGCGGGCAGGCATTATATTGAAAGATATTGATGAAATCGAAGGTGAGTACGTACATCTACGTTGAGGCTCGTAATATCGGGTGGAACATCCTGTATTTAACTAGCACTCGCGACTGCAAACTCGCGAGTTACGAGAGCGGATCGCGCGGTTGCATATATTACTTGGACACACACCTGTGTCTATGTCTCTCTCTCTCTCTCTCTTTCTCTCTCTCGCAGAGTGTGTGTGTACACACAATGTGTGTGATCGAGACCTTCGGTGTTGGAGAAGGAAACGAGAAAATATCTGCCGCGCGGTGAAAGGACGATTGGAGCGGAGTTTACTTATCGGCCTCGTCGATCACCGGCATTTTCCTAACCGCGAGCTCCAAGCGATATTTACACGTGACTCGAATTTTCCACTTCCCAATGGAATCTCGAGTGTATTGCGATCGTGTTTTATTTTTACTTTTATATTATTTATTTCGCAGATTCAACAACGTGGACGAATTGTTCTTGTGAATACATTACAAATAAATGTTCTTATATACAAGGAGATACAAAAGATTTTGGCAATTTTTAGAAATATTATACCCTTCTTACGATTTTGCAATATATTATTTGAAAAAAAAATATTTCTTCGAATTTATATCGCATATATTCTGTAGACTGTATTATATACAAATTATATTGATTAAAAATTTCCTTCGAAATAACCTACATCTGAAATATTTTATAATAATAGGCAAATATTACAGCTTTATGGGAATGATCAACGTAATCATTCTCGCGCGATATTATAGAGAGAGGTAAAAAAAAATCTAAATGGACTATATAGGATAGGCGAGTTGTATTTTTTTTATCGCCCTGTAATTTGTATTTTTCGAGTCGCGTTTTACACCGGACAAGTGAGAGCGTGATGTAAAAACGCCCGTAGCACCGATGCAATCTGCGGAATTCTCATGAGCGAACACAAACGCTTTTAACAATAAGACGAGCTATTACTTCATCCAGAACATCTTTAGTCCGAAAGTAAAAGTCAGCTTAGAAGCTTGAAAGTTGAACGATCCTTACTACGGACAACGCTTGTATCTAGTCGGACCTTTTTTTTCTCTCTTTGTTTTTTTTATCTTTAATTTACAAAACTGACACGACTAGATGGTTTTTATGTATCATCTGTCAAAGGTAAAATTTAAGTGCAAAATATCGTATAATTTATTGGTCACCGAAATAAAAATCTTTTTCTGTGTCATAAATCAGAGTTATGAATTCGATGTTTTTTAATGCTTCAAGAGGTGTGTATTTTAATTTATTTTAGTTGGTGACTGAATAAAATTAATCTAAATTTATTCGAACTGCAGATTGTGATTCTTGTGTATTTTTTGTATAGCATTGTTGTTGTATACGAGTTACTAAATATGTAATGTTATCATTTGTATAATTTAATCATTAAAATAAAATTAATTCATCGTTTATTTTCGAAATACTTTTTGTTACGTTACGATTCCTAGTACAGAATAAAAAATAATTCGTATCTAACTAAATATACATTTGGCTAATGGTAAAGAAACGCTAGAAATTCATCGGACTAAGTAAAAGGCAATCGCATTTCTTACTTATTTCAATTACATTTATCAATCAGTTGAAAAGACGTTGTAACGATCCAAGTTGAGAAAAAGGGAGAGAGAGGGAGAGAGAGAGAGAGAGAAGAGAGAGAAGAAAAATAGTCAGTAGCCAACGAGAGTCGGTTACATACCGCAGACTTGGCGTGCGTGAGCGGTGAGAGTTTTGTAATCCGCGAGAGACAGGTGCCGCGCGTTGCGTCACTCCCGAGGCAATTTGTCGTTGGTATCAAGATACGCGGATGGAAGTTACGACCTTGTCCCTCGAAGGGATATTCGAACCTGTATCTCACCGCGGATTTTCTTACCGCTCAACGAGTTTAACCCTATATATATCTATCTCTCTCTCTCTCTCTCCGTGATAACGGGGAGGTTAACGGATCGTTGGATTTCTTAAGACTGTACTCGTATAATATTATAATTGAAAGGAAGCTCGTCATTAGAAAGCGAGAAGGATGAAGGGTTCTGATGTACGTAAACTGACCTCAAGATACAGGCGCGAAGGGGGTTTATCTAACGGTATGTAGCCTGCGGAAATATCGACGCAACGGAATAAGACCGAAGTAACGCGATACTTTGACCTTCCGCTCTGGTTTACCGTTTCGGATATATATCCTATACCAAATTGGATGCGATAAAAACTTTCTTCCCTCTTTGGTCGTGTGTGGGATGTTCCGGGATGTATATACACTTTTATATGTATCTTCGCTCGGCCCTTTTTTCTTTATTCATCTTGATCTTTTCTTGTTTATACCCTTTTTTCCTTACGCGTGAGAGTACCACCTTTTGAAGAATCTCTCTTAAATACGTACATTTTATAAGATAAAATTTATACTCGATCCTATCTGATTAAATTAAAATTATCCTTATAAAAATTACATACATGATTTCCGTTATTACAAACAGTATTTTTCTTACGATGCGGAACTCGGATTCGAGAAGAATGACAATAGAGTCGTCGCGTACGTCAGCGAGTTTTGCTTTTTTCCGAAATCGGTCTCTACACGCAGCGAACAACGACTAAGCTCGTCTCCTTTAAAAACTTATCATTATTCTTAACGGGGCACAACGTACGTACATGCATTCGACTAACTCTATGACAATGTTCATTCAATTCCTAAAAAAAAGGGTAATGACTATACGAGAAATTCCGGGCGTGTACCTAATTCGCCGGAAGAAAAGTTCCATTGTTTGGCGAATGGATTTTATATGCAAAGGAAAGAAAATTAACGAAAATTATTCCAAAGAAGCTTATGAAAAATTATATGGATTTTTTTTTAGAACATACCGGGTAGTACAAAGTTTTAGTTATTATAACTACAGTATTATTTATTTAGTCGTAGATATACTCGGAAAGGAAATTACTTTAATAAGTTTAATACTTTAAGTAAGTTTAATACGATTAAAATCATTAAATTACAATAAAAATAATAAATCTTTAGCTCAACACCTGCGTCAATTCGATATCACTCGTTCACTATATAATCACACTCGACTCGATTTTAAGCCGCGCCCAAATTTATGTGACACGTAAAAAAGCAACCAGCCCTCACTACGTAAATCAACCTTCTTTTTTTTTCTCCGGAGAAAAAAAAATATATATACATCACGGTATATTAAGAATTAACAAACTCCAAAAAGTATTTTCAAAGTCCATCAAAGTTAATTATTTAAATGGATTGAACGTACAAGTAAATATATATACACACACATACACACATAAGTGCATAACGAAAACCTGATTTACGACGTTCAACAATTGCGTAACATCAAAAAATCTCGTTTCTCGACGAGTTTGCTCAAAAAGATATATATATATATATGTATATGTACACACACACGCGCGCGCGTAATACACGCTTAGCTAATAGGCAATCTCGAGACTGTCGCCTCTTTATTGCGCTCGCCTATATATCTAGGATCTTGGGTATTCTAACCACGATCTCTCAACGGGGCAAAACGAGAAGTATACGAATATATATATATATATATACAGCCTACCGTTATTAACAAATCTTCACTCGCAAGCAGCGGTCCAGCTCTAGAAATATAAATAATTTCTATTCCCGGCATATCTTTTAGGTAATCGAGTGACGTAGGTTAGAAAGAAGATAACTCCATTCTCTTTGGTGTATATAAGGGGAAGATATTCTTTTCTTTATCGGCGAATGCGAACTTGGAATTATGAACGTTCCGGACCGATGACGAGGGTCTCGCAGAATTACTTCTTTCCTCCATTTCTCTTCCTACTGTATTTTTTTTTCGAGATTCTTATAATTTTTGTTTGGTTGAATCTGTTTTTCTTTACATGAGAATTATGTGCGTTTATTTATTTAATATTACTTTGTGTATAAGTTTGAATAATGCGAGTAAATTTATTATACATACGAGAAAACGTGATTAACTATCTACAATCGCAATTTTACGAGATACGTAGCTTAAAATGATTAAATAATGCAAAATAAAAAAGTGACCTGAATTTATTCTTTTTATCACAGTAAATAAATTCTCATTAATCTTTCTAGATACACGTTTATATTTTTAATTAACGTACACAGTTTTAATAAAGATATTGCATAAATTGGATAAAATTTCGACGAATCGTTGATCCGATCTTTTAACAAGAAAACAACGGTGAGAGAACCTCGAAAACGTAGCGCAATACTTTTAAAGTCACATATTACGTTATGCGTGCAAAAACGCGTCCAATTAAAAAAGAAATTCAACTTTGTATGAATTTTTGATTTTCAGGTCAAACAGCGTTGGCCAAT
This sequence comes from Theocolax elegans, assembly GCA_026168455.1. Classification (NCBI taxonomy): domain Eukaryota; kingdom Metazoa; phylum Arthropoda; class Insecta; order Hymenoptera; family Cerocephalidae; genus Theocolax; species Theocolax elegans. The sequence continues at coordinate 16,548,937 of CM047426.1, read as the reverse complement.
TGAATCTTCAAAAAAAAAATAAGCAGACAAAAATGTCGCACTGAGAAAAGGAAGAGAGAAGAGTGAGAGAGAGAGAGAAACATGTCGTATATAATTCGAGGTGCGATAAACTCGGCGCGCTTTCTCTTATCGTCTCCTGGAAAAACGTTCGAGATTTAAACTCTTGCCGTATATCATCAAAGGGGTGATACGACAATACGAGTCTCTGCTCAGATTCTCCATTTGCCGCGTAAATTGCAAGCCGGTACGTGTGATCGTTTAACATATGCATGAGCTATACCTGTGTATATATATACATTTTTGTATATATATATATATACATAGTGACGAATGTGAATATGGATGAAAGCACGGTTATTTACTACGAAAAACGTCCCTTTCCTACTGCCGTCTCTTATCTTACGGATGAGTTGTATCGGTCAAACCTATGATATACAATCGGAATCTGAGTTTACCTTTGTTTTCTTCCTTCTGCGCCTTTTGAATTTGTAAATATTTAATTCGTTCGGGTATACGGTTTTAACATCGAGAGATGCAACTATTCAACCGTAACATCATAATTTAGACTTTTAAGAAGAGAATTGTTGGATTTCCGGTGTGTATATATATAAAACAGCGAGAGTAATAAATTGCACACTTTTTTACGTAATACCTCTTAAAATAGGAAAATTTCTTAACTTTTTTCTGAGATACACAGTCAAAATTTAAAAGTATGGCGAAACGTAGAAAATATTTAGGTATTTCAACACTATTCTGCTACATTCGAAAAATATTGTTTTGAAATATCAATCCGGTAATATAAGATAATGTTAATTGCCGCGTTCGAAATAGCTGGAAGTAAAATAAACCAATATTTAAATAACGTATTGAAAACCGAAAACGAAGAAAACAATTTTCGGCCTTGGCGTAGTATCTATAAAAAAAAAAGTCCTGATATCTCCAAGACTAACGAAGCATTATCATTTTAATGGAAAAAGAAACCCCGTCGAATTTAAAGAGCACAATAATTGCTTTTCAAATTAACATCCCGTGTTGCTCTTCGCGTACGCGCATACGCATACACGTGTAAAGACGCGCGCACATACACCGTTGAAATGACTAATGTACCTAGGTATAAATGACCAAGCGAGTCGAGTCTACATAATAAGAAGCAGGAGCAAAAGCATTTGCGTGGATCAGGTGCGACCACGATGGAATCTCATTCCATTCACTTGGTCGGTGTAATAGTTTCATTTAACCCCACTTACTACCCGATTCAGTACTGATTTTCTTTTTTTTTCAAATTTTTTTTTGCAACACGAGAGAAAAGTATCAAGTCTTTTAGAAAAAATAATCGGGGGAAAAGGAGGTAAAGAGGTAATTTTAATGCTATTGTAATTACTGCGCGAGCGCGAGCGCACTTTATCGCCGATTATGAAATTACGAACGGTTGTAAACGTGTACACACATATATACACATACATGTGTATACATATACACATACACACACACACACATATATATATATATATATATATATATATATATATATACACCAAGCTTTTCCGGGATTCGAAAGCGACGCGTAATTACGGGGGATAAATTTCATACTTTTTTTCGACATGGATTCGAGTAATTTGTGCTTCTGTAAGGGGACACGATTGTGTCCCGTGATGATGAGTGAGAATAATTAGTATAACCGTATGCAAGATAAACTCATTTTTCTTTACAGTTGCTCTTTCAATTTGTGGAAATGTGGAGCGGATAATAAATATATTTTTTTATAAATGATAACCTTACAATTGAAAATGCTCGTGAAACTGTATACCGAAGAAGCGACGCGCGAAAGGCATCTCTGCCACACAATAGAATCCTCCGATGAAAGGAAAGAATTTGGTATTATAGGGAGTGCCTCTGAACCTACAGCCAGACTATTATAAACACTGTCTAGCTTCTGTACGTTTACGAGACCATCCGCTAATTCGGTATTGATTGAAATTTATTAGGTTAGTTAAAACACTGTTTGCTCACCAGATTCCTTCTTTATTATGTTTATATATATACATATATACATATATACATACATATGTATATACATTTTTTATTCTTAAGATTACGCGGTATATCGTAATTACGGTATGTAATGCGCTTTTACGAGATGCCGCGAAACCTCGTAAAATGTCACTCGGGTGAGTTTTACGCCTTCGAAAGATTATAATCAGACGAGATGCCGTGTATTTTCACATTCCGCAGCACGCTTATTATTAATTAATAACGAATAAAAGTTAAATCAATATTCTTACGTATTAATGCAGATATTAAATTTAGAGATTTACGGTTTATCCGAGGAAGACCCGTAATAAACGTTCGTTAACATTGTTCTTTGGGGATAGAAACGAGAAAGGGAGAGAGAAAAAAAGGAACAAATGATAGCCGGTAGGAAAGATCAAAGAAGAGAGAGAGAGAGAGAGAGAGAGAGAGAGAGAGAGAGAGAGAGGTGAGTGGGGAGCCGGGTGAGAGAGAGAAATTTCATAGTTTTGAAACGTTGGGACGTTTGACGAAAGGAAAGCAACTCGACGGTTTTTCACCGCGCGAGGATAATTCAAACGAATCGCGGAAGCGCGCACGCGCGACTTTACGACTTGTCGCAAATCACGGAGGTAATGTTGCACGCACCCAAAGCGGACCGACGATTATCTCGGGAGCTTTACGAGGGCCGTGTTTGAAACGGAATCACAATGATTCTCTTTTTTTTTTCAAAATGCAACTTTTCGTCTATAATATCTAGTTGAATTTATTATAATTCTTGGTTGTTTGACGTCGTAAAACAAAAATGAGGCTCGTTAATGGACATTTAATTTTTTTATTGCAACTTTGCTATATTTGAATTTAGTTCGATCCGATCTGCAAAATGTATATACTACAAACAATATAGAACATTTATAGCATTTATTTTTATAGAAGAATTACAAGAAATATGAAAATATATTAAAGATAATAAACAAGATTAAGAATTCTTAAACATTTGTTATATCCAAGGACAATGCATTTGTTCACATATTCTAAAATTAATAATGACAGATTCAATATTATCTTGCATCTATATGCATTCTTCACAGTATCTTTCCAAGTTAAATATTTTACGTTTTGCGCGTTCGTCGTTGAAAAATGTTACACTCGCGTGTAAGTGTAATTGAGAAAATCTTTATTTGAATCTCAACGTATATGGATTTATTGTGAAAATTCATAGAAATCTAGATTGAAATTGTCATTCTCACATTCGCGAGAGAATCTAATCTCTTTAGAATTAAAATACCTTGTAACAATGATTTAACACGATCGAGTAAAACTAGCGTTACATTGAGAAAATGACATTATCCGTCCGATCTACGAGGTAAAAACTTGAACGATTGTTTAATAATAAAACTAAATGGAGTAAATTTAAGATTGCCTTAAGAAAGAGAGATCGGTTGTTCAACAATTTTTATAGCATATTTAGAAGAACCACGAAGAAGAAGCAAGAAGTAAAAAAAAGCAAGAAAAAAAATTGAGAAATATACATGTAAAATGTAGAGAATTATTGTGGAACGTAAATACCGAGGCTGGGGCCTTCGCCGTTTGAGTAGCGGAATTCTTGCGGAATTACGTGTTCGCATGCGCTGCATGGAAATCGCTAACGAAGCGTACTGAAAAAGTCACTAGATTCTTCCCCCACTGAGTATAGTAGCAAACGATTGTTCGTCGTTGCGTAAACACCGATTCGTCGTCTTATACCTCAGAACAATACCTCAGTTTACTAGGTTTTTTCTTTTTTTTTTCTTTTCTCCTTTTTTTCTTCGTTGTTTTCTTTACCCAGGTTGTGTGAAGTTTTTAACGTTTTCGCCGTGAGTCTACTTTGTTTGGCCTATTCAAACTCTTTGTTATTCTTCGATCGTAGATTTTCAGAATTATCTATGCAAGTTTGCATCACTAGCTACAACGACGATATGCTTTACCAAACGATTTAACGATGATTAATAACTACATATACGTATATATATATATGTATATGTATATTATGTTATATGTAATTTTAAATTTTGCTGTACATTTATTGTAACGAGGGTATAATTACACTTAAAGCTTAATCAAACGTATATAATATCAAAAAACTTGTATGATCATATAATATAGTTTAAAAAAAATAACGATTCAAAAGTGTAGAATCAATATGTGTGTCTCTGCCTTATATAGCGTAGAGTATTTAATTTTTGTCTTTGACTATTCAAGGACACAGAATTTACATTGGAAAGGTTTCAAAGCGATCGGAGCGCGGAGCAATTAGCTTTATATCATAATTCGAATGGGAGTTTATCCGAGGCAAAACATTGGCTCGATTAGCTACGACAGGTATGCTTTATAATATAATAGTCATGCGTGTGTATAAGCGAGCGCGCGCGCATTCCCCTACATTCGCGTTTGATGTGCTTTTGGTTTTACTTGCTCCGGCGCTACTCAATGTATCCTATATGAATGTATATATATATATTTAAATGTATATACGTATGCCCGGAGGATATAAATTGTGCATTATGAATGTGCATAAACACTGCTCGAATTGCTTGTCTTACGGCTAATTTATCCTTAATTCCGACACTTTATTCTTACGGTGCTCGGTATTCCATGGCCGTATATTTCGCGGGGATGTCTCGTTTGCAGGCGACGCCCGATGAGAATACGTTCGATCTTGCGCGTGTATAGATTACACGCATATATCTATTGGATTTTAATACTTGTTTATTTATATTTATTTTTTAGTGTTTGCATAAAAACTTTTGAGTGTGCACTTTAAAAAATGTAATCAATTTTTTTCAATAAACAAACAGAATTTTGTATATAAACTACTGGATTAAATAAATATGAGTTTGTGTACTTTAGCCAGCGAGTAAATTTTTTTTGCTCCAATCTCTTGATTTTGATTAATTTTTTTTCCACGGTGTAAATCCACATTGCCCACGTCCCGTCCAATCTAAATATAAACTTGTATACATCAACGTATCAACTATCATGAAAACAAAAATTTTATTAAAAATGAACGATTAAAAATACCGTGGACATACAAAAGCGAAAAAAATTGTTCTTTTTCGAATATCGTTAGCTGGATATTTTGAGCAAAAGCACGCAAACGAGATGCGAATATAATCGAGCTATCACGCGGTGCGAAATCTAGTAGCCCTTTTGAAGATTGGCTTCGGACCGAGGCTTGCTTTCGCCAGAATAAATCAGGGAACTTGGACGGTCTCTTAAATGGTTTTGGGCCCCGGGGACAGCCCTTGAAAAGGCTTGCTTAATACCCTTCGACGGACAATTTAATTCGGAGCCCGTCCGAGCGTTAAAAACGCTTTGCTCCCCTTTTGAAAGCTATATCTAACTAACGCATTCGATGATACCTCGGAGACGAGAGAATCGACCGATTTTATTTTTTTCTATATTAAATATTTGTTTACTCGCTTTTCGAGATTTCGCCGAATCATTTTAGATTAAGAAAGGTATTACGATGATATTATAATTGATGCGATCAAAAGATTTTGACACTCGTACTATTGGATTTATAAATTACAAATGCTAATTTATAAAGCGTACGATATTTTTGTAAAAAAAAACTATTAAACTAACGTTCCATGTAGAATAGAAAGTCTGTAGAAGAAAAGGACATTGTATAATTTCATAAGGCAAGGCGAGGGTAGTGCAGTTCACGCACTCGAAATTCCTGAACCGTCAAGAGTCAATGGTTTTTTTTGTTCGCGTATTCGTACCGTGAGGGATTGAAAATAATCGCGCGGCTCAACAATAGGTTCAAGGGCTATATACGTTTCGTAGCAATTACGCGGCTCCGTGCCCCAAAAACTGGTCGAGGACAGCGAGCAAAACAAGCTAAGGAATGCAGGGGGTGCCATGGAATAAAAAGAAAAAAGAGGTATAAATAAAAATTCGTATACACCCAGACTGGATGTCTAAGACGAAAACGCGTACGTCTGCGAAATTTAAAGGCGTTTAACGCCTGAGTGCCTTATGTAAATTCCGCGTTCGATCTCCTCCTCTCTTTCTTATATATATATATACGCACACTATATACTCCGCATGCGTTGTTTCCTTTTTATTTCTTTCTTTTTATCTTTCGATTCACTCCGCACTTTAATCGTGAGCTCTTTCATCCTTCGACGAGCAATTCCTGACCGCGTCGAAACAAATACAAAGGGAAGGGTGAAAGTAAAAGTTTGTGCTCTCCGCATATGTATAAGCTTTTCGGATGGAAAGAAATTCTTTTAAATTTTATTTCAATAGAGGAATATTATTTATATTTTGTTTTAAATATTGTCTATAGGAAACGGCGATGAGAATAAAACGAATGTACAATTAATCACAATCTGTCAAAATCGTATTTATCTACCGAGTTTCGTTGTAATAGACGCGAGGCATCGACTTACAAAAAAGTATAATGCAATCTGTTTGCCATATGGCTCTATAACAGTTAATTATAAATACTGCGTTTGTAAATGCGTCGTAATAAAAGTGTTGCACAAGCGCAACTTTGTATCGAGGAACTGACGGGAAGCAGTAAAATAAAAAAGTGGCAATAAACATAAAAAAGCAAGATTTTTCCTCGTAAAAAGAAATTCTGGAAAATACAGTAAATGAAAGATCACGGGGTAAAGAAAATGTATCTGATGTATATTTAGACCATATAAAGACGTAAGTCGGCCCTAAAGTCAATAAAACCTTTAGCAGACGAGGATGTAAGTGGAAACGATCGAGATTTGTTTCGAGTCTCGCGAGTTATAAAGTCGCGTATAATCAATTAGGTGTGGGTCTGTGTGAGTGTACGATATACGTGCATATACAGATACACATAGATAGGTCGAGGTAAACCGAGGCGCAAATTAGATTATACCTAGGCTGAGGGCGAGTTTTTTGCTAGAATTAAACATTTCCGGCGCGAGTGCGATTCGAGCGCGTGTTCTCTCGTACTCGAAGAAGCGAACGAGTCACTCTCACGAGGCAGGGAGGCCGGAGGGAGGTAGGGAGGTAGGGAGGCACGGAGGCAGGGAGGCAGGGAGGCAGGGAGGTAAGAGCACCTGCGGGCACTGGTTCGACTACTCGCACAGGTGATCCGGACTCGAATTAAGAGAGCCGAGCCAGACAGGTTTCTATATACGTTAGAAGCGTCCGGTGAGCCCATGAATAAGTCGATCGGTTGCCGTGTGCACTCGAAACGGCGCGCGAGTCGCGGATTTGATATTTCGACGTTAACCACGACAAATTGTTGCCTCCTCGATACATCTGTTCTCCCTTGGTTTCCGCGTACCAGAATATTACTCTCACTCGTTATGCATTTAACCGTCCATTATTCTGTGTACGCGCAAAACGCATTTCTCCGGGTAATGCTGCACCAACGTATGTGCGAGATAAAGCAAAAACTATATGTCGAAAATAGTATTTCGTAAAATTAGAATTCGGTTTAATCGGGTGGTGCGTCGATTCCACGGGCGGAAAACTCGCCCGGTCAATGCACCGTACCCCAGTTTTCGAAATAGACGTCGGTGCTGAAAGATCCGCGACTATCGTGTCTGAGTAGCCCCAACGCGCGCACTCGTCGCACCCGTCGCACCCGCCGCCGCACGCTTACGATGCACCGCTCTCTCTCTCTCTCTCTCTCTCTCTCTCTCTCTCTTTTTCCCTATACCGACGACGATTCGAGGAATCGTGAGAATATCGCTTCACCGGACATTTGTAGACTAGCAAGAGTAAAGTCGTCTCGTGTCTTGACCACGCGCCAAATCCTATACCGACCGATGAGGGGAGAGAACGTGTATTTATAAGCGGTGAGAGGCTTCGGATATACTGTACGAGAAAGAAATTAATGCGTTTATACGTTTCTCTCTTTCTCTCTCTCTCTATCTCTCTCTCTCTCTCTGCGTCTATTCGCGAGCGTCGCGTGTGGTCACGTGTTATACCGACTCGGCTGTCGCACTGTGCAACGAAAGTCAATGGCTCGATCGAGTTTTTTGAACTTGCTCGCTTACCCGAGCTTCTATACCAGTGAACGTGGGAGACTCACTTTTTTTCTTTGGAAAATGGGTTATACGGAGGTTGGAAAAATTATTGCTCTTTTTTCTTCTCGTCATTGTGGTATTGATTTACTCTGTGATATATGTCCGAGTGGTTATTACTCTTTATCGCCGTTGAATCATTTAATATTTCTTTTTGTTTTTTCTCTTACGAAATGCATATTAAAAAAATCGATTAATCAAGTTTTATATATACATTGTTATTGCAAGATTGTGTAAAATTCTCCTTTCATTTCATAGTAATGATTGTAATTATTGGAATCTCAACATTCGGTGCAATTTCATAAATATTTGATCGTTATTAACCAAGTTTACGTCTCATATTTCTTTTTTATAACTTATCATATTTTATATAAATTATCTGTAAATATTTGTATTTATTTTTTCTTTGATGTCTATATAACAAGTATTATACGTGTGTATTTGCTATAGGTTTATGTAGGTTATCAGTTTTAAGTGAATCATATTTTTGAGTCAAGTTCATCGATAATAAAGAAGTTATGGATTTGCCTTATATGCGAATTTAGATTGAAATCGTACATTAGTTAATCGTTCATCTTTTCGCGTGTCAATATTTTTTTTTTAACTCGAACCTTGAAGGAAGGTTTTTTTTGTCAACAGATATTATATGTATATTTCAATCACTTTTCCTTCTCAAACAGTTAAGTTTGTGAAAAAAACGAAATAAATAGTACACAGTTAACAAAACATGAAATACGATGGTGTACATTTTTTATTACGTCTAAAATAGCTTATCTAAATAATGAATTGAAATAGCGCGCGAGACGTAAAAATATAAAAGAACTTGACTTTGAAACTAGATCGGTTATCCGTGGGATAAATCACAATTAATAAAATTACATAAACGAACAGGTATATTAACGTCGATCAAAAATGAAATACAGTTGGAACACTCATTTATTCCGTTTTACAGTCAGTTCGTATGTGATTTTGACAGGCATTTACCAGCCGAATACGAAATAAAAGCACACGTTACGTTAACAGTCACGTTATATAGCCGCTAATTAAATACACTAAAAATATTGCTACACCATCACCGATCTATAAAACGTTACTTCCTAGTGAAAATAAAAATGGATGAAAAAATTGTGTAAATATCCGTCAATCAAAAAATATTCGCGTTGCAACACTTGTAAAAAAAAAAGAAACCAAAACATAACACACGCATGTCATACCTTACGAAATTTTTTGCTCCTACTACGTTTGAACGAGCCGCGTCTCCGTTTCCGCCAAAAGAATATATTGAAACTGTTCGACCAAAAATCGGAAATCCGCGATGACATCCTCGTGTTGCATCGTATTCGAAACTGAACGAGTCAACAACTTCGAAGCCCGACGATAACGCTTTGCAGATAAAATGACGAAGGAAGATTACTCGAAGAGTCACACCGTTTGAACCCCTGAATCTAGTTACAGCGCTTGTTTTCATTTAAAGTTTATCTTTGCTGTCGCGTCCTAACAGTTTTTACCTTTAAAGCCCTAATCTGCCTTATCTGTCCTACTACTACTCTTTCGATAACAAATCTAACCTTTTCTTTATCAGTCCTACTTTTTGCTCTTTGGTGAAAATGACGTTACAAACACACACATACACATAGGCATATCTATATACATACATCCCAGCATAATTGATTCACTAAATCGGGCGAGTTATCGTTGCTGAATGAGACTCTATTTACGAGTTTGTGTATCCCTACGTGCATAATAATAATAATAATTTAATACGTGTATATCTTAAACGATTTTATCTATAACCCGGTTTTGTATACGAAAGAAAATTGAAATTTGTCGAAAATACCGGATTGGTAACTGGAACACCAGTGTAAGCGGTTTACGAGTTAATTTTTTGTAAGTTACTGGATGTAAATTTAAACACCTATATTAATGTACACATAACGATAACAGCATCTCGACCCAGTAATGCACATTTTGTCTATAAATGGTGACGCCTACGAATTTCTCGGTCCGAGTACAGTTGCTCATTAGAATAAGATGATTGCTCGGATCTATATGTCTATATACATATATACCTACACATACATACATACATATATATATATATATATATATATATATATACATATATATACAAGCGCGTTGTGACATAATTCGATCAGAAGTGCCGCTCGGGGGATTAAGAAACCAAACGAGGTGAATGTACCTATTTATGCATGTGTGTGAGTGCAGTGTTTCGAAATTCGAGTGATGCGGAGGTTGTACGTGATTTTTTTTTTATAGAACGGTTTATTGGTTATCTCGATAGTTCAATGGTTACATTCGTATCATTATTACTTTAATTTATATACAGACAGATATGTACATTAAATTAGGATTTGTTTATAAATGACTAATATACGTATGTAGTACGTTTAGAAAATCTTTATATTTATCATCGTTATGAAAAATGATTACAAGTGAAATATAAATAAAATAAATAATATATTTATATACGGCAGGGTGAATAAATGTTTAACAAACTCAAATATTTCTGAGGCGTTGCAATACATAAAAAAAAGTAGAAGTAAAAGAAGAATCTGTCTGGGATTCCAAGCGCCAACAGGTAAAGGAAACTCGCACTTGCCCGACGCTTTCAGTGTCGCACCTTTAGGTATACAAGGGAAGTGCCTGAGCTACCTACTGGAGCCAATAAATTTAGCCCCCCAAGTGCGACCTTCGTCGAATAGTTTGCGACGCATTCTGGTTTCTGGTCCCTCGACGCGACAGCGCGTCAAATACCTCGTCTACGCTTTCCCAATACCAGAATTTAAGGACCCCTCCCGTTCTCCTGTCGTCTACAGATACGAACATAACATATTTTACGTGGAAAATGGCGAGTGGCGTTAAAATGTCGTTAAGAAACCATTTTCATGACCGATTGAACGCGAGCTATGCAACACTTAGTGAGATTCGAGTTTTCAGATTTTTGTCTCCGATATATCACATATACATATATTCTCGGTGTGACAATATCTAATTAGAATTTTATGTTTCTATTATGTCGGTGTCTTCGTTCAGATTACGCGCTAATTGCTACTTCGCGCTTATATTTTCCTTATTCCGATGGCTATTCTCTCAATTATCGCAATTGCTTATTTTTTACCTAGATATAACATGTTTTCTCTTTCTCTCGCGTTATCGAGAATTTTAATGCATATAGAGAAACGAAACGAGACGAGCAGTAGTGTGTATGTTGATAAAGTATACAATGTATAACGTATAAAATAAATATTGTAAAATGGGAGACATAGTAATTAAAATACATTTTAGATGGAAATGTTGTATATTATCATTGGGTATATAGGTAAGAAATCGGTCGGGAGACCGCCGTTGAAGATTGCCAAAACAATAGGACCTCTCGAGCCCTGGAAAACATAACGAGATTTTTGAGTGTTTCCCCGGGCAGCGACACTCGAGTATCCTCGAGAGGTAGCATCGTCGTCGATCCCTTAAACGAACAATGTCTCAATCTTGGTAAGCGCGGCAAAGTCACGTTTCGAGAGAGAAAACGTGATGACGAGCGAATCGTGGGCTCATCTTCTATATGTGGGCCATTATGTAACGTTTTTCTCGCTTAGGCTTTTTTCAAAAGGGTTGCATTCGAGGACGTTATTTATCACGAAGTGCTTTTCAAACGAATGCCAAATCTTTTGTCAAGATGAGAGGGTTGGAGGAGGAAGAGAAAGAATATGCGAGGTTTGAATTAAAGAAGAAAAAAAGGGGGTTTCTTTCAAACTTGTATACCTCGTATTTTATACATGTAAGCCAGAAGGTTACGTCATCGCTTATTGACGATTTTGGGGTTTACTTAGCGTCACGTTCTTGGAACTAGCATTTATTACTCTTTCAGAAATGATGTATCGACGGTTTCTAAATAAAATTTTTGCTTTATTGATTAATGATCGTTTATCAAATTGTGATTTATTCTACACTTTAACATCTCTGTAGGTACGTCGTGTTGCACTTTTTGAACTCATTTTTCTATAGTGATTAAGCACGTATGTAAACGACTAATTCTAAAAAATTGTATATTTCGACAGTCTTAAATTAGATTAGGTATAACTAAAAAAAAGACAGGTAAAAAGTGAATGACGAAGATGTCTCGAAGGTTCATCTACAAAGATACCGAACGATTTTTATCTTTCGAACGTTATTTCACGACAAAAGGAATTGAATGACAAGAGACGAGACGACTAGACGAAACGAAATTAGACTTGCTCACGCCGGTCGTCGACGCGAAAGAAAGCGCGCGCGCGCCCGAAAATTGCATTCGAAATAAACCTTACAACTGGAAGAAGTCCAAGATGAGAGAAAAAGTAGTATTTACGAGAAGTGGGCGTCGATGGTAAAGTTTATAGAACTTCGATAGGAGAGATATCGGTTTGTTTTCTGTCCTGGTGTTTCTGTCGTGATCGACTATAAATACGTTAATGGGACAATGGGTTAGGGGGTCGCGGATATAACTGTATTGCGATTTAAATAGAGCCCGCGACACTTTTCAAGGACTTTATCGTTGGGTGAGATCTCGTGGAGCTTCTGTAGCTGCTGCTCGCGCTCGTCAGGACTAATGGTGTTCGACACACTCATTTGCCGGGCTCCTTTTATCCGAGTGCCCGATCGGAAAAATTTATACCCATACATGTATACACGCTGCACACGTATATATCTATGTATATAGGTGCATTTATGTATACAACACATATACGCGTCCGTTTCGAATTATGAAATTTAATTCCGCGGCACTCTCGCGTTAACTGTACATTTTTCGAAGCGTTTCGCTTGAGTACAGGTGTCGTGATTTATCAATTTTCAATGATTCGATTATGGTTCAAGGAAAAATTCGTTCATTTCGTTTGATATATAGATTCGAAAGTTGTACGTAGAGAAATCTTGAGTATTTTTAGTCAGTTCTATGAACTGAATGGATAACGCTTATCACTTACACATACGATATACACATATATTCCAATGCAATCTCATTACTTTCGAGGGTGGAGATATTGCGTTTGATTAAAAATTTTACGAACATGTACGTCCTATATTTAGTTAAAAAATTAACCTTTTAAACGTTCGATGAGAAATGTTCAATGAATGTATATAATGAATCACGCTAATTATTAACATACCGAACGGTAAATGGTTTCCAAATTCTCACGATTTCTCGATATTTTCCTTATGTAGAATGTGATATTTACTAATTTCTATTAATGTGTATTTAAATGTAGTTACAAAAAATATCGATTTCTATTTGTTCGTTCTAATTACCATCAAGAACAGCGATAAAATGAGTTAATATAAAAAATAGAGTTTTTAATTTTTTAAATTTCCTTAAACATGGAAAAGCTGAAATCGAATGTAAATATATATAAATGCGACGAGTGCTTATGCTATTAAGAAAGGATTGTTAAAAGAAATTTCGTACAAAAGAAATTTTAAAAAATTAATGATGTATGTTGTAGGAAAATTTAAAAAATTGGCTAGTACCCTCAAATTTGATTACTAGTAAGGCGAAAGTGAAAATCAGTGTAAATGAGGATCGGATGCGACTCGATTAGGAACTCACCGAATGATCGTGTAACCTCGCGAAATCGTAGTACCCCTTGTAGCACTTGAGTATTATAGGTTGATCCTCACGACACACTTCGAGAGTCGCGAGCAGCGAATGTCTACGCGCTCGTTGTTGTTGGGCCCTAAGGCTCTTAACACGGGGCAACGAAGACACGACGACGCTCCCGTTCATCTCCCCGGCGCGTATTGGCATCGCGTTAGAAACGCGAGACGCGATGCACTCGGAGACCCTCGAGAAACTGCGGCTCGCGCGCGAGCTACTGCTGCTTCGTACGCTACGCGACGTCTGCGCGCGTGTGTGTGCGAGTGTGTGTCTCCTCCTCCGGAGCTCCGTAGCGCCCAAGTATAGACTCGCGAGTGCAGCGGAGCTACCGCGCGGCTATATTTCCCGAGCCGCCGAGCGATGTTAATTAACGTGCGTTCGGGAGCCGTTACGACCAAGCCCGAATTTTTCGTGTTACACGTGTTTATCGATTGATTTTACTTGTTACGCTCGGCCTCCTTTAGATTTTTCGCGGTGATTACGGTTTTACAGATTCCCCGATTCCCCCTTATACATTTATATATAATACAGTGATATTCACTTTTTAGTATCCTGACGCCTTGATTGACGATACTGATAAATTTCGATAAGTCTATCGTGTACATTATATTTTATTTATCATTATACGTATATGTACAAAGGAAAACTACCAATAATATTTTATATATTCTAAAATTCCCGAGATTCTATAAATTTTTAGTTTCAAACACATCTTTAATCAGAATATCGTTCAGCAAATTATTATAAACTTACCCAACGAAAAAACGGATAAAAATCTTATCTTCGACCGTTATCGTTAAAGGAACTTATCGTTGCACTTTATTTAAACATGCACGCGATTAATTTTGATAATTATCGATATATGATTCTAATACTATGACGATTATATCGTTCGATTACCGTATTTACGGGACAAGGCGTATGTGTACCGAGTAAATTTTTAATACGCGACTCCCCCACGATAATGTCTATGTATTTAAGTGGAAATCGATGTTAGTCGCTGTTTTGCGCCCGAAAAGAAATCTTGGAATACACAGGGCCTAGTCAATGCTTGTGTACATATATAACGGCTTATCAATGTGGGTTAGGGTCGTACGTAATGGGTCTAATGAATCGGGCCCGATAAATTTGCAAAAACGTCGATTGATTTCCGTAAGTAGCCGGGGATATGAATCGAACATCGATTCGCTTCTCATCGATGTCAAGGTTTCGTTACTGCAACAATAAGAAAAAAAAAAGAAATAGTAGCGTGTCGTTTCCGTTTTTTTTACGCCAAGATTCTTTCTTGTCTCGTCATTGTTAGGCACTTCCATTTTCTTTGAGTTTTCATCTATTGAATGCTTATTGTTCGAATTCTTCGCTGTTGCACCTTTGATAAGATTCTGAATGATACGACAATATAATTATTTCCCTTTTATTAATAGACATTTTTATGAAGATGTTACGTTATCTATTTCAATTTACCATGCATCTAATATATACGTTGATAGTTTCATTTAAAAATGTTTAGGAATATTATATAATTATTAATGTATAGATATGTGATTAATAACGAATGATCTTTTCTTCAATACAATTTAGTATTGGTCTATATAATACAATTTTTTTGTGTAAAGTAATTCAAACAATGAAAAAGTAAATATGCGTTACAATTATCAAGTTTTAACGCATCATCCACCGTTTTCATTGTATCATGACGTCCTAACAACGTAATTTCAATGCACGTTGTATCGATTTTCTCGATGATGGTTGTCAAGAATAAAAAAAAATAAATCAACTTTTTCCTGTTAGAGGATACACATTTTAATTATAACGTCAACATCGAGCTAGCGGTTCGGTATAAACTGTCAGTTATTAAGGATCAACGCTTCTTCACGCGTCGGAGGCATTGTCCCCATTAAAAAAAGTAACCTTCTAGACCGATATATGCGCCGGTAACGGGATACGACCGAAATCGCATTTCGAAGCGTTTCAACCGATTTTTATCGGTCCGGTTAGAATCTGAGTCACGGTCTAAATCATCGTTTTACGGCCCTTTTGAAAGGAGTATACGTGTGTACGTATAGACGCACACCCGAGTCTCTCTCTCTCTCTCTCTCTCTCGTCTATCCCTTTTGTACTGTAGGTACGTAAAAATTCCACACGCGATTTTACGATGACGGTATTATTCTAAATTTAGGCCTTGAGATTTATCGTGTATATGTATATATGTATATGCGAGGAGGCTACCGTAAACTTGGATATTTATTCATTAGATTGTGTGGATTCATTTTGACTTACGGCCGTGCAAAAATAGGAAAAGCCAATCGCTCGCGTCACCCACGTGTGTGTGCAGTGACTGGATGTCCATGTGCGCGCATACACACACATAGGTGGCACGCACATCGAGCCTCGTCACTTTTCCTCCAGCTCAATCAATTTAAATCAATCGAACGTCCCCGTCGACAATCCGTTCGTTTACCCCCGCGGCCTGTGAATTTATGGACGTGACGTCGTTTTAGCCATTAATCACCGCGTCGTTCGCGACGCTATGCGTTCGTTCACTTCTCTCCTCTTCCTCTCTCCCCCTCTCCCTCTCTCTCCCTTATAGTATCGAGCTCAAAAATCCACTTGACTTGACGCTTAGTTGAGCTTAAGGGAAAAATTCCAATCGCTTATGAGGTTTATGTCTATACAAGAACGAATCGAGAATAATTGACCATATAGTCATTCTTTGCGTCTCGAAGCGATTGCGTCGACTCGGTTAATTGATTTCAATGAAATCGTTAAGTATACAAGAATCTCGCCAAGATTACAAAACGATCCTAGTGCACCTATACGTATATACGATTAAACTCGTTTGAAAGTTGATACAAATGATTGCCTCGGCGTTACAATTTGTTGATACGGTGTTACGGTATTTATTAAACCGAGAAATTAAATTACAATCTTGTTTATACCGAGATTATTGTACTACTTGCTTATTTATTGATGCATCTTTTTTAATTTTTCCCTACATACCTAAGCAGAGTACTTTGCCAAGAATACATTAAATCTATATTTTACTATTGCGGTACTATTGTTAAAGTATGCGCCAGTATCATTGAAAATTAAATACAGTTGTATACAATTTTTATGTAAAATAATACAAATTTTGGCATACAATATCATAATTATTGATATTTTATCAGCTGTACGGAAAATAACGTGCAAAGTATTTTTTCGTGTGAACCGGATTAAATTGAGTAACCGTCCTAACTTATATATCATTAATTAAAATCTCATTTAATTCTAAGCGAAGCGTTAAAAAATTATTAAAGGCACGCATATTTTATGCCCGACCCTCTCCATCCCCACCTGCCCTCCCCCCTTCTCTTCCACCCTCGTCTCTGTTAGGACGATAAAACGAACTTGACACTCGCATTTCCCCGCGTTTAATAACACGTAAATTAATATTTAAGATATAAATTAAGGAGGAGGATATTTTTCATAAGTAATACGTATCGGGTAGAAAACCATCGAATTCCACGTGTCTCGTATAAACACACCCGAGGCGGCAACCGGCGATTACCACCCCACGGTAATGAGAGAAAATCAAAATGAAATACCATAGAGGACGGGGACCGCTCGGCCACGGAAATCCAGTTTGCATCCAGTTAATTAATCAATTAATTCCTAACCGAGCGTCAGGAATCTCGTCTCACGCATCGCTAACCTACCATAACTTTCATTAACAGTAGCTAACCTTGATTTATATCTACATGTATGTATCTATATATACATACATATATACTTATGTGCGCGCATCGAATTGACAAAACTTATGATAAATTTGTGGGGATACGGAGAGCGAACGAGGGACGAAGAAAAATGAAAATAAATAAAACAACGGATTATTAGCCCGCGTATAACTGTTTGCAAATTGCGGTTGAATATGCGCTGAAAGGAAGAGGGTGGGGGGATGGGAAGGGGAGTATCGTAAATCGATGACTAGTTGGAACAGTTAGGACTGTCCGTTCCGCGATTTTCTCCGCGCTTCCTCCTGCCATTCGTTACCCAACCGAGAGACCTCTCTTCGCGTGTATCGCATAACATCGGTCCGATGTTACTCAACCGCGTCTCTTTCTTGCTTCGCTTTCCGCGTTTATTTGCGCGCTTATTTACGAGGCCGCGGATCTACGGGAAAAACCGTGTTAGGACTTGACTCTTCTTCTACTTCTTTGTTTTTTGTATACCTTGTATTTATACCTATATACTCTGGTTCGATAATAGCAAAAAAAAAAGATAACCATTATATACACGCTTGTGTCTTTGACTCACTGATATTTTCGTCAACTGGCAGGTGAGTACTATGCGTCTATGTCACTTTTGCTTACCTGTAACAAAGAGAGAAAATATGTTAGGTTAAAGCTCTGTCGCACGTGGTTTCAGTCTTATCTAATTTACAATGAGATAAATGGCTATACTCGAACCAAGTGGAAGCTACTTGTGTTTAGTTATTTTCTACTGCGCGCTCAAGTAGTTTCCACTTGATACTATACTTAGCGATCTTTTTTAATGGAGGGGTATTGATAGCGATATTTCATGTTTCTCATAGAGGTTATTCAACTAGCCAGCGAACGAGTAAGCAATATTTTTATTATTCGCTTATTCGTATCAACGTTAACATTAACACATTCTTCAATAAATTTTATTTTTTATTAACTTTTTATTTGTAAATAATGTTACGTAGATTAAATTAACTATGCAAACGTGTATGTCCATATTTTTGTTTGTACGAAAACATATAGTTCAGTGCCCTCGTACGTAATGAATATTTTTTTTCGAAAATCATTATACTTTCATGATAATGCTGAAGATTTACCTTATGGTAATGCAGTACGTCATTTACGATCATTTGCATGTTTATTGAGTTTAAATTATTTAAAATTTGTTTAGAAGAAAAAATTTTTTTAGAAAATTTTGCAAATTTTATCTAATAACGTAAAATTACGCCGTGGTAGCCGGTTGTAACTACTTCCGGCATCAGAAGGGATAGTATAGGATCTCACTTATCATTTAGAATTTTTGTTATTTACTATAGGAAAATAATAATTATCCCCCTATTTTAAAAAATTATAAATGTATGAAAAAATTAATTATGCTTTGCCGAAGGTTATCATTTTTCATAATTTCGATGAAAATGTCTAGTTCAGTTAAAAAAGAACAAAACTAAACAACTTAATATTGTATTAGACATCTTGATAATTTTACATTTAAATGATAAAATTTTAATAGTACACGTTAATGATTGTTGTCTTTCAAAAAGGCGATTTTAACACGATATTCATACTAGTGTAGTATTTTTTATTCATGATTTGATGTAAAATATTGATATGGTTGTAATAAATCTAAAGTGATGCATTATTTTAAATTAGCGCGCACTGAATAGCTTGACGATGAATCAAATAATTCACTCGCTCTTATTTAAAAAAAATGTTAAAGTTCGAACCGGCATTTAACAAAAATGCACACAACGACGACAAAAATTTCTCGAGCCATTGAATAACACACAATAAAAGAAGAATCATAAAAGGAGCATCTTCACCGTGTCGAATGAACCGGAAACCTCATAAATCAGCCGATTTTCAGAATGCACGGATATTTATATATATATACTTTTTAATTTCTTATAGGGTAATGATTGCGCAAGGAGCACGTAATATATATGAATGAAATAATAACCTCGCACATAACGCTCTTGATGCACATTTTCATCTGCTCGCTTGGCAGGCACAACATTTTTGTAAACACACACGCACATACACACGGCACTTAAGATAACTCGCACGGAGCGAGCTCCGAACGAGGCACAATCCCATGGAGAGTTCGGACGAGTACTGACGAAGGGGATCCAGCAGAGTAGAGGCGAACCAAGAAGGGGCCAGAACGGGCCTTGCCACATCTGGCCTCCTCTCCTTCTTCGGGGCCGAGCTGGTAGGGATGCAACAACATGGATAGGGAGAGAAAGAGAGATTGAGGGAGGGGAGGGGGGAGAGAGCTCCCGTGGTTTTTCATTACGTTGCAGCCCGATCGTAAAACCCTTCGAGGGGTTCTCATTCGAGATTTTCTCTTCCGGCCTTTTTTTCCTTTAGCTGATGACTTTTCTCTTGGTCTAGTTCAGACGATATTTTTTTTAAATCGTTAAGGAACATTTAAACGCTTGAAATTCAAGGACTGGTGGAGCTTTTTTCCATGTTTCTTAAATTGAACGTTGACGATTATTTAAATAAATTATGCAATCGAGTGAAGAAAATGTACCATCTACGAGTTCATCAATGATTATCAGAACCTTCTTGAGTTTAGCGATATAATATTTTTTTTTGATTGTTTAAGAGCAAATTGTACATAACAGTCTCGTGTAAGTCGGAATGATAACCGCTGTAATTATTACCGTTTATAATTGGACGATCATGTCGAATAAGTTATTTCAAGATGACACAGCAGGTAGGGTAAACGTTGTATAAAACAGTAGGAAATGGTGGATTTAGTTATTAAATATAAAACTTTAATTCAATTTCTCACGTTTTAAAGAAAAATTTAACGTCTAAGATTTTAGAATAATTGTTACATTTCTCATCGCGACAACCACCAGTGACACGAAGCAAATGATATTAATGATCAACACGGCAACCATTGATCCCAGCCCGATTTATTTCATTATTATATATCTCCGTAAGGAAATCTTTCGTTGTTCTCTAGGACAAGCGGTGGTTTGATTTCTGTGTCAATTACATAAGGCGACGACGTAACACCGCGTGCAATTATCGCCGCGCGTTTAACCGGGTCGCGATTGTTGCAAGGAGAGAAAAAAAAAGCAGCATCGGCGAAGGAATGCGTTCATTCTTGACCCGATTCTTAGCAATTGGAAGAAAAAAAAAATTAAATTTCTTTTTCATTTTCCAACTTGAAACGGACAACCACTGGGATCCGTTGGCATCACCACCTGCCGCTGTGTTAAGACGAATGTCAAACCCCGCGTGCGAGAAAGAGATCCCTCGATTTTCCCACCGTATAGGTTAGCCACGTGTGTACATTTATACGGTTCCCTTAGGATCTTCGAGGAGGCTAAACATCAAGGAATTAATCATTATACGCTTGCTCAAGACGAGGACGAAAATTTTAAATCCTTTTACGGGGCTATGGGTTACACGCTCGTTTACTCGACAATAGAATGGATGTTGAATTGAGTTGAAAAAAGGAGGGCCGGATCAGTTGCTATATATATGTATTTTATAAAGATCGCGTTTCGAATTTATCATACAGAGCAATTGAAAATATGATACGGTTAAACACATATTTGCCCGGAAGGCTTGAGCTTTTCAAACCAGGTAGTCTTTCGTGAAATTGTTTTCTATAACGTATACGTAATCCTTGATAAAATTGTGAGATAGATTTTCGTATGGTTTTCTTTATAGTTTAGCCTTTTTTTTCATTTGATCCAATCTTACTCGGAAGTTTCGAATTATTACTTGATTTATTTATTTTATTATAAATAATGCATGTAGAATTATTTGAATTTTCTTCTCTAGAAAAATTAATTGTTAATTGCCACTGAAGACGTAATTTTAAACACATTAAAAACACACAAAAACAACAATTTTCTTTAGACTTACGAGCCTATTAAAAAAAGGAAGGATCGCGGCAAACATCGACGAAACGCTACAATAAAAATTTTTGTGACTGTCTACGTTGGAAAATCGAAGGCTGAAGACCTAGACGGTAGAATCGTTAGGAGGTTTACAGTCTTGGATCGTACGGCAATAAAATGGAAGTCGAAGGGAAAAAGAAATTCCGAAAATCTAAGCTCAACTCTATACTGATAAGCGTTGGAGGAGCGAGTTTTTACGATCACGTTTCTCTCCCTCTCTCTCTCTCTCTCCCTCTCGCTCGCGCGCGCTCCTTCACAAGGAGGTTGCTTTTTCGCTGGTCCCCCACCCATAAGCTTCTTATCCTTTTTCTTTATCTTCTCTCTCCCTCTCTCCCCTCTCCCTCCTCTTTTTTTCATTCCTACATCCTTATTATCCGCCTGTTACTTTCTTTTGCTCGGCTCATCCTTTTCTCTCTTTCTCTCGCTATTTATCTCCATCTCGTTCTTTATTTTCCGTTCGAGCGCGCGAGTTGAGTGTTTTCGAGTATGGCTCATAATGCACTCCGTAGATAGAGCCGCATCCTAAATTCTTAAGTCGAGGGGTTAGAGACGTTCGTCGTTTTTGCTCGTAAAGATGCGACTGTCCGCGCTTCCACTTATGCACAACGCCGGGGAAGAAGAAGAAGGAGGAAAAAAAAAACGTGCGACCGTCAACGCGAAACAGAAGTTGGATGTGTCTTATCGACACGCCTGGAATTTGTTGCGGTGCTTGTGAAAAGTTACATGTGAAAAACTGTATGTGTCGTCGTTTCTTTTTTTTCGTTGGAATACTGTTGTATCGTTATTATAATTAAATAATCTTTTCATTTTCAGAAAACATTTTCTTTTTATTTGGAAGATTAATATGAATTTAAAATTGTTAACTTACTTTAAAAGTACAATTAAATTGTACTTTAATGAACTTGACTAATAACTGTCGTGATTATACCGTCTTACTGTGATATTTTCTGCTTATATTTTATTAAGTGACTCATTCCGATATTCATTAGTGTAAAATTTATTTGTTTACTTATTGATAATAACTAACACTAATGCGACTCTTACATGTGTTCTCTTACTTAATAATAGTCTGTATTTATGCAGCTGTATTATTATTGTTCTATGTACTTTTTGGGAGTAGTCAAAAAATGTATTATTATTGTATTATTATTATATTAACGCTCAGTAATTAAAGCGAAGTTTACAAATAAATGTGACTAAGAGGATTGTTATGAATATATGTTTGCATTTGATTAGTACGAATACGGGTCGCGTAAACAACTTGAATGTGTAATCAAATTAATTGGTTATTATTAATGAGTATTACGTTACACGTAGATTTATTAGTAATTTAATTTTTTAATACTCGTAAAGTTCTTTGATTCTTCGTCGCCTGATACCTCTGGAAACTGGAGAGACGAAAGAAAACTGAGATAATATGAGGAAAAAAGAAGTATAATGACAAGAAATAAGAAATATTGGTAATAAAAAATTTGATAGTATACATTTGTATGAATTTTTATTCTTTGGAATTATCTGGTATTTATAAAAATGCATCCGTGGAAAAAATCTTAAAAATGGAAAAGATTGTATCTAATCGTTCACGTTACTACGAACGCTCCCGAAGAGACGTATCCAGTTTCTGAGACAAATTCGAGTCATCTTTGAAAACAGTTTCCTTAATCTCGTCATGACTTTTCTTTAATTTGACAATGTGAAAAATGTCTACATTTCTATTAATCGAAAAATTATTATTATTATAGTTAAAAAATGCAAACAAGATATTTGAATTTAATCCCTCGACCTTTTTTCAACGCAACCGTTAAATCATTTCTCGTTCTAATTCTGGAAGATATAAAGGTCAGAATCGGCATTCCCATTCCATCATTAAATCCTACACTTGTAAGGTAAGTTTCAGATGAGATAAAGAAAAACTAAAAATCGAGGAATAAAAGTAAGATGTCTGATCGATAGCTCGAAAATATCAGTGCTCGAACGCGAGAACCGCGCAATTCATCGGAATCAATAAACGGTTCATTCAATTGCGTTTCCTAGTTGCACACTTGCACCTCGTTTTAATAACCGCAAATCAGGAGCGATTAGGTCAGACGTGCGCTCGGATTTTTTTTTTAATCCCGTGAACGTGAATCGGATCACGAGATCACCGCCGACAAACGGATAGTAACGGTGCGATGAGAAACCCGCGAGAAGATATCCCCCTGTATGTGGTTCGTCAAACATTTTTTTACCATGGTAATCCGAGCAGTCTCGCGTCATCGAGGAAAAGCGGTCTCGATTCCTTTCGTATGCAAACGAGCAAGAGAGAAAGAGAGATAGATAAGTATCGACCGAATTGGACCTTATATCCCGTGTTATGATCGTCACCCTTAAGGTAGAAGAGTGTTGACATGTTTTTAAATCGTGAGCCAACTAATGCTCCTGATCACCTTGAACCATGTCGGTCTAATGTGATTATTATCCTAGAGATCCTGCCGGTATACGCGCAGGTAGTGGATTCTTCCTTTATTACAGGAAATTTTTCTACTCTATTTGAAAGTCCTATCATTTTGACGATGGGAATGTTATGAAGGGTGCTTTTTCTGGTGAGTCAACAGGTAACTATTTGTATTATGATAAAATCGTATAAGCGGGTTGGATGGTTAACAATATTTTTTCATGTGTCTTGTCGGATAATATTTAAACTGGAAATGTTAATTGTTTTGCTACAATAAAACATAGAGAAATAAAATGTAACATTTGAGCTAATAATATTTTAATCATTATCAATGATCACCATCAAAATATAACACAAAAGATTTTTCCTTAAAAAGAAAAATTTTCTAGGACTAAAAGTCAGTGTCTTTTTGCTCAACGCAATGGATCAAAGAAAATAAAATAATTTCCAATACAATACGTCTAATCTGTTAAGAAAATATAATGAAAAAATAAGCAGAGAAAATTCATTAGTAAAAGAAAAATAAAAATGTATTAAATGGAGATCGCATGACTCGTCCTAAAGATCGTGGCGCCAACGCCCTTGTAAATCGAGCTTTCCCTTTTAACCGTGCGCGCGACTATACTCCCTTTGCCAACTTCATTAAACACGCCCGAAGGAGTTTTTAAAATCCTCTCGAGGCAGTTGCTCGTAAATCGCGGATCCGGATAATTAACTCCTCCGAAAGAATGCCAGATAAGTCCTCGAAGTAGTATTAAAAAAGACCGAGTCATTATTTTCATCGTTTTCCGAGAGAAAGTTCCTCTGATATATATATATATATGTGTGCACTGCAGGTTAGTTCAAATCATTCTCAAGGGACAAGATGCGTGACCATTGAATTCCGAGGGTCCAGCCTGTTAGGATTCCTTCCCCTTTCGCCACCTCGTGGAGAATCACTGCACAACGACCAGTCTATCTAAGAAAACGTTCATATTTTATACCTAGTCAAAGCTTCGAGTTGTGAATTCCTGTTTGCCTATATATACGTATAAACATTCATCAAAAATAGAGATAACGACGTTTGCTCGATAATTATTTTAGCGTATACGAATAGAATATGCGTTTTCAATCTAAAACTGGTATGTAGCCATCTAAAAACTTTATTCTCGATTAAGACGAGACTTTGAGATTTGTCAGTGGCGGCTGTCTTGTACTCGGGCAAATTTATGATGTGGGCGCTTGTAATCGCTCGGTTTAAGTCGCTGACCCGGCGAGCAATTTATCTGCGGGCTTTGCCTTCGTAATTGCGCGGATTGTGTTCCTCTCTCTCTCTCTCCCTCACTCCCTTCTTCCCCTACCTCTTCCTTCACCAACTTCTGTTTCGTCTGTACGATCGAGCTACCGCGGTAGCAATTAGAGAGCCCGGAATTCTACTTACGAATTTTAATTTATCTCGTTGAAGAATCTTCCATAGTAATGTCGTAATCTACATCATTTTCTTACTGACACATACTTGGATTCTCAAAAATTTTTTAGTTCTGAAACACTTTTTGCTCATCAATTTTTATGGAATCTTTTTGAACCAATATGCAAAATAATACAGAGAATTTTTAAAATTTATATAAAAACTGTAAAACGAATATCTTAACTTCGCGTAAATCTGATAAAATAAGAGACAAAAAAATTTACAACTTAAAAGTTTAAATTATGAACCCGGAAAGAATAATATATTCATCCTGATTTTTGGAATGACCAAAAGGAGAATAAATAAAGTTGAATATTTATAAAAACGCTACGTTTATTCTTACGGGACAATGGTAAGAAGGACGAGCAACTATAGTGAAAAAAAAAATTATACACGCGCACGGTATTACGCAACTCTCGTTGGATGCAAAAACTCGCGCGGTATGCAGGCCGCGGCGAGTTAATTCGCGCGAATCCATCAGCAAAGGAACTGTAGTATACACCGAGCTTTCATTACCCATGAGGAGCGATCGGGTTGTTTTCTGCCGCGGGACGTGTCTGACGTAAAAATTTTGCAATAACGCATCGTGAGCATCAAAGTTACAAAACTGCCCGAAAATTATAAAAAATTATACAAATTGTTTGTATCATTTTTATATTATTATAATTGTTCATAGAGATTTTAAATTTGTTTTTAACTATTTTTGAAGAGTACCTAAAGGTAATAAATGTATTAACGGTTTTATCGGGTTCTTGTAGATTTTGTGCTGTAACGGATTTAGTAGTTTCTTAGAGTATAATTTTTTAGAAGAAAATTACATTTCTATATAGCTACGAAATGATTAAGGGGGATGTCGAAGTCCTCGATCAATAAATCGAACATCTGCAATTCCACGTAATTGGTTGTAACTCCAGTTTTGCGGTTCATTTTTCGTTACTTACATCTGTTTCTCGTGTAATAACGTAATGATGTACATGATTATTACTTTTCTGTAATTTTTACATTTGATTTTTTTCGCCCTTTTCTTCAAGTCTGAAAATTTACAGTGACATTAAACACTACAACTAACAATTTACTAAAAAGAAGGCAAGTAAGTTATTATTTAGGTTGAGTAAAAATATTTTCTTATATTTTCAAATATTAACAAATATCACCAAATCAATGTAATGACTAAAGAATAATGTCACTAAACATTTAAGGAATATAAATCGTATAAAATAAATTTTGCAGTTATACGTATGTAATTTACATACAATTCAAATCTTTCGGTTGAAGAGTATATATAAAATAAGTTTTACAACCTAACTAATAAAGCACGACAATTTTTCGGCAAATTTATCACGGCAAAAAAAGTTAAACTATACGAGTAAAGAAAAACGATTTAAGACGAGCGGAGTCTTCGATAATGTTTTTTATCGCACCCGCGAATCAACGGATTTATGAAAGCCCAGTACATAAGAAAAGACGGCCTTTAAACTTCTCTCTCGTGATACGAAAAAAAAGTGAGAGAAAAAGCGAGTGGACCGCGGAACGTTACTTACGAAACGAGAAGACGTGCGACACGGTTTTTTCGTCTCTCGCGCGTATAATTACATACTTTCGAGTCGAGTTTCACCTCGGCGCCGGGTATAAAAGACAAAGCGTTTTATTGGCAATATTTTAATGATAGCACACCGTGCACCGACTTTACTACACACCGTATATACGCATTCAATTATATGCAGGTATATAGTTTAAGAAAAAAAAAAAGTAAAAACAAAAATACGCGCAATATAAAGCGCGCTAGCGTCCATTAGCGCTATGAAATAGCATAAGGTGAGCTTTTACCGTCCGGATTAACCTAGACTAAGTTAATTAAGAACCACTGGACTATTAGCGAGAGGAAAGAGAGAAAAAAGACCCAGTTGGTTTATTACAATAATGACATAAGGTGTATATGAAACGTCGTCATTTAAGGATGCTTAATTCTTACTAATTAAGGCGTTCTAAAACTTAGTTAGATACTGCTGGTCTTTTTATTGTAATGGAAAGGTACCCACCGGAGACACGTAATTTTGGAGTAATTTTTAACGCGAAGCGAACGCTAATGTCTGGTTTTCTCGATTAACACGATTATATCTTTATACTCCAAATGTTTCCGCCGGTTTATTTTCGATACGCACGGAAAGTTTGGATATGTCCCACGTTAACTGGTGAATTTGTGTCAAAACGTTGTTCTAAGATTTTATATTGGATTTGATTCTGAAACAATGTGATTTGTAGAAAGTTATAATTTTCGAATCGAGTCTGGATTTTCGAAACATGTGGATCTAAAGTAATTTTATTATTTTTTAAATACTCAACTGTTGTATCTCTTAAGTAAGATTTAATCAATTTTATAAATTAATGAAATACACGACTATTCGTAAAAAGTGAAACAAACATTACTATAAATCTGCAATAAAAGAAACGAAATAAACGTATATAAAACAAACTTGAATGCAACTCGGATGAGCTCGTAGATTCGAGTCAAGAACCTATAAATAAACACCGTGGAGTTTGAGTTCGATAAGCTGATATCGAGACTCCCAGAGGGGATAAGAAGCACCAGCCAGTCGACCCCGATTCTAATGAATTTCCTTCAATCGTGAAGCCTGATAATGTCGAATCAACACACTGTTTTTCTCGTGCCACGACATTACACGTTATGTTATGCTTATACGTCGCTACGGCTTTTCGTCTAGGCGTCGTCAACGACTCGCACGCGGTCAAAACGACCGAGGGATTATGCATTTTTTACGATGCAGCTCGTGAGTGAGGAACCTGATCCCGACCTCGTTTTCAAAATATAAAAAGCCTCGCTCGCGAGGCATAAATATTATTGAATCTGCGTTTATATATACCGGGGACTTTTTTTTTCTCTCCTACGTGATTAACGGCATTTGAGAGGTTTTGAAAAATTGACGCGCTTCGCTCAATGGATACATACTATACCTGAGATTGTCTAAAAATATGTCTCGAACTCGTCGTCGATTATTTTCAATATGTATAATGCAGCTAAATGACAAAAAACAGTTACGCACAAAGTACCTGCTTATGAGTATAATAACGAATTACCGGTTGTTGCCTCCTTAAACGGGGAAAATCGTTATGGGCTTTAGCTCCTTTAGCGCTGTCCTAGAGTTCAATTTCGTTTATTTCAAAAGTGCTTTACTACAGATCAACATATTTCAGATTATGTAAATTTATTATTTTTTTTAAAACTACGTAAGAAGATCATTACTTGATTAAATAAATATCATTGACTTGTTATTTAAACAAACTTTTAGTGATACCTCTAATTTTTTATTTTTTTAAAATCAAACATACATTTCTTAATGTTTAATTTAACATTTGATTAATAATAATTTAATATATTTTGCGCTATAATTTACATTGAATAATTAACACGTGTTCTGAAAATAACTCGATAAAAAAATTCGGTCGGTCCCGTACAAAAATAAGGCGAAAGAAAAATGATTAATAATATTTCAAAAACGTATATACACACATATAGAACGAGGGCGAGGGGTCAATCCGCTACAGAGTATAGAGCAGTTCCAAAATAATCGTGTTTTTCTCGCCTGAGAGGAAAAACGAGGCTGGCTCCCCTTACGCTGCACACGTGCAGGACATTTAGGCGAAAGCGCATATAAATACATGCGGACGTGCATGCACGCATTTACACGAGACCAAACGTAATATCCAGAATGTCTCGTAATACTTGCATGTATATATATATGAATATAGGGAGAACCAGACGTAAATCTCGTCCATCTCACGTGAACATGCTTTATTTCACACGATCGTTTTAATGATACCATATCAACCCTCCAATAAAACCTATTGTCATTTTTACCGAACTTTGGTTACGCGTGACGAATTAAATGATTTACCGACTTTTGCGGTTGTAACTTAATTTATGGTTTTTATACGTGATTGCAATGTTAATATTATCATTAAATGCAGTCATCCTATCCTTATAGAAATGATTCGTACATTTTTCGATTCAAGATTCATCGAGTATTTAATAAAATTGTATAGACACGTACACAATATACAACAATTCGTTTACTAGTACGGTAAAGCATAAAAATAATCTCTGTAAATTACTCATGTTAAGGCATCCGTCAAAAATGCATAACCTTCAATGTTGCATGTGTTTCAACCATGACACAAAGGGTCGCATTGTACGTTCGAAAAGGAAAAAAAGTTGTACGTATCAATGGAGTCTTGTGTACGGTAAAATATTGTTGGTGTACTCTCGAGTACGGTATAGTCGAGAGTATGAAAAACAAAAATTGTAACTCCAATTACCTTAGCCGTCCCTGATCTTAATTTCGCCATTTCGATTTATTTTACCAAGAAGCAAGAGAACGATTGTTTCGTTGTATATGTATACGTATATATATATGTACGAAGTTGAGGGGCTACCGGGTGGCAGCCTCGCCAAACTCCAGGAATTCGATCGCCATCTTTAAATGACTCGGCAACTGCGTCGAATCCGACTCTGACCAATTAAGTCTCGTCTGCGTCCATTCACTCGTTCAGACGTCATATTTGAGCTTTGCCTTTTTTTTTTGTTTGTTTGTTAGACTGCATCGGTATACACACATTATATAGGCCTATATCACACGATAAGAATTGGGTCGTATATTTTTTCGTGCATGTATAGCTATACGTATTGAATTTGTATCGATACGGACAAATTACTCGTTTAATTATTTTCAAATGCGGTTAGTTTATTTTAGATCTGACGAATAATAGTTGGTACTTTAAAACCCTCTTAAGACGAATAAAACAAAAAGTATTATTTGATGTAGTTAATTTAATAAGTACTCTCGAGTAAAGTTCCTTCGATTAAAGTAATATCTAATAATTAAAAAACAAACTCGAATTACAAAGCGTGAACGAACATAATTAATCTTTCTAACTAGATTACCTAAACCTGAACCCGAGACAATAGAGATAAAAAGACGTATAAAGAAGAAGAATAAGAAAAATAACAATGCGAAAGAGAATCTTAAGTGACAGTGTCGTATGTCATTAGCCGGAAGATTGTCATTCCAGGTAACGTTACTCGTAACATTATATTCCCTCGCCTCGCGACACTGAGATTTCGTTTACCCACCCGCGCGTCTGGCACGTTAACCTCATCGAGACGAAATAGCATTTCGCGACAATATCGTCGGCTCATCCTTGTAAATCAAAACCTAAAAAGATATTACGCGTGTAAACAGCCGTGCGATCGTAAAACGTGATTCACGCGCATGTATAGATTACGTAAAAAAGTGCTCAGGAAGTGTACAAGAATATATTCCGGTATATTTTTTAAGTACATGTATATATATATAACAATAACGCGTATGCAAAACTCGGGCATAAAAGGGTTCAACGATTTCCGTGTTACGGAAACTAAAGAGAGGAAGACAGGAAGCAGAAAAATGTAATAGAAGCTATAGGGAACTGGAGGATATAATACTGTGAAATTGACCGATTTTCTCGAGGCAGGTTTAACGATTGTTTTTTCTTAAATTCCGTGGCTTCGCAAATTACACTCTTTTATTGGAGTAAATGCAAAAATTTTTGTTTTGAATCTTTTTTTTTGTTTAATTTGTAATATAAAAGATAACCATTCTTTTTTAATTTTTTACTAATATTTTTTTTGTTTCAATCCGAATACTTACATATTGTATGACTTAATCTTGGAAAAATGCTGTGTTTTTATACTTATAAAATGTTGTGTGCAAGACTAATTGTGTACCATCGTAAAATTTTCAAGGATATACTAAGAAATTATTAAATATCTAAACGTTTTCAGATACGTTATTATTATTCAATAAAAAATTATTCTTCCTAATAAAATATAAATACCATTCGATTCTATATGAATCACGAGTATACGCTCAGTGAAATTTATTTTGCATAATATGATAATGTTTATAAAAATATTGTCGTCATTGTGAATATGCAGAAAGAGCTTGGTTGAAAGCGATCGAATAGATTCGCACGTACTAGGTGCAACATCTAGAATTTCCGATTGAAAACGGGATGATAGCGTGGCTCGTGCGTCGTGAGGACGTTACGGTCGACCGGCCGAGCGAGACTACGCGTCGACTCCTCCTCGCGGAAACCGGAACACTCGAGGCCGGACCTCCCACCCATGTGCATTCGAATTAAACGCACTCGTCGCTTTTTTCCGACTACTCTTTTAACATTCGTTATGAGGTTACCAAATGTCGACTCTTCCCTACACCCATACATACATCCATCAATTATTTCGATCATGATATGAATTTTAAAGATATTATTGTACGATATCGTGTAATATATGTAAGTGTATCTGTATAATTACGTGATTTAAATTTTATGGATGGTTTCTCAAACACAATAATAAATTGTACATTTAATTATCTTAAAACCTTTTCTTACATTTTCAATGCATTTTGTCGTGAAACTTATGACTAACAGATTTTTAAAATCAATTGACATTGTAATAATCTGCTAGCTTATTTTTTTTACAGGAAATAAGCAATTACTAATCCAGTATTTACTTATTTTACTTAGAAATATCACATCTTAAATTTTCATAAAAATCCGTAACTAAAGATCGTGGGCATTTCCTGTTAAAGATGAACGCAGCTGCTTGTAAGCAACTGCAACTGTACTGTTCACACGCTGTTAAAATCCCGAATGTTCTTAAATACAATGATACGAATTTATTTTTATCCGAGGGAAAACAGGGACTTATATGTTCGGTATTCATTTTATTTCATACAATTTGTCTTTTATTTGAGTGCACATTGGATATATATATATATATATATATATATATATATATATATATATAATTGAAATTTTAAATGGATAGAGATATATTACTTCATTTAATTTATTACAACGGTGACAAATAACTAGCTTAAGCGATATATATTAGATTCGCAATAAGTAAATTTATAAAATATGAGATTACAATTTTTAAAAAAGTTTATCTTCGGCGTAGCGAACCGAGGAATAAAATTATTTGCCAAACAATCAGTCTCTGGGTATTGCATTAACAACCCCGAGCTCGAAATTGCTCGAAGCTCGAGCCTCCTGCTCTCGAGTGTCTAAAATACGTATGCGCGCAAGATAAGCGAGACGAGAGGGTGCGATTTTCCGGAATATTTTGCAAGGTCTAGAATACCCCGAGAAAGACTAAGAAAGACGAAGGAAGAAAAGTCTGTAAAAGTGTACAGACGGGGTGAAGAGGGGAAGAAAGAGGTAGACGAAGGAGTTAAGCGTTCCGCGAGCCGCGCGAGGTTTTACGATTGGCTCTTGAGAAAAAAGGAGAGAGAGAGGGAGAGAGACGGGCGCTGGAGCTCGCAACAGAGACAGAAACAAAGAGGCAATTATCGACAAAAAAGGTATACGGACGGAAAAATAAAAAGGGGAGGGATCGGGCAAAAGAGGGGGAGAAGGAAAAGTAATAGAAGTAGTTAGTGCCTCGCAGAGACAGAGAGGTAAAAATAAAAGTGGCGAGAAGGACGATAAAAGGGGAAGCTAACTCCAAGAGCTTCCTCGTCATCGACGGAGCTCTCGAAACCGGCTTCCCACACGTTACACAACGCGTGTAAGCGAAAAAACGACTCGCGGAAATATATACGAGTACTCTCTTTCTTTTTCTATCTCTGTGCATGTGTACGTTTCTCCCTTCTACTTTGTTGCATGCAAGAGAGGAGAGAAAGAGAGAAAAAGTATACGGGAGCCAAGTAACGAACCGATACGGGATTGTCAATAAACATCGGTTGGATAACAGCTGCCGTCGCCGCATTGCGTTCTCGTGGATTGTGCAATCGACGCTCTAAATTGGATGCCGGGGAAGAGTTTTACGGTTCCCGAATGTGGATCGTAATGAACGCGGTTGATTCGGCGCAAGCGAAAGTTTTCCTGGGACTATACGGGATGGCTTACAGCGAATTTATATACATCTCGAATCTTATGAATGAACATTTTTTACGTGTTTGCGTCCGTATAAATAACTCTTACACTATGCATTTTAATCGTCGAAAGCTAAACTTCGCGAAACTATAAAACCTGCCTATATACTTGTCGAATTTCTAGAAAAATTTTTACAACTTCTTTTTATTAATTTATAAGAGGTTACATTAAGTGTAAACTAATGATTTATATATTTTTTACGAGTTTATCTTTCTGTTCGTAAAATGATGTAGTAACATTTGTATAATGTCACGTCTGCATCATTAGAAATCGGTTGCACGACGTACAATTTTTCTTTTCGTATACCAAATCATTAGGTTATACCTCAATTATCAAAAAAATGATCACTTCCTATATTTCTCTCAATTACAAATAGAAAATATGCAATACTCGTCGTTGAAAAAGGAAACGATGAAAATTGAATAAATATTTTTGTTTTTCTTAAAGAACATCATTACAAATATCTTATTTCAAAAATTATCGATAATCACGTTTTAATGATAATGTTTATCAGATGGGTAGTTATACCTGTACACTCTGGCAATTATTCCATTAAAAAAATTGAAATTATTTTAAAAATGAATTTCACTCGCTTCCCGCAAACATTTTTCTCAATGTATCGACTTAATTATTCGCGAAAAAGTAGCCCCATCATCCCGAGCTGTGTATACATATATTTAAAAGAAGAAAAAAGAAAATAATAAGAAACCCAAGTGGTCGGAGATCGAACTCCCGCGTCGATACTTTCGCTTTTGATAGGCCACAGAGGTACACGCGAAATTACATAATCGTCACGGATTGCCAGTTTGGCGGAATTGCGAAATCATTGAAATCGACTTGTCCGCTATTCGATTTATTACCAATTGAAGTTCTTCGAGTGACCCCTGGGTGTATCAGGTGTCAATTGTTTGATCGATTACACGGTGCTTTCATAATCGAAAATCGAGGCGATTAATTGCAATGAAAAACAAGGCACGCAGTTTGTATACAATTTATATACTATGTCATCCCCAGGAGGTACGAGGAGGTATAATAAAATGATTTTTAATTTTATATTATCATTTATTCGACGTGTCAATAAATTTATAACGTTGAGGAGTATTACAAATTGCCAAATACTTATGTACTGCGATGTATTATTGTGTTGCAACGAGCGAAATAATAACAACATTTTATACGTACATGACAAATTGCTTTTTGATTATTGTAATGTTATTACTTCAGAGGTACGTAATTACAAAATAATAAAAATAATTAATCAGTTGAACGAGTTGATAAAAATAAATAAATAAATCAGATTTCGATTTTTATCCAATTAAATTATTTCAAGTTGATGCCGATCTCGCGCATGTTACCTTAACGAACTAATCCCCGGGCAACTATTCACGCGCGTTATGTAAACACACGTGATTCTCCTACCAGGTAGATTGTAGTACACAACGACGTGATGCAGAATTCAGGTGTGTTTTTCTTTTTCCTCGGTAGCATATACACACAAAAAAAACGATGGATTGTAAGGAAGCCACCTGACTTTCTCACGTTTTTGAGGTAGTCGAGAAAGGCGAGAAAGGAGGCACGTACGTTCATTTTCGCTAAAGTTCGGAGCGCAAAAAGTCGCGGAGGCGCCGGGCGAAACAAACGCAAACATGACTGAGCGAATTCTCTCTCTGCTTCCCGTCCTATACAAACTCCTCGGCTACTGGTACGCGAGTAAGACCGAGCGAGAGAGAGAGAGAGAGAGAGAAAGGTAAAAATCAACGATTAACCTGGTGGAGCAATGACTTGAATAATTTTGATTCCTCAGGAATCTTTTCGCCCCTTTTTGCCTTATTCAAGAAAGAAATCGTCTGGATGAGAGAAATGTAAACAGAGGGTAAACGTGACTCTTGATTATACTTGTTCTATATTCCTTTTATATATAGATTTTAGATAGTACTGTCGAATCCTTACTCTTCTCGAGGACGTTACCAAATTTTACGAAAAATATACGGATTGTGAAAATTGTTTAAGATTTTTACAGTCTACACTAACGCGTAACGTCACGGCTGTATATCACTTGTACTAAAAGATATTATTACGAATTTGTTGAATCATGGGCATTAATGAATGAATTTACTAGTGTATCCGATTGAACGTTTTAGATTTATCTTTTACGCTAAACGTGGGCCTTAATGAGCTGCGACTTTTTTTTATTGCTAATAACACACGTCAATAAATCGAAGTCAATGTATTTAATATTTTGAAATATATAATTCCATAAATAGTGCATAGATTAAAATAGATTAGTCTTCAAAAATGAATAATAGAAAAAAATTTAATTTGCGTCGATTCCCATATTAGTTTGGCATAAACAACCCCAAGTAAAAAAATGTATCCAAACAAAGCACCTTTCGTTAAAATAAATAAAAAAGAGAAGAAATTTGACCGGTCGGAGCTCAGGCTGGTATAACAACAAAAACGAAAGTATCTCGCAATTGAGAAAAATAAAGGAAGGAAGACTCGGGTTGGAGACTGTCAAGTAGCATATCCGAAGAGATAAGTCGAGTCCCAGGAGCAACGTGGAGATAGAGGGGAATCGAGTGAAAGAGAAGGACGAGTCTTTGGTACGCACACACGCGCGCGCGTCTGCATACGCGATACATACGCTGTAGGAGCGCGTGTACACGCGTAAAACGAGGTGGGGTACTGACCGCACATTCCAGCCGTTGCGGAGGTGACCGCCTCACTTCCCCTCGTCTATATTCCACTTTGACTGCCCGCGCAAAACAGTTTCTGGCTATACACCGTGCGCCGCGCGCCGCTCGCCCCGGTACACACGAGAGCGCTAGGGCCGGCTTACGCAAGAAAACGACGGGGAATAATAAAATCCGAAGCACCTAGGATAACGCACTCCTGAGAAATCTCCCCAACTCACCGACCAGTTGTTGAGGAAATATCGTTGATTTAGCCGGATGTTTTCTTGCCTTCGAAGATTATTCCTAGTGTTTTGATAGGGATCAACCGAGTTTTACCTTTATTTTTTGTTTCCTTCTTTTTCTCCTCTACGGTGCTTGTGGAAAAGGGTCGTTTTTAAAAGAAAATAATTTCGTTTACGTTTTAGGTGAATCCCCCTCGCAAAAGTCCCTGGGAAACATTTTATTTGAAAAGAGCGATTACGAATCGACTGCAGGATTAGCCAGGAGAAAAGAAAACCGAAGCAACTAGTTATCGTTCGTATCAGAGTGTAAGAGCATTAAATCTAATCGCATAAATTATAATATTATCCAATAAAAATTATGAATCAATAACGTTATTTATTAACTGAAAACGTCGAAAAAAAATGCAAATATTCAAGATCATGTTTCGATAAAATATATTTTATAAAATAATTTGAATAAAAATGTATTCTAAATACATTACGTCTCATTATGTAACGTTATACACAAGTTTTATTGGTCGATCAATACTAATCTAAAATCTTAATACCCTCATTGCGCGCGCGTATTATCTATAGAAAATTTTAATAATCATCGTTCGTGTGTGTATATATTCGTGCGAATAGACGTGTACGTATGTAAAGTACATTAAACGTTCGTTAGACGAAAATTACCATTAGTTTTGATGATTAATCACAGATTTTCCAGTATACATAGAGAAAATGAAATGCCACGCTTCCTAGTCCGATAGGACTAGTACCAGTGGCTCATCGCGTTTAGCGCACGTATACGCACGCACGCACACGTATCGAATCAAAGAGAAGCTGGCACTCAATAAATACTACCGATAAATAATAAATAAGGAAGAGAAGAAGCTGGGATCGTGACGTCACGCGAGTCCACGCACTAAACATCGCGTCTAGCACGAATCTTTTATTTTTCGTCTTTCTCCTTTTTCTACTCTCGAGGCGGTTGTACCAAGGGGGCAAACCACTCACACGTGCGCATACAACACACGCGCGCACATCCACATATGCACACATGTACATATATAATACATACATTAGTGTCGGTACATGATACATAGTGCTTGTAAGGATCAACGACCCATTCCTATCTCTCTCTCTCTCTCTCTCTCTCTCTCTCTCTCTCTCACTCTCTTTCTCTTTTACTGCGCGCGGCTACTACACTTGATCTCACGCGCGTATGTGTATATATATATGCGTTTCTTTAATTGCATAATCGATGCTCCATCTTCGTTTTTTTCTTCCTTTACGCAGCTAGCACTTGCGTATACGTAAGGTTTTAAAGAATCAACGTTCGAATACTCGAGTGCCATAAGAACCCCGGATGGGGACATTTATTGGAAAATAGTATCTCGTTCGCGTGTGCTTACTTACACGAGTGAAGCCGAGTGGTTGCGTGAAAAGTTAAATAAATAGGCCAATTTGCTGAACTCACTTGGAACAAAGAGAAAAAGAAAACACGTACACGTATACACACCTGTAAGTAGGAACGTCATTAAATCCGTAGCGGAATTAACTAGGAGAGTAACTCGATAAATTTCGTAGGAGGAATTTGTTTTTTATCCAACTTTGACTCTCGCGGGTATTAGTGGTAATGCTCGGATATCAAAGATTTCTGGTTAATCCATCTGGCGAATTCTGGGACGGTTAAAAATTCTTACGGAGCACAAAAAGTTTTTACGTGCCTTTAAAAACTTAATAAAACATTAAGATTTAATACCGCGTGTATTCCGACTGGTAAGAATTAAATTAGTGCACTCGGTAAGATTTAAGGAGAGAGTGTACGTATGTGTAACGAAAAATCCACATATTTTATGGATTACTTGGAAAAGTAAATAGAATATTTTTATTTGCAACCGATTATCAGCGATCTTTGTACTGTAGTCAATGTTAAACAAACCGCGTGCTATCAGATTTATGTAATACGTGCAAAAAGTACATTAAATTTAGTATCCGCAAACGATCGCGAAATCAAGCTGTAATAAATAATCAACGCAAACTAAGCGCGAGTAGTAGAAAAAAAAATGTCGGCCACCAAATATCGTCACTTGGTTCCCGCGGGCAGAAACAATAACCCGATAGTTTTGCGCCCGATACGCATCTCGCCCAATAAATACGTCGCTATTATATAGAGCCGCGTAAGGGTGGCAGCGAGATCGCGATTAGCTCGCGTATCGAGACAACATCGGCCCTCGAGCAGGAGAGAGAGAGAGAGAGAGAGAGAGAGAGAGAGAGAGACAAGGAAAAAAAGAGAGTTCCTTTAACGGCGTTCATTCGAGTGCATTTCCAGGCCGCAGAAATTCCGTGGGTCCACCCACATTCTAGCCCACAAAGCGGGCCGCGGTACCGTTTCGCAAGCGCAGTTACGGCCTCGAGCTAATAAACATGCCCACTGCTCCCCCAATTTTTGCCCTTTCTCCTCCTCGATTCTTTTTTCTTTTTATTTTTCTTCTCTCTCTCTCTCCCTCTCTTCTCTCCATCGAGTGCGTACGTACCAAAGAAGCGTGTACGAGATACACGTGAGGAGATTACTTATTTTACGTGTCTTCTGTCAGGCATTTTGCCAGTCCGGCGATTGAAAATTTGTGGCAGTGTTTACTTTAATATGTGCGCGCGGTGTTTTTTTTTTAATATTTCGAGTTTTAATTCGATATGCGTGGCCTAACGGATTTGCAATTCTGTACGGATGAATTCTTCTTTTTCTTTTTCGTTCGACTTTTTTCTCTTACGCCTCTCCAGACCTTATGAATTTTTGTACGTTCGTCTTTATTTTCGACGGTGCGCACGAAATTTGATTTCTCATGGCTGTTTAACGTGCGTAAAATGCTGCAATCTCACGCTAGACCGAGAAATAAATGATTTTATGCATTACTGCGAAAATATCGCGCTCTGGCATGTTAAACGGGCATAAGAAATCGAATTTCCGCACACAATGTTAAAAAAAAATTACTACACAATATTTTGCGTAACGTATGAAATTAATTTATAATTATGGAAATGTAATTTTCAAATATAAGAATTTAATCGACATTTCCGAATCTCATTAATTTTCGTATTATATACGCACCAATTCGACATCCGTATTCGCTAAACGTATTTATCAATAAACGAAAAAAATCTTATAATTTAAATAATCTTTCGAGATTTTAATGAAAAATAAAAATATATTTCATATCCCTATTTACAAAAGAAATATTACGAAAAAAACTTAATGATACATAATTTGAATAACTTGGTTAACGTGTAATGGCGAAGTGTATCTATTTTGGTAATATGGAAATACTAAGATTCTACGGGTATTGGATTTGTCAAGTCAAGAATACTCGGATCCATTTGGTTGTAACTTGTGTCTCTTCACACCTCGTGCTAAAGTCAGGTGGCTTTTAACTTTGAACAAGAGGGCGAGAGCGTGCAAAGTTTATCGGCTGCTAATGCGGTTTAAATCCCTTTAAAAGGATTTAAGAAGGTGAGGCCCCCGGGAAAATATGAAGGAGCGCTAACGGTAATGAATCCAATGAATTCACAATG
Source organism: Theocolax elegans (assembly GCA_026168455.1). Taxonomy (NCBI): domain Eukaryota; kingdom Metazoa; phylum Arthropoda; class Insecta; order Hymenoptera; family Cerocephalidae; genus Theocolax; species Theocolax elegans. The sequence continues at coordinate 16,509,204 of CM047426.1, read as the reverse complement.
AGGCTTATGCCTTTGAACAATGGAGATTCCCCAGGTTCTTTGCGGACCTCTTGCTGGTACAGTTTGAAATTATAATACGGAAAAGAAGGGAGGGGAACGACCAGGCGATACATTTTACTTTTTATTACATGTTTATATAAATATAACGGTCGTTTAAATTCAATTCCTTATAATTGTTAACTGATTTTCAATGAATGCTCATATATATATACTGTATATCCTTGCCAACTTTCGAGCTCGTTTGATGCGATTTGTATATATACGATTTCATTCATCTGCGAGATTCTAGCTAATCTCGATAAGTGAAATTATGGTTGGAACTAGCGTTTTAATTCGTGTACGGTTACTTGCACGAGAAAACTAAATTTAATGATGTTGAATTTAACGGGACGTTAATACCAAATTAGCGATAGAGCTACCCTTAGGAATATGTAAATTACACTTACATTGTTCAATTAAAAATATGAAGAAAAAATACGTCTAATTAGCGTTCCGAACGTGAAATTGCGATTCCCAGTTTATTTAAGCTTTTTAAAATTTATAAACATACACATTTTTCATCGGTAAATCCATAAATCATGATTAATAAAAACAAAGTTGCATTTTTACAAAAATCAAGTCAAAATTTAGCACGAAAGGTGTATTAATATAAATTGAAATTAACTTAAAATATTCAATTTCAAATAAAGGAAGAAAAAATAATTGCGACACCGTCATCCATCACGAAAGATAAGCAATCTGAGCAATAAGCAAAAAGGCAAATTCGATAACCAAGTACAAGATAGTAACGATCGTATAAGAAAAACATCTCGAATCCATAACACAGGAAAACAAGTCGAAACTCCCTGAGGTTCGACGCATGAGAATCCATCGTGCACAAGGAGGACGGAAAAGAAATGAAAAGGGCGGGTATAAAGGAAAGCCCATCCGGGAAGCGTCGTCCTTGAACCCCGCGAAAGAAGTGGAAAAGGGTATATATACATACAGATCTGTATACGTGTGTATGTGTGTGTGTGTACGGAGGAGGCGAAGGTACAAAGGAACGACCGGCCCGCAACCGAACTCCAATTATGTACTTTACCGTGCCGGCTCAGCGCTCGTTTTTCACTTTGCTGCCAGGCCTAACTTGGGATTATGTTATTAATTTGAAAATTGCCGGCGCATAACCCGCGCTTTAACTCTCCCTCTCCCCCCCCCCTCTTTCGTACCTCCCACCCTCCGTGCTCCAATCCCCCGTCATCCCCCTCCGCCCCCACCACGGTTGTCATTGAGACATAAATTATCGTTGATGCGCGCGATTATTTACGAGAACGAGCCGCGGGGAAAACTGTGAAATTCCACTAGGTATTTGTCAGTGGTGCGTAGTAAAAGATACGAGGAAAAAAGGACGCGAAATAAAATAAAGGTAGAAGGAACGAAGAGTCGCTTGGTGAATCGGGCGCAATAAACGTTCATTAAAAGCGGAAAATGATATACGGACGTCGATCGCGCTTGATTGAAACTCTTTGAGAAATTTAGCGACGACCTTACCATTAATTCAACAGGGGCTCGAAGTCACTTGAGGTCTTAACGCCCAAACACTCGATCGATAATTATAATAAATTTCAATTTAAACGCGTGCCTTATATACGGTATGCTATTTATAAAGCGGCTACGGGATTAATGGGACCGGGTTATATGGATATCCGAACAATTGTAACACCATGGATCTATAAGTGTAAGATACAAAACGGACGATTGTTCTTGCAGGTACACGACAGGATCATACTTTCTTGAAATATGAGAAGAAGGAAAGGAACTGATACGAAATTTTGCTATTACCTATTGGAAAAATATCTATGATGATTGATGTAATGCAATAGAAAGATATACCTGCTCTATGGCATTGAGTTATTTGAAATGAGGAAAAAATTCCAATTTTAGGTTTGTAGTGTACTTGATTGATGGATGACGTGTAGAGGTGAGTCTGATCGCGTGTTTAATTTACAACGCTAGTTATATAATTCGGTTAGATAATTACCAATTCGATCTCGTTCATTTTTAATGACGAAATCGTGATTTTTTTTCGACAAATTCTATCAAAATGGACTATAAATTATAACTCAAGTTTACTATCACGCGAATAAGAATAAGTAGTCATCTCTTTCTGACGCAGTATATCGCGCGTTTTATTGCAGTAAATTACTCGTCCGCGCAATAAAAATAAATATTTAATTTAACTTTCATGACAAATCGTAAGATAGCCAACTGCATACCTATATATATACAACATAAACCTACATATTTTAAGTTTAATAACGTCTGCAAAATTCATTAAAATTCATCCAATCGTACGTACTTTTTTTTTTGTTTTACATTTGCGCTTTTTATTTTTTAAAAGTATTTAATACCAAGGACTCCGCACAATTCCATCACGGTTCACGGAATACAAGAACGCTCATTTGTCGTTACATTCCAAAAGCTACCCGGAGAATCTTGAGTTCGCGCGGAAAAACCGTAGCCGCCGCTCAAGAAAATTCCGTTATAATTCCAACTGGCACGGCTCGCTGCGAATAAAGAGCATGTGCGCATCGTCGCGATCCTCACGCACATGGATCTCAAAGTATGCAATTTTCGAACGCAAGATTCCTTTTTCTCTTCTCCTTCGTCTTCCTTTTCTCTTTCTTTCTTTTCATTTCCGGCCTAAGGCGGGACCGACCGACGACTTCAGGATCGTACGCGCATACACGTATGACTGGCGCCTACGTACTGGCGCCGCTTCATTTTTCCGAGATACCCAAGATTACAGGAATTCGTTCTGGATACCTGATTCGGGGGTATGCACTGATTAAACGCATTTTTCTTCGTTCGATGCCTATATGTGCACGTGTACACGAGGTTAATTCGATATAGACGAGATCTTTGTAAATTGGTATCGACGTCTACATTGCACTTTAGAAACGGGTATGTTGATATTACAGTTTTTTCTGGCCTTGAGCACATTAACAGCTTCCTTTTTTATACAGTGTAAAAGAATTTCTTGGATTTTCCATTTTTATTCTATTTCTGCTTTAACGAAAAAATTGGGGATTTAAAATTTAATTATAACATTCTCTTTCGTCATAAATATTTATTGATTCAAAAAACTACGTGGTATAAATAATATTAATCTTGGTAAACGCGATACGTTAACTCTCATTCACTTAAAACACAAATATACCTGTTACTTTTAAGGTCACGAGGTTTCACAAGAAAATGTGAAAGGATTACCTTCGAATCATTGATAAAATCGTTCGAATCAACTGATTGAACTAACAAGCCAAACAACATTATATGTATATATATATACACATATGTTTTACGTAAATCTATTAGTTTATTTTGCATCGTGGATGTATGCAACATTAGATAATTAAAATTCGCCCAAGCTCCAACAGATTATCCCCAACCTTGAAGATCCGCATTTGAAACCAGGTCCATTACCTCGTCGATGCAAAAGGAACGTGTAGGTATACGCTCGCGCAGATACGCACATACACACAGACACGCACAGATACAGAGGAACATAAACGCAGAGCACCGATTTGAAAAATCATTAAAGTAATAAAAGCCCCGCGCGCGTATAATCACGACAAAGTGTCTCAAACGAGCCTTCATTTCCGTTCGAAATTATCCTCGATCGTTTCCCCCAGGTTTATTCTTTTTCTTTCTCTCTTTAACTCTCACCGATATAGGAGGCACATCTCGCGCGCGTCTGACACGCGAGGGGCTAGCGTGCAAAGGTGCAATTGGTACTTACCGCTGGCTAGTTAGCACTCGAGTCTATATCGGACTTTTTATCAACTCGTTCAATCGAGGGAGCGACTAGATATAGTTTTTTTCGCGGAAATCGCGCACGTGCAGTTTACCCCGCGCGCTCGCGAGCTCGCCTTGGTTACAGTTAGGCTGCGCCAACTGACCCATTTGTAAGCAACGTGATGGATGCCACCGTTGGGACTCGTTATGCTACCCACCGTATAGGCTCTCACGCAATTAACAGGGGGGACGCTCTTCAGCTTCAGATTTTAAGAGGGTTTTCCCCGTGGATTCGTGTCTTTTTTTCGTTTCCATCGTTTGTTCGGACTATGCATTATTCACTTGGTTGCTAGAACGTTACTTCTATTCAACGGTTTGTTTTGTTTTTTACACATGCGTCTATGCAAATCGTATTTAAGGGATACAACAAAACTTCGTTCGCCTGCAACCACGTCCTATATGTGGTTTACAGAAGCGATTCACCGTAAAATAATGATTAGCAAAGTTGACCAGAATAGTAAGAATTTTCACTCGGTAAGGAAGTTGTAGGTTGCAAACTGGTTGCCCGATCTACCGATGTAGCAACGTGTCCCAGCAAGTCCCTTAAGTACAGCTTCATTAGAGCGTCGAGAGGCTCGTAAATTCGTTACTTAGCACCTCGACGACGAACACTAATGGGAAGTTCAATAGGGAGAAGAACCTGGTCGATTTGGTCAAGTTCCAATTGGACGTGAGCCAGCGGCGCCGTTACCGATAAACGATGATAACAAGGCTTTATGATCCAAACGAGCGAGAAGCGAGGGTGACCGGTTCACTTTGGTACAAGTGCAGTCTATTTTCTTATCGCGTCTTCGAGAACATTTTTCCTTTTTATTTCGATGATAGCGGGAAATCTCCTTATTTCAAATGATACCGCTTTCTACTTCGATTTAATGCTCTATCTTTCAAAAGAAATTTAATCGTGTATTTTTTCATCGCGTTTATTATGTTAATATACTTTACTTGGAGACATTAGTGATTATTTTTTAAATTTTATAATATTTGTTATTTTACAAGTTTGTTTATTGAAATTCGATGATATAATATTTTTTTCTTACACTTACGAATTTGCATTTCTTAACCATTCGCTGATTGCTTAACGATTCGACTTATTGACTTACCTAAAACAGAAAAAAGTAAAAATTATAATAAAATATTTGAAAAAATTATTAAATTGTTACGTACAATAATAAATACATTATAATAATTCTTTCTGATCGAACCGTAATATATAATTATAAACAAACATATGAAATATGTACATATACATCACACTCGCATCCGTATTCGTAATTCGTTCCTAACGTTATTCCATATTATTTGCAACAGGTGAAAAGGAAACCAACGCTATATGCGATTACATACGAGCAATAGGAAATCAAAATAGTTGAAAATCCGTTAACAAGGAGTAACTGTAATCCATCTAAAAACCAGTTATAAAGTGAAAAATATCTCTTAATAACAGACGCCTCGTAAACGTGCAATTTTTATCTTAAATAACAAAATTCATACATCATCCGTGGAAATTGACGGCGTGATACATGCGTATATATATATATATAGATATATAAGAAATAAAAAAAGTCAAAGGCGATCTAATCTACAATTTTGAAAAAAGAAGTAAAGAAACTCGAGCGAAAATCAGTCGGTATAAGCTCTAATTTTCCAGGATCGGAACATCGATATAATTACAGGAGAGCATGAGCTAAGATCAAAAGAAGGAGGGAGAGAGAAAGAGAGTATGTGTGTATAAAACCTTATATTTAACGAATAACGCGAGTTTGAAAAATGTTGGCGAAAGGTCGCGTGCTGCGTTCTCTTGTGAATGTATGACGCGGAGGTTGGGACCTACCGTTAGTACTGCGCGATAAAACCGAAGCTCAAGGCAGGTTACACGAATGGATATATTCACGCGCGATATCGCTTTCCGAGGTAAGGAAACAAAAAAAATAAGTATACGAGGCACAAGATGAAATTCCAGATGGTGACCGCTCTATTCCGGAACACCCGCATATCCCTCTTGCAAATTCCTTGGTAATCTCCCTTTACGCATTTCGACTGTTTAACCTCGATATATATCGGTTACCGGATGCGCTTCGATGGGTTTCTCAATTTTCTGCGCATTTTTTTTTCTCTTCTTCGCTACCTCGGATTGTTCCGCTGACTCGTTATAACGTTACATTATTATCAATTTTACGAATATTGTATTATTAATGCACCAAAGCGGCCATTTCATAATTTGATGGGTCAGGATTAGCTAGCGGATTTGAAACGATCGCGAATAATCGACATTGTGAAATAAGTTTTATATAACAAATAAATACAAATAAATAGTGAACAGACAAATAATTCCATAATTGCCAGTAAAACTTTCGACAATGAATTTCATAACGATCACAATTAGTCAGAGAATCGCAATAACAATGGTAAAAGGAGAAAAAAAGTTTTATTCGAATAAAAGATCGTCGTGACTATTTCTCTATTTGTCGTTAAATTTGGTTGTATGGGTATATATATAGATAATGCAGGAGAGGCAATTTGCGAGTGTTACGAAGGTTCAAGTGCCTCTAATGAGAATTCGCGAAAGGCAATTGAATCACGTTCGCTCCCCATATCACTTTCATCGATTCCGATTCCATTCGGGGCACGTACGTCGATTATTCGATGATCCGATCGTGACCAAGTCATTTGCAAAATGACAGCGTGCGCTATAAGGTGGACCACCCCAGTCCGATAGGGATAGTAAACCGCATCTCTGGTGGAAGGCCGATCGCAATGCAAAAGTCACGAACCGCGAATTCTTGGGCTTTCGTGAAAGCAAAACGTGACCCCGACCGCTAACTGTGAACGTCCAACCAACTTGCTCGCTCTCGAGTCTCGCGACTCGAGCGATTTTCATCTCGCGCGCGTGTGCGTGAAGATACGATTCACCAGCTCCGGAGACAAATTATTATTATATATGCACAGATATAATCATTTCGATGCAACAAACTAAAAAAAATGTGTAAACGTAAAATCTCGATCGGCGAGTATCGTTATTTATCTAACGAAACCCCAAAAGGAGAAACCAATTACTTCCTCCGCCGCGTAACCGAATTTATTAAGCGCAGTAATAAGACAACACGAGCCAAGTAAATCGCATTCCGTGAATCACAGATAACGCAATAAAGAAAAGAAGAATCTATGCGAACCATTAGGACACAGCACCTTTCATTCCGAACTCGTTTTCCGTCTACTATTTTAATTCCCTGTTAAACGTATGTTGTTGTTGTTTTTTTTTTCGTTCCTCGAAAGCGCGTCGAATAAACACGCGGAATAATTACATAGATAAACAAGTCGCCGGCGCGTTTATTAACCAAGAGGGGCGATATATTGCGAGCGGTGGGCGCGCAACCGCTTCCTGAATCGCCGTCATATCAGCGGGGGCATTTCTTCCCTCGTTCGCGGCGATAAGCGCTAATTAAGCCCGTGGAATGCCACCGAGGGTATACTTCCTGCTTAGGCGACGTAGCTTAATCAGGAGAGTTGCGCGCGAACAATGCGTCGATGCGTGTTGTCGATGTATATATATATATTTATACCCGCTGGTTGTACCTCCTTCTCTTCTTCCTTCTCCTCGTCTTCGATCGCAGGGGTTATAAGGCCCGTTAAGGACTTATTGTTTAATTAAGGAGAACCGGTCTAAGCACTACTACCGAATGTACCACCTGGAGATTTTTCATCGAGATAAACCATTGGATTCCTTATGGGAAGTGAATAATCTATCTTGCGCTAAGGAGTGAATGATCTCACAGGGGATATATCTCTTAGGGGGTGAAATTGAACGATCAAATTTTATTACACGTTGTAAAATTGTCTGTCACTACAGGTACTTTTTTAAATACCAAAAATTGTCAACTGCCTCATCAAAGTTTTTATTCTATAATTAATTAATTAATTAAATTAAATATTAAAATTTTACCTATAATTTTAAGAAATATATGTTTTTTCGTTAAATATCATTTAAATAAATCTATAGCATTAAAATATAATTAGTTTCTACAACTTAGCATTTACATGCGAGTTATACTTGAGCCGTGTAATTTCCTATTCATAGATTTGCAATGATTTGCCTGTGTAATTTATGTTATTTAATGGATATTGATTTGTAACTAGATTTTGTTCAATGACTTAAATAAATCTTAATCATTTCAAATAAACATCTATATTTACAAGTATTTACAAAAAGATATCAGCAGAAAGATTGCGTTTGAATGTTGCTAGGCAGCCTTTAAAATAATTGACCAGATTACCTTAAATTATTATCTATCAATGTCGAATTAGTATATAGAAAAATGTACGCAAGTGAACCAATTATTTTAATACTAAAAAGAAACTGTTTTAAATGCCCAAGGCGAGCACATTGTGCATATTAACTCGTATAGAGATTTACAAGTTATATTTATAGGTATGCCTATTACCTTGGTAATTATAAATAAAGTAGAGCTAATCGATTTTCTTAAATGGGAGGTCGTTTTCGAGTTATCGTTAAAATATATGAGTTTGTTAATTTAAAATATAAAACTTATTGGAAATATGTCGAACGTATTTTATATATAAATCCAATTCACTTTAAACCTCGCCGAAGACCATAAGTAAACATTTGAATAAAGCTAAACGTCCAACCCAATAGAGATGCAGTCTCCCCGCCGAAAATCTTAATAAACACATTGTCAAATAAACTTTTGTGTGTCGTCGAGGAATAATACGTATAATCCAGATTTCACGCAAGCCTGTCCAAACAAAGAAAGAAAAGTCTGAAAAAGCGCGAACGTTCCCGCACAAAGGACCTCCCTAATGAAAACGTCAGTTGAAAGGAGACGCGTTCCTCGGTTTTACGATTCACCCGTCGTCCCCAGACGAATAGTCCCTCTTCCACATCCGGCCGCTTTCACCGAAGTGCAATAAAACGCGGGCGGGCCGTCTTTTTCGTCACCGAAACTACCCTAATTTTTCGTTCAAACAAAAATACCGAATTCACTATGTGCACTAGGAGGGAAATTATCCGCGAAACCGGTATTCTATACGTAATAGTGACCTTGACCCATGGTTGGCACAGATACCAAGAGGCGGCGACCTCCTTGGATGATATCGGGGCTCCCGTCCGAATCGGACTCGCTCGGCGAGTCACTCGCGAAGCGGCTGATACGATCTCGCGCGACGTAGAAACTCAAACCCCCGCGGTGCGAAGGAAATCGAAACCGCGCGGTGGATGATTTATACCAGGTGGTGGTATCTCGCTTCAGTTTTATCGATAGGTGACGATGAAACTTGTGCCATTTTTACTTTTTATTTTCTTCTCGGTTTATTATAATCAATTTCCATTCGAAACAAACGTGGAATCCTTTTCATCTTCTGTTTACGTGTTGATAGGGTTGCGTAGTATACAATTTGATGTTGATATTCTTATTTCCCAAAGTTGATCCTTTTAAATAATTACAGTTAATTACGTATTAAATTTGATTGAATAAAATTATTTTCTTCGCTGGTTTAAGGTTACAGGCACATTTGGTGCAATATTCGTACAGCTATAAGAGATTAAATGCCTTAATGATATAGTAAAAAAAATACAACGGAGAAACAATAAGAAAAAAATGTATATATAAATACTGACTGGTCCGAGCAACAAAGTTACTTCAAGGGCCAAAGAATTAAAAAAGAAACATTAAAATTCCGGTCGCGAAGGGAGTTATTACGAGAGAATTTGGTTGCGCGGTCGATCAATCAAAAAGGCCGACCGGTCCGAAAAATAAGGGCGAAAAAATCCATGTTTCCACGCAAAGAGCGTGGCCCTCGACGAAACGAACGTTTTTGTGGGTCAAGTTCATTTTTCTCCCTTTTCCTACGACGGGTAGAACGAATCCCCGATAATTCGATCCCCTTGCAGATGCTCCACCTCCGAGACAAAGAAACAGTCGTGTCGGTCTTTGTTTCTTCTTCACTTTTTTTCTTTCCTCTATCTCTTCGGGGTCCATCCGAGGTTTCTTCCTAGAATTTAAAGATGCAACCGAAATTTCGTATCGGACAGGATGTATATACCCAAGTTCCATCTGGCCGTGAGGAAAACTCGCGGGTTAAATTATGACGAGGATAGTTGTGGGACGAGTTCCCCCTGTTCTCCCTCTCTCTGCCTCTCTCGTTCTCTCTCCAATGAAGAAACGGTGTGGAACTCGCAAGACTGAAAACTCCCCTACGTAATTATTCGCCGCGAAGGCCATCCTGTGCGTTACACTGCGCCGGAGAAGAAGCAAACGTTAAAGCGAGAAAAAGATATACCGAAGGAGAGGGAACGATAAAACGTTGAGGATCGAAGAGAAAGTGAGAGAGGGTCGGACCTGTTTCTCGATTACTACTCTTTGCGAAATGCCGCGAGATTCCAACAGCAGCTCCATACGACGATTGATTTTCAACACCGGAATTTCGGCTCTAGCTTGATAACACTCGCCCCTTTCCACGATCTTCCTATGAAAACAACTTCTATCCAACAAACAATTTCCACGGTCTTTTTTTAAATGGACGGAGGCTCGTCGAGATAGACCGAGCGGAGAGCCGCAGCTGCTTGGAATATGGGCTACTCGGGGGATGACACAAAGGTGCCGCGAGACCGTGGAGAATTTTGAGGATTTCAGGAATTTTTCGGATCTCAAAAAGAACTTGGGACTATGAGGGTTTTTGTCAGACCTGATTGATTGCGGATTGCGCTCTGTGGTTCATACTTTTGTCGATTACTCAATTTTCGGGAACGGATGCTCTTTTCTCTCTCTCTCTCTCTCTCTCTCTCGCTCTCGATTTTTGATTCGGTATCGCACATTTATAATCACCGTCCGTATAACGTTATAACCTTGTAAAAAGAATTTGCTCAATTTTATATGAAGAAGTGAAAAAATATTTTTTAATAGGTGCTATACGTGTTATAGCAATCAAGTATCACATTTACAATAACTTTAAATACAACACGCACTTAGATTTAATTACACAAATTATATGTTAATGCGTTACGGAAGTTGTTAAAATCGCTCAATGTCGAACCCATAAATTGTAAAAAAATTAACAAGGATTCCGTGTATTTTTTTAATAAAAGCTGTATGTGCTACGATTATCTAACAAGCTGTACACCTTTTTAAATATTAATCATCGTTACCCACACAATTATTTTGAGGTGACTCTCTGGTGAATAATATTACAATGTAAAAGCGTAAAAAGTTTTTCTTGTTTTTCTTCAAAATTACTCTACATTTATGTCGTATAATTTGTTGAAGTTTAAACTAGAACAAAAACTAGAAGCATTATGAAAATGAGAAAAATATGTTAAATACAGGAATACTTAGGAAGTAATTAATTCAACTCATTAAATACTAATATCAATAGCAATCGGTATAGATAGCAAGTATATTAAAAAGAAAAGCAAATACAAAAAAAGTCGATCGATTTCTGGAAAACAAAGGGATAAGAAATGGCTCGAGGATCTTCGCGCCTCGCGAGCGGATAATCGGATCCCGCGGGGCATGAGTCACTTTCCGCCTTCTTCTCATCGCGATTCAGACTCCCGACGACGACGCACCGTGTCCAAGTGAGTATACCGAGAGACAGAGAAGGAAGGAAACAGGGAGGGAGGGAGGGTGGGAGGGGGAGGCAGAGGGGTCTCGAAGGGAGACGACACCGCAGTCAAGGTTACCCTGCCCGGAGTCGTTTCTCCCCCTCCGGTCCTTTATATGCCGATGCTCGTCGTGCGAGAGAGAGCCGGTCATTCAGCCAAGCCTGCGGAAAAACGGGTGAATAGTACACACATACACGCGCGCGCGCGGGCACACGCAGTGAGATAGAGAGCGAGAGAGCGAGAGAGAGAGAGATCGCGAGAACTGGAAAGACGGGCAAGATTTATCTCGGATCGACGAGATTGAGCCCGCAGGCGCACGACAAAATGGTATAATCGACACTGCGTGCCTCGTTTTCGCGTGTTGACTTTCAAAGCCCGCGCGCAAGCTCGTAAAAACGCGTGGGCGTTTCCTGCATTCCTTAGAGAGGGAGATCGATCATCCTAAGATCGACTTCCACGCAACGCGTGTATATATATATAGGATGTAAACCTCTATATATACCTCGGAACGTAAACGTCGAGGGAGCTATGATTGCCGACGAGAATCGACGAGAGAGAGAGAGAGGAAACTCGAGAATAATTATCCGTGTTGTGCACCATCGATGTATATGTATATAGGAACACGCGCGAGTTCCGAACGCAACTATATATCGAGGCGCAATTGATATTCGCTCGCGCGTGTCCCTCGTACACCTGCGCGCCTCTCTCCCTCTCTCTCCCTCTCTCTCTTTCTCGATCGCCGTCCATGAAATCGTGCTGTGGATGAGCGGTTTTGCAAAATTTACATTTTTCTTTCCTTTTTGCTTGAATTGGTGAGTTTCTGTGTCTGCCTCGTTCTGATATTATGGATGGATGTATATATGCTCGTTTGCTGCTTCTTGAGAGGTATATCTTATTGTTGAACGGTGTATGTATATATATATATCGGAGATACCTTACTTTCGATCGGGCGTCTTTCTTTTTTCAGATGATTCCAGGGGAAGACGAGAAAAATTATGTAATTTACTAGGATTGAATAGAACTATGGTAACGATTTTAATGTTTATAATTTTTTATAAAGTGAAAATAACCGTGGACGAATCTTTCACCAAAGCTATATCGAGTAAGATCCACCTACACCATCTGGTTACTCACCATTTTTTTTTATTGTTTACACACTGCCATCATAAAGTTGACATTTATTCATTCTATACAATTATAACTTGTGGAAAAATACTGTCGCATATGTGTTACGTTTCACGAAGTAAAATACAAAAGAAAAATTTAAAAAATTTCATTTCACTTGTCATAACGTAAGTGTATTGCAGTAATTCATAAAATGTTTTATTCACGGTTGAAAAACAACACTAAATTAAGTGTAAAATCACGCAAAAAGTGTTTGTCAATGTTTCCTTATTCGGAATTATCATAATTCATACAATACCCGCATTATTTCACACGAGTCCCCTTGACCCAATCCTTCAAAACAGTTGTTAAAAATAAAAAAAAAAACACAAAGTAACTCGTGCAGTAAAAATATTTTGAACGTCAAACCCCAAGATGATAATCAGGTAAGAAATAAATACGAAGATATAAGGAAGGTATATAACGGTCCTCGCAGCAAAGGTACGAGAAAAACAGTGACGTTACTCGGCTTTCTAAACGCTCGATGTCATTGGGCGCTCTTGTTTTTCGCGCTTGGTGCGGCTCAGTCTCGTCAATGGCTACTTTATCTTTCACGGCTCATTGTCCGCGCCGGAGATGCGACTCGGTGTACACGGGGCGTGAGAAAAATCTACTTTACACAATGGCACATTTGTAGATATAATTAGGCCACGTCCCTTATCGGATATCGATGTGACTATTGTCTTTGCGGGCGGGCGCACGGGACTACTTTGCATTCGTTTGCTTTACGCTCTTTACTCTTTCCATTCGTTTTCTTTCAATTTTTTTCTTTTCTTAATGCTTTTAGGTACTTTGGAAATTGACGTAAGTGTATAGCCGCTTATTTAACCGAGCTGTAATTATACGAGAAAAATCGGTTGCGATTGTTTCCAACTGTTACGATATGCATATTGTTATATTTTGTGCTAATATTGTTTTTTTTCTTTTACGATTTTTTAAGTGGTTATAATTATGCAAACCATAGTTGAATGGTATGAAAAAATATTAATAGCTGATTTATCATTATCCTTATTGTTTCTAACGAAAATTTCAACTAATTTGAATTTCACGGTTGATTGCGAACTTTTGCATTGCAATTAGAATAATCGTAAATAAACATAAACAACATTTTATTCAATTTTTTAACAATTCTATTCAAAGTCAATTTCATTTAATTACCGATACAACGAGAAACAGTCGTTCTTTAATTACTCACATAACAAAGGCGAAATATCAGGAAAGACGGAAAGAATTCCAAGTATTCGATCTAAAAAAAGAATAAACTCGTACCCTTAAAAGCGAAAGTACAATAAAAAGAATGAAAAAAACTGTGACAAACAGAAATGTTTTCCAAGCCTGTCGAATACATCCTAAACGAAGGGTATATATGTATAAGCCGCACGATGCCCTTTCTGAGAGCGTCTCGCGCTTTAGTATTTCGCGCACCGTCATCCGAAGGAAAAAGAGATGCACGCGAGTCTCGCTCAATGTCGTAATTTGTAAGCAGGCCGTGTGAGTCTCGGTTCTTTTGTGCCAAGCCATATGTAATTGTTTCTCTCGACTTTGTCGTCGTCTCTCGTTCTATCCCTATACGCGAGCCTCGCAACAGGTATACACTGCCACACGCACACAGGCGCACGCTCACATCTATACGATATAGGGACAAAAATAAAAGTCGACGAAGCATAAATCGTAAGGCAAATGCAACAGGTGTCCGATTCACTTTTTTGAGGGGGCCCTCACCCTTGCGCCGGAAAACTTACTTCCTACTTGTTTCCGGGGCAGACGCGATCGAGACATCGATAAACACGATGTTATATATATATGAAATTTACTCAAGGAATTACGGTTAGATGCTCGTATAATTGCCAACGATGAGCTTTCAGATTGTTTAGCTCGGAATGAATATTAGAGCATGGTTTTTAATAGACTAGCATGTGTGTACATATATATATACTTATATGAAAATTGAAACGATTGCGTTTCTTAAATACAGCGTCAGTTCGATTGTCGATGTTAAAAATAATATAACGTAAATAAAGAATCGTGGATTTTTGTAAATAACAGACGAACCACTTAAGAAATAACATCGGGGAATACTCGTTTTACCGCTTGAAAAAACGGAATAATTACACTACCACAAACCTGCTTCGTCTCTCAATGAAAATGAGAGAAAAATGTATAGAAATAATAGAACGATAATCACACGAACTCCTGAAAGTGTTAAACAATACAAGGGGCTGTACGAAACGAGCCGATAATAAAATCGCGTTTTCACGAGTGAAATAGCTGACCCTTTGCGAAATAGCGTATATAGATAGAGCAAGGGTTGCAAAAAGTAAAAGAATAAGAAGCCCTCTCGGGTGTGGAGAGAGAGAGAGAGAGAGAGGAGGCACTTTTAATAATCGCAGGCCTGGGCGGTTTTTTGCACGGTACCCATTAGAGGCGGATCTCGGACGTCGGGGAAACGCCGGCGCGCGAGCGTACAGAAATCGGCTTGGAATATAGTCGTAGAGGCGGATGCAGCTCGGTAGGCATACCGACGACTCTTAAAGTCGAACGGCTGGAGATGCACACTGGTCGTCCTGCCATAATCGGCGGGGTTATACGGCCTGGTTGTCTGGATCTGGAGCGGAAGCACGAGAAAAACGAGGGGAGTCCTGCCTCTCTCTCTCTCTATCTCTCTCTCTCTGCTCCTTTGGTAATCTTTCTAAACTGGACGTGCCGGTTCGCATTGTGAGCACCACTCCGCGGACTCGTAAAATTTTGCAGCTTCTCTCTCTCTCTCTCTCTCTCCGCGAGCGCGAAAAACAAAATGCGCCCCGTACGCGAATGCGAGTTTAGAGTACTGTTACGCCGGCTCCCCCTTACCTTCTTCTTTCTCTCTTTCTCTCTTTCTCTCTTAGACGCTCAGGCGTTTTGCGAGGTTTATATTTAGCGAAGTTACTCTTTGTAGTCGGAAAAATTCCTTTTCTTCATTTTTCTGGAATGTTTGATTTTTCCCTTTACCACTGTTCTGTCTTCTCCTCGCAAACAAAGTGTTTTTGTAATAATAAATGCACGAGGTTGCTGCATTGGTTTTCCTATCCTATTCTTAACTTTCTATAGTAATTTTAAATAAAACCAAAGTATTACACTACTAAATTTTTGTCTTAATAGCCTTAACGTTCATATTTGAACGAGCAATATAAAATTGCGCGATTATAAATTATTGTGATCGGCGAGTGACCCACTATCTCCTTTATATCGTTTACCCCCGTAGTATTACAATCGGAACCATCAATCTATAAATATACCGATTCGAGTAATGCAAAATTATACAGGTATTAACATACTACAAAAGCATATCGCGCATGGCACGTCTGATTAAAAAATTCCTGATCGAAGAGTTAAAAAGTCGGATTATATATAGGTATAATATATCGATCGTTCATGCGGGTCCATGAGATATTTTTTTGCCAAAGTGTCGCCGACGAAGACGTCGAGGAAGGCGCCCTAGGGTAACGGTATACACACCGAGCGACTCTGACGCGAGCACCGAAATATTTCTTCTCGGTCGTTATATATCGTATGGTATACAGCAAATAACAACAAATCCCGCGACACGGCGTCGTCGAAACCTGTTGCGATCGCTTCGCTAACCCACTGGTACACAAAAACAAGCGACTCTGGCCAGTGCCGTAAATCGATTCTGGCCAACCTCTTTAATTAATTAAGGATCCGCAAAGCGGATCTTTTCGACCAGGTTTCGCTTCTTTTCTCGATTCTACCTTTTCCTTTACATACACACGTCCTTCTATTTTTAGTTTATTCCCTCGGATACATTTTCTAACTTTTTTTTTTCTCGTTTACAGTTATCGCGGTATGCGTGACTTTTTCCCCTAATTTTATTATTGTTTAATTCCAAGTCTCGTTAATTATTTTATTAAACAACAAAAAAACGTAGTAAAATCATTACGGCTGCAGCAATCTTAGTAGTTACGCGATTGCCAATGACACTCGACGTTGTTTTTGCTCTTTCACGGCAAGCTATGGTTAACCAAGTGGCACGTGAAGAAAAAAAAACGAACTGCTCACCCGTGTACCGTATTTCGTCGCAGCCGAAAACTCGTTTTATAATTAACCAGATCCGGCGAGGTCGATACAAGAAAATTCAAAGTCCTCCTGGTTTTCGGTGACTTTCTAAGTCTATCGATGGCAAATAAGTCAGGTGGCTATACTTTCTAGAAAATCATCTTGTAGAGACTTATGACGACTATACTCCAACTGGTGTGTATATATATATATATATATATATATATAAAGCTTAGTCTTTTTGCACGAGATGCAGCAAGGAAAATTTCACGCGCGGTAGAAATGTTGTTATTTCCATTAGTCAGTCAGGAAACTAGGTTTTGCTCTTCTTAAATTTAATTGCATAATCTTGCGGATAATTATACTGGTTATTAACTTTCTCGGTTGCGATTCGAGTGAAATAATGTTTGTGGCCTTATTTATTGATTAGAAGTTTATAGTATTTTCGAAAAATGCGGAAAAGATAGTTTTTGCAAGTTAACACTATCATTTACGAAGAAAAGTTGATTTCAAATATTATATATAATACTTTTTCTCCTTATTGTATATTATAATATAAACTCTACAATTATTAATGAAAACTATTAAAAAATCAAGAGAATATGTAAATACTATTTTATTTGTCGTTTATGTAAAAGTACATTGTTATTTCCGTTTTAATTGAGAATTTTCATTGGGTTTTCAAGCATTTTTATAGGAATTTATGGAATCCATTAAGTATAATTACATTATTGCGCTGCAAAATGTAATTGAATAAGAGGTTAATTACGTGTCGAAAATGAAGCTATTTAGTAAAAAAACGAAACATGGATATCTCGAGCTATTTCATTATAAAGATTCAAAAAGTCTAAAATGTTAAAGTTTATTTTCCTTTGCAACGACAAAGGGCTTTCCGTTAGTAAAATTAATTATACTGACTATTCAATGAATAAATTAAAAATTCCAAATCTTAACATACGTTTTTCGAATTGAATAAAGAAAAACAATTTGTTTTTAGTAATAAATGTCAAAAGAAAACTTTCACCAAATATAATCAATATTCTAAGGATAAACAAACACATTAAAATTCATTGGACCCATTAAGTTCTTTGAAAAGCACATTATCCATTTTGATTACATCACATTACTCAGACGTGAGAAAAAAAAAGGATGAATATAAAGAAAATCACGAGTGTGCTAAGTAATAATGAGATATAAACCCCGTGAATAGAGTTAAAACTCATTACAGATTGTCAAGATCTTCCTTTAAGATTTATCGGTGAAAATGCGAAAACTAGTTGGTTCGCTGCTTTCTTCTTGCTCTTTCACCATCGCCCGTGAAAATTTGCTCGAGACTCGTCTTCCGGGCGAAAGGTAATTGCTCGTTAGCGCGAATATTTCGTCGGTATTGTGTCGCCGCGTTCGCGAGTTAAGATTTCACCGCGCGTGGAAAGAGAAAACGCGAAAAGGGAAACGCAACTCGAGCGCGCGCGCGCGCGCGTGTGTTCGCGAGGGTATAAGAGAGAAAAACTGTGTAGGGTGACTACCAGTCGACTCCAAATAGGTAATCCACCCGAACGAGTATGCCTATTTTGGAAAATTGCCTTTTTCATAGATCCACGCATATTCGCGCGCACAAACACATGAGCACAGGTGTATATGTATATAGGTGCACGTGACACAGTGCGGACCGACTTTCCTGCAAATTGAAAACTCGTGTCCGTTTCTTTTGCCGCGGGAAATGTGACATCTTTAACGATGCGGTTACGGGGCTTTTTCCTCTCTTGACTGCTCGGTTTGGTTAATGCACCTGCGACTCGAGCGATTCTATTGAGTATAGATTGCTTCAAGGGTCTCCTTCTTCGACGATTCTCTTTTATATTACTGTACGACTTCTCATTACCGCGGTGTTTATTCCCTGTTACATTATTTTACATTGGCTTTCACGTGTAAGAATATATTCTTTTAGAGTTGTTGACATTTTTTTTATTCATTTGTTTCGTGTAACTGATTTATGTATTTTAAATTAATATATATATTAATAATTTTCGTGTTTGTAAATACACAAACACTCGAATAATTTTTTTCCTCGTATACGCGTTACGTTTCACAATAACGAATTCGCCCTTCTCTCAAGTCGATCAACAGCATTTCATAAATTCTATCTCGTGTTTCCTTGATCCGAAAATGAGCATTAAATTTGGCCCCGGTATACACAACCTCGCAACCTTACATAAATTTATGCAATAATGTAAATTCGAGTATTACGCTGCATCTACGAGCAAAAAATCGCTCTGGATTTCAGAAAAATAAATTAATTCGTCATTCGGCGTACAAAGTAGCCCGAACGCATTCTTCGGGATATGGAAAGTCACCTGCTCGGCCCAGTTTTTTTTCGTGCGGGCGAAAGTTGTTAAGGACAAAAAAAAGTCCGCGTACTCGATGAAAAATCAAGGGCTCGTTTATAATTAATTAATCGATACTAAACACGCGATTTTCGCATCCTTCGAGTTATTACGAGATAATAATTTACAAATTTATGGCAGACGTCTATACGAAATCGTGACGCGTCAGCCTCGTATAAAAGGGAGGGTGTTTTCTCACAGTTCCGGTAAAGTACAATGATGGAACCGCACGCCTCGCATCCTGTGACTTCTTCCGGTGCGCGTGCTGCTTACGCTTTCTCTCTTTCTTTCTATATATAGGTATATGTATATATACTTCTCCTGATGACGTTTCTGGCTCTTTTATTCCGACAAATCGATTTATTGGATAACGCTTGGTCAACAATGTTTAAAATTATTATTTTTTTCAACGTTAATTTATTATTATGTTGTTGAATAAAATTATTATTATTTTCTTAAACTTATGCTTTTTCGTATATGTAACAGTATTATTTGAGCGTATGTTTAATTACTTTAGATATAAATTTGAATACTCGAAACTTGTAATTTATAAAGATGTAAAGATACGTAACATTTTGGTTTCTCAGGACGCAAATTATATAACATTGAAAAATTTTCGGATTCGTGAGCCTCATGAATATTTAAAGGACTTAAGGTCGGCGAACCGAAATTTAGATCACAAATAGAGATTACCGATTATTTCGTGAAAGCGCGACTTGTCGATACTGATAACTTTATTTTGTCAAAGAAAAAAGTAAAACAAATTATTAGTCATATCAGTTTGTTATATTACGGTTAATAATTGGTATAACAATCTGGAACGTACCATAAACGTGAAAATGAGCACCTTATTTGCAGTACCCAAGAAGTAGGAAAAAAAAATAACGCTCCACAAATTACAGAGATATGCCCATCTTAGTTCGATCGAATAAATCCTTAAAAGGTCGAGTTTGCGCACTTGCATCGAATACTCAGCGAGGGAGGCATAACGCGTTTAACATCAGAGAATACGAGCGGTATACGTGTATATATATAGACGGTAACGGTATAACCGCGAACGACACGTGAGATAAGATGCGATGGTGGATAAGAAACCTCCTTTTCGCGCGTATGCATTTTCGGATTTTCCTTGGCGCGTTTGCGGATGGACAAACTGCCGTCGATCCTCGTAAATCACCTAAGCTCTCGGTTTATTGCGTATACCAGGGAATAATGAAAAATTGTGGGGCTGAGTTTATTGCGGGTTAATGTTGACCGCGAGTACCGTTCCAGTCGATGGGCCGTTACTCGTGCACTCGTCTAAAAGTGAGACCAGCCAACACTTTCAAAGAGATAACAATGCCGATGGTTTTGTCGAACACGCGTCTACTCGATCGTTACAATTACTCGTTTAATTTATACACGGGTACCGCGTTAATTAAATTTATCAAATTTTATCCAACTTTCCAACTTGGGATTTAAATATCTATGACGAGACAAGATATTTAGAGAAATATTAGCAACGTTTACAGTAGAAAAATAAAGTCAAGTGGTAACTGGAGGTCGATAAACGCGAGAGAGGTTTACAAAAGGAAAGTAGGCCTGGGGAACGTGCATTTTATCCAAATTGCTTAAGTGGAACGTCAGACAAAAATAATTGAAAGACAGTACGTTGCTTTCGGATCCATTCGCTTACTGACCAATGACTGCACACAAACTGCCCTTTATTAACCCGTTAATGCACACATTTTTCCATAATAGCATACGAGTTTGATTCAGTGAAAACAAAAGTGAAGACATTGTCATTTTTTGCTTACTCTACTGTAATTTGAACAAGTGCATTTCTAAAACTTTCACTTAATAAGCTGTCTTCAGATTGCAAGTTTATATAGGAAAAATATTGGTTTCTTTAAAATAGAAACTTTGATGGCAAGACAATGGTTGCGCGTTCAACTTTAGTTCCTTTATCGATGAATTAAAAATAATTATACACAATATGATTTCAGTTTTAATTTAAATAATATATCATGACATTTGTATACTTTAAATATTGAAGTACATGTAACTGGCACTGACTGAATTTATATAATGTACTATAATAAAAAATTAATGAGAATAATTTATTAATAAAAGCAACACCAGTTGCATGAAATTTAATATATGAAAAATAAACGCAGGTTAATGACATAAGGTACGCGTACGTAACATTGTTAAATAAATTTAAAAACCTTTTTCACGCTTACAAAAAGTATCAGTTTTATATAATGATTATCAGTAAGTTTCATTTAATATAATGTACGTACCACCGATCAGCGAACGAGAAAAATTTCGTAATTTTGGTACGTAAAATCTCTTTAATACGAAAGTAAACAAAAAGTGGAAAAAGTGCACGCATGCACGCGGATATACACAAATAGGCAATTGAAGGTAAGCATGTGCACACAATAATCGGAAAGAAAGGTCAATATATCAAGATTGAGCGAAACTGTCAGTTTAACATTCTCGTTTATTTCTCTTTTCTAGCCGGAGATAAATTTGTAACGTTATAGGCACAACAGCCGCTCGGCAAGTGCGTGAGTCGAGTTTATCGCGATATCTCGATCGCGGAAACGTCGATACCCGACTGGCTTGGCTTGATAAAGGCCGCGACGGCGGCTTCCCCGCATTATGTTCCTCGGGCATTTTTCCGCGCGAGCCATTTGTCAAGCTCGTGTTAATCAATTCACCTGCTCCGGGATCATCGACCAAAGAAACAAAAACAAAGGTATATATAAGTATATATTTATACATCTATACCATACATACACCTCGATAAAATGTAGCTATTAATTTTCGTACTCGTAAATAAGTTTGTATATATGTATATGTGCGGTATAGCTCGAGATATCGAAGGTGCGTATCCAACCGTGTCCGGCTATTTAGAATGCTTGGCTAATTGTCTCATAAAGTTTCGCGTGGAAAAAGTCAATTAAAAATTTTACGGCGTAACTCGGTTCCTCCTTTTTTTTCTCTTATTCGATTATTTCATTATTACTTTAATTAAAGTATATATATGTATATATGTATATATAAAATCCGACTTAGATCGTATTACAACGAATGCATTAAATATTTTCCGTTTAATAAGGAACCGAAACTGGTTTTTAGATATCGTTATAATATCGTTTTCAACTTTGTATGTTGCGTGGATCGTTCGTTGATCGACGCATGCAAATGCGTGTGCGTGCGTGCAGTACATACATTTTTGTATGTGTGCCCATACGTGTAAATCGAAACCAAGTGAATTTGAAAAGGGGTGGAACGATAAAAATGGGAAATCGACATAAATCTTGGTATATATGTGAGCGCGTCGGGCAAATAAAGGCAAATCGATCGTTGATCCGTTATACGGTTCACGTTCATCATTACACGCGTGGAGTTCATACATACAAGAAAAGGCACGCGCCGAGGGTAATTGCACAGAGCTCGAGGACCGTTAAATTCTAATTGAAACTAATACCGCTTAAGAGCCCGCGAGCGGGGCAATTAAACATCCCGAGTGAATTAGGTCGAGGGGTGCGTGGTAAAAAAAGTCGAAGGAAAAAAAAAATAAATAACTCGTTCGTTTTTACTTTTATAAGCCGTTTCAGTATGGGGAAGTGCATTTCGCTCGAACTATTTTCATTTGTGGAGGAAGAATGTTGTTAGACATTTGTTAAATTTTATAGCTACTATATCCTTGCGAAATTTTGTTAAATCTTTCGGATGAATCTTATAAAAAGGAAAAATATAAATATAATTTACGTAAAATGGATTGATTATTAAAGCTCCGTAAACACAGTCATAAAGATTAAAATGTATTCTCAGAAGAAAAATTAAGCTTTTAGCGTGAAGTAATAATAAATAAAAAACAAATAGAAAGCCGCTGATATCCGCACATTCTTCCTTTAGAAGATATAGTCATGAGTTGTATTTGTATGAAAAACACAAGTACATAAAATAAACCGTAACGAATACTGTCATTTTCATTTTAAAAATGAATAACTGGCATTAACAATTTATAAAAATAAAAAAGTTGTAAGCATAAACTATGTACGAAATAACTAACCCATTTACATCAATATCTAATTTGACATCGACTAGATTCCGAGCGATTCTTCCGCACTATAAATTAAACACAACTCAATATCCTCCAGAATGAAAGGGGAAAAAATAGACGAGAACTCAGAAGAGAATTGAAAAGGAGATAACGAGCGCATACACTCAATACGCCAAAGTGTCGGAGTATAGAAACGATTCGAAAAAATATTGGTTATACCCCCTGGGCGATATATTCCGCGGTCGAGCGAATCCGTGGCACGCGCGCACAGCTTTCCTTTTTAATGGGACCTACGCCGGACGTCCCCCGGTATATACGATTATTAATGCCGCAAGGTTCTCTCTCTCCCTCTCTCTCTCTCTCTCTACTGCCCCCGCAAAAATCTACGGTAATGATGATGGCATTGGCGCGCGCGAGCGCAACCGGGTAATTATGCGGTAATGATCGCGGTATAAATATTATGACAGCATTAATGGTAATGCTTATTACTCTCTAATGTCATTAGATTTTTCAATTTTACCGGTGATTAATCATCGACGTCCCTTGCGATCTAGATTGTCCATTGACTCGATTACTTTTATTTATTTTTTGAGATATGCTTGCAATGAAAAGTTATTCATCCGGAGTACGATTCTTTTTCTAGGTTCCTTTTTTTATAAAACTTACTATGTTTACGATGCGGTTAAATGGTCGTATAATTGTATCGAGTAGTTTTATCTTTAATGTGTACCGATATTACGACTCGAGATTACTCTGCTTATTAATATAGTTTAATTGAAATTTATTTGTTGCGCGCAAGTATAATCGTTGAAAAATTACACGATTATTATACCACGTAATTTAAACCTAACGCTCAACAGATATATATACTTATGCAAAAAGGTTATGAAAATTATAATGTAATGTTAATAATAATATAATTGACTAAGCTGCATTACAATCTTATATATTTTAGCCCATAATAAAACAAATAGGTAAAATTTCAACGGCTCGCAAAAAAGGTTGCCATTCCGTCGAAACGAGAAAAGGAAATAATCGACTAAAGACGCACCATAACCCAGCCGAAAAAAAAAGAGAGGTAAAAGAATAAAAAAGTCTGACGCAAGCCACAAGTTAATCGCATAAACATGCGTCAGCCAACTCATTCACCCTGGCAATTGCATTTTCCCGTGTATACCACCCCATCATTTTCTCCGGCGCGTCCAAGGTGTCGTTGCGGCTTCTCTAGAACAAGGCCCCCCTCTAACGACTCTGAACTGGAGTACCATACGGTAATTTGCGCTTCGCGAACGGTAAAAATCGCAGGCGAGAGAACGTCTATAACTAACGATAGCTCGGTTAAGAGAGAAAGACGGAGAGAAAAGTCTCAAGTGAAAGAATAGCTTGTTCTGTAAAAAAGGAAAATTGAAGGGAACAAAAAAATTCCAACTATATTCGAGGTTTTTGTCAATGAGTACATTTTCACGTAGGTATACATACGTACATATACATATACGCTTTGCGATAGCTCCTTTGTCTTTGAGTGAAAACTGATGAATGTATAGATCGATGAGACGAAAAATGGAAAGCTATAATATATAAATGGCAGAGAAAACTGTCTGGCATATATACGTATAGATATATACCGAGAAGAGGCGTGAGTCTTTTTTTTTTAATATGGCACGTATGTACACATACATTACTCGGAAGTTGATGAGAAGCCTCGAGGCCTTTGTTGTCGTTAATTGAAATCGGGCGCGTTGGGAAATCGTCTAGTGTGTGTGTGTATGTACTTTTCTGGATTTCAACGAGCCGATAAAAAGGGAGACAATCATATCCTGTGTGACTCGAGTACGAGTAAACGCGAGAGAGAAAGAGAGAGAAAGAGAGATTGGTAGATACGATATATATGGTAGTGTACAAATAATGACTGTGGCTCGACTCGATTATATTTGTATTATCGTGGAGCTCGACGTGACTCGACCGACAAAGCTTCAGAAGCATAATGAAATCACTTGAGCGTAACGAGGTTGCTGTATGAGTGAAATATTTTATAGGTAAATATGGTACTGCATACTCTTATGCATTTTTATTTCGTATTAATGATAAAGTGGGCATCAAAGATGAAGTCTCTGGGATAGCACAATCAACCTATTTCTTTACGACTACTTGATATAAATAATCAAGAAATGTTAATAAAGCTGTACCTTCGTATTATTAGTAAACACTTAAACGTATAATGTATTTCTAATGACATACAAACTTAAGACAGTTCTAACGTTTAAAAATAAAAAATATCCAGCGATATAGTACCAGATTATTTACCTTGGTAAAACAAAACTTTCTCAAAGCGAAATGTCGGTAAGAACCCATATGGATAAAACGGAAAATATAACAATTATGTAGCTCCTGCATGCCCATAAGGCATGCACACAGACTCAGAAGCGCACACACACACACACAGTCACACACGTGTGTGCATTAAAGTTTATTGTACGAAGAAGTACGAAGCGACAAGTGACTTTATCGCTTCTCTCTCTCTCTCCCTCTCTCGCTCACTCTTTTTTTCTTTCAAACCGAAGGGAGGCATACATGTGCGCAAGGTTGGACAATAGGCCCCTATTTTTTAACGTCCGTCTCATTCTTCTTGAGACCGCTCGTCACGCGTCCCCGGAACGACAGCTGCGGGCTTTCCTTAGGCCCTTCCCATACAAATCGGGAAACCGAATCGGCTTGTAAAAAAAAAGAAGAGAGGCTACGTACTAGGCCAAAGGGGAACATTGGGAGAGAGAATCTCGTTTGATCAAAAGGGAATCAGGGAGCGAATTTTTTTTTTGTACTTTTTGAATTGAGAGGGAGAGAGAAAGACAGATTGCCAAGCGATAGATAAATAAATAATTAAAACTTTGCCACATGGTCCCTCGTAAAGTGCTTGAATACTTAATGCTGCGTAAGGGATGCTCTGGGAACTTGTAGTTTTTAAACGTATACGATGTATACTAGAGATTTATTGGAAGGGTACTTGAATTTTATGATTCTATCTGGCACGTTTTATTGTCGCGGCGAGAAAGCACTTTTTATACTTAGTATTTACAATCTGTATATTTATTTGAAACATTGTTATTAACAAAATTCACGGATTGTTGGAAAAAAAGTAACAAGATATTTTCATGCCTAGTGAGAGTATTGAAAAATAGAAAATAGTCGTCGATATCTTTGATAATACTGATTAATTTAATGACAATAAATCTAGAAAATTTGGTCACTATGCTATTTAGAAAACAACGTCATACAAGAGCGGCGGGGTATCCATATAAAAAGTAAAGTAAACCTTGTGTATCCCAGGAATCTTGAACGAGTCTTCTTCAACCGGATATTATGCATCAACATCTATCACACTCGCACACAGAGCCACACATACATATAAGCTTAAACGATTAATCGATTCGAAGGAGTAAAGAAAATTGTTTCAACTATAAACGATAGTTTGAAATACGTTAAAATCCCGATGGCAATTAAGTGAGAGTGAGCGCGTAGTATGAAAAGAAAGTATAACATATAGATATGTGTATACATATTATATGCATGTATATATAGATATGTGAATATACGTATATGTACACGAAGCCTCTCCGATGGGTGTCACTGTGATTTTTCACGGGACGAAGGATACGAGCTCGTTCAATCAGATCGAACGCAATTTTTCAACGTACCCAAGCGGTGGGGCGATTGCAATCTGAAGAGCAGTTAAAAATAATGACAGCAGATTTGTTTCCTACAACCCTTTCAAGCTTGTGTGCCTCTGAATGAAATCATTAAGACTAGCGTTTCCTTTTTTTCTTCCTATCTCTCGCTCTCGCTCTCTCTCTCACTCTCCGATGACTAAGAAACTAAAGGAGGTGAAAAGAATCTTTCGTGCATTTTTCATAGGGTCGCGAACGCTTGTACAACGAATAATGTATTCAAATGAACCGCTGATATGCCCGTTGACTGATGCGGCTTTTATAAAAATATGTTTTGAAATTCAAAACGCGTGTAGCGCAAACTAATACTATAATTTATTTAAACTTCTTCTTCTACTTCTTCTTGTTTCCTCTTTTATTTGTGTATTTCTCTCTTTTAATATCGCTCTCCACGGATTATAAGGTATAATGCTGTACTTCAACTGGTTGTATTTAAAATTAAAATATTAATTTGTTTACCGTAGGTATGCGGCTGAAGTTTATACTAACATTATGAAGCATGTGACTTTTAAAAATAATACACGTCTCTTTAAGATTATAATTAATATATTATGCTGTATTATCATTTATTTTCAATTTGTCATATTTTTATTTTTACCCGCAATCTTTATTTTTATCGTATCGTTATTATCATTTATTATCGTATTTAAATACTTATATCCACTGTAGAGAGTACATTCAGTGAATATGGGTTAATATTTTAATAAATAAGTATATACGTATGTTAAAATATTTTATATAAAAAATACTCTCAGCAATATTCTTTTCATGTTCAAATTTACAACTTTCTTTTGTATATTTTAAGTAGCGAGTGACATCTTTTAAATAACAATCGCTTTATTACGTGTAAAACATTTGCTAAAATTGAAAATAATTTAGATAAAACTAGTAGCGTAATGATGCTAGAGCACAATTAACTTCTTAAATAAATAAATTTTGCATGGAATGAACCACGAGATATTTTATTATCTTTTAAATAATATAATGAATGCACCTTTTGTCATAAAAATTATTATAGAACAATAAAAATTATTCAAGATTACAACCTTGCGCGTTGACTACAATTACCTTTTTTCTCGATATACATTACAAAAAATCTTTATCTCGATCGCACCGCCGTATTTCTGTAAAACTCGTAAATCAGCGCTACCAACATAAATGAAACAGAAAAAAAGGAGCAACTAGCAAGAATTTCATTACAAGCGCGCGTCGAGTAAACTCCACCAGTGTTAGGTAGCTCACGAGGAAGAGAAAATAAGATAGAAGGTGAAGGAGGCAAATAGAAAATAAGCTTAATAGGTCAAAGTAAATCGTGCGCTTTTTACTACATATCTTCAAGGTTACAATCTTAAATTGTCTCCGATCAAACTTTTAGTATATTAAAAAATTATATATATATTTTTCATATTCGCAATGTAGTTTGATTTCTATAAGTATTGTCTAAAAAAAAAAGGAAAAATTTCGAGATTCACCGAGGGGGGAAATATTCGCACATTAAAAATGTTTCCTCGCGGCCGAGTTTTATGTAACGCAATTTCTTATACCATTAACAAACCGGTCTGCATTTATATTGTTTTCATGGAAGCCAGTGCTCTTTTTTTTCTCATACTCTGAAAAGAATTGCGCATACGAACGAAGTATATTCATTTTTTTTCTTATAATTTCAAGTTAATGCTCCGTACATGTACAAAATCCGCGTAATTGCACGTTGTGAGTACAGATGATGACTAACGACTAATGCAATGTAAAACGGGTCGGCTGAGTTTTTACAAATTAGAGAACAAAGTACAAAGAAACGCGTGATTGTATATGACGTTAATTTATAATTAACAGTGACCGTCTGAAAATGATTCCTTACTCTTTTTTTAATGATTTATGGTGTTGTATCATTAGGTTAAAAATATATTAATTTTCCTATTTTACATGTTAATGGTACTTGTATTTCTTGACATCTACTTTAAGGACTGCGGAAAGATGATTTATAAACTAATGTTTGAGTGCATGGAATTACATTTCTAAAAGTGGATTTTACTACAAAAGTAGAATAAATTATATGAAAAAAAAAATTAGGTTATTGTCCTTGTATTAAGATTGATTCGACTGCATACCTATTTTTAGCGATATAAATGTACGATAATCAATCAAATAAACTTGCATCACTCGCAGAAATAACCATAAAAAAATGTCCAATATTTACTAAAAATATGTCCAGTTGATAAAACTACGTCATAAAGTGTCCTTGAAACGTAGACAATCTACAATCGGTAAGTTCGGTCCAGTTTCTTTGTCGACGTTACGCGTCGCGACAAATTCCCCCCCAACAATCGTCACCCGGACATTATCTCGGTCAGGAAAGGCTTGCTTATACGGAAAATCGGCTTAAACCACGACGCGAGAGAGCGCAAAAACCGATCGAGATTCCAGAGCAAGTGACAATGAGTAATCGCGCGACGAGGTTGGGATCAGAGATAACTCGCGCTTCAGGTGCGCGCACATGTGAATCTCGTATACATATACATGTATACGTATATATGTGTATATACCATAGCGATGATTAATCGGCAATCCAACGTATTTTCATTTATCCCGACCCCACCGAGTTATTTATGAATAAACGAAGGACGGTGTTCTGTCGTCGATCGGAAAATGAAAGAAAAACTCGCACGTTTAGACGAATAATAATGAATCATCCGTCTTCGGATTGACATAATCTCCAAGTCACCGAGAGGACATTCCAGGCAATCGACGCCCCTTTGCTTTCTCGATCTATACGTATCGCGTTACTATTCTCACATAATGAAATTGTAGAAAATGCGAGGGAGGTTTCTCACAGGTACGTTTTTACTTCACCAAAAATTCTTTGGATCTCGTATGTTTAGTTTGAAAACGCTTTTGTGAACGAATGCAGGCTTATAATAATATTCAAGATTTTCGATATGTCAGGTACGTAGAAAATTTTTTTAAGAATATATAAATATTCAATTACGCGTGTAGAATTTAAATATTTATTGAAGATATTATGCGTGCGAAAAGCATCAGGTTTTTCAGGATGGTTAAAAAGGATTAATTGAAAAAAAGTGATAATGTCAACGAAAAGTCACTTGCTTATGTGGACGTATATATGGCATCTTAAAAGGCTCATATTGGCTTGTTGCGTCAAGTCTAATAAATATAGCCACGAACACATAAACGGAAAGTTCGGATTAATCAAATTTGAGTGTATACTAGGAAGAGAACCGCGTTTCAATAAGCATCGGCTATAGAATTTCATTATAGAAACGCTTGTACCGTAGTTAAAGCGATTTAAGAACTCCCGTGGTAGTCATTATTTAGAAGGCATCTCTCTCTCTCTCTCTCTCTCTTATTCTCTCTTTTTCTCTTTCTCCCTATATACATTCACGGAAGTGCATTAGTCAAAGGAATTTCGGAGAGGACTGGAATCCAACTCGATAAAACCGATCATAAAATACAAACGAGTGCGCATCCCCTTATAAACGAATCTTTTATTTTTTCACTGACCATAGTTAGAAAAGCGAAAAAAAAAAGAACACGCGTACATTGGTATTGTGATGTAAATCTAGGGTCGCGAGAGGTCGCGATTTATTCGAATGCGGCGCGTCTCGCGATAATTGAACCGAGAGGTACGTTGAACTCGGTCACAGGGGGTGGGAAATGATATACGTAAACAATCGCGCGACGAGCGGCACGTGAGAACAGCGGACATCCTGAGAATGTGCCAGTATTATAAGGCAAACGTGCGCGATATTATTCCGAGGTATAGAGTGGAAGAGGAAAAAAAAAATAAAAATGCGTTTGATATAACGTGCTAGATAACGTAAGTAACGCGAGAGAATTCGAGAATTGTCTGTTATTAATATGAAAAAGTGAAAAACTATGTGAAGCTAAAGGGGGAGGTATTATTTATAACTTAGGTTTAATGTCTTGCGATCGTTTTTACGTTTACATATGTGTATAACGAGGGGAAAATCGTAGATATCATTAAAAAATGTTCTCTCCAGTTGTATAAATTTACCTAGATTTTACTGATAAACTGCAAAAGCAGAATAGTACTAGAATCTTCGTACCGTGGATGTCGCGAAATCGAAAAAACTTGGACGAATTAGACCAATCTCTCATCAAAATTATTAATAAAGAATTAGCTCACCGTGGAATCGGAACGCTCAACTCCCGCGCCAACGGAGCTAAAAGGAATAAAAAAAGTATATTCCAAGAGCGTAGGCCGATCGTATAATACGAAAGGCGCACAAAAGCCATTTGTCTCCCATCGGAATGCGCGAGCGTTTTGCTCTCTTACGCGAGGCAATTACTGCACGTGCGTACACACTCAATCTTGTTACGCGGGCTCTCTCTCGCTCTTTCTCTCTTTCTCTCTGTATCTCTCCCTCTCTCTCTCTCTCTCTCTCTCTCTCTGCATCTCTGTCTGTCTCTCCCTCTCGCGATATTCCGCGTCCTCACATGTGCCGTTGCAAGGAGGATCGGTGCGACCGGTAATACGAGGGCGTGCACGCGCGTCATGTCGTCCCGGACTTAATATTTGAATAACGCGCGTAGGCACCGATCCGCAGTAATCGTACGACACCGCAACAGGCTATAGATTATAGGGTTACTCTCCTTTCTCTCTTTTAAATCTCTCGTACCGGCAATTTCCTTGGCCCTTTTTTTCATCACTATATACATATATATGTATATACATACCAACTCATATACTCCCATCCCTTCCATACACCTTTTTTCAGCATATTTGAACGTGTGTGTGTGTGTGTGTGTGTGTGTGTGTCGCGGAATATTTACGAATATATAAGTAAGCAAGTAAGCCAGTTACGATAACCTCTTATCCAGCTCTTCTCGCTCCATTCTCTCTCTCTCTCTCTCTCTCTCCCTATATACCGCCTTGCATACACCTATTAGTATATTAACCAAGGCGTGTTTGTGTCGAGGCCAATATTGGTACGACGTGTACTCAACATGTCTATGCATAGGTATGTGTGTGTGTACACCAGAAACTCAGATTGATGTTCCGTCATCTTGATTCGTTGGTCAGTGCTCGTTTTCTTAAGATACAATGAGATGCGCTCGCATTGTTCGCTAACTTTTTTGGAAGAAATTATTAATTTTCCTAGATCGACGTTTGATTGACTTGAATGAAAATTAATTAATTTTGTACTTTATAATTCAACATATTGCAATGTATAAATAATCGCAAAACGACTATGATCATGTATATGTAAATCAATACGCAGTACAAGAAATATCATTAATTCTAGTTTCGAATTTATATAATATGTACGTGCGTATATGTATATATATTAACGATCCTAATTAATACACCCAATAATCGGCATACCAAGCGAGCTGCTTTTCCTTCTCATTTAAATACAACGATGATACGGTTACATTGGTCTTGTATGTAGAAAAAGGGAGGAGGCGGAACCTTACGGTAAAGCCTTTAAATTATGAGTATATTCTCGCGATACATTCGCGGATACGCGACGTCCTGCCGAGTATCGATCGATCATCGATGAATCGTTTCGCACCCGCGCGAGGGCGCGAAAAAGACGAACCGCGAGAGTTGATCGCGTGTTGTCCCTCCGGCTTTAATGTACAGCTCGGTGTGAGTGTGGGTACGTCTACGTGTATGTATATATTAAGCCTCATAGACACGAAATGAGTGTGCGCGCGTGTGTGTATGTGTGTGTGCGCGCGCGCTTAAAGGGATCGGCACTCTTTCGCTCTCGCTCTCTCTCTCTTTCTTTCTCGCTTACAATGATAATAGCCCGATAATGAGCTTTGTTGTTATTGACCGACTTTATATACGTACATATATGTGTGTGCGTATGTACGCGATCCTTACGCTCACACCCAATTCGATTCGAACTGTAATTCGCAGTCAACGATTTCTGAAGGAGGATTAAGCATTTCTTTTTTTGCAACGTGGTTCGTGTGTGGAATTTCTTTTTTTTCGAGGGATCTTCGGACTGTCTCGTGTATCTTTTTTTCAAGTTTCAAAAAACATATTAAGCAAAATGTATATTTTTTTAAATGTACTTAATTGAGAATGAAATTTTCAAAATAAGTTTAACTAATTATTCCAATTACGTAATGTATAAATGTTATTCTTTACTTGAAATAATAATACGTGTATTATGATTACAGGGACTATATAAATTGATCGATAAATGTGCATAAAACGAATAATAACTCACTTATCATTATATTTTCAAAGATACAACAACGGCATGGGATGCAGCTGTTAACTTCAGTCTCGCGTATTATAACTGTACATTAATTGAGAAATTAAGAGTTATTATTCTTGCGATTCATTTTATATAAAAATAGAGAGAGAAACGTTCTATCCAATGCTCTGAGTGTCAGTTACAAAATGATAAAAATTATTATTATAGTTAAATTTAACATAATTACATAAAAATTATTATTCAACTTTCGAACAATAGCGTAATTTTTATCATTCCTCAGTGTTACAAAATTATTACATTAGTAGATGCATAAAAAATGCAATCAAAAATCAATATTATGCGTTTAATCAGATTGGAACATAGACTACTTGCTGTCCTACGATCGAAGGATAATATTGAAAATTTTTCAAAGCGCCTCACTTATTTGTCTTGCCGAGAAAATCTAAGATAAGAGACACCTTTTCAGAATATTATGCGCGCGCCAAGTCTCCGCAATTATCCTGATTGATCCGAGACGATTAGACGCGAGACTGACTCCCAAGTTGAGATACGCGTACGAACAATGGACTTTCCTCTCTCTCTCTCTCCCTCCCTTCCCCTCTCTTTCTTTCTCTTCGAAATGCGATTAAGTATAATGTGTGACCCGCGAATATAATGGACTTAACGACTCGTTACGCGCATTTTTATTATTCTCCTCCCTGGCATTCATTGCCAAGCCGGGCAATTAGCTTTTTTTTCTACCGGGACTTTTTTTTTATTTTTAAATTCATTTTCATGTTGCTCGACAGCTGCTCCTCCTCTGTATGTATAAGCCACGCGTTCGCCGAGGAGAATAATCGATCTCGAGAGGAATTCTCGCATGCTAAAGATTTGCTCTTTCTCTCTTGGCTTGAATATTTAATGAAGTGATGAATTACTGTTATGATGCGAGAAAAATGTACGTTATTATGCTTATCTTAGTAGGACGAATTTTGGTCAGACGACTCGAACAACGTTTTTCTTAATCTTTTTAATTCATTCTTTTTTTCCTCTCTTTCCTTTTAATTCTGCATATGGGACACTCCGAAATGAATTGTGTGGATATTTTTAATTTACGTTTTTAGTATTCCGATGTTACATCGTGTAGGTAGATATAATTTTAAAATTGATATCAAACTTTTGGGAAAGTGTAATTTAGTGATAAAATCAAATGCACTTCTTATGTTTATACGCTTATTAAATGATTTTATTGTGTGTATGGAAAACAATGTATGAATAATTTATTAATAATTATTTTATATAAAAAATTTGAAAACATTTTTTGTTCCAGATATTTTATGTTAATAATCTAAAAATTTTAGTTGAATTCGACTGCAACGATAGATCCTACAAATCAAACCTAATTAATAAGAAAACAGTTTTCTTAAACATCAAAATATGCAAGTAATAATCATAAAACATGACAGAATAAAGACAGATAATTATGCAAGGTGAAAGATTTGTAATTTCATAGTAAAATCAAGAGTTGAAAAGATTCTAAGGGTGTTGGCGGCAACGGCTTTGTCGATAAGATAAGTCGAGCGAGCGTCGATCTTGCCGCGGTATTTTATGAAGGTTCGCTTGGTCCCTTAAGGGCGCAGTCATAGACGGTTCATATAAACTGGAGAGACGTCGGAAAACGAGAAAATCGGAGTCGCGGTATATAAGGGACGATAAGGTATCGGTCGTAACGCGTTAAATGAAATGGCCAATTGCGCGATGCGTTCCAGGAAATATGAATGGGCTCGTCGTTACGCTCATTGGGTCCTGCCGAGTCTCCGAGGTATCCTCGACTCGCACCCCGTAAAAGACCGTGACGTCGTTAACTCGAGAAACAATTTACTTAGCATTTCATTTTGATTTGAAAATCCCTCTGGGGTACTACTTTTCATTACTCGATCTGAATCGCATACCTTGGCTTATTTTATTCAAGCCTCCGTTTAGAGACCTTTTATCAAAGTGATTGGATAACGCATGGAGTTTGGCTATTCCGATTTGATAGTCCTCGTATTTTCTTCGATTAAAATTTTAAGTGTACTACATAGGGTATGTGATCTTTCAAGAGAAAATTGTTTTATTCGTCAAAGAGAATATCGATGGAATCACCATTGTTGAATTGTCGCATACGTAACTTATGATGCACCGCTGAAAAATTTTGATAAATTCTACCTAATAAATATCCTCGCGTCAACCAGCAATTTTTTACAAAGCTCTTTAAAAAAAAAGATAGTCTGTAAGTCGACTACCTCGCGCGCAAACTAATTATTGCGATTACGCGGCTGTCGACACCGACGAGGGGATCATGGGAAAAGCGTCTTGTCCCCGGACTAAAATGGTAGCTCTCGTGAAATTCCCGCGCGATGGTTTTCCCTTCTTCCCCGAAGCAGATGTAAAAGTATGATTTTCATAATCCCACACCGCCAACACCTACACAGGTCGAAAAAACTATACATATATATAAGCGTGTGTGTGTGTGTGCGCGCGGGTATAAAATCACCGAAGCGGCGCTTTGAGCCCACGCGAGAGAAAGCAAAAACCGAAGGGAGAGAAAGAGAGACGGAGGCACACAACATAGCGTCTAGATATATGACGCGACAATGAATCAGAACCGGAACCTTTGGCATTCCCGAAGGGGCCTCTCAGCCTCGAGGCAAACACCTCGCGGAAATGCTTTCGCGACAAAAATTTTTGCTGCCCAACAGCTGAGCGATTTCGATAAAGCGTACGCTGACCTCCGATTTTTATAAAAGCCTTGCGCTGTACGGCCAATTTTATGCTTGCGTCGCCGCGCGGATCCTTGCGTAAATTATTTTACTTTTCGCGCCGTTGATTAGGAATGATTTGTTGCGCGCGAAGCTCGCGTAAATCGACCTTGGAAAGGTACTTTTATTAAGGATCGTACGTTATTACGCTCTCCTCGAATATTTCAGCTTATTTAAATTATTAAATATTTGATGAATTTTTATTCATTATTAACCAAGAGTTTTCTTGATTAATTAGACTAATTTATTTTGTTTGCATTGCAAACGTTTGTAAATACAAAAATTTAAATAATATTTATCGACGCTCGGAGACGAGTAATAGTTAACCTGCAGTTTTGAAATATCAATTCGTAATTGAACGAACGTTAAAAGCATCTCGATCAAATGAATAATAATTGATTCTAATTCCGAAGGAAGCGCAAAAGGATAAAATGAAATCTCTAAATAATAGCTAAAGGGGACTAGTTGCACAGTCAATTTATAAATAAAGTGTTAAATTTTATAAATAGTTATAGGACACAAATTTACAAGGTAAGACGGGGTACCTTAAGCGTAAGGTAAAATGCACACTCGTAGCAATTTGTAAATTTAAGTTATTATATTCCGCGGGGAAGGTTAGGCTTGTAAGAATGATTTAGATATTTTTGCCGGAGGAAGAGTAGTAATTTGATAAATTTGACGTTGGCGATCGAGAAGCGTTACGGTAGGATGGCTCCCAGCGAGCTAACAGCGGCAGCACGAGCAATTGGCATTCGGTCGATGTACTCGAGATGATTTTCTTCTCCTGACGCGAGTAACAGAGAGGGACCGCGAGGGGCGGAGGGGAGGTAGGTAGAGAGAGAGAAAGAGAGAGAGAGGCCTTTTGCCGGCGTCGAGATGACCTGACCGTGCATCATCCCGGAATCGATGTGTATACGCGCTCGGTACCGATAATTACGTAATTGCGCGGGAGACTAGGTGCAAAATCCATTTTTCTCCGTAAGTCGTTTCTAATACGCCGCCTCAAACTCGCTGATAAATGAATACTCGATAGATATAAAATAAGTGAATGACGAGCTTCCTCTTTCTTCCTTCCTATATACATAAGCCCTTGATGTAAATTAAAGATGCTCTCCTAATTGAAAATACCATATCCAGAGAGCTATTGTTAAATGGAATTTCTAATTTTTCGATTGAACGATAAAAATGCGTTTAATAAATTAAGTTGGAAATAATCGTTATGTAGGATACGAAGCTAACAAAGTGAATAATAATTCAAATTTTATGTTAAATTTTATTTTAATTAAATAAATATGAAAAATTATTTTTTAAGCATTAATAATTAATAAAATTTATTTACAATGTTTGGGGATTTAGTTTTAAAATTTTATCGCAACTCGGTGAGATCTCAAAATACAAACGAAAGAGTAAGAGAATACTTTAATACAAGTATAATTTGCTGGCATAAGAAAAGCTAACTTGCAAAAAAATGTTACACGTATAGCGTAGTGTGTTATTGCTAATATAGCTGACTCAAATTTTTGATATTCAGCAGTAACTTGTTTCCTTAATGGCTTTTTTAGTTCAACCAAGTGAAAAGAAGGAATATTCAAGCACCCAAGTAGGATATTAAAATCTTGTACATTAAATTCAAATAAATACAAAAGGAGTTTTAAGTAACTTGACGACATCCCGCAATTTTGATCAAATTATCTCTCTTTAACATTCCACCGTCATTCGCATTAAATCTCAACGGCGACTATTTGAAAAACTGTATTCCACAAGGTCAGCTCGAAATACTTCAGGCTTCTTAAGGCACTTCAAAAAGTTACTTTTTATTCAATGTCTCGTTAAGTAGCGTAAATCGTAATAAAATTTTCTTAAGCAATCAACCAGTCAGCTTTATTGTAATATTTATATATATAAATAAGTTAAAGTTTAAGAATTTTATTAGCTTAACATAGTTATTAATTTTAGTGTCGAAAGCACTGTTATTATATTTCAATTCAAACAAACGAGTGATTCAAAACTATTTCGATTAATGCGCAAATTACTGTATAATTTAATAAAATTCAACCAAACAATAAATACTACTAAATAATACTCTGTTTAAGTAATTAAACCAATGATTATTGAATCTCCGTGAAACCCTTAAAAAAGTGACACTTTGATCCTACAAACATATTTATATATATATATATAAAGCCAGAGTAAAATAAAAGAGAAGAGGAGATTTGTCCTCGTTGTAATTTCTGCGCAGCGCGCGATAGAACCGCACGTCCCGGCTGTTATTATCGGAGTCGGCGCGACCGCTAGACGACATGGATTTTTCTCGACGGCGGCTGCGGCGGCGGCAGCGGCGGCGGCAGCGACGGTGATCTTGTCGCCGGGTACGATCGAGCGTAACGCGCCCCGAACCCGAGAATGTAGACCGGCGATCTTGAGCAACCGAGCTGCGATCGATCGCGTCGAACATACACGCGCCGATACTTTCAAGAACCGGAGATGGGGTATGAGACTCGCGGAAGTCATCGTTGCACAACTGATCGATAATCCATATGTACATATATACACGTATATGTATACATATACATATACATTACAGGTATTTATTCAATCAAGTGTGAATCTTCGTTCGATGGAGTTCGCTATATATATTATATCATTGTGACTCACAGTTACGATCTGGCCAAGTTGGCCAATCCTGGATAAATGTCGTTTGACTCACCTGAAACAGAAAAGGAGACGTTTGCGTTAAGTATAGAGCGAATGATTAATCGATAGGTTGAATCGATACAAAGAATTCTTTTGTTATTCATTTTTATTTAAACGTTGTGTAAAGGTTGAAATACAAGTTTTATGTCGATACTCCAAGTGTTTTATATAATTTAAATATATGTCGTTCTATTATAGTAACATTAATTGATACATGCAGTGAATGTAGTAAGATGTAAAAGTTTTCAACATCTCAGCCGAGTCACATGCTGTGGATGCAGCTGAATCTAACAAATCTAAATCCACCAAAACCTCCGAACCTTGTCTGTAAAACCAAAGTCAACGACAACCAAAGCCTATAGACCCAACAAAAAGTCGAGACAAAACAAGCGCGAAAGCTCGAGCTGTATGTATCTACTTCCGCGTCCAAGATTTATACGTTCGAGCTTACGTAAATTCCTCGGCGGGTTATTCAAAAAATAGTGAGTGCGCGTGTCAGGTTCGTACGGGAGGGCGCAAAAGAAAGAGAAAGAGATGGAGAGGGAGAGGGGTAGGTGGGGGGTGGGGGAAGGGAGATTGCACTTCCTAGTACAGGGAACAATACCAGAGCGATTAGCTCGGTACTCGGCCGCTATCCGGTTAACATCGGTTTGCCACGCGTCCGTTGGTGGTGTGTATATAGCGACAAAGACCCCGAGAGAGGCTGCCGCGGTCTGATTTATCGAGACCAGACGATATTGCCATCATCCAGGCTACTTTGTAGCCTATATCGCATTCGTCTCTTTGCACGAGTCAAATCGTAACTCTTATGCCGACCGCTTTCAGATACAAGCTTTTCATTGCCCAAAAATTCTTGAGCACCTCTTTTAATACGATTCTGGTTTATTTATGTACGAAAGAAACCCCACTTCTTCTTCTCCTTCTGCTTCTTTCCCTTTTTTTATATTATAATTGGTACGGAATTTACATTTAAAATGGTTGCATCCGATGCGCACTTTACGACTCGTATACAGCGACATTTTATAAGAAATTTCTTCTTTTTGCTTTTTCCTACCTTATCGCACGTATTCGGGCTGTGCACCAAGACTGGTCAAGGTTGACTCGACACAATAGAATATCGTTTAAGGATCTTTTGTAAAGATTAGTTATGTTTATGTAAAATGCTTTTACGCGTGAAAAGGTCGTATAGGTGAATTATATCCATTGCCCGTGGAAAAATGGTATTGAAGATGCTAAATTGCGTATCCGATTTTTCTTTTAATAAACGTTTCGTGCGGAATTACGAACAAGTTTATTTAAGGCCACGCAATTTTAAATATTTAAAGACTCGATAATGGAAATACTCTGATAATCTTAAACTTTATACACAATTTCCAGTGCGCGCACTGCAAAAAGAAGTTCAGTTTATAATTTACATTACACTTAGTTAAGAAATACTTGAAAAAAAAGACACTATTCAAGAGTACACCCAAGAAAGTAATTTTTGCAAAACGACGAACGGTAACGTCGTAAAATTTCGAACATTGTTCCCGCGGCCGCCAACGTCATTACCGACAATTTCTTCGAGGAATGATAATTTATTAAAAAACGCGCATAATTTTCGCATTTCGAACGAAATGTATTCAAAATGGAGAGAATATAACCGTAACGCGTGTATACACCCGATATCACAAGTGAGAGACCCGTAAAAACGTTGGTATACCCTCGGCGGGAATAATGTAAACCATCATAAGTAATTAAAAAAAAATGAAAGAAGGTCCCATTTAATCATAATCAAAGGAAAGGCAGCCTTGTAATTAGAAGCGATTAATTTTTCACCGCGCATATATATGTAGGATATTTAGAAAAAAAGAAGTAAAAAAAACGAATAGTCGGAGGAAAGATAGTAATATCGGCCACCGATGCGTTTTACAGCTTGGAAAAGGTACATATGCGCGCTCGCACGCAACGCGCACGGCTTAATTTAGAGCCCCGTAACGCTTCTGCCCCATGCGAGAAGAACCCGACTATAGGGACTTCCTAGTCGCGTCTCTGTCTTTACCGAGCGTATATATGCAACACCGAGAGAGAAAGAAAATGAATTACCATAAATTATTTAGTGTCGCTGAACCCGACAAGCCGCGCCTAACCGCGTCCCTAACACCGTGTTTCTCTCTCTCTCTCTCTCTCTCCCACTGTCTCTCTCCCCCCTCTTTTGTAAGATCCTTTTTTCACAAAGATCGCGTAGAGAGCGAATCGTTAACGTCATCGGGATACTTCCTGCCGTACGAATTTTCGGGCGACTATCTGCGAATTTCGCACGAGTAGAACGTGTACACAGACACCAGACGCAAACACACGTGCACACATGTAAAAGGTAAATCATTCGAGTTTCGGAGTCATCGTTGACGAGTATTTTACTGCACTTCGGAAGGAATCGTTAACGTCACCTCTCAATACTTGACGACCGGGTTCGACTTGTTTGCACGCAGTTCTTAACCCTCGAGCAGGTGCGTATATATACAACACGATCGTATGCTAACGAATTTCCATATTAGAATGAGACGTACACGCGTGTATATATATACGTACACCACGCACACCATATGTATAAACATGCGCAATTGATCAAGGACAGCGGGAACTTGCGGTTTTACTCGGAATAGCAATATGCACGTGTGCAACTAAAATTTAGATCTAAACATATTTATAATTAACGCTGCATCTGCGCGTCTTTCACATTTACTGCAGAGGAAAAATTCTTTGGAAATATTTGTGGCATGAGTACCAAGGTGCGAAAAATTTTTAATTTATTATACTAATAAAATAATGAGCCTGACCAAAAAAATCCCGACAAAGAATTCGAATGACCCGCACCCAATAATTCAAAATATTTTTAAAGCGTCTACAACACCTAAGAAAAAAAGCATACACTGAAAAATGA
Source organism: Theocolax elegans (assembly GCA_026168455.1). Lineage (NCBI taxonomy): Eukaryota > Metazoa > Arthropoda > Insecta > Hymenoptera > Cerocephalidae > Theocolax > Theocolax elegans. The sequence goes on along the minus strand of CM047426.1, from coordinate 16,467,763 downwards.
AATAACGTCTACATATATATGTACATTAGTTAAATCCGAGCATAAAAATTCCAAGACGATCAATCGTAGAGCATTAATATTCGTAACCCCGCGGTGAATCCATCATAGAAAAATTTTAATTCTCCGAAAACGAAAGGGGAAAAAAAGGAAGGCATAACCTCTCGCGGCGTAATATATTTTTTGAAGCCGAACGAGAAGGGGTTATAGGAGAAACAGGTCCTGACTCTTTCTCTCTCCCTCTCTCTCTCTCTCTCTCTGTCTTTCTCCCCCTCATACCTTAATCTCGGTTGTTTACCACGGTGTTTAGAAGCAGGTAACAGCCAGATTACACGAGAGCGTCGAGAAGAGCAGAGAGAAGGGTCGAAGCGCGCCGAAACATCCTTACCGGTGGGAAGGGAGGGAGGGGAAACTTGTTGCGCCTCGCGCGAGCGCGCGGTCAAGAACAAGAAGAGAGAAAGTAACGGACGAACTGTAGTGGAATGCAAGGTATATACACCCAGAGACCAGAGAAAGTATATTACACACGCGAATGATACGCGAATGTACGTAAGGGAAAGAAAATGCGGTCGAAAAAAGCATCCCTTCGCGGCCGGCTGGCGCGCCGGTTAACGAGATCGACATTTTATTCCTCTATTGCATCGAGTATACGAGTCCCGGATTAAGCCTTTTATTGACGCTTTTATTAGCTTGTAAAGATATGACTTTATAAAAAACCGCGTCCCCCGTATCTTTACGATCGTAAATTTTGCACGAGAGGGGAAGTTTGCGTTTAAATCATATATAAATCGTTATGTACCCTAACGCAAAAAGTGTGTTCAACGATCGATTGGAAGAAATTCGCGAGTCGAATAAAATTGTTGTATTTCTCTCGTGCATATATATATGATACTAATTAAGCTGATCGAAAATGTGGATGGTTCCTTTTTTTATTCAACTGGATATTTTCTCTTTACAATATTTTCTTACGTCTAGGTATGTTACGTCTGACTCTTAACACACTTTTAATTTTATTGTTCTTTAATAAACGATCGACGCAATGTTTAATGTTATATTAAATAAAATAAAACGTAACACTTTCGATCTAAGCAATAAAAAACCTTTTCGAAAAAGAAGCTACAACTTTCACTGCTTAAGTGTTAATAATTAAACGTGTATTCAATACGACGAAACTATATTTTATAATAAAATGTAGTAATTCATCAACCGGATATCGTTACTAAAACTTATCGTTGATGAAATCTTTTTATTTTCTAATCATGTCATTCCATTGCTGTTAAGTAAATTCGTAATGATTTGTCAAAGGAGAAAATTGAAAACTATTCAAAAGCTCATAGTTACACCAAGCTGTTAATACACATTTTTTTTGACTATTTTTCAACTTTTCCTTCAACAAGTTTCTACAGATGTGTCGAACGAATAAAATCAGCATTAATAGAATTTTAATTACGTAAAATTATATTAATTTTGCTATTTTCCCAAGTTTTAGATAACCTTCTGAATGATTACTACATTAGCTAAAGAGTCACGTTCGATCCACTTTAACAAAAAAAGTCCCACCTAAAATTCAGAGAAAACTTAAAAAAAAACAATTGTTTCGAAATCATCCTTGACAACCGAGATCGATGAAGATTCAAATATATCGAAGGACTCCGCCAAAAAAAGGCAGCAAAAAAAAAAGAAGTAAGTGGGTTTCGCGGCTTTAATCGGGCCATCGAAAGTAAATTCGTCGAGAGTGGGATATACGGTAGTAGTGGCTACCGGGGCGTCACTGACCCGAGCCTAGAAACGAAAGTACACGCGCGCGCGCACTTTCGAAACGATCCGACGAGCGCCACGAGGAGTCAAAGGGCTCTGTGTCAAGTGCCGGCCGGCTGACTATACGGGACTGACCGACTTTTGCGCGCGCGCGCTCTCGGATCATTATATGCGATCGTGTGCACCGCGCGTATCACCGCATTCGGTGGCTTTTATTCGTGTCCTCGTAGGTAGAACGTATGCTTTCATTGTCGTTTCACAGGATTTTGTGAAATCACGGGGATCTATGATGGAGTTTACCGTTACTTTCTTTTTAATTATTTATTTTACTTTATTTTATTTTTTTATATTCAAAGCTTTCAAACTAAATGGATTTAATTGCTATACCTTATACAGCGTACACATACTCGTATTATTACGCGCTACAATTTACATTCGAATGTTATAAAATTTTACAATTCTAAAGCATAGGTATACGAGTATAATTAAGATTATTTTTTGTATTTCAACAAATTGTTTATAATTATTTAATTTTAATGGGCTTCAGTATAAAATAATGTGTTTCACTTTCGATTTTACGTAGGTCAAATTTAACGAACAATGAGTAAACTGCTAACGTCAATGCAAAATCAAATATTGTTTGGAATAATAAGCTTGCCAGTGGCTATACTGTATATTCTTTGATTGTAATATATATTGTTGGGTCACTAAAGAGTAGACGATTTTATGTGATGGAGTTTTATTCGATGAGAATACAAGTACATTGAGCATGTTTTTCACCAAAAATATTATAGGTAAGAATTAGGATGATACATTTCATTAAAAAATTATACCTACATATAAAGTTTAAAGAAATTTGTAACCAGCTGCAGTGCAAAAAATGTCTTACCTTATAAAAAGACTCGAAAAGACGAGTTGTAATTTATTCGTAAAAGTGATTTAATATAAGGTACAAACCAAAAATAAATGTTTTACAGAAAAAGAAAAAATCTGTGGATATACAGGTATGTAAATCGTTCGACAAACGTATACGTAAGTTTTTAACCAAAAATCCCACAAGCTTCCCAAAACTATTAAATTAATCAAGTACCGAGAATAAATCAATTTGACAAGTAATTTGAATATACTTATTAAGTCCTGCACATATCACTAATTTTTAACACTCACAATCCAATATTTAACTTGCGCTCGGTCCCATACAAGGAGGAAATTTGAGAAGCAAACGTTAAAATGCACGTATCTCATTTAACAATCTCGAAAGAAGTAATGTATGTACATGTACATATCGACAAGGTCCAAAAATTGATTGAATAAGAGAGGAAGAGAAGATGGAAGGAAGGTAGAGTGTAAGTGTCAAACTCGTCGAAATAATAAAATAAGGATAACGAAATCGAAAGGTATGCGCGCGCGCGCGGCGTCGCACTAAAAGTGCCGGGTTTTTTTCAACGCGGTCTCGGGGCGCACCAATTGCGGGAGCCTCTTGGCGAAGAAGAAGGCAAATAAAAGTGTACGCGTGTGTGTGTGTGTGTGTGTGTGTGTGCTGTGCAGAGAGCCGAACGAAAGAAAAAAGAAGCAAGGACAGAGGAGACGGACGAAAGGTCGACAATATCCCGTGGAGTCAGTGACCCAAGTTACTCGTTCCCTTTGGTACACAGAGAGAGAGAGAGAGAGAGAGAGAGAGAGAGAGAGAGAGAGAGGGAAGGAGAGACTGCACAACGTCTCGGGGAACGCGAGAATTTCTCTCCCCTTTGTCTCCCTGTTTCGCGTTAATTCAAAAGGCAGAAAGCACGGTAGCCGCTAACGATTGCCCTCCCTCCGTTCCGATCGATCAAGTCAAAAAGAACGCGTGAGCGCGCGCCCGCCACCCTGTACTCCCTCCTCACTCTCTCTCTCTCTCTCTCTCTCTCGCTCTCCTCGTTCCGGCGAACTGAGTTTTGCATGCCTCTGCGGGAGTATAATTTCACCTCGGAATTCGCTCCTGAGATACTCTCCTTCTCTAGTTTACATATCTAACGTGCCTTATACTCGGAAAGGGGATTTTCTACAATCTCCATTCATCTCGAATTCTACTTTTTTTTTCTTTTCTTTTCTTTTCCCTTTAACTTGTACAAAAAGAAGTCTATGTTACGGTTTGGCCATCCTTCGACTCTGGGAAAAGTGTCAATCGGGTTTACATTTTATTTTCGACACTTGGAATGATTGAGAATGTGTAAACCTTCTTCGGGATCGGGATCGGTAGATTTTTAGTTGACTTCAACAGCCGGACAGTTTGAACGATCGACACGGGATTGCGGATGTCAGATTGCCAGTAACAAATAAAATAACACAAAACTTGCTTTAAAAATTAGGAAAAGTTATGCGAGCATCAGATAATTAAGTAATGTTTAATTAAGTAAAATACAAATAATCCAAAATTGTTATTGCCGGAAAATAAATTAATTAACGCATTGGAATTCAACGAGACACGCGCGTATCCATATATCCTGATGGATTAACAATGTGTTAATTACATTATTATCCGATAACTACGGCTGACGAGGTGGGCAAACGAAGCCAACGAAACGTTGTAATTTCATTCTGAAAGTCATCACCTTTTCCAGGTCAACGCAATGATAATTCTCACAATCGAGCAGAAACATTGCAAATTATACGATTTTCTTGACTGAATGTAATCACCACATAAATTTAAAAACTTTAAAATTTAACCTTCCAAAGAGACTTTAATACATTTACCAGAAATTAGCATAACCAGAATCTATCTAAATTTAATCAAAATTTTACCCACGGTTACAACAGCTTAATACGCTACATGTTGTGACTACTAAATATCCAAGCAATTACCAGACTAATCAAAGTTGCATTACAAAAAAAGGAAAGGAAAGTTTAACTAACATAACCAAAGCTACTCTCGCCGAGTCGCGGGAAACTTTTCCGTACAAAGCAACAGGTTCCGTTGCCGGTCGAGCCGGCTCATTAGAAAATTAGCGTAAACCCGAAACCTGACTCGAGGGAAATCTCGCGTCGCGTCGCGAGCGAATCGAGGACATCGCGAAGGCGAGGCTGAATCACACACGCGTAAATCGCTTGCCTATGTACATACATACTCTGTCTGTCATTGTATATCTCGATTTTTCGGCCTACTCTTTCCGATAGGGTTAAGGTATCACTTTGCTACAAGAAACTTTATCGATATTTCGTGGTTGCGAGTATCCACACACACACACACACACACACACACATGTACTTATCCTATTTAACTTGAAAATATTTTTTTCATACATAGTGAATGCCCGTATATTTGCATTGTAACTAAATATATAAATTAAAGTTAAACGATCGATCAAACGATCCGGATAATTAAATTAACTTTGGGAATACGTTAGCTTAATTAAATTTAAATTCAGTTACTTGAACAGTTATCGATTAAAATAAACCAAATATATTAATAAATTTTCAATTATAAAATATAAAATACTATATTAATCTTATAATCTCGAAAGTTCATGCGTTAACAACGCGCATATTTATTACAGGCTCGGCGTAACCACATATTATTCAATTATAAAGTAACAAATATCAAGCGTTACATTTCCATAAGAGTCTACAGTAAAGATGGAGTCCATTCCAAGATTTGTAGAAGGTGTGTCCTTACTCGATCGATACTCCCGCCCCATCAAAGTCCCGTACAGCGCAGACGCATTACCGAATTTAGCGTCCTATCAATTATCTCGAAGGGTCGAATGGGAGGAGACGCGTGGCCGCGCACCGACCCATCGGTTATTAATCGATCGATCCATCCGAGGTGCGAAGGTCAGCTTCAGAATCGCGGAAGCGAATGTACAAAAATAAAAATGCATGCATTTATCCTTTACCCCTGGCGTAAAATGATCAGTTAACCATGTTATTTATTGGATATTTATTTTTTGATTATTTTAAATGATTATTAACGCGATTATATTTTTTTTATGTTTATCATATAATATTTATCAGAAAAGGTTAATGCTTTTTTTTATACTCGTCCGTCTGTGTGTCAATGGACTCGCAAATCCCACCGAGTTACAGTCCGATCTTTATTATTCATCTTCCCATTCATATATAAGCGTGTATATGTTGCGACTGCCCGTATTTCACTTCTCTTGGCGTTGCGTTTCTTTAATTGCCGAGTGTTTTAATTACTTAACTCCTCCCACCTCCTTTGTCGTCCTTCCCAAGATTATCACCGAGCTACGGTTAAAGAAAAAAATTACCTCGAGCTAGAACTCATTTTTTTTCTATACAAAAAAAACAGACTGTGGGAAACGCGATTAAACGTTCGACAAATGCGCGAAGGATAAGCGGAAAATAGAAGCGCCGAGGAAAAATATAACACGTGTATATATATATATATATATTCTTGGGAAGTAGTTGAAAATTGTTATATTCCCTTGTTTTCGAGTGTGCGTGAAAATGTTAATTTAGGACACGTTTCAAAAGAAAACAAAAAGCAGGTACATTTATTAAAAAATATATGCTAAATAATGTATCATACTAGAGCTTTGTAGAATGATATACTTTTATATTTATATTTTTAGTAAATTTTGTTCTTACAGTTACAAAAATTGAAGTTCAAAATATAAACTACTTTAAATTATTTAAATAGTTTTTGTTGTTTTACGAACATAAATATCAGGAAGTTATCTGCAAAAGTAACAGTAAAAATTGAACTTGTTGATATCTCTCATCGTGCCCCACTTGTCAAAGATAAAAAAATATCTTTGAATTTGAGTCGCACGAAAGTAATTAGTTGAAACAAAATAAAAGAAAAATATTGAAATTTCATGTACTTCAAGAATAATAATAAGTGCGATAATGGAAAATAAAATGATACACTTCTTATTGATTGCAGATCAAATTGACGAAAAAGAACTTTAAAAATGTCTTAAAAACAGTCTTCCCACATCTGTGGAAATAAGAGCCAAACTTATATTGAATAAAGCTAATACCCTAAGGCATTCTCAGAACGATTAATACACACTATATATACAGATTAAACTCCTACAAATCCAAGTGACAAATGAATTTCCGTGTTTGAGATGTCTGACTTCCGGGAACTCGGATGGGGACTTATGCATCTCATCTGTCGCTTTGCGTTCTGGGCTACGCACAGTTGAACGCGTCTATGTATACACAGAGACACACAGAGACACACAGACAAACACACATGAGACACGCATATGCATACACAGGTATACATGCGAACGCCACCCGTAATTAAAAGCGAGCACGAGCACAAATCACGTAGCCGATGAGCGCAATCTTCTCTTGTATACAGTATATATACATGCGTGTGTGTGTGTGTGTGTGTGTGTGCGTTAGTGGTATACAACCGAGGCGCGACGATTTATCGTCCCTCGCGAGCTCCAAGCGAGAAAAACCTGCGGCGTAGAATAATGCCTGTCAATTGAAATTTCGCGCAAAAATTCATTGCCGATTGATTATTTATTTTATTGCTCCTCCGTTCGGCATTACTCTATCTATATATCTGTTTGATTTATATTGTGCATTATTGGAGAACCCGATGCGCGGCAGTGTAGCCAACGCACACATTCGCCTATCGGTTATTTCTCTAAGCCCTCACGGTCGAGTCATCCTCCATAGTAAATATAGAGCATTCGAGATATATAATAGCTTTTGTTATTACCATCGTATACCACCTTTTTTTCTTTTTTTCCCTTTCTCTCTCTCTCTCTCTCTCTCTCTCTCTTACTCTTTCTTTCTGTCTTTCTTTCTTTTATCGCAACAATGAAAAATTCGTAATAGAGGAAGGTAAATGGAGTTTTCAAAACAAGTTATAACCTATTAATTTCTTTCGTTTACATAGTTGTGATTGCAGTTTGTATTTGTAAGGATTTATTTGTCACTCGTACGAATTGCTTTTCGTTTAACGAATTAATTAATTCCGAGAGGGAAACAGAGGGTGCTGTATACAGCACAGCTACTCGATGTATAAAATGCTGAATTATGTTCAACTTATTACGCATAAATACGTAATCATAATTAAACACGTGTAATCGTAAAAAAGCTCATTAAGAAACAATTACTATAATATTATCTGATGGGATTTAATATACAAATAAAGACTTTCTCATAAATTTCGTTATAATTTGAATTATCAGACATTGCAAGCCGTGGATAGTCAATTATAAATATAAAATGTATATAAAATTTGTAAAAATCATAAAATTTATTATCAGCTATACAATACTGCGAACTTATGTTATTGAATCTTACGAAGTGCCCATTTAAGCAAATACGATTCTAGCGAAATAAAAACAAAATTTTTACAAAAGGGCATGAACGATAAGAAAGAAAATAATGATAATTCTCAATACCATATCAAGGTGAAGAAAAAAAATGACGTTATCTCGATAAGACGCGTCCTCGTAGGCAGCCTTGCGCCTTTAACCTCAAGACAGGAAGGCAACGTACGGTAACCGCCTTGAGCAATGAAGACGAGGCGCCGAGCGTGAAGAGCGCGATTAGAGGGGTACCTCGAAACAACTTGAAATCCACGACCGGATGTACGATAAAAATCCACCCGTCGATATAATACAGCGTTCATTAAAAATAATCCGCGACAATTCGTCGTTTCCTACGATCGTAGAAAACGTTTATCTTTATATATTTTCATGGAAGATATAATAAATAAAATTTACAGTCAGGATGATAAGCCGAAAATTTTTACTGGTAAATTAATTTTTACGTAACGAAGTAAATTGCCGTAAGTTAAAAATTGGTGTGTATATACTTGTTCGTCTTTTTCCTTTTTTTAATTTGGTCAATTTGGGAGTAGACAATGCACAGGCCCTTCTCGCCTCGAAACATTCCGAGAAGCAATTTTTTCTTTATCAGTCTTATTGCGCCCTTTCCGAGAAGGACCTCGCAGGTGCCGCGCCTATTCGAGCTCGAATAAAGAACCAGTCATCTTCGTCTCGGATAAAAATGACTGGGAAAAAATTAGCGCTTCTTCGTTCTGCGCGCAAAATATTAGGTTGATGCGAATGTAAGTGCAAAAAATTTAAGTCAAATTTGGCTACGTACGATATTAGATCCTATTTTCGTTTAAATCTGTCATTAAAACTAATCAATGGCATTAAGGTTTATTGGTTTAAATACAATAGATTTTGTTTTAAACGTTCTTATACCTCAAGTCTATACTGACCGAATAATAAAAAAATTTTAGCTAATAGATTTTCCTTGTTACAAAATCAATCTCCACATTCCAGCTGTATAGCGTTATAAAAAGTTTAAACGTATAAACACAGAAATGAAGACAGACGCACATTTAGATCCCCATCTAATAATTTAAGGTATAGGAGACCTTCGGATCGAGACTTTTTTTTTCAAGCGGTTCCGTCGAGTCGATCGAAGGTCGCGTTCTCCGTTAACGTTTTCCCATATACAAACCGTTCATTTTTATCTCCCTTCGTCTTTATTTTTCGCCCGAGGCTTTTAGGTAGTCAATTCCGGGCTTAAGAGCCTTTTAAAACGGAGAGCCGTACGGCCATCACGAAAAAATGCGGTCCACGAACTGCGCGGGAGGCTATCGGAATTTATAAAGACGTCTTTAATAAGTGCACGCGTACTTCCTGCTGCGGCGCCTCATCGTAAATCCAACCGGACAAAAAAAAGCATTCCTTTCTTGACAAAAGAATCGAGTTGCAATTATTATTACTCCGTTGGAAAAAAAAAAGGAGAAGAGAAGAAAGACGTTAATAGGTCCTCAATTACATTGGCGTTCAAGAGGCAATTTATATATGCAACCAAGTACGATTCAGAGACCTGGAATTCCCAATTCAACGTGCAAACCTCAGGGTCACCGATCAGACCCTTATAAGGAAGGATTTCAACGCGACGTTTGACTTTTAAAAACGTCCTTTTTTTCTTTAATATCGTTCTGAAAGAGTAAGTGCGATATTCCACCTGGGAGATTTTTTTCTTGTATCGGGCATTACGTGTCGCTCTCAGTTTCTTAGTACGAGATTATATTAAATACGGATTTTTTTTTTCAATTTACCGATTCGTGACAAGTTGGTTATGGTCATGCTTATTTGTCGACTCTTTGTTCGAGTACCGTATTTGCCTTGTGCGATGATTGCAATACAAAAATCGGCTAACAGTCGGATTTCATACTGTTAAACTTGAAATATTTTATTATTTTCGAATTAACTTTAATTGACTTGAAGAAAAATACGTTTATATATACTATTACTTCACTCGAAGTATATTTATATTTACATTAATTTAGTCAAAAAAAAATTTAATTTTTTAAATAAGTACTATTTATTTAAGCAACATTTTTTTCGCTCATCTATACGTCAGTTTACAGTTTCTCATCACATTTCGCATAAATAAACCGAAATTCGGTACCGCTCGCAACATATCAAAATAACGAAGGTCCAGTGCACGAAATTCGTCCCACGAAATTCAATTAACGTGTGCGTAAATAACGTGCTCTGGACTTTTCGCCTCGGTCAAATTAAAATGTTTGATGATACCTTCATTCTTTCAACGTCTGTTGCCTTCGGGCTTCCGCGTTAATAATTTTCGGGTGCTTTATTTCACTCGTATAACGAACCCTTTTGTTGCGCTTAAGTTTAAGTACTCTTCATCCAAGACAACAAAAAAAGACACTAATTACCACATTAAATTATAAATACTATGATATTTGTTTTGTAAGAATAAAACAAATATTAAACCGACGAGTGGAAAATTTTGACGTGGGAAAAAAAGAATCGGAGAACCGGAAAACAGAAGATCGATGAAATCGTGATATCTTGAATTACCTAATGACAAGCGATCGTTAGACGTGTCATACGAGAAGGAAAACGTCAGGTTTAAGAGAGAAAAAAACGAATTTTTCGATTTCTATCTTGACGATATTTGTGAGTTTTATCGGATGTTTCGATGTAAATGATTATGTACGCAAGCATATGTGTGTATAAATTTCAGTTAAATTATTATTCAACATTTTCCGCATTATCATTTTTTTTACCTCCGTCAACACGAAAAACAGTAAAATTATTCAACGCGTAACTCTGGTTTACATTATGTATTACGCGGTATGAAATATTCGTGTGTATAAACTGGTTTGTACAAAGACTCGACATTTGCTCGATTTGTTTTTAATTAATTTTTACGCGGATTTCCTCTCTTGAGATTAAGTATCTTGGGTGGATTGAAAAAAATTCAAAGTAAATAAATATCGAGTTTAGAGTTGACTGTGAAAATCGATTAACTTTGGTGGCTCGTTAAAACGGAGGTATATATAAATACAAGAAAAAAAACTGAATGTAGAAAGAAAGGTATAGGATATGCATATATGTATACCATTCAATTACAAATTGTACGTGAAACTAAAAAGATTTTAAAGGCGTGTGGAGGTAATTATAGAGATGCTAATTAGCCATTTTAAATTCAGTCTTGCGCAAGGGTGGAGAGAGGAAAAAAAAGGGAGCGAAATGCGCTACCTGTTTGCACCCGTCGACAGATCGCTATCGGCGCGAAATAAACCCGAGAATGCGTCGTTACATCAGCGCGAGAAAATAATGGAGAGAAGGAAATTTCGCGGTGGTCGTCGTCGTCGCTGTACCTTTTTTCGAGTATGGCGAGGTTAATGGCGCCTTAAATTATCCCCAAACCGAGAAGAACACAGCGCGCAAAAAAACGCGGATAAGAGGCTTAAAGAAATGTTGTTAGGAAACGAAGAATTTTAGGAATATAACGAAGGAAGCGCATCTTCTCCGCCCACTCGATTTTTTTTGTAACTGCACCACTGTTGTTTCATTATCCGAGACCAGCATCTTTTTTGGAACAAACAACTGTTTTTTCTCAATTGATAAATTTTACGCTCAAAGTTTAAAAAATATTTATTTTGGTGTTTTTTTTTCTTATTTTAATTAAAAAATTACTATTTATCAATCGACAAAGAATGACTCAAATTTCGCAACTCTAATTAGTGATCGAATTGATCGGAATAGAATTAACAAACAAAAAAATCAACGTAACGACTGAACGTTAAAATCTATACCGATTCCAGCATGTTTACCACAAGATCGACAAAGCTATTACGATGAATGAAGCAAAACAAACACGAGGAATTTCCCATGCGCGAGAAATTCGGCACGCACCGTATCGTCGTCATAAAAAATCCAATTTCAACGTCATCTTGTATAAAAGACCCGGAGCACATATATACACGCACACGTAGGCACAAAAGTATACATACGCACATATACACTTGAAAAGATTTTGATTGTCCCCGCCCCCGTCATTTTGCGCACGTAATATACCATAAAGCATGCGGCAGTTGAAAGCGCGCGTAACGGGTCTCTCGCATCTCCTGGTCCGGCGCCTTTGACCGAGAGATGAAGAGAGAGAGAGAGAGAGCTCGCTGTACTCGAATTAGCCAACGCGCACAGGTTGCCCGGAGACGGCTTTACGATAGGCGCAAAAGTTACGCGAGAACGGGACACTCGACACGGCCATTGGAATGCAGTCGGTAAAAATTACTTGAATTTTCTGATGAGTCTAACCGAATTTCGTGGTTAAGGTCTTGGACTCGTAAAGTATCATGGTTTTACGTATATACACATTTTGTTACTCTTTTCGGACTTGGCCCGTAAAAGAAATAATGTACATCTTGGGTATGAAGTTTTAAGAATCCGGTGAGTTATCTTAGCGGTATTTTTTAAATATTTTATTTGCCAAATTTTTGTGAAATATCTTTTTCTTATTAGTGGTGTACATATAAATTGAATAAATAATAAGTTAATAACTGTATACGTATCTAATTAAAAGCTCATTTCCATGAAAGTTAAAATGTAATTGAATTTTGACTATACCTTTATAAAATATATATACAACAAAATGAAAAAAAAATGAAAACTATCATTTATTACGAGTTTGTACGTACGAAGAAAAGTATAAAAAAGTATGGAAAATTAAAAGGTACAATATATAATAACTACAATTATAAATAATAAGAGAAAATTAAATTATAAATTTTGCAACGATTCTCTCTTTAAAATTAGCTACACAACTTAGGCTGGAAGTACCATGAATATCCGTAACCTTAATTCCTCTGCATCACAAAAGAGCTCGGAGTAACAAAAAGTCAAATGATTATACAGACGAAAGAGTACGACTGAATCTTAGGGCTAATAAAATCATCCTCGCGCACTTGGAATAATTACGAGAACCGTGAAATCTTCTTTGCCGGGATGTGCGCATACATTAATATATATTGCAACTTGTGATTTCGCAGTAAAACCACGTCGGTTTTTCCGTAACTCGTAAACCAACGATTTTGACCGAGGATCTGGGCGTGAGTGCAATTGGAGCATGGAATTCAACGCGTTACCTAATCTCTCACTCGGCAACGAAAGACTCGTGGTAATTGAAATAATTGTGTGCTTCGGAACCGGAAGTTTGTATAAACCCGATCTCCTCTGCACGAGGAAAAAAAAAACAAACTGTGCGTGCACGTTACAACGAAAATAGTCAAATTAAGAGCGTGGTGGATCATCTTTTTTATGCCTGTTTCGTCTTGATGCTGATACAATTGAGCGTTACATTAATTTGTATGCAAGAGAACAGCGTAGGAAAATTTCGCTTCGCGCAAAATGCGCTTAATAAATCGAGTTGTATCGAATTAAATTTTGCCAAAATATCCGCGTCTCGATACTTTTTTCTGTTTTATATTTATCGGTTGGAGGAAACATTTACATAATTAAAACTAGGAAAGAAAAAAGAAAGAACGATATTTTAATCTTATAGGTTTCTTAACTTTTTTTATATCCTTCACCTATTTTGAGAAGTTGGTTTCCTTCGATCGATAAGGTAAGTGTGTATTATAAAATTTTATTTGAAACTGCAAATAAAGGAAATAACATTTCTAGTGGGTATGAGGTTTGAACAAAATGTTACTGGTATTTGAATACATAATCCTTTTAGTCACGTATCGTTTAGAAACGTAGAAAGGATGATCGTTTATATTATAATCGCTACACGGCAGAGGCAATAAATGTAAATGTATCGATGCACGATAGGCAGACCGTAATTATTTAATTTAACGTTACAATAATAATAAACCACTCGAAATATTTAAAATTCTCGGTAATAACGGTAGATTACGAATGAAGTAATGTATATAATTGAAAACAGCGTAGTTCTACGGTTGTAAAAACTGGAGAGTAGTGGGATTGGTATAACAACTATAATGCGTAAATGGGTGAAAAAAAGCTCACCTCTTTCATGCCGTCGAGTCTACCCAAGCTCTTGGTACCCCTAAGGGGAGGAAAGGCCGAATCTTGCCAAGAAGCGCATAACCTCGGCTCTCCGACCGATGTAAGATTGAGACCCCGCGCCCGGCTCTTACTCTTGTGCTTGTCCAACAGGTGTTTCGCCCGCGACTTCCTGAGCGGTGTACCGGTGGTAGCCTCGTCCTCGGGCTCGCTTTGTACTTCCCATCTCGTGGGTGATTTAAACCGACGTCGGGGACTCGTCGGCGACGTAACCGGCGACGTTAGCCGCTGCACGAGGCTCCCGAACATGGTCATCTCTTTCTATCACGGCCTCCCCATATACGAGAGAGTTACTGTTCTCGCGGTCACTGCAGCTCAGCCACTCAATAATCACTATACTATATATATATACTTATATGCTATGCATATACAAATACAATAAATATATACAATCACAAGAGCACGTGCACTTTGGGGAGTTTTGACGATTTGACGCGTCTCTACGATTACTCGTACGTGTACTTTTGCATATATATAAATATATGTGTGTGTGTTTGCGCGCGCGCGCGTGTGTCGTAGGTGCGTACGTATGTGTCGCCGTATATATTGGATAAAAACACCACCTCGGGATCGGACGTGCGGCTCGCGCCAACTGCGAACTCGAACTGGCAGAGCCGCGGTGAGACCGAGGCCGCACGACCGGCGACGGACTCGCACGAGAGACTCGAGCGAGCGAGAGAGAAAGCGAGACGAGGGTTGCCATAGTAACCGCGGGGACCGAGGGCCGCCGCGCCTCTCCCACTACAACCGATCGCGCTGCCGTTTCGACGGATATCGTATGCCCGCGCGCGCGCGCGCGAGAGTGTGCATAAGGCTAATCGGTAGGTTAACAAGGGACTACTCCCTATAGTCCCTTCCCTATATACGGGGATCCCCCATTTTTTTTTAACCCCGAGTCAACTTCTACGGCGACAAGTGGAATTTCAATTTCTATTTTCTGGACATTTTCCGACACTCGCGATTTCGAACTTCGATTTCTGGTCAAACTGTACAGAGCGTCGAGATTTCGATTAGGCAACATCCTTCATTTCCACCTATGTTAAACTGTTAATAAGTATTATTTATGCAACGAACGACGACATAATATTTGCATGTTACACGTTCAATAATTACACAAATGCGATGTGTTTTACTTTGTTCAAGGTTTGAGAATTACATAAATATTGTGTAGTTCTTACGATTATACAAACTTTACGCTTAAACGTAATATGGAATACACATGCAGCGTGCAATGATGTATGCATTATTACTCACGACACTGCAGGTGTGTTATTATTTTTAAAAGTTTTTATCCCGAATACACGAGTAATAAATAAATACAATAACATCAGATGATATAGTAAGACAATTTATAAGACAATATATTTAATATCTTAATTAGAACAAATATATATTATATTCAAAATAATATGGTGTAAATATGTCTTTATGCGAATGTAAAATTTTAAACGCAATTTAAGAGTCAGTTGTTAATAAAGTGAAAAAAAAAACGGGTGAGTAACAACAAAGTTAAAAAAAATATCTCGGAACGAGCAAACGAATCTAAATACTATAGAAACCGTCTTAATAGGTTGAAAGTAACATTTCCCTGGAGTGTTCGGTATTCCATTCTTTAATTAAAGCGTAATGCACGTATCCTTGCAACGTTCCCGTATATAAGTAAAGAGGGAATCGTAGTGTTCTCTCTCGCGTTAAAAGGGCCGCGTTTATACGGAACGAGAAGGGAGATTCCGATTCCTCTATAGGAAAAGTCCCGTTCGTCCTTGCGCAAATTCTTTGCAGCGTTCGAACTGTGTGTGTGTGTCTGAGTGCATATACATATAATACTATATACGTGCAGCATTCTCCTTTCCAAGTTTACGAAAAGTATCCGCGATTTCGAGGTTTCGTTTCCGGTTAAGGGTATATCAATCAACGTCGACTCTCGAGGATTCTCGTATTTGACTTTTTCAGTCTCGAAATGACCGCGATTATGCTTTCTTTGACCGGTTTATAGCCTCCCTCCCCTCTTCCGTGGCCAGTCTTTTATCACTATTTGATTTATTGCACTGAGCACCTGCGGAATTCCAAGGAATTAGAAGGGTGCGGGCGACGCGAGGTATATCGTTTTGAATGACGACGCTGACTGGTATTACTATATATATATATACATACTCTGCGTATGGCTCTTCTATATAAAACTGAATATATACGACCAAAGCTGCGTTTCCGTGTCGCGTCGCGCATCTCTCTGTTTCTCATGATCTTTGCGTAATACGAATTTTAATTTACGATAAACTAGAACCTAATGTATAGCGATTTGCTTTTGATAATCTTTTCCGACAAAGTAACTGACATATCATTTTTTTTAGTTATTGTTATTCACAAAATACAAAAACATATTTCCATGTTATCAGCATTTGTGTATTAACTAAAAACAACAACTTTCACAAGTTTGAATAATGACAGTTGCACGAAAAAAAGTAAATCTTTTCACCTTGTGAATATTTTAAATAAAACAAAGAATAAAAATTGAATCGCATTTCGTAACTTATATATATATACTGATTTGCATGCAAACATTGTTATATAAATACATTACGTTCCGAAAAAAAGGAATATTGCGGTAATTGTTTTATTTATAAATAAATTTTCGCGTAAAAAAGAAAACAATGTGTAATTTTTTTTTCTATTTTAATTCTATTTCGTATTTTATAACAATAACAGTGTAACATTTTTCGCAATTTTTATCCAATAATTATAGAAAATAAAAAAATAGTAATAAATTTCTGTGTTCCATGTAATATTCAACTTGGATATTGGGGTCTCTCGCTATATAATAAAGGAATGTATCATTCGCTAATAAAAATTACAATAGTGTACAGGAAATTGACTGGAGACTTTCATTACAAAATGATATTATAACATTAGCTTATAAAAGTTTACGTAGAAGATTTTACTACATTTGTTGTAATTTTCCGATAACAACAAGTCTGTGATTTATTTTTTTATTATAATTATTCTAACTTTTCTAGGAATTTTTTATGTGCGTTTTGTCTATAAAATTATATACTCCGATTAACAATTAGAATAATGTATCTTTTTATTAAAATAATTTATTACAAAATAAATACAAAATTTGGAGACAATTTATTTACACGAATGTTGAGAGTAATGCAATGTTTTATAAATATGTTTTTATAACTATACTCATTTATACTAGTAAATTACACTGCACATTATATTTATTAGTGCAATTAGTTATAAAAATTGTATTAATTAGTAAATATCGAAATAGGGGTTGGTGGAAATAAACAAAGTAGAAAAAATAGTAAAGTGCAAAACCCTGTTAGGAACAAGAGTTCCAAGGTCGTAGATTTCGAATGGTTTGTGTCATCCGCGTCCCCTTTTCGTCGAATTATTTCGCAGAGCTCCTCGGCCGCGTAACCGGCGTAACCGGCGTAACTCGTATACTGTCGAGTGTGTACCTAAGAGTCCAAGATCGAATGAAAGAAACGAGAGGCTAGGGATAACAACGGGCGCTCACCGCGGTTAATTACGCGTCCACTTAATAATTACGAAGCGACTACCACCGAGCCGGACGATTAATCACAGTAGTCGGCTGTCGCGCGGTCAGCTCGTAAACTCGCGGTAAGGATAATTGAACTTTTGATGAGTTGCCTCTCTAATGATTTCGTCGGCGTAATAAAAAGAAAAAAATGAACTATACGCGGTTCACGCCTTCCGTAATCCCGTACTCGCTTTTTCTCGCTATCGAGTGACCGAGCTTTATTTTACGCCAATTTACAATTTGTACATATATATACCTGTACATCCTCACACTCCATTTCCTAGACGTATTTTATATTACCGGACGTCGTACATCGTTTGGTCAGATTTTTCGAATAACAAAAAAAGGTAAAAATTGTACGTGTATGCAGACTGCGACGATAACTATCGAAGTTTCCAACCACAGGAATGAATCTAAATCTTCATTCGATTTATCGTAAAATCATCGAGGTGACGTTGCTCCTTCTCTATTTCACAAGTATCTTCTCTTTTTCTCTGTGTCTTTTTTTTAACCAAAAAAAGAAAGGATCCGATTACCGATCGGGCTTTACGATAACGTGCTTTCGAGGGAACGCAGGTGTAAGGCATCACTAAGATTTGTGTTAATTATGTTCTTCTCTTTTGTACGCTTCGAAAATTATATGATATTTTTCGTATTTTTAGGCGCTATTCACGTGTTTATACCTTCAAACATTGTTAGGATTACGTAACATAATTAGAAGTGATCATTTTTGGATAAACACTTCAAAATTACGTTAAAGTGTTTTCTTTAATTCAATAAGGCAGATTCGCCTCAACGTTTCCAAAACCTAAATCAAAAAGTAAGATAAAGACCCTACCTTAAAAGAAATAGAGTCTACTTACCTACAAGGAGAGAAAAACTAGTTCATCGTGGCCTGGCTACACAAACCTACTGTCATTGTAGGATTTCGTAACACAATGGCATGATCATCTTACCAAAAGCGATCTTATCCATCTCTCGAACGCTTTGATGTTAGTACAATTTAAAAGTAAGCCTTTAGATCAGTTTAAAGTTCAATTTGATATATTTTTAATTAACTATAAGGTATAATGTATATTTACATCTAAACTGGTAGTCGATGCGTTAGCCGAAACAGTTTGGAGGAGTGGCTACGGATTCCATACAAAAGTAGCAAGGATTCTGTTCGACGCTTCGTATTTTCTCTGTTTTAAAAAGGAATAAGAAAAATTCAATCACGGTAAACCCATTGACCGAGATCCACCGATAAAGAAACGCTGATCAAAACAATAATGACTATAAAAAAGGAATGTTCTCTTAAAATTTAGACTAGCTGATTCGAAACCCTTTTTTCCCAACAGCAACACCCATAAAAATTTTCCAATTTGAACCAAGAAAAAATAGAAGGAGAAAAATAAAAGAAATAAGAGTAAGAGCGATCGGTAATCCCGATTTGAAGAAGTGGAATCTCACCTTCGCACGTAACGAAGTAAAAGGACGGAATCATCATCATCTCGAGTCGTTTCAGTTAGAATGCATATAGTAGGTTAGGTCGCGAGGAAGTCGTTTCTTCTCTATCTCTTAGTGTGTATATACGTGTATATATGTGCACGTATGTGTAATGTGTATGTGTATTCGTTGAGCGCAAGTCATCGCTCGGCATCTATTCGAGTATTAACGAGGGGCCCGAACGACGACGCCTATATAGAAGGCGAGTCGGTGCCCCATTCATTACGGGGCCGTGGCTCGTCATTATCAACCTTCTCTTATCGCTAGACTGCGAGAAAGAGAAAGAGAGGGTAATCTCACCGTTACCAACACACGTACACGACCAGGCATACACACACACACACACGCACACACATACATAAATCTACATGTGTACGCGAGCCTATGAATTTCTCTGATTGCGAATAAGTCTGGTTTAGCTCGTTACTCACTCGAGTCTTTAATTAATTTCTAATAAACCGCGCGATGAGTTACACGTGAAAAATTAGGGCGTTAGGACCTTTTACCCTATGTGCGAGTAACGTTAGCTCTGATTAGAAATCAAACCTCGCGAGTGTGTGCACCGTGTATGTACACCTCGAGAAATTTTATGTTTTATATATCGGCGATGAATTTAAAATTACTAAATGGCTGTTGCTTGGTTTATGGTATACGTACATATATATATATATACATATACATGCATACTTTAAACGCCTTTTCCTCGGCGTTTTATTTCTTATGGGCTATATTACTCGAGAGACATGGAAACTCTCCTTGGATTTCTTATAGATTGCTTTATCGGATTTTATTTTTATACACACGCGCGTTTCAAATGCGAATTGAAATAGTTTCGTTAACTTACAGTTAACTTACACCCGATGTGTCTGTATATACGAGTGAAATACCGATTTTTAAGGATATCAATTCACTGCTATTGTTGAGTAATCGTTTTATAACACGGAGTAAATAAGTGTGAATTTATTCATATAAAAAAAGTATCCAACGAACGTTAAACACTATTTTCTACAGAATATGTTTGGTTTCAGTAATTATCTTTAAAATAAATCAAATTTCTGATAATTATTGATTTATTGCCCTATAATCCTATTATTTTAGATTTAAAATCGTTATTTTTGTAAAAACTCTATTCCGTAGTACACGGTGCGAAATGTTGTTTATAATTTTATTACTGCGAGTGAACGTTTATTTAAAGCCGTATTGTAAGAAATCGTTAAAAAATTAATTGCGTTTAAATTAAAATACCACTTGTTCCTTTCTCTTGTAGATTAATGGAACTATTGTGACATATTTTAAATACGTAAGATTTAAGTATCCATTTGGCTAACAACGCATATTTGATTAAAGTGTAGTGTGCAAACCATTTAAATAAATGATAGTTTTTCATTAAATGTATTTCAAGTCCTGCAAGACGATTTCAACGACTGTATATATATAGGAAAAGAAACGTAAGTTTAAGTCGGAAGATTCCATTTGAAGGGAAAACCCGAAGAGAAAAAAGAAAATTATCTCGCTCGTTTCTCGAATTCTGGGATGAAAATCATCGATGCGTTAAACGTTCGCCCGGGTTCGAGTTTAAGCAAACGCGGCGTATCGTCCCGAACGACTGTCTCGCCTGGAGCATCGGTCCGTTACCTTACGTCTAAGCGATCTCGCGTGTCGGAAATTAACAGGGCTGGCAGCGACTTACGTGCCGTGTTAACTCGCCAGATGAAAAGAGAAGCTGCTGTTACTCTTACCTATACCTTCTTTTCACTCGCCGCTTTTTCTCCCCTTATATTCCTCCTCTTATGTTTTCTTTTTCTCGTCTTTTTTTCGTATACAGTCTGGAATTTCCACGTATTGCGTATGTGGCGCCGTTGAAAAACTCTTTTCGCTCTCAGCATTTGGTCTTCTTTATGTATCGCTTCTATTTCTCACGATATTAGTTCGTGTTTATCGCAATTCCGAGAGTGAGCGTCAATTGTTCTCCGAAGGTTTCGCAGATATAAAAACGTATATTACCCAGGTGTTGAAAATAAAAGTAAATTGTTTTTTGATTCGGAATTCCTTTTCATATTATTATTCTTCTTATTATTTTAACTCTAAAGTTAAGATTACGTTAATTAAGTCCTGCTTATATTTTGGAATAATTTCATACTGACTATGAGTTTATACATTTAATTACACAATTTTTCCGCATTATTATTTTTTCAATTACAAATTAATATTAGGTGTTGATGAAGCCAAAAATAAAAAATATACCTACACTAGCTGCTTCGTTATTATAGCATGTAATAATCTCTTAAAATAATCAACTGGACAAACTACCTTCCACCTCTCGCACGACTCAAAAATGAACCTACAATCTTGTAAAAAAATGCAGCCCTAAGACGCAGCATCCTAAGCAAAAGCAAAACAAACTTTCCTCCTATTTTTAAGACCTTCAAAAAACGCTCTTCCTCTCTTGCAACGTATAGTGTGTATACATGTATATACCCATGCGGTGCATTTTTTCGCGCGTGAAGTACAATTTTTACGGCAGACCGGTGAAAAAGAAGGCGGAGATTGAACGCGACGTGACAGAATCTCTTGCGGGCGCGTAGCATCTCTCATCTTCGCGAGATAGCGAGGACCCGCGGGGGATTTAAATTTCAAACGCGCGACAGGTGGAAACGAAATAAATTCCGACTATCGCGAAATCGGGCTCTTTTTTTCAACGCCGCCGGGTTTCGCGTTTTTTTCAAAGTGGAATTTTTAACTCGGTTCTATTTTTTCTTTTTTTTTTCGAAAAAAAGCATCGCTCGAGAAATGTATATACGCTAAGCCTAATTTATCGATTCTTGCAATGATATTTTAAATGTATATTTTGTACTTTTTTATATTGTTGTATTATTTATTAATTCTGTATGGGAGGATTTGCATAGATTATAAAACGAATTTTATAATATATGTAACTTAAGGAAAATAAATTTTATACTTTGTGAAATCTGGTGATGATATATCAACAGTTTTGAAGACACGTATTAATACATTTTTAATTTTTTTAATACACATTTTGAGGGAAATTCGAGATATTACGAGATTTTAATTATTTACTTTTTATTTAAAATATTTTTTGAATGTAATAGTATTAGGCGTAACTCTAAAAATGAAATAACAAGCTTTATCTATAGTTATTAATTTTAAATCGAATGAATCACGCTACAACGATAAATTACTTAAATCTGATTATTTTTGCCTGTTTAATATATCATATCATGTATATTATCTCTAATATAAAATAGTTCAATATTCATATTCAAAATGTAGCGCCAAGAAATAATGTAAATCTGTCACAGTTAGTATAAGATCAATGTCTTACGAGTATTTTATTTTAATATAAAATTTCTCTTTGTGTAATAATGTCGAAACTTTGCTATCACTGATCTCAGCAGCTTGTAGTGAAAAGATTTTCTGAATTTTCTTGTAATTCATAACCGTGTATAAAAAAATTATGCCTCTTTATTGCTATTTAATTTATAAATATTCGTAAACAAGTTTTCGTATTTTTAATAACACTTTTATAACTATTTATTTCATATAGCATCCATTAGCGAAACGAAACTTTTCCTTCGCGTAGAGTTAAAATAAAATTTAATCTTCAAAAGTTTCTTTGGAATTGCCGTTTTGAAATGTAAAAATACAAAGAAACCGCTTGAACTGCATTGTTATTCAACAATTTTCTGTTCTTAATCCAACCAACTCAGTTCTCCAAGTCAATTGCCATTCAATTTGTGCATTTTCCGTTCGAGGCTTAAAAGAATAAGGAGACCTTCACTTCCGAAACCCACTGACCAGACGGTTTTTTGTGCTCTCGTGGCCCTCCCATTGGGATAAGAGTGATTTCAACGAAGAGAACCGCATGTTTTTCTAGTCGGTAGTCCCTTCGAAATTCGGCCCCTATAAGTCGTCTAGAGCACCAGTAGAAAGAGACAGAGTGAGAGAGTAGGAGAGAAGAAAAGAGAGAGAAAGAGAGAGAAGGAGAGGGAGGCCCCCTCGAGTGTGAAACGCGCGAAACCAGTTTCAAAAATTGCATTGTGAATGGCTTCGCCGGCAGACAGGATATATCTCGATGTGAAATCGGATCAACACTCGAGAGTCGTTTTTCTTTTTCCTTTTTTTCAAGATTAGCTGGGTATTTTAGTTTAGCGATCGATCAATCGACCAATGGACTCGTCGAAACGTATACCTTCTATACGTCCTTTATTTTTGCACAACGACAACATATATAACGATGGTTTGGTTTTCTTTTCAAACTTGTGAGTTTTCTATTGTCCCGTAGTTGAGAAAAGAGACACGTTAAATGCGGTTGTTGACGTGTTTTAGACTACCAGTATATCTATATATGTATATAGTTTTGATTGACGCGATGAAACGAGTTCTCGTCGGTCTGGTCAAAATCTGTGTTACGCTTTCGCGCGTTTATCAATTAATATAGGCAGACCCCGGCCTGTTTGCGAACGTAAACCCAATAAATTGTGATAGAGTAAAATCTAACATTTCCGGATAACAGTATAGTACAAGCATTACCCAAAACCCATTTCGTACCATAATCAAGAGAAACATTCCGAATCCCAGGAAACTTCATGTAAACTCAATGAGCCTGAAATAAAAAGACGAGATAGAAAGCATCAACGGTCCCCGATATAGCTTGGCTTTCCCCAGCAACCCCAAACGTGCCAACTCTATGCGAAATAAAAGGAATTGAGTTTTACCGCGTTCTTGTATACATATATATATACATACATACATACATAGATAGATAAACGAAAGTACATTTATAGACGAATTTGATCGTCTCTTGTTACCTGCCGAAGAACCACGAAATGGCTTTATATTATTTCCGAGGTGTGCTACATGCCGCCCGAGGGGAGAAAATGAATCTCCAAGCCTATCGTACTTTCATCACCGCGAGTGCGCGCGCCCATTTCCGATATTATCCCCCCGCGTGCGAGTGTGCGCTCCCGGTGCATCTCCGCAAGGTAGGCATGGGAAAGTGCTTGACTTTACCGAACCTATATATATATACATACATACATACATACATGTGTACGCCAAAGTGTGCCACCAACCGTTTTCTCAACTTCGATTCGTATATATACACATACATATACGTATACATGTCAGCGTCGTGATTGTGCGTTTCTGTCGCTTGCGAAAAGTAGATCGGTTTCGAGTAGAGCTCATTCTTTCGGCCTTGTTTTCCTTCCGACTGTTTGCTTTCGTAAATGCGCGCTAAGTGATTCTCGGGCTTTCTTTTTGCAAGTTGAGAAAGGTGTTATGTTTAGATTTTTTGTTTCTTCCTCACCTTCTTCCTTTCTTTCACAGAGATTACGAATTTCATTTGACTCGGGAGAGATTTTTTAGGTTTTATAATGTACACGTTTAACACGCGCTAAACGTCATAAAATATTTAAGTATTCATAAAAGTGACATTAGCGATCTTTGTTTTTTAATAAGTAATATTTAATTTTCCTATTTTGAGGTAAATCATTTTTGTTTTTCAGATAAATTGCCAATTAAGTATCTAGTCCTTAATTAGTGAAGGACTTATAACAATAGGAATAAAAATAGAGTTAGATAGATAATGATTAAACGTCGAAAATTTCAAGTGCTTAAACTTTCTTTGAATTAATTAGTTAACGAAATCACTCGAGTTGCGATAAACTTTGTTATTTACCTTTCATTTAATCAAACTGATTATAACAAATGTTGACGTTCTAAAAAAATATTATTCTTATATAAATAGAAATCGACGCTTTACTCCATTAATTGATCGTACAATTAATTAATAAATTATTCATTTAAAATTGATACGTCATTTGAGATAATCCAATTTCTCTATACACAAATTTAAACTGTGCACACACACGCGCGCGCGCACACAGAATCAAACCAAGCTCTTAAATTATCAATATTTATCTTATTTATTGCAATCTTTAAGAAACAGTTTTATACTGCAAACATCGATTAACAGGTCCAATAAAATGAAAAAACAGACGGGTTCGACTCACTGTGTATGTATGAGTGTGTGAACTCTTGAACAAACTCTCGCGAAAGTCATTCCGTATAGGTATAATTAACGTATAGTCCGGATTGCGATTCGAATGGTAATACAACCCATTATCCCCAGATTAATTTCTTTTCATTAGCAGTACATCATACGCGAGAGATTATAAAATTTTTCGTGTTAAATGAAATTTTCTGTATCTATACACACACACGCACACAGACACAGACACGTACAGACACATGCATTGCGCACAAACACACGTGTACACGCACATATGCACACGTGTGAGAATGAAAAAACGAAATCGCGCGTTTATCATGTGATCGGCAGCTGTCGATTTTGAGTTTCTCTTTCGGATCTTGCGCGAAATATTATCCTTTCGATCTTGAATCGGGAGGAAAATTAACGAGCCAGCCTAGATCATCAGTCGTAAAACCTCCCCGTTTCGAGACGGAAGTAAATGAGCGAAGGAAGTGTCGAGGTAACTGGACGATCGTAACGCACAATCCTCTTCTCTCCCCTTTTCTCTCTTATACCCTTTTAGTATTTCCCTCTCTCTTTCTCTCTCTCTTACGCGAGTATATACGTGTATGTATATACGTACGTACACTCCTTACAGCCAGACAGAATAAAAAAGAC
This sequence comes from Theocolax elegans, assembly GCA_026168455.1. NCBI lineage: Eukaryota > Metazoa > Arthropoda > Insecta > Hymenoptera > Cerocephalidae > Theocolax > Theocolax elegans. Next base: position 16,441,953 of record CM047426.1, on the reverse strand, counting down.
AAGCGCATTAAAGCGATAATTATTCTGTACACCGCAGCGCCCCGGGGCCTTTTATGCGCCTCATCTTCCGAGTTTATTGACTGCATCGTCTTGCTTTCACCTTCCTTCCTTCCTTTATTTGGTTATATACATATACCAAATCCCCCCTTATTTATCTTTTACCTTTTGTTTTACTTCTTAATTAAGGTTAAATTTGGTAAATTCCGTTTGCCGTTTTACACAAAGTATCGAGGTCCCTCTTTGATATTCAGTTCAAGTATCGGATAATGCTTTCTTTATTATTTTTCCGAGTAAACCTTTCTCCGTACTTGGGAATGAAGTAACGATTACTTTTTTTTTCATTCGGCTCTTTGGCCAAGAGTGAAGTTTTTGTAATTAATCTGTTTACCGATATTTCGTGAATTATTATATGTATTTATAACGTTTTTATTTTTGAATATGTTTACCTTAATATGCTTGGTAAACAACTAATATTATTTTTACCCTCCGTTACATAAGGATAGAATAGACAAACTTAAGAATAAAACTACACGCAATTATGCGCTATCGTAATAATTCTATTTAATTTTACTTACGTTTACGTAAGAATCTTTAACTACATACGTACACCCATCACTTTCTCGTATCACGGAAAATTTCGCAAGATCGAACATGTTCGTTGCAATTAAATCATCCGGGTTTAATTGAATTTGAATTTCGATTGTAAACTGCACTTAGCCATTTAGTAAAACGAGGTTAACAACCTGCGCCTATACGACCACTCGTGTAATAACATCCAAGTGTAAACCGGGTTAATGGCACCGTACGCGAATTATGTAAATATTTAGATTATGTGAAAACATGTTCACTTTCGTTTTTTTTCCTCCTTCCTTCCGAGAGATATATTTTCAACGTTATCTCTTAAATTTCGGAAGCGCGTACTTGAATGTGTTTCTTTATTAAATTAATGCACCTAATCAAGTTTGTAAATGTCTAAATCACCGAGGAAAAAAAAAGAAATTGCCATTAATTTAACGTTGCTAGTATATTTAAAGGAGCATGAAAATATCTTATATAAGGTAAAAAAAAATATAAATAACTCGAGAAAACTTTCTACGAAAATTATTCTTTCCAACTTCCATCTCTACATCCTACACCATGTTTAGAAAATAATGTTTTTAGTAATAATAGTTTCTGATTTCTTGTGTAACGATAATTGCTACAATTTTTACATTTGTATAGACAATCAATTACATTATTTGATAAGAATGCACTTAAATGAAGTGCCATAATTTGCACAAAGAAAATAGCTTTTAAAAATTGAAGCTAATAGTTTATATATATATACATATATAACTAGTGAATGTGCTCGGTTAACAAGAAAGCGTACTATTGAACATCTCAGTATATAAGTATCAAGCGAGGCTTAATTAATTCGTTATTAATTTATAGGAAGAAGAAAAAAGGCCGCGGACAAGACGAAACCTATAATGACACATTAGAAAGCATCGAATATATTTTTTCATCCGATCATTCATTATCGAAACGACTTTCTTCATATGTACATGTATGTGTGTGTGTGTGTGCGTGTGTATGTTTCTAAACGAAAGCGTCGATAAACCATTAATTTTCGAATTCCTGTATAGTTATCTTATCACAGACGTATGTGTATATAGTTGCGGTTACGGTGTGTCATTTTCGCTAAAGAAATAAAGGTCTATGCACCTGGACAATCCTCGGTTTTGTATGTACAGCCGCAACGAGAAATCACGGGTTATAAAATGAATGTTTGCACGGTCGTATTATGGGAAAAAGGCGTGAATTATCGAAGAAGAGGAGGAGGAGAATTTCTTGAGACCACCGACTTAGCGTTGACCCTTGACCGATGGTGTATACGTACGCATGCGTGTGTGTGTGTATGTGGGTGTCTGTGTAAGTCCGCTTCCGCGTGGTAGCCACGGGAATCGATGAGAGGCCATGGCCGTAAGCAACAATGCCACCCGAGGATATTTCTGACGAACGGGCTCACGTCTCGTGTCTCTTAACGGTTTCGCCATAGGATTATTCCCTGGCACGCGCTTTTTTACCCCACCTCCTTGTGTATACCATTCGTGATTTTTTTTTCGTACATATATATACTTGGCCCTTTTTGCGCGTATATACGCTGTACGGGAAATATTTTTTTCTCTTGTTATTCTTCATCTTGTTATTGAGAGATTTTTATTTGCGCCTTGGTGTATAACGGTTCGGATGCAGGGATGTCGTGTTAATTCAATTGTTGCGTTTGTTATGCTCTCTCTCTCTCTCTCGCTTTTTTCTGGGTAATCCGTTTATATTCGGTGATAAATTTTTTTGTTAAATCTCGTGTAATTTGCTTGTCAAGACTTATCGTTGATAAATTTCGAACTGCGCTTGCATTGTTAAAATAATGTATACCCAAGTTATTTATTAAATCTACATAAATATCTACATTATTTTGATACTTGTAACAATTTAATCTGGTAGATCGCCGTGTAGCGTAACAACATAATTCGCGCTATACGAAAATTAAATTATGCAACTGTAACGAAAAGTCAGAGAATAAATTCCACTCTATTTGCAACTTTTCTAACGAAAATTGGCATTATTATTTATTATATTTAAATAGATATCGTTACTCTCGAAAGCACAATAAAAATGAATTTGTATATATACATACGGAGGGTACGTACCTATCGCAAAAAAATGTAAAAGGTGAAATATTAATTCTTATCGTTGACCGATAATCAGTCCATTATTTTATTAAATTTACCGTAAAGTCAAAATCATAATTCTTACTGGTTACGATACTATCTGTACATTTCCTGTTCAATGAAGTAACAAGCAAATTTTAGCAAGCATAAACTTATGTATGTATATATGTAACAAAAAATTTGGTCCCTCTATTCAAATCAAACGAGGACCAAACGCCACGAGATACAGTTTTGATTATTAAGATTAATCACCGAGGCTATTTTTATCGAGTGTTTATACAATCGTCCGTGCGTGGTTTGAGTAATTGTACAGAAAATCGATATAACGCATATAGTTTTTGAATACGCCGCGGATTTTAACATACATCCACCACACAATCGCTCGGCAATTTATTATTTCGTCGTAAGATCCAAGATTTAATGGGAAATAAAAGCCCGGGATTTTGCACAGTTCTCACATACGCACCGTATACAAAAGGTTTATCGCCGCAAAATAAATTAATGCCCTAGGCTCGTGCGCGCGCGTGTGCGCGATTCGCGTTGCGAAAGTAATGAGGTTATATAAGATAATACGGAGAGCCGCATATATATATATGCGTGTATGTGCGTGTGCGCGCGTGTGTGTGCGCGCGTGTGTGTATACGCGAGTTGGCGAGAAAATTTAATAAAGACATTCCGCATAAATTCAAAAATAACCGGCGTCGGGTCTCTATATATCGGACTGTGCAATTTCCTCTCGGCATGTAACGAGGGGAGCAACCAAAACTCATTTCGTAGGTATACCGAGTACACGGGCCAACAATAGCAGCTCGGCTATACTACTCTCTTTGGACACGTGTAGAAATACATATATACACATGTGTAACAACATCGTTTGATTTCTTAAACGATGTAACCGACGCGCGTTATTCATTACAATATCTATTCGAATGCTAATTTTGCGGAACTAATTGATACCATTGTTACCTCTGTTATCCCCTTGAGATTTTCAGATTCGAACGTAAAATTTTAACAAACGTGTACGATTCTCCTTTTTTTCCTTTGATTTATAGAATTTATACGATTCGTAATTTGACCGGTAACTATAAAGAAAGCGACTGATGAAAACCATATATAACAAATATATTTCTATCTTTCAAAGGAGAACCGCGCAGAAACGTATGCGTAACCGAAATAAGAAGTGTTATAAACGCGCAATTGCTTGATATAGGTAAATTTCTTTATACGCATATTATGTATATCCGGGGTTGCGGGTCTTAACGGTTTTCGCGACGGGTTCGACTGCCGTTCGTTTCTTGATCGCGGCCGCGCACACACACACGCACACACAAACGGTAACATATATATACACGCATCGGTATAACGCGGCGGGCACGTAAATGCGCGCGAGCCAATCACCTCGCTCCCTCTCTTTTTAACGCTCTCCCCGGTGCAACCATATAAGATAATGGGAGAATGCCGGAATAACGAGCAGCGAGTTATGTCCATATCCCGAGTCATGATTTGCAATTGAGATTTCGTTATCGGCGCCTCCCCTCGGCGAATTCTACGTATACGTGTACGTGTGTGCATACATCCGTATATACATATTGTTGACTAATCCATTCCAAAAAATGACGAAATCCGAAAATTGTGGCGTGGACCGATTGTTCTTTCATCATTTTTCCTTACCGCCTATCGGTCTATAATCGATTGTAATAATTGTGTGTGCGCAAATTATTTGAACAAGTGTTCGTATTATCTAAATTTATTTGTGATAACTGTGACGTTTCTGCAGTCTGAGTTTTTTTCATGCCAGTTAACAAAATATTATTAAACATTATTCGTTTAAAGTTACTCATACTACTTGCATTACGTATGCATTACATATATATATTTAAGATATTAACTGTATCTATTAAGATTTAACAACTGCACTCGGCATTCAATTAAATTTAATACAACTTCTCCTGATTTATTTCAGTTAAATACTTATAATTCAACTTTAAGAAACTCTTACATAAATATAATATATATGAATTTTCGTTCTATTTTTTCCTTAAGTTTTAATTGCGTTGCGTATAAAATAAGTACCAACAAAACTAATCCTTATTACTCATTTTAAATAACATTTTGCCCCATAAAATTGTGTGACTATTTATAATAAATAATTGATTATATTATATTATATTATATTAGTACATATTTTTTAAAATCTTTTTCAATCCAATAAGCACATATAAATACAGGCAATAAGTAGACTACGCATAATTGAAAAATAAATAAAAATTGACATATATTTGATGCATACATTATCCATCGTTTCAATACACGTACAATAAAAACATAACGAATCTAATTAAACGAGGTGAAAAATTTCACTACGACCGACACATATCCCCCGTTAAAAGTACGAGCGATCAGTTTCACACCAGCATTACGTGCGAATAAAAGCGCGCGATCTCAAATGCCAATCTCATTGAGCGGAAATCCTGAATTAATCCCTCGACAAATTGTGAGCCTATACGAAGACAGAGAAAGAGAAAGAAAGAGAGAGAGAGAGAAAGAGGGAAAAAAGGTTAAGCTCGAGCACTTTCGCTCGTTCACTTTCTTTGAGTGAGACCGCGCGCACGGCGTTAAATAGCGCGATCGGTTAGCGAACGGTTTCTAAATTCACATCTCTACCGACGAACGGTTTTCTATATAAAATCGCCCCCGGCGAAAAAGCGAACGTTGAGGGCCGGAAGAGCGTAGGCGTTTCAAAGATCGCTCTCGTTTTCTTTCTACACTCCAATGTGTCTATCTATGTGTATATATACATACGTGAATAGTTTCTTTTTTTTCCAAAATTTTTTTTTCCTTACCGTTGTATAACCCAAGTGTCTGTATTAATTTTTAAATATTAATTCATTACGCAACCTGAGAGAAAATGCGTAATTATGGGGGAATATTTTATATACCTTTATGGACGAAAAAACCTATGGGTGTTGAATTGCAAAACTCGCACACCGCAATTTCAAACCGCGGATAAATTTTTCATGTATTACTAGGGTTGCGAAATCCATTCGGTAATCCATTGGTAAACAGGTAAAACGATACCTCAACTTGCTACCGATGAATGAACGACCTAATAGCCGACTGTGCGTGAGTTGTTACGTTCTGAAAAAAAGAAATAAAGTAGCGGAAAAAAGGGAAAATCTTCATCCCGAGGCATACTGCTTTTTTCTTCCTAATGCGGTTATTATTCCATCCTTCGAGAATAACAAGTCGTTTGCTGTTCTCTTAATTTATTTATTTACTTTTTTGTATTCCGGTTACTTATGTGCAAAGCCGAAATATTAAATGATATAGTTGAATGAGAATTATGGACACGATAATATAGGTATATACTTGTAATAATAAACTGTGCGTTCTTTGAAACTACTTTAACACGAGATCAGTTTGAAGAATAACATCGGTCTGCATTTTCGTACAAATATGTCGGAAAAGTGAATATGTTTATGGCCTTGAGAGAATCAAGTTCTCGAGTGTAGAGTATTTTAATAAAATTCGTGTACGTAAGAAAACTATTTACGTGATTAAATTTTTCCTTTTTTTTAATTTAATCAGTAATATAAAAATGAAATGATTTTAAAGCGTAAATAATTTGAATCTTTTCGACGCAGAAGGACGAAGTCACGCAGGAATCAAACCAAGCTTAAAATGACGTCAGTATCTGTTTCGAGCACCGAGTGAATTTCTGGCGCATCTTAGCTATATACGAGTTGAACAAGACTCGAAGATGGAGAAGACAAGAACCGAAAAGACAGTCTAATTTGGCCTGTGACGTGAACTAAGCGAATGTTTGACATTTTGTTTCGTCACGGAGAATGCGCGGGTTTTAATGCCTCGATGACTATTGTTTTCTCCACTGAATTCTCTTCTTTTTTTTTCATGTGGGAGAGGGAACCTTGTTGTCTCTTTTAATTGACTCTTTTTTTTACCGATGCATTATTCTCCCAGACTGTTTTCACGAATTTTAAATTGACTTTCTAAAATTTACTTCGATACGTTTAATAAAAACCTACGCATATAAATTACGCAAACTCGCGAAAAGTCGAGCTACTCGACAAGAAGTTGAGATATTTGAATAATTTGAGCTAGTTAATAGAGTTTAAGTAGCAGTTTCTTATGACACGAATTAAACTATTTAAAAAAAACTGATGTAAATTAATAATTATTGTAGAAATAGAAGCCGACGATTCTTTATTTTTGTCCCACTCACATATTTTTAAAGAAAAAATTAATCTTTGTTATTAATTAATTAATTTCCGTGTAACGTCGACAGCTAGATTGACTTATATTCCGAATAATTGAACACCTTGTCTAGTCGAAGAACAACCGTAGTAGTTTGAAAAATGAAAAGTTGTCGATCTCGGATTATCGTGTACTCGTGCACCTTATATACATAAACGCAAACCCTATAAAATTACGCAGCTAGAAAAGATTGGTGAAAAAGAGTAAAATAAAAAATGAAGTTACGTCGATTCTTTAAAATTATGAGGAAGAAAATTCTAGTGGCCTTAGGGGGGCCTCGAGATGACGGCTAAAACCTAGGCCCCACAAAGAGCTAAGAGATCGCGTGCTCGCGTGTATATGTATCGAGAAGGACTGGGGGGATCGATATATACGCGCATCTTATACACCGCAAGAAGAAAACTCGCGGCACGGGTTCGCTGGCACTGACTTACGTACCAGTCCTCCGTCGATCCTCTTCTTTTTTCTCGGTTTTATCGCCTCTAGCGCTTCCTCTCTTCGTCCCCAGTCTTCTCTCTCTCTCTCTCTGCCCCCCTCTTGCTCTTTCTCTCGCATCAATATCGCGTTTTGGAATACAAAAAGGAGACGTGGGCGAGATTCCTGAGGTGGGCATCACCCGGTTTGACTCCCGTCGCCTTCTGCTTCTTCTTCTTTTTTTCTTTTCTTCAAACGTCCAAGGGGAAACGACTCGTTTCGACACTCGACGTGTAATACTCGCGCGTCAACGATAAAAACTTGGAGTTTATTTCGGTGTTTCTCCGGTTGTTGCCGGCTGACTTTGCCACCCTGTTATTTTAGGGGACTCGCTTCCGATCATTCAGTTTGGGCCTTTTGTTTTCAGACGCTTTCGACTCCGAATAATTGTTTCGTGCACCATTTTCTCTCGTCTCGGCTTAAGCGGTTGCAAAATTACGATGACTATGTGTACATACATTTTTTACAATAAATATTTTAGATAGACCTCGTGCAGAGAGATGCAGAAGTTTTATTTATCCATTGTTTATAAATCTATCGTTGTTTTATTATTAAAGTAAAAATTAAATTGACAATTATTACACCGAATTTTCTTCATTGAAAAAAAGATCATTACAGACCTTTCGCGTTTATTGCAAAACTCTATAAACCCGTAATTCTCTCATTAAAACCACTGAAGAAACGAGTAAATCGCGACATCCACCGTGACAAATTTAAAACTGCCGTTACTGTAATATTTTTATTCCGTTAATTAAATTAAATTAAACTTCCGCAAATTAATCGAAAAAACGTCAGAAACACAGCCGTAATATAACAAGAAAAGAAAAAGAAAAATTACAACATTAATATCGCACCTGCGTCATCCTAGTATGCGCATTAATTTTCTCACAGTTATTATAGCAGAGTTGTCGCGCGAGGCGAAAATTCAATTTTAGGTAGCCCCGCGGATACACATTACAATTTAACTCACGATTCGTTCGACTTGGCTAATGACGAACTTTGTCGAGGTATTGCGAAAAAACAATTACAAAATTTTATGATTAAACTTTCCTCCTACCGAAAATGTCAAAATGTAATTGGTTGATTATTTTACGTATCATTTTGATTTGACGAAGCCTTTCGGCATTACCTAAGAAATCAGTTTAATGACCATTTTTTTGGAAGAAGTTATACTTCGAAATATTGGTATCGTTAATTAAATTTTTTTCGTTATTTACGTAATTAATTTAATTTAACAATGATTTAAAACATTGTATTGCAACGCAGAAAATAAGATTTTTTTAACAACCGTATAATCATAGTGACAATTACAATAATTCATATCGATCAATTAGGTTGCAGTTAGCATGTAAACTAATTTAAATATTTATTATCTTAATCAAATAGAAAATAATTAATTGGTAAAATGAATATTTACTTCCGCACATGAATTACAAAATGTGTATTTACCTCGTGAATGCGTAACTTCGCCGACAAGGAAAAAGAAAAAAAGCATATACATCAAACAATTACCCGAGGTAAACTGACATTACGGCAAAGTGAAATCTCGTAAGTAAAATCAAAAGCAATCGCTGCGAGATCAATAAAATTATTATTGATTAACGTTTTGTAACAAGTCTCACGTGCATGTGCACATACCTGTACAGCCTTTGAAAATGATTATAGGTGTTTCCATGAGGAATCCACGATTTCTACAAGATTTCTATTCTCGTTGCGATAAAATTGCAAAGCGACGTTGCAATAAGCGAAAAACAAAAAAAAAATAAAAATTGAAGAAGCCAATCTATATCTCTCTCTCTCACTGGATCGGTTATAGTAAACGAAAAACCCGCGCAACAATTACCTTCTCAAGAAAAGGCGAAAGTCGTGTGAGGAACCTAGCCTCAAGGCGACGTCATTATCTTATAGTCGACGCCCGTTTTTGAACAACAACAACAACAAGGTGGAGAAAGCATCCAATTCTTTAATATTTTTTTTTCCTTAACACGGGGCTTTTTCTCGAGATCGAACGTGCGACACTTGTTGGGCGCGCGCACACAAACCCAACGATTTATGTAGTGAGCTGAGCGCGGTGTCAATTATAACATTCTATACGCGCTTTTCGAGCCTTATTAATGGACTTTCGCAGAAAAACTTGAAAGCGTTAATTTCTGTAAATGTTGAATCGCTTTATTTTAAAGTTCGAGGTGGGATTTATATTGCCGTGAATTTTCCTACAGTCCGTAATGATTATTAGTTTCTTACAGGTAAATGATTTTTTACCTGCTCCTTTATCCATGGTTTTTCTTTCGTCTCGAAATGTTGCGAATAGCGACAGTACGAGTTTCTTACAATTTTTAATCAATTTTTTAATTTTACTCATTATTTTACTAAATTATCGCTAAAAAGAGATAATTTTGAGTAATAATTAGATAAATCTGTAATTACTATATGCAGTATACATTATACATAGTCAGCGAAACTTTGTAATAAATACACAAGTATTTATATTATCTACAATTAATCAGTAGTATAGTCATTTATTTTAATTAACGACGATTAAGCAATTAAATTAATTGTCGAGATAAGTCAAAGGCAGCGTAAATAATATTTCCAATATTTTTAATGAAAAGAATTGACAATTAAAAATAATATACAAGACAACGCTAATTTAATATTTTCAACATTATCTTTTGAAAATTAATTTTTTTACGAAATTGATTTTTGTCAAGGAAATGCAACCTTGTAACCGTTAAACATAATGGAAAACCCGTGAAATTAAAAGTAACGCGTGCGACTAACGTCGGTTGACCCCAAACGAATCGAAGAGACAATGTGAAACGAAAGGGTTACACGCGATCGAAGATAATGAAAGCAGATAGCGCACCGGAGAAAGGCGTGTTAATTTAATATGACTCCCGCAGGCAAAAGGGAAAAAGTACGAATTGAATATATAAACCCTGGTATATATTTATATGTACATATAAATAATTGATATCCCGGGAGCTGGGCGATCAGAGATCGATATAATTAAAATATAATAATGAAATTGGACCAGTTGATTATAATTGCTCGAGATATTCTATTAATAAAAATACCAAGTTACGTTACATACGAGGAGAAACGTATAGGACAATTTCACCTCGGGTTGACAAACATCGGGCAAATATTCACAGTTGACTTGGTTCGTGCGAAAGCGCGAAAGAATAGACTTTCGAGAGAGGCGATGGGTCAGCCCACTTCCGAGTCGATAAGCAGCTGCTTTCTTCGACCGGTGAAAGCCATGGACTTACACACACACACACATACACACTCGGAGAACCTATAACAACCCCGACCTCAACCGCATATGTATTTTTCGTATATTTGATAGCACAAGCGACACTTGGCGTATCGTTTGATCTCTCGAGGTTACGATACGATCAACTAATCGCGGGGTGATTTATAACCAAGATTCAGATCGATAAGGGATAAACGCAGGATAACCTTGAAATTGATCCTCACCTACTTTTCCGAGAAATTTTCTATTTGACGTCTGATGTTTGCGACTGTGTTGGGTTAGCGGTTTAGAAACTGCAAACATCGTACAGATGCTAGATGATATAATAAAAATTTATTGTGGTTAATAAATCGAGCAATACGGGCATAATGATCATTGTAAAAACACAGACTAAAAATGATTGTTTTGACAAAAGATCTTTATATCGATAATATAAAATTCTCGTATTCCATCTGAAAAATTGAGCATGTATGTACACCACCAAAATATCTTTAATTCGTGTTACGAAAACAAGCAAAGTCCCTTCCAGATGTAAATCTTTATAATTAAATTCACAATCCAGTACGTTATCATTATAATAGAAAAAGAAAGAAAAACGCAAGTATATATATAGATCGTAACCGTTATAATAAGATAGTAGAATTTTCTATTGGTAGAGTCGATAGCAGTGTCGTTGCTGAGAGACATTTTAAAATTTGTTAACAATGGCAAAACTACCCGGCATAGAAAACTAGGATAGAAAGGCGGCGTCGATGCCCGTGAGGCAAACGGTATTATACTAAACGCGTCGCTCGGTGAAAGCCCAACGGAGCTAATTCTGATTTACGGACCGGTCCGCGGATGTAAGTAGCCGCGTATGGCCCCCGCGCAATTCATAAGGGTGTCGAACAATCGCTCCGGACTTTACGCTCGGTTGCTCGACATTTTTACGAATCCCATAGACTTTTCTCTGGCCGAATTCCTGCCGAGTCACCACCACTCCGGACCTCCTCCCAGTTTCACGTTTTTATAGATTTGACTTCAGATAGCCTATATATTCCTTATCTCATTGGGATGATTTTTTTTCCTACCTAAGATATAGATTCGATGTCATTTGTAATTCTGTGCTCTGATTCGTGAAATGCATTCCTTGGGTTTCTCCGATCAATGCAATTTTCAGTTAGGGGTTAAAATCGTTTTTTTTTTCATTTTTTAATACGTCGTTTGAAAACTTTTAAGCAATAAGCTTATAATATCAACATTATCTGTAATAATTATCACTGGACAAAACGCTAATAGATTTTTTGTTTAAATGAAAAAGATGAAAAGTCTATTCATCGATATTAAAATGAGAGTAATCTCTCGAAACCACGCTAATGCATAAAAATCTAAACCGACAGCTATAGGAAAATTATAAATAATTTCCGGTTTTATCGTCGCTACCGCAAAAAAAGAAGTTAATGCTCAGCTAGCGTGTCGATTCCGATACGAAACCTCACATTTAACAAAAAAAAAAAAAAGAAAAGCATACCCGCGGTACTTTCACGCAATACAATCAAAACGTAATCAGCCTTTTAAGACCAAACAAACCAGGTGAGAGTTCAAAAATTGATAAAAAATAAAAGAAAAACTGTGTGTATAAACTACACACAGACGCACACAGGCACAGATACGCACACACGCACACACGCACACATACAATACAATCGGCATGATTGAAAGGAGAATAATGTCTATTCAAGTTTGAAAAATCCAAGATACGTATAGGATCAATCGGGAGTTGGAGAAAACTGCGAGTCGAGAAATCTCGTTAAGCGAAATGTCCGCGAACTGTAATGACCGCGGCAGCTGCTTTGATGGGCTATATCGCGGTAGGTTATTAACTCGTGACGCGGAAATTACTTTGTGTCTTTCTTAGGAGTGCGAGAACTCGAGTGACACGTTAATCAGGAAAACTATTTGTGACAAAACGAGCGACTCTCTTCACTAGCATCATTTTTGCTAGTGAGTTGTTTCCTCCTATAGAAATGACATACCGTAACGTTTAAGCATTTTTATTATCAAAATTAGTCGTATTGTCACGGGTATCGTCACGCGATACGCCACCTTTTTTCGCCATCTTTCTCTTCGTACCAAACAATCTGTACAAGATGCAATTTAAATTAAATACTTTTTTCGAGGAAAATATACGTTTTACACATTTTTTTTTTCGTTAAATTATTCGATGCGTAAAGAAATAAATCGATCAATTTTAAACCAGTCGATAACAAACGGTATGAATATTATTAACGAGTAACGAGTAATTACCCACACTTTCGATACAACGAAAATAAAATAAATTAACAAAAGAAATATCGTTTCAACTTAGAATCACTGAAATTCTCATCAGCTTTAACGTAATAAATAGTCCTCGAGCCAAACACGCAAAACGAAAGTATCAACGAGCAGAAAGAAAGAGAGAGAGAGAGAGAAGAGCGACACAGAACGTAAATTTATTATCCAAACGCAGTATATACGCAAGGGGTTAAAGTCCACACCGGGAATTCCCGTACAGTAACGGTAGTCCGTATACATCAATAATAATACCGTATACCGTCTCGCTAACAATTTCGCGGGCGCTACACAAGTCCGCGTGATAATCCGCACAATGCTACGATGCATCATCCCACGGAGGACGCTATACTAACAAAAAAAAAATCGCCAAGAAAAAAAAATCAACGAATGAGTATAGACGGTGTGATAGAGACGTGTCCTAGACCCCCGTCGCAGGTGAATGAAGGGGAGAAGCTTGATCTTCGATATTGTTAATAACAATCTCGGTAGTACATCTCGCCGAGATCCCGAAAGGAGTAACGGAGTTGGGCCGGTACCGCTACGACTCTCTCGCATCCCGATATCAATCTGCAAGGGGGGTCTCTCTCCTCCCCCTTCGTTGCTCCTTGTACTCTTATCCTTCTCGAGGATGGTCTGCGTATTGCGAGCTTCTCGTCGAAATATTTATTGTTATTTTCGCGCGCAACCGAGCGTTCCTCGCCGCGGATTCTATTTGTTTTTATCGGGACTTTGCGCTTTGCATTATTTTGTCAAGTATGATTTCACGGTATTTTGATGGGGTATACCTATTTCGTTTGGTATGTCGTGCGATTCGATCTCTGTTACGACGTTTTGCAATTTTTTCGACTCTCTCGCTCTTTGGTATTTATTTTATTGTTATGTAATACGAATTTTTCAGAGATTGCCATCTACTTTGAAATAAATCTTGCGACACTATAAGCATTATAATGTGGATACATTTGACATAGTATTTATTCAATACATTTTTGAACTATTAATAATTGGTTACTCCATGAAAATGTGAAACTGTTATTTTTAACCCTTTTATCAGACTAATAAAATTGTTTATTTAACTATGTACCATATTATTATCAATCACTGTGATAAATAGTATGGAATTAAAAATGAAAACAAATCTTAACAGATCTCAAGCTTCTAACACCCTTTTTGTAATCAAGTTTTAGAAAATTACTGTACTTTGTAAATCAAAGTGAAATTTTCATTAAAAAAAATTGTATTAAATTAAAGATTAAATTTCTCTAGTGAAAACTGAATGACGTACAAATAAAATCCATAATAGGCTATAATCATTAGCGCAATCGATAGTTTCACATCAACAAAAATTGATCTAAACCGGGTTAAAATATACACGCAAATTTCGCGATTATTCGTAATTATACATTTATATATCTGAAACAAGATTTAAAATCGGAGAAAATCTCTGAAAACATGGTGTGTTAGTAAAATTCAAGTTGGCCATTAAGTAAAATAAGAAAAGCACGGTAATGAATGCATCGAGGTACATAATAAGGAACATAAATGTACAGTGGCGGTGTCGAGAAGAGAGACCGCGCGGCAGATAAGCAAAATACCGGGCTATCTTAAGCTTATCGCTCTCGAGTAAACGGATCGGAATGAAAATTGGGATTTGACCGTGGATTAGACCTCCGGAAGTCACGATGTTCGAGCGCCCCCGAATCAAATAAATAATACGAGATAGTCGGGTTCGATAGCGGCTACGGCCGCATGAATCGACAGAGGGAGGTTTCAAATGGAAAATCTGTGGCATGATAAAGCACTTACATGTGCGTGGGACGGGCGTCTCTTTCGGCGCTCTTGTACCGATCTATCCCTTATCCATTCCTTTCGAGTACTGTATATTTATACCTATATAATAGACTATAAACAGTGCATTCGGGATGAGTCCGTGCGGTATACGTACAGTTAAAAATCGAAGTTACGAAAGCCAATTCATGAATTTTTGTATTCGTAAATTTTTAATACTAATTATATTCTAATCTATGTAAGCTGCAATGTGTGTTACAAGTAAATACATAATACATGGTGTATTTATTCAAATTTTCATCTAATAATTCATTTTTTTTCATAATAAAACTGTGTATTATCACATTCTAATATTAATTTTTGATAAACAAACGCATAATATGAAATTACTTTGTCGACGTTTAGATGAGTATCGATATTATTGATCCAAAAGAATAAAATAATTTAAATGCATAAACTAGAATTGCAATGACTTATCGGTAACCAATCTGCATTAAACACTTCCGCAAAAGGTGTTTACCTTTTTCACGTCGTTATAGATGGCAAATATAAAATATTTCCGCGTTACGTTAAATAGATTTAACTTGTATTACCTACACATCTTTGTGCGAGTACACTGTAAATACAAGAGAAACGTAACGTCGATAATCCACCTTATAAAACCTTATGTTTATCTAAGCGTCTCATTCGAGAAAAAAAAAACGTTTACTACTCAAACAATCGATTGCGACTGCATAAAAAAGGTATCGTATAATCTTATCGATACTCAATGTTTTATCACGTCGTTTATACGAATCGTTACACTTATAAGAAAAACCACATATATCGATTGGTAAAAAGGTTAATTTTCATTAAGTGTTTGTTTTCAATGGTAAAAAAAAATTCAATTGGCTATATATCGATAAGTCCTTTTTTTTAACGCGGTAAATTCAAAAATAGAATTTCCTGTCATAACTTGGTATAACAGGTTATCAAAGGCAAGGAAAAAAAGAGTGAGCGTGAAAAAAGGATTATCGATTCATTAACGATGAGTGTGTGCAACACGACTAAACGCAAGTCATAGTCCGGTTGGGAAGAAAAGAAAAAGTTTTGAATAACGATCTCGGTGTACTGAAAACGGCGAAAGTTACATTTTTTTTCGTTACCAAGTTAATATAAACATAACCCTGAAATTTTTGCGTCATTTATCATTCATAGGAAGTGTAATTTTTTCCTCGCACAATATATAAGTTGTAATATAGATTTTTATTAGATATTTCATTACGATAAAATATTATTATGAGAGTGTGTATATATGTGTAATATGCAGTGTACAGTATTTAAATTAAACATTTAATTTCAGCATATTTGTTAAGGTGAAAAAATTACAGGTGTGATTAATCACATATTGTGTAACAATAAAATGATTAACATTGAGTTATCCAATTGGAAAATTAATTATAAACTTCTGAAAAAATATAGTTAAATTAAAAAAAATTATATTTACAAATTAAAAAAACTGCAATCTACGTAACAATATATATTTTGATAAAAGTAAAATTGAAATATGTACATTATATTCTGAGTTACAATTTACGAAGACACAGGAATTCCTCGGTTTTAGGGTTAGCCGAACGACTAGCGTTAAAACCCCCCTGTACAGCTGTGCTATCGTCCGCGTCTGGCGCAAAACGTCGGCGACGAAAACAAAGTATATAAAAGTACGAGAACCCTGGCTTTTCACTCGGTCACGTGCGCGTGGTCCAGGAACGTTTATACATGCAGCGAAGCGCATGTCGTACTCTGCACCGAGTAGTGCCACAATGCCAAGCTTATAGCATCGTAAAAAAGTCGCGCTTTAGCTTCTCTCGGAACAACAACAACGCCGAGTTCCAGTACGAGCGAAAAGAGTGTCAGGAGAGTATGGGGTAAGATGCCCACTTTAGACTTGAATCTTGTGTGTATATACATATACCTGCGGTGCACCTGGTCTTTTCTTCGGAAATGTATATGTATTCATGGGTTTTTTACTGTTTCATTACTAGCTTTTATAGCCTCGAAGAAAATATTATTTTCTTTCTATACTCTGATATTCAGATTCTAAATTGAGATTTCGCTTTTATTGTACACATTTATTTAGTTTTAGATAGTTTTCTAACGTAAACGAGAATGGTTTTTTTTTATACGTGCATTTTATTTTTTAGTGATAGTTGTACAAACGAGTACAGTCTATACGCTGCACTGTAGGTAGAATAAATATTAGATAGTAAAATATTAGAAATAAAATTTTAGAAGGTTCATTAATCATTCCATTACGATATCGATATAAAGTGAGTAATGAAATGGATGTTAAAATGAATAAAACAACTTATTGAATGTTTTCGTCACATAACGGGTTCAGGCGAAAAAAGAAAAGAACAATCGCAAGGAAGCTGCCCTATAAAGAGACCGGAAATCAAATTGAACTTGAGGAATAGCACCTTGAAACAGAGAGCCATGGTAGGACAATTACGGTAATGTTGTACGTACAATGCGTTATACATAAACGGACGTGCCCAAACGCCTCCACCAAGATAAAAGATATGGCTATCGTTCGTCTACCTTTTAAGGTGCAACTCTCTTTGTTTGCACATGGAGATAATACGAGAGAAAGAGGGAAAGAGAGAACGCGAGAGCGCGCCCGTGCGTCTTAAAAATTTAAAGCGCGCGAGCGCTCGCACCATATGGATAAGATCGTTTGGAAAACTGGCCTTGTTTCCGCAAGAGAGATTTTCAGAAAAACTCGATACTCGAACGTAGAGCCTCTCAATCATTTATCAAACTAATGAGCCGGAGCGACCGGGTGAGGTCAAGCAGGTATAATAACATTTTCACTTTTCACCGAGTCAATGTGTATATACATGTGTGTATACAGTTGAGTTAGACGATACGTATAGACACGACTACCATGCTGAATCAATAAACATTTTCGAAAGTTCGTACCTCGTTTTATACGGCAGTCGTGCACTCGACTTCTTTTCCTTTGATCTTGTATATTGTTGCGTCTGGAAAAAATTTTTTCTTTTTATTTTTACCCTGTTATATACCTCGGAGTAATTTATGGTTGTCTCGGGTGCAATGTACGGTGAAAAATCGCCTTTTAGTTTGGTTAAACTTGTGAGAAACTTACTATTTTATATCGATTGCTTTGATTATTTTACGAATTTTCAATGTTTACCTTTGGATATCTTCATTTCCGAGATAAGAACTATATAAGGTGCTCTTTCACCGTCTACGTGACAGGTATATAGAGATTTATCGTTCTTATCGTTTACAGTACTTTGATCAACATTCTAAACATTAAAATCCATTAAAATCTGTAAGAAAGTATAACAATTATAATTTATGAAAATCTAATTTTCTCGTTATTATTATCAGTAGACGATCATTCAAAACAAAATTCAGTAGCAAAATTTTAATAAACCTGATAGATATCGATAACTACTCAAATACAAATACAGACGATTTTAATCAAATCTCGTGTGTAGATCAAGACGTTAAATTACACGTATACGCGCGCAACTGAAATTCGCCGCCCGTTGGGCTTTTACATTTAACAAATCGATTAATTGGAAATCGGCATCGATCACCACTGACTCGTCATTTCTCAACATCGCGCGAGATTGTAAATCGATTAAATTGAGTCATCTCCAACGATTAAAGATTATCGACACGCTTCGTTCCAGATTCTTTTTTCGTCTTCTTATTTTCCATGAACGTGTGTGCGATGAGCTTTCTCCGTGTTATGTTTTTTTTGTTTTTATTTTTCAACGCGGGAGGGACGAAACTCGGAGGGTTATAAAGACTAAGAAACGAAATTTATGCCCTGAATCTCGAGTCATATTTTAATTTACAATTGATTTTCTCTGCAGGGAATTTTTTGTAGGTTCGCACTTTCAAGGAGATCGTGCGGCTCGTGTCGAGTTCGGCGTTTAAGTGCTCTTAAATTTTAAAGGGAAACGCTAATTACACATAAATCTCAAGTGCGGTAAATTAAAGCAATAATCTAGGAAATTTTCGAGAATGAGTAGAGGTTGTGCAGATACGTTTGTGTACTCGTTTCTTTTTTCCTATTTTTTTCCCAACTAAATTTACACTTTCGGATACGCTAGAGTCACGGTACGTTTTCTATTTACCCAGAAAGAATCGTGCTAGAGGTACATCGAAAATCGACAGGTACGTGTTAAAATTTTGATCCCTCGTTTAAAACGTCGATCTTGAAATTATCGGTCTTGTGCATTGAGAAATTCAACTACGTGTTCATTCCATTATTTGCGTGGTTCACATTTTTATGAAATATCACCATATTAAGTTGTGTTTAAAAAAAAAAGAAAACAGTTTATGCGAACGCGAATATATTTCTTGCGATCGTATAGCTGACGAATTAAACGTTATCTGTTTATTTTTTCCGCGGTATCATTATAAATAGATCAAGCGATCAATGTATAAACCACACGATACAGCCATACTAATAAAAGAGCTGAAACGATATACGTAACCTAAATAACCGTGAATGAAATGTAAAAAAGAAAAAAAAGTCGAATCTCCACATATAAGATGTGAGAAAAAGGATATATCCCTGTAGTATACGATGCTCGGTGATCGATCGGGCAGCGGCCTCGATTTCCTCGCGAGAAGAGAGAAGAGAGCGAGCGAGTATGCGCGCATGCGAGTCCTCTCCGATAATTCTCATGATTCGCCGTTGCCCGGTCGCTTTCCCGGGATCAAACGACCGATCCAGGCCGTACCGTCCCAGACTGCTTGGCTGCCCCCGGCCAAACGGACCGAGAGCGAGAGTCACGCCGTGTGACAGTGAAAGTACGCACATGTGCAATTTACCACTACGCATTCATATTTGTACGCGCACGAACCCACACACACACACACACACATACGCGTGTGGCCTTTTGGGATTGCAATTTATTTTTCTGCTCGCGAAAGCTCCGATGCGCTAAATTAAGGAGGGTCAAGAAAGCCTGTTTATGTGTATATAACTGACCACGATGGGAAATTATATTCCCCGGTGAACCTTTTGCAAAGCATCAAGTCTGGTTATTAATTCTCCCCGAGGGATTTATTACTTCTTAAATTGTGAATTATTCATTTAGCTATAAGTAAGTGACGAGCATGAGACATTGATTTTACATTGCTTTCTTTTCCAACTGTCGTGTGTCATTCAATTATTATTATTATTTCGGTATACATCGTTTCACGAGAAAACCCATAATGTTTCATTGAAATAAAATTAAATCTTACTGTACGATTTTGTTTTTGTAAAACGTAAATTTATTTGGAAACGCATATAGTGACAAAAGTGTCAATTCATCGAGTAGTGAAAAATAAACCATGAAATTTCCATTAGAGAAGCAGCGGTGAAACAGACACCTAGAGCGTGAGTTCAACACGCATGCGAAATTCTTTCCCATAGGTCGTAGACTGGGCGATATATCGTGCACAGTAGCAAAACTTGGTTGAACCAATAGTAATTCAGCTCGCGCTTTCGAGTTACGATCCAAGACGGCGTTGAAAAATCTTTTATTCATGCGGTTCGTAGTTTCCTTTTGTAATTATACGTATAATATGCGCCGAGAGGGATGATCCGGGCGTTGCCTTCTTCCACCTTCACTCTCTAACGCTGATTTTCTTCAGATTCCAGGAAAAACGCGACTCTACCCAGACGAACGGCGCCATAAAATCCTACCTTCTTTCGTATTCCTATAACTTCACGGTCAGGTTTGTTTGCTTAACTATCCGGCTAATATTTTTTTGCTATATTTATTTACATGGCTTATTTGTTCTTTCTTAAAACCATTCAATTGAATTGTTTAATTTCTGTATAATTTTCAACATTTATAAGTGAAATTAAATTTCCGTTATACGAATGGACAAAAAACGTTGATTAAATATTTATTAAATGGAAACGTATTACATCTTATCACGCTCGAGAAAATATACGGTGATTGTAGTAAACAACGTTTCCTATTTTAACAAATTCTTTATTTTCGAAACTTCGCATTCAAGATCACAAATATCTATCAATTACCTTAACGGGAAGCCTTTACGTACACGCACAAAAATAAATCGCGGTATAAACGATCTGACAAAGAAGTATAAACACGCGCTAGTTTTCACTGTTGAATCTTTCAACGAGACTCCCATTTACACAATTCACTTAGAGCAATCAACGCTCGATTCTTAAGGAACTGCGTATAGGTATCTAAGAGACGAAAGAAACGTAATCGAATTTCCCGCAAAAAGGGCAATTTACGAACTTTCGAATGAGTAAACGATACCTCTAAAACTGTAGCCTCCTCGATATCATGAATAGAAATTTTCTCTATCGTCGAACTCGATACCTTGTGTCGGGAAAGCGAGGAAAAGGGACCGTTTCTCATTAGCCGTCCCGATTACGCTCGCAGAAGGTAAATTGTAAGATCATTCGGCTAAGAAGAAGAGGAGAGGGGGGACCAATCGGACAAATGGCTCTGGTTAGCAAGAGCCGCGAATTAACGGGTTGGTCTTTACTTTCTACCACACGTCGCCTCGATGCAAATCGGATAAATTGCCATCGACTCGGTCACGATCATCGACGATTTCTAATTCGCGCCATACGATACGCGTTCCCGTATTTTCATAATTCATCCTCGAGTTTTTGCTCACGATGACACGATCCTCGCGTACATAATATACAGA
Source organism: Theocolax elegans (assembly GCA_026168455.1). NCBI lineage: Eukaryota > Metazoa > Arthropoda > Insecta > Hymenoptera > Cerocephalidae > Theocolax > Theocolax elegans. The sequence continues at coordinate 16,420,425 of CM047426.1, read as the reverse complement.
TTTATGCGTTTTTGCTTATTTTAACGCGGATTTGCGTCAAAATTTTATTATTCAAACGTATTTTTGGAATTTTGATAATACACTTCATTCTCGGAAATTCCTTGAGCAGTGTAAGCATCCGATTTATTTGTTTATTTAACAATATATCGATCTGTATTAATAAAAGAATCGCTTGGAAGAGAATGCAAATATACCGACGGTATATTATAAATTAAAAATAAACCAACTGTTTTAGCGCACGTGCACGTCAATGCTGCCGAGGTCAAAATACATATTTAACCAAAATTCAAAATTTTATATACCCCAGGTAATAATAATAATAACAATAATAATAATAATAATGTTTGAAAAAATTGAGTAAACAAAGGCAAGAACGTCAAAAGTAAAGAAAACAATTTAGCAATTCAAAGGGGTAAAAGCGCGTGACGCTCGGTATTTCAAGCGCGCAAAAACGTGCCGATAGGGTCGATTTGAGTCGAGCATAAAATCGCGTCGTAAACACCGAGAGAGCGGCGCAGTCGCCCAATTGGCTTTAATATTCCAGGGGTGTTGGTGAAACGACGTCGAGCCGCAACTGCACTTGCCAGCCGCGGCGTGAATCGTGACGTCCGGCCTCGCCCATCGACGCGCGCAGACACATTCACACATTCGTCCGAGCGTACACGACTATACTCCCGGCGAGTCGAGTCGCTTCACTTTCTTTCACCGCGTGCGCTCCCGAAATAGGTTCAAACGAACTTCAAGCGTATATTGTTGCCGCTTCTTTCATTTTCCTTGTATCGATCTTTCACCAGAGGTTCGATCTAGTAATAGAAGATTATTTTGGTAAACCTCGTTTGAAAATCAATTCCGGTAAAATCCTAGAATAATTCGTCGTAAAAACGAAGACCTAGATTTCCGAAAGTATCGGCGAGTGCCTCGGAGCAAATGGTTGTTATACTTTACATTCTTATAAATAAACTTTTATCGCTCGCCTCGAAGCGAATTCGTCGGCGATGAATAATAGCATCACGCTCAAGCGCAAAACTCGAGAATTATAGATGAGAGGACCCGGGGCGGGGGTAGAAAACACGAAGCGCGACGCGCTGAATAAGAACCGACGTAATTGACATTCGTACAAGGCTCGAGGCTCCGATGTATGAGCACATAATCTATGATCCGCGGTACGACATGTGTAAAGCGTCGACGTGCCGAGAATCACCGGTGCCACCGACGAGCATTGCGCGACAAAAACGGGACACAAAGACCCGGACTTTCATTAGTATATCGATGCTCGAGTGCTCGTAACAAAAAACCACCGTAAGAGTTTCTCTTCTAACGTGGAAAATGACGAGCGACTTTTCCGAAGAGATATGTGCATACGATTGCGCAAAACTCGTAGTACGCGTATAGAATTGTCTTTCTCTTCTCTTTTATTTACACTTGACATTCGGTATTTTTTTTTATTGGTCAAACTTTTCGGAATTTATTAAAAAGTGAAAGTTTCAAAATACTCAATGGAGCGTAAGATCGTACAGGTTAAAATTTATGCGCGAATTAGTTACAAAATTTAATGGGTATCGTGTTCCCATCGATATTTTGGATATATATATACGGACGATGAGTTTCGCTTATACCGATATTCTGATATTATACCGATATACTTGTGTGTCTGTGTGTGTATAGGTATAATAAAGCGATTTTGTTATATCGTACTCTTGTAGTGAATTCTTCAATGTACGAAGATAAGTTTGAAATTAAAAATTAATAGCACTAATCTTTTGTCATTCGATTCATCAAAAATAGATATACCGTGGTCTATAGAAATAAAAGGAGTTGACCATTCCGATTAATCGAAAGCGCGCATCTTAACTCAAGGCACATACCGCGAGAGCAGTATCAATTAATAAAACCGTACATTAATTTTCACGAGGTATATATCCTAATAATTCGAATCGATCTGTAGCCATCTCAACTTACCGAAAAGCTCATAATTCAAACCTGTCGTAGTCGTAAAAAGTAAAAGGAGCAAAAGCTTATATAGAGGATGTGTCGCCAGGATCGGATTAACATAATCTTCGTATATACCCGTCGACGTAATCGATTCTAAGGACAAATTACCTAGTCCAAACTATATCTCCCCTGCTCTCCTCTTATTATAAATAAAGCGTAAAGCAAACTCGCGCGATATTCAGTTAATCGAGCCAATTCCCCCCAGAGGTGGCCATCATCGTCATTCCCACAGATTCGTTTCAATCAGTCGACGCGTTGCGTGCGTATGTACGTGTATATATGTATATATACATGTACATATGTGTGTATACATGTATATATGGTAGCTGCGCACGGCGACGTTCTCGCATATAATTACTACGTCAATTAACCGGTTTCAGCGGAAGCGTACGTCACGCGCAAACCGGGGAAAAATCCTGTACTTCCAGCAGAAAATGAAGAGAGAGAGGAAGAGGGAGGGAGGGCGAGAGGGAGAGGGAAAGGAAACTATAACGAACGAAATTGAAAGGGAATCCCGTGATTGGTTTTTCTTACTCCGGAAAGTGCTACGTTATTGTTTTAACTCTACGGTATCTCGTAAATTTCTTTGATTAGTCAAGTTAAAACCGTCGTTATATATACGCACTAATTAGTAATAAATACGAGCCCCTATATACCTTTGTCTTCGGTGAAAAATACTTGATTAACTCGGGAGCTAACTTTAGGATTAGCGTTGAAGGGTTATGCAGGATTTTTACGACTGGACCACCGCTCGTTCTAGTTGTTTTATCCTACAGTCAATCCGGTCGATATATTTTAAACCAGGTTGACTTTACTCCTTTGGTTATATTACCTTTGGCTACTGATTTGCTTTATTATTTTCTCGATCGTTCGGGCGATTATGTGCTTAAATATAGGCTGAAGGGTTTAACGTCAAAAAAAATTAACCGGATTTTGTTCTTTTTGTTTTTAACGCCATAATCGCAATGAGAAATAAATTGAGATCGTTTTCCTCTTTTTTTCAGACGCTTTAGCGAATATTAGGCGATTAAAACGCGCAACGTGTAAATCAATAAAATTATGTTAATTGTGCAAAAGGAATTGATACAAGAAGAAAGGAAACTACTTTGATAAAGTAAACCAGTAGGATAAAAAAAATCCGTCAATCCCCCTCGTCACTCGAACATTGGGTAAAAATTCCAAAGTAACGCGAAAGTGCAAGCACGTTAACCTGCACTTTCACCGTTCGCGCGAGTGACCTCGTACACCTGTTACCTCGCACTGTCTAGTGAGTGCGTTTTTTTCTCCTTCTTCTTGTTCTTCTTACCTCCCAAGTGAAAATTCGCCATACGCCTTAGGTCATCGTTCGCGCCTCCGATGAAAAAAAAAAAGAAATAAATAATATAGAAGCCAATGTGGCCTTGATACGTCGCAAGCGCGAGCAAGAGAAAGAGAGAAATAACGAGGGCTTTACGCGCCTCGAGCGGCGATTCCTTGCAGGACTCTCGATCTGCACGTCGCGCATATTTTACGGGTCGCATTAATGCACTCGCGCGGGACGCAAAAACTCGGAGAAGAAGAAGAAAAAAAAGACGGTGGGGTGCGCGCAGTGCTTATGATCGGCCAATTAGCGGATAATAATTGCTCGCCGGCTCGCAACCGACGATTGACGGATAAATCAAGAAGTTGTTTCCGTCTATGTATGCATATATGGCTGTGCGCGTGTGTGCGCGCGCTATAGTGCGAGATATCGATCTGGCACTCGTGAATTTCGGGTTCGCGTGAGATCAGGTAATTAAGTGTATTCCGCGGCCTTGGCCGTTGTTTACACGTTGCACGGAGAAAAAAAGGGTGTTGCACGTGGGGGTTCTTTTCGTATTTTAGTTGGATCTTTTCATTTCTTACTTGGTACAATATTTTTTTTGCAAAAATGGATACAGACTTATACTTATGATTTGTAATTGTAGTTCATTCGATCATTCGAGTACAAAGATTTAATAGAATTTATTTTATTGCAATCACTTTATCATATTCTTATATACATTGGTAAGTTGATTTTAATTTTTACGCATGTTACTTACTGATGAACTGCGTGCTATTCATGAATGTGAAAATTCTTCATATTATCAAAAAACTATACATATAAATACACGTTGAAATAATTCTAAAACAACTATTAAAATAATATAAATAACATTGTAAAACTTAATATTGTATACGTTACGAAATATTTAAAAAATAATAACATTTATTCTAAAATTCATATTAATAAAATATATATGTATATTTATTATTATTGACACTTCATATAAAGACACCGCAACGTTAAAATCGCCGTTAAGTAAAGCCTTAAATTTTCCTTCGTCGCGTATCATTTGAATCGTTTACTATAATGATTGTGTTTAAAAGGGGAAGTTTGCGGAAGCAAAAACCTGTTGCATCGATCTTCACGTGCCCGAGCATTAAAACTTCGAGTCGCAGAAGGAAAAAAAATGAAGCGATACTCGAAGTAGTAAAAATAAAAAATGAAAGAAAAGAGCAACTCGTTGGGCGGATTTACATCGCGTCAAATAAAAACGTAAGGAATTTCTATTACAGAATGCGGATCTCGGGTGAGTCTCGATATTTTCTGGACCATTAATCAACGTGTCTTTTGCATGCAAAAGCGCGAAAACTTGGTACAGAATAATCAATAGAACGTTTCGATCGAAATTATACCTACTCTGCCTGGTTAGTTAATTATTATGTTCGCGGGTCCTAAATCCTGATTGAATGAAAACAAAAAAATTCTCCACACGTTCTTTACGATCAAAGATTACATAAACGCATTTGTTTTTCGGCTATTATAATTGCACGTGTACACTGCACACGTAATGATTTCAGTTACGGGTTATAAGCGGTTTCGAATTATCGCGATTTACTTAGTGGCCAAATTCTCACAGTTTAATCGAAAAATCAAGTTCGCGTGCTTACGAATGCTTGAGAAACTTTTTTAAACGAATTAATTATGGTAGTATCAATTCTTAAAAAATATACTATATATGTATGATCTGATTGAAATTGGTTAAAGGTGAAATATGCGTATACTGATCGGAAAAATGATTTCTCGAGTTAGGAAATTTAATGGATTTTACTGTACAATCTTATTTAACTAATCGTATTAACGGTATATTAAAAAGTAATGATTATTAGTTGTTAATTAATTTGATAATTAAATAACTATTTATAAAAATGTATACCTATATATACGTGAACTTATCTAAAATCAACGAAAAGAGGTAAAACAACAACGGAATGTCTTTTTATTTATCTTTTAAAACCGATACTATACTGCAATTATGACCGAGAGAAATGCAATTTTCAAGGGACAGCTGTAAAAATGATATTTGCGTAAACGAACACGCGGCAGTATTGCGCTCCTGAACCTTTTCCTACTATGACTAATGGCTTTCGTTACGTATTTTATACTTGGCAAATCTTAGCCTTAGGTCAAATACGTTTTGTGCACGTGATCTCGCTGAATTGTTCATATCCGCTCGAAAATTTTTCGTCGGTAGTACCTTTTTGTTTCTACAGTCTATGTGCCGGATTTTATATGCTGATTAAAGATTTCCTTTCTATATTATTTGTTGGACCAACCATATATTTAGAAACTGTACGTGCACATGTACAATTCGCGAGAAAAATTGCGGATCTAGTTCACTTGGTAAGGAGAATTGAGTAAATTAAGCTTTCTACAGGAAGAATATAATATATCTTTGATTTCCTTTGTATGACAGATAATAAAGAGATAATGCGAATGTTTTAAGAAATTGTAAATGAGTTGCATGTGTCCATTGATATAAACAGCAATATAATTAATCTATTCTTTTTATTATACCTATTATACGTTAAATATCTTTATAGGATTCTAAGAAATCTTGTTCGTTAAATGTACAGTAATTTGCAGTTTATATATTTACGCAGAAAAAATATAGGAAATAATAAAATAATGTTTGGCAATATATTTGACAAAAGATTTAAATTAAATAAAAATTATTCTTATTAAATAAAATGAAGTTAATTTACAGTTATATCTATTAAACATTATAATACATTTGTAAATTCAACAATTTTTTCCAACATCGAACAAGCTTTTACTGTATTTCTCTTATTTCAGTTTCTGCACAGCATTCGTTACGGAGAAGCATAATAATTCATGAGTATTTTAACAACTTGCGAAAACATACATCATATTATCGTAAACAGTGAGAGTTCAACTCTTGAACCCGAGTAAAAGTGTGTACAAATCGGTCTGTGACGTTGAAACTTTGTTCACGTAGAAACGAGAGTTCTTGTGAACAAACAGTATTTTATATAAACGAAGAGGACGAAGAACAAGTGCCCAAAGAAGTTTCAGTGTGCTACTTAAATTAAAATCAACTGATCTAAACGTAAAAACTAATCGATATATATTTAGCATTGAAGAAAAAATACACAAATTGCACCAGATGACCCCCAAATAGCAGTAAAATTAAATATGCCTGGATCCCGGAATCTAGGAAATTATGAGAATATCTGATCTGGTAGCAAAGCTTGCTACTAAAGCCGAACCTGAATTAAATACAAATATTCCATTTACGGATTTAAGACAAAAATAAATACTCAAACATAAAAAGGTTAGGAGAAACAAAGAAAGGAATGGAATATTTCATTTACTACGCTTTAGAGAAATCTTCTCCAAGGTTTGTTAATATTATACTAGAACGACCCGTCATAACAACCATAAACAGGTGTCGCACTAACCACTATAACCTAGCAGCCTCACTAGAACGCATAAAAATTATAGACTCCGCTCAACGCTCTTGCGGCGTCGACTATCAAGATGTTGACCATATACTGTGGCAATGCCCAATCTTCGACAACCAAAGAACTTAAATCTTAAGAAAACTTTCAAGATTCAAAATATACCCTCCAATGAGAATAAGAACGCTCATATATGATCCTAAACCTAATATATGCAAAATCCTGTATAAATTTAAAAAAAAATTGTAAAATAAAAGAAAAAATGTAATTACGTGTTATATGTAGTTTACGTAAAGCTAAATAATGTCGAGAAAGAAATACTAAAGCTAAAATTAAAAAAAAAATATTCTCGTAAAAAGTGAACAATAAAAATAATGGAAAAAAAAGTTGTTAATTAATTCTAAAATGGTTCTAATCAATCAAAAATACCCTTTTTCCACGCATACACAGAGATTAAATTTTTAAACGTGTACTTCAATCTATCAAACAAAAATGTCATAGGCGAACTTTTATAAACCTCGCATCCTCGATCCGGTTCTGTAAGAACTGGTTTACTTCGCGCACAACGAAAATATAATAATAAAAAAAAGGCAAGACACGGTTAATTACTCGAACGTTTGCTTGTCTCAAAAAGTCATTGTTCCATCTACGTACGATCTGACAGTCGTAGAGCGGGACAATGAATTATTACGGATAATATCAGCGCAAATAGAGCGACTTACATAAGCGATACTTTAACGTGTAATTCGACGTATGTATGTTTGTATACATATATACATATAGTAAAAGGACTAAGACAATAAAAATATGTGTATAGTTTGGTATCCCGGCGATACATCGGTATAACCTCGCTCCCATAATTAATCGGGTGGAGTAATAAGTTCCGATACTACAATTCACGTAGCGCAGTGTAATTAATCGCCGTGGATTTACGGTTCGATCGGAAACCCCAGAAGTCCACCCCGCGGGCTTTTCCGCGAGGATGTCGCCCGTCCATTAATTTACGAGACGTGCATTAGCCGAGCGACGATTAAAGTACCGAGTTTATAAGCGAGGGCTGTGCACGATGTGCTTTATAGACCGGTCCTAGAGGACTCGAGGTTGTCTCTATACACTCTACTCTACGAGTATGGTATAACGTTCAAGACCATTTTTATCCTTACTATGTTTCTAGAATTTTTACGTTGTGGTATACGACTCAAGGACAACATTCTTTTATAAATCTACATTAAAAAATTCCAGTTGCAGTGAAAAGAAATCTAGTTAATTCAATAACACATTTCTTTAAATAATAAATATTTATTACAATCGCGAAAATTTTAAACGAAAAATACCGTATTTGACAACTACAATATGTTTATCAATTTTCGAGTAATATTGGTTAACGCCATTGTTTAATAAAAAATTGTATTTATTTTACTAAATATTTATTCCAATTTGTATTTGCAAAAATAATATTTAAATAAATCAAAGCCGCTAAATGCTAATTTAATATTGAATTAAATAAAAATGATTAAAATTATTTAAAAGATATTCCTATATTTTAATATAGCTAGCTTTCTAGACCTTTTATAAGAATTTCTAACAAAACCTAATACATATGTTACATAATATCAAAATTTTGTAAAATATTATTTGAAAACTTTATTTTTATTCAATTTTAATAATTATCATATATTTCAATCTATAATCAGTACCTACCTAAAGTAATAAATATTTATTTGAATCTGATTAATTTGATTTAAAACACTACATTTTTTATTTATGCGTAATAACTTTAGTTAAGATGAAAAAAATATTTTGCTTACTACTTATTACAATACAATGCAGAACATAGCTCAATATACTAATCTAAAATTAAAAAAAAAAGATCCGATTAGAATAATACAAATACAAAATTATCAGTTGGTATAATATGATTATGCATACGCAATATACAATTTAAATAAAAATAAAGGATAAAGGAACGATAAAATCCGGGTTTTATTAAATTAACTGGTCATGCTTAGTGGCAAATATCTTTAATCGCTTGATCCCTTAGCTCAAGGTAAACGTTTCCCCTTCGAGGTGGATGTTTTTATCTCGTGACAGAAACTCGCGCGGAGTAAGCGTCATCTCGAGCTGTCAACTTATGACACGTACTAAACCGGATGATCATCGAACGAGTGTACGCGCGAGACCGTTCATCAAAACGTTTTTAGTTAGTACGGAGCAACGAGTCTCGCATCCTTACATCTTCTGCTTCCTATGTACACCTAACCGTTAGATAACTTTCTTTTTTTATCAATGGTTTTACTTTTCGTATGATTTCTTATATTCTTTTTTTCTCAAAGGATATATGTACAAGTGATAAATAACACATTTATCGCTAGGTTGTTTAGAAGAAACAATTTTATTATCACGATAAATCATATTGGGTAGGAATTAACGTGGTACGGTTGATTTGTATCGTCATTTAAGTACAAAATAAACTTCGCACAATGTTCCTAGTATTAAATAATTTGCTCCAGAGTTGTAATTATTGTTAAGGTAGTTGTTTCTTTCTTTTTCGAGTCCGTACGAGATATATTTTGCATTGTTTTCGCACAAACTTTTACTGCATTGCTTTCTCATTTAATGTTGTAAATCTCGTTCAAGTTTCTATACTTACATTACTTATAGGTAGTAAGTCCTCGTAAGTACCGATTTTAATTACTTTTGATGAGTTACGAAATATTTAGTTAATTACACGTTATGTAGCTACTTTTACGTGGTCTAAAATTTAGTATCACAATAAGAATTCGTATACAAGTCCAGCGCGCTATGCAGTTTGCTAAAATTAAATTTATGAAAAAGAATCAATCATCCAATAAAATGTTAATGCTCAAACGTATTATTAATATCAATGTCAAACTCGTGATAAATTATATATACACCGAGCGAAAAATCTATCAAACTGATGGGAAATTTATAATTTTAATATCAATTTAAAAATTATATAAATGTGCAGTTATATTTTAAAAGTACTTCCTACTCAACTAATTTTTTTCCATCTAAATAGTAAGCGGAGAGTAATTTATTATGCTAACGGAAAAGCCAAGTAGCCAGTAGTAATTAGAGAAAATTACAAAACTTTCAATCATATTTTAAAACTAACAACATTTATTACCCCCATTAACCTCATTTTTCTGCAATACACGCCAAAAAAAAAAGAAAAAAAAATAAAAGAAAAAGAAAAAAAAAAGAAAAAGCAACTGCCTAACAACTTTCTTATGTACATTAGATGTCTTGAACAATTTTATTAACTTGCTACTACCATCGTGAAAATAATAAAAAACCGTAAAGACCAAAGGAAAGAAAAAAAAGGTTAGACGATACGAGATAGGTAGAGCCGATAAATCTTATCCGAAAAATAGCGAGTTATATAACTGTAAAGTACAAATCCATCGTCGGAACTGTTTGCTTGCCGCCACGAAGGTAAGATAAACGACTTATCCAGTCACTCGGACGTACATGCGATACGCCTCTATCTACCGCATTCGCATCATATTCCACGTGTTTTCCGCGAGGCGTTTAAAGGACGAGCTACTCGGTGAACACCCACGTGTGACATGGAATCGCATAATCTCCTGGACACCACGAGAGCAAATCGCGTAGGCGCGTCCGAGCTGTTTACAGGTGTATATATACTTGCAATACGAGTAACAGGAACTCGACTCGCTCCTTTATTGCTACGATATCGTGGAAACGTCAGGCCAAAAAATTAACCTACAATATTCTCCAGCTTTTATTTTTATTTTTATCCGCTACGCGTAGCAATTTACAAATTTTTTAGATTGGAGGAAGCAGTACTCAGACTATTATCATAATAAAAGTGAGAAATAATTAAACGTAATATATAAACTATTATGTAATTAATAAAAATTGTTACATATATACAACGTAATCTAATATATTTTGAATCATTAAATCGTAACATTTCTTACAAATTACGTGTAGCCATTATATACTAAAGCTATTTCATTTCGATTTCATTCCAATCATAATTTAACAAAAATTATTGCAATATTACTAACAGATATTTGAAATATTCATTTTTTAATTTTGCAAACATGAAACGTGCAATCTACTACTTAATTACATGTGAGCCAGTAAAATCGTGCGTCATCTTATTTTCATGTTTTAAAATATTTTACGTTGAACTGGCTTAATCAAATGTACTTATTTTAGTTTTGAAATCGCTTTTGCAATTTATTCAAAAACCAAATAAAATAATGAATTATACTTCTGGATGAATAATTAAATTCCAAATGTAACAAATATTTTTTAATAGAAAACCCTATGTAAAATTATAAATAATCAATAGTTTTTGTTTAAATTTATAGTTTCAAGAAGAAATTCTTCTTTAGAATGTGATAAAACGTATATTTAAACGAATGAATTATTTCGAAGATACAAAATAACGGTTCAAATTCAATTAATTAAAATAAGTTAATATTTTTTTTCAAGAAATCAAAGAATCGTACAATTTTAATTATTCGTTACAAAGAATTCGAACAGGATAATTAAAGAAATTGTAGATTAATAATTATCAATCTTGGCAATAGGTGGCTTTCGATTAATTAAAATGGCATCCCCAGCATTCAATTACATTAACTCGAACGCTGGGCGACGAAATAAAATCAGTAAAAAATTTTAATTGATCCTTTACCATTACGCAAACGTTCGATAGAATTGATTTATTAAGGTAATCAAGAGAGGCGCATAGTCGGCAAATCGATATAACCATTCGTTGCATTTACCAAATTTTAATGAGTAGTAAGAATCTTGGTAAATAAAAAGTATAAAAAAAAAGTTATTATTTAATAAAACGTAGATATAAAAATATATGAAAATTGAGGGGGATGGGGGATTGGTGGAAGGTAAAGGTAGCAGGAAGTAAAGGAAGTGTAACCGAACGGTGACAAGGAGATAATGGATGACTAAATATCGAATAGAATCTATTTGGAAGTGACCCCTTAATACGCGAGGATTCGGCAAGAAGAGAACGCGAGGTATGCTCGTAAATTATCAGGGACGCTAAGTACCGAAGAGGAGGCACCGCGTCAAATGCAGGTTACGAGTGATTCCGGTTCTCGGGCCTCGAGTCCCGCTTGACCATCTCCTTCTTCTCTCTCGATATATACATACACACAACCGAAGTATATATCCAACGTGTATCTGCATCCCAGAAACTCCGTATTTCATCGGAAAGGCTTGTAGGTACATATCCTGGATGTCCCGCAACGAGACGCGAGTTATACTCGTTCTCAGTTTGTACTCCCAAACCGGTACCGTACTTTATCATATTCATACCGTGCTGGTCTAACCTTTCGTTATATCCATATTAATAATATAATATATTTCCAATTTTCACGAGGAAACATTATCGATTCATTAATTATTTTCCGTAAATGTATATTATCTCACGGAAATAAGTGATTTTCGTTTGATTAAGCGACTTTTATTATACAAACGCGGAAATGTAGTAGCGCTTCAATGATCTTTCTCTCTCTCTCTCTCTCTCTCTCTCTCTCTCTCTCTCTCTCTCTCTCTCTCTCTCACTCTCTATCTATATAAATGCGTGCGGTATTTAACTTGTTTTATTTCCTCGAATACGATGCCTGCGTAATATTAATTTTATAACTCGTTAATACATTGCAAGTCTCCCTGTTTCTCTCTCTCTCTCTCTCTCTCTCTCTCTCTCTCTTTCTCTCTTTCTCTCTGTACACATATACACATACGTACGTTTAATTTGAAATTTTCATAGGTAGCGTAATACTAGATAAATTATAGATATTTGTTAACGCAATCAATATATTCATCCGTGTGTGTAAGCTTTTTTATTGCAATGATTATTATGGACATTCTATGATCGATAATCATATACATATACATACGGTTATAGTTTTAATCTTTTAGTATTATACGTGATGTTACGTAAACGCGGGTTAACAATTTTCGTAATTGATTTCTGCACATTTTCGAAACATGAATAATTTACTGTAAATTGTGAACCGCGAGATATTCACTATGGATTCGTATTTCGGCATCGGTAAGTGTACGTCAAAATATGTACAAAAATGTATACGAAAAATAATCTACTAAAATTAACTTCTAAAAATAACCGTATTATCCGAAACAGCGTGAAAATTTAAATAGTTTTGGTTACACGAAAAGTAAAAGTTCAAACTGAGTTATTCGATTGGGATACCATAATTTCACTTTCAATAGATTTTTTCAACCCAAATCTCGAAAATAACACGTTTGAAAAGTAAATCCTAATTTATGCACTCGATTGTTTTGTCCCGAAAAGAAAAGTGTACGCGCTAATCGATTTACAAATGGTAAAAAGAGAAGAAAAATGTGTTTACAATAGCCGAGAGAGTGCAGAAATCAAGCTTTTCATCGTGAATGTATGTAAATGAACGGCGATTCTGTGCTCGATCGATCGACTGCGTGGATGGGACTATAGCGAACAAAAGTATTTGTTGGGCCACGTATATAACGTATGTATCGTATCGTATAAGTATGTATAGAGTGAGAGAGACACTTAGACTATACGGTGATTCAAAAAGTTACAAGCGAGAAAACGATCGTAGGTGCGCGTATATATGCTCGTTGCATCACTGCAACAAGAGATAAGACTTTCACTGCGAGAACTTCGTAATGTGTGATGTTCACTCGACAGTTTCTCTGGTTGATGCTACTTTATGTTTATTCCTCTGTCAAAATTTTCGTCTTTAGATTATGTTTATCGTTTCTATTTCGAGTTAAGAAATATTTATTCTATCGTAATTCCGAGTATTTTTACTGGAATTTCAAGTGGATAAAATAATGACTGCCACACTCAAATTTTGTCTCAATTTTATCAAAGAGAATTTATTTAACTCGTACGTCATTTCATCATTTCTGTATAACAATTTTCACGTGAAGCGCGCGTAAATAAATAATAAATATTGATATCAGAGAACAATTCACGATCGGGTGTCAGACAATAAAATTATTTTTCAAAAGGTATCTCGTCATCAATTAAATTAATCATTTCAGATCATACAGAGGAGAATCGATCAATCCAACCGACTCTCTAAAATAAGGAAAAAATAAAGAAAGAAAGTAATCAAGAAAATTAGTATAAAGTTGTCCGTCAGCGCAAGGAGCGAGAAAAGAATCGGGGTAAAAACACGACAATGTAAATTCGACATGCACGTATAAGGTTGAAAGGTGAATAAAGCACGTAGTAGCTAATGCAACGACAGCTTCCTCATAATGCGATGTAAAGACTCGGCGAAAGAAAGTGAATGAGCGTGCGGTACGATGCCCTTCGACGACGTCGAACGTATATCAGACCCCCGAAGGTTCGTCACGACTCTTCCTCATTCTCTCCTTTCTCTCTCTCTCTTTCTCTATCTATATTTTCTCTCTATCCCCTTTCTCTCCGTGTCTTTCCCTTCTTGAAGAATTTTGAAATGAGAGAGAAAGAGAAAGAGAGAGAGAGAGAGAGAGAGAGAGAGAGAGAGAGAGAGAGAAAGGTACGTTCAGTCACGAGGATATAAAATTCAAATTCCATCGATCAACTAATTAAATAGCAATGCAAGGTGCAGCTTGTTTAAAGAGCTAATTTCAAACATCAATTGACATGGTACAATAATAAAAATTCCTTATAATCCCGTAATGTGTGTCTCTCTCCCTCGTGTTCTTTTTTGTCCAATTCTCAGGAGATTTGATTTTCATTTACTTTGATGAAGAAACAACTGTAATGTAACACTACAATATAACTTATCGGAAACTCTGATCAAATTAGATAAAATATTTATGCAGCCAACCGAGCTTACGCAACGTACGCGCAGGTATCAAGAATACTTCTCTCGATTATCAAGATGCTGAAGAAAACGTGTATTCGAAGGCTCGATTAGAATTAAATAAAAATAAATTTCTTATAATACTACCTTTGGAATTTTAACAATTTTTATATTCTCTTTTTATTATTATTATCACGACCAGTCCTTGTTTTAATTAGATGAAAATTCTCTATTGAAAATGTTAGAAAATTGTCATAATTATGTAACGCAGGTATAGTTGGTAACAATTACTGTTGTTTCAATTTTAATTATACTCGGTTGTAACATTTTACACAACGACCAGTAATCATTTTAACATTTAAAGTCTTTTACAAATCTCAAAGGAATAATATTTTTGGAAAACAACAACTTTCTAACTATCAGAGAAATTGAAATTTCCCATAAATGTGCATATGATTTATGTAAGCTTGATTATTATTTATGTAAACTAATTACTTACAATTATTTAAATAAAATAAATATTTCCTTGAGAGGTATAAGGTATTGTGCACTCAAGGATTAAATACATTAAATTTATATACAAAAAAATTTGCACCATATGAAAACATAAATAATAATTAATATAATATAAAATCATGAATTTATCGGTTTTTTCAAATAAAAATTTAATTTTAGAATTAAATAAAGCTCATTATACTCTTCGTCCAGTGTGATTGAGAGCATGAGCTTTTTTCAAATTGCAGGCGTTTCATTCTCAATCACCACTTTAGACTTATAAGGGGAGGACCAACCCTTCGAGAGACAGCTCTTTACCAAACTTTAGGATATTTTTTTTTACTCTAAAAATATGAAAAAATCCGGAGTTATAGATTCTAATGCACTTTATACGAGAAATATAAGCAAATAACGAAAAATCTCGCTGAAAAAAACCCTTGACTTTAATCGTTTATAACTCGGAAATAAATAGATATATGCTTACAAACTCTTCCAAAACTGAGCTGGAATAAATTTGATTTAAAAAAAGGATGTTCAAATCTTTATTTGGTTAAAAATTATGAAAGAAATAAGAATTTAGTGAAATTTGGTCAAAAAATTTGTTTCTTTCATAACCTTTGACCAAATAAAGATATTTGAGCATCCTTCTCTTAAATCAAATTTAATCAATCTCAGTTTTCTTCTAGATTTGAGTTTGCAAGTATATATTTATTTGTTTCCGAGTTATAAGTGATAAAAATAAAGGATTTTTTTAGCGAAATTTTTTATTGTTTGCTTATAATTATGGTAACGAAGGGCATTACAATCTACAACTCCGGGTTTCTCCATATTTTTACAGCAGAAAAAATATCCTAGAGTTTGGTAAAGGTCTGATTCCCGCAGGGTTGGTTCTCCTTGCTAGTTAGAAACTAAATTTTTAAAAAAGACCGTGCTCTGGGAAATTTCACCAATGATACTGGAAGATGAGTATGACGAGCTTTCTTTCATCTAAAATCAGATTTTTATTCGAAAAGATCCATTAATTAATAATTTTATATTATAAATATATCACCAACAATTAAAAATTTTCATTTCAATAATTAAAATACTTAAACATCATTTTTGCACGCTGCAAATTTTTTATGCATATATCCAATATGTTTAATTTTTGGGTGCACAATGCATCCTATACGCACACGGAGAAAAATGTTCGATTAAAAATAACTATTCTCTTTAGGAAAGGCAAGACAAACTGTCGGAATAAGAAAAAATTGTTATAGTTATAGTAAAATTTAATAGAAGTTGATATAAAAAATTAGTATGTATATATATATTAAATTTTACCATACAGTATAGCAATTTTTTCTCATTCCGGCAGTTTGTCCTTTCTTTCGTAAAGAGCATAGTAATTTTAATCGAACGAATTTTTCTCCGTGCATATATAAAGATAAAGACAATGTTTTTTTTAATTAAGAACAATGTAAAATCTACGATCTACGGAATAAAAAAAGAAATAATTGAAAAAGCGTCGTTACGAAAGTATTCCCTAGGGTACTTACCGGCAGAAGAAGCAGAGAAGACGGCGAGTGCCTGGCAGCCGCTTGTTTGAGCCTGAGGAACTGCAAAAGGGGATCCTCGTTCGCTCGTAGTTCGTCCAGGGTCCTTCGCGCTTCGACGTAGCTCTCCAGGTACAACCAGTACGCGTCCCAGAAGGACGATGGGAACAAGTCACCTGTGTAACGAATTGTCAATTTGTTTACTAGACTTTACTCACTCCTTTGTTATTTACGCCCTGCCTTCGTACATTGTAAATCTTTTCGAGACGCGAAGGAAATTTTCTAACAAACATTACGCCAAGATTAATGGTAAATCTGGGATATATCCTGGGTATTCGCAGGGACAAATTACCGTCGAGCCTCCTCGGGTACGTTAAACGAGCGATTATAAATATTTATGAGATATTAAGGTATCTATGCGATATTTATTTTAATTTTCCTTTTTTTTCCATTTAACTTTCGTGTGCTTTCATACATTGCCGCGTAAATATTGAACATTATCAAAATTTTAATCGGTCTATCGATCGAGAGGAATAACAGGAAAAAGGTATGATAACGTAAAAAAGGACAGTTACCAAATAGTTGCTAATATAAAAGCAAACGTCCATGCCATTAAAATTTAAATTCTTTCGCGGAAGAGGAACGAGTTCCGAGTATACGTACAAAAGGGCACCGCGAAATTCAACGACAAATTGGACGGTCCGAAGATTACAATTTAATTCGTGGCTTATTTCGATATTAAAGAGTTTTTAATTGTCGTAAACTGCTTGGTCTCTCGCGTCTATACGTATATACGTATATACGTATATGCATATAATGATAATATAATATAAACGTAGAGTATGGGGTTTGCCGCGAGATACATAACGAATAAATGAGCAATTAAAGGGGCAAGGAAATAAACGTGAGAATAATTCGCCTGTATCGGAACTTCTTGGAAGTGGTGGTTTTTCCGAGTCCCTTGCGCTGCATAACCTCCTCCTGCCTCCTGCCTCCAGACTCGAGTGGAGAGAAAGAGAAAGAGAAGCAAGGAAAGAGTTTAACATGATTTACCGTCGGATCGTCCACTTCCGTCTGTCGGCATTTACCGGGGACTTGTCGTCATCCTCCTGCCACGAACGGCCTCTCTAAACCATGCGCCCCAACAAAAAAGGATGCCACGATTACGTGAAATTTACTATACTCGCGCGTGTGTACGCGCGAGCGCGCTTCCCATTTTTCACAATGTACCCGAGCGTTTATTTCTTTCTGTCACGGCTCGTCGCCGCATAAAACTCGCCGCGCTGGTAAAACCTTCGTCTTCTTTTCCTATATTACTTCGTAATTTCTCGAGTCACTCGGTTTTAATAACGCGGTGTACGAGCCCTATTACGATGTGCTTCTCTCCTCTATACGACTATCGATAATATCCTGCTACTTCTACACATAATATACGTATATACCGAGAGAACGCTCAAGCTAAATACAACTTTTTTTTTTTTTTTTTTTTTTATAATATTTTCTTATCTGTCGGATACTTGTATCAATTTTCTTCCATAGAGGTATTATAAGCGTCAAGTGCTTTCAATTACATTTGTGAGGAAGTGCGAAGGTATTACGGTAATTGAACTATATACGGTGTGACGTAGTTTAGAGAGACCGAAATTAAGATATTTATCAGTCACCATTTGTGTTATTACTATATACTACGAAATTTTGATACTTTTGTACTACTAATCAATCAATTGCATATTAAATCACTAACGACACCACGTTTCGTTTACAATTAAAATTAAACAAATATTTAATAAATATTTTCAATAATAATTGATATAGATCAGGAAAAACTAATTTAAAAAACATACCAACTGATTAAAAAAAGAGCTCTCTAAACTGTAATTACAATTGAAAAATTAAATCTTGTAAATAAAAATTAGAATAACATAAAACTTGTCAAAATTAAAAAAAATTTCGAACACATAAGCGTAACTAGACAATTTTAATCAAATTCTTACATTGCGACGACGAAAAACAATGTATATCCCAAGATTGCAACCTCGAATTACAATTTATAATGTTATACATCCAGTATACACGATCTCGAAACGGGAAGAATGCAGCTTACGAAACTTGTGTATGTACATATAATCGAGAAGGCGGTGGCGACTTCATTCTCACATCGATGCTACACCCAACTGTCTCTCACAGTATGTAAATCTTTGCCGATAATTATGTAAAAGCCAATAGAATCCATTCTACGTACACGATGTGAACATATCTCGCTCTCTCTCTCTCTCTCTCTCTCTCTCTACTCAAACTTACCCGGCTTGAAGGTTTCACCGTCCCAATTCTCGAGCGTGCTCTCGATCTGCGAACAAAAAAGAAAAACAAAGCAAATTTTCGACGTGTTGTAAGTAAACAAAAAGGAAGAGATTTTGTTGTTGTATTCTTGATATATAATCAAGAGGATGAAAATGGGTAAGGTTAACATTCAAGTAGAAATACCCTTAATTGCGTAGGGCACGGGCGCGTCGACACCTGAACGTTTATATAATCGATTCGCCGTTAATTACGCGGCGCCACGCCTCTAGAAATCGTCCTGTTCTACTTTATTAAATCAGAGATCGGCTCGAGGCGACGGGTCGTTCAACTTGCCCCATCGAAACTTCTCTCGCATGACGAATTACTCGCCTGCAGATAAAGTAAAAGGGATTAACTGCCTTGTTAGGGATATACGCACTCGCGGTTAGTATTATCTCTTTCTTCGTGTATATCTATATCTATTGCTGTATATATATGTGTGTATGTACATATATACCTACGCATACACGTAAACGTCCACTTTCTTTTGGATCTTTTTTTGATTGTCCTCGTGATGCGTGGGACGAGCCCCCTCTCCTCCTCCTCCCCCCTACCATTCCATCTCTTTGATACGGTTTATATAGACTCGTTCGACTAATTGTACGCGATATGATGTTTGTTGTACCGAGCGATTATATACGGTTTATAATTCAATCCGGTGTAATTTGTTCGATTGTCCCGGGTGCATTCCGCATTAATTGTAGTTGCCATACGTTTATATATACTACGTGTTATGGTATTAAAATTGCGACATATACGCTGCTTTCCGTGGCATAGAGTAATGTTTTAAACATTACCGAGGTATGCTACATTTTTTTACACGTCCATTTTAATAGGTTTTAGTGCGGTTTTGTTATCTTTATTTCTAGTGTAATACAACAACTTTATGTTAAGTAAAAACTACACGTATATATAAACTTTTATTTCATTTTATTATTTCACGGAGAAAAATTTTCTATTAGAAATTGCTACATTGTTTAGTTATGAATGTACAGATTGTCAGAATATTAAATAGTGTATAGCATATAATAAGTAGTGCATTACGAAGTCAAGAATACAAATGTGTTAAACTTTACTACAATTCCACTAAATTTTATAGTGAAATATATTTATTTTATTTATTCCGAAAGTCAGTATCTTTCATTACTAAACAGTATAATAATTTTTAATGCAATATTTTTCTTGATATACATATAAACTCTTACAAGAAAAAGTTTTACTGTTACATTTATTATAAATAATAAAATAGAATTTTTTTTTCCATTAATCTATCAATCTATATAACTTTTTATAGTTACATAATGTTAAATAAATGAAATATTTTATTGACATTAGTATTTAATACGTATATAATACACAAAATACAACTAAGAATCAGCAAGACCATAAATCACCTCGGGATACAAAATCCAACATTAAACTCGCATAAAGTTCAAATTTAAAGCATAATATCAGAGTTAAATCGAGCATTAAATCCAGTGCAATCCCAATGAACTTTCGATCCCTCGGGTTTTGTGTACATACTTTCTACATTACGCAACACCATTTCAAAAATTATGCTCGCTTCCCGAAAATAAACTTGCTCGCGTAAACAAGAATCCCCCGTACCTCTCTTCGGCCCCTGCTTTTGCCGAAAATTGCCAAAGTTTCGGAAATGAAAAACTGAATATGGTATAATCATGAAATTTAGTCTTTAATATCGAGTAATTTGCTTTGCTTCCTGTAGAGCGCACACACGCACACGAAAACGTATATACACTTACGTGTAAGAGAGTCTTGTGTCATATACACAAGTCGCGACTCATCGCATACGCACTCGCGTGTCGATGCACCTCTCTTATCGTTGGATACCTATCTGCGTATGTAAAGTGGACCAGAAGGAGGTGGAGGCCAACTTTCAAGTGTGTGTATGTGTGGATCTGTCTATAAGCGACCGGCGTGTCTTATGCATTTATGCATTGCATTATGCTGCGGCGGCTTCGACGAAGAAAGGAACGGGTTCAAACGAACAAGAGCAAAGGAGAGGAAAAAAGAAAGAGGGATAGAGAGAGAGAGAGAGAGAGAGAAAGAGAGAACTCGAAGAAGAAAAAAAGGCAATAGTAATTTGTATTTAAAGGAGAGAAAGACCGACGAGGAGGAGATAAATCCTTTCGCTTTTTCAAGAGTGTATTAATTTTTTTTAATTTACCGCCCGACGTGATAAATAACATTATGAAAAGGTTTCGCGTGTATAGTTGTTGTAGTTTCTTTCTTTCGTTCTTTCTTTCTTTCTTTTTCATGAAAAATTGATCTATTTTACTTTGGATGTTACGTTATTTGATGATAGCCCTAGAGAAGATTGTGCATCAAATAATGAAAAAAGAAACGATTAAATAACTCAAACGTTTAAAATTTGTATGTATAGTAACTTGTAAAATATTGGATGAATCGGGATTACTTCAAAACAAAAACATATAGCAATAATAACCCAATTAATAATCGCACGAAAAATTTTCATTAATCCCTTCTACTAAATAATAAAATTAAATTATCATAATTATGAATTTGAGAGTTACATCGTAAAATAACTTGTGTAACGAATAACAATAAATTGAAATAAATATGTACGTTTAAAGGTAACCTTATTAATATCAAGAAATTGAAAGGAATCGTTGAATTTATCGTTGGCGAGTAAAACAGTGAGACGATAAAGATAGGACTCCCTCACGCAACCCCCTTTTAATCCGCGCATGTTATTTAGCTTACCGTCTATGGAATTTAACCGATAACAAAAATTCTGAATTCTTTGGTATATATACACCTCTCGGTTATATAGTGTTTGCCTTGGAAGCGAAGGTCAATGAATCACGATTGGAATTTATTAGGAGCTCACGGTGAGTAAAGTGCGCTAGGATATATCTCTCGCCTCCGTTCGAAAACTTATGCAGGATTACGTAATTTCAGTCACGGAATTATGTTAATCCCCCTCCCTCTATCCCTCTCCACTTCGCCATCCTCTCGCCCTTATGCGCTGTATTGGCTTTGAGCCTCCTTCGTGCAGCGACCGAAGGGGACTTTAACCGAGTGAGAGTTCCGTAAGTGCCTCGTGTACTGAAAAATGTCATTAACTCCCGTACGAGTCTTTCATTTGGCTCATAAGCTTCTTTAAACTTTTCTCCGTGCATCTACTTTGTTTCGTTGTACTATTCCAAACTCTCCTCGTCGCAATGATTAACTACTTATCTTCCTCATCTCTTTTCTTTCTTTCTTATTAGACGTAAATATACGTATATGTATTCATAAATTTCTCTCATTTATAGGTTAAGAATGTAAAAGGATTTTTAAGTTTTGTATTGGAAAGATTAATACATATTTATTTATGTTTTAACATATAGAAATGCAATGAATATTTTATTTTATTTGAAGTTTTATTTGAAAATTCTAAATTACTTTAAGATTTTTTTTCCAACTTCTTGCATAAGCGTGAACTTCTAACTGGAGTGTTAACTCAAGAAATTTAATTTCAAATTTGAAATTTATTCCTAACAGAAATTATCACAAATATATTGCTTACCTTTTTCATTTAACATCCTCGAGTGTATATATATTCCAAAATTATCTAATATATGTCTATACACAATGACTTGATCAGAAATAAATAATAAATGTAAATATAATTCGGCACAGTTACCATATATTTTATTTTTTATGATAAGAAGTAAAATAAATAGTAACTGTGTTCTAAAAAGATATATGTAAAGTAAAAGAATTGTTATTGAATAATTAAGAAAAGTTACAAGAAACAAATCACAATATATGTATATTGGTTTGTTAAACCGCATTCTAAATTATATTTTACATATGTTCAATGTATTTATACCCAATCAGCACAAAACGTCTTGAATACGTTTCTAATAGACGTTTTTAAAACGCTTAATAACGTTTTAAAAACGTCTCCGAGACAGACAGTGCTACCTGGGATAGCGTATTTGGGGTCGCCACAATTCAAAAAAACGAGCTGATGAGTTCAAATATACCGCGACATTGTTGATTGCCGAGTTGGAACTCCTGCGGTTCCAGCGTCGAAATACTCGAAACGAATCAGTATGGTGGGGGGACTCCGGGAGTTCAACGTTTCTCCGTACTTGCGCGTACCGCAACTGGATACGCGTTATACCTATTTTCGACACGTTTTATTTCGTATATGATTTGAACTCGGCTATTACGATTTCGGTAAAGAAACATCCCAGTTTCTGTAATCTACGAGTTCAAATGTTTTGGTGATCTAGTCTAGGATATATCTCTCGCCTCCGTTCGAAACTTATGCAGGATTACGTAATTTCAGTCACGGAATTATGTTAATCCCCCTCCCTCTATCCCTCTCCACTTCGCCATCCTCTCGCCCTTATGCGCTGTATTGGCTTGAGCCTCCTTCGTGCAGCGACCGAAGGGACTTTAACCGAGTGAGAGTTCGTAAGTGCCTCGTGTACTGAAAAATGTCATTAACTCCCGTACGAGTCTTTCATTTGGCTCATAAGCTTCTTTAAACTTTTCTCCGTGCATCTACTTTGTTTCGTTGTACTATTCCAAACTCTCCTCGTCGCAATGATTAACTACTTATCTTCCTCATCTCTTTTCTTTCTTTCTTATTACCCGATAAAACGATATTGCATTGATGTATCTTATACAACATAGAATTCGCAAGTATTTTAATTTTCCATATTGGTTAATACCAACCAATAGGAAATCTTAACGATCGCACTATTTTTTTTTTCGTCCCCCGGAGATAATCGAAATCGGAATCACCCTTGTAACTTATATTTTTATGATGCGCATAAAATGAGTAAACGTTTCAAGTAAAATAATCCAAAAATAATGTTGCCGAATTTAAGAGCCATTCGCGTAAGATATCGAAAACCCGTGTGTATAAATATGTAATCTCGAAAAGAATTTAACGAGCGCACGAAAAATTTCCGACGAAATATCTTATAGTCCGCGTCAAAGACGTTAAACTTTAGGCGCCATCGAATAAACATACTAACATAAAATCGGAAGCCACCGAGCGTAACACACTACACGTATATATACACACCAAGCTCTTGTTAATCATCTCGGTGATGCGTTCGCGCGTATAACAAAAACAGAGAGTTTACGCAACAGCCGGAAGTAATACCCGGCTGGTCTGCGTGTGTGTGTTCAACGATTTTCTAAACATTAAGCCAACA
The DNA here is from genome assembly GCA_026168455.1 of Theocolax elegans. Classification (NCBI taxonomy): domain Eukaryota; kingdom Metazoa; phylum Arthropoda; class Insecta; order Hymenoptera; family Cerocephalidae; genus Theocolax; species Theocolax elegans. Next base: position 16,396,275 of record CM047426.1, on the reverse strand, counting down.
GACTATCGAATGCGAAATTTGTTTTTTTCTTTTATTTCATCTTCTAAATTTGTTTGAATGGTTACGTTCCTTTCTTATGGCTGTTCTTCGTTACGGATTGTTTGTTGAAAATTTATGAGAATGAATGTGCTTTTAATTTGTTGGCATAGGCGGAAAGCTTAATCGCTGTTTCAAGAGTTGAGGATTGAATATTAAAGTACCGTATTTTAGAAAAGTTTAAAAGTTATTTTTTTTTAATAAAATCACAGTTACGTTACAGTAAAAAAGTAAAAGTATGTTCCATTGCGTGTTCGATAATAACAATGTTTTAATAGTACAAAAGGCACTTCTGACATTGTCATTTGATATTTAAAGAATGAATGTAAAATATCTCATCCAGAGTAACAATGAAAAGCCATATAAACCTGTAATAATCCCAACAAAAAAGGCTACACGAAATAAAAGATTCAAAGTAAAAAAGATATCAGCATCAACTTTCGCATGAGTGAATAAACGACCGAAAACACGTCCCATCTAATTTTAAAACTCGATCTCTATCCAACGTCGTAGTTAATTAACAATCTCACCGCGCGCGTCCTAATCATTCAACGAATTTCGGGCTGTCATCTGTGTGGGTGTGATCCGAATGAACCAACGAACCAACCAAACTTCTATAAGTGTTATTAGAGAAATAAAACGTCGAGCGTGGGTGTGTATAGATCGTGAGAGAGAGAGAGAGAGCCACGCGAAAAACGAATCGATGTCTATTCCTTTCTTTATATACATTTTTTCGTTGTTGCAATATCACGACTTTGACGACGCGTAAAACCTGTCATCTACGACAGGTACGAGTGTAAACAAGGATAACAGATCGGCCAATTCTAAATGCATTTCTAATGGAGAATTCCGTGGATATTAGCATTTTTATTGGGGAAAGACCGTCGAGTGAATACTTAATATTGGCATCTGAGCCGTAAACGTAAATTTCCTTTAAGGCTAATATCAGAGCTTTTTTTTTTGAAGGTGTATATATATAAAAACCTCTCGGGTTTCCGCGTGTCGTGCGCTTTACGACGAGGTGTGTTCGCCCCGTACAAATATAATTTCGGGGTGGGCCCAAGTGTAAGTTTTAATGACATTCCATGGGCCTAACCCGTTGTTTGCATGTGACATTCGCACAGAATTCCTTAGTATTCGGATGTCCGATATTTCGCGTGTCCTTCGTTATGATATTAGATTATCTTTGAATTTGTTTGCCGAGCATTTTTGTTATCGAGTTGCTGGGTTGCCTGGAACACGAGATACTTTTGTCTTGCGTGAGCGATCCTCGTTCTCTTTGATATACCAAGTGGTGTCAGGATTTGTCATTATTTACGCTTAAGTTGGTATGGTATGTTTATAGTTTTATTACGTTTAACACGAGTAACTATTATCTCGATACAAAAATTGCGATTTTGAAAGTATTTTGTTTTGACTATATTAGATAGCACTGTAATTTTACATACACGCACGTGCACAATTTGTGCTTATTCTTTTATTTCAGAAAGAAATTATTCATCCCCGGGATAAAGACCTTTCATTTTATAGTTTTATATAAAATAAACGTTTTATTACGTTTTTTGGATTTTGTAGAAAACGTTAATGTCAGGTTATATAATGAGATTTCTTGACAATAAAAATTTTAGTGTTTACTTTCTTTGACTTTTTTTGCTAGCGTATTCGTACTACGAGTTTAGATAAGGATGAACTTTAATGAATTTTTTAAACGACGTTACAAAATTTTTACACCTCCATAAAATTTAACAATTGTTAAACTTCTATATTATATTTTTGTACAATAAAATAAAATACAAAGTTTAACGTAATAATTTACAAGTAGTAACCGTGCTATATATAAATATATAAAGTAAATACTCGAAGTGAACAATTTTTAACTGTTATTTCATCGATTTCACATGTGGCAGTAAATATGCATGCCAATATAATTTAAAATAAAATGATTTTTCATATGTATAACATTTACATAAACGATAGTTACATAATTCTCTTTAAACGGAAAAATAAAACAACAATATTAATTGTGGAAAATAAAAGATATTAATATACTTTTACATCATTAAAAACGTCAATCGTGTACGTATTTAACACCACATTTGTAAAAGTAAAAAAGAGTGAACAAAAAATATGTATATATGTATATACGGTTGGTAAAATTAAAACATTCACTTGGTAGTAATTTGGCACCATATAGGCACGATATAATCGTCGTCGCGATAAAAGTTAAATATCTCTCCTACACGCGAAGTTTACCTCTTGTAAATGGGAAATTATTAGAGCAAAATCTTATATATACCTCGGCTCAGGTAAAATTAACACGATCGTATTTCAGTATGTGTGTATTATACTACCTAATAAAACGGGCGTGCTAAACGTTAATTTCGTTAACAATATTAGATTATTATGACACGTAAACTCGCGAGAAAGAGAGAGAGAGAGAGAGAGAGAGAGAGAGAAAGGCAACAAACAAGCAGGTATAAGTTAAGTATACATGGTCGTTTAAGCGTCGATTACAGCGTATATATGCCTTAGCGATCTCGCGCATAATCCACTGTGGGAGCCTCGTTTTCACGGAGCAAAATTTACTTTCTCCACGCCGAAAGAGAAACGGAAGAGTAACGTGTCTCGCTCGATTATTTGGCAATGAAAATTGAGCCAAGTTCATTCACTCACTGACATCCTCGCGATTTATAAAGAATAAAAATAAATCGTTGGTATCGCAATTCATTCGTTTTTTTTTTCTCTTTTGGTTAATGTGCGAAACGTGTAAATTATTAATTTACTCGGTGAAAAAAAAATGTCCTTTATAAAAAATTTCTTCGAAAAATTATTAACACCCATTAGCAGCACCGTGTTACCAAGAAAAATTACGAAATTTCAATATATCGAATTACATTATAAAGAAAACCGATCTCAGACGCGTAATTTTATTGATCGGTGTGCAAACGTGCAAGCCGCTCTTATCGAATGAGCAAACCGGCTTAATCGGATCGCAGCAAAGCGCAAACGACAAATGATTGTTTGCAAGATTTACGTGGTCGATCTTGAAACGTACTTTTCGAAGGGATTAGCAAAGGAATTTGTTGATCGATCATCTGGACACTCCTGGTGTGATCAATTCACATTATTCTGACGTACTTAATCGCACGCATACATTAACCCACCCAGATTTGATTCTCATCGATCCGTTAATTCAATGTTTTACTAACATTTTTTTTTCTTTTCGTTGCGACACTCTGCACATACGCCGTTACAGCCGGAAGTTTTCGGGGCGATTTAATCCTCCGGTACTCCCGTTGCTTTTGTCAAATGAATGTATAAATTACAACGGTGCAACATATTCTGCACTTTGTTTATTTGACCCTCTTAGGAAGTGTACGTGAGATGTCGATGAAAAATTTAAAAGATTTATCATTAAATGCATTTGTATAAATTTATATATACCTATATACGTGCAGAGATTATAAGGTACATATAAGATAAAATACTGTTAGTTTAATTACGATCAATAATACACATGTATGATTTAATAGAGTATAAATATTAGCTTCGAATTCTTAGGCTAGTTTGTCCCGGTCGATCGCCTTGGAAAAAACATGATCGGGTGAAAGTTTTAATTCGATATATATCTCGTAATGTCACTTGCATTTCCGAAATGACTTTTGAGCCTTTCTTTTCGTTTTTTCTTTTTTTTTCTCTCTTAGGAGGGGGCAATTAAAATTTGATATTGTTATATAAAAAGATCGTGACGTAAATTTTAAAGAAATATTTGCTACGGTTAATTTCTACATTGGAAATCGATCGAGTATTTTATGTAATTCACGCAGTGCATTTGCGTTACGTAATTATTTTTGCACCCCTTATATGAGGAGGAGTAATCGATCAATCTCAAGATTATCAGTGCATTCTTGTCAAATATTAAATTATGAGGTGTATTTATTTGGTATATAATTTCGGCCATTGTGATACGATGAATTATGACATGTCAATAAATTTGATAAAATTAAACATGTATACTATATTTAATATGTATATTATGTTTAGTATAAAAATGTAGTTTCTCATGAAACTCTAGGTAAGTTTTACTTTGAAATTTCTAAATTATCACCCTCTCTCGGTCCATCTCTAACAGATAAAAGATAGATCAACTCGTATTCCACTAAAACGAATATTGGTATTCCCAGTTTTAACGAGTATCTCCACTTAACACCATCCAAACATCATCGCCTCGATTGGTTATCCTTTTCTCTTTATTTTTCGGAAATATTAAAATTCATAACGTACGTGGATACATATTTTAATCTTTCGTTTTGTCATCTAAATCGCAGATAGCCATTAATCGTTTCCCACGTAATACTCGATAGGGTAGAGCATTCCATCGATAGAGTTAAATAAAAAAGGAAGAAGGTACAGGTAATTTCCAAGCTAATGAATCGATTCGATAGTATAAATTCGCGCAAGGATTCAAAATGCACTTTACCGATCGATTTTCCTTCTTCTTCTTCTCCTTCTTTTTTTTTTGTACAATGGCGTTCCATAGGCGGTTTTTCTGTCCCTGGTTATCCCGTGAAAGAGGCTCGTGGATGCGTTACACGTAATCTAGCGAAGGAATTTCTTTGTCGGGCCATAGACCAAGAGAGGCTACGCATGCGTGAGTCGATCAACCTGGGTAAAAGAAGAGGAAGCCGGAGAGTCTCTTCTCGAGAAGAAATGGAGACCGCGCGAGCAAAGCAGAAACTGCTACGACTCCGAAGAAGAGGATCAGGTTATTAAACTTCCTGCCTGCGTACGAGCATTGGCTTTTCCGACCTAACTTTTATCTACACCTTCTCTCTCTCTTTCTCTCTACGACTCGAGTAAATTATTAATCTTACTTTTACATTTCTATTCTATCCACGTACGCATACTACAATATATATTGTCTCTTTAACATAAATATTTATGTATGCATAATTCATCACTATCTTTTAGAACTATTAAACGATCGACTAATTGTCGTTAATGCGCGATTTTAAACTGGTCCGATTCAACACGTGTGTACTAGGTTAAAAAGTCGGATAACAAAGCTTGAACACACCCACCTAATTATTTCGAAAAGAGAAAAAAATCTAACCCGCAATACCCAATCCCCGCTTTCACAAACGACCAAGTCGTTTAGTATTCGCCTCGCAGACGTCCCGCGGCCACTTTCACGTGTACCAACCAACCACTCTCGCGCAGTGTCCGCGCATCTTTTCGCATTTTCCTCGACGCGCACGTCCTTTTTTTTCTTTACGCGTAAGAAAAAAGCAACGTCCCGAGGTTGGCCTAATGCGAATTAAATTGGCGCTTAACGTTCTTCCCATCTGGACAATTACACATTTCGCCTTGAGAGGTTTTCGTTGAATTCCAACGGCAGTCCGAAACTCAAAGTGATTTCGTACCTTTTAATTAACGCGTGAGAAATTTACCCTTTTATATACCTGTAATATTATACACACTGTTTCCGGCACCTCTATTTTCCATTTAAATACTACAAGCTCCAACTATAGCAATTATTACGTCGCTTCGAATGACGACGCATTTATTCATTATTATTTTTTTTATCATCTTAGTGTATATACACATGTCTGTGTCTGTGTGTGTGTGTGTATCGTAATTTTATACCATTCTTCTTATTGATTAACGGGTTGTGTATACATATAGCTTTGCAGCCACCAATTTGCCGTACGGTTAATGCCGCGCTAATGTCTTTCTTTCGATGGACGATAATGATTGCTACGGCGATCATCGGATTTTCGCGGACAAAGCGAGGAATTCGCGCGATTCGATCGAGATAAAGGGACGGACGTAGGGAAAAAATTATCCGAGACACGCAAATAGCATTAAGCTTGATCATGTGTATGCCTTTTTTTTGTCGTTTTCAAAGAAGAAGATAGTTGAGTTTAATACTCATTGATTATTTTCTACTTCGAAATGGAAAGTTTTTATATCCGTTGTCGATGAGATAAACTATGCGATAAACTATGTGACCGTTCGTTTGGAATATTGAATTTTCGAGAGATAAGTTTCAATTATTTCAACTAATTGATAACACAAAATTATAGTGAACGTTTCGTGGATTGTCGTTACTGCACTCACAGCAATTAATCAAACGGATAATAAATCACAAAGTGCGGGCAAAAATGAAATAAGCAAATGCATGCGCGTGTACATGTGTGTATTATACAATGACGAAAAGGTAAGCATCCAGAAAGAGCGAGGAATCTGTGAAAGTAAAGTCTTAAACCGTTCCAAAAGCCATCAGGAGTCAGTTAAGAGAAATTATTAACTTGACGCATGATCGAGCCAAGGTGAATCCGTGGGATCGTCAAGCGGCGAGCAAGTTCGAAGGAAACAACCCGGGCAGAAAACTACCCGAGGCAGCTTTATACGCAGAGCGAGATGGAAAGAGAAAAGAGAACAGGCCCTTGACAAAACGCCTTTACCGCAGCAGGTAGGTTTAACAGCGCGACTTGTCCACCTCGCGGTTTCGCATTCCACATCCCCTTCTTCATCTCTTATATGTATCTCGAGGCACATGCATGCTCGCGCGCACACGTACACGCGCACACGCACATCACTTTTGCCAAGTGCAAAAACGTTATTTACGAGCGACCAAGAAGGAAGGAAGGACGATCACCGGCTCCTCTCGTTTCTTTCCGCGCGCTCGCGCTCGCGCTTCCTGTCAACGTCGGTTCTTTTGGCTATAGGGGAGCGAGAGGCAGAGGCAGAGGGAGAGAAAGAGAAACTGAGGGAGAGAGATAGAGAGAGAGAGAGAGAGAGAGAATCCGAAGCACACCTCCCAGGTGTGTGATTACGCTTAATTGCCGCCGCCATAGGCTCTACCAAGGAGGGAGCCGATCTAGACCACGAGGAGATGATTCAGAAAAAGAAGAATATTTTTTTTGGAAAGAGATAGAGGGGAAGGCTTGTCATGTGGAGACGACATATTTTATATACGAAGAGTCTTAGCCGCGGGGATACGCCTTTCCCTGGAACGCTACGGGTTTAATGGCTTTTAAGCACCGATCAAAGTTATTTAAGAGATCGAACGCCTGTCGATCTCCTATTTTTCTCGACGATACGTTGTCTTAAAATCATCTGTTTACGCTCGCCTTCAACTTGTTTTCAAATTTTACTATTTCTTATACCTCCTGGTATCTATTGGCGTGCTTCGTTTTAATTTGACTTTGCAACTATACGTGATTATTTGATCAGTTACATAATTGTACAATATCAATTTTGTTCGTAATTATCCATTATCTAAATTAGCAGTCAAAAATAAAGAAAAAAAAAGGTAGGTACACTAACAATTTAGATAAGGGAAAAAAATATTTAAATTATACGTACCGAACAAACGACCGACACCTAGAAAACGAATAACCAAGTAACCCGATACAAGATAATAAGCAATCTCAGTGAAATTCGTTCGAATAGCATTTGGTATTTTCAACAATTAACCTCTCGAGACCTCGGCATTTTCGTTTTCCGCAACACGTTCCAAGGTACGTATAGGCGGGACTCACGTACAGCACTCTCGGTAGGAGCTCAATACAAATCTCTATTCTGTCATTGCGATCGCTGTGAATTCCCAACTGGTAACTAAGCGCACGCGAACACAATTGTGTATACCGTATATCAGACTTATTTGCCAAGCGCGAAGGAGATGGAAACTTCAAACTCAATTAGCGCCTTTCGATTTTCCAAGCGTATTTATACCTATAGGTATAATTAAACCAACGTCTCTATTGTATCGAAAATTTTCACGAGTTGCATGATTAATTTCGCGATGTAATATGAGAGGTGAATTGGACCGCGCTCTAACGCAAAAAAATTTAGATGAAGAAGAATGACATATAAATTGGTAGAGGATTCAGGTCGTTTCTACCTTGCCTCGTTATTTGACAATCATGAGTCATTTGCGGCTCGCAAGAAAAGTTCCGAGGGTACGACAAAAAATGAATTGGTCGGTCAGCAAGCAAACGACCTCGATGCAATGAGTCAATTATCTTTTCGCAACTATTCTCTTGTATAAAAATCGTTTCATTTTCTTTAAATTTACGGTAATGATCGTATTCGTAAACTTATTAAATTGATAAACAAAACAATAAAGTTTCAAATCAAAATTCCATTCTTGATATATGTAATACGGTTACATTCGTATACAAAATTTAACTTGTCGAATAAATCATAATTTAAATAAAAATGCATCGACTAATGATTTACCATTATAGAAAAAGAAGACACTGGTGAGCCAGGATTATCCGACATTTGTAGTTCGTAGCATATTGAATTCATCAAAGTAGAGAGACCCAGATCATTTGCTCGAGTCATTAGTTTAATGAGGTAATTATAAAGACGAGTCGAAAAAAGGTCCGGGACTCCCATGGTCCATTCCTAGATAGATTAGTCGTCTCGTAAATAATATTTTTAAACCTCTCAAATAGGCGTTCCCTTTCCGCATCCCACACACCGGGCACCGAATCTCTTATTTTTATTTCTCAACGAGGCTTGCGCACTTCTTCAGCTACTTGTAAAGTAAATATTTATGAGACCGCTAACCACTTTCATCACTCATCTCAACTCGTTGACCCGCGTGAAGGATCTGCACGTGGGTTTTGTTTTATTTAGTTTCATTTTTTCCTCCATAAATTCGACGAATCAAAGGGCGGCAAAAAATGTCTATCTTGGGGAATATTTAAAAAACGGTAAGAGATTGAGCAAATGGATACAATTTTGACACTTTCCAGAAAAGATGCATTGGTACAAGAAAACTTTAGTTTTAGCGACTATGGCGACAAATTAGACGAAGAAATTATTCACTCTATTATTATTAAATAAGAAAATTTAAATTAAAAATTAAAAATTAATTTATTAAAAGATCAAATTTGATTTTTAAAATTGAAATACATTTGGTGTTTTCAAATTCAATTCATTATTACACGATAATTTTTTTTGAACAATTCATTTATCCTGGTTAAAAGTGGAATTTTAAAATAAAGAAGGGTAATATGCCAATTTACTTGATTCATAGATCATTAAATAGTATATTTGTATTTATAATTTTAAAATGTTTACTTTTCTTAATATAATTTATTACAAAAGTTGCGTCAAACCTTATGATTTATTTATAGATAATTATATTTTAGTATTAAAATTTTCGTAGTTATTTGTAACCCAATGTGTACAAAATAAATTGTGATTAAATATAAATCCGTATAAGTGACGATAATTAGTCTCATTTCTATTTATTTCGTACTAATCTAGCGATAATTATGTCATCGTATCACACATCATCGAAATAGTAGACTTAAAATATAATGTGTCTCAGATTATCTTGTTGTTAATTAAAGCAAATAGAAATAAACAGTCTAAATACCACTGAGTATTTGTAACTCCATCTATCGACATTAGGTTGAACACCGCGTGTACCGACGCGTATAAACAAGCAAGCCGGTAAAGAGATACCCGTCATACGCAAGACTCTAGCGGGTTTCCTATCTCCAGGCGTCGTTATAAATTTACAGCGCGCGGTTTATACAATGTATTATATACATAAAGACAATAAACTCACCCTTCGACATAACTCGGTGCTAACTTTGGCGAGATCCGACAAGGGTTGAAATATCACGTCGTGAAATTCGGGGTAATTTCGTGCTATTGGTCGAGCGTACAATTCTTTAGCACTACACAGGCATTCTCGATATTCGTCCTCGGCGTTGAAAAGTTTTTCGGTGGCTCGGTATCTTCTGTCTGTGTCTAATACAATACGAATGAAAAATAGAATAAATTTTCTTTGAAATATATTAATATTTTTTTACCACCTATAAGGTGGGTAATAATTTAACTAACAAATTTTTAACAACAGAATGATTGCAACTTTAAATTTAAAAGAGAATAATTAATTGCTAAAAGCAATTTAACGACAATGACGATGACGTTCGACTTTGCTCAATACAAATAATAATCAATTATTATTAAATAAAATATATATCAATGAAAATGGAAAACGATCAGAAAATCACTTAGTTCGAATCAAATTAAGTTGGACGTTGAGCGTTTCATTTTGTTATAGTGCAGTATCACTCTAAAGGAATGAATGATTATACTACATATCAAAGTAAAGAATATTAATCACTAGGTGCAATGATAGACTACTCGAAAAGTGAAAAGTTCACTCTCATCAAATACAAGCCCAGTCACGTCTTGACACTAAGTGACTTGTTATTTCTTTACAGAACAGGTACAATGAAATATTAACCGATATATCTAAAGTGATTCGATCGTTATCAAACTTATGTTTAAAAATGGAAATGTTAGATTTTAACTTAATACAGGAAATTTTGATAAAATCAGTAGAAAAATAGAATTTTTTGTTAAAATAATCAAAACCTTTTGAATGAAAATAATAAATGAAAATTTAAAATAAATGTGGGAAAGGAATTCCTTACCTCCAATAGGGCTATACTGTTTCGCCGAGTCCTCGATGAGAAGTACCTCGCCGTGAAGAAGCGCGACATCCGCAGCCGGATCGACCTCGGCCCTCGAGCCCGCGAGCAGCAATCTTGGACGGCAAACCCGGTATTTCAGAAGCACCGGCCCGACCACAGAGGATACCAGTCCAGGGGAAACCGCGGCTAGCTGAAACAAAAATTTTACCGTCCCCAGTTACAACCGTATTTTGCGTAGTAGACGAAACTCTCCTTTGCCTCTCTATAATTTACAAATAATTCCTATGACGCGGATAACGATACCCGGCGGTGTATACAATAATCATTACTTTACAACTTTGTTATCTTTGTAAAAAATTTTGCAGTTGCAGTCGTAAACTCTTTGAAATTGAGAGGATCTCCTCTTATTGTACAGTTGGATTTTCATTTACCGCGTTGTTAGAGTGTTAGTTTATCGTTATATACGTGAGAGATAAATGATTCTTGGTTAAATTTCCTTTCCGAACATTAAGCGAAACGTTTAATTACGTTGTAATCTATGAATACGATAGTGAATATTAAGATAATTTGCATTGCGCAAATATTTCAAATTTCATCCTCGCTATCTCGAGAGAATTCTTAAAAATACGTGAGTATTCTCAAAAATAATATTCAAGAAATTAATAAGAAAACAATCATGTTTTTCCAAACCAGTAAGTTTTGCACACACATACATACACACGCCGGCGCACGGACGCACACACGTATACGTCTTCATTCAAGTGAACACAAGCGTGATTGTAATTAAGTCATCTGAGCAGAAAAACAAAAGAATGATACATATCCTGGGGCTTGTCGTTTTCGTTACAACGGTGAGGGGATCATTTCTTCTTTTTTTCTAGTCGAATGCTCGAAGAAACTACGCGACGTCTTATATGAGTATATATATATATACACACCGAAGAGGAAAGACGGAAGATCTTGCATTCCTGACAAAATCAATTTCGTCCAGACCTGTTCCGGCCCTTCCACCACAAAGCATTCATGACGGAATGTCCTAATTACTCATCAAGACCAAAGATACAAGGAAGCTTCAAAAAAATATCTTTCAACTCTTGGAAAAGGAAAAATATACCTTGATATATATGTAAAATTTAAAAAAAAAAATCGTCTCAATTAGTAAGGTTGTTCGAAATTCTGACAAACGAATTGTAACAGTATAACGTGCGTATAAAATAAAACTTGGGATGTCATTTAATAACTTTATTTTTAATAAACAAGTTATTATTCAAGTACATCTGCATACACTTTTATTTACCTTTTGAATATCAAACATTGTTTGAGTAAAACCAAAATAAACATTATTAAAATTTACTTAACGCAATCATATATCATATTTGTTGATAAAAGAAGCGATGGAAAAATAAATGAACCAACGACGTGTCGATGCAAAAACCGTAAAGACAAGAAAAAATGAAGGAAAAAATGAATGCCAAAAATAAACGAAAGACCTGTTGGCAAAGGTGACATTAACGACACGACTGTTGTACAATGCGATACGAAACGCGTCGTGTCGTCGATATCACTGGATTATCATCTTCCTTTTGCTAATTGGACCACACGGCATTCGTGGGAGTTTACGCTTGACTCGATTACGACCCAGCCGAAAGTAAATTCCGGAAGCGCAACATGTCGCAACGATCGACATTATATAAGAGTTAATTATCCAACCGATTGGCCATTGTTTCTATATATATTATGTATATACATCCAAGGGACGATGCTCTCGCGAAAATTTATATCGGTCTTTTAACTCGTCGGGTTTGTTATACGCACCCGCGAACGAGGCGGAAGTGCTCCAGCTAACAATGCATTCCTGGAAGACGCTTTTCACCCGTCTTAAATATTTATGAACGACAGAATAGACTGGACGACTCTTTTGTACCGTTGATCGCTTATGTTTATAAATAATCTTTTCATTTTCCTTTTTTCCTTTTAATGTTTGATCTTCGCAGCGTTAATTGTAAATGTTGACGTATCGAGTAAATCCTTTAGTTATTGCTGGACGCGTGATAAGACCATTTTATTATATCTCAATTTACGGTGTAGATAGATTAATATTTCATTTCCGATGGTTTGTGCAATACGAGAAAAATTTTGAGCTTGTGAGTCAACTGTCTTATCAAGTATACACTTTGATTACACACCGCATATACGGGGTTTCAATAAAAATTAAATAGTATATAGCTCGGAAGAATATAAAACTGCAACATTTTATTATTCCGATTGGTAAATAAACAAAAGTGAATAAAAATTAAACAATATTTAATAGATTAGAAATAGAAGTTACACAATCGACGATTGCTGTAACAAACGCGTATATAGGAGTACATATAACGATAAAACGTTGCAATATATACGATAGCAAGTGCGACAATTTCGATTGGGAAAAAAATTGTAAGTGGAACCGTTAACGTCACGTCTACGAGATCAACGTACGGTCAACTAATTTCGGATGAAAAGCGTCGCAAACTACACACGCCCACTCTCGCTTTTAATAAAACCCAAACCGGAATCATAAGACTGAATCTAAATTGCACAATTATACCGGTTTTTCGCGATACTATTGCCTCCCATCCTCTTCTTTATATACACATACATATACGTGTACGTATACACCGCATCTCTGCTACAAATTTAAGTGGTCGTGGTTGCGATGAGATCGTGTAGTTTGCACATTGACGTGTGAGGATCGTGTAGGCTCCCAGAATGTATTTTGTACTTTGCGGTGAAGTTACCTTATTTTTCTTAAGTGACATAGTTATTTTGGCATCCTTTTAAGTCGCTTATTAATTAAATCCTTACCATATGGAGAGTCCCAGTTACATTTTTTATTCACTTCTTTATAGGAGTAATAATGTAAATATGATGCACAAACTTGCTATAATTTGTAATTTGTAAAAATTATGATTGCACATTCCTTTTAGAAATTTTAATGAAGATAAATCGTTATATAAATAACTATGAGAGATGTACACTTTTATAAGGAGCGCAAAATAGAAAGTAATATATATGTATAAATACGTTTTAACTATTTTTATGCAGATACAAGTGATGTACGTTTTACAAAAATAAAGAGAAAAACACTTATAATTTCAAAAAAAAAATTACTTACATTTAATATAATGCATCTATCTAATTGATCCCTCTTTCTATAATTATAATAATTACTATCCACCTTAAATTATTTAACACGCTTATTACTTTTTCACGCACCAAACCACTCAGGAAATTATCCACCCATCCACCGAAAAGTATCGAGTTTGAAATCAACATTCCAAAAGTGCAATAACATTATTGCCAATAAAAAGAAGCAAGAACTTTCCGAGGCTTGCTTTATCGCGTATAATCGTTAGGGCGGCCAAGTGGCTTAATGGCACTGAATTGGGCGCGAGTAAATTTGGGCCCGTTTTGATTGCTGGCACAAATCAAAATTAACGATCCTCGATAAGGGTATATACGGTGATGGGACTATTAAAAAGTAAATAATAACGATAATTACATATAATGAATTAAGGGTCGTTGAAGGAGCCAAAGGATCTTTCAAACCTTTTTTTGTATAACATTTTTAAATTGAGAATTGCAACTATTGTAACTTGGATAATTTAGTTTGCGCTCAATCAATTATAATTTGATGTCTTATTTTTGTAAGAGATGATATTTATATAACGCGTAAGAGTTTCTTCTTTTTTGGCTATTTGCAAAGGTTGATGAAAAACAACGGCTAAATCTGTCCACGAATTTTGGGCGCTGCCTTTCATCTTTATGAAGAGATAATATTTTCTATCAATCTCTTTAATGTTTACTGTATTCATTTTTTTTAAAATCGTTATATTTTAATGTAGCTTTACGAATTGAAAAAATTACTTTTTATATTACTTTTTATATATCCGTAAGTATTCCATAAAAAAAATTAGTAGTAATTATTGATATTCTACAATGTTTACCATTTAAAAGAATTACATGATATCAAATAACTAACCCTATTAAACCCTAAATAATTTAGAATCTAAATTTTCACCGATCGCCGGTATAATATAATCTTAATATTATTGTGCATAAAACTTTGATCCTGTACTAAAATTCAAACAAACGAGACTTTCCCCAGACTTTACGAGGATTTTATAAATATTTTGGTTAAATACGCGGGGATTAAATCCAGACTGATACCACAACGACATCGGGAGAAAGCTAAATTTGATCAACATTTCTAAGAGTTGGTCGAAAAGTGACTTTAATCAGACTTAGCATTGACTTTCATGGGTAAACTTGAGTAACCCAAACAACGGAAAAATAGTATAAACACATATTTCTCTCGCGATGCAATAAAAGAGAAACCTTTTAAAATGTCTACAAAAATGACACTGCGAATTCTCGTACCTTGAAAAAAAAATTCGCTAACGACAATCTCGCACATACATGTGATGGTACATAAAACAAATAAAATGTTACTTTCACCAAAGCTTGGTAAAAATAGTAACAATTCCTCATTATCGGTGTCGCGCGATTACCTACCGGTGATTCATCTAGTCGCGCGTCTGCGTGGGTCTGCATAGAAACGTCTGGTGCAATATAACGCAAAAGGATGATGATCAGTAGTAGTAGTAGTAGAAGTAGTGTCTATCCCTACTCTCTTTTTTGGTCTTCTTCCTCCTATGTTTTCGAGGAGCGCGGAGTAAGCATCCTGCCCCTCCCAGTCTCATTACGAGACAATGAAGCGTCGTTACATCGATCAGCACAGTCGGGGCGGACGGAAGAGCCAACTGTTTCTCTCTCTCTCTCTCTCTTTCTCTTTCTCTCCGTTGATTCTTTCACTGACGATCCGAGTAGTCAATTGCTCACCGGCCTGCTACCGATTAATTTCCCCTCGTCGCCCTACTTACAGCTTGTGATTCATTTTTTTTCTCTTATTTATACGTGCTGTATATCGCCTTGTACGATTTTCGCGAACGGTATGCCTTGAAGACTCGTAATAAGGAGTTTTGACGCTACGTCCATAATAATTATCTTGAAAATTCGTGAAGCAATATTCAAAATGTAAAAAAAATTGCAATATGTGCTGTTGAACTGAAGTATCGTTATTTCAATTGATTTTATATATATATATATATATACGTACCCTCGATAAAATAGACGAGAATAACCGTTATTTTCTCCGATATATCTAAATACGTGCATTCGACTTTATTGCATTATTTAAATAACTGTTAATTTATTACACTCATACTTTAATACCATTATAATAGTTTACATTTTTAATCGCACACACGCACATAATACGCGATTCGTCCTATAAAATAAAAAATTTTAGCTAAACATACCACTAATTCGATTAAAATATTTTTAAATCCGATCCTCCACATGAATGCATATAATAAATACTTCTCGATAGGCATTCTAATCAATTTCTACAAAATATATTATAAATTTCACAAGGTAGTATAATACGGACGATGATCACTTTTGATGATTTTACGCCGAGTTAAGCGCGATAAGGAGAAAAACGTATTCGCGTTGTATGTAAACACACGAAAGTTTTTATGACACTCGAGGTTTTAAAGTGTGAGACTTATGCTACAAGCGTAATAAAAAGTCATTAATTCTACGTCGTTAGATATGTAAATTTGACGATATTAAATAGGAAGTATTAAGTTCGTTGAAAATTATTGTAATTCCCAGTGAAACAAATGTGAAAACATCGCGATAAAAATTAATACAAACTACTCGACGCACACAATCATTCACGTGTAATGTATACAAAAAATTTTCTCGTTTTATTGGTAGTATGCTAATTTTAAAATATAGGTGTGCTATATCGTACCAAAGACCGAGTAAAAACTAAGAAGAAAAAAAAGCAAAGCTATCTGAATATAGTCGAACGTACGTGTATATATAAAAGATTCTCGTTTTTTGTTCCGGAACAAACAAAATGAGCAAAACCCGTATCATTGTACTTTTTTGTTCAGATGAGCTTATCTATTTTCGGATCGAGGCGAGTTTGCCCCGTGTATTATATGAATGACAAGCTTCATTTTTTCAATATCGTTTTGTACTTTCCAATAGTATAATTAGGATGTAAACCTAATAATCTACTATGACATTGAAAATTTTGTAAAGACATATGTATATACACGTGCGATTGTTTCTTTTAATAGATAAGCGTACGTGAAACCTTCACTTTTGCAAATTAATAAATATAAAGTAAGAAAAAAATGACATTTTTTTCTGTCAAGGCTTCGAGACTAATGATTTTTCACTTGAGCAACTAATTTCAGTATACCACTTATATTTTGCCTTCCGATTGTTGTTTCACAACACGCGTGAAAGGAAAGACGGAAAAATCACACGATTAAGTGCATTGACTTTGCCATTGGCCCTGAATACAAAGTTACGAAGCCGACCGCGCGTAACACCGGCATTCCCAGCAACGAGATGACGAATAATAACGAGAAACAATGCTCGAGTGTAATTTTAAATCTTTTACACATGTGTTTATTTACACAGGAAAATTAATGCGAAATCAAAACTACCGTGACAAATTGAAATTTTTAAATATCTCAAATTGCTTGACACGCCATTAAAAATTGTTTTTTCTCACAAACTCTATTAATACTAACGATCAAATTATGTACGACATTACAAAAATGTGAAAGATTATTATTGGCGACAAGGACAACTCTCATTGAACGAAGAGTATAAGAGCATTCGTTTCAAAACAGTTTCCGAATTGCCAAATACTAATTGTACTGCTGCGTAATACGCAAAAACTTCTAATTTCGACGATGTTTTTGTTCAAAATCACAAGTGTGCAAATTGTCACCTCTCTGTTCGAAGAAGCTAAATTTTTCGGTATTGCTTAATGCGAAAAACGGTGAGGAAGGGCCGGAAACGGCGTGGATGTTCCGTATTTCCATTGGTTAGGTACACACATCGCGAGGCTGGTGTGTCTAACGACGTTCCTATTAATGCTTTATGTTTCATACTCGGACTGGTCCAGGGTCGGACGATTCAGACCGTAAAGACACGTCGTCGAAATCTGATAACCCAGATACGTCACAAAACGTATACTACCTTTTCCTCCCTCTCCCAGTTTTATATATATACCTATACGTATACATATTAATCGGATATAAATTTTTAACTTTGCCTGATTTATAGTACGCGAATGTGTATTGATGTGTATTCCGCGCGGTGATTTATTATTATTGAGCTAAGTGAAATCGCATTGAATAAAATGTATATATGTGAATCACTGTATGTAATTTGGTTTAAATATCATTGCTTCCTCAATTTCGTGCCGTACGAAATATTCACATTCGAGTGATGGTATTTTACTTTTCTGTCAGTATTATTACGTATATTGAAAATATACTGCACAATTGTTATTGTTTTAATGGTCACTGTTATGCGATTATTGGCATTTCTGAACAATAGCCCTTCCTCGTTTCGTTTCTGCTCAGAAATTAAATTTCCAATTATATACTTTACTATTTGTTATAATTAGCTCACTCTCTTTTGTTATTATGTTAATTATCTATTTTCATTGCAATTGCTTTGTCGTGTTTTGGTTCAAACGAAATAAATTAGCAAATACATCTATACGTATTGATAAATTGTAAGAAAACTCCTATAATTAAAATCTATAAATTTTCATTTGGGAAATAAAAATTAAATTCTTTCAAAGTAGTTACGTACGTTTAAATTCAAAACTTCCAATCGAACGATAATATAATTGCCCATTTATAACGATTTACTCGATTACGTTAGGCCAATCTCCATAAATAACTATATTTTTAAAATAACACAATTCACATAATACTTATTTTGAAAAGTAAAAACTAAATAAGATGTTGATCTGCGTTTCACCATCCATGACGAGACTCGGAAAGTCCGCGATGTATCTCGAAACTCCTTGGTAATCTCTATCAAATGTCCGAAGTTAGAGTGTTTAAATTGCTCGGTCACTCCTCCATCTGGCTAGCGGTAAATTCGTAGACGGAGCACGGTAAACGAACGCACAACGAGAAATTTGCGTAACCCCCCTGAGCTATACGGGCTAAACGGCAACACCGACTGAAAGTGAAATTCTTGGAAGTATTATCTCCGCGCGGCTAATGACACTAATGACGAGACTGGCTATCATCGCGTGAGTCCCCGTGTGACCGTTTCATTTTGTGGACATAGCGCCATTTTTTTTTCTCTTCTTTCTCTATACTCTCTATGTGGATCTCGGTAATTTTAGGAAATTACACCTCTTTTTATACATACATATATATAGATATATGTATATGTATATAGTTTGTGAAAATTTTGTTTCCTTATAGTTCATCAGTTTTCTATTTTTTTTCGACAACGGATTGCTCAATTTTAATACATTATTAATTGAAATCATTATTACGTTAGTTTACATTTCGTAATGTTACAGTTTTATACTTTACGCTGTGAAAATATTAACGCAAGTACTTTCACATTGATGTATATTATCTTTTCGAAAATAAAGTACATTTAAAAAGAAAATAATGACTCAATTATGTAGTTAAAAATAAACTTACGAAGCATCTCGGGACTAAAATTTGTCCAACACACCCTTCAACCATTTCTAAACTCAGTTCCTAAATACAAGAAGACAATGAGCTCGTTATTGGCTTTTACAATAATTTTAGAAGAGTAATGTGTACACAAGTCCGAAATTTCATTGCAACGAAAGAAGATTTACAAAAGTCTACAATGCAATAATAAACGGATCATCGGCAATTTAGAAGGACAATGAGTCGTTGGTAGTGTAGTCGGAAGCTCTTGGGACTGAAAGGAGGACAGGACGTTGACACGATCTCTAAGCTCGGAGACGCGCGACGATCTCTATTCAGCTGTTCACTCGTGACGAAACCGGTGGTCGATGTTCTCTTCCCAATATCAAAAGGCAATTTTGCCCAATTAACGCGCGTTAACGAGACTCGTCCACTTCTAGAGAATGGATTTGAGACCATCGACCTTTTAGTTTACGAGAAAGAAAGTTTTTTACGCACGGTATTAATTTTTCGTGTGTATGTAAGTAACCAATGTTAGCAACCTTTCATTTTTGTACTGCAATTTTAAAGATATTTTTTATGTTAAAAACAATTAATGCAGTTTTCTGCACTAAAAATATTGATCTATACATAAACCAATACATATATATTTACGTATGCGATGCTAACAAAAACTTTCTAAATATAATTCACTAAAATCGGATGCTCTTCAACAGAGAGTATGTTCTAATAAAAATTACCCCGATAACACGGTAAATCTGGGACATATCAACTGTTCGAGAAAAATGATAACCTAAATAGGTCGTAATATTTATAATGAGATCGTTATAATTTTTACATGCTGTCCTGTGCAATGTTTCTTACACCCTATATTTTTATCGAATCATTTGTATGCCACTAGAATGTATATAAGGACACTCTTGAATGAGTCCCAAGGCCACCGAGTACAAAAGCAATTCGTCACGTGTATATCGGTAAGAGCTTCTCCTTTCAATTAATTCAACCGACTTGAGTGTATATATATATATATATATATAGCGTCAGATATAACAGTAAATATCGCCCACTCACTGCTTTAGGTCAGCAGGTTGATCCTGACGCCACCACGAAAGACGTATAGCTTTGCGAGTGGGAGTCAAGCGCGAAATCACCGTTCTATACTCGTTTGCCGCGTTAAAATTTTGTCAAGCTTATACCGTCCGTTATTTCAAGTTTCAAACTGCTCCATTTGCATTTTATTAAGCTGTCTCGAATCGAATATTATTATTGATATCTACAACTTGAGTTGTAAAAATATATCTATATACGTATATGTGGCTTGGCAACTTTTTAATCTTATGTCTACGATGTTTCTCATAAATTATGTTGTAATTAAATCGTTTACGATGCCAATTGTACGATTGTCGAGAGTTAGAAATCAATGATAATAATTTAAATGCGCATTACTCGCGCGGTATCAATTTTCTCGTTGAGCACTGCTTCTACGTGTAATATACATTTATATATCTATACATCTTTATTCAATTTTAAATCTGTATAATTTCAATTATTTTAAAAAATCTAAATGATATTAATTACAAATATTGTTCATTATGTGTTATTATAGTGAGTAATTAATTATATTCGTTATCTTAATCTCTTTAAATAATCTGTTTAGTTAAGAATATTTTATTTATCTATACATATATTACGATGTTTACAATAAAACGTTATCAGAAAATACGTGAAAGACAAGTAACGTTATTTCCAAAATACTACAACTATTTTATATTTCCTTATAATTCATTCAATAAATTTCGATTATACTTGAGATATTCTTTAATCAACTTTTTATTCGATGCATATTTAAACAATTGTCGCGTATCGAAATTATTCTTTTACGCATGTTATATAAATAAAAAAGAATTCATCTACAATCCAAAATAGTTTATATAAAATAATTTGCAATTACATAAGCATATAACACAAAATAATATTTGATTAATAATGATTAATATATAAAAGTATCTAATTCTAGAATTACCACTAGTGATTATACTTACGTAAGGTATTACTTAAAATTTTCTCTTAATTTTTATAAAAAAATTACCTGTAATTGAACAATATTTTATAAAATTGCTATACAATTGGTTTATGTAATTATGCTTCTTTTTTTTTATTTGTGCATAACACCTTTGATACATTATTTATACAACTCGTATAAAATTTATTTACATAGAATCGTGTCGTAACGGTTATTAAATAATAATTATAGTAAGTACATATAATATAATCGAGGTTTTGTATCAAATTCTTAACAAAACTAAAAGTAATGTTGGATACGCCAAGGTTATCGATTATTATAATCAAATGTAAAAACCAGAATAAATTTGTTTGCCAAGTAAATTTAACGAATGATTAGTAAGAAAGACGGCGAACTCGCTTTTCACTGATTTATCGGCATCGAGTTTACATACTAGAAAACCCATGCATGTGTATAAATGCGTTCGTATAACTTTTCCAATGCCCGCGTTACATTCCACGACAGTGTAAGAATACGTGTCGTAGAGTTTGAACGTGAGTTGAAATCCTGATTTTCTAAACTGGCTATACCAATACCTAGAGGAAAATCGTCCTTATATTTACGTTGAATTTTTCATACTTTTTTTTTATCATTCGTAGGAGAGTTCCACGTTCTCGAGACAATAGAAAACGTAATTAACAGCGACTTTGATGAAGTACGAAATAAAAACATTCGAGCGAGCGCCTCGAGTTTTCTGCGCAGTAAATTTACTTGCTTTTAACGATCCATAAAAAAAGGTCGTCACCTTTTAAAGGTATAATGAAAGGTCCTTGCGAGGAATGAGAGAGAATGAATAAAAAAAAACAATTTTTCGATTTTTTGATTGTTATTAATGAATTTTTAATTATTTTTCCTAAAGTTATTTTCGGATTTTATTATGGTGATTGTAACATATATTTTATACTTAATAGTGCAGAAGGTAATGAATAAATTTACATTTTTTTGTGCGCAGAAATTGTTGGACGATAGCGATAGCGAGAATGATTATTCTGTTTATTTTATTTTTATTATTATTACGCGATAAGGTAAGGAACTTGCAATTCGCATAATTTGAATATTTATTTGAGTAATTACAATAACAGAATTTTCTGTAACACACACTATACATTTACAGCCCGAATGATGATACACCGCGAGATATCGCTCCACCACAAAGACATTACCTAGATAAAAAATCAAAATAATTGTGTAGAAAACTAATGTTGGATCAACATAATATGAATTCCCTATATAAGTAAATTTCTAATTATATTGTAAATGGACAAATGCGACATGCTTTAACAAGTAGTTTATATATACTCGTCTGCAACATAAGGATATTTCATAAAGCATAACTTGGCCGCTACGTATTAAACTGTTCAACCTTGTACAAATACCACAATTACAGAAGAATTCGCACTCATAATTCACGACGAGATCTCAAAGTCATAAACCATTTTCCTCGTGCAAGTGTAAAATTGAGGACCGAAATTTCTGAAAGTGTATTTATTATTATTATTTATCGTTCTCCTCATAAATTTGGACGCGCGCTTCACCGGCATTGAGCGTACCAGTTTCGGTCGTCCTTGGTCTCGGGTGATATCGAAAAAAGGTGGAAAAAAAAATAATAATAAGAAAACAAAAATAAGGGATTTTATATTTATCCGGGGCGCGACGGAGGAAGCAATCACGAATCCCGAGGTCTTAACGAGCTTCCTTCGAACCGCAAATCACCTGACCGACGATATACCCAAGTGCATTTATATCGCTTCGAATAGTTGTGTATAACTTGCGGTGGTAAGATCGGATCGATTGCGCGAAATTCTTTTCAAGGACCTCGTAAATAAACGCGAGAGATGCGCGTAATATGCTACTATAAAATACGGAATTTGGCGATTTTGTAAAAGACCGGGATGTATAGATATATACAGAGCTTTCGTAAAGGTAACTGTAAATCCTTAACTATTTCGAGGTATACCACAACGTTTAACTCGCTATTTTACAGAAATTACTTGAAACATTTTATATACAATTACAATTATTGTGTATACGATTTATCGCATATTCTAGGTTATATTGTGTTAAATACATTATATAAATTGTTATACATTTATATAATAGTAATCTATTAAATATATATTATCTTAGAGAAAATTAACGAATGATGTATAATTTAAGGTAACCGATTACAAAAGTAAATCATATAGTGTGCTGAATTTGTAATTTGCAATTGGAGTTACAAAAAATAGTGTAAGCTGGAACGATGCACTGCAATAATTTTTTTTTTTTCAACAAGAGAAAATGTTACGGTAAGAGTTTTAGAGAGAGTAGGCGAGAAAGAGAAAAGTTGCAGGCTGAAATCTGAGTCACTTCCCAGAAACAAATTTCTTAACTAACAAATGCATAAAAAAAGATGATTCTTATCAAAATATAATCGGATATTCTCAACGTATAAGGATAATAGATAAACCATAATTTCACACTCGCGTAAATTCGCGTGCAAAAAAAAAGGAAGGAGGAACCTCGAATTCACAGGTAATTGTCGGGGTAAACTCCGCGCATCAAAGGATTCGACGATTTTAGCGTCACGCACCGAGTCCACGATAAATAACTGAGTTTTACGCGTGTGTAATCGGTCGGAAGGTCGGAAGGCACGTTTCTTTAGTTTCCTTGCGACCGTTTTAACAATGATCGGGACCACGCCTTCGAACACTTTGCGAGCCCTTCATGCTTGAAATAGAGTCGGTTTCTTTTTCCCTTCTTTTTTTTTACTCCGAGTCGCGCAGTTTTACAGTGATATTTATAGACGCCGACTGGACGATAAATATCAAGTGCAATAAACGTCTCTGGACATGGATTATAATTGTCTGGTAATGAATGGGAGCCGATGTGAATTAACGTGGAATTTTAGATTGCCGATTGCCTTTAGGATAGTGGACACGTACATATAAAATTAGAGCGACGCTGATGGTAATAATGTCAACGTCGTAAATTTGATGCGGCCGAATGGGTTAACAATCCTGTTCCTCAGGTGTGTAAGCACCTTTTTTTTTCTTTCTTAACTGGAGTATCTCGTGTAAAATTTTTGTTTGAAAAAGCAAATGTTTTATTTATACAAAGAGCTGATGAAGAACACTGATTTACCATTTGTTCTTTTGTATAGAAACGATTGAATCTGTATACTTAATTTGTAGAACCATGTTTTTACCGAAAAGTATCCCAGTAGGTGTTGATAAAAAGTAAGGCAAACGCATCTCTAATCGACAAAGAGAGGTTAAACGAGAAAAAAAAACAAAGTATAACGTCACCAATCGACAGTTATCCGTAAATTCAAAACAAGGAAATCCCAATCGATTTGGAGGGACGTGAATTTGCGCAATTCGCTTAGCCCAGGAATTATAGGAGCGCTCGTTTCCGGTATAAAAATTGCGCGCACTACTTGCACCGAGGCGCGGCGAAATGCATTTCCTTGCTCTAGCGCACCAAGCGGATATTCGCGTTAGAACGGAGACCGCGAGACTCCTCGGCGTTTGGGTAATGTAACCTCTAAGCGATAGGCCGAACAACGTTTCACGGAGGTCCCGGTAAAACGTCCCAAGATTTACGGGCCGGTCGTTGTAATGAAGACAAATCCAACACCGAGGTTGGGCCATTAGTCGCTATTTATCATGTGTCTAAGCGCGCATTTAATGTCTCTTGCGAAATGTCGCGAGCTCTATGCGATAACGGAGAATAATCGCTCACGCAGCTCTTTAAATATATCTATCTATCTACACTGCCTGATTGTAAATCCTTAGAGTTGGATCATTCGGGGATTAATTGCTTTGTTATGTCATTCCTTTTTCTCCCTCATGATACATATCGCTAATTAATTAACATTTTTTCGTGGGTCCCGAACAAAAATATATAAATATTCCGCCTTTTTTGATCGATGACAATGGGTAATACCAAAAAATAAATAGCCTGTAAAGAATAATGAATCACAAGGATAGCTCCACTGAATCATTCGGAAATTATCATATTACAGGAAAATAATCCCGGGATCGTACGAGCACAGGGCGGAACGCAGTAAACATCAAAGCGCGACGCGAAACCGTATGGGGAGTTAACTAGCACAAGGAAGATAAATTAGGCTTTACAATAGCAAGACTTTACCGTTACAATAATGGTGAAAGTGTCTACTCCCACTCGCAAATCGTCCTGGAAGTGTCAATCGGCGCTCGGTACTTGTCACACCACATTGTAAATGCACGGGAGTACCAAGGATGTGTCGAAATAAATATGCATAATTATATCCCACGCTTATTAAAATTTTGCGAAATACAACGGTTTACAACTTTTCTGCAAAAATTTTTCGTTTTCATCGAGCATTGAAGAAAAAAATAGCACCTCTACGGAGAATTGTTTTGTTAAACAATACTTTTGGTTTCACAAGTTTACCGGCACTAATCCCTCTTTTGTGCAATGTTACGGAAATTTTTGGTTTTCATTGAACAATGCGAGTGTATCGTTATAAATTTTATTTATTTATCAAAAAGTAAATTTTTTTTTATTTTAAATAAACAGATGATTCGATTATGTATAGATACAGGAAGAGAAAACTTTGTAGACAAAATTATTGTACTTAAAGAAAAATTGAAGGTATACGCTTAGATTATGAAAAAAAAAATTGTTATACTTTATTGTAAAATTGCATACAATTTACACAAGATTTCTATATTCTACTTTTGTATGAGTGCAGTAATCTTTTTTTTTTTTAATTTCAATTTTCAACACGTTCTGATTTTCTGTTTTGTTTCTATTTAAGCACTACAAAATATTTCAAAAATCTTTAAGGTTAAAACCAATTAAAGAAACGATGTAATCGTTAAAAATAAGTATAAATGTATATAAAATATATTAAAACTGCCTATAAAATTGTAACTAATAACGCGAATAACAACGTTTCGAAGAGAAAAATATATATTCCCAAGGGTTGAAGTAAATTTACATAGAAGTTCAGAGATTGGCCGGCGCCTAGCGCTTATCGGACGCTCGAAAAAACATGTGTTTATCGTCGACTCGATGCTCGTCTTGTTGGAGGCGCGTGCGGAAAAGCCGATTAGCGTGCGCTCTGTTCAACCTGAATCAAGTGCATACATCTACTTACTTTATTTTTTTCCTCGTGAGAAGCCTTGGAATTATGTCAACTCGATTGATTCTTTTCATAGCAAACGATATTTCCGATAGGATTCTTGTAGACGGATGATCTCATCGTTTAATAATGATCGTTCGCATTAATCAGATGTTAGCTTTATTTGCTTACCAATGAACCAGATATTCTTATGTTTCGATTAATATTTATTTGAATTGTAATTGTTTGTGTTTTACTTTTAAATAATTATACGCAACGATTACATATAATATATATGCGGCGTTAGTGATAAAATTGTTCAGTACAGAAATTTGTTCGGTAAAAGTAGTATATTACGTTTATTGGAATTTTATCACATGACGATATTAGTTTGAATATCGCAAAATTATCAAAATCAGTATGATTATTTAATAATTTTCACACACACACACAGTGTATAATTACGTAATAATTTGATGATTACTAGAAAAGTAAAATATTTCATTTAAATCACCCCATAAGACACCAAAGCTCCTAATAATCATAAAATAACGAAGCTGTTATCACTTATACCCGATCGGTATTACATAAAAAATGCTTATATACTATTTTCTTGTATAGGTAAAACGCGTAACGAGAGACTAGGAATCAATCCATAAAGAAACTCGTGGAATTAGGAGGCGCGTCCTCTAAGCGAGTAGAGAAATAACCAAGAAAATTCAGCTGTGAATTCACCGTAAGTCAGTCGAAGCGACCATAAGCTTTCAGCAATTACGACCCAAGCCCCTTGATAACGGGACCAACCTGCCGGAAGATCGGAAACGATTTCCATGCATAAAGCTAAAGCTGCTCTCCTCTTCCTCGTATACCCTAGCGTTTCTCCATCGTAACTCAACGCGTCCTTACCGCGTCCCCGGTATTACAGTTTCTAACTATCTTCACTCGGTGAGGGAGTTTTTTTTTAACAAGCATACCAATCGAAGGTTTTACAATAAATCTGATCCCTCTCACTCGCTTGCGCGCGCGAGAATTGGATTTTTATCGCTTAAACAGGCCTAAAGTGAGGATTTTCTGAAATGAGGAAACGACCTCGCAACGTCTATTCAAATTATTCTTATTACATCGATTCGTAATTCACTTCTTTCTGTGTGCGAGGAGCTTATATACAAAAGAACGGTTTCCTTTCTTTTTTTTTATAATCCGCTATATACACGTAAGTTGAATAATTTAAATAACGATATATGCTTGTTGGAAATTTATGCGAATGGCAAAAATGTTATTAAATATCCTTTATTATGCACGTTTGTTTGCTGCTAAGTGTGCATGCTTTGAATCACGAGAAATTCCGTGGTATTTACGCCAAGCAAATTTCCAATTAAACTGAAAATTTCAACGAGTTTTATTTGTCTACGTGTATAACTGCAACATCGTAATTATTATCTATTAGTGGCATTTATTAATTATATTTATGGGAAAAATTAATCGGGAAAATGGCAAAAGTTCAATGTGTATGTATTTGTTCTTTGTAAAGTTAGATTTGATTTTAAAAAAATCATATTTATTGTAACGATAAAATTTAACGGAATTCGCTAAGCAGTCTCTTTTGAATTTTTTTGTAAATTAAATGTAAACCGGGAGAAAGATCGAATATCGTTAAAATAATTTAATTAATTAGTAAACAAAATAATATTTTAGTACGATAGTAATTTAGAAAAAAATTAATAATATTTGCATATAAAATATAAAGAAAATTTAATTGAATTATTCCTTTAAAATGAACAATTTTTTATTGGTTACGGAGAGTTTAAATTTACGAGTTTGCGAATGATGTCAAAAAACGTAAATTGTACATAAATTTATAAATATTATTTTTAAAAATTACGCGACTGGAAAGAGTTTCGGGTGGTGCAAAATTACTCAAAAGTATACTACTTACTTAGATTAACCTCTGATATATAATAGTATAAAATAGAGAAATAAGTTAAGAATTGACAAATATAAAATAGAAATATTATAAAGTAAAAAGAAATCGATAAATAAACTAATGCGTCATAGAACGTTGAAGAAAAAGAAGATAAAAAAAGGTATAGATGGACCTTATTTATTACGCACGTAACCCTATACTTAAAGCAACACCATAAAAAGGAAAAATTTTCTAGAGTCCCCGCGTGCAATTTCACGCAATTTCTAACTTACAATGCGAGCGCAAAAGTTAAGAAAAAAGGTCGGAGGAAAGGTCGCTCGTCCACCGAGGAAAATGTTAAAGAGGTGCGCGAGAGTATAGAAATGAGCAAAAAAAGTGTAAGGTTTATTATGTACCGACAAGGTATATACGTAGGCACGTAACATGTATTACCTAACGCGAAATAAGTCGGCGCGCATAATAAACATTGCGGATATAAATGCACGCAAGACGCGCGAGCGCGTCCTCTGTTGGTTAGGTGAAGCAAAAAAAAAATCCGCAGAAGAAGAAGAAAAAAGTCGCAGTATGAGACTCATTGGAGGCCACGATAAATCTCATGAGCCGCTCCTTGCATATTACGCTGGTTTTCGTAACTATATGTATAAGCGTCGCGTATAGTCAGTCATCCCTCTCTCTACATATTATATTCTCTCTCTCTCTCTCTCTCTCTCTCTCTCTCCGTTTCGCGGCGCGAATACGATGTACAAGCGGTGAAAGGTCTATGCGCCGGGTCAAGTGTCAAAATTAACGAGCGGGTCCTCTTTAGCTTTATTACACTTGAGAATCAGCTTTTGAACGCAAATATTTACGGGCCGCGCGATCTCGCGTGCACCATACCGAGGAAAATTTTCCGACTGATTTATCAGCCACGCGGACTTAACAAATTCGATAACCGATAAAGCGGTGTAAATCTTGATGAGTGACGATGCGATAAAAGAGTTTACGAACGATGGGGATTATTCCGTGGAAAGCGCAAACACGAGAGAGAAAGAGAGAAAGAGACCCCCGGGAAAACGGTTCGCCTATTATGGACGATAAATTTACCCCTGGTCGGACAATAGAAAGTTTAGGTTGACTAGAATTAACAACATTCAAAATTTGAACATCACGAACGTTATAAACGATGATTCTTAAATAGAGATCAGGGTTGATATTTGTCATCTTTGGCAAAGTTTCATTAATCTATTACATTTTTTCTATATATTTAGTGATTTTAATTACATATTTATTTGCATATACTATTTATAATAAAAATTTAATAGAAATAAATAAACAAATTTTTATTTAATACGATTCTGTATTTCTATTGTCTGAATAGATATTTAAATTCAATTAGTTGTTCCTGTATTAATGTCCATTTTACAGTAAATTTATTCTACAATTATTACTATTTTCAGAATTATAATTAAAAAAAAAACAATTTTAGTTTACAATTATACAGAAAAAGTATAATAAATTAAATTTCAGTGACACCCGCAGTTCAAGAGAAAAAGTAATCTCAATAGTTACATCATTGATCCGAATCCCAGATTAATATCCTCGAGTGTGTCATTGAACTTACCCGGTATATCAATTACCAAGTAAACGACGAAGATCCACTATTAAGGAGGGATTAGCTTCGACGTATTCCAAGTAAAACCTTCATCCCATTATTCGTCCGATTAATACCGACGCGTCCCCGTGCAATTGAAATCGAGCGTTGTCGCAAATTGCGAGACTCGAGCGTAAATCTCAATTCCCCGCGTCACCGTACATATATACTGAATTCTTAGTGTGTATATGCGCAAAGCAAGAAAAGTCAATTATCGAAACCTGTTGACATAAATAATGCCTTAGCAGTATATAAAGCGAACCATCAACGTGAAATCCCATAATTTAAAACGATGACTCTCGATTACGTTATTGTCGGATTTTCACTATATGGACATAAATAAAAAAAAAAATTCAAATTACGACGATATTTTTCTTATATAAATATATTAAATTTCGTCGTCCCGATTCTCGTGGTAACGACGTTATTGTTGTTGTTGTCGTTGCTGTTGCAGCAACGTCGACGACGCATTTTGCCGTAACTATGTCGCGCGCGGCTGCCCTTCTTGCGAAAGTTGCTGCTCGATATTTGCATGTGCACGCTCGCGAGACGGAGAAACGTAACGGTGCGATTGTTGTCGTTGTGTTAACACTCGGGCAGAGGTTCTTTTAATTGCGAGCAACGCACCACCGTTTTTCAAAGTTTCTCAGTTTTTCGCAGGTTTTGCGCTTTACAAACTTTTTTTCGCTACAAATTGGTATTCAGATTCAAGTATGATGAAAGTTTGCTTTGCACGATGAATATCAAAAACTTTTCGTCTTTCTGTTGCAAGTGACTATTATTCATTATTATTAACAAAGATTTTTTATTATAATAATGATTTTCAATCACTTTTTTATTGAATAAGTCATAAATCACGAATGAATGAAAAATAAAAATATTTATAATAATGTATTTGTTTGAATTGCAACAATGTAAAATTTAAGTTTCGGATAACATGTATCTTGCAGACATTAGTCAAGGGAAAATTTACTTTGCAAAACAATAGATAGCAATATACAATACATTATTGCGAATTAAGTATGATCGTTGAAAAGTGTAGATAGTATATAAAATAATAAAAAAAATCGCTTAATTGTACGTTAGAACAACCATTATATTCATTAAAAATGTAAATCATAAAATTTTATTTGAATACAAATATAATTGACATGTTTACCTTTTAAAAGTTACGAAAAAACGCAGTTTGTAAAATAACCAATTAAAAAAAGCGCCACAATAAATAAAAGAATAATGTTTATAAATACATTTTACGTACTTACCAATATTAATTAATAAAATGTTTACGCCGTAATTTAGTACTTTACGATTCATTTATTAAAAAATTATCTCTCGGATTTATCGTGGTTCAATATATATTAAATTAAATAAAAATAACTTCTCCAAGGATCTCGAGAAACGAGGAAGTATTACACACTAATTACAACCCACGAAACCCAAAAGTCCTCGGTTTTTCAATACCTCGTCCTTAAAAAAAAAAAGTGTAATAATGAAAAATAAAAAAAAAATCCGTCCCATCAATTTTGTTGGGTGCCGAAAACGGACAATAACGGTATACATAAAATACACGTCAAAAGAAAGCAGCATAGATCGAAAAAAGCGATTCGCGCAAGGTGAAACTTCTCGGGGTCCTACGACACGCCCAGATGTATATAAAACGCACGTGTCTCTTGATGTGTACGTATATATATATATATGAAACTGGTTCAAGCATAAAACACCAAGTTTTATCGGATCGTCAGGGAGAAACCGCGCATTACCGTAAGGTCCCGAGTGTAAGAAAACGCCCTGGTCCAAAAAGTTATTAGGCGAACGAGTTCGCGGTGTAACCCCGGTTCATCGTCGAGAATATAGGTCGCGGTGTACGTATACCCTTTGTCCTATACCGGGAGAATTCCGAGTAGAATTACCGCGAAACGCTCCTTTTCCTCGTTGAACGAAAGATCTGGGCTATACGTTAAAGATTAAAGAATGATTAGCTAATGTTGCATTATCTCTTAAATGTATTTTAAAGGAAATTAATTATATCCTTTTACCGTATGCGCATGATGTAACATATTTTATCTTTATAAACTGTTGGTTTAACAAAAATTACGAATGTGTTGTACAGTTATGTTAATAGTTACTTATCGTGATTTATCGATTGTGCATTCAAGTAGTAAAATTGGACGATTGTCGAAGGAAATCGTAATACTAGGCGAGATGCAACTGAAAATATAATTATTAATATTTATGTATCTTCTATTATTAGTAATGGATAAAAAAAAGTAAATCAAAATCAGTGGAAATAATTTAATACGGGTTCGTATCGGAATCAACGATAAACTTGAACCATTTTCATTGATTATTGATAGATCTCGCCCATAATTACAGACCGTAAGAAACGTAAACAGTTTAACGTTATTAATATTAATTTTAAATGCGTTATTTCACAAAAGATAAATCGTAAAATAGTGCCGGCACGCGGACGAGAGATCCCCTTAATATTTATCATAATTTCACGACGATTTATAATAAAATCCAGCACTTATATACATATTTCTCTAATAGCACGTTCGTGTATAAAGGATCACGTAAACGATCAAAGCACGAAGAATCGATACGTTTCACGCGCTTCTCAAACGTTATATATCAATATTATCAATTAACTTTCCAAAGTGAATTTATTCCAGTTCGACTTATCTCAAGTATCAATTTTCCAAGGATATCAATTATGTCACGTGAAATATTTCGCATTGCGCACACGGCAAAATGTAACTACCGGCCCGATTAGAAAATCCGTTAATTGAGAATCAAATCTAAGACGGTGAATTAATTTCGGACGTCACGACGCAACGAGTGAAACTATACGCTAGCGTTATAACTTTTACTAGAAAAAATCAAAAAGACCGAGTTCAATAATAGCAACTTGTGTCGTCGTCGTAGCATAAAAGCCACACTTATACGCTATTAATCTCGCGACAACTCTTCCGTTTCCCTTGGTTCGTATCAACGATTTTCAAGCGCAATCCAACCAGATCGCTTTTCGAAATCGCTCGACGGGAAGTGAACTACCGGTTGGCAATGTACGAATTCAATGGTTTTCGAATGTATATACAGAAAAAGTTCACCTGTACACAGCATCTTGGTTACATTAACAACTAAACAATTATCTTTACCCGAGCTTTTTTTTACTGATCGACAATATTTATTTTTTAATATTTAGGCTACATTGTTCATAAATGTTTGTGCAAACTGTCGTTATACGAAAAAGTACTATAAATTATTAATTAAAATTTGATATATAACTGTATATCAATTTTTTCACGGAACCTTATTATCTTCATTATTTTGACAGTATGTATCCAATTTAGAATATTTTTTACAGTGTACATCAAAATCATCAGGTACAATTTAAAAAATTTCTCTTTGAGAAGACTTAACTTTCGCGTTTGCAGTATCAAACTATCTAAACAATCCCTTATCAACGTTCATAAATAACGAATCATAGTTATATTCATATAGGCTTAATCAGCAAGAGTAAAAGACAGTCGGACTATATAAAGGAAGTATAAAAGAGGCCTACTTAAACAACCCTAATCAGTATGCACAAATGTCCGGTCAAGCCAAGATAATTGGCTTACATCCACCTCTAGCCGGAATATGCGTCTCTTAAGAGTGCTTATCAGCCGGCGAAAGTGCGGAATCAAATATCGGTAGAAACGGCGTGGTACGTATGTATGTAGACCTATGTATATGTATTTACGCATGTATATCGGTACCCCTCATCCAGGGTAAAAAAGAAGGTTCCGCGCGGCACGCGATTCCCCATCGAGGAATTTTCTCGTCGGCCAGTCAACGAGATAATTACAGGATCTGACCTAAATTACGACTGGCCTTGCCCCCTCGAAGAAAGAAAGAGAGAGAGAGAAAGAGAGAGGGAGAGAGAAAGAAAGAGAGAAAGAGAGAAATATTGTGTATAATATAGATAATGGAACCGACTGATCGAGGTCGCACACTTTTTCTCTATATATACACATATATAAATATATACACGTTTTATATTATCGATCGATGCGCATCTACATTCATATATATATATACATATAAATTGATAATTGGAATGCGCTCGTATATATAAAGAATTATCTACCTATACCTGTGATCTTTTCGCATTCAATGGCGCGCGACTGTATATAATACTCTTTACTTCGGTTTATACTCGGTCTTTGTATACACATATACAGACACACACACACACACACACAAATATATATATATAGCAGATGTTAGGAGAATTTGTACATACGGTTCTTATGCAAATCTTCGTGCAAAAACACCCGTACGTTTTCCTTACCTTTTGTACCAGATTTTTATATTTCTATATTCATACTCGATGCCGTGTGTACGACCAACAAAATTTTTCTAACTTACTTCTTCAATATGACTGCGCGCATGAATAATTGTAAGCAAAGTATCCAAGGAAATTCATCATGTTATTGTCGCTAATTTTCTTATCGGTAAGTACCAGTAGTATTTTTATAAGGGACGCATGCTTAAAGGGTTAACAAGTTGCGGCTAGACGATAATTTTTTAATGCACCCACAGAAAGCATTTAAAGTGATTTAAAGAAAATA
The DNA here is from genome assembly GCA_026168455.1 of Theocolax elegans. NCBI lineage: Eukaryota > Metazoa > Arthropoda > Insecta > Hymenoptera > Cerocephalidae > Theocolax > Theocolax elegans. The sequence continues at coordinate 16,361,876 of CM047426.1, read as the reverse complement.
TGTGTAGAAATAAATATATTAATTTATTTGAAATAAAGTTAATTAAATATTTAATAATAAATTTTAGTTTCTTGATATATATTTTTTTAAATCAATCAAATATTTTGTGTGCAAAAATTATAAATTTTCTTGTAAATTTCATTATAATATTAATAATAGCGTGTGATTTCATGAATAAAGCCTATGACAATTTTAAATTATACAACATTATCCTCCGCGTAAAAGTAAAAAAATAATCGGTATATCAATAAATCGATATATAACATTTTGCGATAAATTATCAATAAAATATCCAAAGAGAAGAAAAAATGAAAACTGTAAAAATCGAACAACCCAAAGAAAATTGAATAGCACACACAGGTATCTATATACCCACACATACACGTGTATAAGGATAAAATCGAAAGGGTCACTATGTATATATTATATAGACAGTTAACCGAGAAGGTTTGATGATAATGCGCGATATCCGATTCCGTATCGCGATTGTCTATCCGCTATAAACGAGAGGGAAAGTATCATCCTCCACGGGAAACTATAAGGGCGAAACAATAGGCAGCCTTGACACCGCGAGACGTCGACCTCAAAACGCGCGCGCGAGAAGGGACTATACGAACGATTACCGCGACATAACGCGCGTATATACCAGTTAAGTAATCGGCTGTGGACCTCCGAGTGAGTCTCGCGTATGTATACGTGTCTACCTGAGAGAGTATATAAAAACAATGTAACTTGCTGGTAGTGACGTTTATTGCAGGTATATACTTGGGATCCGAGTTTGTCTAATGTTGTGTACAGATACTACAGAGAATATATCAAAAGCCTCTCTTTTGTGTATATTCTATCAATGAAGTGAGGCTTCAACATTTCGTCTAATGGAGGGATTTCTTAATCCAACTATCAACTTTTTCATAGATTATTATCCTCACGAATAATTAAATTTGCATTAATAATAATTATTTAAAAAAAATATTTACAATCGCTTCGAGTTATGTATATAGCTATATAATACAACTATAAAGGTACTAATCTATAATGACACTGATATCAGATAATATATGTGCTCTTACTTAATAGGAAGATTCTCAACTTCATCGATGAATTTTATCGATACACTAAATGAAGATGTTGAGACGGTTAGCATTCAAAGAATCGATGACTAATGCATCGATCGAACTCAGCACGAATACGAATTCCTTATTCGATTGTGTTTCCATATGGGTAGAAAACAATGTTGCAAGGTTCATGCGCGCATACTTTAGACTGCTCATCAATCTAAAATTCATTATCTGATATCATCATCATCATCATCATCGGCTGCACGTCTTACATACGAAGAAATTATCGTAAAATCTACCGTCCGAACTCAAACGAAATAAAAAGTAGATGTTTATATCGATATTGACTAATGTCAAAATTTGAACTATGCATCTTTGCAATATAACAAAACTAATATAACCTGCGTGACATTTTTATCTCTGAGCAATTATCTACAATATGGAAATCATTTCATTAAATATTACTGTATTTTATTGTAATATATAAGAATATACTTGTATATTATCGTTTATTTCTATAGTAATTATAAAAATGTATACATACAGTAATTTTTCTCTGTATAATTAATTAAATGTTATTCTTATTTTAATGCGGATCATTTATTACCTGTTAACGAGCGTAATTAATTTTCATTAATTTAGTATAAAATATGTTAATTAAATATTTTGACATTTACTTTAATCTTTGTTCTAATTAATTTTAATTTAAGTTTCAAGGTTGCTTATGATTTATTCCAATTAATTTCCTATACTAGATAAGAAACACTTGTTTACTTTACTTGTTTTGAATAAATATACCAGGGTAAATAGACATTTTTCGATTGAAAATAAAGATTTTGAAGAACGTTTACCAATACCCACGGAGTGATACATACGTGACTCATTAATTAAAATTAATCTAATTAAAAATTAATAAACGAGTTATATTACGTCAATAGAGGCTTAAACCGACAAAGAAACAATAGTAATTAGCCTGACACAATGGCAATGATATTAGCATAAAAATACCTTTGCCGATGGTCTTAATCGCTCGCAAAATATATACCGATAGTTTTAATATAGTACAACCAAATTACTTTGGCATTAACAATTGTACACTTCTCCAATAGATCAATAATCTTTTTTTCAACTTGCATAAAAATACTTGCATTTGTCACGTTTCTATAATCGAAGACCTTGAGAAAAAAAAGAAGCAGCAGCGAGATCGGAGGTTGTAAGTAAAGCGAAGCGCGCAAGAGAAAAACGAACGTATAATATACTCTCGTTGCGAATTCTACGAGTGTTTCTACGACGCGTCGGAGTTGGCACTTGGTTTTAAACACGCGGTCACGTATGTTTTTCAAAGCGTGGATAAGTTCGCGACGTCCGAGGATGTTTGCCGTACGTATATTTTCCTACCGCCCGGTTTCTACACTCGAAGGAATATTTCGAAAATCCTTCGAAACGAGGAATTTCAAACAACAACACGTTACATATTCAGATTTTACTTTGTGTCGACAAATATATACCAACCGGTTCGCAATTCAATTATCGGACGCTCTTTTTTTTGGTCGGTTTTTCGTCGGTTCAAAACTGATTTAATTTGTCAATATTTACTTGTCGACTTGTAATGGATGTTTTAGCTTCGATAAATTATGCTCCGTTTTCACGAAACATTTCTACCTATGTAGTGATGAATTTGGAAGAAAAATGTACTTTTAAAGTTGAATATATGTATATTCTTAACTTTTTGTAATAGATACATTAGGTAAGAGTTTATCTTTTTAAGAGACTTGAAAATTCTAGAAAAAGAATGATACCTTCGCAGACTTTTTTCTCTCAATTTCAATAAGTGTTCTAGCAAACACTTATGGCTAATATGTGTAGGTACGGTTTTAAAAAGATCTTAATAGTGCAAACATGCGTTTAAATTACAATGAATAATCATAAAAAGATTGGTTAAACAATAAATTATTAGTTGTACTTAAAAATTGTAACAACTATTCTAATTTTTATGAAAATTTTGTTATTTAAAATAACGCATTGTTTTAATTTTTCTTGTTCCAACAGCTATCTAATATTAAATTAATATTTATTTCCTGTAAGATTACAGATTTTTCAAAAGTTATCTAAAACTTGAAATAATCAGTTATAAAAAAATGAATAATAACTATTCTAATCTGAATAAATTAATACTTATATTTATATAGCCCAGTAGCCCAATATATCCAGTTTGTTCATTTAGCAATTAAACCGATAATAGAAAAGATTTATCAACCCATCGAAATACTTGGATCAAAATAAAATTTTGCGCGAGAAATCTCCGGTTATCGTGAACGAGAAAGTGCATTCGTAAAGTGTAAATAGACAAAATTCATCGAGTGTGATAAAGGTGCGGGACAGTAAGCATGCATGAAGATAACTCGAAACAAAGTTCCGCTCTAATTAAGGAGATCCGAAAGCGACACACTTATGTCGCGAACGTGCTTGCTTTAACTAGCTGTAACTGTAATTTCCGTGTTTCCTGAAAATTATAACCTCCTCGAGAGTCGCAAATTACTTTTTGTTTAGTAACTTGCGTGCAGCAATGATTAAGTATTTCTTTTTTTTTAAATAACGCCGACAACACCGGGTTGTTTTTTTCACTATGCTAATGACACTTCGAATTAAGTGACTATACATTGAAGAAAGAAGAGCAAAGTGAATATTTGATAATTCGTACCCTTCTTCCTTTTTTTGCAACTATTTGTCCATGGTAAAAAGTTTTAATGTATTTACACGAGACATTACACACGGAGCGTTATGTAACGTATACATTTTTTAAATTACATATAAATCAATGTCCGGTTTTTGTAGAAACTATGGTATTTTACTTTAATAAATACACGATTCAGTATGTATAAAAAAATTTCTTCAACTCTGAGAGTTGATTTATTATTTACTTTGCTTCGATGAGTTTGTACGTTAACCTCAACTATTTTATACGTCGATGTGAGTATATATAATTATTTTTTTTTATTATATCTATTTCATTTTATGCGAATTCAAATAAAACTAGATATAATTAATTTTTACTAAAAATGACAGGTTTCTAGTTTAACTACATCTTTTTATTTTTGAACTACACGAAGAAAATATCTCGAGAAAAAAATGAAAGTTTAAGAATGTAGAACTTTTCAAATATTAATTGAAACATTTCTCTCGTACGATAATAAAGACTTGAAGGATATTTTATTACACTAATTACTACACCATAAAATCAACAGCTTTGGATTATTAAAGTTTTATTCGATCTTAAAGAATAATACGAGCATACTAATTGTCAGCTTTGACCTATCTACATTCTACAGTTTAAATTCGTTAAAAAAAATAATTATTATTTTACAATAACATATTTAGTTAACTCTATATTAATTTTATTACGCTATACAATTCTCGCGATTCTTCTTCGTACTGACAATTTATCAAGTTATTACGTCATCAGTTACTAAATAGATACCGATTTTTTTCGTTCAAGGTACTAAATCATAACAAATACAATGTCATTTCTGTGTCGTTTTTCCCCATATCACATTTTCTCGTAATCTAAGATACTCTTCATTTAACGTCGAAGCGTAAAAACGATATATCCATTAAAATAGCACTTCCTTCGAGTGTCTATAATATTGACGACCGTTTAGAAAAAGGAAAGAACAAAAAAAAACAGAAGAAAAATGCCGTATATATCTCTTTCTCTCTCTCTCTCGGCGAGTAATCGTAAAAATAGTCCTTTCTTTGTGAAAGTCCATCGGCGTAGAGAGACAGAGGGGGACAAGCGGAAAGTCGCAGGTGGAGTTGACTTAACCGGCGATGACCATAGGAGCGAGAGAGTATGCAGTGTTCATCGTATCGCGTCCTTGACGGCTCGGTCTCAACATGGGGAGAGATTGACGACCACTTCGGGTCTAATCGTGTCAACCGCGTTCCAATGCTTCTCTCGATACATCCTATCGTGAAACTTACCTCTTTGGCTTATTGTTATGCGGCGCTTTATTCTTGGGCACTTTAACATTTAATAATTAATTAATAATTACACTTCACCGTATTTACCGTGCGCGTAATATTTAATGCATTAGATGACGATACATTTTGTATTCTCGCGAGAGAAAGATTGTCAATGTAATTTAGTGTGGGTATAAAAAATAATTTCTTATATACACGATGGACACATTCGATGGGAATGATAGCACGTGTATTAAATAAAAATAATTGCACGTGTATCCGATAATATCTTTGTTTTGTAAGGATATATACTGTGCTTTCGACATTACACGTAACGATTAAGAAATCGTTAATTTTTTACTAATACCTAATCTATTCAATTGTATCTGTATATTCTTTTCTGTATATAATGAAATTGTTTATCCTACATTGTATCGTATTGCGTTACGTGTAATATTTTCCCTGGGTAACACTTGGAAATCAGCAAAATATATTGTTCAATTTAAAATAATTTATTGAATATTTAAGAATGTGTAATACGCAGTGAATACAAATAATATTCGTATAAAAATAAAATTACGATACGATTTCGGGATTTTATAGCTGTTAAGAAAAAGCTGTTTCTTCATTGATCAAAACTATCAATAACATTTCATTATGTTTTATCTATACGTGTAAAAGGTCGACGTACAATACTCTTAAAGTTTGAATAGATTCCAATGAAAGCGAATCAATTTATAAAAATCCAAATGAATTGTTACGCGTGGAGGTATACGTAGAGCAGAACATATAAGCTATAAGCATGAATCAAATATTTAGCTGCCGATGCACGCAGAAAGCTCTATCTCGTGTCAAACAATATAAAAACAAGGGTAATTTATCGTGATGCGGGCGAAAACGGAAATAAAAGCAGATAACACCTCGAGACTCCCTTTTACAACATCTCTCCTGTTCTACCGTTAATGTATGCAGGAACGTAAATCTCGCATCGAGCGTGAAATATACTTCGACAACGTATGCAGAAAAATAAATCACGTAGCCGCATCTTTCAGCAGTTTTCTAGAAATTATGATTAATTTTGAAGATTCGCAAGCCAATTTTTTTTTCGTCCAGTTGTATACGTATTATACGTGACCCCCATTATTCAACGAGATAGAGGACCTACCCTAAAAATATGTTGGTTCCTAAGCCTCGATAAGCCCAACGATTATTAATCTTCGCGTGTGCGAATCGAAAGAGGCTCAAGATCATCTATCTGACCTGGTAGCGATTACACACTCATGGTGGTCGTTATTAATAACCAAAATTCAAGCTTGGAAATCAACAAAAAAATATAATAAAGAGTAGCATATGCCGACTACTCGTGTTTTATCTTTTTCGAGGGTACCTAATTTGGTAGACGTGCGAAATAGCAACGCAAGAACGATAAATCTGCGCACGTCGCGCAGGTTACCGGTCATTCCTAATGACCTCTTGGATCTTTGTGTTTTATTTCGCGACGATACGCGAGAAAGTAAAAGTCCTTTTATTTTTTAAAAAATTTACCATTAGCGTCCTTTTTATCTGTTGGCGATATTTGTGATCCCTTCAACGAAATCAAAAGGAATAAAAAGAAACAACAAGGTGCGAACGAATGTGCCCGGATAAACAAATATTTGTAAGATGGCCTTGGAGGACGTTGGCACGTGTAATACATCGATTTACATTTAGTGGTATACGTACAAGCATGTTTATTTTTTCATTTTTGACAGTCCTAATGCGTCGAAATTTAACGTGAACGTTGTAACTATCACTTTTTAAAGAGTGAAATTAAGGTGATAAATGAATGAGATTATTAGGTAAGTGTGTATATTTATATTATACTCAAGTGGTTCGAGTTTAATGAGGTTCGCCTTCGAAATTCACCGCGATACAGCCAAAATAAAGCAATTAGTATGCGGTTCAGCTATCTGATCGTTATAATAACGTAAGATGTAAATACACGGTTAGAGTAAATTCTATAATCGTGTAACGATACTACAGTTTGACTATATCGGTGTAATAAAGTGACGTGGAGACAATGTGGACTTATTTGAAAGGATAAACAAAAAAAAAAGCGGATTTAAAAGTTAAACGTAAAAATGGTTAATTGTAAAATGGACAATTTCTAATCCACATAGACAGTTTCGTAGAGCCTGTATAGTATAGGTACAACAAAGGAGAGAACATTTGCATCGAAGCATCAGGAAGCCTTTTTCGCAAGCGAGTCTCTCGGCGCGCGCGTCTAATCTCAACGCGTCACGTACCCGCAAGGGACAGGTTTACGATCCCTGAGCTTATTCGCAGGTGTAAATAAGTTGGACGTCTAACGCATTATCGAGCCGCGTGCATTACCGGCTGATGTTTATTTATTAAATTGTACGCGCAACCGATTACGGTCGTCTCTCCTTCGTTGCGACATAACTGAAAGAGAAAGAGGGAGAGATAGAGGAATGAAACCGACAATGAGCCTCTGGATTCTTCCGAGGATGTTCACGCGCCTAGAGAAAAAGATAGAGAGAGAGAGAGAGAGAGAGATAGAGAGAGAGTTGCGCAAGATTCGTTAACCCCTTGTTGTGTATAGTTCAAACCTTTACAGAATCGCGTAAGATCGCTGAGCAAACGATTCTCTTGTTCGAGCCGATAGTCTCTCGTTCAGCCTTAGGCAGTTGAGCATCTGATTTTCTTATGTACCACCGATACTATTTATCATCGGATACGTACATACACACTCGCGGGATTGTTCGTCGGATCATTTTCAGGTAAATGCCTAATGGATTTACACGCGTAATCTTGAGCCATCGTCGCAAATTATAGAGTTGAATTCCCTAACAATGAGAGAGATATATTGATCCCTTCGGTTTTACTTTTATTTCATTTGCGCGGTTATATTGAAATGATGGCTCGGGTTTTGCACATACACACTCCTTCTCTCCCCTCTTTCTTTCACGATCTCTAACAATATTCTGCGGTGTTGTACACTTACGTTTTATTTGAATTCGATTTACTTTTCTTTGTTCTTTCCTTGGGCTTCTTGTCTGCGGTTATATATTGTAAGTATTATCGAAATTTATATCCAGTAAACTGAAGAGTTTTCCACGAGACGTTCAGATAATTTGTGTCTTCTCGTTACACTTTGTAATACATGTAATTTATGTGTGTGTAACGTTACACGATGTGTAATTTGTGTATCGAAAATTAAAATAATTTTGAATTTAATTTTAAAGGACGAGTATTTTAAAGTACGAGTCTACGTAAAAAAATCGTTTTATTCTTTGTACAGGAATTAAGAAGTTTTTAGAAAAAAATTAATGAAAAGTTTGAATTAGTTTCATTATTTTAATGTACGTTTTATAGTTGTCAAAAAAGAAACATTGAGCTCGATTTGGCGTACAGAAACGGAAACAATCATATACCGCGTAAATTTTTTTTACAGAATATCAGTATATTAGGAATATAAATTTTTTACAGTATCTATAATAGTAGAAAGATTTAAAGGTACAAATGAAAAATTTATGTTTCTCTATGTCACTTCAGGTTTGTCCACTGTATACACACACTTATAATTTTCTTATATAATTTATGGAAAAGAGTGATTTTATAAAATTTTATTATCTCTGTGCGCATAGTTTGAGCATTATACATATTGTGGATATGTACATATAATACTACTTAATTCTCTTAATTTCAACTAAAAATTTAACTATAGATATTTATACGAAGTGAACATACATAATATACAATTTGATTAGAAGATATGCACGTATCTATAAATTAAATTATTAGATAATTAATTGATTAAATATATTCAATAATATTCATTGTAATATAATTATAATTCTAACTAATAACACTTTAGAATCGTTATCAAAATCAAGTTTTACTGAACCATTGTTGCACCAGATAACGAAACGGATCTATCTCGGATAAAAAAGGTAATAATTCACCAACAAAATAAGTAATTCAAATAATTCACTTTACCACGCTCTCCCTCATATTAAAACAATAAAATTTAAAAAGAAATATCAAGACTATACGAGAGAGGGGCGCAGTCTGGCAAAGAAAACTCGAGAATTAATCGGTTCTCTTGGTCGAGAGCACACTAATTTTCCGTATAAACGATCGGTGCATCGATATATCCGCGAAATGCCTGCGGCTAGTCTAGACGCTTGCTATATATTGTATGTATGTATATCGAACAAAATCCGCGCCCCATTCTGGAATTCCTACATTCCGGTATATATATGTACGTTTTCGCTCTCAACGTATTATAGACCGGCCCCGGACGTTGAAATTTCATTGAGTTTACGTTACGCCCGCCCCTCCAATACGCGATAAATTTGCTTCTCGTGAATTATGTACGATTGATATTTGCGCCGCAGTTGTGCAACAATTAAAAGACTGCATAACATCGTCTGTACTCTAGATATATTTACGGGACAATAATTTCTTTTTATCCCTTTCCTTCGAGATATATATAACGAATGCAAACTGTTGAAATTCTTATTTAAAGTTTGAGTACGTATATATTCTCGTGGTTTATCGTGATGTATATGTGGTCGATCATTCAACGACGAGATCGGTGATCAATGGACGTTTCAAATTTATTTTCCCTGTGATTTCAATTCTATCGGGACGGAGTATAAAAGTATCGATACACGGTGTAATGGACGCTAATGGCTAAATCTCGTTAGGTGCGTTGAGTTATTGCAATTAATTGAGACCGAGTGGCTGGTGATACTTTATCAAAGGATAGTGAATCTCTGAAAAATGTCGCTTGTACATTTATACGTGATAAACATTTAAAATTACAATTGATTTATTTTATTTATAATCTGCTAGATACCCTGGTGAAGCAATAGACCATGGGATCACGAATTTATGGCGATATTTTTTTTAATATCGGTAGTGTATGCTGATAACAATCATTTATGCGCATTTAAAAGATAGTCCTAATTTAGGAATACAGGGTAAAACAAGAATAGTTGTAACCTATAAAATATCTCAAAAAATTAAGAATGACAAATATCTACCATAGTGTACTTACAAATTGGATGATTCAAACTTTCAACATATTTCTTTATTTAATGTTATAAAGCTATGATATTTAATTACATGTGAAAATAATATGAAGGCGTATACAAATATAAATTACTGGCCCTCATTGTGTTATCAACACAAACGATTTCATCATCAGTTTTGTCGATTAAATTAATAGGATAAACTAGTTTTCAAAACTGGCGATAAGCTGACTTCTAAGCTAGAAAAACCCATCAATTTTTACTATTATACACCAGGCTAATTTTTTGATAAATTAAAATTTAATTTATATTTTATTGTATTATAACCATTAAAAATCTTATAATTTTCTTGCTTAAAATTCTACGTACATAGAGAATATTCCAAGTTAGCCTAAAAGTAGAGTTGGTAGAATGTGGGGTCGACCAAAATTAAAAGCCTAAATTTATCCTACGAGTTCGTACATATAGCGGTGCAATATTCAAGGGAGATATCGCCTCGGTGCATAGTCATATGCCCCACATGGGCAACAGAGGCGTTTGCAAGATTATCAGTATACGGGGCGTTGCTATACACGTTGCTGTATCTGAGGTTACACGCGACGAGAATCATCTTTGAAGGTCTCTCTCGTGTACAGAAATAAAAAAAATTCAGCAGGTGATTGATTCGTTAAATCGGGCCCCGCGAGGCAATTATTTCACCGCATTTTCTCCCTTACGTTTTTGTGTTACACCGGCTGACCTTTTCCGCTGCGATTTTATTATTTTTCCATATACCTGCGGTTATGGTTCTTTGTTCCGAGCTATATTAATTTACATGTAATAATCTTTATGACTTATAAGATTGCTATCGCAGATTTATGATCATCTCGGTGTATACGATCGAACGTACGAGATAAGCAAATTGAAAAGCGCATTAAATAATTTATAATAAATCATAGTAATAATTATAATAAAAGCTTATGCAACTGTTCTTGTCGATGCGTTTTGTTGGTGAATTCGAAACATTGATTAGAATACTATTTCTCAGGCAGTGCGTTTCATTTTCGGATAATTAAAATAGTCTCAATTGCAATTTTTACTGAATTTTCCGTCATTTAGCGAGAATATTATTTCGTTTATTTGCTCGCGTGTCTAATAATGGAGCAATTTTTTTGTTGTTTTGTTTGTTCCTGCATGCAAGAGTAATAAGCAACTTTGGAATGACTTTTATTCCTCGTTATCAGCATTCGCGATTTCTGTACTGCTTTATAAAACAATGAATCTATATTATGCAATAAAATCGCTTATTGTGATTACAATTACTTTAATTGTCACGCCTATGTTGATAATTTACCTAGAAGTGATCCATAAAATTCCACATAAATTAATTTTCATACATAAAAGTGATCACTTTACTTAACGCTATAAAAATCAAGCGTTTCCTTTTACTATTCACCTTCTACGGATAAAAAGTAAAGAAAAGAGGAGGATTCATTTTCCGAGGGACAAATTGCTCGGTAGTATGTACAGATTTCGCAATGAAAATGTATACCAAAAGCGAAACGTATACACGAAGGATCCTCGAGTCATTAAATCGCATCGCCCCTCGATGCGTATATAGAAAGAAATTATTCAATGCGCGCGCCAGGTGCTTTACGTAACTTCGTCGGACGCGCAACAATTCCGCGAGTTGGAAAGAAAGGAGAATAAGAGAGTGAGAGCGTAGAGAGAAAGACGCGTAAATAACTCCGACTCTAGCTCCTTAATAAAATACCTAAAGGAGGAGGGAATATATAAACTAATCGGGTATATCCAATGGTATTGTGAACGATGTTCGCGAAACGATTTACGCTTCCCCGATCGCGTATATATCAAATCGGACGTAATTTTTTCTTTTTTTTTTGTATTTCAAGATAGAAAAATGGCGCGGGATATGAGTTATGTAAGGTGCCGCGACGACAAATCCTTGTCCTTGTTTACTCGGAAAGTTAAGTCGAATTACGTTGCGGTTATTTAAAATAAAAAAGATTACATTGTTATTGCCTCGAGGGATATTAATAAAATATGCTGGATATATATATACACGCGATAATTTAAAAAGGGGTTTCCTATTCTCGTTCACGTGGTTGATACAAAGAGCTCCATTTATAATAAGGGGGAATTTCTGAATGGACTAAAATTAGTCGACACCTCGATAAGATGGTCCTTATAGAATTTCATACCCGACTGCTTCTGTAATCGAGTAAATCAAATCCACATTTTTCACAGTTTAATCTAAATGGCCTTTATTCGTATATATATGCGAGGATTAATAAATCCATAGAGATTTAGAAATCTCGTTTTTTTAAAATATATAATTTATGAAATAAGATTTGTTAGATATGGCGCATGCGCGGTAGAAATTTTATGAAAAAGATTGTGCACACAGTGTAAAGATTATTTATTGTTAAAACATATTACAAATATTCTAATATTAAATGAGAAACATGATTTATTTTAAACTGCCATATAGGTATTTAATACTTTTACACTTCAAATTGAGAAATTGGTCATGCAAATGGTTATAGAGTAGGTTCGTGAAGTGTGAAAAATATTTGATGCCTTATCGAAATATATATTAATAAATTAAATACACGATACCGTAGATAAAATAACTGAAATTACGTAATTCAGTTACAGTAAGCTATGCAAACGACGATAGTTGTAAAAATGTATAGAAAACGTAATAATTCATATAGAACTAAGATGAATAAGCTAAAGCATCCCAACGACAGAATCAATTTCATACACTTGAAAGACGTATGTTATATTTCAAACGCTGCAATCTAAATAAATCCGTCCGCTTATTTCGATATACACACAAGCATTATCCGATGTCACGATTCTTCCAAGCCGCTGATAGACCCGTCATACTAATAGTCGATTAGAGCGAATAATCCAAGTATTTCCAAGTGTCCCGTTTCTACCTCTACATCTTCAAGACTTTCCTCGTCAAGTGCATATAGGTTTCCCTATCCCGTGTAATAGCGACCGACTCGCCTACTATTACAATTTAATGACCCAGCCGTTATGACATGCATCGGCATATATATATATACACACACATACGTATATACATATGAATGTGAAACTGATCGGGTTATAACTGCGCGACCTACGGAACCGTAAAGCCTACTTCTTACTGCTCCTTTCGAAAAAAAAAACGAAGCAAAGTGGAGGGAGATTTCGCGAGCTGAATTATTTATTTGTTTCGATACTACACGCAGTGGAATAATCGCGTTAATCATTTTCACGTGGGTTAGAATTTAACATTGTTCGGGATATATAATTTTAGCAAATGTTTGACTTTTACGATAGTTTACCACTGAGTGAATAATATTTATAACCTTTTTTTCGGTTTATTGCGTCTGGTATGCGATGTTTTAAACGGTACGTGACTCAAAGTTTATTATTACATCAATCAATTTGTATTACGAATAATCATTTTGCAATATTTTAATATCGTGCAATGGATGCAACGAATTTAAAAATATATCGGTTTAAAAACGTAAATTACGTGTTTATGTCGCAAAGGAATATATTAATAAAAAAAAACATTGTATCAATTGAGTGATTTCACGGTTTATTTACTGTAATAAATTATTCATTAAACCGACATTTACCAACGACAAAATTGCCGTGAGTGTCCTCATAAAAAATCCCACACGTTTCGTCCGAAAATATTCAAACAATAAGTCAACATTTCTCACGATACTAAGTTTCAAAGGGACAAGAAGAAAAAATATCTTCACATTCCGGACAAGTTTTCGTACGGTTAAAAACAAAAGAAAAATCTCGTTATAAAAGCTTAGACTTGTAGAGTGAAAAATATTCGATATAGATAAATCATCAAGTACTATATATATATAAACATACATACATAGTTACCACCCGATTCGCCTATTCAATGAAATATCAGATCGAAAATATTTACCAATATTCGAGGCGAAATAATCCGGTCGCGCGATCTGATTACGCGAGGTACATACGCGATTTTCATCTCACAAGGCGCGGCTTTGTTTTGTCACTAGTTCGTTTCCGCAATCATTGTAGCTTATAGGAGCCAATTTTCCGCGTACGCACGATTTCACTCACACTTTCGCAATAATTATGCATACACGCAGAGGGTCCAAAATCATCGAGATTGATTAGAAAGCCAGCTTTTCAACTGGTGAACGTTTTGTGACACTCTTGATCGATTAGTCGATTAATCTACGCGTAATCTTTTTATCAACCTTGCTACCGAATGACTAAATATGATGTGTGTGTGTGTACATGGGACTTTATATAGTCTCTATTTATTAGATTAATTATGCATTGACGTGTAAATAGAACGGTGTTTACGATAATTGGCTGTACTATCTAAAAGACGGATAGGCAAATTTTCCTGTGTAAGTATTTTATCGGTTACAAATCGATGATCAATGTTTGACACATTTTTATACTGTTCGATGAATGATAAATTATGTTATCTAAAAGTTGCATCAAACTATATACAAAAATTAAGTTAGAATTAAGTCCCGAGTCATAAGCGAGAAATCGACGCTCAAAAATTTATACACATATTCTATTACATAACTCTATTTTCATTCAATAGAATTTAAAACAATAATTTATTTTATAATTGGCAATGTAATCAATCAACTGAAAATACATATACGAAGAATCACAAAGTCAGGAGTGAAAAATACCTATCTTTCGTAAACTAATAATTCATTTAGAAAATCAATATTTCTCTTATAATCTTCTTTGATAAATTGCCGCGAAAAATTTGAAGAAACTTCTATTATAAAACAAAAATTATTATACAGTCCTATTTACATTCCAATGCTGCAAATCTTAGATTTATCATTTATTTTGACTAGTTTACAATGACGAATGACGCTTGTATGATAATGTCTTTTTTGTCACCCAATGAATGATTGAAATTAGTCCAAACAGTTTAGAATGCTAAATCAAAGTGAACAATTTGTTATATATTATAGTCATTTTTCAAGCTTAATAGGTTGCATTCTATTCAAATCGTTTTTATATTATAATTTTGTTGTATTTCGAGTTTATTTAGTTTTAGTATATGCCAACTGTCATAATGACACTTAGAGTTTTAGCACTTTTTAAGTAGAATCAAATAATAATACTAAAACTTTTTTCTAATTTTTCAAATTGAATTGTTCAATTTCTGATTAGCCAATGTTTAAAAAGGTAAAATAATGAAAATTTACGCCTTCGATTAAAATCTCTAAATTATGAGTAAAAATTGAAAATTATTTGCTATTCGCTATTGTTGAATGAAATATTTTTCAGAAAATGATTACATTGCTTTGTCCCCGCGTATCTTCTCACTACTAAATAAGCCATCCTGTTAACGATAGTTTGAATAAAACAATGGTCGTTCACCGTAGCAACAAAAACTTTATAAATGACCTTATAGCATTGAGAAAGAAAAAGATAAATTCATTGTATAAAACGTGGGTGTATATAAAATTTTATATTTGAACATCTTTCCAACCTACACAGAGATACGCAATGTCTTTGTAACGAACCGATGTACATACAATTGACTGCGTATATGAGTGAATAAAATCTAAGAGTGGCATTTCTCAATTAAAGGTAATGTAACATTTATCCATTGATAATACAAAGGTACATCATTGAATACATGATTGACCGTTAGAGGTGTAATTTCACAACCTTGTCCAAAAATTTTCCACTCGGTAAAAATAAATCAAATTTGATGATTCTAAACGTTCGTCAAGGTTATGACGGAATCAAAACAAGAGCTCAATTTTTCATCTCCTCGTGTATCCGTCAAAAATGTGATTATCCAATGCTTTTTTCAAAATGTGCCTAAAGGAGCGAGCGATTTGTCTAATTTAAATGCGGGTTTAATACTCGAGCGCATACACGAAAATTCCAGCGTCTCGACGAAAACCTCATTCTTCGTAACTCGCGTAACGTTGCATAATGTAAAAACCACTAATCGCGATACGCGCGCATAGCCGATCTGACCCCTTTCTGGTGTGGTTGTATACATGTGTATATATACGAATAGAAGACACTGCGACTCCTTCCTATATACTGTCTCTATGAGTGACGTCACTCGTTTCTAATTTCACCGGCCAATAAGCCCGAGTTATTTTCTTTTGCTAGTTACATACTCTATGAAATTAATTCTGGGAAATTTGCATTTTTCAGGTTGCTTGAATTAACTTAAGACAGTAATTGAAGAATAGTAGGATGCTCCAATCATTTCCTTATCAAAATTTTATAACTAACTTTTTATGAATTTTATGATATACTTTAATAAAAACTATTTTAAAAAGTATTCAAATTATTAAGCTGTTTCTGTTTTACTTTAGGAAAAATTATTTTTATAAAGTATTTTAAAATAATAACAAAATAATCAGCCAATTTTATTTCCTATTTTAAAATTAAAGCAAGTTTTCAATTATACTGATTTTTGTCGCTAAGGCAATTTTGCCCAGTTATTATCAGCTCGTTTTACACCGATAATAATAGTCTACTTCTTTTTTTATTTTTAATTTAGAATAGATAAACTTAAAATAAACACATGTTGCGCAAAATCAATTTCACATGTAAATATATTATTATATAATGTAAGCAATTAATGTGATACGAAAAATTTACCCAAGAATTTCGCATTAAAAATATAATTTCCACCCACATTTATTATCGCTGGCAAATAAATAATTAACCATAAATTATATACACAATCGTAAATATAAGAATATTTAGTAATGTTAATTAATGCTAATTAATTTTAACATTTATTTAGGATTTATTGAATTTATAATTAAAATGTTCAAAAATGTTCAGTTAAATATACATTTATCACAGATGTTTTTGTACAAAGTTTAATTAAAATTCCCTTTATTGTCTTGTCATAAAAGTATATTACTTTTTATTAAATTAGAATTTCATTGTCGTTTAAAATAAATGAAAATGGCTATATTCAAGTTAACAGTGGTCAGTTACGCAGTAAAGCGTCGTATGAAAAAAAACAGGCAAAAACAATCACTTTACTAACAAAACAAGAGACAAAAGAAAGAATTGTGGTTATGACGAAACAACGGCATACATGCACCGACTATTTTAAGTTACTCATCTAAAATTATCTGTTGCTATTATTGCAAACATTTTATCACTTATCGTTAGATTTCTGTGCTCACTATCGTTAAAAAAATAAATTAAAAACTGAATGGCGCAGTGTAACGATAGCTTAAAAACGTTGTCCGTATATAATGCAATTGGATTGTCGTAGACTTAGGTAAACTCGATATGTGATTTTCTACCGTGTAGCATAACATTAAACGGTATAGGCCATCTCTTTGAGTACGACGATAAAATATATCGGTGTGCCCGTTGTAGTCGCTCGTCACAATCTTGACATGTACCTGACGTAACGAGTGAAAGCATTTTAAAAGTGAAGTACGTTACGGGGACCACCTTGTGTGAATCACTTCCTGAAAATTTGTGCCACCGTTCTCGTCGATCATCGATCGGAAGTGATCGTGAATCACGCGTATCACTCGCGAAAGATGCGTTTTATACCAACGTGAATTATCCGCGACGCTTGAAAAGAAAGGCCAACGGAAGAGGATTGACGAATGATTTTACAAGTAGCTTGTTATAGTATAATAAAAAATAAGTTATTTGTGTTCCTTCAAGATTTAAGTAATATTTATGATAATCGGCGTTTACATTTACTTTTATGTAAGAGTTATTTATAGATTTATGCTCATGAGGAAAAATGTGATGAAAGGTATTTTGTTCTTTTAATCACGGCGAATAAGGCTGAGGAAAATATTTTCTCCGTTCATATGCTTTACACAGATTAAAATAATGTACTTATTAATATAAGTATTCTTAAATTACTTTTTTTAATAGTTAAAAATATTATAATTTGTCTGTCTTTCATTTATTCTTCAATCTCCGGGTTTTTCGCCATTTCTAACGCGTACATAGCCGCGTATAGAAAATTAGCATATAGACACAAACGAACATGTCAAAGATAAAAATCTACTAATTTTAGTCGATTACAAGTTATTTATTCTATACATCAATTAGTTTTCTAAATGATTGGTAATACAGGATATTATCTTGTATAGATTACACATAAATATTACTTTTCAAATCATGTTATAAATTCAAAAATAAAATGAAAGTTAAATTTCTATACGTTAAATGACTTAATTAAAAAAATTTTATATTATCCTCTTTTCTCATCTTGGCACATTGGAAATAAGTATTTAAATTTAAAAATTATCTAACCAGCTAATGAATAACAGAAACTCGTTCAGGAAATATAACGAGTTCAATTTACAAAGCAGAGGGTCGGATTAAATCAACGAAATTCGAAAGTATATATGACCACGTCGCGTGAAAATTTTGCCTACGGTGGATCGATCGATTCCTGAATGTATGTGAGAAGGAGAGAGAGAGAACCTACATACTTATAGAAAGTGCCCGGGACTTTATATTTGTCAAGGCTTGTGTACCTCGTTTCAAATCGAGTTCGTTACGCTCCACACTTGTTGCGCTGTTCCGATCATTTTCTATAAGGTCATTGAATCAGTTTCTTGCATTCAAGACATTGAGCGTATATCGTTTAATTATTTCAATAAATGTATAAAAATTTTTTTTTTTTTCAAATAAATCATGTAAATTTGTAATATCCTTTTTTATTCCAATTTATTGTACGCGTATATAGGTGATATGAAAACAGAAGTACATTGCGATTTAAACCAGAGTTTATAATTAGATCAATTTTTCATGCGCGCGGTTTAATCACACTTACGTACAAAAATGGGCGTTTGTTATAACAATATCTGTGCTGGTTTTGATACGAACGAAACTTTATTAACGCGTGCTCATGATTTAAACGTACGTTATGCGCAATAAAGTCAATTTTATTGTTCTACACTATACACACATACGTATCAAAGATTTGATACGTCTGTGCTCAATCGTACGGTTATTGTATATACTTTATCGTAAGCAATTTATAACAAAATATCGTACGAAAACACAATCAATATAATTATAATTGCAGTTTTCACAGGAATCTACTTAAGGTATTATAATTGATAATATCTGTGGAGTTGAAACCTTCGGTAAGAATCAAATTATATACACAATCGCGTAGCATCTAAAATTTTGATATTTATATTCTCCGAGCGTTAATAAACGATAAAATAAACCCGACGCAGTAATAGCAACAACAAGAACAAGAACAAGAACAACAACAATAACAACAACGGAATATTGAAAACGAAAGGGCAAGTATATGTAATACCGAATCGCAAAGAGCAAAGTTTATACGATAGAACCCGCGTACGTTACAATTAACTTTAAAATCTCGCATTAATTTTTACATACGGTAAAGTGAGTCGAGGCATTTTAATGAAAACGTAAGTTTCAGCTACAAAACGTAGCACCGTGCCAGCAGCTAAATTTTCATTAAAAATTTGATCTCACTCGCAAGTGGTACTTTAAAGCTGGTTGAAAGGGAGAGCGAATCCTATCGGAGCTTATTACGTGTATAGTTTGGATTTTCCAAGGCGTCGCGCATTTATCAGGTTGTTTACAGGCGTACGAGTCCAAGCGAATTAGCGTCGTGCTAAACTCGAGGGTAGAGAATCAAAAACCACGCTCGTTTGTATACGAAACACACCGACTCACGATAAGATAGACACGTAGATGCGTAGGCGAGCTTTTCCCTTGACGATAGTAAGACAACTTTCGGTTAGATTAGTCGGAACGCTTAGGTGATGACTTTTCGACAAGTTACAAAAATCCACTTTTACTTTTTGGTGTTGCGAGGATTTCGATTTTTATAAAACGAGGCTTTTCTCTTTAGTGGTAAATCACGGTGGGATTTATTGCAGCTTTTAGTCTAAACATTGCCGTTCCAAGTAATTAAATCGTTTAAAGTGTTTATTCGATTAAAGTTCTTGCAATAAAAATTATAAAGATATATAAACTTGTAAAAATGTTGTTGTTACTATTTTTACAGTGTAAGATGAAAAATGAAACGAAAAAAAAAACATACGAAATAAGAAGGTTAAAGCTTCATGCACATCCTCCTTTGAATGATCAGAATAAAAAGAAATTCTAGGGATTCCCATCAAGTTCGATTTTATCCGTTTTCAGGATCTCCCGATCGCAGACACAAGTCGTAAAAGGATCGAGGATCGTCGGATATAAAGACCGAGAGAGTAGGTGGAACTCATATTACAAAGTGTGCATCCGCCGTGCGCGCAGACCGGTTTTATTCGTCGCACCCGCGCTCTATAAATGAGTTTACTTCACAGAGAATCTCTCCTCCCTCTTTAACTCGCGTAATATCTTTTGACCGTGATCTTTCTCTTTCGCGTATAGCCTTGAATTGCTGCATTTTTGGTTAATCCTTGAGCTTATCTACTTCTTTGTCAGATACCATCAGTTTTACTACAAGAATAATAAAGATATAGTGAGAGAGAAAATTGACCGAGAGACTTAGTTTTTCAACAGTATATTTTTAGTATCTCTCTCTTCTTTTTCTCTCTCTTTCTCTTTCCTTCTCGTCGTTTAGTAGTCAAAGAAATTAAATGCGCAAAGGATTAGTAGGTACTTGTTAAACAGACATAGATTCAAGGTTGTACACTCCGAGTATTTAATATTTTTTAACGTTCGGTTAGATTGTGCAACTGGTGTTACATAAAGAACACTGTATAGTCTTTTTGTTTAATAGTTTTCAAGAAAAACTCATGAAATTTCATTTGCCATGAATACTTTATACAGGTAATTTGTACAAATAGTACTAAGGTTTTATTAAAAAAAATGTTTGCAATAATTTCAATAACGTTGTAATCAGGTGTGGTCTTTGCAAGTAATTTAATTAATTGCACATTTATTGCCAAATTAAAAATGAAAAATAAAAGTGCGCTAATGGACCATAAATGTAGTTTATATATATATCAGGTTTATTTATTTGTGTATTTTATTAATTCCTTACGTATTAATAAACATATATATAAGTATACAACTTAATTTAACATTATTTACATTACTTTTACGTAATTTGACACATGTCTATAATGTTACTGCATTACTTAGAGAATCATTAACCGTAATATTTCGCATTCTATTTTGGCCATTTAAAATTTATTTATTATTTCTATCTATATAATACATTTCTAAATATCATTTATCAAATTCTATATACTCAAATTATTCCTTTTTTTTACTGATTTAAATTAAAAGTAAAATTAACATTTGTGAAAAATTAAACCACCGCAATTAGAACGTAAAGAATGAATACGTTTTAATGAACAAACATGTATACCTTATAAGCTGAGATAAATCAATCTGAAACACAATTAAGTAATCAGTAATTAGTATTTCACACTAAATTTCACGGAATATACGTACATACATGTAAATTGAAAATTATTTTTTTTGTCAAAATTTTTAATCTGAATTACACGTACGCGATAAAATATAATGTACTAATTTAATAATGGTTTATTGTCTGTAGGAGTACAGAAAATTTTCAATACCGCTATCAGTTACAACAATATTTCATGCTCCGTACCATATGATTTAGATCCCTATCGAATACGATCCGATCGCATTTTAATAGCAACACATTACCACGTATTAAATCCATGGATTTTTTTCAAACTGGGTCAGAACGTGTTAGGATTTATTTGATATCAATTCCATCGCCATTTTCTCTTCTATCAGTTTCGGATTTCGAAAGTCACACTGATCTCGTAGAAGCATTCCGGGCGCGTTATTTTAACGATAACAATATGCACATACAGATATATTGTACAGTGTCAAATATTTAAAGACATTTATCTTAAAATCGAGTAAAAAATGTGGTGAGTCGGTTACGTGCAAACGAAGATTTTTAATGAAAGATAAATCAGGTAAAATTCTTCAGGTATTTCTTTATTCAATAGCGAGATCTTATTACTCGATACACATTACTATATTTTCCAGGTATACGCGGATTGCCAACTCGATCGATCGGATTAAGCCTGAAACAGTCGCACTACAACCAGTTGTACCTCTCTGGATTTTAAGATACGCCTATATTTATATTTTTATATCTAAGTAACATTGTTATTTGAAGATTTTCCATTTCAATAAAATGAACATACTTTTTTTTGTAAATCTATGTACACGTTTGTATATAAAAATATGAAAATTTCACTGTGTACAACGGTACAACACTTACTACGTAAGAAATGATCGTAAAATCTAAATTTAAAATTAACTTCATCCGCGATGACCAAGCTAATGGTATTAAAATGATTTGTTCCTACAACAATTGAATTTCGGCCGTCGGTTAAACTCACCATGACCTTGCCAATCAGAGCAGCTATATCGTTAATCGTTTGACCACCGCTGAATTTTTACCGCAAACAATGAAATTAATTTGAAGTAACGCGACAAAAATGTACCGCTATTTGCCTTTCGAGCAAGTGTTAAACAAGAAATGATTGTTCTTTCGCTACTCACGACGAAGAGCAGTTTTCATAACTGCCGAGTTACGCGAAAGTCAAGATCTATCGTGTAGCGATATTATCGGGTGCGATATAGAAATGTATTATTGAAATACGATGCTCGTTGGTTATAAATCTCGGTACATCGACTAAATTAAAACATATCACGCTTACACCCTTTACACGTAGGTATATGTAAGTATACCTGTCGATATTGTCGAATTTGTTTCTCTCTTATCTCCTATAAATTTCAATGTTTATTAATGGTTATTGTCACGTTATCATTTATCATAGACAATCTCTTCAATTTGTCTAAATATTGCAAAATGAACCGTGAATCAAGCAAGTGTCGAAGTCAAATTACGTTATCGTATACAAATCCCTATACCAATATGCATAAATACAGAATTGCAAAAAAATTTCCGAAAAGCAAATTGCAAAATATATACCCTATAAACACGATGAAATCGGCGTTTTACGACTTTTATTTGTGCGGGCGTTTTCTTCACTTTATTATATGCCTTTATTATTATTATTTTTTTGCATCTACCTCGCGGCTCTCGACGCACCACGGTAATATGCCTTACTTCATCGACCAGTCACGCCGATGTATATATAACGAAGGGAACCCCGCGTGTCCTTATAACACTATCCCTGACGTTCCTTTTTTTCTCTTTTCATCTTCTTGAGTCTCGCGCGTTTTTATACCGAAGAAGGGGGTGGGGTGGTTACGGTGTTGAGGGAAGGGGGGGGGGAGAGCGCGTGCATATTTTATAAGTACGCGAAGAGCATCGTAATTGCGGTAGGCGTATGTAATAAGCGATCGAACGACGACGCAAAGTAATTGTGCTTGGCTACCGCTGCCGGCCTCTTCTCTTCTCGTGCATGTATATACACGTATGTATATGAAAGGAGTATAGAGAGACTCGTCCGGTGGCTCGCGGGTCGCTCCGGCACGAGCTTTAACGAGCGAGTATCACTTTCACCTTTTTACCTGTGCGGATCCGGTCGACGTTTCACTTGGATCGATTAGCTGGGACATGATCGACGCTTGGACAATGATCCCGTATCAACGTTGTATGTCGAACATCGATTTTTGATGTCTTTCCTTCGTATGCGTGTATATATAGGAATTATTTGTTAATTCTACGAGAGCTTTGAGCGAATACTTTATTACTGACATTTCACGTTTCTTGTGTGAAAAATCAATATTTAACCCTGAAAAATCGATTTATCGAGTACACTATAGTTCAAAGGTCTCGTACTACAGAAATCTCAAAATATGACGTAACCGTGGAAAATCATGCATTCAATTGTTCCAAAGTTCGTATATATATATTTGTAGAAAAAAAATAGGTTATTACAATTGTATAGCTGCAGATTATTTTATAAATCGGTTGCGTTACAGAAACTTATCAGGACATAATGAACAAGACCATAAAATCTAAAAAAAGATTAACTATAAAAAACAACGAGATATTTTTATTGCGGCAAACCTTATATTTTTTCTTGATTTTCTTTTATAAATTTAAAAAGAAAATGATAATCGTTTAGACGTAAGTAAATTAAATTTTATTCCTACGCCGTCTAATTAACGAACTCAGATGTACAACAAATTATTATTTACAATGCGAAAAGTATCTATGTTTGCGTGTCCATGTGCGCGTGTGTGCGCGTGTGCGTGTGAAAGGAACGTCTGTAAATATATTTCTAACCGCATAAAGTAAGTTCTTCGAAGTAGTTAAATGTGATAAAAAATAAGAGAGAAAGAGAGACACATTACGTATATGCTATGGAAATATATTAACTATTAAAGTCCATTAATGATCTATACTTGTATTTCATAGATATGCGCACAAGCACTAAAGTTTGAAGGATGCTCGCGTATACGTTCTATTGAGCAATTAGTTAAATCTTTTCATTGGCAATACAATTCACATTATACAACGGATAATACTGCAAGTCAATTTATACTTTTCTTTCAAATCAAATAAATCTAATAAACGACGTACAACTTGTCAAACTTATACTTGTAATAGTCTCACTTTAATACGCTTTTGATGCTATGACGTCATACTTACTAATCGTCATTCATAAATTTTATATAATATTACTACCAAAGTATTTGTACAATAAAATTTTTAAATATATAAATGTATGTATATTAAAAATAATGTGCAATCATTTTTTACATTACTCAAATAGTTATTATTGTAAATTTCAAAATTTTATATAGTATATGCAAATTATGTTTATGCATTGGCTATATATATATAAAATGACAAACATTGTAGAATAAATATTTTAATCAGCTGCGTCGTGTGCCGATAAAAGGCATATGAATAAATTATGCGTATAAGTTCATCCACTTTAAATTTAATTTTTACTCAGTGACTCAGAGACATAATTAATTTCTTTACAGATTTGGAAGCAATCATTTTTCATTGAATTTCATAGTCAATATATAGTACTGAAACTAATTTCTAATTACAATATACGTATATGTATGTGTGGAAATTAAAGTAATGTTATAACATTTATAAGTAATACTTTAATATATATATTTATAATAAATATACATTACATTTTAAAAATCAAATTTTGTTTAAATTCGTTAAGATTATAATTTATAACAAACTTGTTGTGTAAAAATAACCACATGAATTATACAAATATATTATTATAAAATAACACGATTATAATTTTATTTATTTAAATTTTATGTTTACGATACAATTACGCAGTGTTAGTGTAATTTCTATAAGATATACCTTTTTATTGAGACGTACTAAAAGATCTAACCAATCTTTTTTACCGCAATTGATTGAGAAAAAAATTATACGAATACAATTATATATTACCTCACAATAAACTAAAATTTCCTAAACTCCTTGTCCCCCTTTTAATAATGACATTCCAACAAAAAGTTAAAATAACAAAGTAAAAGTCCATTATATAGCTATACATGCCTATATATATGTATACAGACCCGATCACCTCTAAATTGCGATACAGAAACGCGAAAGCGGATAACGATCCCTCCCGGTCAAAAGAAACGAGATCGAGCTGCGAAAAATTTAACGCTTTGACTGCGCGCAGTGTGTGCACAAGCCATTGGACCGCGACTCTCGTTGTCTTGCGCGGACTAACCGGTCGCGCAATGTCAGTACCAGATCTCATATAAACACGTATGCTTCGTTGCACACATTTGTACACCTTTTCTATCACACATGTACATTTTGATACACTCGAATTTTCGAATATACACATATATACGTATACGTATACACATCAGAATTGCCTTATAATTAACTTACTGCCCGGGTTTCCGAAATCGCAAATCACTGACTCACGTGTTCGTATACCTTGTGGCCTGATTACCCTGGATTTTATCGTTGATCCGCGCGCGCGCGCTAAACATTCTTCAACTACGATATGTACATTATATACATATATTATCCGTTTCTAATTATTCGAAAACGTTGTTTCGCGCGCTCGCGCTTATGATAAATTCAATTTTCTTTCGGTTCACGCGAAATACAACTAAGAAATGAAATCATTAATTTGTTGAAGGTGAGAAGAGGGGGTGAAGGGGAGAGAGGGGGGGGGTGGAGAGAGGGGTAATACAATTTATCTCGATGTTGAATCATGCTTCATGTATTTCACTTAAACGCTGTGCATTAAAAATTATACTTTTGTTGTAAGGCTGTTTTAGTCTGGTGTTAATCGAATAATACGCGAAAATATTATACGTGTAATAATCTAATAGTCCATCAAAACAATTTCTTAGCTTAATAGAGCGTGTAATTTTTTCTTTTTTTTTTAAGTAATTCGTTACGCTCGATATCACTTTCACAGCTTATGATCTACATTACCTACAAAAGATTAAATTCAATGGGCCAGAACATTGTATTTTTATATACGAAATACACCTATATGTGTAACTAATGAAGTTGTAAAATATTTGCATATTCGAGTAACGTCGATGTATTTCCTTCCTATTTTATTATTTCCATCGTGCGACAAAATATTTTTTCAGGCTTTTACTTTTCCAATTAATCAATCATAATATTTGATTACTAAATATTTTCATTTTAATATTTGGAAAAAGGTTCATGTGAATATTTTCGTGTATAGAGGAGAATACATTTCAATATTATTTCTAGTATTATGTTAAAAAAAATATAAGTAACAACATACTTCTATAAATTGTTAATATTAGATTGAAAAATGTAATCGCGATCAAACTTACGTCAAGAAAGTTGCAATGTATTTATTATACCGGTTTGCACCATAAACGACGATATCTTAATAAATAAAAAATATTGCACGTAAATAAATGTACACAGTAGACATTAATTGTATTAACATTAATTATGCGTTCCATTTTCGAAAACTGGTATAGAAATTTAACATGTCGCCAATTGTTTCATCGAATAACGTATTCGCGTGTAAACTCCTTTAAAATAAATTTGTCCCTTTAAATAAAAAGTAAAAACGACCACCGTGTTCTATCGGGACCTACAAACGATCGGCCATAAGAAAAAAAATAAGTAAAGAATCAAGCACACATGTAAAATCAATCGATCGCGCACGGTAATTTGGTCGATCGTTCGAAATCCGCGGGATTTTCCTTAAGGCTACACGTATACCCTACCTCATGCAAAACGAGCTCGTAGAGAGATTGGCAATTGCTTCGCAACGAGAGGAAAAAAAAGAAAGGAAGAGTAGAAAATGATCGCGAGTTATATATATGAAAGACAAAAAAAGAGCATTGATTCTCGATAAGCGATTAAGATTGATCGACCAAATTTACGAGGTCTCTCGAGTGTTAATTAAGTGTCTGTACTTGTGATTGCGATAGAATCAATTAGTAAATTGCTTTGGACTATCTAATACACATTGTTCGGATAATTTGAATTTTTCAATACGCATACGGAAGCGACTGGTTAACTTTTTTTATCTTTCTTTCTAACGCGTTTATTATTTCATAAACCTTATCACGATCGGGAAAGTGTAAGTATACGAGCAGGAAGCATCATTGCGTAATTAAATTGATGTAAAGTATATACACTTGAAATTATTGGCATAATATCCCTTAATTACGATATTCCACCAAATTGCAAAATTAAGGATTCCCAGTTTCTAAAAAATAAGAAAAAAAATTAAGAACAACAATAATAAAAAGTGTAGTACGCATACAAGATACATGATATTATATATACCGTAATCGTTTTAAAATGCGTAATCTAACAAGTTGCTTAATTCGATGCTAATTTGTTTAATTAATAGCAATTATTAATTATCGAAAAATCTAACTGCTTCTCGATCCATCTTATACATAAATAATGTATCATAAATTCCAACACACGCATGTAATTACTACTAAAGAGAAAAAAATAGTATACGTTT
Source organism: Theocolax elegans (assembly GCA_026168455.1). Taxonomy (NCBI): domain Eukaryota; kingdom Metazoa; phylum Arthropoda; class Insecta; order Hymenoptera; family Cerocephalidae; genus Theocolax; species Theocolax elegans. Next base: position 16,333,874 of record CM047426.1, on the reverse strand, counting down.
AATGACGAAACGAAAATAATAAAAGTAAATGAACGTATTGAATGAAAATCACGATTAAAAATATGGTTTTTATTTTCGCAAGTGACCCTCGAATATACAAGTATGGATATACAAGTGCTTGCAAAACCAAAGCAATGATTAGTTATAAGTATACCAGGTGAATAGTGCGAACTAATTGGCTGTACCATGCGAGCGAGCCGATTACGTATACACCGTGCGATTCGATCGAAATCCAATGTATATGTACATACATGCACACACAAATATCAATCGTACAACACTTTGAACGACTGATTGCAGGTACACATACAAAACGTTCGGGACAGTCTAGAACTGTTCAGTTTGTGGATCGGCAAATCTAAATCTAATTGTCAAGAACAATTATCTTTCAGTGTTTTATGTATGCCCAAACATTGAAAGAGAATTTGATTATTGATATGTTTAGACGTACGTAGGAATTAAATCGTTTGTTTTATGAACAATCTAAATTAGATAACTAATAATTGTTCGTTCACAAATTTTGACGACCTTCGTAATCCTAAATAAGAATGCCAACGAATTATGCCGACATTATATTATGTACACACATACACGCACACACACACACACATACATATATATAACATGTAACTTTGAAAGTTAATCTGAATTTTTTCTGTTACAAAATAAAATATGATTAAAAGTAAACAATAAACTGTGATTTACACGTTCGCGGACGTTTTGCACTTATACGGGAATTCGCCTTTATGTCCAAAATCAATTTAAATTTAATTAAAGCTCGTTATTAAAAAGTCGAAAAAAATATCACAATAGACAACATAGACGCGTATGCAAGAATCCTCTTTTCAAATTATCAAACGCGCAACAAACCGATTAGCTTTTTCCACTTAATATCCTTACATTTCCTCGCAAAGCTCATTTTTTAAGCTTGGGTATATCCATAAATTAAAACTATCGCGAGTTCGAAGAATCGTTCGGTTACGAGAATCCTCAGGACGATTGTCAGTCGATGCACCGCAGCGTCAGAAGCACCGCGAGCGTAGAAAGTGTATGTGCACAGGTGTATATATATATATATATATGTAGGCGCGTGTGTATCTTTACATCTATACACGATATAAACATAAACACCTGTTGTCCTCGGGTAACTCGTGAGTAACGTAACGAGACTCGCGCGCGTGCGGTACTTTCTTCCGGAGCCGATGAATTATCCACACCTCGTCTATATGTATAGGTATATATATATACAAACACACAGACACTCGCGCGCGTGTACACAAGAGAAAGAGAAGTTAAGGAAGTTCTTCGCGAAGGGTCATCGTTGATTCTCTTCCTCGATCATCGGAGTTATAAATTGACACACGCGCATTTGTCTGTATAATAGTCCTTCTATATATGCAAACCGATAAAAGAAAGTTGATAATTTAATTAATCGTTACGTAATTTACGAGGCGCGTTGTAAACAAAACAGTTGGACCGTGAAATATCGGATTCGTCATGTTTTAAGGATATCCTCCCACTGCGATATGATAAATATAAGTCTACAATATTACAATGAAACGCAAGGACTTTTTCATTCGGAAACACCGATGATGATTATCGTAAATTTTTATTAATTGTCATTATTTTTTATTTATCGGTATTTGCCCTGTAATGCCCATGGTATACATATAATAATAGACTCGGTGTTGCTGTCTACCGACATTCAGAGAAAAAGAGAGGGAGAAAGAGAGAGAGAGAGATGTGTATATAAACGCAATGTCGACAATCAGCGAAATAGTAAGGCAAACGTTATAGATATTTATAAATAAGGCAAGCATTATAGTTCTTATTGTCTATTAGAGTCTTATACAACTTTAACCAATAATTAAGTTATAAGTAAGTACATAAATAATTAATATTTTAAACTTTTGACTGTTTAATATAATTGTTAATAAAAATATGTGAATTAAAAATTATGGCTCTTGGTATATGCACAAAATATACAATTGAAAAGACAACAACGTATATCAATCACGTCCAAAGTAAACAACAAAAATTTCGTCCACACTGACAGGCACATCGACGTTTACGTACATCCGCGCGTATACACGTATAAGTGTACCGCCAACGACGTGAGATCCTGATGGTTCCATGAAAGTACAAGAGAATCGAACCGAAAAATAAAATAAAAAAAGGAAGTCATAATGCAGTGGCAAGAAAATGGGGAAGGATGGTAGCGCGTCAATCGCACAGACGCATTAAATAGCCTCTGGCGGGGGTTGTAGCATCAGCAGCAGCAGCACCAGCAGTCGAGAGAGTCTGCCATTACGCAGCAACGCCCATTATCGTGATCCGCGACCTGATGCTGCGGCTCGTTTCCCTCTCTCTCTCTCTCTCTCTCACTCTCTCTCTCTCTCACTCGCTCTCAATGAATCCCAAGGGCTTTACGGATCCGACCTTACTTTTACCGTCGTTCAATCCAAAGGACCTTTGTTGCACGGAACGATGTATACAACGCGTGAGAGAGCCGTGCCAGGTGTTGATTAATCTTTCGCGTGATGTACAAGTATACGCATAACCGAGATGTTTACGTTTTTGTCTATACTTATATACATACCTATATACCTTTACACCGGTTTTACATACACGCGTTATTTTATCACATTTTTATACACGTATACCTATGACGTAGACAGCACATTTTTACTCCGTAATACATATCCACATATTTCCCATGTTATTTATAATTGCATACATTTGACATATTGGTTTCATTCATTTTTTTATCAATACCAGGGCGCGTGAGTTTAAAATCCCTGTGCAACATAATCAACCAAAGTAAAAAGTATTCAAATACATACATGGTTTTTAAAAATCGTTGTCAATCTTATTATAATGTGAAATAATATATACCCTTATGAAAAATCGGGTGACCATGTTACTTATTAACTTCTAAGAAATTTGAATTTATTTTAATCAGCCGCGACTGAATAATCTGATCGAAACGAAAAGCTGGATTGAATAAATAGTTGAAAAGTATTCAAAACTCACAGTGAAAACATCGCTCGCTGTATAGGTCCAAACAATCATTTCGCCTGATAAATTCTAATATATATAAGATTTTGACAATTATTTAAATCAATATTCATAATCAATATTTACGGAACTTACATTTTGTATATGCACTGAATACTTTTACATATTTTTGCATGTTTGTGATGTGCATAGTCTAAATGAAATACAAACGTGAATTTACTGAAATAATTTAATGAAGCTTAACACTGCATAAAAATCGTCTGTCTACGTATGAGTCATATTGTGTATATATGAGTAGGATACTTGCGGTTTATTCAAATTACTACAGTAAAATTTTGATTCATGGAAACGATTAATTATAGCATTAATATTTGTTACGTATTTACTTTACTTACTATTTAACACATTCATTGGTATACAACTTCCCGATAAAATTTTGATACACTTTTCTTTTACTTTATTTGCATTGATGCCCTTTACAATTAATTATAATTATTAATCCCCATAAAATAAAATTTACAAACAAACTATATGTTGAGTAAATAAATTATTACACACTGTTAATATTATTTAATATACAAAATCGAATATTGTTACATCATTAACGTAATTAATAAAAACATCGTTAATTAAATAAGATTTATTTTTTTTTTTTCATTTACTGAAATGTTATTAATTCAATGTTCTTTTTCTTTCGTTATTTAAGATTTAAGGGGGTTTCCATACTCAACTTTTGATGATTAATTAATAAAAAACCATGTTTTACTTATACCTTCTAAGAAATTTTGAATTTATTTTAATCAGCCGCGGACGAAATAATATGATCGAACGAAAGCTGATGAAAATAGTTGAAAAGTATTCAAAAACTCACCAGTGGAAACACCAAATCGCCCGCGCCTGTATAGGTCCAACACAATCATTTAGCATGATAAAATTATATATTATATAAGATTTTGACAATTATTTAAATCAATATTCATAATCAATATTTACGGAACTTACATTTTGTATATGCACTGAATACTTTTACATATTTTGCATGTTTGTGATGTGCATAGTCTAAATGAAATACAAACGTGAATTTACTGAAATAATTTAATGAAGCTTAACACTGCATAAAAATCGTCTGTCTACGTATGAGTCATATTGTGTATATATGAGTAGGATACTTGCGGTTTATTCAAATTACTACAGTAAAATTTTGATTCATGGAAACGATTAATTATAGCATTAATATTTGTTACGTATTTACTTTACTTACTATTTAACACATTCATTGGTATACAACTTCCCGATAAAATTTTGATACACTTTTCTTTTACTTTATTTGCATTGATGCCCTTTACAATTAATTATAATTATTAATCCCCATAAAATAAAATTTACAAACAAACTATATGTTGAGTAAATAAATTATTACACACTGTTAATATTATTTAATATACAAAATCGAATATTGTTACATCATTAACGTAATTAATAAAAACATCGTTAATTAAATAAGATTTATTTTTTTTTTTTTCATTTACTGAAATGTTATTAATTCAATGTTCTTTTTCTTTCGTTATTTAAGATTTTAAGGGGGTTCCATACTCAACTTTTGATGATTAATTAATAAAAAAGTAGAACAATCTGTGAAAAAATAAGAGAAGAAGCGCCTTCGTTTATTGACAATTTAACTGTGTGCTGAATTTTAGATTAAAATATTATTGCGTTTTCGAGAAAAGTCTTACCAAAAATGTCATATCTTTTTACCTCGTTGAGGTTAGGTTCACATTTTTGGTAAGACTTTTCTCAAAAACGCAATATAATTTTAATCTGAAATTCAGCACAGAGTTAGATTATTAATAAACGAAGGCGCCTCTTCTCGTATTTTTTCACACACTGTTTTATTTACAAATTTATTACTAATAATCGCTATTGCCGATAAGGTAGGGAGGATAAATATTGACTATGGCACCCCGTTAAATAATGGTACATTACGGAATAACGCGCTAGACGAAAGCGAGAATATTTAACTTAAACATATTTGTTAAAGTAATCAAATACATTTTACATAATAACTTTCAATGTATAATTACATAAACTTTAACGCGAATATTATACATCGAATTTAATTTGAACGCACATACATTATTTTAAATATATTTGTTATTTTAAGCTTGAGTTATTTTATATTAAATTACAAAGGATAATAAACCTTCGAGTATTTAACTCATAAATATACCGATTTATATTCTTCGAATGTTTACGTTAAATGTCATTGGTTAAACATAAAATTAAAGTAAACAAATAGCAGCTGATTTCGTTTATTTATGTCTGGTTTTAGTACTCTGCCTTCTATGTCTGCTCCTGATATTCGTATCGTTGAATTAATAAAATTTATTTAAATCATACCATTTCGGATAAATAAAAACGATTTGAGCTAATGATGTGTAAAAATATAAAACACGCACGAACGTAAATCTCTATTCATAGTACAATTGCAATATCATAAAAAAAACGACTCCGTACGTTCAATAATACTGACGTTGCAAATTTGCAGCATCGCATTTTAACAGAGGTTAAAAAATTTAAAATCATTCTGTCGATATACGTATATACATATATATAAGTGTGTGTGTGTGTGTGTGTATACCTACGTCACCGCTAACGCAAATTCTTAAAAATACATAACCATTTTCGTTAAAGTCAAAGTTTGACGACGGTTTCGTAACGTCGTCGACTAAAAAGAAAACATAACGAAAAAAAAATTACACCCTACGAGGAATATCTTCCTTCATTGATTGATAGTTTAAACCAGTATTTAATTAAGAATCCAAGCCCCCAAAAGATAGGAAGAGTATAAAAAAAATATATAAAGACTGACCGTGAGTTGAGACTTGTCAGGAGCTATAGCCGTAATTTCGAGAGATCTTGGTTCCGGGGGGTTCGCTCGATGAAGAAGGGCAGCCGGTACCTTTGCAACCAGTGACAGTCTCCTCGTCAACCTCCTGCCGAGTTCCGCGCGTCTTCTTAGTCGAACCCGCGGTCCAGTGCCCTTATAACCTCCAAAATCCATTTTCAACGACATCGCTAAAAATATTTTGTTTTTTTCTTTCTCCTTTTCTATTTATTTTTATGTATATTACTCGGTGCACCTCTCTTATTACCACTTCGAACGCCTACTACTACTACAACTATTATTATTATTATATCTCGCGAATGGTGTCACTTCCCGCATTTTCAGTAATCTCGTAAACACAATCTCGTAAATCCTTGCGAGGCACTGTGTGCATCTACTTCACTGTGATACAACGCACCGGGAAAACCGTTTGAAACGAAGGAAAAATAAATTAACAAAAAAAAAAAAGAAAACGTCGAGGCGACTACTAGCCGAGGACAAAGTCGAGCGGCGACTGCCTCGCGAGGCCGGCTAGAGGCGCGAAACGCGTGTGCGGAGAGCAAGAGAGAGTGGTAAGTCCGAGAGGCGGGGGAGACGATTCGCTTAAATTCTAACAGTCGATTGGTCTCTTTCGAATCTTTAATTCAAAATTATTCCCACGCTTTTTCACCCACGTGCGCGACACGTGTTGTTGTTGTTATCATATATGTATTAATACACTTGTGGGGTTTCTCGAGATCTGTTTGGTGCACCTGTGCGAGGGAGGGTATATTTTAGTAACTTGCCGACGAGGAAGAATGTATTTGATCCTATATGCCTATATCTTGCACCTCCCGCGTTGTCGCGTACTGCAGTACACTGACATTCAAGATGTGGCTTTCGATTTACGTGCGCGCAATTATTTTACATTAGATTTTTTATGTGCGTGAATGTAGGTTTTCGCTGTGCGCATATTAGATTTATTAAATAACAAAAAACTAATAACAATATACTTTTGCTGAAAATTCTTTGTTTTTAATTATTTTTTTATAGTTATTATTTAAAGCTTATCTTGATATATAAAAGCGTATATAGTAGGTGAACAAGTTTTAAGATACGTTTACTCGATGTATTTCATATTATGTTAATGTTTCTGTATATACATTTTTATTTGCGAATAAAAAGGTGAACGACTTTCTTGCTATCCTACGCAATTCACACGTTGCACACAATAAATCCACATTTTGAAGGTCACCTAGCTTATGGCGTAGAATAACTAGCATAAACCAAACTTTTAATATATCGGTATAATTAATTAAACATTTCGTTACATTTTTTTCCTAATTTTTTTTTATTTAAAATGTAACTAGCACGTGTGAAATAAAATGATCTATAACATTTAAAAGAAACTGCTATTTTTACTCGTTCATGCGTAAAGTTCGTGTGTGAAAAGATATTTTTTTGTCTCGTACAATTGCTATACCTACCCAATTCGTTCTCAGCTTCGTCATCTATTTGTCTGCACTGAGAAAAATTTTTTTAATAAAAATTACTATTTTAATGGTAAACGGAGGATAGACTTACACAATTATAAAAAAATTGCTGTTAATAATGGTAAAAATTGTCATTATTAATAGTAATTTTTCCTCAATAGTGGCAATGTTTATCATTATTAATAGCAATTTTTTGAATTCTGTCTGTCCTCCTTTTACCATTAATAGTAATTTATACTAGCAAATTTTTCTCAGTCTGCGGTTAATTATCAGTTGAACTAAAAAAAACATTTTACACCGATAAGCTATTAGTTATAGGTTTAAATATGAATTATTAAATAAATAGAATGTATAATATTTATTTAATAAATTAAACAAAAAATATTGTGCGTCAATTTTTTCATAATTTTTTTTATTATACAACGGAGTTTTCATGTAAATTTTTTAATTCTATTTTTTTATAATCTATTTAATTTAAAATCATTAAATCATTTGGTTACCTAACAAGTCAAATTAATATTACATATATATGTTACACGTATGTACTATTCGAATGTAATGATTCAGAACCATAATTTATAAATACGAAATTTTTTCATACATTACAGACCTACCTTACACAAAGAGAAGATTCGTTAGTAGAAAAACGACAGACAAAGCGTAAAATAATAAACATCAATTTCGTCATTTCCATATTATCCAATTAAAATATATACAAGATAAGCAAGGATATAGGTATATATCGAGAAAGTCTGTATGCGTATATATCGATATTAAAACTTGCGAAAAGTAGAAAGACACGTCGCGCAAGTCCATTGTGTGAATCACGATTCTCACATAAATCTACAGGGACATATATACATCTTATAAGATGCGAGCAGATGCGAATCTTAATATATAGGCACATACTGTGTACGATCGGTTTATACACCTATGAGGCAAGGTCGAGATGTATGCCTGAAAATTAATGAACTTTCTATATATACATGTATTTTTTTGTTTTTAATTCGTTTACACCTTGGTACATATTGCAATACGTTGCAACATCGATTTATCTATCGCTCGTGTCTATGTGTATATTTTACAATTCAATGGTTAATAATAATTCCGAGTGTACACGCAAGATGAAGAGAAGTTTGAATCGATGATTCCGTATGTCAACAAAACAGGTATATGAGGAACTCCAAAACTAGCTTGACGCATAACTTCGATTGGAAGATTAAAGATGATTTAGACGGATGGTTTTATATAGATTAGAATCTGACTTTACGGGTTCTTCTAAATGATCGATTCTCTTTTATCGAAATTATTCGTCACTGGTATTTTCATTTTTACTTTTTTTTTATTATACTGCACCCATGATTTTTTAACAAAATACACTTTTTTTCGGAAGCGTTGTTATAAACAACAAATGCTTATTTTAGAGTACGATCGTTTTTCTAATGTATTGAAAAATATTCAAAAAAATATTCTATCAATGTTATCAAGAAAATTATTCAAAAAGTTAATTAATCGATATTTCGTTCGTCTATTATCATTATTTTAACACATTTTTAAAAGTACTTAATTGTTTATATTGGTTTTAAAAAAAATCGCATATTTATTTATATCATAAACAATTTAATACATATTTGAGTATTTGTTGATACTAAAAAATTCTTATTTATTTAAAAGATAATAATTCTTGATGATATATTCAACTATTTAAATTTCCTGCGTAATTCACATTGTAAGTAGAACTTTACGTATTACAATCGCATAAATGAAAACGATCTTTAATATTTTGCGCCGCAAGAATCAAACATAACCTTTAACTTGACTTGTATTATTCTTATAATTAAGTGTATCGAATAAATTTATTATTACAAAATATTGCAAAGAATTATGTAATCACATATTAGAATAGTTGTTACAATGTCAGGAAGAAGAAATAATTGACAGTGTAAGATTGTATAATATTTTTTTAAATAATTTTGTAAAAAAAATGGATAAACTTTTGACAAAATCGGTTTCTGCTTGTCGGACACTAACATGTCGACCAATTATAGCCTGTCAATGTTCCAGGTACAATACACATTAATTATTTTATTTATTGACCAAACTGTTATTAATTACATATATTTTTTTTTAGGTTTTTGAATCAAAACACGAGACAGTTACATACACTATTAAGTAAATCAAAATTAAATTTATCTGTACACATAAATCAAAATCAGAATGATTCGAAATTTGGAAAAATTCAAAAACGCAGCATGTTTATTCAAACGCAAGATACTCCAAATCCAAATAGTTTGAAATTTATTCCTGGAGTAGAAGTTTTAGGTCCAGGGCAAACCAAGGATTTTCCTAATGCAACAGATGCATTTTGTTCCCCATTGGCTAAGATGTTGTTTCGCATCGAAGGTGTCAAGTCTATATTTTTTGGGCCTGATTTTATTACTGTTACAAAACTAGATGAAGATGTAGAATGGCAAATTTTGAAACCAGAAATTTTTGCAAATATAATGGATTTTTTTGCTAGTGGATTACCTATTGTAACGGAAAGCGAACGGCCTTCAGATACAGGTATGCATGTAATATTAAATTATATTATTGATTACTTTATTTTATCTTAATTATTTAATTATTTTTCCTAGAAATATCTGAAGATGATGATGAAATTGTACAAATGATTAAAGAACTTTTAGATACTAGAATAAGGCCTACAGTGCAAGAAGATGGAGGAGATATAGTATTTATGGTAAAGTATTAAAATTTCAGTTGGAAAATTGAAATTAACAAATTGATAAACTATAACACATTTATTTAGGGTTTTGAAAATGGAATTGTAAAATTAAAAATGCAAGGTTCCTGTACAAATTGTCCAAGTTCAGTTGTAACATTGAAAAATGGAGTTCAAAATATGATGCAGTTTTATATACCAGAAGTACTGGGTGTTGAACAAATTGAAGATGCTACAGATAAAATTACAAAAACTGAATTTGAGAAACTTGAAAAAAAAATTGGTGACAATAACACCGAACAAAAATAGACAGTCTTGTAGACTTTCTTTATTTGTAATATAGTTGTAAAATAAATTATTAAAATCTAATTTAAAAAATTAGTTAAAAATAATATTGTAAATTTTAAATTAAAATAAAATACATTAAATAAATATCTTCTATCTCATTTATAAAAATAAAAGTTTTAACACTAATTAGGTAATATATACTAGTACTATTTACTTTGTTACTTATTTGTGATACATAGTTAAATTCAAGTCACACTTTACTTATTTGAAGTGCTGGCCTGAGGGGTGTTTAATACATTTCATGCTTTTTCATTATTATACATATTGTGAAGGGAAATTTGTAATAAAATTTTATTTATCTTTATATTGTTAAAGTAATTATAACAGTAAATTTAATTAAATAGAAAAGTATCAAATTTAATTAGTTATTACTTTCTTATGTATCAAAAAAAGAATTTAATTAACGATATATTATAAATATGTTGCAAGAGAGAATATTTAATTAATTTACTAAGATAATTAAATAAATTCTACACAAGTTTGAATGTTTAAATTCATTTATGATTCATGTATTACATACTATCTTACAACTTAAATATAAGTTTATTATAATTACATAAACTATAATACAATATTCCATTATTAAATTAATTTTAATAAATTTTTAATTTATATAAAATAATATATAAATTAAAAAATTGGAATAAAATAAGTTAAATAAATTTTTCAGTCTATTTTGTTTATTTGTCATAATTTTGTACAAAAATTATTTATCGACTAGAGATGGAGACTTGCCATACTCTAATCGTATTGTCGGAGTATCCAGCAAACAAAGTTTGTCCATCAGTAGACCATGCTAATGACAAACATTGTGGGGGTTCAGCTTTGCTGGAGGCAAATACAGCTTCAGGTTTAAGTTCTTCTACCATTTCTTTGCCTTCAAGATCCCAGATCTTGATGTAAGGTCCATATGCAGCACACAACCAATACCGGTTGGGGCTGAAGCACAAAGCTGTAATGATATCATTGTGGTCAAGAGTATGGAGATGTTTTCCATCATTCAAATCCCACAGCATAGCTTTGTTATCCTATAAAAATCAATTTTTTTAAATATTTGCTTGATAACTATTTGCATGGTTTTAATCAAACGTAAAATAAGTTGTTACCTTGCCACCAGAAGCACACAGAGAACCATCAGGAGAAACTGTAACAGTGTTGAGGTATCCAGAATGTCCAAAGTGGTTAATCTTAAGACGGCAGTTAGTCAAATTCCATACCTGCAGTAAAAATGTACTTTTTAATGACACTGTCTACTACTAAAAAATTGTTTTGTCAAATATTTATAAATATCAGTCCCATATCCGCAAACACTCATAGATATCATGTTTTATAATTAATTATGCATCATTTGAAATACAACAAAATTCCCATTAACATAAGACGCAAATCAGACATTTATTTACCTTAACAGTGCGGTCCCAGCCAGCAGAAACAATAATGGGGTTGGAATGGTTAGGAGAGAACCTTACACAGCTAACCCAATCAGAGTGTCCATCTTCCTGAATTGTGTACTTACATTCTGCCAATGTATTCCACAATTTGATAGTTTTGTCTCGCGAACCAGAAACAATTTGACGGTTGTCAACAGAAAAGGCAACACTAAGAACATCCTATAAGCAAAATAATGTAAAACAAAAATTATATTTTATATTTTTGAAACTTATTGGATAATTTTATAAGGTACTGGCTACAATGTGGTGTAAGAAAAGACTACTGTCTTATACTTACGTCAGCGATTATAAAGCCCACCTCTTCTATTTATATTTAAAAAAAAATATATAAAAAAAATGCTTCAGTTTTATATTTTTCTGGAAATTCCAGTTCCAGTACAAGATGAATATGAGCGTCTGCTCGAAGATGAATTCACACCTGGGTATGGTCTTCAAACCTTCTAGTAGTACGTCCAGCAGCCAAATCCCAGAGCCTCAAGGTTTTATCCCAAGAACCGGATAGAGCATAGTTACCATCGGACGACAGTACAACATCGCTAATAAAATGTGAGTGACCATACAATCGTTTCTGAGGTACACCATAGTTTGTTTCATCTCGTGTCAATTTCCAAACAATCAAGGTCTTGTCTAACAAAAAAAACATGTAATATTTTATAATTTACATAAATGAAAATAGAATATGGTAAAATTTGTATGAATGATTATATGAAGTTATAAAAATTATAAATGTCCATTATTACAACTAAAAATTAATCCTTTTATAAAATAAACTATAAATAATGCAATAAAAAGTGAATTAAATATTTTAAATACGAAAACTAAAATGTTGCTCCAAATATGTATTTTTACACTGTACAGAGAGCGAGTATATTTTTTCCAAAAATAAACTAAATATACATTTACGTAAGTCACAAAAAGCGAATATCCAAAATGAAATATCCAATAATAATTAAAATGTAGATGTTAAATAAAAAAAAAGAAAGTACTTATGGTACAAAATTAGAAATATCATATGGTAGTCAAGATGTTTTTACCACGTGAAGAAGACAAAATCATGTCCGGATATTTTGGGTTTGTCGCAATTTGCGTAACCCATCCATTGTGTCCACGGAGGGTTCCCCTCAGCTGAAGCGTTTCGGTCATTTTTTACTCAAATTTGAGTAGTTAAACTTTGGATGCAAGTGGATTAGATTTCCACTCGTCGGAGCCTCGAGCGTCTTGCACGAATGCCTCAGACGAAAAGACCGGAAAGAGAAGCGGTAAGTTGATAAGTTCACGCGAGAGGCGCTTCTTGTACCATGCGCGGCCGCATAGAGATAGAGATATAAGAACAATGTGTGCGAGAGAGATGAGATAAAACTAGCGTGTGTGTCTATTCTTTATGCTTGGCGCGTTCGCGACTGTGTTCCAAAACCTATTAGATAAATTTCAGATAAATTGTTAAAAGATGGTTATTGGATTATATAGATATAAAAAACGTTCTTTAAAACATCAGAAATATCTGTTATCCTGTATTGCTTTTGCAAAATAATATAAACATTTTCATACACAAAATCCAGTTGAAATTTACCAATTCTATTAAACTTTAATAATCATATTATTACTAATTAGAAACTTTTACGTGAACAATTGTAAAAAATATTTATCTTTATAAAAATTTCCGAATATTCGTTGCTTAGAATATTATAACTTGAAAATTGCTTTTAATTTATGTATTATGAAATTTACAATTAAATATATTTTTATTCTAATTCTGAATAATTATCTAAATTTTTACTAGAAAAACATTCTTGTTTTAAAAAAGAAAATAAATCGATTTAATGTTTATTTTAATATTTTTTATGTAATTTATAAGTATTGTTAAAGTAAAGTGTAAATAAAAGAAAGTTTTTTAATTTGTTACAAAAGCAAGTATACAATTATATCTATAATTATATTAACAATTATTTTTACTCTTAAGCAGCTACCCAAAATGAAAAAAACATCTAATATCACAGATTTTCAAAAATAATACTTTTTAAAATTAAAAAATTTTAGATTTTATATTTTAATTTTATAAAAGATAATTTTCTGATGTAAAAAATTAATGTAGAATCACCTGTATCCGATGGGTATGTGTATATCCCATAGAATATAATAAAGATGCTATACTAACTTAAACAAAAACAGAGGTGTTCGAAAACGGAGTATATATAGCACACAACACTACACAGAACACATCCACTGTAGATTGTACAGTCATATAGATGAATATACATGTGTGTATATATGTGCGAATACGAGCTAAGTAAGGAAGGGAAATTTGCAATGTACAATGTGTAGGTAGTCTTTATACTAGGAAGATTGACGAACGTTTAGCGTATACTTATTTACGTTGCTTTATGTGCGAAAATTGATTTTTCTTGATTCGTCTAGTTATAGTTAGTTAAGATTATTTAAAGTCTCGAGCACAAATCGACTTTTAATCAATCAGAATGGCGAGCAGTGGTAAGAAAATGAAAATGACTATTAGTGGTAAACAATGTGAATAATTTAAAAAATTATGCACAAGGTTATTGTTGTAGCTAAGATGCACAAATGGATTTTTTTTTATTTCAGAAGATAATAAGAGCGAACCATTGGTCAACTTGGAGAATGAAAATGAGAACGTGGAAACTGAGGATACAGAAAAAATTATGATATTAGATCCAGAATTAGAAGTTTGTAAACATACATTAATTTACATATAGTTATTTTTTGTAATATTGTATACATGCATATATTTCAGGAGCTAGATTTTAACCATTCGCGTTTAACCAAGATAGAAAATTTGGAATCCTTGGTTAACATTAAAAAGTTATGTTTAACATGGAATTTAATTAAAAAAATTGAAAATTTGGATACTTTACAAACTCTTGTTGAATTAGAACTTCGGGATAATCAAATAACTGTTATTGAAAATTTGGATACACTTGTAAATTTACAGTAAGTTCTTTAATTAGTTTTATTACAAGTATTTTTTGTGTATTTGTCTTTTAAATAAATTTTACAATCCTTTTACAGAGTTTTGGATTTATCATTTAATCGCATATTGAAGATAGAAGGTTTATCTAAATTAACAAATTTACAAAAATTATTTATTTCTTCTAATAGAATTTCAAAAATTGAAAATGTAAATCATTTGAAAAATTTAAATTTGTTAGAATTAGGTGATAATAAGATTCGAGAAATAGAAAATTTAGAAGGATTAGATAATTTGACTAATTTATTTTTGGGAAAAAATAAAATTTCCAAGATTCAGAACCTTAGTTCTTTAAAGAATCTAACACTTTTAAGTCTTCAGAGTAACAGGATTACTCGCATTGAAAATTTAAATGATCTCACAAAATTGGAGCAATTGTATTTATCTGAAAATGGACTGACAACCATAGAAGGTTTAGATAATTGTGTAAACATCTCTACTCTAGATTTAGCAAATAATCAAATTAAGAAGATTACTAATGTAGAGCATCTGCAAGATTTAGAAGAATTTTGGGTAAGTATTCAAATAAATTTTAAAAATTATAATTTTACACTATTAGTATTAATAACATTTTTTAATGCATTTGCAGATAAACAATAATGAGATACAGGACTGGGCAACAATTGATGCTTTGATAGTTAATAAAAAGTTACAAACAGTATACTTTGAGCAAAATCCTATTGCAAAAGATGCAAACTATCGAAGAAAAATCAAACTAATCTTGCCTTGGTTAACGCAATTAGATGCCACATTATGCAGATGAAATAATCTATTTATTATTGAAAATAATCAATGTGGATGAAGTAGATGAGAGAATTCTTAAATGGGTTATTGCTCAAGAAAAGAACAATTTATATTACAATTTTTAGTATTTTTGTAACCATTGTCCAAGAAAAATGAGATCCTATAGTAAAAGTATATCTTGAATTATGGAAGGATTGTTGCTGTGAAAAGACTGTTTAAAATCATGTTCTTCGTACTTCCCAAATGAATGGCAAATTTAATTGCAGCATATAAATATGTATTCAAATATCAATGTGCATTTACTAAAAAATAATGATATAACAATTGTTTTAAAAAAATAAACTCTATTGCTATGTACAAATAAAACTAATTCCATCTTTACAATAATAGTAAATGTAATATTATATATTCAGAAAGATTTGTAATATCCATTAATTAATAAATGTCTCAGTCAAAATATGTATAAAAAATGTATTTTGAACTAGACAAAATTCCATTTAAACTGTATATTTAATAATTGAATAAATAAAAAAAATTATATACAAAAATGAAAATTCTTTACTGAGAGAAAAGGAAAAAAGAAAAAATTTCTATATCCTTGGAAAAAAAAAGAAGGAAAATGAACGCGTGAAATAAGTCACGTTAGCTAAAAACGTAAACATATATGGCATATATCCAGTTTGCAGTTGGGGAGTTGGGCGCATTCGAATGTGAGCCGTCAATAGGATAACCGTGGATTGGTCGAAGAAGACGGCCGGTATAGGCGCGCACGTATATATATATATATACTTTTTGAGTCCGTACGTCGGCACGTCGCGCCACGCAGGGGCCGCCGCCGCGAAGCCAGAATTGAACGTGACGTCACCGCGAGATATCATTCGCGGATCGGCCATTTTGTGAGTGTGTGCACGATACATCCAGGATACTTGTGCTGTCGAGAGTCAGCGGGTCTGGCAAATGCCAAAGAACCGAAGAGCAAGCGGATGATTTAGCTTAGTCGAGGAAGGGCCTGATCGCCGGTAGCCCCTCGTAGACCGAGATACATGCGCTAAGAGCGGTCCTAAGCGTTTGGAATCGTTGCGCAAAACCCGACGATGGAGGAGAAGGCGTCCCTCAAAGAACTCGACCAATGGATTGAACAGTTGAATGATTGCAAACAACTGACGGAGAGTCAAGTAAAAACCCTTTGCGATAAGGTAAATTTATTTTTTATACATTTGTACCTTTTGACGTAGTTACGCTCCAGCTTGCGCCGGTCGATTTTCTATCTCTTTCTGTCTCCCTCGCTCTCTCTCTCCCTCTCTCTATTCATTTATCTATCTATCTCTTTCTGTCCCTCTCTTGCCCCCTCATCATCTCGCGTAAAAAAATGGGTGGACTGGGCTATTCGTTCATCTGATCAAGGGATGTTTTCTTGTCTCCCGTATAATTAACGTTTGATTTTTTTAATCTTACGTTAGTCACACAACAGGTTTTGGAGTTTTCCAAACGGTTTACTTTCGTATGGGCCAATCGATAACGTTGCGAAAATTCAATACGAAGTCGGTATGACTCGATGATTTTTTTCTCCTTTGAAGGTCGACCATAAAAAAATCCTGGATATTCTTGATTTTATGATTAGTTTGAGTCATTTTTCTTTGGAATTCTAGCAGCAATAATGCAATTTGGAGATGCTATTTTGATAAACATTGCAGATACACTATGTGAGAGGTGTATCGTTAACTGCAACAGGTGAATACGTGAAAAAAGTGTATTCGTCGATACAGTTTTTCTTTCTATTATTACATTACTTCAATACACATTCATTATAATTACCTTTTATTTCTATAAAGGAAATAAAGCTTTGACAATTGACATATGTGTAGAAATAGTTTCTTGTTCCAGTTCTGGTGTGAGTCGGTAAACATAATATATCTACATTGATTTATAGATATGATATTGTGTTGATACAATGTGATTCCCAGATTAAGAAATGACTCACCAATATGCATTAT
Organism: Theocolax elegans; assembly: GCA_026168455.1. Lineage (NCBI taxonomy): Eukaryota > Metazoa > Arthropoda > Insecta > Hymenoptera > Cerocephalidae > Theocolax > Theocolax elegans. The sequence continues at coordinate 16,316,240 of CM047426.1, read as the reverse complement.
GTACATATATGTATATATATAACTACTTTAATGTTGTCATGATAAAACTTGCATCATCCAAATTTGCACACTATTGTTTTTGTTTATAAAGTATATATATATATATATTCTCATTATGTAGAGATTAATTATCAATGATTCTTTTTAGGCAAAAGAAATTCTAGCAAAGGAGTCTAATGTTCAAGAAGTAAAATGTCCTGTAACCGTGTGTGGAGATGTTCATGGGCAGTTCCATGATTTAATGGAATTATTTAGAATAGGTGGTAAATCTCCTGATACAAACTACCTGTTTATGGGTGATTATGTAGACCGTGGTTATTATTCTGTTGAGACTGTCACTCTACTTGTAGCATTAAAAGTAAGGAAATATTTAAATTTCATAATCTGTGGAATATTGTTAAAAATAATGTTGATTACAACCTCTTTATATTTTTTAGGTAAGATATAGAGAAAGAATAACTATCTTAAGAGGCAATCACGAATCACGGCAAATTACACAGGTGTATGGATTTTATGATGAATGTCTTCGTAAATATGGAAATGCCAATGTGTGGAAGTTTTTCACAGATTTATTTGACTACTTGCCTCTTACTGCACTTGTAGACAGTCAAATCTTCTGTTTACATGGTGGACTTTCTCCATCAATTGATACATTAGATCATATTCGTGCCCTGGATCGTCTCCAGGAAGTACCACACGAAGTATGTAAAAATAAATAAAAATTATTAAATACAAACACTGTCATTTCACATTAAATTATCAGCACCAATTTATTAAAATGTTAATGTAACTTATAGGGACCTATGTGTGACCTTTTATGGTCAGATCCAGATGACAGAGGAGGGTGGGGTATCTCACCTAGAGGAGCAGGATATACTTTTGGCCAGGACATTTCGGAAACATTCAATCATTCAAATGGTTTAACACTTGTATCACGAGCCCATCAACTGGTTATGGAAGGCTATAATTGGTAATTTGATAAATTATATATATGACAGCAAGTAGGTTATTAAAAGTAAACACATGCTTACATAATATCTTTATTCTGTTACAGGTGTCACGACCGCAATGTTGTGACTATATTCTCGGCACCTAATTACTGTTATCGCTGTGGAAATCAAGCTGCAATCATGGAATTAGATGACGCTTTGAAATATTCATTGTAAGTTTTTACTGTGACGTATACCAGAATGCAAATGGCATAGTTCAAATTCATAATATTTAGATCGTTTTAAATTAAATAATCGTACTTATATGGTATACTAAAATTTAAGTATCCCTTCCTCACACATTAATAATAAAAAAAACTTTTCAACCAAATAAATAAAAAAGAATTTAGATTTAAATTGCGATCATTTGCTTTATTAAGTGCGCTATATTGGATAAAAGATAGAACAATTTAATCTCAACAAAAATATTATTTTTTCTTCCAGCCTTCAGTTCGATCCAGCACCAAGACGCGGAGAACCACATGTCACCAGGCGAACGCCAGATTACTTCCTCTAAGGCGTTAAAACCCGAAGGAAGTAGATGTTAAGGTAGGGGAGATTGGAATGATGCTGGCTTTATAGAGATGCCACAGAACATAACCTATAATAGAACATCGGCATGAGTGTAAGGCCCCGAGCTACCCTTACACGCCATATATAGTCTCAAGTATTATATAATGGCTCGCGTTATGGTGTCTCCTACAGAGACTAATTGCGCGCTTGCGTATTCGCGCGTAAATACACCATACAGGTAGATTCAACAACATTTGTACACATTAAGAAGAAACAGAAAAACAAACCAATAATGTACACATGTACCAAGTAAATTCACCTAAAAGCATTGAGTTTGACGATTTTCATTGTATGGCTTGTATTTTATTGAGAAAAACCGATCATGGACACAATACTGAATGAAAAAAAAAAAATATGTAACCGTTATCGTAAGCGTCGAAAAAAAGTAATAATGAAAGAAAGCGGTAATGTTCTAAAATCCTGAATGAATGTTAACTTATTGAGTGATAAAAGAAAAGTTTGCTGGAGGGATACGCGTCTTTTTCCTAATTGTACTGCGAAGATGACTATTGTCGGAGTTCACGGATTAGGTACCGAAATGAAAAGTAGCTCTACTTAAGAATAATCTCGTGTTCTAACTGGTGTAAAATGAGCGCGAAATGTTTCTCCAAGCAAGGGCATACGAAGTATATAAAAAAAAGAATCATGGGTTGATGCAATAGTGACTTTCTTTCCTGTAATTTATACCAATGTAGCATTTGAAAACGACAAAATTTTTCATAATTATTCATTATTGCTTGTTTATCGTGATTGTCAAACACAGTGTTCTTAGAGTTTAAAATAATTATAATAATGGCTTTTGCCACTATAAATGTGACATAAATCGGAGACTCAGTGGACCATACGTTTTCTCTACCCAAGTTCAATCTCGATACATCTACAGATGTGAAGCTAACTGAATAATGCCTGATCGAAAAATACATGAAAATCGTTGAATTTTATACTTTTTTCCTCTTTTTTTTTCTTCTACATGTAGAGAAATAAAGAAAGATATTTATAAAATGATACAATTTTCTACATACTTAAGGAAAGTTTATTTTTTTTTTAATGTACCAATTTGCATCTTTGGCATTTATCTTTTTTCAACCAGTTGTATTATATCAGATGATTCGTTTTTTATTGCGTTTTTCGAAAAATGCTTTTGCATAAAATTTGTATCTTTTTATCTATTTTTAAGACCCACATAAATATCGAATCGCCGAAGCAAAAAGATTTGAAATGGCACATCATGACACTTTTGCATCAATCCCTAGTGAAAAACTACTTTTTAATAAGATAATGGATAAGATATGCACTCGATGCATTATCAACAAAAATTCTACTGAAAGTTAATTGTTCACGGTAATATCGATCAACTTTTTAAAGAGGAGAGCAAAAACAATATATGTATGCATAAAAGATAAAATGCTTTTGATGAATAAAAATATTCAGCTAATGTGAACGTAAAATTTCTTTGTAATCAAGTCATTCGGGAAAATTGTATATTGATGCTATTTAACTGTGCGTCGGACGAAATAAAATAAATTACTAAAATTTGAATAATAAAATGGAAAAATAAACATGACCTGTAGATGTATTCATAGGTTTAAGCATGCAAATTAAATATTATAATGATAGTGCTCCTAGACTGGTGGCTTTCATACAAAAAAAAATCTACAAAAAATACAAAAAACAACCAATTCATAACGTAATTAAAGTGCCGAGGCGAACGAGAAACACATATACACAACACATGTAGTAGCAATTTGTCAAGACTGTGAAATCGGTAAAAAATCAACTACCTAAAAAAAGACACTTTTTTAAACTCAAATATTTCATCCTTCCCTTTCTGACATTATATACTACTATACTGAACAATCCCACTTTATAATAATTTTTTTTCTTATATACGCGTGTACTTGCTCTTGGAAAACTTGGATGGATTTATACAGAAACACGAAAAAGACAAAAAAATTTATAATAATCTCGTTTTTTATTTGACTTAGATTTTGACGTGTTTTCAACGCGTACATTTGTTTTTGTAGGGGGAGCATTTTTAGATAATATCTCGTTTTTTTACTTAGATTTTGACGTTTTTAGATACAGGCTTTTGCGATTTTGCGAATTATATTTAAATATGCATATATATATATTCTACATTCCGAGATATATGTATGTATATGTAAAATATATAAAGGAACGTGACCTAAATTGAAAGAATACAATTTTTCACTAAATTTAATGAAATAAAATAATTTGTGTATTTCTGTTTAACTTTTACACGTAATAATTACGACGAGAGGTTCGAGGGGAAAATAATCACAATTTTCCCCCGATTTAGAAAAAAGAGAAAAATCGTATACATAGTATTAAAATGATAACAATCGAAATGAGTTGAGTAGCGGTACAACAATTGTAATGATATAATAGACACTTAGAAATTATATAGTTATAATTTTGTATTCGCTCAATATTTATTCACGAGTACAAGAGCCGCGTGTTAATCTTTTTCCTTTTTTATCTGATAAAGTCGTCGATGCGTGCAAAAAGGAAGAGAAAGTGATTAAAAGGAATATGCGATGGTTAGGACACTTATTATTTACTCTTGTTTTTAATTTCGTCTAAAAAAACAAAAATATCATCTTTTCTTTTTTCGTTTTGGCCGACGCCTGTTGTAAATCAGATATAGCTTCAAAATATTGACAAATCGCGTTGTAGCGAAATTTAAAAAAAGATAAATGCTTTGCCCTCCTCCCCTCCCCCCTCCTTTTATAAATGAAATATTAAGAGAGAATTTTCGCATCACACAAGCGAGCAAGTTGACATTGGACACACTTGACACACGCTGAATATAATACTAAATTTTTAGACTCAAGCTACCGACAATAAAAATAAAAAAAGAACGAAACCTACGAAACATTTACAATTCATAAAGAAAAGAACTGATAATTAATCAGAGTGTCATTATAACAATTTTTTCTACCGTAGCGAGAAGTTATTAAATTTAAATATTCGTCTACTTTTTTTTCTTAATGATTATTAGAGAGAGTTTTAAATCTCTGTAGAAAAAGTAAGTGTTCAACTAGCGTGTCTAATGTGTGTTGGTCAGCTTGCTTGTACTGCCTTTACCGCAAGATTTTTTTCTTTCACAATAACCACGTTTTACGCGGCTTGCCGTTTTACGCTGGGCCGTACTTGTCGGCATCATAAAGAAAAAAAAATACAAAAAAATAATAATAATGAAAGATTAATTAGCAAATGCTGCTGCTAATCCAGAGTTATTGTGTCATCGTATCACAGTAAGAAAAAAAATATAAATTAAATACCAAGTTATTGTATTTCGATGCGAGCGTTGGTCCCTCATCTTCGAATTCTAATTATTTTTATTTTAAAAACAATTATCAGATTATTCAGAAAAAAATAAAATACATTGAAAAAAGATTTCATTGTTTCTTTTATTCTCTTGATTTCTCCTGTTTTGTCCTCTTTTTTTAGAAGTATTTTACAGATTGTTTATAATATTTTATTTATGTAAAAAAATACTTGATCGCTACGATTAATAGTTTTCCTTGTTTATAAATTATTGCGCTTACATTAAATACATATATAACAATTTTTATGAGCATTTACATAACATTAATTAGATTGTTAAAAACTACGAAAATATTTCAACAACTGACAATGCCTTTGATAAAAGATTTTTGTACATTTGCCATAGTCAATTTTTCTTATTTACAAAAATACTTATATATACTTTTTCTTAGTATTTAGTTTTATCTTTAACAAAATTCTACCTGAGGTCAATATAATAAATTATTATTAAAATTCTGATTTTATCTCCTTAACTATACAACCTTTTTTTACATTAACACACGTCAAAATATGATAATGATAATTTGTAACTAAGTACATTCAATAAATATATATATGTAAAAAAATCAATTTGTCTATAACAAAATTAAAACAACTAGAAAACTTTCATATTTTCATTCCTGTGTCTAGGCCTAGCAATTGTTTCATGACTTCATAAGTAGCAAAACTCATGGCTACCATTGGAATTGCTCTTAAGTAATTAATGCTCATTCCACGGTAAAGTCCTTTAACAATGCCATTTTCGTGATATATCATCCGAAGTGTTGATAACATACCAGAACTATAAAACATAAGGTTATCAATACTTATTACACATGTACAATACTTAAAATCATTAAAGTGAAAGTAATGTATATATACCTAAATTTATGAGTCGCTGGATTCATCATTGCTAATTGCATTCTTCTTCTGGTAACATCTAATGGATAAGAAAAACTTTGTGCTATTGCTCCAGCAATACCGCCACATAACAATTTTCCAGGAATTGTTAGTACTAGACCTCCTAAAAATAAATATAAAATAATGATTTAAAAAATTGAACTATTATGCAATATTAAAAATCTAAAAGATTAGAATGAAATTACCAGTGTTCTTATCACATTTGTTACATAAAATAGTTGGGAAGTATCTCAAGCAGACATATTTTATTTGTTCAAATGAATAAAAAGAAAATCCTGCATACGGAATCATACCACAAATAGTTGGTACAAAACCTCTGTACAATGCTTTTAAACCACCTTCCTAAAATAAAACATTAGTTTTAATTATCTTTTAACTAGAAAGTAGATGAGCAGTAGATAAAGAACAAACATCTTTAAAGATGGAGACTGCTGTATGAATTATTCCTGTATAAATATGTTCTCCGGTTACTTGAAAGGCAAGCCTAGCTCTTATTGTATCTAATGGGTATGTAAGAGTAACAGCAGTAATTCCTGCACACGAGCCAGCTATAAATTTGTCAGCATGTGTATGATTACCCAATATACTACCTACATACTAAAAAGTACAGTTTAAATTTTATTTCATATTACATGTGCATAAAATTTATATACACAATAAATGTCTAATTTAAATTTATTACCTTTTTATAGATTTCAAAAGCTGTAAATTGGGTAGCTGCATAAGGAAATATCCTTACCATTTGAGCAAAATTTCCTTTGTAAAGAGCAAAAAAATGCTCTCGATAAATTATTTCTTTCAATCCCGAAAATACACCTAATAAAAAAAATAAATAAAATAATTAAAATAAAGTAAACAAAAAAAAGCAAAATAAAAATAAATATATTACCCAAATGTTTATAATGATGACTGTGAGCTTGCAACAAAATTTTAATTCTGTCCAGTGGTGCCACTGTGGTTTTGGAACACATACCAGCAACACCTGAGAAAGTTGAGTATTAAAATCTATCAATGGAATGAAATTTACACATATTAACACACATTCGAAACTCTCGCCAAGGGAAAGTAGAATACAATAAATGAAAAAGATAACACTTTGAAAAAAATGAATGAAGAAAAGCACGAGATATAATTAAATAAATGTTACAAGAAACATACCACCGGCTACGAAACTCTTGAGGACAAACTCCAGGTTATTGTTTTGTTGTACAGCAAGGGACGACATCGCGTTTCACTTTTTCGCGCGGCCACGGCTCTCGCAGGAATGCCGCGATGCAGCCTCGAAGTTTAGAAAGCAAAAATACCGCGGACGCGCTTTTCTCCCACGGCACGTCTCACCGTGCCCTACTAGAATGAGGAGTCAGTGACCTTGGCTTGCTCAAAGTGAGAGTAGTCGTCGTCGTCTTCGTAAGAATTTTTTTCAGGTTATACTTCCGTTAAATAATGTGTGTCTGCACTTTGCACTGTCAATCCCGTGCGAGGATATATATCAACGACGGTACGGACGATGCTCCCCCAGAATATCGTACGAGTCAAAGTCCAAGAAAAGCAGCCGACCAACCACGTTTCTCGCCCCACTCTACCGAATCAATGGAAAGTAACCAATCGATGTTCACAAAGCTCAATTTTTACCAGTATCGTAAACTTTGCTGTATCTTGTATTTCGATGGGTTCGTCTCGTTTTGTTATGCACGCATCTATTTTTGTATAAGATCAAGGATTATATGAATTTTTTTATCTCTTATCAGATGATTGCCAGACGTATTTTTGATTGTGTAATCGGACAATTATTTTGTCCTCTATTTTCTTATTTTGATGAGTTTATTTGAAGCACATGGCTCGATGCTTACTTAGTACGTTTCTGCTTACCACGTGTTTGTTCGTTGGTGGTGGTGATAGTTTTTCGAAAGTTCCCATTATACACATGAGGTAACCTCTAAAATGTCAATGAAGTTACTGTGTTTTGATAATGACTACTCCGATTTTAACGAAAAACCAACAGAGAAAATCTCTCTCTGCCAAAAAAGGACCTGTCAAAGGCTTAAAGAATGTGTTGGCACAACCTTATGAGAATTATTGGTATACACTTTGAATATAATATAATTTATGTTGCTATCTGCATTTTGAATATAAGTAATGTTTATTTTATAATTAATAGCAGGATAGATATTATGCTCTTAAAATTAAATTGAGTATTAGTGTTAAATATCTTTCATGAACTTCATCTTTCAGGCCTGTTTTAAAACATGATCACGGAGCAGCATTGGAAAATCTTTTGAAAAGGTAAATTTTATGAAACTATTTTAACTAATTAGAATTAAATTATATTTTATTGATATAAATAAATGAAAATTATATCGATGTGCTATATGAATCTGTGTTTTAGATTGTTGCCTATATTGAAACGCACTGAAGTGAAAGTTCCATGGTCTCAACTGCGTAATATGAAAAAACATGAACGCTCTGCTGCAAGAAGGGCAGCTCAAACTTTGCATAATAATTTTGATGAAACTATTGCGTATGTTGTAATATGTTTTTACATTTGTTACAAATGAAAATTTCTTAGTTTATATTTTATGTGTCTAATAATTTTAGGAAATCTATAGTATTTGGAATTAATGCTACTACTAGATTGTTGGAAAAAGATGATTCTGCTTGTATTTTATTGGACGCCACTGTAGATCCTTCTTTACTTGTTAAACACATAGCAGTTATGGCTCAGAATAAAAATGTTTCTATTCTTTTAGTTAATTTTTTAAAAAAGGTTACTTTAGAAACAATTGGATTTGCTACTGCTGCAATTGGTTTAAAGGTATTTTAAATTTGTATTACATTATATATTAATGTATAGAAAGTATTATTGTAATTTTAATTATATCAACTTTCTTACCAGAAACATGTACAGGAATCATCGGAAAACTACTTTTATGCATTATATGAAAAAGTGATTGAATTGAGTCTAGAATTACCAAAATGTAAAACTCCTACAATATTATTTAACGATCAATCTTTGGTGGATGAGGAAATTGATGATGGTGAACATAAAATGGAAGTTGATGTAAAAAAAGATGATGTAAAACCTAGTATTGTGTCTACAGATGTTTATTTATACAGAACATCTAAAAAAGAAAGAATATTTAATCTTTTAAGTTCAACCAAAGATGCACAAATTACGAAAAGAAAATGTGCCGATTTTATATCTTTAGAGAATGATGATAAGTACATTGTCAGTACAAACAAAAAATCTATAAGATTTTTTGAAAACACTGATCTCAACAGTGAGAAAAATAAAAGTAATGTAAGTGACAATAGTAATAAGACTGCACAAAATAAAAATATCTCGTCTTCAGTAAAGGAATCACAGAAATCTCCTAAAAATTCTGATGAAGGCAAAGTCCATTACAAGCCATTAAAAGTGAAAAGATTGCAAGGTAATGAATATCGTACGAAAGCTAATAAACCTCCCAAAACAAAAAAGAAATAGTATACATGTATAAATATAAAATTTTTATAAATAAAGAAATTGTATTTTTTATACAAAAATATTACACTATTTACAATATTATTTTACATTCGTATTCTGGCCTTGTAAAGAAAATTGAACATGTTGCGAGTATTTGGATAATATCAAACAGGTAAAGTTGAACTAACTGAAGATTTGAACATTCTGGTAAAAAACATCAATCCCGTAGTACCACCAGGTATATGACTTATCAAAAATGTTAGCATAGCAATTAATTGTAATACTGCACATAAAACTGTTAACGACGTTGATTGTAGATGAAGAGCAAAGTATAAAGTACCCGTTAATGTAGCGATATAAGTAATAGAAAAGCACCTTCTTTCCGCAGTGAGCAACGATTTAAAGTAACTTGTTGGACCCCATAGAAAACTGAAACTGAAAAATGTACAATATAAAATAATTAGTTTTACTGGAATATTAAAAAAAACTGTATGAAAAATAGAATTACCTCATCAAGAAAAATAAACTTCCTAATGAATAAAGTAATGCAAATTTCCTAGCTTTTAAAAGTAATACAGGGATATAAATAGCGGACAGACAGAAACATAAAATCCCCATAACGAAACAAGCTCCAAATGCAGTTAGCCTCTGCATTCTTGTCTAAAAAAGTCAATTATTTAAAAAAACAATAATTTAATGATGTATAAGTGGATTAGAAATATTCAATGTTGAGGTTAAGTATACTAACCATAGTAGGGCAACAGTCTTTTTGTGTGTCGTTTAACCATCCTGACTCTTGTCTCTCGTCTTCTGTATTTCTGCCAAGCCATTTTCCTATATTAGGCTTTGGAATCGCTACCGATGGCAATGGAATTTTGTATTGTTTTTCATTTTTATTACTAAGAAGATATTCGCTCAATTCCTTGTTCAGATCGGCCATTTTGACACGTAAACCTACATGTCATATTGTGTTTACAAATGTTACCGGTGCGGGGTGTCGCAGATGTTTTATTTGCCGACTTCGTAAAATAATGTTTCTTTCGCTATTACTTATATACTTACCTCTCATACCTTGCATCAAATTTATTTCCCAAAATTTGTGTGTACACATACTTTCCATTTTATAACAAAAAAAAATTATCATTTAAATCATTTTGATAAAAAATGAAAAATGAAACATAATAATAGAATTATTAAATAAATTCAAAATATATGTTTATTTCATTTTTTAAGAATTTTTTTATTTATATTTTTTTATAGATCGTAGACATGTATATAAAAAAAAGAAATTTTCATAAATAGTACAAAATTATTAATAAATTAATAATTGCTAATATAGGAATGATTGAAATAATGAAAACAACTGAAATTAAAGGAATAATTAATATAATATAGGTAAATATGGAATTAAATAAAGACAACAATGGTCGAATTTTCAAACTTACATTTATTTAAACAAATCAACATTGACCTCGTATTTATGGGTTGCATATCGTATCGTTTACGTAAATTATTATGCCTCGCAGAGCAAATATTCCCTGCATCATGCCGTACGTTCGTTAATTTTTTCTTTTATTGGGTATTTTTTTCTTTTCTCTTCATCATCATATTTATATAACTGTTGGTTACTTCTTTGTTGGTATTGTGATTTAAGCATTTTTCTCTTCGGATTATCACGAAACATTCGGTTTGGTGGATTTAAGAGGGGACCATACATCGGAGTATCGTTGGGTTTTTTCTTTAGTCTCTCTTAAATTTACAATAATAATATCAATGGGTAATGCTGGACTAGAAAAAGATTTCCTTTTTTTTTTTGAGCTTCGATAAATTCTAGTATTATTTTACTAATTTCTTAACGGGCGAACAGTGCCTTGCAAGAAAACGAAAAATCTAGACATAGAAGCAACATAAGTAACAAATGAGTTTTTCATTTTTCCTTTCACTGTATATCACGTTGTTCAAACATAATAATAACATAACAAATAAATCACATGTTGTTTCAGTTTATATTAACGATCTACGATCCTGTATATTAATATTAATTTTTTCTTTCGCGCGGATATCTTCGTTTCGCGCATTTAATTTAAACGCGGGGAAAAATTCTTTAAAATACACGGACGAAAAAACTGCTAAATTCGACACAAAGGTTTGTTTTTTATACTTTATTTATATTGGGTATTTTTTTTTCATTTCGTTATTATTGTTTTCTAAATAATCGTACTGTCAAAGTAATCACACGGGCTTATACATCGGGTATGACAATAGATTTTTTTTTTCTGTGTGTGGGTTTTTATTTTTTATTTTTCCACTTTTTAACTATTTTGGCTTCTGTATACCGTCACTCGTCACGTTCGCTCAATTCTCACACAATCACATTCATTACTTATGGTAGTACGAATACACTAGCATTTTTGCCTGTTCGTCACATATCCCTTCAATGTTTTATATATATATATATTTATATATATATATAAGTCAATTGCTAAAGAGACTCCTTGCAACGGAGGATTATAATTCTAATGTTTGTTACAAAAGCTCATTGCGTGACTCGCGAAAACATTTACTGTTTTTTCTCTTTTTTTTTTCGATGAGTTGCCGAGCTTCTTTTTTTTAATTTGCGATAATTCGATGCGAATGACGACTCCGCGTTAGTCATTTTTTATTCGTCGATTATTTTCAGAGTTGCATCGAAACTCTCGCATTTCTATCGTGCGAAAGTATAATTTTTTTTATTTTGTTTAACTTATAAGAAAAGTGTCGGGTCTAAAATTTTGGGGGATGTAATTTTCTTTATTCGCCCAATTGTGAAGCTCAAACAAATTGACTAATTAGGAATTAAAAAAAGATTTATTAATAGGTAGAATTACTTTTGATTTAAGACCCTTTACGAAAATATATTCGTGTAGCTTTCATCTTTTTTTCTTTATGCATCAATAATTGTTATTGATATTTGGGTTAACATTTTTGTCGATGTTTAATTACCCTGTGACAGTGACTAAGGAATATTTATTAACTTAATAAGATACAAATTTTCTATACCTTTGTATATTTAGTGTAATATACAGGATAGAATGTACGATAATTATTTACCATACCATTAATTAACAAATATTGTTATTTAATTTAACTATTCATGTCAAATAATTGGAATACGTAATACAACAATTAATTTTGACTCGTCACACAATTTAACATTACGTAAAAAAAGAAAATCGACGATAATCCCCAAAAAAAACCTGACACTGTCCTCGTTAGCCTGCGCGCAAATCTTTTTAAGATAATTGAGTAACAGCTCGCGCGAAAGAAAAAATCTTTGGGATTTTCTTTTCATCTTTTTTTCTTTTGCAAATGGACCTATTTACCGTTTATTCTATCTATAAGTAAGTTTCTTTTTTATACTCGGAATGATTGATAATATCACGAAAGAAAATATCACGTTGAATTCATATCGATCGAAGTTTCTCCGTTTCTTTCTTGTTTCGTTCGCACTTGAAATTTTCAATTCGATCCCTCGAGAACTACACGATTTTCGACCAAAAAACGGAATTGATTTCCCGTTTTTAATTTTTTATTATTTGTTTATCGGTTCTATGTATACGTACGTGTGTATTTTTGTATGGATGAGTGTCGACAACTTACAATGGCATGCGAACTTATGTACAATCGTCGCGATGTATAAGAAGAACAATATGTTATTTATGATTTGCAATGCTTAAAGTTTACTTAATATCTAATTGATGAGGAGGACGGGGGAGAGGGTGGGAGTGGCGGGTGATAAGGAAAATCGGTATAGATATCGGTAAATAAACGCATAGCTTATAGAATGTAGAAAATACGAAATATATTGCGCTTTTAAGAAAGGAGTGACGACGTTTTTTTTATCTTTTTATTATTTAGCGTGACGAGCGCGTTTCTTGCTTCTCTGTTAAGAAAATTTTGTAATGATGGTTTGCACTTAATTTTAAATAAATATTAAGAATATGTATTTGTCTATATAGATGGGTTAAATTGTAAGTGAGATATAATGGAATATAAAAAATAAATATACGAATACAGAATAACCGAATATTAATTCAATGAAAGAACAAACAATTTTAGCTAATAAATGTGATACTTCGCAAAGAAACGAAACGCTCGCGTCGATTTATACAGCCAAAAAAGATCATTGTCTTGGATCAAAATCGTATGTATTAATCGTTAATAAAATCCGCATTGTTGATTATTCTTTTATTTATTTATTTATTTATTTTTTTTTCGTTAAAAAAAATATGAAACGTCTTTAATATTTACTCTCGGTATAGCATATATAGTTTTTTTTTATAATACTTGCATGCTTATCAAAGTCTCGTGATTCTCGGTAAATTTTAATAACGATTAATGGATTCCATTTTTTTTATAGTCACAATAAATTCTCTTTTAGCACTTGGTTATTTATCATCAATGTAATTCTTATATACCCTCTGTGTTTAACGGTGTCTATCTCGGTGCCTAACCCCATCTCCCGATATTTTTATACAATAATATAACTTCTTTTTTGTTTTATTTATCATTTTTTTTTAACGTTTACAATGTCTTCTAATAATGCTCATTGGTAGAAAACAACATCGATTGCACACAATGTGAAGGCGTCCAAAAAATAAATTAATATACGTATCGGGAGTAAAAGCAACAGCCGCGCGCGGGGTATTTCGTCGTCGACGAAAGAAGATCGATCGAGCGAGAGGCAGCTAAACGAGTATACAAGTCAAAGAGAGCATCTAAATATTTTTTTTTCTTTATTTCATTATATTTCTTCGCTCAATAACGATCGTACTTTACTTATTATTTTCTTCTTCATTTCGATCAATTCGGCAGGAATCAAGAGAAGTTCGACGATACTAGGTTGGTTTTTTTTCTTCTTTTCTTTTTTTATAATATACTTATGCGATGTATCATATAAACGCGTATAATCAACAAACGAGGTTCTCGTATTTATTCAGTCTACCCAAAGAAGAGAAGGGAAATGAAATATCGAGCCATCGTGGTTCGCTACTTGTACGATCAATAAAAGAGAGCAACTGGATAACGCTAAGCTTATCCCGGCATTATGCAACTGTTTTTTTTTCCTTTTAATTATTTTATTTCATTATTATTATTAGTATTTTTTTATAACTCCTTTTTTTTCCTTCCTTATTGGTTCAAACGCTTTCTCTGCAAAAATTATCCACGGGAGAAAGTCTTCGATTCGAGTTACGTCTAATCAGACCCTTTTTATTTCTTCTTTTTTTTTTGTTTATTTTCTTGTTAAATACTTAATATTGCACGTGCCGGCACTCGGGCCGCGTCGAAAGAGCGGCCCCCCGTTGAGTAAATTAAATATTCTGCACGACTCGGTCCGATATTTATTTATTTATGTATTTGTTTAATCATTATTCATTACCCATTATTAATTATCGTTATAATTAATGTTATTATAGTTATTAGTGTTATTATTATTGTTACAATAATATCTATGTCTCGAAATCGAGATCGAGATCGGATAACAATAAAAGTCGCACACGTCGCACTCGATCACTCGCGTAAAGAGTTCGCGTCACTCCTTGTCTCCTTGTCTCCTTGTCTCCTTGTCACCTTGTCTCCGTGCCTCCGTGTCCCCTTGTATACCGACGAGGCTAGTTACGAGCTAGACTCGACGGGTACTTAAATTAATCTAAGCAGCGGTAATAATCGGTACAAGATTGTGTCGTTGAAACGCAGTGCCCTGCTTCCAGTTCGTGAGCGTAGGCCAAGATGACTTTAAACCGTGGTCACGTATTCCCGAAGCTCCTGGCGATCCTCGTCGTCCAACCAAGCCTCCCCGTACCTCGGGGCGTCCTCGCTCTTGGCGCGGAAAATAATGCCCCGCTTGGTCGACTCGCTCCGGTTGTAGCTCCGCACTTCCTCGCTGAGGGACCGTTTGCTCGCGTCCATGTGAGGCACCTCGAGGAGAGCCTTCGACCGCATCAGCTGGGGACGTTGCCGCTTGGGCTCCTCGCTCGAGGCACGGGTGATCACCCTCGTTGGAGGCGCCAGGAGGGAAGTCTTGCGCTCCTCGGGCCGTCTCGTGCTGTCTTGGGATTTCGCGCGGGTAGCCTTCTTCTTCGAGCTTCGGATTTTGAGGGTCGAGCGTCTAGGCGGGCTGGGGGACGGCGTGGCGCGGACCATCGTCGACTGTCGTCGGGGTGGCGCGGGTGGCTCCTGGGGCGACCATACCGGGGTCGAGGTGTCCGGGGCCGGGGGCGTCGGGGGTGGCGACTCCTCCCGCCACGCACCCTGGTAGATCGGGAACGCCGAGACTTGGTTCAGGAATCGCCACCGGAACTCCTCCTCCTCGGAGCGCATGGGGGTGGCGTCCGGTGGCGGGAGATGGGTCGGCGTGATGTTGTGGAATGGCGACCAGTTCTTCGGCTCGTCGTCAGGATGAGGCGTGTCGTCGAGAAGCTCGACCTCGGCCGGCTTCGGATGAACGATCGGCGACTCGTCGTACGGCACCCATTTGATGTCGCTGATCTTCTTGGTCTCGCGCTTCTTCATCCCGACGTGTGGTAGAGGCGAGTAGCCCTCGTACGGCATCCACTTGGCGTCGACCAGCGAGATCTCCGGCGAGATAAGCCGACGCACCAGCCGGTTGTCCAGTCGTAGGACTTGCCGAGGATCCGGGTCGGGAGACATGCTGCGCCGTACGCTGTACTTGGGCCGCTCCTTCAGGCTCTTGCTCTTGCCCTCGTGGCTCTTGGTCCAGGTGGGCTGATCCCGACGCTCCGCCGGCAGTGAGAAGTGCGGCTTCACCGCCCACTTGGACCGGATGGCGCGCTTCGCCTCCGAGGGCTGGGCTCGCTCCTTCTTGCTCGCCTTCTTCGGGTCCGGGTGACTAGTGGGTGGAGCCGGTGCCGGTGCCGCTGTCGCTGCCGTTACCGCTGCCGTTGCCGTAGCCGGGGCTGGGGCTGCGCTCGGCTGCTGAACCATCAAGCTAGACGTTGGAGGAGGGACTTCCACCGCCGGGGAGACACGTTCGCGAGACGCTCTGGAGTCCCCGCTCGTGCGTTTCCTGGGGACGGGGATCTCCGGGGTGTGGGAGCGTGAGGTGCACCTCGAGCTTCGTCGATCCGGCTCCTCGTCCGAGACTCGAGGCGAGGGGGCGGACAGGGTAGCGGTGAGTCGCCGTCGCTCCTCCTCGCTCGGCGTCGGCGAGGGAGCCAAGACCCGGAGGGGCTTCGGACAGGTGCACCGGGGCTTCGGGTTGGCGTGAACCTCCGGCACCTGAAGAGTCCATTTGAGCTCTCGATCCATGCGGCTGTCATCGCTTAGGTGCTTGCGTAGCTCGTGCTCGGTGTCGGGCTTCAGAGACCACTTGTCGGTCTCGGCGCTGTGGTGCTTCCGGAGGTCTCCGCGCTCGGGATGCCGCTTTTGCTCCCGGGGGGTCAGGCTGTGGCAGCTGCACCGGGTGCGACTCGCGAGGTCGACGTCCGTCCGGGAAGTGTGCAGCTCCCACCGGATCTCGGCCCCTTGGCTCGCGTGCTCGCGGAGGTCGCGTAGCGCGTCCTCGGGGGAGAGGAAGCTCCGGTACCGTCGTAGCTCCGGCCGGGCGGCCTGCTTCGTGTGGTCGATCGTGTCTAGGTCCTCGATCGTGTACGAGATCTCGAGGGGGCGGCGCTGCCCGCATCCCAGACATCGCCCGGCCTCGGAATCGTCGGTATCCTCGGCTGCGGTGGCGGCGGCGGCGGCGGCTCCTTCGGTCGGTGCTTCCTCGTCCTCCGAGCTACCCGGCGACTTAGAGGTCGAGGCTATCGCTGATGCAGTCCCGAGGTCAAGCTGCGTGGGCCGTTTTTCCTCGGCTGTCTTCCCATCGTCAGAATGTCGTGACGTCGTAGCGGCGCCTGGTGATCCGCACCAGCATGTGGGAGTAGATCCGTCAAGCCGCCTTGGTTGGTACCGCGACTCCGGAGACGACAAGGCTTCGCTCGAGGCCGTTCCCAGTCAGATTGCCCCGATCCGTCGATCCGTAGGCCTGTTAATCAGCACAAACATTCCACGTTTAATTTATATTCACTTTTTTTATTTTTCATTCGAATCTAGCTTTATTTCAAGATCAATTGAAGAGCACAAATTAAAATTAAGTACTTTATTATCATTTTTCTACTGCAAAGAATGCGAATACGTATATTTTAAAGCAAAAGTGAATGTGCTTCAAATGATAGGAATGAATCAAGCTTGTAACATTTAGAAAATAATTTTTTTAAATAAATAAAAGATTTTTTAATTTAAAAATCCATTCTCCTGAGCTATTTAATATTATTTCAATTGTCGAAACATTTTTATTTTTACCCTTCGAAAGTAATCCAAATTATTGGTTAATATAAACAAAAGTATTTTAACTTTTCAATTAGTACAATAATAAATAATTTATTTTAATACTTCTACAATTCAAACTCAATGCAAGAAAAAATATCAAGATACAAAAACCGTTCTCATTTTTTAACCGTTTGGAAAATACTTATATAAATATATGTTATACAATTTTACATAATTAAACTGTTCAAAAATTTTAATAAAAGTATTGATTTTTTTTCAGGTGTCGATAATCTGTAAAATTGTAGTAAAAGTAAATCTACATAAACAGATTTCTTTAAATATATTTTCATTAAAAATTTGTATATCAATAAAATAAAATAATTTGCAAAACCTAAAAATATTTTAAATTTAATTTATGATATTGATACCTTGCAAGCGATGGATTTATTAAATTATTTAATAAAAGAAAATTGACATGCGAAAAGCTTTTTTACATTATACTGTATCTACGTGTGTTCATAGAATGATTGTTTTGTCCAACAAGTACAACTTTCATAATAATGTTATTTAATTCATTGGACCTTGAGACCGTATAGGTATATATAATGTAATCTGAATAAAAACACTTGGAAATGTAAAGTAAGTGTAAATTCTTGTATAATTTTGTGAATCAAAAGGTACGACTGGTACATTATGAATTTAAGTAGTATTTGCCAAACATGCTCAGACTTATAATACATATATATGCTTTGTGAAAGTTCTGCTTAATATCTCATATAAGTTTCGTTCGAATGAATCAATGAGAAATAAGTGAATGTTAATTCTCCTTGACATACTATTTGAAACTCACAGCTAAAGTGTGTTCTACGGAAAGCTGTATATACGAGGGTTAATAATATACATATATATATATATATACTCATTAAAGTCCTTTTTTTAGGAACGCAGACAGAAAACACAGTTGGAATAATTTTCTGTATCGTTAATATTTCGACAATCTTCTTTGACTCTTGAAACATTCCATTCCATGCACTTCCTTTTACAAGATATTAAAAATATAATATATAAATTAAATAAATCGAGATAAGAATATAAAGATTTGTTTTGAGAACGAATTGTTTTAGTTCATTTGCGAAAGCCAATAGATGGAAGTGGTTTTATTATTTTGTACAGAACGCGAATTTAATTTTAATGATTTGTAAACTATCCTGGTAAATTGACAATAATTTAACCAAGATAATGTTTACGCGTATCGAGTGTATACAGGTTTAATTGGAAATAGTACTAAGAAGAGTAATAAAATATTTGATGGTTCTAAAATAAATAATGTAAAACGATGTTAATAGAACAAGAGGGTCAGTTTTACAACCGCGAATGAATATGTTTGAAGAAACTCTAAACCTAGTAAAACTACTCGGTCTCGGTATTATCAAAAATTCAGAGCACATCAACAATCGTATGTATCTTCTAATAAGGTATTATAACTAAAAAAATAACGACAAATACCACAAGATGCATCAGAAGCGTAATACGTTAAATAAATATCACGAAATTACCTTCAGTTCGGAGAAGATTTCGGTAAAGTAACCAGGTTCGCTGTTGATGCGGAGCATCTTGGAGCTCAGTCGGTTGACGATAAGGAGACATCGGTCCCAGAATTGGTCCTTGCTGTCCTCGACAAGGAAGGGCTTCAGCGGGTAGCTGATTTCGTTGCCCATATAGCTGTACGAGAGGTACAGGCATGTCAATACGGTTGCCTGAAGTTCTCGTTCGGATGCCTCTTTTCCGTCCACCAGTTCTCTTACTAACATGTACACGAACACGACGTTCGCCGGATTTATGAACGCGACATCCTGTTGGATTAAAACATATTTTACATATAAATAATTATTACCACATGAAATCAAATATCTTTAGCTACATCATCATTTGCTGCACGGAGAGAGAAAAAATAGCAACGAGTACTATACACGAGTAGTAAGTCATAAAGGATGAAACAATTTTGGACTTACTACTTGTAATTCATACCACTGAATATACTAAAATATCAAGTAATGAGTACTTTCTTTCTTTTTGCATCATGGTTCCCAATTACTTGACGTGTATATTAATCACTACTATGCAGGATAGCAATCACTGATATTTTTTTCTCTCCGTGCGAATGGAATTAACTTTATTTTTTACATATTATTTATTATTCATTCTCGTATATATAGTTTCGATAACGTTATTGTTCATTTTCTATTAAACGTATTTACTTTCCATATCACCTATTTTCGACAATTAATTTTAACAAAGCGATACAATTATAGAAATAATTTAAATTGCTAATAAATCGCCTATTAATAGTAAATAATTATCAGCCTTCGATCAAGAATACAATGTAACGTATCAATATATAATTCCCTAAGTTAATTATTATTCAAATCCAACGAAATACATATTTTCCATAATTAATTTATCGATTTCAATTGTAAATGCAAATCATATGCATTTGCGTTTTGATTACCTCGCACGTTCATGCGCATTTACAAAAACCGAATAAAAGTATCGCGTAATTTCTTCGTGAAATCAGTAATTAATTAGCGCAATAAACATTTAATTCTACTTTTCTAACGTAAAAAAAAGGGGGAGAGAGAAAATGTTAATCCCCTCCTCGGCATAATCAGCTTTAAAAGCTCTCAGCAGATATTAGGTCATGTCACGAGGTAGATAAGAATAGTCCTCGCATATTATTAATAGAATATCCATGCAACTGAAAAATATCTAAATGGGCTGAAAGTAAGTAATACTACACAAAGGCTAAAGTATGAGTAATAAATTATAAAGAGATTGATATTTTTCAAGAAGAATCGATGTCTTTTTTTTGTTGCATTATCTCTTATGTCTGTACAATGAAGGAGATTGGAGAGAAGTTTATGACCTTTTTATGCGGTTACCCTTATCACAAATTATTTTGTAGATTACAATTTAAACATTATTTTCTATGTGTATTTTACTATATGTACATAAGTTTATAGAGTATTTTTTTCATTTGCATTGAATTCAATTTAAATTTTGTTTTTAAGTGTACAAAACCTGAACTCTTAACGTAGGAGGTATTGAATAAAACATTTAGAATAATTCAAAATTGTATTTACTTTTATAACTATACATGCGAAATCTTATTTCTCTGTACTTGAAGTTTTATAAAATTCGCGATTGCAGAATTTTATAAAATACGTTAAAAAGATATTTTGATAAAATAACCATAGTTAATCCCTTTGCACGAATAAAATATCTTTTAAAAGCCATTCATATGGAATCTGAAATCCCATTTCCAGATGAGCAACAGTCATCACAAGGAATAGCCAATTCAAAATGAAATCATTAAGATAATAATCGCAGATGTATAAACCCGAGGTGAATCAAAACAAAATTGACCCACGTGCATCTAATAAAGCAACACCCACGAATCCAGTCGTAATCCTAAAAATCTGTGTGCCCCTCTCTGACCTGGAAACAACAATAGAATGGAACGCGAGTGAATGCGGACGGAGTAGATTTTACGACGTACACAGGAATATGGGTAAAAAAACTGAAAGAAGAACCGAAAGACGCCCTCTCTCTCTCTCTCTCTCTCTCTCTCTCGGTTGAGCGTCGCCCTTCATCGATCAGTACGCCCACGCGCGAGTGTTTACCTACGACACAATGTGCAATCCAGCAGGGATCGATGCGCGATCGTCAACTCGGTGATTACCTTTGACAATGGCCGTATTTGCGACCAAATGTATATGTTTGTGTGCGCGCGCGCGTCGATCGCCAGATATTACGCATGCGGAGGGCCGAACGTCGGCAAGGAACCCGATCGATGCGAAGCACTGCCGAGCTGTCTCGAGGATTCCGATCACTTCGTTTATATATCTATATATTTTTTACTTAAAAATCCTTTATTTCTACGTGGAAAATTTACGGATGACTATTAGAAATATTTTTGTCATGCTTTTCTTTTTTATTTCTTGCTTAAGAATGTTTTTGCGTATATGTATACTTCAGCTTCAGTAATAAATGAAATGACTTTTTTCTCAAGTTTACTTTTAGGATTATATTATTTATGTAGCGGTTTCTTTTTTGTTGTGTCTATTTAGACTAATGGACATTAATAATTGATGAGCTACCATTACAGTGCTGCATTTAATTATTGTCACAAAAATGATTATTTTATTTCGAATAAGTAAATCGTAGTGATAACGTGCAAAACAATTCTGAAAGGGCAAAAGTTTGTTTAACATTATACGTGAATAATGTTACAATAAAAATATAATATTTTTTTCATATAATCCTCTTATGTTTTAAAAATATATATATTATAATAACCTGTTAGACCGAAATTAAAATGATTAATAAATTGTTTTTAAATTCACTATTCTCATTCTACAATTCATTCTATAGTCGCACGATATAGTGATATCTAATCAGAATTCATACTACGGATCTTATAAAAGTCAATTAACGTAAATTGTAGATAAAACACAAAATAAATCGTCGTGTGTATTTTATAAATAATAATCACACGCGATCTATCGTTTTCGTGGTCGTCGACACCCATCGTAATACAGATACTTTTTCTCTAAAATTATATAATTTTTACATTGTATAAGAATAAGTTTGATCTCAAGATTAACCGATAATAATCAGAGAAGATAAAAATTTAACTATCTACCTAATATCCCAACGCATAATTCAACGTAGTTTTCACTTATTATCCATACGAAAGTTAAGGAATTATTCAAAGTCGTATAACAAGTACCTCAAGAAGATCGTAATTCGCGAATCACGAGCTTAATTCTCGGTCAAACGCGTTTAATATCGAAGGTGAAAAAAATGTATATATATATATACTTATGTGCATATATTAAAGAGAGAAGCAGACGATCCTTTAGAAGTTAACATCAAAGCACGCCGGCACTAATTACTAGAGCGTGGAGACTTGCCTCGCTCAACCAGAGCGATAAAAGCAACCTGAGTTTATTTCAGCGAATGTCGAGCGCGCGCGCGTGCATATACTCTCGGCGGCAAATGCTATATCGAGTCGTCATCGAGTGTGAGGCCCCGCAGTGACCCGGCAGGATCGATGACCCCGATAACAACCTGATGCGCCTTTTTCCGTATACACTTTTAAACATATCCACATACACCACTCTCTCTCACACACACACATACTGCTATGTAAGTATGCAGTTTTGTATATATGCCGCTCGGATCAAAATTAGAGCCAAAATCCATTGCTGACTTGGTATCAGGGAGGTTTGCCAATTTTTACAAGAGCTTCGCCAATTCGAGGCTATACGAGGGAAAGGATTATACTGGCTTTCGGGTTTAGATAAGGCGAGGCCGTTTCCCTGTGTGTCTAGCGTGGCTAACTGCCAAGACCAATACTTTTTTCTTTTCTTTTTTTTCCATAAGAGGGGTTGCTTCTAGTGTTTTACCGGTTGGAGTTGGAGAAATTTACCCTCGAGAGTACAAGTATTGAGTATGGAAGGAAAAGGATAAGTTTTTATTCTGAGAGGTATATAACGAAATTGCCAATAAGTTTGTTAAGTATCACTTACGTATGCATTAAAACATAATTAAGTAGACGAACTTTAAATTCAGTCAGACCTCGATTTTCAATATTGGTACAATTTGTCGTTCTCTTATAACGTACACTTTTATAGAAAATATTAAAATTAATTTTAATATTATAAATATATATTATATTATTCTATTTACTGTATCATAAATATATTTTGTATTAACAGTACTATCATTCTTTTTTGAAGAATCAATGTTAAACTACACGTGCGGTGTTAAAAAATTCAATTTTTTTCAATAAACAACTATTCTTTTTATTCATTTGTAAAGATATGAAACGGATTTATCATTTTAGATCGTAATAAGAAAGTCATAACGGATTGAGGTATCGTATACTATGCTTTATATGTTTATAAAAAGTAATGAATTCATTTTTCTTCGTTGAATATATCTGTATGAAGTGTGATTTAACGTTTTAATAAAATATTTATTACGTTATTTGAAGAATGCTACTGCACAATATTGATAAAAAAAAACTTTTTTTGACAAAAGGCGATGACAACGTAAGATAGTAGTATGCAAAAGTTTCATGAATTTTTTTTAACAAAGGCTTTATATCAAGCTTTTCTAACTGTATAAAATATCTAGTTATATACGTCTACTTAAATTGCACATATGGAAAAAGTTTGGATGTATTTTATTATACTTTGTATAATAACGAAAAACATGTAATACTACTCATCGTTGTAAATGTTTAAAAAATATAATGAAACGTTGTTCAATAATAATAGTTTTCAACGAATTTCTGTAATAATTACGTTAATTCTGGTTACGGTTGAAATTCATAGAGAATATGTAAGATTACGCTATAATTTTTAGTGAGCTATCACCGCAAAATTTATTGGTATAACAAGTGTAGAGAATTACCACAGTCTAACCGGGTGGTTAGCGTAAAATTTATTGAAAAATTTCCTTCACGCTACGAAATTTCTTTTTTTTTCACATATTTCAAAGAAGAGCAATAAAATACTATTAAATCGAATTAAAAAAATTATGTACATCCGTAATATAATATTTTATCATATTTTCCACTTAATTCAGCGACATTTATTTTATCATTCCCAAGAATATATGCGAGTATACATAAGCGAACTGACAAAGCATCGTTTTTATAAAACTATTTTCGCGTCCCGCAAGCTAACCGTATCCCCAATTTAAAAAGTAAGTTCAATCCACGGTAAGGTAAATCGTTTTCTTTGATTTTTCGCTACTTAAACTGAAGTTAAAGTAAAAGAAAAAGCAAACGCGCCTCCCCTTTTGAAGTTCCTCTCGTCACCCTTGCACACGCAGACGAATCGATCCGTGCGTTTTATCGCGTCTCCCCTTCGCGAAGATGAAGCGCCGACTCACCTTAGCGATTCGAGCAAAGTAAAATTAGCCCTTTCGAGAACACAGAGGGAGAGATGCTGCTGTTGCTGCCGCTGTACGTTGCGATAAGTTGACGTGCTTCGAATTAAAAATAGCGCTGGGAATAGAACCTAGGGATTACAGGTTGTAAACTCGTTACTTGCTTTATAGTACCGTACTAAACTCACTATAAAACTCTCCGCTGTACGAGCCACGAGAAACTTTTTTTCTTTTGTGTTGGTTGTTGTTAAACCTCGTTCTTGCACTCTATAGGTGCAGTATGATCTTTTTTAAAATTATTCTTTGACTTTTTTGATCGACTCCTAATGAGGGTTCAATTATTTAACGTAAAAGGAATTGTTATAAAGTTGATGAGTTTGATTATACGAGAAAAAATTTTTTTTTCATTTTTTTTTAAAGAGGGTGATGCATAATATTTTTTCTACTACGTTCACCTCGTAAAGTGTAACGGTTAATTATGGTAATGTGACCTTATGATCTAGGTTTATTTAGAAACTATTTCTTTTTTGCTTTGAGTATGTACAATAATGGGATAGTTAACTATACATATGTATTAAACTTATGAAAGTATCTATTCTTTTTGTGTATAATTTTTGTGTTTGTTTTGTTTTATTTATTTAAAATAATTCAAATCGATATAGATAACTAGTTAATATTGATCATAGAACCTATGGCCCTTGACCGCAAGTATCGAGTGCACGAATAATAATATTTCTTGGCAATTTTTTAATAATTTACATATAAAACAAGCAATAGTCATTTTAAACGCACGAGCTACGAAAATCTGTGAACATTTCATTGTTTAATGCGTACAGCGTTATAGTGAAATGATTAAATAATAAGTACACCGTAAACTTTAGCTTAAGCGACTCGTAAAAAAACATTTTTAATTACACGCATAAAGTGAGTAATAAAATTTAATATATTCTATCTCTCAAAGTATTATATATCAACAGTGTGATATAATGTAAACAGGTTAAAAAGAAATCTGCGATAACGTCAAAAATGAAACCACTAAAATCGTGGATATTTTTGTTCGTAAATTCAATTTTTCCAATCGAACAAAAATGAAACTACGAACCTGTCAACACAAAGTCACTCGAGCGTCTACTCAATGCCAATCCAGCCCGTCAAAATTGATCCACCATATCCAGCAATAATCGAACGAGCTCGAATAAACATACATCGATATGCGAATATTGTACATTTAATTTTGAACATCAGTGCCATACCAATTAAGATGACTAATGTACTACTTTCGAACAGCATCTATCCCAAAACAATGATAAAAAGGTTCGAGTGCACTTAGACAACTACTCGTATATGTGTAGCGTGTTCACCGGATGAATTTCCCAATTCGTTGACCATAGGTATATAGATATATATATATACGAAATTTAGCCGCGCATCTCTCAAGCCCTCTCTTTAAAAAAAAGAAAAATCTCGTCATATCCAATCGAGAGTTGGATTATATACCGAAGTGGGTCAATCCCGAGAAATCCGCTATCAGACTCGTACCACGCGTGTACGTATCGCGATAATTGTTATACGTCGCGACTCTCTCTCTCTCTCTCTCTCTCTCTCTCTCTACATACACACGCATACATGTACGTACATTTATATAGGTGTAGATAGATATATAAACGCGTGATATAGTCGAGGGAAAAAGGCGGGCGCGACGCCAAGCCGGCCCGGACGATGTAACGCGGACCTCGGAGCGTCGGTCGATATTTACAGGGGTGAGCGCCCTGCCCTGCCCTGTACGCTCGCACCGTGGCTTCTGCGAGAGTACCTCGCGTTTTTTCGGCTTGGGTTTTGCACACCGATGAGTTTTTGGTTATGCTCGTTCGGATATCGCTATACCTTTCAGATTTACTATATGGCTAATGCTTTTTTTTTGGAACGACGGAAACGTTGTTTTACACGTTTTCCTTCTTGTTGATTCGTTGAATTATAGTACGCAACAAAATTTTGAAATTTTGAAATTTTTTCGACGTTGTTTTAGGTTGGTTTATTTTTCTTTTTCCCGAGGATTAGATCGAATTTGTTGGTTGATTCAATGTTGTAATTTTTATGGGATCTATAAACTTTTAATAAGAGGAGCGGTATAATTTGCGTTTTCGAAATGCGATTTTACGTTCCACGAAGAAGAATTTAGTTTTCTCGTTTGAAAAAATTTCATTTAATACGATTAAAAATTTGTTCAACTCTCGAAGTAATTAGAGTAAAAGCTTATACTCTAGGAAAGTCGGATTTGAACGTAAATTTGGCGAGGTGTCTCTATTATATACATATATACGTAAATCCAAAAAGTAGCTTTTGACTCTCGTAGTTCTCTGGTTAATGCGCCTTGACAGCCGAGATAACTGATGTTTTATTAAAACGTGCCGAAAATTTTACTGTCGCTTAAAGTCACATAACTCATCTAATATATGAGGAGGAAAGTGTCTCAAAACTGAAAATGAACCTGGAAATGACGAAGTTTAATTTAAACAAGGAGCTATTGCGGAAGATAAATGAGTTATTGATTCTTGATTATATCATAAAAAATTATCGTATCATTTGAAAGCCATTGTTGTTTAAATGGTAACCGAATTTCGACACGCCTTCTGCAAATATACAAACTTGATTTTATATTTATCTCTAATTTAGAAACATTCTTATACGTGTACGTTTAGTCGGATTATAACTATTACCTGTAAGCGACAGTAACATTTTTGACATATTTCATCTGGTTAAGGTGTAGCGGACACAATTTTAGTACTAACATTTTCTTTTTTCAATTACTTTTTTATTATATTTTTATTCCGTTACAAAAAACTTTTTCAGTTCGGACTTATTTATAATTTTTTTTGTATTTTTTTTTTACTTTTATACTTTACACTACTTAACTGTACAACCATAAATATAAATATATGCGTGCTCGATATTTATGTATTTTTAATATTATTGTGTTTGGATGTAATTAGAGATTTTATTTACTTTTGGAAATTACCTTGACATTTGTGGTAAAATTATTAATTTTAACGAAAAATTATTCATTCTACACTGAAATTCATAATTTTTGCAAATCCATATAACCAAATTATTTTTCGATCTAACAATGGAAAAAGGAATATTTGGAGACCTTAGGGTTATCTTTAGTAAGGTCAAGATTGAAAAATGTGCAACGTCACATTTATAAACTATATTCGTATACCAAAAATCAGACTTTTAAATTAAAATGAACTTTGAAAATATCTTCTTCACTTACTGACGAACCTTGAGTTTTATAAAAAGATTAATTTTCATTTATAAATGTTCTGGTTTTCAGTGCACTGCTTTTTCGTTAAGTATCACTCTGATTCCAACAGCCTTTTTTACGATTATATGTGAATAAAACAGTTACCTTTTATAGGGTATATATAACATTTGGAATTGTTCCCCTTTAACTATTTCTAACATTGTCCGCTTTTAAACGAAAAAGGTTTTTCAAATTGAATATACAATGCTTTTTAATTTATAATACACGCGTATACCCTTACCTTTCCGTGTAATAAATGAAATGCAAGAGAAAAATTATCTAATT
The DNA here is from genome assembly GCA_026168455.1 of Theocolax elegans. NCBI lineage: Eukaryota > Metazoa > Arthropoda > Insecta > Hymenoptera > Cerocephalidae > Theocolax > Theocolax elegans. Next base: position 16,288,105 of record CM047426.1, on the reverse strand, counting down.
ACTACAAACTTTTTTTTTTTTCGTTCCGAGTACAAAATTAGAAAAAACTATTGTACTCATTTGAAAATTACTCAAGTTCGTAGAAGATAGTTAGAAAAAAAAACTAATAATAATGTTTTTCACCAGAGTGAAGTTACCCAAACTATAGATTTATATAAGCTCCGAGAGAAAAAAATTTCATTTTGTTTACCATGCTTTCGGCAATATACTTTTAATAAAATTTTACGGCATCTCGATTGGTAACTTCATATTATTTTTAATTGGATTACTCGTTTGTAATGAAAAAAAAGTGATTTATTGAACAAAATTATCTTTATCTGATTTAATTTATCTTCGCGTCACTTAAAAACAAATCGTTTATATAGAAACCTTTTTAAACGTTTTAATGTTTTAATTTGAATTTTTTTAGGGAGATAGCTTACAGTAATATAGTAGAACACTTTATCTTCAACATATTTTAAATGATTACACTTTTTATAAAAGTAAATTATTTTAATAACGTTTCTTTGCGTTTTATTTTTATTATGTAAATTGCGAATGTCTGTGTATTAACGTAATTTCATTATACATTATAATGTTCTTAAAAATATAAAAACAAGTACGAATGTTATCGTTTACTCGAGCTACAAATCTAAGGAGAATTTAAATTGTATCTTATTAACATAAAAGAATAATAAACACGTAAAAGAAGGACGACCGAAAAAAGGTGTACGTATAATTATACAATTAAATAAAATTTATAAAGTACTTGCTAGCGTACAGTATAATTAAAAACATTAAATCTCTGTTTCTAATTAATTTTTTGTCAGTTTCAACTATTCAAAAAATGTACTAATATATCCTTCAAAACGTATAGGTATAGGTATATATATACAATTGATTTAACATATAACGACGTTCCGTTGCGTATATTCGATAAAAAGATAGAAAGACTTCTAACATCGTATTACCGCAAAGAATCTCCCGGAAAATAAACTCACGCGACTCGCGACATTGATTGATCTCATTAACATACTATTTTATTAGGCTTCCTAGGTTTTGCAAAAAAAAAAAAGAAAAATCTCCAAGTGCTACATAGACTCGCGTAAAAACAAAACTTGACTCGTGTTATACGTATATACGTACGTCGCTTAATTAGATTTGTTTGGTGTCGTCTAGACGAATCAAATGGATTATCTTACGATCATTTAAATAGCCACGTGTTGCACGTGTCCTAGTCACAGTTAAGAAATTTTCTAACACATACTTATACTTATAAACAATGACGCATTGTCTCAAACTTTGCCGTACGCGTGTTTATTTACATTTACGATGTATGTATATCTACTTATGTGACGTATTTTTCGTTTTGTACGTATGTATATATTTATATATATATGTACATAAAATAAGCTGGATTAACTTTGGAAACTTCTTGTCACTTAGAGAGTACTGAAATAGCGTGGCTTACGAAGGACAGGGGGTATATTCTGATAAAAGTTGCTTAGTTTACTTGGGATCGTAAATAAATGTTTAACGGGATTTATCGTGAAGGGACAAGTGTACGTGTTAGAATAGTACGTTACATTGAAAATTTGTTAATACCGCTGGTATTAGCGAATTTCTATTTAATACACTCTCAAGGGCGTTTCGTTATTCAATTTGATAAGACGACTTTGTTATACAGTGGCTTTATATACACATATATGTACTCTAACTTTATTATTATTATTATTGTTATTTTTGTTTTTCATTGTGTATATTTAGGGTTATTGTATTTTAGACGTAGGTATTACAAAGTGTTTAGAAACTGCGAACGTATAGATAGAAAAGATCGAAGTATAGCTGGTAGTAAAGTACATATAACGTTACGAAAATACGCGTGCCTATTATAAAGTAGATTTAAAGCTTAGTTTTAAGCTTATTTTTGTTAGCTCTATAGTTTTCCAACTTTCTTATAATTAGCTCTAAAGATATAACCAAGATTTGACCTTTACGTTTATATAAGTTACCTAATATTGCGTGTATCAACAATTCATTGTGTAGGTATACATTTTTAACGTATGTGTATGCACGAATTGACCAATTAAATAAACAATTACTTATGTATGAAAACATAATGTTAAAAGTTTTGGCGTTCAACGAAATATTTATAGAACGAGACGATATTTATATACGCAATCGATGTGGTTCTACATTATTTTTTTCTCCGATCAATAAGCGAAATAGATTGCCGCTTAAAGTTAAGAGATGTGACGTTAATTGCATAAAGTTGTGCGTGGGAGTCGATTCTAATTAAGGCTGATAGATGACGAAGTATATTAATATATGTTTACTTGTAAACGATACGTTACACTATATGTAAAACGGATAAGATGAGGAAGAAAATATTTTACTGATTGATCGGGCGTTATCCAAATTTTGGGGAATATCATTGTTTACCTGTGCTCTAATCAACTTGTAACCTAGTTTACTTTTGCGTACGATATTCCGAAACGGCCATCAACAAACTGTATTATTAATAGACTTCTCCCACGATAAAAGAAAGACCATTAACTTGTGTAAATTCTTGTAGATAAAATATTATAAAACTTTTTCGTTGTTCGCCGTAAAAAAGAGCCATTAATTTTTCTTTATTATTTTTAATGAGACGAAGTAGACTGTTTTGTCACGTACTGTATATATAACGCGATGATAACTAAAAAGTTAAACAAATACAAAGTTTAAATTTAGGAATAAAACTCTCTCGATTAAAGGGAAAGTAAACGTCACCGGCAGAGAGGTGTACGGTATCGTGTACGTAACCGTCTGAACCACTTAATTATCAAGTTAAAAAAAAAAAAGGTGGCATAGGAACCCTAACGAACTCGACGAGAGAACACTTTTTCACGGTCCGATACAATAACTGCTGGCGCAGACTACGTAACTCGGGTGCTCGAGAGGGATAAATGAAAAAGTTCGTATACGTATACGTATATGTACATGTGTGCATGTGAATACGCATCAGCCAGCTCGTAATAATCAGTGGGACTTTGAAAAAGAGCCTTACGAACGCGTGTAATTCACCCTTGACTGATTAGATTTGTACAAGTACACGCGCCTGAGTGTGTGTGTGCGTGTCCCTGTTTTATCGATCGGTCTCGCGACTCTATTAGTACCTCGTTATTTTCACGCACGGTGTAAGAATATAAAAAAAAAGAAATCGAGAATCGAACACGTGGCGGTTGTGATTTTTTTGGTTTGTGTACAAGAGATTAGCCGATTCTTTTTCTGTATTCCTTTTTATCGCGATATCGTGAGAACGTATTGGATTGCATTTTTCGTGTGCTCTGGAGATTTCTCATGGTTTACATGTACAAGAGGGATGGGGAGAGTTGCGATTATCGTGCGACACATAGAAAAGCTTATGTCCCGTTTCACTCTGTTTGTGATAACTTATGGTTATTACGCTGATAACTGAGTTTACTTTGTACTGCAGTTTAGTTGTGAGAATAATTTGAAAAGTTGTTTAGTTTCGTGATGTTCGTGCGGTGATGTTATTAGCTTGATAAACTCTATTTATTTAAATATTTCATATGAAAATGATTTTTTAGTTTTTTTATATCATATTAATTAATTTTTTAGGAAAATAAACACCTTCTCTATATACATTCGTCAAGCGTTAAATTTATTGTATTTACAAAGCTTAATCCTTACGGGATGGCATTAACGATTGTTATACATAACTGAACAAAATAATTTAATTTTTATATTTATTCAACAAAGTTTATTATTTTATACGAAACCTAAATACAGAAGCTGTAAACAATTGACTAAATACGTCACTTGCAGTTCAAATGTACGAATGCATTCTGTAAAATGATAAGTTATTCAATTATATAGTGCTTCTGTACTTGTTTCTTAAATAATGTATTTTAGTTCAAGAATTCAATGTGTATTTATCATGAGGAAAATTCCAGAATTTTTTTATCGATATGAACTTGAAGCAGTTTACAACAATATATTAGAAGTTAAGGGAATGCGTCGTAGTCGCATTACAAGAATGTAGTCATTTCTATTCTACATCGCGTTTAAAATAATAAATTGAAAATTTGCAAATATTCACAAGATACTATATAACATAATACTTTGAGAAAAGAAAACCCTTTTGTTTACAAGATAAATATTTAGTCATCAATTTTCAGTCAAACAGTAACTTTAACCCAAACATTATAATTAAATAATTAATTTATTATTCGTACAATTCAAGTGTATTGTCAAAAGCAGGTAATAAATAAAATTAATTATTGCAAGAATATAAGAGAAATATACTACGCAATCGATTCCACATTCACAGAATTATTTTTACATGTATACGATCGATAACATTTATAATTTGAATTTCAATATTTGTAATTCGTAAATACATTTCAATTAAAAGTTAAAGTACCTGTATTTCAATCTTTAAATATCAACTCACTTTTAAATTCATTAAATATTACTTAGCTCATACGTATCTATCGATTGTACAGCAATGTTAATATACCACATTTATATTAGAAATTCCACAGAAATTTTAATTGAAAATAATCCTATTCAATCTACAAGTCAAAACGATCATTTATTAAAACTTTTATTAACTAAAAACTAATGAAATATCAAATTTTTTTAATTAAATATATAGGTGTGTCCCTAAAAAATTACTCTTCACTTTTAATATTGTAAAGCTACATCCATTTTTCGTAAAACAATTAAATAAATTTTTAAACAACGGTTATTAAGTATACCGTCAGACTTGGCTTTTTCAGAATAAGATCAGAATATAGTTAAGAGCTGCCTACTTTGTCACAGCGTACTTTTAGCCTAATGAGGTCGGTTCATAGTGTTCCGCCGGAAATGCTACAAATTTCATAACCGAGATCTAAATTTTTGTTGTAAACCCGTTACCCTAGCGATAAATTAATTCATTGTCAAAATTTTATAATTGATCAAAAGCACTTAGTACCATTTATATCTAACACAATTTCCCACAAACGTAATTTAGTTTGACGAACGAATAGATACTTTCCACGCGCATAAACTAGGGTAGAACCATTTTTTTTCTTGCGCTAGGATAATTTTTTTGTTATAGATTTTTCGATAACGAAGCTCAGATATCGAAGTACTGGATCCTCTTTGTGATGATTTCTGTATGAATTCTCAGCCAGAATTCGTACATGTGCATGCATAATATTCCGATTTGTTTGCCTCTACGTCATTCGGGGCTCCCCCCATCTGCGTTCAAATAGATTAGACGAAATCGTAGAAGCGTGGAAAAGTGTTTAGAGAATCTTAGTCGTTTATCTAAACGGCTTGAAATTATATTGCTGAACAAACGCATTTATTTATACGTAGGGAAAAATAAGGATTTCACGGTTTTGTCATCGTCACTCTTAAATTGAATGGCAATCTAGGAGGGTAAAGCTGGGTTATCAATTTTGTACGTTCGGTGTCTTGAGTAACGTTGCTTTTGGCAAATCGATTCTTTAAAAGGATTGATATTGCTTTTCTTTATTATTTATACTCTTAAGGATGCGAAAGACGAGTCGAGTATCTCGTGATATTTCGGTTCGAAATTTTATACGTTCCTTTCTTAGATTTATATTTATAAATAATTTCGAGGTTTCTATATAAAATTGTAAGTACGTACAATGTACAGATTTAAAGTTGAATTTAATAATTCTCAACAAATACGAAATTCTGCTCTAAGTAGTACTTAAAATTTTATTAAGGATTAACAATAGCCAATCTATCAAAAGTCGAGAACGTACGAATATGAAATTTTATTTTAATAAAATTTTTCGTATAATTTAATTAAAGAATAAAATTGACTCCCTCTTTTGAAATTTCGTTTATATAAAATTTACAATAATGATATTCAAATGCACGGATATTTTGATTTTGTTGAAAATAGGAAAACTTCGTCTTGAAAAACGTGTTACAAATGTCTGATGAATTATATGTATAATGAACTATAAAACAAAACGGCATAAATCAAATAAGCCGAACTTTTTCTGAGCGAATCCGCATGCGGTTTTTAATTAAATAAAATGTATAATTTTATGGGTATTCACTGGCAACTTTCGTAAAGTTATTAGAATGGAAATTTAATCCGACGGGAACATCGGGTTTTCACGGAAATTGAAAATTTTACTCGGTTGTATCTTATTTTTGTATGATTTATTGCTAGAAATTGCATTTTAATGAAAATGTATCGTACGAGATTAAATATTGACTCGGTACCATTGCTATTCTGATCGATGTAAATGCGTGAAATAGAATGATGCTTTTTTTTAGAGTTAGACGTGAAAGAATTGTTTTCAATTGTTCCAGATATTAATCTTGCGATTTGTTTGCGAAATGACTAATGTTGAAATATCACCGGAAATTTTTTTCGTCTGAACTGAAATTTCGAAACATTTTACACGTTTTACTTTTCATACGTTTGAAATACATACGTTATATTTTAATTGAATTATTTTCGACGTATTTATATTAAATCTAATAATTAAGTAAAATTTAATTTAGTTATGCACGAAATATTTTGAGTAATTATGAAGAATGTTTAACAACTTATTAATCAATTTAATGTAAATTGAAAAGACGAACTATGCTATTGTAAGTATTCAAAATTGTGTACAAAAAATGTAATATTAATTACGTTTTAAATGGTATACTATAATGTTTATAAATATATATTACAATACCAGTATAATACTTTTTAATTGCAATTCCAAAAAAATACTTTAGTATATTAGAAGATTACACGATAAAAAAATTTTTTAGAATTTTTTGAACAATATTTTCTAGAACACGAAGAATTTAATAAAAAAAAATTAAATTTCACTACACCTGTGAAGCTTATATTGCTTAAAATAATGCAAATCTGATATACACGTAATATCAGCTTCTAATCATAGATTGCCTTGCACACTAACCCCAATTCCTATTATTTTTGTAAAGTCACGATTTATACACATCCCTCGCCAAGAAAAAAGAAACAAAAAGACTATAATTGACGAATCATTTCTAATTAACAAAATTCCTTCATGTAATATTAAAAAAACTAACTATTCCGAAATTAGAAAACATAAATCATATTCCTTCATCAGTTGCATACTGAAATATGTATTAAACAAACGGTATAACCAAACGAAGGAACTGAAAGAGAAAGAGAGAGAGGGAGAGAGAGAGAGAGACTGAGAGAGGGAGAATAATATAAGCCTACGTTCAAGAGAATGCACAGCAATGTGCGTTCAAGGGGTCGGGTAAAGTAATCCATACATTACACGAGGGGCCGAACAGTATAGGCGGTCACGTGGCCACTATACGGGGAGATCCCGATTCTAACTTTTTTGTACGTTGCGGGGGTGGAAAAGCAAAGGGAGCTCGAAGCCTCTCTCTATCTCTCTCCGTCCAATGTACGTTTGCATAGAAATATGCGTACTCGTCTCGACGGGGGGATGTTGCAACGTAGGGTTCGATCGCTATGCGCTCTGACTTTTCTTTCTATCTATCTATGTACGTGTATATATATATATACGTACATACTTCTGTACGACGTTATACTCCAAGTTTCCAGAGTTTAATTGGAGACTCCCGAGGGTTTGCCCGAGACCTGAATTATTTATATACGTATAAACGGGACTACGAACTTTCTCCAGATTGCAATATTGAGATTACATTAAAATATTAACAATATTATATTATATATATATATATATACACCCGGAAGTTTAAGTCTAGGTGTTATTAGTTCAAATTCTTTTTCTTCGAGTGTTTAACTTTCTCATTTGTGACAGTCGAATACACTTGGAAGTTCGCGTAGTTTTATTCAATTTGGATATTTAAATAAAGAGGCACGATACCCAAAAATCAGTATGAATATTTATTTTTTACATTACGAAAATAAGTGGTATTCAAAATTATTCTACTTCACAGTATAAATTTCGATTATCGCGATTTTCATCAATATTTCTTAGCAAATATTGAGATGTAGAAGTAATATTATAACTACAATTAATAACATTTTGAATAAAGATAGGTAAAAAATATTTCCAATTTCGTCCTTCTGATGAAACGCATTATTCCACTGTGATATTCCATTTATTAGAATGAAAACAGCTGCTGCGTATTACTTATAAATTTATAAGCTACTTTTACCCCTACGGATATAATCGAGTAAGTCAAAACCTAAAAGAACAAGCTGTTGAAACGAGATTAAACATATGTTTTTGGCAAATCTGACCAATAAATTGAAAAGTCATGCGTACCTTTAGAAATATTATGTCAAGAGGTGAAAACAATATGTAATTGAAATTAATAATCGAGTGCTATAAGTATTGGAAACTGAATTAAAATAAATTCAAGGTTATGCTTATTCTGTTAAATTGAAGAAGATTGCAGTGAAAAAAACGTTTTATTTAAGCTATCAATAGTTTATTTTTTATAACTCCACTTAGCAAAGGGATATACTTTAAATACATTAATTCCTCCTTGGGAACATATAGTAAAATTATGATATTATCGAAGTATATTTTTCTACGTTTCTATTATACGTCTTTATTAAATATAGTAATTTTAATACACTTCCTTTTAGTATATTTAAAAAGTTTTTTTTTCGGAAAATTTTTGTATAATGTTGTCTCACTTGATGTGGATAGCATCTAAACATACGTTTATCAACATATTTTATTCTCGAATTATTGCAATTTTTAGGTAGTTTAAAAGTATAATTTTATACTTCATTGTTACCAACGACATCATTATAATTATTATGAATTAATTTCATATTAATTATTTCGAATATCTTCAATTTAAATTTATTATATTTAAAATATCGCAATTTAATCACAATTTTTGCGTTTTTAAATATAAATCCTTGCAATTTGAGTACAACATGATCTAAATCGTAAAATAATAATTGTAATACAAAATATCGATTTATGGTAATATCACTAGTACTTATATGAATGATTAATTGAGTGAAACATGTGAAGATTTACATTTTATTGAACCATAAGTGTACGCATAGGTTAAATCCTAGTTATTGACAATATTAATAGTTTATTTTGATATTGATTTTTCATAATAATGCAATGAATGATAATCTTTTAACTTAATAACTTGTGAAATCACATTTATCATGCTAGTGTCGGAAGAATAGAGCAAAAGCACTGAGTAATGATTACTCTTCAATAAGCTTTTCATTGTTAATGTTATAATACCGTCAAAAAAACATTTTAAAAAGTAGATTTTAATTAATAAAGTGTAATTATTTTGTTAAGCTTTATAAATTATTATTCTTAACCGACGATTTATTCGATATACATCTTGATTGCTTTATCCATAACAGCTAGAAATCTGATTGTTTTATCTAATTCTTTGAAATTGAATTTTTATTGTTCCTTTCCGAGCAGAAAAAAAAACGTCGGCAACAATGAACTAATCACGCGTCGGATCGCTTTTATTTTTAAGGATAAATAACGAGTGCACTAGACTCGAATAATCTGGTTTTCACCTAGACGCGAAATCCGTTCGGTCTCGACGTTGGCAAATGGAGTACGGGAAGCGCGTTCACATGAAAACGCTTCACGACGCATCTCGTCGGGTTTACGAGTATCGCGAACTGTCGCTAGGACGATTCTCATTACGCACGTCCCCGTTGGGCATACGCGTATCGAATGAAACTAGAAGATCGACTACCCTTCTCTCACTTTCCTTCCTCCCCGGTTTTCTCGTTCTATCATCCCTTTTGCGAAATATCAAAAGTTTACACACACCGGACACGTAGACTCTTTAAGGGGGAGCTTTATATCGAAGCGTATAATCTATGATATTTCATCGTACGTATATAATGCTTTAAGATTCCGTTTTTTTTCATGTTTCGATCGGGATGATGTACGTTTTATGTGGAAATTGGGTGATTACGATGGTCGTGAGTATACATTGAACTTAAAGGGAAAGAAGAAGAGAGCGAGTATCAAAATATTTTTTTATTACATTTTTGTACGTACGAATCGATAATATTATTACAATCGAATACGTGCATTAAATTATAATCCATTTATTTTTTCTGACAGAACGAAAATGAATTTAATGTAAAACGGGAACGCTCCATGTTTCACTAAGTAAAATTGACATTTTTAAACGATATTTTAGACAGACCAATTTTCAATGATTTATCTCGAATTTAAAAATCGACGGACAATGAGAAATGTCTCTATTTTATATCTAGAATTAGATATTAAGATTTGTCAATTTAAACTTATTTATTATAACTACGCATTTTAATATTCGATCAAGTGAATTTAGAGTAGTTATAGTAATTACTAAAGTTCTATCGTACAATTAAAGGATAATAATGGAAGAACGTAATTGTATACTACGACCAAAGTCGAATTAATTCGTCCAAAACACTATACGAATTTCATATAAAATTCAATAGCAAGTAAATCAATTAATCGACCAATCATTATATTATACTCGGATATTGATTTTTGGATGTTTCGTGTATACACATATACATGTATAACTGTACATGTAAGTTCATGCATACACCTAAACTCAACACGTACTTTCATCTTATGAATATTTTATATTATCCTGAAATATGTATTCAAATGTTTCAGTCTGGCATCAAAAAACTTGGCAATGTGTTACAGACAATGACGTTTAAAGACATTTATTTTTTTTTACATGTATTCGTTTCAAGTATTATCATGATAATAAAAATGTAATAATACGCTTTCGAAAAAAATATATCTACTTTGCATACCTCATCTGATTTTCGTGAGACAGTGGGATTATTAAAAATTTTAATATTATCACGTTGATGAGAGTATAACGGGCAACGTAAAAATCCGTAATAACTGTGTTTACTTTGTTTGGTTCTATCAACCTTTTTTTTTATTACTGTGATAAAAAAGATTTTTAAATATTCGAGGGACTGCCTCTTTACGTTGGAAAAGTAAAATAAAAACTAGATTCGCTTGTGAATTTTTACTTTATTCATACTTTATAGACAGTTGAAATGAATTTTTTATTTTCTCGCTTTCCATATATGCAACTTTATTCTAAATGTATTACCGCGGTTACTAAAAAATTAAATTGCATTAAATTATTCTTACATATTTCCAGTATTTCAAATTGCACGAGTTTAATAAATATTTTATTGTATTTGGCCTTTTATGAACTATCATTTTATAAATGCGATATTACTGTAATAACTGAAAAATTGAATATTAAGGGAGGATATATGTACTATTCAAATTTCGGAATAAACTATTTTTGTGAAGGTTAACAAATTGCTGCGTATAAAAAAAATGAAAATTTCAAATTAAAATAAACCGAAAATTGTGTTATGTTAGATTTTATTCTGTCTCTTTCAATGTATAATAAACGTAACCGACCATGATATTTAATAATCGGTTGTACAATAATCTATTCATGAGATCTCGATATGTATAGATATAACGTTAATGTTATTATTTAAATATTAAAAATATTTGAACAAACTATATACAAATATTTGTTTGAGGTTATATCCATTCAACCGTAAATATCAAAAGAAAGCGAAAAATAACATTTCATTTTGGAGAAACCCAGCTGATATCATATTTCATATCCGTTTGACCGATTTTTATAAATGTATATAAAACTATCGGGGAAGTATACTTTCGAATTTTCGAATGATATTTCTGTTTGAATAAAGAAAGTCATTAACCACGTCCACGTAAAAGTCTATCAAACGAAACATTATTTTGGCAAACAGTTCAAAGAAAACAATTATTCAATATAAAGTAAATTAAAAAAAAAAAAAAGTGGTGACATATCAATTTGTTTGCTGCATTTGAAGAATCGATTTGCTATCTTTCCACTTGAAAGAGCAAGAGACAAGACGTTTACAAGTGTTTATATATAACCGGATAAGTATTAAATATTATATATCGATTATGTATAGTTATCAACCGGACCGGAAGATAGGAAGCCGTTGCAATTAATCTCGGTAACCACTAAACTATGTAAGCTTCGAACGATGAAACAATTAAATGTTTGAATTGCCCCTTACATAACTCACTAACGTTCTGCGAGGCAGGACGTGTACGTTCGATTTGAAAACTATAGAGAAATTACGAGCCATTCTGGTTTCTATAAATTACAACTGATCAAGTTATTAAAAAGGGGTGGAGGTGGTGGCTTTTGTGGAAACTTTGCGCACCGCGGTGATATATTTGATAATCCCAGCCTTACTAACCAATGCCATTTCCAATGTGTGTCAGACCTAATCCTTGATTCAGTTCGAACTTGGTGCGTTACTTTGTATTGTTTACGTTCTAATTCAAGCACGATCTACGTGTATATATTTTTATACTTAGCGCTTCGTGTTGTAAAGTTTTATATTAGATATAGAGCGACCTTCGTACACGTTTATAATAATAAATATAACACCGAATATTTCCTTTTTTTTTAAATTTCTAAATGGAATTTTAACTAGTGACCTAATATTGAATTTCTTTTTATTATATATAGTTAACCAATGCATTTCTGTACATCAAGCTCTCGAATTATTTCAAAGCATTTTATTGATAATCAATGTTTCATTTAGTTGTAGATATGTATAAAGGTACATTAGTTTAAGGTTATTAATAATTTATATTTAAATCATTTGACAAGTTGTTTCATTATGTTTGTAAAGTTTTATTTCATTGTCGATTTCTTTGTGTGTAAGAGATACGTATTAACATTTATTATGTAACAAATGAGTTCAAGGAGAATATATTCTGCAAAATATCTAAAATCTATATTTTTTTTTATTCACCGTTATAGAAATTCTCTCTATATTTATCAAGTAAAAATAGAAATTCTGTTATAATTTTAATTAGTAATATATATTTTTATTTTAAACATTATACATATTTTATTAGCTTTCCGAGTATTATAATTGGATAATTTAATGTATTATTACAAAGTAAGTCTATTTTTAATTATTATTATTAATTTTATTAAAATGTATTATATGTAAAGTTTTTTAAAATATTTAATTAACTCATGATTATTGTTATGAAATACGGTGTGTAATGTTTAACAATATTATACTTATATAATAATAATTAAAAAAAAAGTATAATATAATTTTGTAAATATTTGTGAATAATAGAAACTGAAAAATAAAATCATAATTTTACAATACATCACAATTAACATATAATTCATCAATATATAAATCGTGAAGACAATGGAATAATAATTTAATAATAATAATTTTAGAATTGATTTAAACAGTAAATTAATTGTTAAATTTTGTTAATACTGTTAATGTTACTTTAATTCCTCTATTATATTGGGCTATCTAATATATTCCTCTTGTAATTAATAATGTAGTAATTTAAAAGTACTCCCATATAGGTATACAAAATAGAATAAATAAATAATAGCTAATTTAATAAAAAATAATTCGCACGATCGAAAGGCTGAGGCACCAAAGAATGTCGGTCGAGCGGAGGGAGTTTGAATTTGAGAATCAAGTGAATCAAGTGAATCAAGTGGAAATAGTCGCTCACCTGCCAGCCTTGTATCAGTAAACTACGATCGACCGTCCTGAGCCAGACGACGGCATCACCGGCCTGGAAGTCCCGAAGCTTGACACACTTGGCGTGCAGGTAAACACCGAGGCACTTGAGCAATTCCGAGGTCGATGCCTGAATGACAGTTTTCCTCGAGACTGGTGGTTGGGGCTTTTGCACAAGCTTCTCGTACGTCGGATAATGGGAAGTATGATTGTTGTTGGAGATCGGCACCTTCGTCTGACACGAATGATACGATATGTTCACGGGTGGACCGAACATTGACACCTGTATTTACATAAGAAAGTGCGTACGTTGCCAATTTTTCATTCGTTTACAGAGAATTTTTCGTTTCCTTTGAGGCTCAACATTTCACCTCGATATTTTAGTTTTACGCACTTTCACAAACACTTTCTTTCCTGCTGCTATACGTACAGAATATTATTACATATAGCAGCAGTTTTTCAGGTGACACCGATAATACACAAACATGCATATTTTTATAATGAAATTTAATACACCAAGATTAAAATATATGGTTAGGATAACATTCAAAGATTCTTTAAATTGTTTTTCAAGATTTCTTTTTCAATTTATTCGGTACTTTTAATGCTTTTAAACAATTCAAATAATACTAATTACTACAATTTTCCAAATTTAAATTATATTAATGTGTAAATAAGTCGGAAATTGCAATCACACATTGTTTACGAGTCTGAATTTTGTTGCGAGTTGCAATACCGACGTAGTGTTCGTGATATATTAGGTCCAATAGATTAAAAATGCTTCTGCGTCAAAGGAGAATAAGTAGAAAATAATAATTTCCAAAATTTTTGCCATTCATAATAATTAAAAAAATGAACGAATGATATAGTATATCTGTACATTATTGTATTCGTAAATACGCAGAAAAATTTTTTATTAAATTTAATACATAAATTAAGTTAATACTTATATAAACTAAGTTACGTCATTTAAAATAAATAACATTTATTTAAATTCAACTAAATATTTTGTCAAGAATGGAAAGAGTTATTTTATTAAAATAACTAAATTCTTTTTCTTTGTATAAATAATATTAACCAATGTCATTTTATTTTATAACATAAGTATTTTTTTATTACATAAATTTTCCACAAAGATTATTTGTCTTAATCGATTTGTATTTAAATAATTTATCTAATTTTAACATTAAAAATTAAGTTTAATATATAAATAAAAAATTAATATTATATAGTTATAATTTTAATTTGAAATTATCTTGATTTTTCATTTTATTAAATACATTTATACATTTAAGGTGATTCCTTCTGAATTAACATTATTTTAAAATTAAAATATGTTCTACCATGAATTTTAAATAATTTTTTAATATGTTTTTGCACATAGGTTATCGATCAAACGACTTTGATAAGTGATTGTGAAATTAACTGGTTGTACATTGAACCTTATGGGAGGTTATGGCATATACGTAATGAGTATGTAGCCATGTCTATAGGTTATGGTATTTATACCGAATTTCGTAAAATGACTTTCTTAAATTTAAGAACTGGATACAAACTTTAAAAATATCGAAAAAAGTAAGCAATATATATTACGTCGTTAAGCGTGATGGTACCGTGTCCTCTTAATAGCAAAATATTGAACGTGGACGAGAAGTTATAGATATAGCATCTTGGTTAACTAATAAGCACCGTTATCGGCTTTTTTAACAAACTCAAATCATTCGCAAAATATATTAATTTTTGTAATAGAATAAAATACATGGTAATACAAAATTGTAATTAAGTTCTTTTCGTATAAATCTTTCGATTGAGTAAATCGAGAAGGAGCCACCTTAAGATATTAACTATAGTACACAATTAACAGTAATATATTACAATAAATAAATAAATATATATATTGTACTGGTACATTACAGGTATTTATTATTTATAGGAATTATAATTGAATGACCAATTTTGACTTTTGTACAAGTACTATTGCTTCTGTGATAATACGATCATATTCTATACAAATTTATTAGATCATTGGTTGATATAAAAATTTAATAATACTAATAATACACTACTATGTACACATGATGCTGATAACAAAACTACACACTTATGTATACGTAAATATGTTACGTTAGTGTTACACATACGATGCAATATAAAGTATTGCGGCAAAACCGCACTGGGATACGTAAATCAAAATAAAAGTATGATTGCAACATTTAAGTTTTATTTTATATATATATAAGATATAACGTACTGTATATTACGTCTGCGATTGAAATATTACAAAAAATTTAACTAAACAAACACTCTTTTAACACTAATAAGAGAAAAAAAAACCATTGTAATTATCTAACTGACAAAAGAAAGATATCAATATTATTTGTTTATAAAACATAACCTCAAAGTAATTAATAACGTATTAAAGATGGAATGAGTTATATAACACCAAATCAATTAATATATTTAAATTAATGTGACGTATTACACGTGACTTGCGTTTTGTAGCACATAATCAATACCGTCAGACAAGTACTGTTTATTTTAAACAATCAAAACTGAAATTAATATCAGAGAAATAAAGAAACAAGTGAAAATTTTATAGATTAACATTACATTGAGTACATTTACGTTGGTTAGTTTTCTTTTAAATTCGTCGTATGCAGTCCCATTGCTCATTCAACCCGACCCACCCCTAAAAGCAGACGTAACATTTTCGAACGTCAAAACTATAGTAAACTTTATGTCTTAAAAATAATAATCGACTGGAAGGAAACGAGGTCGTGTACAGGTATTATTATTTAACTATGCTAAACGCGGCTTCTTCAAAAACGGCATAATAAAAACATTGATTTTTTTGCAAAATAAACGTTTAATAACGAACCAGCGGCTTAAAATATTTAAATGAACGTAACAATTATTATTTCTGATTTATAGTTTGAAAAATTTACTAAAATTAACCCTTTCGTTGAATTTCGACTTGCAACGTTTTAATTTTTTCTTGAAATAACTGTATCGCAATACGTCTGTATATATGTGTAGATATATAAAAATGGAATTGTTATGCAATTGTTGTAATAGTTGGAAATGAAAGATAAAAGGTACTTCAAATTGAGAAGTTGAATTGACGTTGAATTGTATTGAGTACGTATACGTAAAGGGTTGATGTGCAACACGTATAGGAAATCGTGGAAGTGGTTAAAAATGGTATCGACTGAGTAATCAAAGAACGTCACGTAAATTTGCTTAGTGGAATCTATTTTCGAACGGTGAGTCACATTCTCGGTAAGAAAGAGATCTATACGAGTGTGTTGTAGTTGTGTAAGAGCACGAGAGCGCGTATCCCAGGCGCAAGGTAGTGTGTACACCACGACATGCACGGGAATAAGGTTAAACGCAATAAGCGCGACATTGGTTAAGATCGATAAAACGGGTTGGTTATCGATCACCCGAGGTCGGCGCCCGTCGAAAATACAAAATCATGCGTAAATAGGAAAATAAAAGGAAAAAAAAAAGGAAAAGAGAAGAATCGTGGAATGAAGTAGTGTATCGATTCTCATGCGCAGTACGAGGTTGTTATGTACACTAAGAAAATACAGAAAACTTACTTGGGGCGTCTGTATGTTCTTGTTCTTGTCGGTAATGGGTATGTTGTCCAGTGGCTGCCTAAACTTGATGTTCTTGTTCTTGTTGTCGAGTTTCTTTTTGTTATTGTTCATGGTGCTGAAGCGCTTCCATGATAGCCCCCCGATGATGAGGGAGTTTTTCCTGAGATTCTTCTCTATAGTTCTTTTTTCACAAATGATCCTGGCATTGTCGTTGTTGTTGATATTGTTGTTCTGCACCGAATTGTTGTTGGCTGGTGGCTGAACGACCGCGGCAACCGAGCTCTTGTTTTCCCGATTCTTCACGTTGTTCAGCTGCTCGTAGTTGTAGTTGTTGAGGAAGTTGCCACCGCCTCCTCCGCCACCGCCACCGCCACCGCCACCGCCGCCACCCCCGGGTGGATTCGAGCTCGGACTCGGGCTGGTGTGCCTTTCGCGCGGGCTGAACGACAGTACCGTCCCCATGTTTTCGTTTTGCTCGTTCTCGGCGGAAGGCGGTCTAGGTGGACTGAGACTAGCGATCCGCGGGGCTGGAGGTTGAACCCGAGGTATCGAGTTGTCCCTCGGGGGTCCCGTCAGCGGGGTCGCATCTCCCGGCTCGATCGCCTCCTCCACGACGGGACCCACCACCTCGCTCAGACGTCCTCCCAGCCTGGTGCCGTGTGCCAAGCGGCTAAACCGAGACTCGCGAATATGGCCGCCGGGAGTGTATACGCCCGGGGGAGTTTAATGGATCAATATATATATATATATATATATATCTATATGTATATATGTATATGTGTATATACCTATATACCTATATGTGTATATATATATATATGTATGCCTGTGCGTGTGAGAATGTGATATATACGTACGTACGTACAGTCGTATGGACAGAGCTAGCTACGGATAGAGGTTCACACAAGTCTAGACGGGTGATACCCACCCTGGGTCCCTTGGCTCGAAGAGAGACCTGGGGATCTACCCGATCGATCGACTCTTACTCGGTTGTGCCCTAAACTCGTAACACCGATACCTTGGACTCGTCGTCGATGCACTCGAGGGGGATCCTCGCTAACCGAGGGTTGTTTTGACAGTGCTGGACTCGCACGCGCGCGCGCAACCGGGCTGATGCGGCGAGCCCTGCGCGCGCAATCGTTCGATAAACGAGGGGAGACGACGCGCGCGCAATACTCCTAGATATACATCCGTCACCCACACACCTCCCAGCTCTATACTCTCTCCCTACGTTTATACACACGAGGATCGACGCATTTATTGCGACGTTACGACCCTCCAGCGTTTTACGCCCCTAACGCCTCGATGAGCCGGACCCGACGATCAGACGTTTCGAGGATACACCTCTTCTTCTTTATTTCCTTATCCGAATTCGTTATGCACCTGCGTGCGTCCTTGACCGGTGATCCTTACGTGCCCACGATTTTCGGCTGAGATTCCCTCTAATCGTTTAACATCTAACTCCTTTCTAATATAGTTGATGCAACTCATTTACATCGATTACTCATTGCTATTTTCATTCAAAATATACTCTTATGAATATTATTTTTTAAATCCCGTAGATCTTTACATTTTTTAAATATTTTTTACTGTTATTAAATGTACTATTTAACATAGTAAACGTAACAATAAACTCGTAACATAAATATATTTCCGAGCTTGCGTTGTTTTCCAATATTTAATGCACCATTATTTTCGGCGATCGGCACACTAATTAATTATTATCGATACTTTCCATTACTACCTGAAGTGTAAAATATTGTTTTAGTTCAAACGTGATCCGGTCGAGGCCAAAGTAATTTCAGTGGACTGGCCGGGAAGCTTTTTCAAACTTTCTATCGTATAAAACGTACTTTTTTTCTTTTTTTTTGTTTAACACACCACACAAATGTAACTTCTTTAATCAACGAACTTCTAAATAATTACTGTAATTTTTGTTGCTGAAACGAGATTTTTTTCACTAAAATTGGATAAATTCAAAGCAGTTATTTAAAACAAAGAACAAAGATAAGATCTTATTATTATTTGTTTTAATTCTTATAGTTCGAAGAAAAGTAGTTATAATGAAACGAAAATTTTTTGTACGATAAAGTTATTTTATCAAAATTAACGCTTTGAAATAATTTGAAATAATTTACTCTGAAAAAAGTTATACTATGTAAAATGTGTGTCAAATATAGATGTAGGTAATTGTTTAATGATAGGCACTTCGACTGTGATAATTATAACCAAGTACATTTGACAGAGTCTGTTAGTTTTAAACTTTGTTGCGACGTAGGAATTACCTACTTGAAAGTTTTGCCAAGTAGTCACATAAGTAAACTCTCAGATTAATACGAAACATATTTATCCTTATCGTATTTCTACTATCATTAAGCAGTGTGAACGTTACGTACATATATATGTATATATAGATCTATTTATTAAAAAATAGCATTGTGTTAATAATTTAATGCAATACAATGATTCAGTGCAACGATGTCATTACTAAAAGTATCATTTATATACTCTTCCACGCGATTTCATCTACATCCACAAATCTTCGTCCAAAAATGTAAGAAGGAAGAAACCATCATTTATCATAAACGAAATATTGTCGATAATATAATCTTATCTTACAAGGTGTAGCTTAGTCTTGGTCACTGAATGCACCCACGCACGCTCGTCTATGTCAGTGACCGCCATCGTGGCAGTAAACGATCGCAGCACCATCTACCTCCATCAAGTATCACGACTTTGTGAAATTCAAATAGTTGTCTCACATCAGAAATATATATATATATATGTTTTGCGCAGTCGATTTACCTTTGAATGTTTTATAAGGTACCGGCTATATCTGGTGTGAATTCTAATTCGTCGTGCATTATAAACGAACTTTGAACTGCTATTTTTGAGAGGTACGTGAAATCAATAGCGCAGAAAAAAAAGAAAGAACAATTCCTTTTTGCTCTCCTATACGTAACGAGGGAATCGCGTGTGGATTCTGCGATTTCCCGGTTTTTTCGTGAGTGTTTATAACGTAATTAAGTAGGAGAAGTTATTTCAAGAAGATATAATTACGAGGGAGAGCAATTATTTTAAATTTCTTGGTTAAGAAGAATTCGATTAATTTCACGATGTCTGTACGTTGTATATATATATGGGTAATAATTGATAAATACGTAGCTTCAAATTTTATCTGGACGACTGTGGTCGAAAAAAAAATCCAAAAGTCGTTAATCAACGCGGTACTTAGCTTCTTTTTTAATGAAAAATAAAAAAGGAACACGAGGGAAATGCCTATTATTCATTGTCGATTGTGGCACACAGGCAACAAATCGAAACGCCGATAAAGCAAGTAATAACTGAAAGAAAAGTGAAAATATTGTCGTCCCTTTCATTTTGATTTATAACGATCGCTCAATAATATTTCATCTATACAGTTTTATAATGCATCGACTTTTAGACCTTACGTGTACGATATTTCTCGAATAGGATACGTTTATTTTCTAATAAAGGGAGACAGTATTTTTTATTGCCTTTTTTTAACACAATCATTCATATTTAACCGTATACTAAGAAGGATTTAATTTTAGTGCATGCACCGAGTATACACTCCAATATTTTAATCCACATGCTTTCTTGCAAATTAATATTAAAAAAATACCGTGGCTTTATTTTATGGACTTTTTAATACGTTATGTGCTGTCAAAGCTGATTTTAGTTTGTTAGGTATTAATGCCACATTATTAAGGACGGAAGAGTGAGCTTGAAATGTATGTAATACAAATATTGTAATTTTAATAAATTATAGAGATACTGAAGATTTTGAAAAATGGTTTTTTCTTGGAAGATTGTAAGTTTTAGATAGAGTATATTGAATAATTTATATGTTTGTTGAGCAAAACAGGATAATCAATTATTTATGAATATTTATACATTGTTTATACATCGACAATTAGCTCAGTGTACAATGTAGGTTTCGATTGTAGGTCATTTTAAACGTATTTCAACTAAAAATTTCCTTTTGCTGGATTATTTTTATCGGATGAATAAATTTATCTGATTTTACGCTTTAAATTTTTATTAAATTAAATTACTTAAAAAAATTTAAATATTACAAATAAATGATTAAAATAATGTCAATATACGCAATTCGCAAAGAAATATAACCGAATTAATTTATTGAACAGTGCAATGAAATATTAATGTACGCTAAAATGGTATAAAAATCATATTGCAACTTTTCTAAAGCTTACACTTCTTATAATATCAAGGCAATAAAAATGTATTTCTATATTAATACACTAACGATTCGCGGTGATTAAAAAATTTTCTTTCCTCAAAATATTTAGCAACAAAAAAGAGAGGTAAAATATGAAGAAGAAGAATAAGACGAAGCATCCCATTTATAGTAATGACATAGCGACTTTACCGTCATTTCCAGTTTGCAAGCGCATGAGCGTTTTGAAGTTACACGTTTGCGAAATGAAAAGCGTTTGAGGAAAAAAGAAAAGGTAGAGAGGGAGAGGGAGAGAGTGATATAGGAAGGGAGGGAAGGGGAGGTTTGTTATAAAGAAAAGAAATTGAAGACACGGAGATTTTTCACCGCGCACGCGAGAACAAAGAGGAGAGCGATTTAGTCTCGCTCGAGCTCTCCCAGCTCTCTCGCGTCAATGGAGGTGAATCTGGGTCGGCACTTGCTCGATACCCTCCTCCCTTATGTACACGTATACATGAAGAAAAAAAAAAGAGACTCGTGCAAGCCCACCACCTATGCATTAAACACCGGGACGGAAAATCCTTTTTCCACTCTCGCGCTCACAGACCTTGAGAGCTTGTATCCCGACGCCTCACGGCTCTGAGACGACTACCGCTCGCCTCTCCCGCCCTCCCCTCTTTCTGTTTCGATGTGTCGAAGCAGCTTTTTCAATTGTAACGGGCGAAAGCTTTTCTCCGTTCCCCCTCCACTTGGGAGTTGGTTAAGGCCAGGGTCGATGGGCCGTCGTTGACTCTTTCGCGCCGTGTTTCACTTGTACGTCATTCTTCTCTATCTCTCTATACAGTGGTAGATTGCTAACTTACCACTTTATTTTTTTTTTACCTTGATTTTACATCGGTAAAAAGTAATCGACTACAGATACTTTGTGTAGTGTTACTAACAATCTAGACTGTTTTTATCGTTTACTAAATAAAAGAGAATACGTATATAGGCACATTGTTATAGACACATTTACAATGCCGTGATGGAAACCATTTTCATTCGATAAGCTAATAACAAAAAAACCAATTAAATTTCCAAACAATTTGAAAGAAATTTCGTAAGAATTTTTAACATTTTGCGATTAATAACTTTTTATATTTTTTAAAATTTCATCGTTGAACGATGTTTGTTCAAATTCCCTAACTATATATTTATTATTTTTTCGCAAAAAAAAGTTATAAATAAATATCAAAATCCCGATTGAATCTCCTTTATTGCCCAGAAACAAAATCTCATATATGTATGTACGTATAGTTATAAATTTGCATCATATCGCCTAGAGCATTAAACCATAAATTTCACCATCACTGAAACATTTTACCTAGATAAAGCTATTCTTTGAGCTTGTGGAGCTTTTCTTCCAATCTGTGCTTTTGTGCTTTGGTAAGGGATCGATCGAGACCGATTGCCATCTCTAGAAGCTGCAGTAGCTCGGTCCAGTACATGAAACGCCCGAGGGCCGTTTTCGACCGGTGCAGTTCAATGCGGCCTCGAATCTGGGCGATTAAAAATTCAGATCCACGCTTTCCGAGATCCACGTTTCTTTTCTTTTCTTCCCTCTCTCTCTCTCTCTCTTTATATACTTATATACCGACCGTTTACTTGGTTATTATTTCCACTTATGTATAATTAAACTTCGCTCTTACTGACGTTCATTTATTAATCACTAACAATGTTGTATTTTTATTTTAAGTCTCTCTCGTCTATTAAACATGTATACAGAGGTTATTTTTATTAAATAATCACGAGAATCGATGTAAATGTCTTTTCTTTTCATTAATCTTTCCAACATATGTATATGATAAAATCTTATGAAATATTCATACGCAACGATCTTCATGCGTTGTTTTCACTAAGAAAAACAATGTTGCATAAAATTGAGCGATTAATCGATAAGATCGGTACGAACGGTATAGGTATTATCGAATACATACAAATAGATTTAATGTTCTTTATCGAGAGATATTAAAATTCTATATAAACTCCTTTTATTAAGCGCGGGAGTTTCTACTATTTTATTTTATCGTTAGTACTCACAACATGTATATATTATATCCGAGAAAAATATATCATCAGGCTGAGAATATACTATCATTGAACATATAACACTTTTCAAAAAAATAAAATAAAATAAGAAAATTCAAATTTCATACTATGAATACACTCAACGACCGTAAAATCGTTTGTTATAATTTATTTAAATTTTTGTGTATTAAAATGTCGCTTTATAGAAATATTATATTTTCTACATACTATTTTGTATACATACAAATTAAATATTTTATTTTACCGTTGGCTGTTAAATTTAATATTCATATTTCCCAAAATGAAAATAAAAAAATATTTATTCGTATACACGATAAAATTTAATTCTAAGAATTACAATTTTTCGAGAACTGTACATACGAAACGCCTTTATATTGACACATTATTATTCTTTTGTGTTATAAACCGTTTTATCTCTATACGGGTCAAATGAATGATTCCAAGAAAAATGCACTGTGTACGAGAGATAAAACTTTCTCTTCTACGAATGTAAAGATTTTTGAATATAATTTTTAAAGTTTCCTCGAACTTAATAAACTTCTCTTTTTACACTCTTTTGGACTAAAGTTTTAACTACTTTGATAGAGCATCCTCGCTAGACTGAGAATTCGAAATTTCGATAATTCTTAGAATAATTATTTTACAAAAACTTTGGAGTTTACTAAAAGTAAAAAATAAATAATCTATTTGTAAAAAAAATTTAAAAGAATATTCTAGACTTCAATGATAATGTCATAAATGTAATTGTTTGAATGAATAAGTGAATAAGTATCACTATCATAATTTTTATCAAAAATTCAATAAATAATTCAAAATTCTGATAGAGCTAAAATCTCGACGATATTGTAGAGGAAAAACATGAATTATACAATTAAAACGTAGATTAATCATTTAATAGATTAAACAGTGAAGGGAGAGGTACAAATTGGTATCCGCAAATCACGAGGTGCCACGATAACTTTAACGAGGCAGTCGCTCGCTTGCAGTAGTAACAGACTGCGTCGATCAGACGCGATACGCGCCCGTGCGACTAATTAATTGCTCCTCTCTCTCTGTATCTCTCTCTCGCTCTCATCAATGCCATTCACATCGCTCGCATCGTTTACGGTCTTTGCCTACCTCGAAATCTCGTCAACACTTTTTCATACACATACGTGCGCAGTATTGTACATTATTTTTTTCCTTCTTTTTTTTCAGGCCGCGCCTATACGTATATTTTTATCGGCGCGAAATGGAAAATCTAGTTCACCGTTATTAATAAAAGCCGCGTGATAAAAATACATTGTAAATAAAAGAGTGCGAAGGACAGGTTTTTACGGGGCGACCAAATGTTTTATATATGTATGGTATATTACGTACGTACATGTGTATAATATTAAATTAAAGTTATGGTGTACGAGGGGGTGGTACGTGTTTTAGATCGTTAGGTCGTGTGGCTCGTGGCAACAAAAGGCTCAAAAGTAATAAGAAAGAGAAATGAGAAGGAGAGTGATTAAAATTGATGGTGAGGGCGAACGAGATTATTATAAGGTAAGAATAAATTGCGCTAAAAATACATACGCGTTCGAGTAAAATTGCGCGCACGGATCTTGTCGTTATCGGGACGACCTCGATATACCTGGCGTCGCGTCGATGCGCTCACATCGATATATAGGCTACACTCGTGCAAGGACCTATTTTACATCTTTTACTTTTTTTTTGTTCTTTGTACGTATATACTGTTTGTGTGTGTATATACATGTGCGTTGGATGTATACACATAGAAGTCAAGGGTTTTTCGCTTAGAGGATGAAAATCGAGGTTGATGGAGGAAATTAATCGACGATGGCTCCTGGGAGGAAACCTCCAACTTCCTTGGTCGGGGGAGTATTTAGCTTAAATTATGTCCTGACGTTAAGTGGAATGATAGGGCTTTTATCGGTAAGACGTTGGGTTATCGATTATTTATGGAGTTTGTTACTTCAATCAAATTTAATCTCCGACATACTGATGCGCTCCAACATTTTCTCTTTATTATACTTCGAGTTAATACAACACTTTTTTTTTATTTCTATAAATACACTGTAGGTTCGTGTATTTGTACAGAAAATTTGCGATGTTTATTTATTGGTATACGACGCATTGTGTATTGCGTAAATTTGTATTCAATTTATATTATAATTGATCTTAATTACTTCATATAATTTAACGTAATCAATTAATTTAAAGAGTTATGTATTAATTACCCGATTATTATTAATTAGGTAACGGTATAAATATATAGGTTATTTATTTATTTGTTAGTCATTTGTGACTTTAATTAATAAATTACATGTTTTCCAGGTCTCGCTTGAATAACTGGAATGTTTACAATTCAAGATTAATCCGCAACAAATTAATAATTTGTTAATGAAAGTATTTAAAATAATATGATGAAGTACATTAAAATTCGTGGAATTACATTCAAAATAAAGTAATTCTGATTGATGTACACATTACTATTATAGAGAAAATAATATCAACTTTACAATTGTATGCACAGTAAAAATTATTTAAATTATCAATATTTAACGAAATTAACGTTTTATTGTAGGTGATGGAATCGTTCATTTTTTTATGATATCCTTCTCAAATACTAAATTAGAATTAAGTACTATAAAATGATTTAAATTTAAAATGTTAATACATATTTAGATATCACAAGTTTATAACACATTATAGATTAATAAAGGAATGACCTCGTAACCCATTAAATTTATCGAACATTAATTTTTTTATTCTTAAGTTAATAATACTGTATGAATCTTTTAAACTTCACAATAAATACGTATAAATATAAATGTAATGTAGGTCTTACAATAAATGTTTGCTATTTTAATTTCACAGAGATTTAATAACTTTGTATTTTATTAAGACTATAAATCTTACGACATTGTATTTCTTTTTCTGATTTGAAACTACTATAATCAAATAAATCGATGTATCCTTATTAAATATTTGGGTTGTTATTAATGAATATAATATGTTAAAGTAAAACAGTTATAAAGAAAATAGTATATTTAGTTATCGAAAAAAAATGCTTTGAAAATTCAGAAGTTTAGAAGTTTTTGTATCCTCTCTAATAACCCAACGAACCATATTGATGAACCATTCCTTTGAAACTTCGAATAGATTAGGATACATAAGTCAATGTTTAATCTGTTAAAGTGAATTTTGATATGTAAACTTGAACGAAAATTCCTATACGTTCATCATCCCATAGAACCAACAAATCTGTACCAAAACTTTGTTGAGAATCATGTTTTTTTCCAAAGTTCAACCATGTTTATTTATAATCGGCCTTCTATCTTGTAAACCAATATTTCTTGTAAGCGTATTAATTTTTTTACTTTTTCTACTCGCTAGATCTAATAATAAACAGTAACGATAAATAAATATATACGTATTTTATTTAAAATTAAGAAGAACCGGTCGAATCGTCCAAGTTAATCAATGTCCCAAAAAAAATCAATCAATCGAACAATCTTTCCTTAATCGTCAGGCGCAAGATGGATGCTTTCGATTAGGGGGCACGCAATGTCTTCTGCGTTTACTTCTTGATCAATCGAATTCGAGTTGCTTTTCTTATCTTCCGATTTCACTTGAAGCGTGAACGCCTAAGATAATTACGTCGAGACTCGTTTTAGTCGATTCTACTTACACTCCAGAAAGCTTACGCAGTGGTTAAACTTCCTTTAGCTAGATAAAGATTTTATTTCGTCCCTTGATTTTATTTGTTACATTTTTATTTCAATTACGTTATTTTATTTTACTTTATATAAATAATACATTTATATTATTATTCAAATTTTGAGACGTACTTTTCAAACTTTGAATACGTAACTTGGAAAGTTTTATACAGATACTACAAAATTTATGCGTTATATGTGCAAAGCGAAGGTGAAAAACGTAGACGATAAAAAGAATTTTATTGTATTAAATTTGCAGTTGAGATTACATTATTATTTATTTATATATAATAAATCGGTGGTTTCTGTGCAGTAAGAAAAAAAATAATCTATTTTTTACACTGACTGTTTGATAAATGTGATTCCTCCTTCTCATTTTTACCGCACATCCCTGCAATACATTTAACAATGTAACGTGAAAGAAAATAGAGACTGTTATTTAAAACAAATTGAAATATAATTGTATAAATATCAATCACGAAGAAAGGATTAAATTACAGATAATAATTATTTATAATCAGTATAGAAAAAGAAAGGGACGTACAGATACAGCTTGTATTACATATATAAAAGAGAAAAAAGAGAGAGAGAGAGAGGGAGAAAAGCTTCCCTTAAAAAAGTGAATGAGGGAGTATATAGAAAGAACGAGCGAACGTATGTAGGTAAAGGCTCGGTCTCTTTTGCATTGGCTAACCTTGCGTTCTTTCCCGCGTACAGCTGATGCAGGAAGAGAGAGAAGAAGATATATAGACCCTCATCCACAAGGGAGCCCGAAGGAAGAGAGGAAAAAAAATGAGAGCGCACCATCCCCTTTAGAGAGGCTCCAGACAGACGAACCCCCGGGCAACGCGCCCGTCCCCATAGCAACCCCGTCGCCGTCGCGCGGAAAATCAACGCGCCCACACCATCGCCCGCTTCTCCTCCTCCTCCTCCCGTACAATACCCAACCATTCTCTTTCTCGACTTTCTCGCCGAGACGTCTTTCTCGATTTACATAATTATATTTTTACACCCGCTGGGGCCTGTCTTCGTACATACTCTAAAAGGCCCTGCGATTGTAACATTAATTTTACTTGAATGGTGAGTATCGAGTTTTCGGTTACAAAGTTTTTTTTGTTTTCCTTTTTACTTGAATTACAGCAAATACACTGAACAATTATAAATACATAATTCTATATCTTGTAAGTTCAGTTATATATATCTTTTATAAAGTAGTATTACACTAAAATTCCGAGAGTTTTCTACTCTATATAAATCTATGATGTGCGAATGCGCTTCAAGCATGAGAAATATTTCCAAGAATGCAATTCAAACAAAATGTTTAGATATGCGGAATCGTACATCTTAAAAACATTATTTTTCCGAATCTGGAAGTACGTGTAATATATGAATAAAGATATGGTATAATTTTTTCTTTAAAATGAAATTTATATTATTAAAGACAGCGAGAAGAAAAAATATTTTTTAAGGCCCTAAGAAGCACATCGTCCGCGATTCGTCTCGGCCCTCAAGTTTTTTCGATCTCGTGTCAAGGCGAGCTCACGAGGTGCGTGATTGTTTCACATTATCGTCGGGTAGTGATATCGGGTTTTTAACGAGGGCTCCCGTGTAATAATAATAAGTCATTGAACGATAATAAAATGTAAATTGCTCATGTGCTTGAAAATTATTATTTTTTTTTCTTTCAGATTATTTGCTTTTGATGGAATTGTAAGACAGATTGATTATACAAAATTTTCGCTAGAAATACTTTTATACTACTTCTATACGCTGCGGATATTTTATTTCGAGATGGAATGAATGCTGAGTGATTTTTTTCGAGTTATAATCCACGAAAAGAAAAATTTCTACGAAACGTATTTGAAAATATAATATTTTATTGAATTAAATGCAATCTTATTTAAATCCAGTTGATTTTATTCAAAGTCAATAACATCTTTTTAAATCTGAAAAGAATTTATTTATTTCCATTGGATACTTTTGTCAAACATGTAATATGCTACGCAAATAAATATTTAATTTATATTACTATTTTTTGTTTGGAAATCACTGAATTTATTTAGCCTTTAATTGTGTATCTGTTTTGATGTTCGAGAAATAAAAATATTAAAGATATTTGTTCACATTTGAAATAAAGAAAGTTATTGCAATGAAAGGGCTTTTTAAATCCACTAATATCATATTTAACTACTCATAAATTTATTTTTTTTTCTTAAATTTAATGTAATTAAAATGTGTAAAATCCCAAACTAAAAAGTGATGTAAAAATAAGTTGTGTTATTTTATCATGGTACCTTTTGATACTGTACGCGATACGTTACATTTTTCCTCTTAAAACATTGTCACGTATAAGTATATCGAAAAGTAAGGAAAAAAAATCTCTTCTAGTTTCCCTAAGAGTCAAAAATAACTTTCGTCTCTCGGTCAATTAATTTCGCGAAGTCATCTTTCAATCTTCGTTCTAAAGGTAAAATTGCGGCGAAAGAGAATGGGAATGATAACGGTGATCCAGTTGCCAAGCTCGTCACTTCGTCTAACGAACCGAATGATCAACGGTATCCACCAAATCGACGAATACGTTTGTCCTCAGTCCTGATTTATTCTTACGCGACGGCACTTGTCTACTTAAATGATAATTAACTCGAATAAACTAAATAAAATGTTACTCTCGTTCCTCGTGTTAATAACGCTAGTGACGATTGACGCAGTGGTGGTCCCGATGAATGACTCGAACGAGACAATAATTCCCGTAACTCCTGTGGAAGAAAAGAAAATCGAATGGAGCCCAACGGAAGTAACGCAAATTCAGTACCCACCACCGAATATTCAGCCACCCTTCGTGCCGTCCAACTATTACCTACCCGGTAATGCTTCTATACCCTCGACTTTTCTCTCTTTTCTCTCTGTGCATCCGGTCGATTGTTCTTTTAACGATCAAGCGGATTTCGGGTTCGATGAAAATTCAAGGCTGACTATTTTTTTTGTTTTTGTTGTCTCCCGCACTCGAGGGTTACTGCTGCAATTTTTATTTGACTGTACCGTTTGGATTTTTTTTTCCTTTTTGATATTTTAAATCCTACGCGAATGGGATTCGCTTTGTCGAGGAAAGGGTTCATTTTTATTGATTTTGGATAAATTATTATGGGGCCCTCTATGCTTTACAATTCAATAGCTGCTACACGCGATAAAAAATACGTTTGAATATAAAACGAAACAGAAGTCTGCGTTATCAAAAGTAATTCATATGTTTTACTTTTTTAAATACCATTAATAAATATTTATGTAATATGTTATACGAATTTAATTATCATTAATACAAACTTCTTATGAATATATATATTTTTTTATTTAAATTGTATAATATAATCTACTTTAACCAAAAGTTGGAGGTAATGTAATTGATAAAAAGTTTGTTGCGCAGATTAGAAATTTATAGCACGGTTGTATTGTAGAAAAGTTTCTTAACGTCACAATGAAAACTATTAAGATTTAATCAACTGATAAAAAACGAATGAATTTTACTACTGTAAAAATTGAAGAGAAAATGATTTTACAATTAAAAATACCAGATTTTATACATATCCACATAGGCATGAAATCTTTTATATATCAAAAGCGAACAAAACAAAAATCAAGTTAAGCTCGATCAAAGTGCTTTCAATCGCTAATTTAAAATAAAAAAAAAACACGAACTATTGGAATATTCTGCATAACTACCGGAAAACAAACGTATTAAACAAAATTCGAAAATAAAATGAAATCTATCAAACGCATACTTTTCTGAATATATATAGTGTATATATATATGAATGAAAAATACAAAAAAATTGTAAACTTTTCGAAATGTTATCGATGCAACAAAGCTAAATTTTCTATACATGCACGCGTTTCTCAATTCGACTAGAAAGAAAGTAATTCGTTTGATATATACGGATATAAAGTAAACTTTTGATATCTTGTCAGTTGAAAAAAAAATGTTTTTATTTTCGTTTTAAAGCTGAGTTTCCAGGGAATCAGTACGTACCTCCACCACCAACAACGGAATTTCGCAGTGAACATTACGCTTACCCATTCGAACCAAATTATCCGTATCCCGTCTCTCAACAACCTATCGACTCATCGTTGATTCCAACAGCCAAGCACTTCGTTATCGTCAGCTTCATCGGATTGTTGCTTCTATTCGCTGTTATTCAAAATTCGATAGCTGCTGCGAAACGCAAGGATGCGTTAGTCGAGGTTTTGTCCAATAGAAAGAAACGCGATACAAGCACTACGGAGAATTATGATCACGTGGTAATTATATTATTGCACATATTGTTTTTGAATTATTATTAGAATTTATTCATGTACGATAATGATAACTTGAAAGTGCATGGATGTATACGTTACTATTCAATTTTATTGTATTTTTAAGAACGATTAAATTTATTTATTCTTTTCAAACAAAGAAATTTTCATACAACGATTGTTTATAATTCCAGAAGAATGTAAAAAGTGTATTATATAAATGGTAATTAAAAACACTTAAACAGATATTGTATAATATCTGTATAATATATAATACATCATTACTCAAAATTGATAGTATTTAATACTAATACTTGTGAGTTATTTTTTTTTAAATAATGAATCTTTAAAATGTTTTATGCTATGTTATAATGATTATTTATTAATAACTGTTGAAAAATATTTACTGAAGAAAATAATGCAACGAAAAATTCTTCAAGTAAAATATGAAAAGTCTAATTGGAAAAGCACGAAAGCTCGATGAAAAAACGGAAAAATAAAATTAAAAAACGCAGAAACTTTATTTTCAGATACCAGAAATAGAATCAACGTTAACGGAAGACGCCCGAGTTCGTTGCATTCAAAGGACCCTCTGTTACGAGAATCGCAAGCTCCGCGAGGATCTGGGTATCTTCGGTAAAGTCTTCGCCAAGTATTTAACGTAAGTAACTCCTTCGTTGGTACGTGTATATATATGTATGTGTATATTTTTTTTCGTCTTTCAGCTTTGATAAAAGAAAAAGTTTTACGATCCACATCGCAAAAGTTTGAAGCTTAAATCGCGCGACGATTTATGAGGGGCTGTCTCTTTTTCTCTTGCAAACTTTATATACTGTTTGCCAGTGACAAACGTATTCGAATTGCCGGGACTTATGTTTCCCTGGTGCAATACAGCAAAATATTTCGTGTATAGAAAAGCGGATGAGGAGTTTTCAAACTTGAACTCTATACGAAAGTTCGCGTCGAACCAACTTTTCTAAGTGGTTGTTCAATGAAAAAGTGAAGATATTCTTTATCTTTTTCCTTTTTTTTTTTGACTTTATACTCCTCGGCTAACAGAATATGAAACTGTAGTATCAAACTTTTACATCGTACCAGGTTTTTTCTTTCTTTATTTTCTTTTTATTCAATATTTGGTTGTCGCATTCTCCAGAAAATTATTTTGACGCGGGAGTGAGAAACGAGATTCTTTTTATTTATGTCTTGTACGCAAAGAGTAAGAGTTGCTGTGGTTACTTTTCATTAGGATTACTTTTAAAATTATGATTTCACCGTGTTATGATCAAGTATTGCAATGAATAAGACGAGATCTTATCTGATAACTTATTGAATTTATATTTATAACGCCCCTCCGTGTATCTCGTAAAGTTGTTAAACCTTTATTGTTCCTCTATTTTAAAAAATTATCATAAATCGTATTCTACTTTCAGACGTAGCGTGCAAAGTTCTTTGAAAGATTTATCACCAAGGTGGGATCGACTTATCGAAGATGCAGCGGACGCCGGATTAAGAGGTGAAGATTGTGACGTTCTGTATAGAGATTGTAATTCCGAATTTTTAAACGACTCGGAAACGATCGATGACGATGAAGAATAATAACTTATGCGTTGAACTTTTCAGAGCAGTACGATGAAGAGAAAAAAAAAGTATAAAAACAAGAGAATTGGGACGTTGAACGCACTTATGCGTCGCATGTATACGTGAATTTGTAGTGTACTTAGATGCACGCGATCCGATATCTATATATATGTACCATATTTTCTTATCAACTTTTACCTCCCATAATTCAAAGTCCATAGAAAATATATGTTTATTTACCGATTATAAATTCAGCATAACGATTAGCGATGTAAAATAGTGTTGCGTTATATAAATAATTATTATTGAAACTAAAATATTTGTCACGCGCTTAAAATTAAACGTTGTAATGAAAAAAAAAAGAAATAGAAAATAAATAAATAGAAAAATAGTATGTTTAGAAATAATTGGTATTTGTATATGATATTGAAAAAGAAGACCAAGTTGATTAATGGTTTCTCAGTTTTTAATTACAATACGTTGTTTTGCTTGTTTTTGTTTTTCTTGTTATCGCTACAAACATCGACATCCAGCCTGAACTATTTTAGACAGCACAGTCTGCTCTCTACGCACGTCGCACTCATACATACACAAGATTCGTACATTCGCTTTTTTTCTTTGCTATCACGGCAGACATTCT
This sequence comes from Theocolax elegans, assembly GCA_026168455.1. Taxonomy (NCBI): domain Eukaryota; kingdom Metazoa; phylum Arthropoda; class Insecta; order Hymenoptera; family Cerocephalidae; genus Theocolax; species Theocolax elegans. Next base: position 16,254,435 of record CM047426.1, on the reverse strand, counting down.
TTATTTATTTTATTCTTCAATCATACGTTTTTCCTCATTCACGTAGAATCAATATTACATTATATAAAAAATATCAAATCACGAACGAAAACAGAGGATAATGGAGACAATGATAAAATTGCGCTGGTATATTCAATCCTTCATTCTTCATCAACTAATTACATAACACTATCGTTATTATCGTTCATAACATTAAGGCATTACGTATTTATAAGATCTCCATCGCTCCGTATCGTCGCGCTATACAGCAATTATACCTCGCTAAGTCGCATTTTTTATTTTTTTACTTGTTTTTTTCGTGTTTTTTATTATTCATTTTTCAGCTTTTTTTCATTTATTTATATAACTTAAATCATAGACGGTGAGATCGCTCGTTACAATAGTCCAGGCTTATAAAACACAAAAAATTATAGTCAAAACGCATACAATCGGAAGTGGAGCCGCGGAGGCGTATATATAACCTTCTTCACTTTTAATTATTATTATTTTTTTTCATCGTCACCCCCTGTTTTCTTTTATTGCCCCTTTTTTAAGTAGTTGTTTTTTTTTGTTACTTCATTTTTTCCTCTCTCAAGTATAGTGTTTATGCAAGAATTAGAAAATCTACTAGTTTTTTTTTGCGATTGTACACTTCTCTCGAGCGTCCAAATATTTCATTTTTTTTTCAAAAGGCGCTTCGTCAGTCGCAAAATTGGGTTTATATTTTTATTTTATTTCTCGTTCCGACCATAATAATACAGGTCGCAATTGCAATAAAATATACATCATAATAATAATGAAATTTTTATTGAACATTCAATAATTAGAAAATAAAATAAGTCAAACGCATGGGCAACTTTATTGCAAATCGCAAGAAACTTGTCAGAAGTATACAACAAAAAATATATAATATATATATAATGCCGTAGAAAAAAAAACGAACGTTTCATTTGTATAACATTGAAAAAAAGAAAATATACATTAATAAAGATCATTGGCGTACGGGCCAAATTGTCCTTTTCTTTTCTTTTATTTGTTAAAGACACGCGCACCATTTAATTCTTGGGACGACTTCCATTAGTTTTAATGTAATTAGATATCGTTACAAAAGTATTACTATGTACAAGCTCCAGAAACACTGGCCTCACTCGCGTTAGACTCGTAATGAGTATAGGCGTGGTACTTTCGATTAAATTTTTCGGAATATCTTTATGTTCAGCCAATTTTTTTTTTCTATTTTTAGTTTATTTAATCAAGCAAAGACTCATTGGATCCAAGCGCGAGTTGGTCACTGACGCGAGAATGGCACTGTTCCTTTCCTGACGAACCTCGCAATTAATTTTGTCAAATTAGTTACACCCAGTTACACCCCTCTCCCCATTTATTTCTTTTTGTTTTCATGTATCGGTAAGACGAGTATCTCTGGCAATTGTGAAAACAATTATCTAAGCAAGACCAAGATCGAGGCACCAAAGAGCTCGGAAGGCCGATGTTGATTTAATTATTTATGTTTTTTTTCGGCTCGTCGGAAAAGAAATAATTGGGTTTGTATGCGACTTTTATAAACATCGAGAGAGAGAGAGAGAGAGACAGAGAGAGAGAAAGAGAGACATAGAGATAGAGAGAAAGAGAGAGTGAGAGAAATCTCGCTTTGAAACGAGATCTTAGAGGGATAAGAAAGAGAAAGAGAAAATAAAAATAGGTAATTTTTATTAATTTCTTTTTTTGTAATGAGTATTTACTGGTATAAAAACACTTGTTTATTTTCTTATATCATTTATTATTTTTTTATTTCAGTTGTTGATAAATGTAAAATAAGAAGAGAGAGAGAGAGAGAGAGTGAGAGAAGGAGAATATATCTCTCTCATTCAAAATCGTCCTCTTTGTTCTCGTTTCATCTCTCTCAGATTTTTTGCATACTTAATTTTTTCCCCCCTAATCATGAGTAGGAAAAAAAACGGTACAATTTTTCGTTTTATTTATATATAATATATATATGCGTTAAACAAATTTCTACGACGTTTACACGAGTGTTTCGTCCGAGCTCGAAAATCATAGAGTCCTAAAAAATGGGTCAATCGATCGTCGAGCCTACCGTATAAAATGAATCCACATTATGTCGACTAACACGATAATCGCTTAATCAATTAAACTATCAATTGATATAATAATATTAATATTATCAATAATAATATGTACAATGTTCTATACGCTATTTATTTTTTTTGTTCTTGCCATTATGCTCGAAACGTGCGACACGTGTGTCCGAATCTTATAAAATTATTATATTATTAGATATTATCAATCTTAACATATTTAGTTATTTTAACTTTCAGTATCTAATGTTATCTTTTATATTTTCGTAATAAATTATAATTATTAATAATCATTCGCGTCTCTTTATTTATAGATTATTATTTCTTTTTGTGTAAAACATGCTTAGGCTTTGCAAAAAAATCTTACCGAGTTCATCGATATATATATGCATATATTTTCTTTCGATAGTTCTCGTTTAATCATTATACATAAAATGCGACAAATTATGAATGGTCACGCTAAAGTGTATTTTCTCGGGAAATAATACGGGAAAATCTTGGTTTTTATTTGCTTTCAGGTGTGCAATTCTTGTTATAGGATATGGGTTTGTGTAAACTAAAACATAAAATCAAGTGTATAAAAAAAAACATGTCATACTATTATCTCAGATTTTTTTTAATGTATAATTATAATAAAAAAAATAAATACGAAAAATAATTATTGAACGAAATAGAAAATTCGGAAAACGCGACACGTAACGAGCATTCGGTCTTGAACAACGACTACTTATAAACATGTGCGTGGATCAATTTTCGGAAGGTTTGGTAATAAATTGTACAATCGGTCATGTGAGAGAAACTGGGAATGTCGTTAAACACGAAGTAACTTAATTACAAGCAATCCGTGAAATAAGAATCCACTTTTTTTCATCTCGACGATTTTCATTCGATTTCTTTTTTTTTCATTTAAAAGAAAATCGATTGCCGAATGTAGTCGTATGAAAATCAATTGCTTTTGTTATTATAATTCATATTTTTTTACTAAATTTCAGAAACCAGCGATACTGAAACTTCAAACAATTCAATAATAATTATATACTTAATCTGCTTGTAATTCGTGAAGCAGCGAAAGACAAAATTATTATGAAAATTATCGCTTCATCGTCGAGAAGACAAATGTTATAACGTATCTATGTACATGTTACAAGGCCGAATAACGGCTTATTTCTTACGCCTTACAATTTTCTTGTGTAAATCAAGCGACGAAAACGTAAGAATAAAGATATTAACTAGACAGACCAGTCATAAGTTGTCATGCTAATAGTATAGTAGTTACACGCCCGATACAATTATTATCGACATTCATCATTATCATCGCTTAATCATCATTGTATCCATCGTCACCGATACTTTTTATCATCGTCGTTTTCACATCCTATTCTATAATATTTACGACAGTTTTAATTCTTGTTTGGAATTTCGCTGCCAAATTATTTTTTGTTTTTGTATATTTATTTTCAGTCAGGCAATTTATATTGTTTACAACTACCATTGTCAATTCCAAACTTTGGACGATGTTTAGTTTTCCGTATTTTACTATCAAAGAAACATATACGGGTTTATATATATATGTATATATATTTATATTCGAATAAGACATTGAAAACGACGAATGATTGACACCACAAATCCACAACTTGTTACACGTATCACGCAAAAAACCAAAAAGAAAGCATGACACACAGACATTGTTTTCATGTAATTCCAAAAAAAAAAAAAATATCCCGCCAATCTCGGAAATTCGGTTCATCTACGATACACGCACACCACTATATTTTTTCTCGTTAGATCTAACATGCTTAAAAAAATTATTTGAAAACCAAGTCTATTGGAAGGTGGCTGTTCGTTCGGCTGGCTTTCGTTACTGTACACACATTTTTCACTTTTTCTTTCGTGTATTTAATTAGTAATCGTTTCATTCAACGTTAATGTTATTTTCTAGTCCTTCTGGCTCTTGAGAAATATTCCATAATGTTGTTTTCAATTTATTTATTTAGTTTTTTAAATCTTATATCCTCACTCACTCGCAATGCTGGACTAGAGCACAAGCCCTGAATTTATCTTTAGCGAGAGAAGAAAGTGATTCGTTGATCCATTTGGTCTCCAGGCTCGACTAAGTCTAATCTTTTTACTGGCCAACCTTGAAGTACCACCAAGAATCGCACGAATTCTCACCGCGCGCCGTGTCTCTGATAAAAAATTTCATTATTAAGTCTTTCGATAAGCACAACATTACTTTTAAAACCATGGTTCACGCTATATTCACCTAGCCAGCACTCATTTCTCATTAACAAAATATATCAAAATAAAAAAAAGAAAACTGGAAATTCGCGACAGTCGTCGTTCATTTTAACAAGCAATAAAGATTCTACGATTTTAATCGCATTTGAAAAACATAAAACAACAATATTACCTAATAATTTTCTACACTCGCAGTCTACTTAAAAAATTCGTATCCCGAACCGAAATATGTAATCAGTCGATCTTGCAAAAAAGAAAACCTCGACAGACTCGACTTTGCTATTTCGCTTCAGCGATTGCTGATGATTAAGCGACTCTTTATTCTTTGTACTTAATATTCACAATTTCCATTTTCATTCCTACACAATAAGAGAGACACGTGGCTGCTGTCGGTGGGTTTTGCTCGATGGCATACGAGGAGTTTGGCGGGTCCCCTGTGCGTTGTAGTTTATAACGATGTCGCATGGTTATCGTAGTCATAGTAGTCGTGATCGTAGTTGATGTGGCGTCTCAGAAAACACTAGTTTGTGGTTACCTCCTGTCTCGATATAGAAGATAAGTCTTCATTGCTAGCGGCAGGTTCAATTCGTTAATCTTCTCTTCCAGTCGCTCTTTGCCGATTCGTTGTCTGATGACTCGCCGGCAAAGGTCCATAAGGGGCAATGGTTCAGCTGTAACAACATATTCAATTAGAATCTTCATATTTTTCAGATAATATATAATAATAAAGACAATGAGATAGGAATTCTTACGGTCAAGGCCACCAATGTATTTCATGGTGATTTCGCAGTGGCCCCAAACTGCCGAAACGATAGGATACAGCTTTCTACCTTTGAGACCTCTAAACGCTACACCCAGGTACTGGCCTTCTACAACGAATGCTAGTGTACCCTCATCCATGTCGAGTACCACTGAAACAGAAATGTTGAAATTTAGTAATCAATTAAACAATAAATCTTTTTACAACTACTGTTTGGTTTTATAATTTAATATACTAACCCAAAAATTTGTCAGGAACGATAAATGATTCTTCTGGCTTTAATAGCGTAGGATACGTAATTCCATTGTTATTTTTCGAGTCGTGGAAAAGTTTATTCCTGCCAAGGTCCCAGCCCCAGCTGAGGTCGTTGTTACCAACAAGACTCTGATAACCTACGCTATGTAAGGGAGCGTCTGCTGTTGCCACACCGACAACGGCGTGCGTACCGCGTTGCCTTGTGCTCCAATGAAGTTCCCATACATGCATGCCCTTTGTATAACCGACCTTCCCTCGTATGCAGTCTGTACTTTGTGCGACAGGATGTCGGTGAAACGTTAGTTTGTCGTCTTCCTGTAATATAAATTATAAATCATAATTAAGATGAGAATAGTTGTTAAATCATAAAAAAAACAGTATCTTTGAATAATTTTCTTTCCATCGACTTGCATTTTATAAAGTTTAGAATTAAAAATAATTTATTTTTAAAATTAATTATCATTTAATTACATATGTAGTAAAGTATACATTATCGAAATAGATAAATGCATTTGTACGTAATGAATTAGATTACAAGTATTTCAAAAGAATAAAATAGGAATAATGCAACAATTTCTAAATAGAATAATTAACACAGAATAAAGTTTAGTTCAGTCGAAGTAATTTGAAATATTTTCAACAAAAGCAATTAAATCTAAGGGTTAATAAAAATTTGAAGAACTTGACTAATTGACTAAAAAAGACTATAATTTAAAAAGATAAAAGTAAAAAGTAAAAGGTAAACTGAGTTGAGGTAAGCAAGTAAAATCATCCGACAGCACTGGAGAAAGGAGTATATGCATTTAGTAAAGACTAATTGTTAAACCACAAGCCAGGTTGAACCAAGCCGAATGGCTTTAACTTTAATGGGTTTAACGACGGCGTTTAGGAGAAGGTAACTAGCGCTTAAGCGGGTTACGAGCATCGCGTAGAGTGTCGTTGACATCCATTAATTTGAGAACTGGCCGCAGACTTGCGAGAGATATACCAAGAGCAAGAGAAAGACAAAGACAAATGGCGAGATTGTCCTCGAATCAGTAGTTAATAATATTGTAAAACTATCGCACCTTGACGAAAATGTTTAAACTTCGATCTTCGGCATTCCAGCCGTGGTGTATTTGCGTTTCCCGCGATGCGGGTGGCATATCCAAGAGTACATCGAGCCGCGCTGGTCGATTGAAGTCTTGGGCGAGTTCACGTGGTACCACGGATTTGTAAGCCGCTGCGCCTCCACCGACGCCAACTCCACCTCCTGTAGCAGCTGCGCTCTCGCGCGACACGCTTTTCACGCCACCTGAAAAAAAGGATGCAATGTCATGTAATTCGTTAAACATTATTTATTATTTAAGTATTCGTTCCTAATTGTTTATATAATATTTTGCTTTTCATGGATGTACACCTGGGTATCCTTTTGTTTTTTTCCTGGTATTTTATTACTTTTTCGACGACTGGTAAATGCGTAACAACAAATCTTTTGCTGAAAGAAATATCGGTAAATTTAATAATCAAAGAAGCGCGGTATCGAGTTTAAACGAATACAAAACTGACCTACATGAATGTGTGTATATATACCTATATCATTTAGCACAACGAGATAAGTAAATATTTTTAACATTCGTTAAACAGGCACCTTATACATTGTACTAAAAGCTGTGAATAAAATACACCACCTGTACGCAATATTAAAATACCAATGATTTCAATAATTTAAAGATTTATAAACAATAATTGTGGGGATGTATTTATAAAATATAATTATGAGAATCAATTAAAATTTCGCTTTGTTTAACCGCACAAAACGACGATTGTTACAAATTTTAAAGATGAACGAGTTCCAATAGAGAAATTAGTTGAATATTCATGCGGAGTTAAATAAAAGATTAAACAATAAACGGCGTCATTAAAATTTCATTTCTATATAACCGAAACCTGGATGACAAAGAAACAAAACATCATTGTGACGAAACCTCGCAAACGATCAATGAAACTGTTGTGTGTACATACAGGAATATGTACACACACACACACACACGCACGCACGCACACGCACACGCGCGCGCATCAACAAAGCAAAACGTGGTTTTTCAAACAGGATAAAATAAAATTTCTATACTTATAAACGTTCGATTTTCATTGTACAAAATTGTTGATTGTTAATCGCGGCAACGAGACAAAGTAAACAAGCTCACACCCGAGCTTCAAAATATTTAGTCGTTACGAAGTTATTCTCGAAATCGTGATGGCAAAACGAAGAAAAGAGCATTTGTCGCACGTGTTGGGTATAAGAGAGAGAGAGAGAGAGAGAGAGGGAGAGAGAGAAAGAGTGAAAATATTGGTTTTCCTTTTTAAAGAAATCGACAGAATTACCTCGTATACGCGTAGAAATTTGTACAGATCTGTTCCGCATCTTCTTGATACCCAATCGTTTGTGTTTGTATCTTGAACCTTGCCTCATGTTGACGGATAACACCGTCCCGTTTAAAGTAGAGTGTGCGCCGTGTGTGTACGTGTATACGTGTATCGTGTATCCTTTTGTACACCCTTAACCCTTGAAAGCGACACGACGGCGAGACGTACGAAAGACTACTAAAGTAAGTACTATATAGACTAGGTTAAGCCACCGGTCGCGGTCGGTAAATTTCGGAAGCGTCGTAAGAATCCGAGAGGGCGCTGCTACTACTACTAACCGTTTGAATATACATGCGTGTATATCGACGTATATATACCTATATATACATGTTTTCGAATTGTTCCGCTAAATTTATTTGGTTCCTTTCGATACTTTAACTTCACCCTTGAAGTAGGTGTGCGCGCGATTAAGATGTAACGTTTAAAACAAAGTGCAATCGACGGAGTAACGAAAAAATAACGGACATTTTACGAAAGGCCGAGAGTAACGACGCTAGCCGTAGCGAGGCCTAGACTGAGGAGAAAGAAAGATTTTTCGAGAATTTCAGGGGCTTGTTGGGTTTATTTGCTCGGGCAGCTGTAAGCCTCTATACGAGGGTTCTCTCTTTCTCCTTCCTTTCGACGGACTGTGCCTGCGTGCGTGCGAGAGAGAGAGGGAAGGAAGGGCCTTTTGATGCGCTTTTCTTACTTTGGCTCTCTTAGAAAGTGGCCTAGGGAAAAATCCTCCTCCCTCAGCGAGGGACGACGACACATAATGCGGGGTGTGTATACCCAACACACCGACCGACCATATAAATTTTCACCGACCAGCTGAGCTGCTGCTGCTGCTGCTGTTGCTACTCCTAGCTCCTGCTACGGCTTCTTCGGCAGATTAATGAGACGGTGAATCGATCTTTATCGAAAAACGGGCCCGTCCGTCGTCACACACATTTTCACATACATCCATACACACACACACACACACATATCTAGTTGCACAAAAACTTGGGGAAATGGAGAGATTTCTCGCGGAGGTGAGTGGACGTTTTATCCGCGTTGCCTATAGCCGTCTAGTCGATCTCTATTCTCTCCCTTCCTCTATCTATATACACCTTTCCCGCACTGTCTCTATAGGTGTGTTGAATGTGTGTGTGTGTGTGTGTGTGTGAGGGGCCCCGTTCTGGGAATCTACCTTTACGTGACTTTGGATTCGAGTTAGCCTGGCACTACCACCGCTAACCTATAAATTTCAGCTCGAGGGTAAAGAGAAAAAAGTTATCGTGGTTCATTCGATTAACGGATTATACGCGTTCATCTCATAGGTATATCCTTTGTAATTATATTCGATTGTTTTGCGCGAAAGGTTATTTATGATGGTACGAGGGACATTTTCGTCGAGTTTCATAAGTATTTCGATAAATTTTCTTAGTTTTTGCCATTCTACTGGAAGCAAGTCTATTAAATAAAACAAACAATTTGATAAAATATTTCCGCTGTTTCCCAGAAACGCTGTAATACCAATTTTTTTAGAAATATAATTTACAATCGAGAATACTCTCATTAACTTAGTTATTAATGATTTATTGTAACGAAGACTCAAGTTTTTACTTTAGCATATTTATATTTGTGTAAAATTGTATCCTTTACGCGATATTACTCAATGCACACCAAAGAGAAAGAGCCTCGAAAAAAAATAAGGGAACCTCGAAAACAATTGGAGAAAATATTGGAAATACCACATTCGTAACCAGAGTAATAAAAAAAATTCTAGTTTCATAAAGAAAAAACGAAATGAAATAATCAGCTTTCAACTAAAACCCGCAACTCCAAAGTATAAAGTCAGAGTCCCGATAGTGTCGAGTTCTCTCGTCTTTTTATCAACAAGTTGTCTCCCGAGTGAGCGGGCGTCGAGTAACCAGGAGGCGAATGAGTTAGGTCAGTATGAATGGCTTCCGCGAGCCTCGTTGAATCGAACGCTAATAACCTCACGAACGACTTTTTTCTCCCTCTTTGGAGACTTTCTCGATACTCTGTGCTTTTTTACCTTTTTCTACATAGCTGCAGGAAGCGAACGGTATTTACGAGATTGTTATACTCCCTCGGCGAACGCGACAAAACCTGACAAATCTTTTATATAGATTTGTTTTTTCGGTGGTAATGTATAGCGCGATGAAAAATCTGTTTGAGCGGATCTCAATTTTTTTTCATCAAGCATCGTGGAAATAATTTTCATTCCGCTGTAGTTTTTAGTTTGCGAAAACATTTGTGTTCGAGGTATTCGATACTTTTTTCGATAATTTTATTATTACCGGTAATGGAGATTGACGAACATTTATTAAACTATAACAATATAATTAATATAGTTTTAAAAAAATGTCCAAAGGGAAATAAGGTGGATATATATACACACGTATATATAACACGATGTCCTGCAAGCACGACGCCTGGCCGAGATGAAAATGCCGATCGATGTCAAAACTTAGCTCGAAATGCCATTCCTTGTCCGCGCTAACGAGTCCTCGATCGTCGTCGGCGCCTCGGAATGAAACTTCTCTCGCCGTCGTCGCCGTCCTCCCCGGGCTTCATTCCGGGCGTGCTCGACATTTTGCGATGCAAATCCTCCGAGACTGCGCAATTAGAACACGCGAGCGGTACGCTTTATTGCGGCCCGATTCCGCGCCTCAATTAATCGGAGATCGATTTCTCCTCTCTCGTTCGCTCGATTGATTGCCAACGGCCGATAATTTGTAACTATTACTCGTGTAGCGAACTAAAAGAAATTTTAAAAAATAGTCGAAGAAAGTACATATACCTATATACGTATATGTAAGAGTGTGAGTTTTATCGGAAACGACGAGTGCTGTATATATATGATTCTATATATACGTTCAATAACGGAAATCAATTACGTTTAATTGTGCACCGTAAGCCGATTGTCGAATGGTAAGCTTCTCAAAGAGCTTGGATTACGTCGAGTGCAAACATGGTTAAAAATTTTAGCAGTTACAAGTGTTTATTTTCTGCAAAATTGTCCTCAAAAGATTTTTAATATGGTCTTGGAGTGCACTGCCGTATTTTATACTTAACCGACTAATTTGAATTAATTATATATTTCCAGTGTAACAAAAGATACGATAATTACGGTAAAATACTTTCTAATGGAAAGGCAAACTCGTAAAATATTAAATATTACTAGACTTTACTTCGAATCCTATATTTTATTTAAGTGCGGTAAATGTTATTTTTAAATAGAGTAAAAACATTAATGTAAAAAATTAGGTGTAACGTAAAAGTATATACGTATACACGTATCAAAAGATTACTTCGTTTTCTGCATCATTTTGTATTCAATTATTTTGTTTAACTTTTATATTAACTTCGTAATATCTTTAGGAAAGTTGTAACTGAAGGAAAGTTATATTGTATGATTGAATAATGAAGAGATAAAGTTGAATTTAACATTCTAATTACTATATTTGCCGACAAAAAACTTTACCGTAAAGTGTTTTTCGTGTTGTTTTCGGTATTTCATGAAAACTAGAAGCAAAATAATATTTTTCGTTTACTTCGAAAGCAATACGTGTTCGAAATCGATCGATTCTCATCCATTCAATCTCGGGGCTTTTATATCTTTTATATAAAAAAAAGGTAATAAAAAAGAGCACCTATCCATTGTATCAATTTGTGCATTCCTCACTCGGTGAATCCACTAATTCGGAAATTAACAGAGCCGGAGCCAAAGAGAGAGAGAGAGAGAGAGAGAGAGAGAGAGAGAAAGGTAGAAGGTACAGGGAGGGAGAGCTAGGAGAGAATAAAAGAGGAGGGAATATAAAGCGAGACCCGTCGAATGAAAGGGAGTCGAAAATTCTACGAACCCTGGTGTGATTCAACAACTTCTTCTCCCTCTCTCGATCGAAGAGGAAAGAAGAGACGAGGGCTCTCTCTCTCTATATATATAGATACACGAACACACACATGTACGAAGAGGAGAGAAAACCTGCTTTTGCGGCCTTCTACCTGAGCAGGTAGTTTAAACGAAACCCGCCGACAGACCTTGACCCTGGTCAAACCAAGTCAAAAATTCGACTGCCCGCGAGCGCATCGTCGTCCACAAGATTCTTCCACAATCTTCCCTCTCTAAACTGAACGAAACATTTTCGTTCTCCTTTGTTGCACAGCTGCGCTCTTCAAAATCGTTTCGATTTTGTGGGAATTACTAAATTCTCCTAATACCTATGGGATTTCGATTTAATGGATTTTTGCTTAAGCGCATTAATGACGTTTCTTTGAACAGTATGTACATTTTACTTGCGTTTATATAGATAGCGTATTTTAATTACTTTTTAACCTTTACTGCTAATTGCGCCTGCAAGATTATTCGATAGTTGCTTTGTAATATTAGATTACGATTCCTGTATACTTATTTAAAAAAATGGAGATTATAGAGGGTAGTAATAATGTAGTTGTTAAATGTGCTTAAACACTCAGGACAATTAATTACAAAACTAGTTGGAGAACCAATGCATAATATACTGCTACACTACGTAAGTTTTCTCTTTGACAAATTTATTATTATGTATCATATTGCTCGATCAAGCGAGCAAATTTAAATTAACGAAAATTTCTAGTTATTCTAATTAAAGGCTGTTGAAATGGTTAACTAGATTATTCACGAATTTAATGACGTATAAAAATCATTGAAAATTGCGTCAAATTATTTTTACGTTCGAATTAGGTAAAAGTTAAATTTCAATATTTCGAAAACGACTAAGATAAAATTGATATTTACATACAAGTACAGGACTTAGGACTAAATAATTAAAATTTTATTTTATTTTGCAGTTTGCAATTAGCTTGAAATGCTAGTATCAGAAAAGTTTAATTGAATCTCACACCGGTGAAAATTACAAAGAAAAAACGAATTTTATGTTGCAATTACGGTAATTTTCCTAAAGAATTATAGTAATTTCGTTTGTAAGTATTTTTAAAATTCGTACTTTCCTCTAAGAAATAAAAGTATATTTTTTATATTTTCAGTAATTTCGGTATATTTTAGCGAGAAAGATAAATTTAATTATATCCTACATATTCTCGAGCCCGTAGTGTAGAATAAAATATAATTTTATTATGAAATATACATTTGCCAGTTATACGGTGATCAAATATTTATAATTAATTGTCGAATTAATATACATATTTTTATGAAGTAAAACGTTAAGTTTTTGCATAAAATGATTACGTTTGCAAGGTAAATCGCGTGTATTCATTAAATAAACTACGGGAAACTATTGAATATAATGTACTTATTATATATCTAGAATGAAACAAGTAAATTTGTTTCGCTCAATGTAATACGAGAAGTGATTGTTTAAAGGGGAACGTACGTCACGATAAAATGAGATAATAATACTTCTCCATAAGGTATTGACACGAAAGGTACAAATACATCCATGAAAAGCATGTAACCGATAGTGCAGATCACAAAAGACTAATCCGGAGGAAAAGGGTTGTAAGAGAGCAAAGGCAGGTACCTGAAATTTTTTGGCCCATGTTCATGCCCCGATGGGGACGAAAGTGGTGGGAGCGCGTTGGGTGGTGACGATGATCCGCGCACTGCTTGGCAATAAGGAGTTTCTGCTTCGTGTGCCTAACGTTGGCGCTTTGATGGTAAAGATGGTGGTGGTGGTTACCCGGATGGTGGAGGTGATGGTGATGGTGGTTGCTCTGGGGTGCGGCGCCCCCGCCGCTACTCGCTTCGACTCCCTGGGCGGCCCGCCTTGGGCTACCTCCCCTGGGACTTTCCTGGGGGCTGGTCTCCCCGTTGGCACCCCCGCCGCCTCCACCGGCCCCGCCGCCGCCGCCTCCGCCGCCTGAGCTACCGCGGTTGCGGATTCGCAGCAACCTTGTAGCGGCACCGGTACCGCACCTGCTGCCTCCGCCTCCGTCACCGCCGCCGCCGCCGCCTCCGCCGCCTCCTCCGCCGCTGCCGCCGCGGCTACCGTCTCCGCTCACACAATGTAGACTGCTAAAATACCTGTAACAAACAATTTTCACTAACGTTAGTTGTATTCTTCAATTATCTCGGTGATTGGTTGTCGCTTATTCTATTATTAGGGAGGGTAAGAGTGCCGTCGAGTGTCGGGTAAGTTGATTCTTAGTAACGTAAATCAAAAATTTGTTTAATTACATTATCTTCTACATTTCATTTCATGAAAACGAAAACACTACGGACAAATAGAATTAATTTTGCAATGCGATATTAAAATTGATTTATGCAAATGTGTTTTTATGTGATATTACGTGTAAAATATAATTTATTGAAAAAAGTAGCGATAATAAAATCCATATACGTGTATATGTATACGTACACATAATGAGATTTCACATCTCACACCTACGGAGAATTTCATATAAATGTTTGTCGGAAAATTCTATCCGTATAATTATGTCACATTCATTCACTTCTTTACACATACATTTTCAAACACATGATTCGCATAATTTAAATTCCCTGTACCGGTGAATGATACGCAAACATTTCCTTTTCTGAGTGCATGAGAATCGGGTTTTGTAATTTATGCAAAACAAACATCATTGGCCTTCAGCATATTAATAATTTACAATAACGAATGGTAAATGATTTTAAAGCCTTCTTTTTTTCTTCTCATTCTTCTTTTACATTAAATACTCAAAACAAAGAGGAAAATATTTTTTTTTTTTCACTTCTTATTATTATGTACAAACGAAGCGATTTTTACGAAATTCGTTTCCCAACGTTAAAACTCGAACTGCTGCGCGTGTACCCAAGAAATTTGTTGCTTTACATAAAACCACCGTGGTTATTTTATACGCACACTTAGAAAATACTTATTTAGCATTTAGGTCCGTGAAATGTTAGAGTGATAAATGCACGGCGACTTCCGTGTGCCGTTAACGGTACATGCAAATTCAAATTGTAACTATGAATAACAATTGATTGTAACTTAATGTGAATACGAATATAGAAAAATCGAAACTTTTCAGTCAATGAAAACTAGTGTACGCTTCCTTAATGTATATTTTATATATACGTAAACTAGATTCCCATGCACATGTCATTTTTTTTCTTTTTAATTTAATACAATGTAACGACGTTCTTTCATCTAAGGACTGTGAAATAACGTATTTACTTTGGCTCGAGATGTGAAAGGTATTGCTTCAGATTTTAAGTAATTTTTAGAGTGTTGGAACTCATCCAAAATTGTTCTCACTTAATGTTTCCATTAGCAAGAGCAAATTATATTTGAAAGTGTTTTTTTTCTCCTTATTTAACGATCCTTTTTTTAATGTAACGTTACACGAGTATTGTATTTTTATCGGTTTTTCGTGTTACATTCTTAGTATTATTAACGCTCTTGTTTGTAATTTCATATTTCGTAAATTAAAAGTGTGATAATTTCACGTAAATACAGCGTCCTCGTTTCTCAAATGCATTTGTAATTGAATGTATTTTTATCGAATGAGTTTTTTATTCTTTTCGCTTTATTTTACTAAAAAAACGAGAAGAAGGTTTTCTTTCATTGCAATTGTATTCATATATACGAAAAAGAGTTTTAATTTTAATTACAGGAAAGAATATAATTTTAATATTTTTCTCATAACAAAATAAATAATTTAATTTACATCCAGGTTCGAAATTAATTATCTTTGGTAGATCAGTGATAATTTGGGTGATCTTTGTTACGTTAATTTATTGAACAAATTTTTGATGCACGTGTAAAATGTTAAAGTAGAGAACAATATTACTTTATAGTAAGAATTGATCTTCAATGTTAAAGAAAATCCTAATCAAATTTTCCAATACTTGATGATCGAATTAATAATAAAAGGATGTATATAGAAGTAAAGCCAACCGCAAGCATCATATGTGGACGAAAAAGCATAAAGTGAAACAATCAAAGACCGTATCACGATCCATCAAGGCCTAGTCTTATCAGTCACCGAACTCGGTTTTGCGCATGCTGATCAAAGGAACTTTTCGATAGTCGTTCCATCTCTATTTCGCGTTGTTTTTCGTTAATACGATATTGCGGGTTGGAAACCGCAGACGGTTTCGGATCGATCATGGTTTCCGGCTTCCGCAAAATGATGCGGGGGTGGAGGAGTGGAACGGCGCGGGGTGGGAGCGGGGGGGGGGGGGGAGAGGTAGTGAGGGGAGAGCAACCGATGCGCTTGTTACTCTGCAAATGACATTTCAATGTCGATTATATATACCGAGCTTTGTATTAACGCGTACATATACACGCGTGCCGTATAATTCGGCTCTCTGCGTTATATTACCTGGAATGGAATTTTTAAATGCATCCTCGTAATTTGTATGTGTATCAAAACAGAATTTTGTTGACGCGCGAGCGATCGATCGTTGTTTATAGCTTTCGCGACACCAAGCGATTCGACACTCCATATACGTTTGGAGAAGAGTTTCGCGATTAAAAAAAATGACTCCGCTTAAAGAAAGTGATGGTAATTTACATGCGCGTTTCCTTATCGTACCTTGATAAAATAGGATTCACGTCACACAGTCACGAAATGCGAGTTTAGCACGTTTCACGCATACGACGTAATTATTTAGGTTACGTTTAGTACGAATGAAACCAGTCACCTTATTATAGAAAATTTAACGTTTAGTAATTAAGGTCACACGAATTGATATACAAATACAGAGAAATGTATTTAACAAAAGAATTACGCATCTATCTCGTATCGTGCGATAGATTTGAAAATAAGTGAACGAAAAAGTGATTTAACATAAATTCGTGCTGAAAAGAGCTTATTAATGGAAATAAACACGGTTTAAATACTTGGAAGTTAAACACGATGTAGAACGAGCGTCCGCTGAATCACTTTACCTTCTACGAGCATTGATTAAAACGAGCGACTAGGAAAGGAAACAACGATGAGACTCGTTGCGAGCGATTTTGACGCAATCGCTTAGGCGTCAACGGGCCTGATACCACGAAGCGTCCGCGATTCGAGGTTCATTTCCGCTCGGACAAGGATCTTTTCGATCCTTCAGGAACTACATTTGATTTAATTATTTTTATATTTTTGTTTTCGTTAATTACAACCTATGCATATACGTACATATCTTGTGATTGTGAATTAAAAAGTTAATTCACATGATAATATAGAATATATGTTAATTAGTAAAAAAAAAATAAATATATATGCTAGTCTCGTGTGTCAATATGTGAAGGTCGATTTAGTTGAATGTCTAATATAAAATTAGCAAGGCTTCTACGTGGTAAATAATAATTATACGTGTGAATTTCAATCTGAAAGAGTGATAATTAAATATTATTATGTTTCTACACATTACATTTTTATATTAACGAGGGCAGTGATGTAAATTTATCGAAGTCGGTAGTTTTCATAATAAATGTTACACGGAATTCCATTTATTCATTCATTCGAGAACGATGGGAATTGTTGTACGAAACGGCAAATTTATCACGTGGTTATTGTAAATCATAAATTTAATACCGGTATCCTTATACAAATAATACGGTATACGTGTATCACTGCGGAAAGTAAATAAAATTATGACAATTATACACGACAAGAAAAAAGAAGAGTGAAAACCTTCGGCAAAAGGAAAATAAAAGAAATCTCAACGTACATTTTTTATTTTATTAAAACTTTATTTCGGCCTTATTGGCCCAGAAATGGACATTGGCTAGATTACATAATGTTCGCACACTCACACTTTTCCATACGTTTCACACTTCTCTTTTCCTATTTTACATTATCATTTCGTCTTATTTTGTATCATTTTTATTATATAATTTACTTTTCATATATTTGCTATAGAACAATAAAACATCCCCTGATTAATATTAAAATTTTGATTTTATATTTAAATTTTCTTATTTTTATTACAAGTATTTTCTTTCTTTCCTACTTTATATTTTTCTAACCTCATTACTTTTTTTCTTTTTTCTTTTTTTTCTTCTTTATACATCAATTTATAATTCTACTTTACTATTACATTCATTTTTACATTCTTTCACCCTACATTCATCCTTTTTTTTACATCATAGCGTTCCCGTGTTTATTTAAATTACACCATTATTTACACACATCCGTTCTTATTTCGCATACATTAATAACTTTTCTACATTTTTTCTTTGATCGCCATCGAGATCTTCTCTAACGCTTTTACAATTTCTAAATCGCATTTCCCTTCATACAGCTTTTTTAATCTTTCATATCTTTCTCCTGTAAGGTTTTCAGTCCACTGAACTGTTTTTTCGCACTCTTCCATATAATGGTCTATATTTCCCCAATCTTCCTCGCATAATACGCATAATTTTTCTTTTTCTCCTAACCAGTATTTATTTATATTTTCTAAATTTCCGCACCTAAGTCTCGCGATTACAGAGTTATTTCTTCCGCTTATTCCCTTTTTCAGGTACAATGGTAAATTATCACAGACTATTTCCTTATATCTAACATTGTATTTAGAATTATTAATTTTTTCATTTATCCTCTGTTTTTCAATATCTAAGCTCCTCCCATACGTTTCTACCTCAATCTCTATATTTTGTTCGATTTTGTCCCTAATATATTCTAAGCTAAAACCTAATGAATTGTAGTATTTTTTCCTTTCCATGTTATATAATGTTTCCAAATTTTCTCTTTGTCCCTCTATCCAGCACATTTTTATTAATCTGTCATTACTTAGTTTCCCTATTTTTTGTTCAAATCTAACAGCTCTTGACCCCCAGTGTAACGCTAATTTATTTGTCACCGTTTCTTTGTAAATTATATATTTTGGTGTCCATACGTCTAGTTTTAAAGTCCACCTAATATAATCGGTTTTTATTTTTTCCAGCTCTTTTTTTTCCTGCCATCCCCATATTTCGACCCCATATTCCATTACACTTCTTACTAGATATTGAAATAATTTTATTCTTCTTTTAAAATCCCCATTACAGTATTTTTCACCCAGTCCCCAAGTTTTTTTTGCTGCCGTTATTCCTTTTTTTCTTAATTCATTAATGTGGTCCTTATAGTTACCCTCTTTATTAAATGTAAAACCTAAATATTTAAATTGCCTCACTTCTTCTATTTCCTTATTCTCCCATAACCATTTATCTTTTTTGGAGTTCCTACCTTTGTTAAATACTAGAATCTTTGTTTTTTCTGTGCTTAGAATAAGCTTTCTATTTTTTAGAAACTTTTTTAACGTATCACACATATCAAGAAGTGCCTCTCGGTTCTCAGCTAATAAGACAATGTCATCCGCGTATGCTAACGACCAAATTCTATTGCTCCCTATCCTTATTCCTCCTATATTCCTGTCCTTAAATGCCTTTTCTAAACCCTCAATGTACAGACAAAAGAGAAGCGGACTCAGAACACACCCCTGCCTTAGCCCCATGGTGATCCAGAATTCTTTTGAGGTTCCTTCTTTCATCCTAATTTTAACTTTGGTTTCTTCATAGATTCCTTTTAACCTTTCAATCAAGTATTTACTAATATTTTGTTTTTCCATGATCTCCCATAGTAAACTCCTATCCACTGTATCGAATGCTGCCTTTAAATCTATAAACATTGAATATATTTTTTGTTTGCTTAGTTTCGACCTCTGTATTAAATGATTTAAAATATATATATTGTCCAGTGTAGATCTTTCTTTCCTAAAACCTGCTTGTCCTTCTGGTAGCAGGTTCTTATCCTTAATCTCTTTTTCTAGCCTACCTCTTATCACCTCTGTATAAAGTTTATATGCCGTTGTTAACAGTGAAATTCCTCTGTAATTTTTCGCTATATTATGATCCCCTTTTTTATACAGTGGTACAATAACTGCTGTTTTCCATTCTTCTGGCATGTCATCTCCATCCCAAATTTTTCCTAGCACGCATATCATTCTTGTAATTAGATCCTCTCCTCCATGCAACCATACTTCATTTGGGATTTCATCGATGCCCGCAGCTTTTTTCTTTTTTAATATCCTCCATGCTCTTTTTATTTCTATACCAGTCATTTTTTCTTCCTCCGTTAGTCCTTCTACTTTTTTCCTTTTCTCTCCTACTTGTTTTTCTTCGGTTCCTTGTAGTAATGTTTTAAAATGATTGATCCAGTCTTCTTCTTTTAAGTTATTATCTATTATTTCTTTTCTTTTCCTGAATCTATTCAAAAACTTCCATACGTCGTTTTCTCTTTTTATGCCTCTTAACTCTGCATCCTCCATTTCTTTAAATTGTTTTTCTTTTTCCAGGCAGTGCTTTCTCCACTCTTTTCTTTTCTTTATATAGACTTCTTTATCATTCCGACCACTTTTCCACTGTATTAACGCTCTGTTTACCTCTCTCTTTTTTCTGGCACAGCTTCTGTCCCACCATCTCTTCATACCTATTTTCCATTTTTTTATTTTGATTTCTTTTTTTTTAACCGAATTCCAAACTATCTTTTTTATTTCTTCCCAAGATATTTGAGCCGTATCACCATCCTTAATCTCTCCATCTACATTTGCGGTTATTTCTTTAAATTCTGCTATGTCTTCTTCGCTCCATGTTATTATTTCCTTTTTTTTTGGTCCTTCTTGCTTTTTTCCTTTTTCTCTTTCTTCTTTATTATTTCTGTTTCTTTTATCCATTGCCACCATTGCGCATACAGGGACATGGTCCGAGTCCACCCTCTCCTCTATCATGTACTTAACTATCCGATCCCACATTTTTTCATTAACTATAATATAATCTATTACCGAGCTACCTCTGTTTCCTATAAACGTAAATTCTCCCTCCATATCCCCCTGCGTTCTGCCATTTAGTATTACCCATCCTTTATTTTCAATGAAATCTACCATTTTTTTACCCCCATTACTAATAGTTTTGTCTTTACTAACTCTTTTATTTACCCCTAATTCTTGACCCAGATTATAATTTATTCCCTCCTCTCCTATCCGTATATTAAAGTCACCTCCAATAATTATTTCCCCCTCATCTATATAATCTTCCTCGTCCAGTTTTTCCCAGATCCTTTCACTATTACCTGTATTATAAACTGACCATACTGTTATTTCCTTCCCCCTTTCTTTTATTACCGATTTTATAAGTCCCCTTTCACACATGATTCCTATTTTATTTTTATCAAACACTAAATCTTTTTTAACCCCTATTATAAAACCTCCTTTCGCTCTACCTTTTTTATGTTCCTTTACCGCTGATACCACGCACCATTCAAACTTATCTGATAATTTCTGTTTTAAATTATTTGCGTCTTTTTCTTCCACCCATGTTTCTGATAAACTTATAAAATCTGCTTTTTCAATATAAACCCAAAAATCTCTTTCTTTGTTCCATATTCCCGCTACATTCCAAAATATGAATTTTCTCACATTTCCCTCCTCGTAATTTTCCCCTGAATTATCCCTTAAACTCCATTTCTGCACTATTGAAAATTTTTTTGTTGATTCCCCTTGTTTGCCTCGCTACTGTTCGTTTCCCCCTCTCTATTTGTAGTTTCTAACCTATCTACGCTTTGGTTCTTCCCGTCTAATTCTATTCTATGTACTAATTTTTCCATGTCCTCCCACCTAAACCATGTATTTTTATAAAATATTTTACCGAAACCTATTTTAAGCTGGATACCTCTCTCCCTTTTTTCCCTAACCCACGCAGTCATTTCTTCCTGTCTTTTTCTTTCCTCATAGCTTCTGTAATGCTCAATATATATTTTAGTCCCTACTAATTTATTCTTATTGCGCATAATCAACTCTTTGTCCTCCGCGCTCTCTAGTTTAATTACTATGACTTTTCCTTTAATTCTCACGCTGTTTTGATCGATATCGATATCTACACTTAGCTTTTCTTTTAAAAATTTTACTACCGTTACTTTTACCGTTTCACTGTTTTGATTTATATCTAAACCTTTAATCGCTATCACATTTTGGTTTGCTCTTTTTTCTTTCTCCGCTAGCATTTTTTTCATCTGAATTACGTCCCTATCTGAAAAACTTAACCTACTCAAACGACTAAATCCGCTCACGCCGGTCTGGTTGCTTCCCGCTGACGCGTTGCTTGCCCGACTCGATTCGCTCGCCAAACTCCGCGCCGATCCTTGCCACGACTGCAAGCCATATGCGCCCTCTCTTGCACGCCCGCCTAACTTATACTCCATCTCGGCCCGCCAAACTGCTTCCCGCTCATTTTCGCGCTCTTCTAATTCATTCACTTTTCTTTCCATTTTTTCTAACCTTTCTATCATTTCTAGCTGACGCTCTTTCATTTCCGCTTTCATTTTTTCGATCGCTAACGCTTCCTGCCTAATTTTTCTTACCTCCTCTTCTATCTTTTCTTTAAACTCCTTCTCTTTTTCCATGAATGCTATCTTCTTTACCTTGTTGTCTAGTGTCGGTTGATTCGGGTCCGTCGGTTGTTTGATTTTACCTCTTGTTTCCCTCTTCGTTTCCTCCCCTTTGTTTGTAGATTTACCAGACATCTTGCCTACCTATCTAACTTCTACGCGGATACCTATTTTCGCTTACGTGCCGACCGAATGCACTTTCTCGTACGCACGTGTCGTAGCTCGCCAACCTAACCTTCGTCGATAACCTACTTTTTCGTACCCTTTTATTTAATCACTCACACACGCATTCTTGTAACTTATTATCTCTAAATGTTCAAAATCACTTTTTATACACTTAAGCACCTTTTTCTTATTTATTATTATCACAAATCTCACAAAAAACGCAAAATACACGGGAACGCATTCGCACGCGACCGCACACATTCACGCCCTCTAGCCAAGTCCAATCTCAACGTACATAATATTTTGATTAGTAAGCAAGTCAACTAGACACTTTAGCCAGTAATCGGAATAATCGTGTGTCACTATTCCGCTTTAACACGAAACGAATTCAAGCAATAAGCAAACGCAGCAAGAATTACAAAAAAGCTCTGCAAATGTATAGAAGAAATACGTAGCTCGTTGCAACAACAATATTTCCGTCGATAAAACTGTAAAGGAAGAATCGCAAAAAGGAACGCTCAGAATTGCTGACTCGCGGAAGTTGCCTATAAACCCGTCAGACTCATATATATATATATGAAGTTTCCGCCTTGAATATATATATATATATATATATATACAATATACATACATACACAAGTATAATCGGATTTTTTCGAAATATTCTAAGTTCACCATATTTCTAAGTGTAAAAATAAAGGAGAAATAGTTAAATAATATGTACATTTAAGGTTTGATGGACAAACATAAATAACTGTTAATTTCGTTTCTTCGTCTCTCTGGGCGAGGATTCGAACGAGTACTACTATACACAGAGCGCGTCGGAGCCGTGACCGGCTGCGGTATTGATCCGCGTCGAGTTCGCTCCGTCTCGTTCTGTCTCGACTGCGGGGGCGAGAGCCAACCCAAATCCGTTCTACGCCCCTGCACCTCGACCATTGAAAATGTCGAGAGACCGTCTTTCCTCTCGTTCTGTACATAGCAAAATTTATGTATCCGAATTTCGTTTGACAACCTCTTGCGCGATATTAGTTTATTCATTATTTTGTTTATGTATGTTTATTTATACTTTGTTTATTTATACATTTCAACAGTTTTATATAAAACAATATCTAGAATACGTATTTTTATGTTTCGCGATTGTTGAAATGTTACGTATAAAGAACTTTAATAATTCGACGATGTTTATTGGTTTTTAGCACTAGGGAGCTTAAATTGTCTTGCCTTGTCGTTTACAAACGTCGGTTTATTTTCATCCATAATTGTATAGCCTTTATGATTTTGATAACAACATTGAAAACAAATTTAATCATATGGTTAAATATAGCTACTGCGTACTAGCCACTATAGTCATTTAATGTTTACTAATTGTACTTTAATTAAAACTCTATCGATCACTTTTGACCATGCATAACGTAAGCAATATAATTTTCCTATCAATATATTTAGCGGCCAAAAATTTCGAATTATAAATGGACCGCTTAGTACATTTCTCACGAAAAATTTTGTAGATTACGATAACGGCCCAACTCACTTTCATTCTCGCTTTCTTGTATGTATATATATATCATAATTTTGCGTGCAATCGGTCGCGAGTGCGCTTTCATTTTCCGTTCACCGTTTTTTCGCGTACTTAAATCATGGTTTACGCTTATATACAAATGATTTACCTTAACATCGGTGTGAGCCAAAGAAAAGAGAGAGAGAGAGAGAGAGAGAGAGAATGAAAAAAATGAGACAAACTGTACGCGCTCGTAGGTAAAGCGCGAAATTTTATTGCGGAAGCCATTAAGACGCGAGGAAGAAACTTCTAAGGAAATTCCCTGTAATTTAACAATTAGGTTGCCACTCTCGCTCGCGAAGTGCAAATTGAATTATCTTTGATTGAAAGTCCATAAAATTCGTGCTCCATAATTATCTAGCATCTTAGCTAACAAAGTGTCAAACGCTCTTTGGCAAAGAAAAAAAACGGAAGCGCGCGGCATCGATCAGTCAGAAATTTTATATATACGTATATATATAGACGACAGTGGAAAGAGATGGAAATAAAAAGAAACATTCGCTGAATACCGGTTTTCTTAATCGTGATAAATTGTGCGCGATTCCTCAAATGAGAGCACCGCGAGTCGAATAAGGCACTGAATTTTTCCTCCCTGGTATAATAGAGACAAGGTTTATCTGACGGTGATATTAAGTAATACCCGAGACACTTAACACGCTCGCTATGCGTGCGCTACCAAATTTAGTTCTGATAAAATTTAACTATATCGCGAACAACAATGATCATCTCTTATTATTATTATTCTTTTTTTTTAGATGTGTATGTATATAAAATGCGTAAATTCGAGATGGGTGCGAACAGCTGACGGTGTCTCTATATGTCCTTTCTTTCTCCCTCTCCCATTCTCGTTTCAACACCTGTTCGCCAGCTGCCGTCCAGTAAAAGTCGCGTGCAGACGCTCGCTAATGAGGTTGTGTCGACGTACTTCTTTAGAGGGACAAAATATAAAAATTTTCGACGAACTTTTTCATAGACTCTTGCCAACCTTTGTGTTTTATTCAAGATGTGAAATTTATTATTTTCATTAACAATTAGTTGATTAACATAAATATATTCTCGATATTTTGGACGATTTTAAGTCTACACATGCAAATAGTCGGTACTCGTTTTATAAATAATTTGCCTCTAAGTCTCAACGCATATTTAACTAAGGTAATGGTAAATTAAATGGCCAAGAAATATATTAATTAAAAATTTCTTTGTTGTAACGGCTCATCAAAATTACGATCATATAACAGGACTATCAAAAAAAAAGAAAGTTATCTAACTATAGATTGTAAAATGACCCTCGCAATAATCTAATCGTATGACCCCATTTAATTTTTATTGTACATTCATAAACCACCGAGAAACTCAATGCTTTTACAAACAATTTGTACCAATCGCATGCGGCTCTCACTTTATCAATAACTCCTAGCTAATCTAACAAATTTATCGTTGAAAACTAACAGAAAACAAGAGAATATTGAAAAAGAAGTGTACAATCGTCACGATGATTATTGGAACGGGAGGAAGGGAGGAGGGGGGGGGGGTCGGGGTAGGGGTAGGGGGATAAAAATTAGCACTTTCTTTTCATTCGGCCTTTTTCTTCGCGCGAACAACTCCGCGATTTCGCTCCACTCCCTGTCGCCACACCCTGCCGCTTAATTCCGACGGCGTTCGCGAAACAATCGAGCCGGGGGGCACCCGAAAATACGCATTGTGCGAGCAAGCGCAATCGAGAACAATACCCGAGGACTACCGATTGTTTCGGATTCTTGTTTTTCTTTTTGTCTTTTTTTCGGACACCACTCATAATTGTTATTTCGGTGGAAATAATAGATTTATACGGAGCAACTAACACATCGTACATTTTGTCTTTCTAGTTTTAAGGAAGATTCTAAAAAAATACAATTGTTCACGATGCAATATTTAATGGATCTAGAAATACGTATAAGTTTTTTTGAGTATACCCGATTTATAAAAAATTTCCTGTAACGTTTCAAATACAAAACGCATTAGAAAAATTAAAGGTAAAAGAAAAAGAAGAGCTATAATTTAACCAGTGCACGTACAATAATAAAAGCTTACTAAACTTTTTGTCTTGCAGGAAAAGCGTTCGGTACAATTAATCAGAAGAATTTCAAGCGTCAAGTCGGTGAAAGGCACCTAGTCAACCGTTAGAAGGCGACTCGCCACCTCATTCGCGGCTCGTCGAAAAGCGTACCACGCACAAGAGCCCACATATTCAAAAAAACCACATTTCCTGTACTCGCATATTCAATGATTCACTCCGGTATTCACGAATAAATCAGGGCCAACGTTTCATTGGCTTTTACGTTGCACGCGTATTTTTCTTCTTTCACGTATTATATATTTTTTTTTGTTTTCATTGGTTAGACGCATTGACGTGTCGGACCGGTTGGTACTTTAATTGTAATCTAGTTCCGGTGACGAAAATTTTGCAAAGATAATACCAAACGAGTCGTAAGTTTCTAGTACTGTTAATTACTAACGATCCCTATACTTAAAATAAATGAAACTAATAAACAAGTTTCCTCGTTAAAGAAAAAAAAAGAGATCAATTTTAAGTATACCAAACCCTCTCCTAACACCGATAGACTAAAAAAAAGTGGTCTGCCGTGAATTAGAGAGCCGCGCGCGTATAATACTCTCCGCGGAGTTTTCGCAATAATAGAACTCGCGCGCGCGAGCGCGAGATATCGCGTAAAAAAGTACAGCGCGTGTCTCGGATATCCTTCGGGCACGTTCACCACGTGCGGAAGGCATCGCGCGGGAGAACGAGTATTTTATGCCGGCGTAACCTCGTCGAAGGCCGCGGCCCGTTCTATTATATTAATCGTGCCGCGATGCAGAAAAACCGCAGCATAATCTAACGACTTTTCAATATATCTTTTTTCCTTTTTTCTCTCTCTCTCTCTCTCTCTCTCTCTCTCGTACGCTCGACTATATTTATGCGTCTGTGTACGTATGTCTCTCTTTTTATTTTTATTATTCCATCATTTTAAATAAA
Source organism: Theocolax elegans (assembly GCA_026168455.1). NCBI lineage: Eukaryota > Metazoa > Arthropoda > Insecta > Hymenoptera > Cerocephalidae > Theocolax > Theocolax elegans. The sequence continues at coordinate 16,227,628 of CM047426.1, read as the reverse complement.
CTAACGCGCGTTCTTCGAGCCAATAAATTTTTCCCAAGGTGATACCATGCAACTACGTATATCTATGGAAATAATTTTTAACATTTTGAAAAACAACGCGGTATTAGAATGGTTAACAGTTACTACTCGAGGTGACCTTGAAATTGTTAATAGAATATTCGCGGGGCATAAGTCGTGTAATTAAAAGCAGTTTTTCGCGTACACGATTATACCCGGTAATGACTGAACTTCATTGTTTGCTAATAGTTGAACTAACGACACTGAAATTAGGGAAACACTGTTAATGAGTTCCGAAAAATCTTTTAATACTTTTTTAACGATCGTTTTCGGGAAAGTCCGAGTTTTCCACCAGATAGAAAAATTTACTGAAAGAGAGAAAGAGAGAGAGAGAGAGGCGTGTCGATCTATGCCAAGGATCGTCGCCACGATTTCCTTTTTTCCCCGCCTCGCCTTGAAAGAAGGAAAATGAGAAAAGCGCCGCCGCGTTACGCCGATGATGAAATTCAGAAAACGAGGCAAGAAGATTTTCTCAAGGCCCGCGACTATGCCAACGATGGAAAAACGAAAGGCGCGCGAGTTTGTACCGTGTGGATTCAACTCACGCGTGTCCTTACGCGTGTGTGTCGCCTTTGCTATCTCTTTCTCTCTCTCTCTCTTTCTATACTATTAAGCCCCGCGGCTGTAATATAATATACATCAGAGCAAAACGTTTCTAACTGCTGTGACTCTTTTCATTTGGCCATGCATCATTTTTTTTCGTCGAAAAATCCGTTCGAGTACTAATTCGAAGGGAATTTTAGGTGTTTCGCTAAGGAAAAGATTTATTTACGAAACGAAAATGATTTAATTCGTGTCAAGAATTTTTTTTTTCATTGCGCGTAAGACTCTACATTCTTTTTTTTTTGCAGGCGTTACGTCAGCGTTACATAAACTGTCGTTTTCCTTTCGTTTTTAAATACAAAAAGTTGCAGTAAACAGTGAACAGCTTGTGTCTCGGAGATGTAAAGTTACCGTCTCTTTTTTTTTTTTAGATCTATACACTACGCGACAATTGAAACTGTCAAGAGTATATTTTCAAATTTTTATTAGTCTATACGTATCACGGGATTTTCTGTATCTTTCTTAACAAAGTACCTAGTTTCTCGGCAGTAGACAATGTATTTATAGAAATATGTAGAAAATAAAATAAAATATCGATATTATATTCAATAGAAAACACGATTTAACATTTTTCAAATGATTCAAAATGATGAGAAATCTTTTTTTCTTTCAAATTGATGCGATTACTTAGAATTTATTACGAATTATTTAAAAGCCTTTTTCACCGATTCGCGAAACGCTTTTTCTCCAATTTAATAACAATTTATTGTGATTGTGGCGAAAGCCCCACAAAATGACTATTAAATGGGAATAAATAGACGATTTCTACTAAGGGGTATTTACACAATATATGACCACTCGACTAAAATTGAGTAGGAAATAAAAAATGGAAAAAAGGGCAGGAATATCGTCTATGAATAGAGGTCCATCAATGACTCTCCGGGCTGAAACAGTGGGATAAGTTTTATCAATACGTTTATATCGGCGTATGAATTGGAGCCGCTCGCGCTTGCGCAGATTTAATGCTCGAAAAGCGCGACGAAAGTAGGACTCGAGCATCACCGTACCGGACAATTTATCGCTAGGCCTCGTACGCTTATCGCGAAAACAAACTCCCACGTTATATACCCTATCGTTCCCTTATTTATTCAATAGAGCGGGGAGTTTACCAAGTTCAACGACCCGAATTCCTTTCGCGCGGCCTTCGTAGAAAAATCCTTACGTCTCTCTCTCTTTCTCGTGTACGGAGATGAGCCATTGTGAAAATTGCATACATATATATACGTACGTACGTATCGAGCATGGGCTTTGCAAGTATACTCTATACGTCTAATTAACTCGAGGATTTTATGGGTGGAGTCTCTCTCGCTCTCCCTCTCACTCTTTTTGCCTCTCTGTCTATCTCGCTTTTTCCCTCGTATACATAAATATACCGACGTATATTACATTGACAGTGAACGAGAAAGGGGGTGTCCTTTTTGACCCTCGGTTTTTCCTACCCTTCTCCTAACTCTGTTATTATTATTGCTATGGGGGATCGAGGCTGAGCGAACGTGAGATCGCGAGGGTTGTTAATTAAATGGATCTCTTTTGGGTGCAGGAGTGCCGAATATCGATTTCGTGACTGGCAGCTCGGCGATAAACATTCGCGGGAAATGAAAAGTGCTGGGTTATCTCTCTACGTATGTACGGCGGTGGTGCACAAAAAAATTCGGTCTCGTCCAAGCTAAAGTAAGCTTTTACATTTTTTAACCTCGCTTGAAACTCTAAGAGTATAAATATTTTATGCGCGGACGGAAGTGGAAGTAATTTTACAAATAACCCCAAAGATAATGATTTTTCGTTTTTGTTTTAAATTGTTTGCTGGACGTGTAATGAGAATTAATCGGGTTAATAGTATAACGCGAACAATAATAATGGAAAAATGGGAAACAAACGTTTCCTAATCCAAGTGAATAAGCCAAGCATCATTGTCAGTATAAATAAGCTCATTAACGAAATGACTCGAAAATGGCTAATTACTAAATAGAATTATAGGTTTTACATAATCAACGTGCGCGCGCGTGTAATTTTGAAAGGTTAACTGGGCATAAGTGCACGTGCAGCCCATTAAAATTAGACGAAACGAAAATAATGATAGAAAAAAAAGAATGACTTTAAACTCGCGAATGACGGAAGCCGGACGCGTCGCCGTGTATAAACCGGAGTGGTCTCGGGTTTACAGGTATATCATATATGTAGATAAGAAGAGTAATACGCATGGTAAGGTAAAATGGAAATGCAAGAAACGAGGTAGAAGTATAGAAAGAGAGGGTGGGAGGGAAGGGAAGGAAAGGGAAGACGGTGGTGGATACAACGAGGAGAAGGCGAAGAGGAGGTGAGTCCCGGAGTGCACAGACAATGAACAATCGTACATTGTTACGAGTTATAGCATTGTTACTCCACCGTGCTTCGGGCATGTTCACATAATTAGGCTGTAAACGTTTCGAGACAATCACCATTGTTTTCCCTGTATATACCTCCGGATCGAGAGAGGCGCCGTCGGTTTCGTGCGCGGGTCCTAACCTCTTCCTTTAACCTCATCTACCCCTCTCTTGGAAGCTTCTCGCCCACTTCCTTTGGGATATCCTCGTCTCGTCTGATCTCCTTCTTCGTCGCGGTATCTTCTCCCGGTCTCAAGGTCGAGCGAAAGCGAAAATACCACGCTCGCGAATCTTTGCGATTTACGGCACTCGAAACTTTGCCGGAATCTCGGATGCTTATTCGTTTATCTTTCATCTGATGTAATACTGATTATATTTCTCATTCCGATATGTCATTTCATGTCCTTTTTCTTTCGTCATAATTTATGTCAATTGCAGTTTTGCGGTCTAGAATATTAATTGGATAATTATTTTAGTTTTGTAATTTTTTTACCGGTAAGCGATAAAAAATATAATACCGACGTTCGATTATCCACTCGATGTTTAAACTTTCGTACATATTGTTTGTTAATTGATAGGCTATATAATTATACTCGGGCAATAAAAAACTTATCGATATACATCATCAACAGCTGACGTATATATATATACTCTCAATTTCTTAAGAACAGGTTTCTCAAATAATTTGTAGACTTACAAAAAAGTTCAGGATCGCTTGAACTTCTTTTTTTCGTAAACGTTATAATGAATGTGACTCTAATTCAACTAAAACGTGTAATTTGAAACACGATTCCTAGCAATTGCGTTAATTATGTAAAAAGAAAAAGAACCTAGGGTCCCCCTAAAGATCTTTTTTTTTCTTTAAAGAAAATAAATGTAGAAATTATAAGATTTAATTTAGGACTTGGCAAGAAGTTACAATTATGATTCATCTAACAGTCATGCAAGACAAAAAATATTACAATATCTTACGAGTTTCATTATGAGTAAAATCAAGTATTAGCCACCTGTCGTAAAATGTTATATTAATGACGAATTACCATTTAATTTAGCGTTTTTAGATAAATCATTAATTTCTTTTATTAAATAATTATTTTATTAATATCGCTGACGTTTTCTATCGTTGTTTAATGTTTATTTCCAGTTACTTCTTTAGAAATGGTTATCGCAGCTCGTACGAATGACACGTTTATACAAGCACGTAAAAAGCTGTATAATATTTCGCGTTTTATTTAATTAAATCCTCGGTTCTATAAATAAAGCATTACACAAGATTTCTGTAACCGTACGTTACCAACTTTATTTCAGAATGCGAGTTAGCGCAACGGCTAACCTTCGTAATTTTAAGTAAGTTTTTAATAACATTTTCGTTTAACGATACACTCGTAAATTAAGATAAGTAAAAAAAAAAAACTTGAGGAAACGACTTTAAGATTATCTTTTTATGAAAATGACTTTATAAAATCTGCTGTTCATAAAAAGCTTTTAGAGTGAGAAAAAAAATGTGAACTAAGTTACAGTATCGAGTCTCGGAAGGAAAGCTCTAGCCCAATCAAGATCAACGAGAGCTATCATTCAGAAAAACCCATCGGTCTTCTAATCGGGAGTGAAAAAAAAAACAACGGCATATCTGAAGATAGATGAAACCGAAAGTGGCATCGCGTGTGACGTGTCCCTTTGTTCCAGCACGAAGTTACTGCGTCATCAGTGCCCGTTAGCCGCAATTAAAACGCGCCTAACCCACTGATCGCTCTAATTAAATTAAGCTCCAGCAAGGTGTTGCTGTACAAATATCCATTTCCTTCGAATATTCGAAATGTAAAAGTGACACTGACGCGTAAGCCAACAAAACTAGGATTACGCAAAAGGAAAAGAAAAAAAAACTCGTCAAGGTTCGTGGGTAAATAAAAAAAAATGATTTTAGAGTGGTATTAGAGGCTCGAATACGTACGTACAATTCCACATGATTATCGGTAAATCCATCGATCGTCCGGATCAAGCTCATGTTAAAACAAAGGTGGAGCCTGCCTCGTCGACGTGACCGCGATCGTGTTTTTATATGCACCTACGTAGATACATCTGCATTATGCACACACACTCACACATACACCGAGGCATCGTAGACCGAAAAATCTTTGTTCCAAGATGGCGTCAAGAGTCTCTTTCTCTCGAGGCGACGCGAGTTAACCATGACCTTGTCTGGCGCGGAGCCGAGCCGCCTCTCTTTCCTCCTATAGCTCACGCCTCCTCTTGCGCACACACATGCAAAACTAAGCGGCTGCAGCTCTCCGGCGCGTTATCCTTCGCCCCACTGACATTCGCGGGGATATAACGCCCGAGAAAGAGAGAGAGAGGAAGGGAAGGAGGAAGAGAAGGAGGGGAGTCGCGCGACTCTATTGCCGACGCGCGCGCTCGACTACTACTGATGAGAGAGACGCTGTCGAGTGAAAGGATCGAGGAGAGCAGTTAGACGGAGAGCGAGAGAGACGGACAGACGGTAAGATCGGCGGGGGACTTTTGGGTGGGGGAAGCTTGCGAGGACGTTCAAAACGGGCGTATAAGGGCAAGGGGATTTCCGATGCATGTGTATATAGAAGCTTCGCCGAGAAACGTCTTCGTTTATTGCGTACCTTGCACGATTGTACGTATATCTTTTTTTTTCTTTCATACAGGACCCAAATTTTGGGTTGAAAAACGAGTATTCTAATTTTTATAATTGACGTTGGGTTTTTTTATATTTCAAGTTCAAGACTTGTAAACAGTTGTAAATTATTAACAGTCCTTCGTACTGCAATATAGATATGCGATTTTTTTTAATTACATCGAGCTGTTGTTCTATATTTCGTAATAGTACAATCAAACTAATAATACGCTTAGCTTATTAAAATAAAAAAGAAAATAAATATAATTGCGGTATGAATATAATCGAAACAAGATTTTATTCACCCTTAAAAAAACAACTTTAAAAGCAAGTCCCCAAGGGTCTCCTACAGTGGAGCGCGAATAAAAAAACTAAAGAAAGAAACAATGAGAAAAGAGAGAGGTATAGAAAGAAAAAAAAATAGTATACGTGAAAGGGGCGGCGAATAAAAGCTCCGACAACGTTGCAACGAAGGGATCGTTGATGTTGCTATGCTCAATTTAATGAATAGCTGGGCCGCGACGAACACCTTGAACCTTGTTACACACAATGGACAAGAGTTCTCTAACGAATGGCTTTAAAATTCAGAGCATTTTCAAAATTACCTGGTTAAAGGGTTCTTCTCTCTCTCTCTCTCTCTCTTTTTTTTACACGCGTATATACATACATTATTTAAAACTCAAGGCTAAACAAGAATGCAAGATTGATATATGTACACGCGCTTCCGATACGTTAAATTCACAAGCGTCTGGGAAGACACGTTCGTTTTTAATCGGTCGTGCATTCGCGTTAAATTGATCGGGTTATGTGCCCGGAGGTTGGATACCGGAGCACGTTGAACTTTTTTCTCTCTCTCCACTCTTTTTTTTATTTACGAGACAGAGAGAATACGAGACGCGAGGAATAAGGCACGTACTGTTTAGAATTCACGCGCGATCTCGCGCAATTGGATTCGCGGAAACCCAATGAGTTTGAGGTCAAAGTTACTGCGAAAATAGAATTTATTTTATTTAACCGTGGGTGGATATTCCGGTCCGGTCTATGAGTCCTGTTTGAGTAACATTATATTTCTTTTTTATTCCAGGAGCAGTATGACTTACTGGACATGAATTTCAAACTTTTCGCGGTGAAAAATATCTTTACTATTGTATAATGTATTCCGGTCGTTAAAAATTTTTGGGGTAAAGCTATTTTTAGATCGTTTACCGGATTAGAAGAATCATGTTTTAGTATACACTAACTGTAGATTACGATATATACCTTCGTAACTTGTGAAAATGTGAATTTAAGTGGCTTATATGTTATTTGCCTACCTATATATATAGCGTTTCATTCACGTATTCTACCGGGACGAGAATTGATTGTTTCTTTGAAGCTCTTCGTTGACTAAAGCTAAATAAATGAAAAGAAAGAATAATAACCTTTTCTATCGTAGAATGCCGAGTCCGTGAAAAACAGGAGGGGAAGGTATATAAGAAGGACGTTCCTTTTCCTTTTAGACGCGAGAAAGTGAAATACAGTAACGAAGGAACCGCACGAATCCGCATTGTTCTCCAAGGCACCTTCCGGCGGATGTTGAACGCGAGTCGACGACATCCAATATCTATGCTCACCGCGCGCTTTCCGTCACGGAAAGAAGGAACCGCACACCTTTCACGTCCCGGCTGACGAGACGCCTCGCTGAGCTATGCGGGTGGCAACAAGAAAAAAGAGAATGGCCTATACCTAAGCAAACCTCACTGTGAGGTATATATATATATGTATATAAAAAAGACACATAAGGTTTTCGAAGAAATCATTTCCATAAGTCAAGTTTTTAGCAATTTATTTGAGCGATTAAAATACGTAGAAGCGGATGTTGAACCCAAGATAAAGAGGAACTGTACGTATGTTTTGTAAATACGTTATAGATACCAGGATGCAAGAATATAGCTTATTTTAAAGAAGATCGTTGTTGGCTGGTATCACCAAAAATTGTAACCCGTTGTGCCCTCGAGTACGATCTCGATTTTGTGTATAAAAGTGTCGGGGAAAAAGAAGAAAAAGTTGAGGCTAGACGGAGAATGAGAAAAAGTGAATAAATCAGAGTTGAAGGCACTGATATCAGTGTCTGAAGTCTAAAAGTTACAATGGAGTTGGGGGGGAATGGAGGTCAAGATCGGATCGATGAGGTGGCTTAGGCTCTCCCTCCTGACTATCTTTCGCGCTCTCCTTCTCGCGCGATGAGGAAAAAGGTCTTTGACCGTTTCGAGCGAATAGCGAGCGCAAGCGAGGAATTCGCCTGGGCTGAAAGAGGCGAGGCCGCCGTTTCCTACGCAGATGCAGGAGGGAGAGACGCGAGGCGAATCGCCGCATACGAATGGAGGCGCTGGAGCAACATGCGCGCCGGTATTATTATTAGCATCGTGTAACGCGTCCGTTGGCCGTGAAACCAGTGAAAGTATTCCTTCGTATTTGTAGCCGTGTAGGTGTCTCGGAGTATATCTCTCCCTTCTACGTGTATACGTGTGCACAATGCGGGTTCTTCCCTACCTCCTTCTTCGAGTGTACCAGGTGCACTCGAACTTGAATTTTCGGACCGACGTACACCAATTTTTTTCTTACTCGATCCCGAGAAAATTGTCGTGTCAAGGCTATTAAAACTCTCGTCAAATTTAATGTTTGTGTATATTTACATATTTTCAGAGGAAATTTCAACCGAGTATGTTTATATATAGGTGTATATATATCTGCATTAATGTTTATGAAAATAACGTTGTGAACGCTTCAACTTTAATGCGGGTACGTTTAATTTATTTAATTTATGAACTCGTATCCGTACATTTTACCGATACGTACATTCAATTTTGAGTCATTACGTAGGCATTAAAATTAACTTTCTTGTCACTTTATTTTTATTAGGGTTTAGCTGCCGCAATAATTTTAATACAACCTCTCGAAAGTAGCTTCCGTCATACGTGTATTATTTATTAAGATATTCATAATATATTAAGACGAACTCCTCGCAATGAAGAGCCACTAATGAATTTAATAAAAAAGGCATTTACTTAAGTGCGCGTATACCGAATTTTGGTAATCCTAATATTAACAAAGTATATAAAGTATTAGACAGCAGTATTTGGCGCAGAATTTTTTTGTTCAAACTGTACTTTCCAGTCGAGTTTACAAAGGAATACGAAATTTCCTAATAAAATTCGTTGCGTACGAGCCAATATGGCGGTAGTAGGTACATGTATACGCGGGTATGTGTATAGTTTTGGTCGTGGCACGACATTGTGATCAAGCGCGCGGAAAGGGAACCCGCGGCCTGCAAAAATAGAACGTATACCGTGGGTCCTTTATTCCCCCTTTTGTCTGAGAAGTTTACGAGGTGGTCCATTGAAGGTCTTTCGGTCTACCGCTGCCGGATAACCGATTTCAAAGCCAACGGAGATCCTTATTTTCTACGCTACCGCGTCGTTGACTTTGCGAATCGAAGAGAATCTAAAGTCTTTTTATAATATTATAAATTGTACATGGAAAAAGAGACAATACCCCCCGGTACGAGCGTTTCTTCTCATGCTGCAACTCAATTGCCTAGAGAGGGTAATAAGCTTTTTCCGGTATCGTATACGCATACATATATGTGCACACGTATATAAACGACCAGTCACACTTTATATCACACTGTGTTTCATAAACAATCTTTATTACACTTTTTATACCCTCGGATAATATCCATTGTCAAGCGAGGTTACAAATATTTCGTAATCGCTTAACGAGAAATATTAATTGTACAATATATACATTCGGGTCAACAACAAAAAATGAGAGAAATATTCGTGTTATTACTCAAAATCATGTGAACTTATGTTAATGCAATTGTGAGAAATTGTGTTCTGTAAGAACGACGATTATTTTCTCATAGTTGCACCGAGGAGCATTGAGAAATTTTATGTACACACAGCGCTTATGAATTCTTTTCGACATATCGCTTGTGTCCACAGATATCAGGTCGTTTACACAAAACGACGCCATTCGAGGATATATAACTTGGTGCATTAATTTTCACTTACGCGCTATCGAAAGAACCTTTCATTCATTTGCTGCTTCCAAGGTTATACGCGTACATATCTATATAGCCTTCTTTTTTTTCCTTTTATTATTATTATGTATATCAACGAAAAAAAAATTGTACCCGCGTGCACGCGTGAGACTTTTTATATATTTCGATACGAAAACCGCGTCATTGCTGTAAAACATATGCGTTACAAAATATCATCGTCGACACGTAATCGATAACCAAAGACTCTTCTCCGCAGTTTCTCAGTGAATCATTGCGTCATCGTCTCGACTTTCTCGTTGTGCGAATATTTTTTTTCTCCTTCTCTTTTTGGGTAGAGAAATGGTCGAATTATGATAATTAAAGAGTTTTATACGTTTGACTCGAAATATGATACATGTCGTAATGGTGTATATCAATCTTACTTGCAATGAAATATAACCAAAGCGAAAGTTTGTTTATCTCGCACCCAATTGGCAATCGACTTAATAACACTCGATAAATTCTAGTAGTATATATCGACAACAACAAAAAATTGTCATTTCTCGCGTACACCGATGTTTAACGTTAAAATATCGTGTAGAAACCTTGTCATTTTTAAACGTTTGGCCGAAAAGAAGGAAAATAATATATATAGTAATCGTGTGCGAGTTTTTCCCTCGGTGAGTTTTTACGAGCGTAGATCAATCATCGATTATACGAGTCCCGAGGGATGTTTCGACCTTTTTCACTTCTCCCAACATCTGCTTTCGGTATAGATGTATAAAATTCTCACTCGTCCAAATATCGTCATCGTCAATAAGAGCGCACTTTTAAATCTTGACGGCCCCGTATTATCTCTCCACGATAATCGTAGCACTTTAATAGGGCATATTTCACTTTTTGTAAGAGCGTTACTAAATTTTTCCGTCTCTCTTTGCGATTTTACGAGTGGAAGTGTATAAAATTAGGTTGACCTCACTGAAATTGTGGTAGACACGTACATATATATATATATACATACACATATACACACGTACATATACACGTACATAGTGAAAGAGAGAAAGAGAACGGCGATGTCTATCTGTTATATTAGCATCGAACGACCTTTCTCGCTGGTGCTCGGTGTGTATTTCGCCAGTTTTGCGGTTATGCTACTATACCCGGAATTACGAAAAACCAACTCCGTCGTTCAATTTCACCGAGAGAGCGAGGCTTTTTAACGTCCCACGCTGAATTACGCGGCTTTTATATATATATACATATACATCCACACGATAATGAAAAATTCATTTTGATCTAGGAGCAATTCTTCTTCTCTTTCAGCTCGTTCTTTTTTAGAGCGAGGAGGGAAAAAAAAAGTAGATTTTTCGTGCCCGCATACACTGGGAGTAAGCGGGACTATTGTACGGCTGTCCTGCTGGGTATAAGAATGCGTAGAGACGACCAGAGATGAAAAGGTATACGAGGAGAAAGAGAAAGGGAAAGACGAAATACGAAATGGCCATTTGTGGGAGCTCGCTCGCTCGCTCGCATTCACCGGTGCGGCATTGAGATGGAGAGAGGAGAAAAAAAAAGAGAGAACGATCCTCGTAACTTCCCATGTTGAGAAAGAAAGAAAGGAAAAAATGGAGTATTTCGGAAGACTGGAAAAAGAGAACCCGATAAAACTTGCGCTTAATAACTATTTTTCTTCTCGGTTATATCTTGCTTTATGTTCTTCGTATAATTTACGTAGTTGGCTAGCTAAGTCTTACCGAATACGTAATACTTCGTACTTTCAAAGATAATATTGTACAAGTGTTTGCGTTTGATGAATATACGGTGGATCGTTGTAAAATAGTTGTTTCAATTACAATTTGATCAAAACTTTCCCAATGACAAATGCGATCGTAGACAGTGTTGAGTATAGTTTTACAATTCCTTTCGAACGGATCTCTTGGTTCTCTTTCACCGCTACCGCGACTTTATTGCGCTACGAGCCAAGAATTTGTGATCGCTATATACCTGGTGTCTATCTTGTAACAACAACTGATTACCACGAACCAACGATAAGAAGTCCAAAGAGAAGACTGCTACGAGCGCCTCTAACCCGATAACGCGCGTAAGATAAAATAATTTGAAGAAAAATATAGCGACAAGGGCCTTACCTCTTGATACTACTATATAGACGTTTTTCTTACTTCCCTCCCTTTCCTTCTTTTTTTTTTCCTCGACCGCTCGAAGGTAAAATAAATATACGATCGCTTAACTAAATAACGAATGCGAGCTCGCGATAACTCGAGTATATGTATAGGTGTTTTTTTCTTTATATATTTCAAGCGAACTTTTTTTGGGCGTTAATTATTTGCTTGCTCTAAAAACAGTGAAATGCAACGGGTATATGTAATTTCTGAGTGTAACCGTGTGTATACGCGATATCAAAAGCCGTGTGCAACTATACGGTTTACTTTTCGAGACGTCGAAAATGCAAGTAATAACAACTCAAGTGTATTTTTCTTGGTTATAACTGTATGTATGTACAAGTCGGTAAAAAAAATTTGTTATATTTTTACAGTCTTTTGTGCTGCAATTTACATGTACGAAAGGAGATACGAATTTTCCTGATGCAATGTTTTATCGGTAGACGCCCGCGTCCGCGTGCGCGCACACACACACGCACACGCACACACACACATGGCTTTGACACTATCTACGTATTAAGTAGTTGTATTATTTTTACAATTATGTAGATTAACAATGTCTGTATAATATCTATACTCTCCTTTTGCTGCGCACATTGATTTTTCATTCGTCTAATCACATTTTCTTGGTAACCCGGTGCATGCAATACATAAATTCATAAATTCCCAAGCGTTCGGAACTCTTAGATTTTGAAAGTTTGTAATATATGAATATGAAATACCGTACGATTCAAGTATTACCGTCTGCGTAGATTCAAATAATTGTACATCGGTAAAATAATTTAAAAGTCATACTGTAGAAACTCAGCTTGAAGAGAGTAATCCAGAGTTTAAACATACAGATGTAAGAATTCATATCAGAGGAAGCGGCCTCGATGAATGTTTCCTATATCTCGGGTGCTTTTTCTTCTCACGTCCTCTCCTCTTTCCGTTTCTCATCTCGACCGCGCGCGTCTGCGCTCTCGAGTTTCGCGCGCGCATGTGGTACGTATTATATGCGGACGCGAGACTTTAGTGAAACCAGATAACGTGTAGACCAAGTTTAACAGAGTGTCTCTCCTCCCTCTCTTCCTCTCAGCTGATGGCACTCGGTCTCCCTTTTCCCTTTTCCGTTCCCTACGCACTTTCGCCTTCGAGTGGATTTTTCGTGAGACACGGCGTGTATTTTCGAGTCATCCTCTCCTTCAAACTTTTATTCGAATAAACTGACTTTAAATATAGGCTACTTCTACAACTGCTACCTCGTGCATTTTCGTTCGTGACGAGCACCGTACATTTTCAGTTATAACAATTCTTAGGAAATTGTAACGTAATTTATTATATTATAAAATAACTCGAGGAGGTTGCTGACGAGGCACGTGCAATGTATTAACTTATCCTCGGTTCCTCCGCCTCGCTCGCTCGGTGTTTACCCTAGCGAAAGCGTTTTACGAAATTTTCGAACCGAATAAAAGCCTCGAATTAACAAATTTACGTCAACTCTTTTTTGTTCCACGAAACGAAACCCATACCCAAGCTTTTTCCTTTTTTGAAAGCGCGCTTGAGAAATTTCACTCTCTCGAGGCTCACTCGAAGAGGACTGCTCGTACCGAAAAACCGTATGTTAAATTAAAAGAGTAGGAGCGAAATAAAAGAAGAAAAAATTGTTTATCCCCAGGTGGCCGAAGAAAAAGAGTGAGAGAGAGAGAAAGAGATAGAGAGATGATAAAAGGAGAACTCGCGCTCGAGTCGGCTTTATGTACAGAGGCCTAAAGGCATATGTCGGTTGTGCTCTTCTCTTGCGCATGTGTGCGCACGCATGACCGTAAAACCCAAGTCTTTCTCCGCGCTTCTTCCTCTCCAGATGGTCGTGGATCGCTCAGCTCCCGTCGAGGAAGAACTTTCGAGAGCTCCTCTAACCGTAAATTCGCGCAATGGAATTTCACTCTGTGTGTACTTTTCCTAGCTCCGTTATACATTTTGCAAACTTGGTTTTACGAAATTTTCTTGCGGATCGTATACGTTTAAAAAAATAAACACAAACGAACGATTCCTACACGCGTGTTTGAAAGAGCGCAGCGTACCTAACGCCGAGCTGAAAACATTGGCTCTCGTCCAGAGACGTCAGACAATGGGGAATCCGACAAAAGACGACGATCTTTTTTTTATCCATAGTGAAAAGCCCCCTTTTTACTGGATCGACGAAATAGATTGCGCTACCTTCTTTTGTAGTTGCGAAAAAAAAGGAAGAATTTTTCCCCGCCTTTAAGGGTAAGCCGATGAAAATTTACGACGCAAGTCGAAGGTAGAGAGATAATACGGAAGATGGTGAAAACGTTAGGAGTCTACGTTTGAAAAAGTGTTGACGCAGCTGCACTCGATGATGTACTTTTGCGCGAACCCCAGAAAAATTGTCGTTCGCTAAAATTTCTCACGTTGGGATTTTGCGAGCAAATATTGGCGAACTTTAGGATTAATAGTGTTCCACCAAACTTTTTAGGAATTTGAAATTTAGGAAAGTTTCACTCGCGATGTTTCGTTACACCTAAGATTTTTTCTTTACGAACTTTTCAAAGTAGGTATATATACTCAACTTTGAGAGAATCGTTAAGTTTGTCTGTATCTCTTTTTGACAGGTTATTACTTATCGTCATTTATCGTTAAAATTTGAATTATTTATTCAAATAAAAATTTGGATTCGTATACTTAAATAAAAGACCGGTGTAGAACTCAAACAGAATTTCTTGAGGCGAATGATAAAAGGAGTAGTAACGAAGGTCTCTGACCGATACGACTTGATAGGCACAGATACACGCGCAACCGGGTTATGGCTCGCTTAGAATTTTCTTCATATTAAAGCTCCACGCCTCGATTCCCAAGAGAGAAAGACTGAGGAAAGTCGGAAGAACCGGGGTATAAAAACGAAAAAAAGATATATATATATATATATATATATATAGAGAGAGAGAGAGGAAGAGAGAGGTAAGCCGTTTCAATCTATACGAGCCGTAAGGTTTATAGAGGCTCGGTACGCGTATATATTCTTTATAAGCGCAAAAAGTCGCGAGCCGTGAAAGGGACAAAAGCCAGGCGTGTTTATACGAAGACGCGCAACCCCGCGGGAAAACGGGCGTTTCTGCGATCGTTAAGCCGTTACGACGCCGAGTTTTACGGGCGTCCCTGGGAAGATTCGCGATGCGAGGAAACGAGGAAGTCGGCCGTAACCCAGGGCCTTTTTAGAACTCGGTAGCTAATCGAAGCCAATGGCCTCGCGCAAGCTCCTACTATATACTGTAATACTGTGGGAAAAATCGAAACATTGGTCGAATACTTTGACTATCTCTCTCTCCCTCTCTCTCTTCCTCTATGTACACCCGAAATCGCCCAAGTGTCGTAATCGGTGTGCGGCAATGCCAGTTTCATAAATGGGTCAACGTCGCTTTCTGTGTCTCGGCTACACGACTTGCCAAACGTATTTATCGCCGCGCTTGCGAAAAAGGTACGCGCACCGCTCGACGTCGCGCCGCTTTTATTTCAAAGTTTCTTCGTGATATCCCTTAGATTTCCAGATCGACTTTTTCAATCTTGATACGAACTCCAGTACAATTTGGTTCTATTATACTTAATCTTTTAACTTTATAATTAAATCTGATTTTGATATGGAAATTTTGTATTTATATTTTTACAGATAGTAAGATTACTCTTAGTCAATTTTGAAGTACTGAGTACAGTTTCGTGAGGTTCGTCTTACTTTTCATTTTTTCGTAGTTAGAATTTGAATTACACAAATGTAGAAATACATTCATTTGCTTAAACCCATATAAATTACCATTTTGTGTTTTCGTTGGACGCGATCTTACGAAAGTTGAAAATGATACACTCGTATCCACTCAATTATCAGGTTAATTAAATATATAAAAAGGGAAGAAAGCCAGGACGGAGTGTGTTTATATATATATAAAACACTGCGTAGAATTGGATCAGATTAGTATCTTACGGTCACGCCTTGATTACAATAAAGTAAGAATTTATTTCACCAGCACAATCGGCAATTGTATTTAAATTTTTGGCGAAATTACAGAGAAATCGGTAGACGCCATCTCTTGGTAAAACAAACGATCGGTGAGCAATAAAATTGTCGTACGGTTAAAATAATAAATATATAACTCCGGGAGACAACGTCATCGAAAAAGCAGCTGGCCACTCTCGAAATGTCCAATTAGAAGCACTTAGCATCCTCGCAGCCTCCTCTCAAGATTCTTTCGAGTGTTCAACGGTTGCGCATGACCTTCACAAACGAGAAAGCAAAAGAGGGAGCGGGAGAAGAAACAAACCGTTTTGTCGCGCCATGCGAAAGAACCGCGAATTGTCTAATTAAGCACGCGGGCTCTCGCGACTCAAAGAATATGTATATATATATATATTGAATCAATGAGCCGCGACGCCAAGGGATGCAATAAAAGTGAAAATTGCTCAGTCGATTCGACGCGGCACCGAAATTCTGCTCCACTGTCACACTTTTTCTTTGTACACGTTACAACAATCCGTACGGTTTGTGTTTTTTTTTCTTCCCTTTTGGTCCACCGCGGCTACACTGATTTCGAGCGAGTCATACGGAAACTTTTGCTTTCTCAAGACTGTAGATATATACGTTGGGGGGAACTGATATAAACGGTCAGGTTCGAGTGTTTCTAATATTTCGGTTTTACTGCCCAGCCAGTCCGAGAAACTTGGCTACACTCTGCTCGTTCTTTTACGATCCGACTTCTAGTCTTTTATTGAGTCGGCTTGTAAAACTGGTGGCTTTTTTTCTTTCAGGGTCAACTTTATACGTCGAGATAAAAATTTTCTATAGCGCTAAGATACTTTTTTTATGATTGTTTTGATAATGAGATTGATGTTTGTTTTACACACGATGCATTTTAGCGTTTGATAAAACTTATTTTATCTTTGAATTCCTCGGAAGAAACGATTTATTTTTAGATGTCTCGGGAGTTACCTTATTATGGCTATTCTATAATTGGTTTTTTTCTTTTAGCTGTCTTTTCAGCTTAGAAATTTTAGAAATATGTGTTATTAATAATGATGAATACCAGCCTAAAATAGACCTCTGTCGTTGTGTAACACGTTTGAATCTTCTAAAATTATACGAAAAGGAATTCTGCGCAAAATTGACAAACTTTGATGGTGGTGTAGTCGACGTCCAGAGTGAAAATAGAACTGGATTGATCTCTTTAACGAACGAGTCTGTTATAAATTAAATAAAAATGATTTGACGAGGTCTCTTGGCAAAGTCAACCGAAAAAGAAAGAAAAACAGTTATAAGCCGAAAGAAAAATCCAAAGATAAAATAAATCCTGCACCGCAGTGTCTCATCACGAATCGATCTTGTAAAGTT
Organism: Theocolax elegans; assembly: GCA_026168455.1. Taxonomy (NCBI): domain Eukaryota; kingdom Metazoa; phylum Arthropoda; class Insecta; order Hymenoptera; family Cerocephalidae; genus Theocolax; species Theocolax elegans. The sequence continues at coordinate 16,210,380 of CM047426.1, read as the reverse complement.
ATTCCAATTGGCATCCCTTGCGTTTTTTGTTCTTTTCCAAGCCGATCCTCGTGGATAATATTCGAGTTGCTCCGAGCGTCACGCACGAGCGGCGAACGAACGCACGGTCGAGGCCTCGACCACACGTAATTGCGCGGTTTACGTGAATAATAAACGCCGTGGCAGGATCGAGATGTACGGAGTGTGCGTATATCCATACGTGTGCGTGTGTGTCTGTGTACTTTGCGAGTCGAGAAGCAAGCCGCTGCTTTACTAACCGTTTCGCCAACATGTGCGCTCGCGGTGTCCGATGACAAGCCGGCTGCGAAAGATTTCGCGAAAACAGCCATGCGCAGCTGTGAGCCTACGGGCCAACAATGAGACTTCGCGAATGTCATTCAATCGCCGCGGCTTTCTTTCCTGTCCGATACGGGAACGCTGATGTTGTTCCTTTTTTTTTCTTTCTTACTCCTTGGAATTCGCATGAATTTTGTCACAAAAAATTTATTAAAACTTTCCTTGGTCATTCCCTCATTTTTCTCCTTATCGTTTGCTGTTATTGCAAGCTATAGTTAACCTTTTCGAATTTCGTATCGATTTTGCAATGCAGGCTACGCAAATTTGTTGAGAACTAAGTGTAGCGCTGCAATTACAATTCCAAGTAGTTAATCGTTTACGTCATTTGCAGCGAGTGTTAAATAACCAAGGTGTGATTTTGATAATTAACTGCTGCGTTAAACTTGCTGATTTTTTGAATAACTTAATGCTGACATTAGCTTTTTCAATTTTGTAATTATATACGGAAACACGAACGTGGCTGGACACTGATGCTTAATTGCAGAAATGCCTCTGTCCTCTTTTCGTTTCCGGACCCTCAATTATCTCTTTAAAGCTATTACCACATTTTTTGTGCTTACGGCGGAGTCTTTTTTTTTTCTTTATTAAACTTACAAATTATCTACAATCTTATCTAACTAAGATTATTTTATCTATAAACGTTACTAGAAGTGCTATATCTTTTGTTGTATACAATTTTTCAATATGCGCGATAGGAAGTGTAGCTGCAGTAACTGCAATTTTATCTCTTGTGTTATTAGTAACTTAATGTTCAGTCGTTTTATTTTTCTTACATTAACGTATTACTGAAATAGTGTAACGTTCGAGAAAAAAATTCTCTTTTTTTTTATAAACACTGCTTATTATACGTGTTTTTCCACTCGAACGATTAAATCTTTGAAATTCAATCGATCTTTATAACTCCATCGAAACGATCTGCATATTTTTTACAATAGAAGAAAACAAAAATTCAATATCAGTTATAGAATCTATTTAGAAAAAAAACTGGTGGACCACACATTACTTAGATTGTTCGACCGAGTATAGAATTCGAAATTTTAGTCGGTTGGCTTCGCTCGGTATAAAATACGAAATTTGTTGCGATGAGTATCGAGCTTCTCCGAGGCAAAGCGAATAGATAACCTAATAGTACGTCCGTGGATCTGTGTGTGTGTGTGTATATGTATAAATATATACATACATATGTACATGTATATGTATATGTATATCGAGTAAACGATAGGATCGGCGCCTGCATATTCGCTCGGAGAGTGGAAAACGGCAAGCTCGATCGAGCAGATTAGTTACGTCACCGCTTACGCTCGATGTAATTCAGATCTCCGCGCGATGACTCCTCTCCTCTCCCCCTCCTCCACCCCATTTACCCGGCGCGCGGCCGCGCAACGAACTTTCTTGCGCGTGACGTCCGTCTATCAAGATCAATTGACCTATGTCGCAGTGGCGCATAAACAGGTTCTGCACGTCCTCGATCGTGTGCCTTTCGAAATCTATATACATACGTACCTATATCTGTACCTCTTATTTTTCACGCATTTCCCTCTAATTGTACACAGGTTTATAATTGATCTCTTTGTTGATAAATTTAATTTGCAAGTCACTTTTCAATCCATTCACATATAGTATCTTGCTTCAAATAGAGCAATCAATGAAAATCCTATATCTCGGCGCCTTCGCGATGTGTGTACGTGTACATGTCCATGTTCAGACGCGTGTCTTCGTACAATACACGAGCCTCAATTAAGACGAAAAGGAAGTCGTCGTTATAGAAGGGGGGTGACACTCAATGAAAACAGCTGCCACGTTACCAAGCTATTTTCACGTGCAAATAAACCTACGCCCACGAAATGACAAATCTTTCGTTCGAAAGAATTTTTTCTTTTTCTCTCTATGAGGGCATGTATGCTATTCACCATCACTCGTTTTTTTAGTTAGCGGTTAAAACGTTTCTCAAAATACGATCGGCCTCGTGGAATTCGTTAGAAAGTACCAAAACCACTCTTCGTGATTATTTTTTCTAAATAGATTATTTTTGAACGTGCTCGGGTGCGATCTATCCGCGCTGATCTTCGTCTTTTTTTATAACTGTATACTGTATTCGGTGAAAACTTGGAGCGACCAAAAATTTCAAATTATTTATTAAACGACAAAAATAGTGTATAATAGAAAAAGCTCAAAATGATACTTTGCGCAAAATACGTTTACGACGTTTTATCATGAATTTTCCGAAAAAAGGAACTTTTTATAAAAGATCGTGGTACGGTAAACAAGTTTTTAAAATACATCAGAAGTTTTAATATCGTAATAAAAATTCTTTTGTTACGTCTTTTTAAAACAGAAAAAGAGAATGTATATTTGTGAAAAGTTTCAGACACTGGGTATCATTATTTGAAAGTTTCTAAAAAAACTTCTTTTAAAATGATAGTAATAAAAAAGCTCGAGCTTTCAGCATAGACTATATCAATATATTATATATTCTTTAAAATAAATTTAAATTATCGTTTGATCCAAAGTAATAATTAAATGTACGCCTAAAATTGGCGTTTAAATCTTGTTCAAGTTAACTGCGGAGTTTACAAGCTTCGTGCAGTTGAAATTAAAGGGTTCGCCAATAAGTACCTCGGAAAATATTTAAACGGTCAATACGATGAAAGAGTTCGGTTTTTATTTTTAAGGTCAAGCATATAAGTGTAACGCACGTTCGAAATTCAGAGCTCTCGTAAAGGAAAAGTTGGTCAAAAAGCTATTAAACCATTCTCTAACGTAAATATCGCAGGTCTTTAAATATTAGTAAGTAATAAAAACGAAAGAAGGAAAAAAACATTAATTTACATCAATAATATAATCTTAATGGAAGTTTCAATGTCACGAATCCCAAAGCGAGTCGTTAAACAATCTCGACGATTGCAGCTTCAAATTAAAATCATTGCTACTTGAATAATATTTTAGACACGGACGAGATACTCAATATTCGATGAATTATCGTCAGTTTTGAAATAGTTTCCGTATACACGCGTGTGTAGAGTCATATAATGAAGAAGAAGTAATTTTAAACCTTAACAGTACCCGCTTCCGTTGAAATTAAAACCACCGAGAGAGAGTTAACTTCACATCGATCGTCGATTCTTCAAGGTCGATAGAATATTTTTCCTCGTTGAAATTTCGAACGTTCACGCTTCGAACCTACTGCGACAAACCTAACTGTTTTTATAAGTACTGTTTTTTTTCTGTAGCTCTCTCCCTCTCTCGTTAACAAGTCAAATTTATTCAGTAAACATTATAACTTATTTTCATTTGCTTAAAAAATATGTCAAAGCCAATTAACAATGAATTGCTATCGATTTCAGTTAAATTTTAACCGTGAAAAAGATGTGCATCCTACAGTGAAGGGGAAAAAATAGGTACGATTACCTAAGGACAAAAGGAAGGCCTGAGAACGAAGTATTCCGATACAGAAGCGTTTTCGCGGTTACTAGTTGGAAAGGGTAGAGTATATATATAGATACATCGAGAAATGAAAAATCCTGTAAGCCGAGGCGAGAGAAAGGGGATAGGATCTATCCTCTGCAGAAGGCGAAGAGGAAAATAAGGAAAGCAAGAAGACGATGGAGCTGAGATAAGAGGAGTAAAAAGACAGTGAAGGAGAGAGAGAGAGACAGGGAGGAAGGAAGGGAGAGAGGGAAGGAGAAAGAGAAGGCAGGCCAACATCCTGGCCGATACTTTGTCTAGAATTTCGAAGCGAACGGCCCTCGAGAAAACCAGTTGTGGAGCCGCAGCACAAAGGGTCACTCTCCAAGTACAAGAGAACGAGAGAGGGAGAGAGGGAGGGAAAGAGAGAAGGGCTCCTGGGAAAAGCGAGGTGGAGGTATGTACGTGTACGTCCCTGGGCTGACGAGTTTCATAAAAGCTCCCTCTCCTCTCTTACTCTTTACTTGGATTATTTTCGTTATTCTCACGTCCTCGCTAATGCGTAGGAATGAGAGCAACTGGTTAGCTGGCCGCTTGACCCGCCGCGTCTCTTTCACAAGCGATTTCGAATGCATATAACGAAAGGGGGAAAGCAGCACCACCACCACCATCAGCACCAGCACCAACCTCTTGGGAAATTTTCGAAGACGATAATAGTCTACCGCTCTCTCTCTCTCTCTCTCTCTCTCTCTCTCTCTCTCTATCCCTCCCTCTTTCTCTTGCCCTTCACTCGTAATTTCTGAGGTGCTCGAGCCTTTTCTCGATTTGCATTCACTTTTTATTACCGATGCGCTACCGATTTGCAATGTTTATTAGTTGCACGCTGTATCGCTCTGCAATTGACTCTCCTGACGATTACGTACGTCCATCTTTTTATTACTTTAGTCTTTGAGACCGTTGATAAATTATTTATAAAACTCGACTGATATTTTACAGTTCGTTTGGAAAAGATCGTTTTGAAAAGTTACTTTAAGCGGTTGTATAGTCAACCGGAAAGGAAATTTACACCTCGAAACCTCACGTAGTACCGAAACCCTGGTGATACCACAATCTCGTATATCCGTCGAAAATTTCGCACCGAGTTCCGGCTTCCGGTCACGGCTTAGCGTCCCACTTTTTATTGTCTAGTCTCGTCTTACGAGCAACGTGCAACGTGCAATGTGCAGAGGCTACTCGCTCGTATCGACACGCCACTGCGCTCGAACCAAGGTGGAGGTCGTTACACCCTACTCAACATCGTCGATCTCTTTTTACAACTTTACTTTTAATTGCGCATACGCACTTTTTACTCATCCCCCTTACTTTATTCACTTCTTTTTTCCTCTTCGACACTAGCACCTTTTTCTGCTCGAAATTTATCGCCCGAACGATCTATCGATTTCGCACTCGCGATGAAACATCGCCATCGTAAATTCCACCGTTGATTTTAATTGTTAATACGGAGTGAAAAATGTCGAAGGCGTGGAAATAAAACTACCCGGAGACGGTAGAGGGGCAAACGAGGAAAGAGACAGATAACTTGACTTTATCGGTGCGCCCCAGGTTTGTTATGAAGAAAATCAATAATCGCACGCGGCAACAAACTTCGTATTTATCAGATATTATACGAGCGTAATGTCGAGAATGGCCTTTTAAATAATGAATCTTGGAAATCAGCTGTTTTACTGCGTATAAAACTAACGTAAGTTTGCATCACCGATTTGATGTATATACATGTAGTTTTTTTTTATTTTACAGATACATTATCGGTTTGTCGATTAGATAGCATAAGTAAATTATTTAATGAAATTTCGTAATGTACTACGTCGATGTTAAATATAAACGAGAGTTTAGTTTTTATTCGAAATATTTCAGGAAATATGCCATAAGGAAATAAAAAATATGTATCCATTTTACAATGCTCGCGGGTTGGAGTATGTACAATTTTTTTTATTAGAAACGAAAGATACAGCTGTCGCTTAATCGTTTTTTGCCTTAATATGGTATTATGCATGACAGATGTTCAACTAACAGTAGCGAACAAAAGGCTTTTAGCTGCGGGTATATTAGAGTTAAGTGTTTATTAGTTTTTTGTAACATCGAATGGCATTTATGTGCGGGATTCTTTAGATTTGTTAAGAAAGATATTTAAATCAAACGATTTAAATTATAATAATTTTAAATGTATAAACGCACGCGGAATTGAGGTTACACGATACATCTCGTTAAGAAGGTGCAGAAAAGTAAAAGAAACTTATACGTGTGTATTTTTACAATTAACAGTAACTTAATCAATTAAAGTTTATTTTAAAAAAAGGCTTCTTGTTAAAATTTACGTTTAAAATCGGGTTAAATCAAACGAACGACCCACATATCAAAATATATAACGTAGGTATATCAAAACCAATTCGTATTGCGAGCGATATTTCGCGAGCGTCACGCATGTACTCGTTTTTCGAGTCACGAACCGCGCGCGAGTTTTCGGTTACCATGCGCGGAAAACAATTGTGTTAAATTAACACCAGACGGCTGACGGATAATTAACCCGAGTCTTATCGAATAAGGATTAATCGATTTTTCGTTTTATCGATCAATCGAGTAAGCGAATACCCTCCCGGAAAAGCTTGCGACCTCGGCCCTTTTTTTCGTTTCCGCTGGGGAATGGAAATATAACGAGGAGAGAGAGAGAGAGAGAAAAAAAAGAAACGGTATATAGTGTTCGGGAAAGAATCCAAGAGGGGCTGTGAGAGACGCGTTTTTTTATACACGTGTGTGTACGTGCAGGAGCAATAGGTCTTTCACTCTAATAGGTCCATTCACGAGCGTCTTTTCTGCGGTGACTCTTGCCGGCAGCTGCGCGTGAATTTCCCACGAGACGTAGCAGGGCGATAAGTGCGCTACCGTCGTCGACGATGAACTCTACGATCGATATATAGACGAATCCTCACGTTTTTCCTTTAATTCTGCGCTCGATCGAGTTTCGACAAACGATAGGTCGTTAATTTCGTCTATTTCAAAGAAACCCCGACTGGTAAACGTGTTAAATTTTTTCGTCGACTTTTTTCCCCTTTTCATTGGGAGATTAACATTTTAAGTTTAAATGGACGTTGAAAGTACATTTTAATGTTATCATTTAAAACTTGGGCATACGTACTTTTTCAGATCTATATTTAAAACTTCTGAATTATTTAACATTGTGTACGTTAATTTTATTCTTGTTATTAGGTTAAACTTTTTCAAAATATCACGTAAATCGTATACAACAATTTTTAGATTTGAATCGTGTACAATTTCTTACACTGCTCACGGACGGTGGCAATTAAAGATAATATTTCGCTTAAGTTTCAAAATATGCATTGTTGTACAAACTTTTAAACTACGTTTAAAATCAATGTTAGTTTTAATGACTATATTTTTTTCTTCTTTATTGGTAGATCAACAAAGGAAAGTTTTTACAGACCACAAATTACTTTAACGAAAGTTATTAGTGTGTAATGTACTTATTTTTAGTAATAGGAAGAACAACTTTACGTCCAAGCAAATCATATATTTTCATTAGGATCGTGTTGAATTTAAAAGTATGGCATAATTTCTGTCGAAGTTTATTCAACCTAAACTATCGCAACCTCCTAGCATTGTTTATAAACGGAATGAGAGACAAACTTGCAAGCATAAAAAATTTAATAACTTAAGCGGTATATATTATCAGAAAGAAAGAAAAAAAGAACAAAGCGAGTAGCGAGTTGTAGTCGAGTCAAGTTATAGAACACCGAGCATAACTCGAGGCAGAAAAGGCGAGGCTTAATTCCGAGCGTGCAGAAGGGAACACGAACCGATCGATCGCCAACCGAGGGCGCATGGAATTTTCGTTTTCCCCGCTCCAGCGACATATTTAAATACCTCCCCTTTGCGCCATTTAATTCACCCTCGCACCCCTTCGTATTAAAAAAAAATGTATAATGCGATAAAGGTATAGAGGAACGAATCGAAACACTCGGGTGTATTTTAAGATGCACTCGCGAGAAAAAAAGGAAGGGTAGGAAATTCGCGGAAAGTCCGTGTCAGCCGGAAATAAGCGCTCGGGAGTCGTTCGACGCATCCGTTCCACAAAGTGGATCTCGGCACATCCTCTCTCCCCGCGGCTTTCCGGCTCTCGCGTGTAACCCGCATGCACGCCACATGTTCCCTCCGCCTCCTTTTTTGCCTCTCCCCACACGCCTCGCGAGACTATATAACATATATATATATACGTATATAAGTACATAGATATACATGTATATAAAGCTCGCGGGAGTTGAGCGCATGCGCGCCATTTTTCCGCGCCTGGCATTTTCGGAAAAGTCATGCTCGTTACCTCCTTCCTGTCCTACCGCTCGTACAGTTACAAGTGATCGTAAATATTCGGCACTTTAGCATTTTTTTGTTCTTCCTCCCAAAAAATAAATGAAACTCGACTTGACTATCTCCAGGAAAAATTCTATATTTTTCTTTATCTCTATGCAACACCGGAAAAACACGAGTAAGGGGAAAGGAACTCGCGCATCGACGGCACTGGGCTTTTAATAGATAGATGTATATACATAGATATTTGTCTGCGTGTGTGGCTGTGTGTGTGTGTGTGCATGCGTGCGTGCGTGTATGCGTGAGCGAGTGTATGTGGCTTGGCCGAAAACTTAACGGGTGTAGTTACGTAAGCAAGGCTTGCTTCGCGACTATACGAAAAGCTCGGCGTTGAGAAAAATTTGACCGTGTAGAATATTTCAGTCTGGCCATTGACATTTTCAAGGTTTTGCGTGGGCTCCGGTTATGCGACGCATATTTCATCTGTCGGGGGTGTCGAAGTTTCATGGTTGCCGACAGTCGCAGAGATCAGACTTTTCTTTTTTGCTTTATTCAACGCTTTTATCGTTATCAAAGTTACGTAGATGCAGTTACGACGTAATCTTGAGTTTTTTTAAAGGAAAGAATATATTTCTCTTGCTATCGATATACATGACTACTCCGACACCCAAAATATTATCGCGCACGTTTTTTTAAACGTTTAAGAGCCGAGTTTTCAAAGGAATTAATAGAAAAAGGCGGAAATTGAATGATAACGCGCGCGTTTTCTATTACGAGACACCGATAAATTTCCGAAAGCTCTAGCGAAGAAGCTTGCACAGTTTGTCGGAGCGAAAAGAGAAAGGTTGACTCGAGTTCCCGTAAAAACTGTGGAAAAGGCAATAAAATAAAAAGTGGAAAAAAGGCCAATGGAAGGTTCACAGCGTAGAGATGGGTGAGCTTCCGGTCGAGTGAAATTCCCTACACGGTCGAGGGGAGTGGCATACTGTTTGGCCGCCTAGGGGATGACGACGATGTACGTTGGTGTAGCAGTGTTGTAGCAATGTTGATAATGATTTTTGAGTTAAGGTGTATGTACCTAGGCATAATTGATGATAGAGAACTTACGCTCGGCGCGGCTTGACCGACCAATCCATATCGCGTACGACGTATCCAACTAACGCACTATTTTTCTTCAACTTATTCGCGGGCAACTTCTTCCTCCTAAGGATATTGCACTTGCGCACACAACACTGGCGTTTCCCCGTAATGCCGGCCTCGGGCTCGAGCCGAGGACCACGGCGCCTGGCCCCTGCCCGGGCGCTCCGCCTCACTCGGTCCGTCGTGCCGAGGTTGAGCGACGGACGCTCCGTGGTGGTGAGTTGTACGAGACTCGCGGGTCACGCATCCGCGAATGTGTGTGTACCTATGATACTACGCGTACGGGTACGTATATAAAACACAGGCGTTGCGGGCTTGCGTCTAGGTGGATGCGCGCAATGGGGGCTAGTCCTTCACGTCTCGTCTCTTCTCTCTCTCTCCTTCCTTCCTTCACTCTGTCTCTTCTTCGTCCCTCTCTCTCACGCTCTCTCTCTCTCTCTCTCTCACCGACGAGCACCGACGCCGCCCCACCGACGGCCGAGCAGAGACTGAGGGCCCGACAGCCGCATCGACTCTGACGCGCGCATGGAGCCAAGCTTGAACGGTGGGGGACGCGCACGCACACTCACCGAGTGGTGTATAGAGCCAGAGCCAGAGCCAGGGCCGTACCCATTACCCGGTGAACGACGGTTCGCGGGACCCCTTCGCCTCTACGTATACATTCTCTCGTTTCGTTATGTCCGTAGGGGAGACGAAAAGGGCTGAATTTTCGATGGGTTTGCTTCGTTACTTCGTGTATGAAGTTTCGAGGGTAGCGAACTTCAACCGTCAGACCGACGAATTCGTTAGCTTCGTTGCGACGTTTCATCGAGTTATTCTATTTTTCGTTTTCTTTTTCTTTTTCTCCTTCTCTTCCTTTTTTTACAAAAGTTTGTTCGTACCTACTTCCTTGCTGTGGCAAACATTTCTACCTGACTTGCAAGTGTCTATAGACTTCGGCGCAATTTTCGTGTTTAATTATTAACTATCAGGCATTCGTTTATTTTACGAGCGTGAAACGTATGTACAGATCAGTCGTGTTAAACGTTGTCAATTGTTCAAACTTGACCAGATTATCAATTGTCAATTAGTTTTTCCGATGACTGGACTCGATAACTATTTTCTGCGAATCAATGACATATTTTCCGACAAAACTATTTTTTCGATTAGTATTGTCAAACATCCATTACATTGTTTATACATTTATTTGCATCTTAATCAATATAAAGCACTAATTGAAAAAAAACTTTTTTTCATGTATTAGGTAGAATTTTGTTAGTCTTTGATAATTTACAATTGATCTGTCTCTCGTTTTATTCGACTCATCGATTACGTTCACAACTACGTTATAAATTATTAACAATATCAAATGAGCAATAATGTATGAGCATATAAATCAATCTAATATTTTTAGTAAAGCTCTAAAATTAATCTAACAATTTATCGATCGCAAAATATCACCAGTGGGAATTAAACGGCTAAGAAATCATTTGATAATTTTCAAGAACGAACGTTGATATTCGTATTTTTGTGCTCTAATATAAAAGCAATGTTGAAACAAGCCGTCGAAAATTTGGACCCCCTTTTTTCCCGGTGCCGCTCTTGCTTTTTTTTGCGCCTTTTTCTCCCATCCGGAGGGGAGATGCGTTCGTCGCGAAATGCGATAATCGACGCGCATTGTCAGCTCTCGTTTCGATCCAAAAACACGACGCTTTCGTTCATGGGACCGGGCTATACCACATTTTTTTGTAAAATCCTTTATAAAACGCATCGTTCCAACCTTTTTTTCTTCTTTTTTTTTTTAGGTATTCCAACGGGTAACCTTTTCGATTTTGTAGTATTAAATGTTTGCGCAGTTCAAATATGAACGATTTACTGTAAAAAAATTTCATATATTTATGGAATGATGATACATAAAAATATTTTCTTTTTTACGTACGTGTAATAAAGTTTGTATTACGCATTGGGAAAAGCCCTAAATGTTTATTTAAAGTGTAGGTTTTTCTTTAGCAATTGAAATATAATGTTGAATGATGAATTTGTTCGTATTACGCCATTCGCGTTATCTAATATAGAATTCATTTCGCAAACTATATATGTAGACTGGAAACTAACTTTACTAACGTATTATACATTTACTGAATACTCATTTAATATTATCAGTAATTTCATCATTGTTCAGTTACAATGCTTCCAAATGTTCGAACGTTAACTTTATTTACACTATATCTGCATTCCATAAAACGTATACATACATATGTAATAAAAATAATACGATTCTACAAACGGAACAACTTTCCCGAAATAAATTAAAGTTAATCTGGATCGAAAATGTTGAAACAATCATTGATTTCGAAATAATGTTATTTAATCTGCGAATGAAAATGATATTATTGGAATTGTGTGTAAGGAAGATGACACATTTCGATGAGCAATTGAAAAAGCTTGGGAGTGAAAGTAGAGGGTTGACGTGTCGACGGGTACGTCAGTGAGGCGCTATCTTCCCTATCGCTCGTGGATGGTGAGCGAGCGAGAGAGAGAGAGAGAGAGAGAGAGAGAGAGAGAGAGAGAGAGGAAGAGAGAGAGAGTGAGAGGCTCTGTGTGCGTTTCTCAGCGGGGTAGGCCAGGACAGATGGGGAGGAGGCCGCCATGTTTTGTGCTCACTAACACAGATAACCGAAGGGGCGCACGTCGGTGTACGGGCTACACACCGACTGACAGCTAGCGGTGTGATTAAACTCACTCGAAAATATATATTCTCTCGGTTAAAACTTTTTGAATTTACATTCCTTATTTGCTAAACATTTGTGCATTCTATATTTATGATAGTTTATTGTGTTTATTAACTACGTCACTTTAATTTGAATTGATTTGAATTCATTAGGAAGATATATCTATGTGTTTCTTGTTATTTCGTGTAGTTACACCGAGTCTTGTCGAACGATGCAGAGATTCGGAAGCTTTTTTTAACTAACTTTTTCAACAAATGCAGAAACAATATAAAGCGATTTGAATTGCATCACGTTCGTCAATAAATTTATGATTTTTGTCACACTCACGTCTGCATAAAAATTACTATTGTCAATTTCGTAGCAAAGTTTGTGAATATTTGTTATGTGTTTTAATTTTTGTGTTCGAAGCGTATAATAAAAGTATTATATAGACAAAATAACCATTTTTATGGGTACATCGAATAGATTTACCACTTCGCAAAATATAATAAATATTTCCTAAATGTATGTACCAAAAAAAAGTTATGCTACGAAAATATACAAAAAATATCTGGACCTCCAGACCATATCAAAGAAAACATATTTTGCACACACGGTATTTAAAAGCCGAGCCGTTATAACATTTAATATCAATATCTTCGAAAAGTATTTTCTATTTAAAACTCGCAAACCCGGTGGAACTTGAAAAGCACATACAGCCAGATAATACATTTAAAACCCATATACCGAGTAAGAATCAATTGTTGAGACATTCATTTTTTTCATCCATTCTCGTGAAACGAATGAAAAAAACAACTGTATCCCGAATCCACGTATACATCCCTCCTCCATAATCTGATCGGTACGGCGAAAAAAAAAAGAATCGAGGCTTTAAACCGCGCTCTTTTTCGAACGCACCGACTACATAGGGTCTATGTTTAGCAGTCGAGGGCCGCAGGGCCAAGCGAGATAGGGCGATTTAATGGCAACCAGACGATGGGGAGAGAAAGGGACGCGTTAGGATTGGGGAGCACTCGTATACGTGTGTGTCTGTGTGTGTGTGTATATATACATATATATATACGTGTATATAGAATGGGGGTACCAACCCTCGGGTTTTGATGGACCCCTGTGTGTCTGTCTCGCGCTTGGCCATATCGCTCCGAATTAATCCCAGAAAACTGTACGATGACGCGGCCTGGGGATTTAATATCGGCACGCGTACTTTTTCCCGATCGGCTAATGACGTTTCAAAAGGATACTATACGTTCGTTTCTTCTCTTTCCTCATAATAATCCGACTTGGTTACGAAATTTTTCTCGTCATTCTCTCATATACATATATACATATATAAATACATTCTCCAAAGGCATGTGTGTACAGTATATATATATATTTATTTTGTAGAAAGACCTTCGATGGGGTCTTTGTCTCTTTCGGAAAACATTATTTTTAGTGGAGTTACGTAAAACCAAGTATATATTTACGCGAATAGTATCATACGTATAGAGATATATTTTTCATAATTTTTTTGGTAGAAAATTCCGTCGACGAATTTTATCACAGTAAAACACGAGAGGTAAACTCCCAAGGCCAGAGGGCCCTTTTAGGACCGGCCCCCAGGTAAAAGGAAGTCGGGACTAAATGGAATGACAAATGCGCGGACGGTGAAGGGAAAAGGTGAAAGGACCGCTAACGCTCCTTGCCGAGCCCTGATGCCAACGAGCGGAATTCAGAAGTAGTGACCTTATACACAAGCTAGATACTTCTTTTTTTTTTCTTCCTTTACTCGATATTCCGTCTCGTGAATTCTTGACGAATATGCCGTTTTATTGCGAAATATGCCTTCCGTTATTTTTCGAGCGCTTGTTTTATACACGCGTATAAATAAATCTCTGCTCCCTGTCGTTTAAATCGGACGTATTTACGAGTTACGTAAACTCATTCGATTTCTGACGTATCGTAACGCCGTAACGTGACGTTTCGTTATGCTAACCTACCGGATGCTCGCGCGGAAGGGGGTTTATCGATTGAGGTTTTTTCTCGTATAGTTTATATTTGGTAAGAGATTTTGTTAAGTAAATTATTCGAGATCTCTCGGTGCGAGGCGAAGAATAAAACGATTCTTTTCGTGTTTGCTATCTGTGCTCTGGTATTGATTTTACATTTATTCGAAGGAAATCCTGATTATGAATGCGTACAGCATTGATTCGGTCGTTTCGTACTTGTTCAAGGCTTGTATAGTTAAATTCTAGTTTTTTTTTTGTTAATTTTAATTCTTAAATTTCTTATTAACTTATTGAGATAACTTGTCTTTTCCAATGTGGGACAAATAATTTACGTGATTTTTTATTAGATTAACGACAGAGGATAAGTAACCTAGCTTGAAATTTTTGGTAAGATTAAATTATAAAATTTAAAATACTTTCTAACAAAAATGATACGACATTAACGATACCATCAATATCAATTTATGTATCTAAACGTCGTGCTTCTATAAAAATTTGGTAAAAATAATAAAGTATTATTATAATTCTCTCAAGTTTTAAGCATTCTGAATTGGTTAATTCAATTAATTATTTAATTATAGGTACGCTTTTGACGTGTAATTTTGATAGTAAGTATGAAGTTAAATATAAAATATACGTGGCTTTGTCACAAAAAAATCTTTAAGTGGAAAATATATTTTCTATCTGAGATAGAAAATAGATAGTGACTGCATTAATATGCATAAGTGCTTGGTCACTTTTTTCGTACCTATAATGAAGCCAGTTTTCTCGTAGCTTTCGTGCATTTCATGGGATTTTAAAGTAGATATCTAATAATTATTGCATTTCTTTTTTTTATAATTAATATCCGATAAAAATATAATTTTTTTATATTAAGCATTTTCAAACCCAAAGCAAAAAAAATGTTATTATAACCCATGGTTAGATTAGTTAATTTACTGTATTTTTTGTAATAATTACGCAAGTTATAATCTTAGCTTATGTACACATCTTTATCCCATAAAATGAGCGAAAACAAAAAGAAGTATCTTTTTATGGCAGAGATAAACTATATAGATATTCTCAAACCATTAAATATTTTGTTACAGTTAATTTAATGGAAATTTAATTTAATATTATTCTTATGAATTAATTAAGTTAAATTTCTCAGAACGTATTTGTAAGAAAACTAAAAACGTTTAATTTACGTACTTTAATGATGAATTAGTGTGAGACCACATCTGTATACATTTAAGTGTGTTATAGCCCAACGTGAAATTTTAGTCTCTTACCTGAAACAGAAGAAAACGTGGTATTGTTAATATTCGCTTTTCAAATTTAATTAAATATTAAACTAAAATTAACTATTTAATTATTACAACAAACAATGTTTGATATTATTAAATATGCTTCAAGAATAGTTAATACGTAATAATAATACAAAATTGTTTGACTTATGTTTATTAAAACATCATTTTGTAATTTGTATACCTTTGTGTATCGTACATAATGATATATAATAACCAATTATACTACATGCTACAAGTTTCTTAATTATTTTAAGATGCTATAGTAGTTTAATAGATTTACACGAATTCTTTTTTTTTAAATTTCTTTCATTATTGAAGAAACATTGCTAATGCATAGGTAATAATGGTACATAAATTAGAGTATTTAAAATTATTTCTAGCAACCAAGGCTAGATTTATTTTCAGAAATACTGTCTAGAAACAGTTGACAATACAAAAAAATAAATGAAAATTCGAAGTTTTTAAAGAAATTCGAGAACCCACTCAATTTTGAGTGTTTTTTTTGTATCGGTTCGTCTCGAATTTCCCTTGAATGGACTCGTGTTTTCATTTATTTAAATTTCGTGTTTCAAAGAGTGCGTAAAAAAATTAAATAATTCGTATATCGTCGGTTGATAATAATATATCAACGAAATGTATAAAGAAAACCTGGAGATATAGAGTTCTAATGCAATAGTTGAAAAAATACTCATAATCTCAGGAGTTTCCAGATTGGTCTTGGTTTACCTAAATAATCCAGTGATATTTTCCTTACCGATAAAAAAGCGAACGAACCTTTATCATCCAAGTCCGTGTCGCGATAAAAAATAATACAAGTTTACACTACAGTTGGGTGCCCAAGAAATTTTCCATCGTCTTAAAGGTGCTGCGTCTGTATGCGGAGAGGTGCCGAGAGTCTCGAAATTGGCGAGGAAGCGAAGAGAGAAAGAGCCACAGACCGAGGGCAAGTTTGAACGAGAGGTTCGCTTGGGAATCCAACCGGGTTCCGGGCGGAACGTCGAAGCCTCGAGGCTTATTGCGAAGGGAGGGGACACGAAGAGGCACCTGAAACCATGACCCGAGTAGAGGAGGAGGATCCCGAATGGTTTTACCTGCACTCCATTTCGACGTTCGCGCTCCTCTTCGAAACAAATTTAGAGAGAGGGAAAAAGGGACTCGTGATCGTTAACCCCGCGTGAAGATGAGTCTACGTGAATTTTCGGCAGCTGATACTAGTTATAATAATGTACAAGGGTTACGTATATATATATTTATATATATGTATATACACATATGAAAAAACCATCGACTTTTCTTCTATCCCATGACGAATTCGATACCTTGCGATTCGAAAAAAAATAACACATATATATCGGATGAGGAAGAGGAAAAAAAGGGGTGCGGTTGAAAAGCGACTCCTGTGTGTATCTTCTTTCGATTTTGTCTATTTTCCCGTCAATCAGTTATATTCTTTTTTTTTATTCGATTTTTCAGTGGTTGGGTATTTTTCTATATCTATTCGAGGGATGGGTTTAATTCAATTTCTAGTATTCAGTTGCCGTGTAGATTGTAGATCCAGGGTTTGTCAAACGCTTTATTCGCTGCGAGTAAGTTAAATCTCGTTATTCGAATCTGTCATCGACACTATCTCGTAGTGAGAAACAAAAGTGTCATTCTTTAAAGTGAATGGGTTACCTTATAAATCATTGACTGTCGCTAGATAATAAATCCTAGTATGGTAAATCGCTCTTACTCCGCGCGAACTGATATAAATCATTATGGACAAATATTATCCTTCATAAAATCTAGAATTCAAATAAAAATAATAACAAAGTGAAGTCATATACCCGCAATAAATCCTTTAGTTTTACTCTTTATTTAAATTTTACTACCATTTTTCAAATTTATTTTAATCTCGTGAATAAAGATCACAATTGCTTTTTAACATATTTGAATCATTCTGTCATAAAAATTACGTATGAATTTTTCCAAAGGAAATATTTCATAAAAATTTCGCATTGAATTCTTTAGAAATTTTTAAAAACGTTCATAAATTACTTGGAGAATATTGATGAAACATAAATTAAATGTATTACGAAATACATTATAAATTTCTTTTTTCATTTCTTCATACACGGATTTTTTAAATTCATTGGAACTACTGCAATGCAAGATAAAATATGTAAAATATTTGACGGGATATTTCCGTAATTCACCATTTATCTTTAGACCGAAGAATCGTCGTGAAAATCGATTTCTTATACTCCATATCTTAGTTTAAGGGAACAACTTATTTTTTAAGAGATCGATCTTTTCGTGGTCAAGCATTAGAATAAGGTACCACAATCGAGAGACAAAAGAGCATAGAAAGGGCGACGCATCCAGCATCCTCGCGGTTAGTATTGTATGCAAATACACGGCACACGTACATCTATGTATGTAAGAGAAGGTGAAGGAAAGACCAGGCTGATTTAATCGATGGATGGACCTTCGATTTAGCTTTTCATGTATATATATATATATATGTTACTCCCTCGGCCACGGGAAAATCTATCTTAAAAATCCAATTTACAACGGGAGTTCGATGGAATACGCGTTCGTAAATACAAATCCGGTGAAGCCGTCGATTAAAAACGTTCAAAAATAATTAAAAACGGACGCGTACGAGGAGAAAAAAAGGGAAGAAAGAAGGTAGTCGCGTTGTAATTGGGATTTTCGATTGCACCGGGGGATTTAATTATTTCGGGCTTCCGGGACTATCATCTTGGCAATATTACAGCGTAATCACTACGTCGCATGGACCCATGCACGCTCACCCGCCAGATTAAATCCGCATGGTATAGGCAGTATGCGGATTACGAATTTCTATACCGTTCGGTACGCCAAAAGCGAGATGTAATTTTCGCTATTTTTTATTTCCTTCCTTTTACCCTCGGTTATAGTTCATTATGCGATTATTTTATTGAATATATTTTGGTATATAGAATTTTTAATTTTTTTTAATATGGTCGCTAGTGATTAATGTAAGATTAAATGCGAATAATATATACATGCCATCTTACATATATAAATGGGTATAATAGAGAACGAAAGATTGTTTAAAATTTTATTTTCTAAATATTGAATCACTAAGTTTCTGTATAGCCACACATTAGTATACGGCACGATGTCACACTATATTCATAAGAGAACGGTTTCTTCCTTTTCCGTGACACTACTATGTATATATCGTAATGCTATTCCGATTTCCTGTATCAAACGGTATAAAAATTTGTATTTGACGATTTACTCGCACGAAATCTCTTTTGTTATTCCGTTCCTCATTTTCGAATGCTACTTCACAGCCATCAATATAAACATGTTGCTGTTTCATACGTGGGTTACAAGCGTAGGTTGGCTTTCCATTTCATTCGGTTGTATCGAATCTTCAACATTTGAAATTTCGATCTTGACCTTCGAAAGATCGGACCTTGAGCTACACAAGGCCTTGAATGCTTTCCCACATGAGGATCGAATGGTTCTTCTTCCAAAGATCGTACATGCTAAAGACTCTACGGTTCGAAGAGGAAAAAAAAATCGGGTGCGTGGCGCAAGGTCGTCCAAATTCGTCGGATCGAAAAAGCAAAAAGTACAAAAAAAAAGGTACAACAACGAAACCAGAAGAGAAGGCGACGATAGATAATGTCGGGGATTCGTGCGTCTGCGCCTCGAATAAATGGTTATGAGAAACTTGGTATAAAGAGGCGAGAAAATTTTTTTTCGGCATATAAATGTGCGCGTCATTGTGCTGGCGCAAAAAATAAGGTACAAGGAAAGCTACGTATATAGAAGGAGGGAGGTGGGTATAAACGCGTATATATATAAGAAAGCGCATAAACTTTCGCGCGGTTGCAAAAGCTTGAGAGGCTCAAAGTTTAGAGACGCGCTTAGGCTTTGCGCGCAGGTAAAACGTCATTAAGCAACCTGTATACCTGGACTCTTTTACCGCAGAGGTTTCGCGACGTCTTCTCGTGGACGGAAATTATGCGACTCTCTTGGCGTGCCGATTTTCGAGCGAAAGAAACGAACGAAGAGAATGAAAAAGAGAAAGAGAAAGAGAAAGAGAGAGGGGAAAAAGTACCTGGCGCACGGCTACAAGCTGCCAACTGTCGTTCGCTCGCTCGCTTCTTGGTTTATACCGGCCAGTAGCGTAGCACCTGCCTTACGCCTTAGGCTTTTCTACCGATTCATTAATCCTTGAGATAACGATAGTTATACACCGCGGAATGCTTGCGCTCTTCTGATTTCAGCTGGTGCTTAACTCTTCAATAATCTTTTTCGAGAAAGGTTTACAACGTCAAGTTTCTCGGATGTATTACTTGCAGCAATTGTACTTTCTGTGGCGCGTCGCATTTTGTTTTAACGTTATTTTGGACTCGTAATGTACAAATGATCGACGTATTTTTAATCACCATAAATATATTGTGTATTTCCAATCAATCACAAAATATGCAATTATTCCAAGTATACATAATATTCAGTTAAATGCGTTACAACCATATTGATTAAAATTACCACCATGCGTTTCAATATCGTTATTTCCGTATAAATAATAAATATAGAATTATAATGACGATAAAAGAATATATAATAAGCGGTAAATACGAAAAATTTGCATTCCTTTTGCATGAATGTAATGTATGGTTTTGTAATTGTTTGACGTGCTGTGTATATGTATATACATATATATAGATCGTACCACACAATTGTTTAACGTAGCCTAAAGTGAAACTTTCATTATTTTATACAAGTTTTATTAGACTAACAAATGACTTTCACAATATCGTTAATCATTCTAAACGAGTAACTAGCAACAATTAATAACTTTCAAATTATAGTTTTCTCGTGTTAGATATCGTTTTTTTCAGTTTTAAATGGGGGGAATTTCTAATTTTGAGAACATTAAAAAATTGGATGCTTTATGTAAGTTAACATTCACTGGAGTACAAAATTTTGGAGGTAATGGAGACGGATTTTCATGGAATAATTAATCAAACGATTAGTTATCAGTTTAAAAATAATTTTAGAAAATGTTGAATTAACCCTAGTAAAACTACTATAAAATAACCATTTTATATCTGAGAGTATTAAACATTATCAAATTTCAGGAGATTTCAATGTTTATCAATAATTCCTTTTTTCCAGTTTATTAATACGTTGTATCGATTTTATATATTTATTATTTTATTATTTTATTATAATTTTTTTTTGTAATTTTACATATCTTTCGATATATCGTAATTAATACATAAAGAAGAAAATTTAACGAATGATTCGTTAAAGTGTAATAGACACTCGATAGAGCTTGAATCGTCGTTCGTTAAAAATCTCTTTCTCCTTAAATACCGTTTGGTATGGCACAGAACAACTTTATATACCATATGCATTTATCGCACGCAAGTTATACTCAAAAGCCGAACGAATGAAATTAATGAAGTCCCAGAAATAAAGTCAAGTTAAACAAATATATACATCGAAATGATCGTTTGAACGTATTAAAGTTGAGAAAGAAAGCGACGAGGTTTTAAATTAATCCCTAAAATAAAAGTCGGTTGTACGGAATAAAATGAAATGAAAAAAGGAGCATAAAATTGGTGTAATCGTTGCGAAGCCGAGGAGAGAGAGGCTGAAAAGTCGAAAGTCTACCAAGAAGCCGAGGTATAGAAGAAACGACGACAAGAAGAAGCGCGCGCTCGCTGACGATCGGGAGAAGGACACGCTAGTCTGGAATGACGGGTCTTTGTGCTCTTGGGAATCGTTCGGGGTCCAGTCCGTCTAGACAAGGAGCGCGCGAGTCCCTCGCTATAGCGAAAGGACAAGGATGTTAAAAAGGGGGAGGGGAAAGGGGGCCCAAAGAAAGAGAAAGAGAAAGGTTCGAACGTCGGAGTGAATGTCAGCTCCGAAGGTCGGCTTTTGTCAAGTTCAGACTCTATTTTCCTTCTCTCTTCTCTCTTTTCTCTCTTATATCTATATATATGTATGTATACGCTTTCAACCATACACACATATATCTATATATACCCACAAGTTTTTCGCCAATTTTTGCGCTTTTACATTTTTTCCGGTGTATCATCGTGAAAAGGTGGAAACGAGGTAATGAATTATCGGTCATGATACATTCGCGAGTTGCGAGTAACGTCCATTGTTCGGTGTTGTGTATACCTATATATACACGTGGACGCAGACACACAAGCGATATTCGTTGAGTAGTAGCAGCAGCTGCGCACGGCCTCGGATAGATAGCCAAGCATCGTCGCGCCTCGCTCCGATGGGACAATGACCACGACGACGCGCCGACGACGACGACATTGACCGCTCGCCGAGCGAGTCCACGCCCGGCTCTCTCTCTCTCTCCTCTCTCTCTCCCTCTCTCCTTCTCCCTTCGAGCAATTATATATACGCGCGTATAACCCACCGTTCTCTTTCCTTCTCTTCAACTCTTCCTCTCTCGTTCTATCTCTCTGTATGCGAGTGCATATACGCGTGCGTTTTCCAGCGCGCCCTTTGAATGCACGTCTGTAGTTGCAGCTTCTGCCGATTTCTATGTAATACGTCCGATGCAACTGATCATTCGCTACAAATTTTCCTTGAGATAGCTTACGAACGCTCAGTATTGCGTAGCATAAATTTGACCTCGACGATGAGACTTCCGTACAAAAATATTGCGAAAGCTTTCAATTGTTTTTCGGTTGACCTACAAGCATCGATTTCCCGGATTCTCGATTATTAATATTGTTGCTCGATAGACAGCATATTTCACTAATTACACGAAAATACTAAAAATATTTTAATAACACGCAATTCGAAAAAGTGTTACATCCTTTGAAACATATTTCCATAGTAATTAACCGATTCTAACGGAAGTAACGAGAATAAAAAGTTTAGAATCCATAACAAGGGGCTGCAGGAGAGGTCGGTAAACTAGGAAAGGAAGAAAATTCGCTAGGGAAAGGTACGCAGCTATATGATGTATCTGTTGGTATTAGACGTATATATATATGGTGTATATATTCGTAACCCCAGCAATCTGACGCAGCGAATAAACCCTTAACACGAGTAACGCCCGCGCGGTACCGAGTTTCATATATTTGGTAGTACCTCGTCAAGCATTACGTTCGGGAACGAGGCTGCCTCTCGTCGCGTGCGTTCGCGTATATATGTTGTATACGTACCTATACGGGCGTTAATTCGACCAAAAGTCAGGAGCGCACGCCGCCGCCGGCCTATGCGTATTAATTATATCGTCGGTCCAGCGACGCGTTGCGACACGATGCCAACGTTGTTGTAGGCCCATATGGATCCAGCCCGGTATATGCGGTGCAAGACATTCCGTCCTCCCTTGGAATATGCTCGCTCCGAGGGAACAGAGAGAGTGAGAGAGAGAGAGAGAGAGAGAGAGAGAGAGAGAGAGAAATCATTATAGAGGTCGCTTCGAGCGTCCCTCGTTCGCTATGGGCTATGGCCCAGGTTATCGGCTTATACGTCTATGGTACCGAGCCGACATAGAACGCCACTTTCATAATCTACCTACGATGCTTTGCTATTCCGTCCTTTCAAAATGAACGCTAACGCCGACCTCCTAAAAGATCTACCTATACCTGTGTTTCGCCCTCTACCCTGCTTATACATCCTATACATCCCTGTTTATCGCGTTTAAATACCAAAATTCTCGCGCTTACGTGCCTCGGAAATATGCTTTCCTTCCATCTCGTCGAAATTACGATTTTACATTCGTAACATTGTACTCGTCCAATTTATCGCAACGAATATAAATTTCAATAACTTTACAACGCTACGAATACAATCTATTAAAATTATTAGAAAAACTGCGTTATTTCTAATTATTTGTATAAAATAAATTTACCGTGAAAAAATTTTTGTACTTGTATCTGGTACTATCAGAAATCTTCTTACAATATTTTCAAATAAAAATCTTGAAATAATCTTTTTCGTTTAAGTAAATGTGCAAACCCATTTACATATATTACAATTTAAAGGTGAAAGTTTTTCTAATTTTGAAATAACATTTCGTGAATAAAAATCGATATCCACGATATCTTTAACATTTTATTTAATGGTTTAGATTCATTGATAGATCATATCTTTTAGAGTGGAACGATTTTCTTGAATTTCGATATTTCCTTCATATAATGCGCAAAAACGAATTATATTTATATTTCAATGATCCGACATGTATATCCAAGTAATAATAAAACAGTATATAAGTGTAGATTAGTGGACTTATAAAGATACCAAAGTTCAGTTTTTAATACAAATGTACATTATAATAAGAGTGTTAACAGACACTTAAAATAGATTGAAAAACTTAATAAAGTCGTATCACACGATTTTACTTAAGTACACACTCTTCCCCTTCTTTAATAATTTCGAAGGCATACACTCCCTTTAATTATTTAATAATTATTTAAATTGTATACAAATGTATATTATTCTTACCAACATTATTACACAATGTTTACACTTGCAACGTAATAAATTACATAATTACTAAATAAATTAATAATTCATTAATATTGTAATAATAATTTAAACATTCGCCACGCAACTGGGTATAATTGCCGAGACAACATTTAACAAAGCAAGATCATATATTACGATATCGTCGATATTACGAGTCCCTTTTTTTATTATTAAACCCGATGTTTTGCTTGGATTAATGGACACAGGCATTATAAATTTACTAGTTAGCTTAGGGCTCTGGGTCTACCCCGCGCTTACTCGTTATATTGAGGCTAGCGCGCAGTTGCTCTTTATTGTACGCGTGCAGCTGAAATTACATTGAATTGATGCGCCAGTTTATATAGCTCCCTCACTCCTCGATTTATCATTCCCATAGCGACGATTCATTTGTCCGTCCGCCAAGTCGTTCGTAAACTTATTTTATTCCTTTTTTTAAACAAAAAAAAGGGGGGGGGGGGAGAAGAAGGAACGACGCCTCGTTAAAATGTATATAGTTATAGAAATTGTTGGGAAATAGGTAAAAGTATCGAAGGAAAGTTAATACAAGTGCGCGCGGGAAAGGTGTACCGTAAAAAACGTAAATATTCTTTAAGAGACGTCGATGTTCGAGCGAGGTGCGCAATTAGTTGGTTAAAATCGTATGTAAATGGAAAATTTTACAATGTTAGGGATGGATTAGCAAAGGCTTTAATTTTCATAATTGGATATGGCTTTTCTCGCGAGAGGCGCTCGCGAGAGGAGTAGTCCGGCACCCTTTTTCCGTTTGCCGGTGCACCTGCTCGTTTCACATGCGAGAGCGCCAAGCGCTCGTCTATATACTCTACGTCCTGCGCGCGAGCCCGGCTTTTGCTATATATATCCACGACAGTGCACCGACCTTCGCGCCTTGCGAGCGCGCACACACTCGATGCCTCAACGCTCTTTTAATATTCCGGAGTGTATACGCTTGGTTATCGAGGGGGAACTTCGTCCTTCATTTTCCGCGACTGTCGTTAAACGATCTTTATATCTACCTCTACCTCTACCTCGACGCGTCTACACGTTTTTGACGATTCTCGTTACAACCGGTCTATACCTTTTGTACTTTTGCAAACCTTCTCTTTTTCCTTTAATCTTTGATCATACGAATTTTACTATTCTTACACATTCATTGCGAGAATTAATTTTTAAATTATATGCATATTTACATATTTTTTCAAGTCGTTTATTGCGAATATGCATTTTGTTTTACTCATATTATATTAGGAATTTTGATCAAATAATTTTATTATTATTTGATTTGTGCTTAATAGCTTTTGTTAAATTAAATGGCTATTAATATGTGCCGACTGTACTAGAAGAAATGTACATTTTTTTACATGAATAAATATAATTAGTAATTTGTAAATGTAAATTATGTAAAATTGTATAACAGTAAATGTTTTATAAAGTGCATGTAATTTTAAGAGCCTGTCTACTTGAACATTTTAAATATATTTTCCATTTACTTCTGAGTTTGTTTCTATTTAGAATATTATGGATGCCAATGAACGTTGCACAACAAAGAAATAAACTGCACCTAGGAAACTAAATTGAAGTAAATGACCGAGGCAACTGTCGTTGAATAAATGTTTGGTAAATATATGAACGATTAATAATTCCATTGATACGGTGATGGAAAGGAACATAGAGTCGAAGAATCAAAGTAAGCATTGCAAACGCACCCTAATGGCTTTAGCCGCGCCCGGGACGACGTCTTTTCTCCCGAGAGCGAGGGAACGCGCGCGCGAGAACCGCCACGGTCTCTCTTTTTCCCTTTTTCTCTTCGGGTCCTGCCCTTCTTTTCCCGTCCTTCCACTCGTGGAAGGCTTTTTTGCCTGGTGAGCGCATCGAACCAATGCGCGATTGGCTCCTTCACTTCGTTCTGTGCGGCTAAGTTTTTCGCTTCCTCGGTGAGTTTCCATTTCCACAACGTGGCGCTGCCAGCTGACGAATACGCGAAACGATCGCGCGGTTCGGTGCGGCGAAAAATCAGCTGGCGGCTACATATACGTCTATACGTTTATACATACATATATATATATATATATATATTACGAGCCGACCCCAATACACAAGGAAAAGCACACCGGAATCGCAGATGGTGATTTGGAACGCCACCGACACCGTGGCTAGCCTTTATTAGCCCTAATGACTAATGTTTTATTTATCGTTCATACTCAAGCGTAGAGCCGTTATCTATATAGTTGCGCGGTGAAGGGTCGAAGGCCCCTTTTGACCACTCGTACGTAATATCGAGTAAACATGCCGTTCCCTTCTCTTTCGAGTGATAAATAAAATTTTATTAATTGTTCTTTTTCCTGCACTTTTCAATTTTATTGGTTAGGACAGTAATATTTCAATTTCTTAAGTGTTAATGAAATTTTTTTAAACGTTTTCTCGCGTCAGATGATTAATTGCCGTACAATCCTGTTTATGCGTACTGTGTGTGAATTTATATTGTTGGAGTTTGTCATTCAAAAGAATAAAACGATCCAAAGGAGGTGTATATAATGACAATATGCCTTTTTGGTTTTGATAAGCAAGTATTTGTAACGTTATTTACTCAAATTACATTACTTCTGCGATAAACTTAATGGAATAAAAATTTATTCCTATTGCATGTACTTATTACAATAAAAAATTCTATTATCAATGAATGATTTCCTTTTTTTATATCGACAAATCGAGTAAGTATATGTCACTGTGATGCGTGATGTAACGCAAATGGAAATTTGATAACACGTGTCTACATAAGAATAGACATATCCAAGCAAAAACTGTAATTCGTGTGTATTAATACAGGAAATTTCTCCTCGAAGAATACACAATACCTAACATTTTTCCCTCGCTGAAACTTATCCATGTTTATTTATATATCAACGGTCAATCTGCATTTTAGGTTAGATTGGGTATATACTTAAAGGAAAAATCGATTTGGTTAATAAAACGGGAAAATATTCAAATGTGGTTTTATGGGGTATAACAAGAATAAATCTTACGGTTTGACTTTAAGAAAAGAAGCTTTTCGTCGAAAAAAATTATTTGTATACAATCATTCTTTCTACAGTTTAACCAACAAAAAATCGAGTGCTTATCACGTTTACCAAGGGGGGTATTACGAGGATAACGATCGAGATTTCTTTAACGTGTACCTCGCGCGAACTTGACATCTGCCAGTTTTGCTTACGCGATGCCTATTAAAACGTTCCTCTCGTCGGTTTATAGGCCATATTTTTCTTGAAGCGAATCGTGATTTTTATCGCGTGCAGGAGACGCGCTCGTTAGTACGAAACATGGTTTATTGGCAGGACGAATGTAATCCGGACGTCGCGTGCGTTCGACTTCCTTTTTGGATCGGCTTACGAATCTTGCAATAATTTCTTGGGAAACCAATGGTGCATACGTATATTCTTAGTTATTGCTTCGAAGTCATTTTTCATTTTAATAAATCTGACGAACTTCTCAAATATATAAATATGAATTACAAAAAAAAAATAATCGACATGCTTTACTTTTGTTTTTATTGTATCGTATTTCTGGAAATATATAAGATTAAAACGTAGAATACGTATATTATTAAGTATTTTACTTCTTTGGAACAACTTTGAAGAGATAACTATCTGATGTCTCCAGCGTCGATACACACATGGGTTTAATTAAATACTATACATTTTGAAATCTTGTTTAATTGAATATTAAGCAGCTTTTTATTGATGACTATACACATTTTGTATGCATCAATAACAGTTTTTCTTTATATTATATTGTGTAATAATTGTCTGTCCCAATAAAAATTATACTTTAAAAATATCAATAATTATTAATATTACAATAATGTAACGTAGCTTTTTTTATATTACCAATCGATTATTTTTTTTATCAAATATTTAATGTAATTATCATTAATTTCAGGATAATACCCTCGAAACTAAAATTTCATCTTGTAATATTAAAATAAATGTAGATAATATAATTGGTATTATATTATTTTATGCGTTTAGACTTTATTTATATTAAGTAAATTTAATAATTTGACTTTAATTTGTCAAATTATAATCAGTATTGTGTTAATCTGGTACAGGTAAAGAGATTTTTTTGTTTATTTTGAATTTGACTTTTGAATTATATATTTCCTTATTTTAAAGTTAATGGAATCCAAAAGATTTAAGTATTAATACAATCGTTATATATAAGATAAATCATATTATTGTTATTGCAGGCGCACATAAAAAGGTAGGGTATCATTATCGTGGAATAGACTTCCTTAGAAGCAGAAATAATAAAGCAAATCGTATATATACATCCGAAGCCAAACTATCAAAAAATCGAGACGACATAAGGCAAGCCAGGAGGAGAGTGTAACTAGAGAATTCGCGTATACAGAGTCGCGCGAGCCACCGTGCAGACGATCGGTTACTGACCCAGACTCGTCAATCAACTTCTTCGGCTTCCCGGAATGTGTTGGACTCTCTTCGTATACCCTCTCAAGGACTAGATTTCCTTGCGGTCGTTCGCGCCATATGCTCTCTCTCGGAAAACCCACCGCGCTCGCTCGCACGCGCGAATATTACAAGACAGGAAGCGCAGCTGAGTCCTTGCGCCAGCTGTTTTTGAGGCCCTCGCCTCGTGAGAAAACTACCTACCTCCAGGCTAAAAACACTGACTGATTCCTCCGATTCTATGTACACTGACGTTGCCGCTTTAAAAATCTCGGTTACGTTAGTTTTCAAACGCATCCTTACGGGCTATTAGGATTTTCCTTTAAATGGTATCAACGACCGTGACATTTATTTTACGAGATTAAGCGATACGAGTAATCCTTACGCAAAACGTAATTTCTATGACGAATTATTGATGACATTTCTTTCGCGTGAAAAAAAAAGTAAACTTGTACTTGTTCTCAAATGGATAAATGCAACAATCTCTCGAGTAAGGTTGCTCGAGTTTCTTCTTTCACGAATCGAGAGAAAGAGATACGGTGATTTTTGCGAGCTAAGACAGACGACAGCAGCCGTTGGATGACCGTAACGCTTATGCGGTCTTAGTTGTTCGAGAAAGAGAACGAGGCGTCATCATCCGAATGCGAATCTCGGTTGCTTACTTTTTAATCACAAGTTTATGTGTGTTGCCTTCTTTTTTCTTTAGATTACGTTTTTACAATAAAATTCTTGTTAAGACATCGAGTACAGTATTTATTGCAAAGTTTTACTTGTTCAACAATCTTGTTATTTTTAATTATAGAGATAGTGATATATCTTTTGATGAGAAAGTTTGGAAGGGAATAGCATGTACGCCATACGAATTTAATTTAATTGGAAAATTATCATTTGAACGTGTATTATAATATTATAATTTATTAAATTTTTCATTTGACAATGAAATAAGATTTTCCCAAGGTAAGGTGAAATTTCCTTTCGAAAATCAAAAACGATAACTTTACAAGATTCGAGTCAGTTACTGCAAATCACGCCATTTTTCTGAGTAATAATCCAATCTAATCGACTAACATTTCTCTTCCGATTCTCTAAAAAATGATCGCGGAATGACCTTCTTTTCAAAATCCAATCTATTATTTCGATTGCTGCGTTTAATTTTTACAGCTACCATTATCAAATTTCATAATTTAATTCTTAATACTTATTGCGTTATTACACTCGTGTTTTAATAAAAAAAAAGAAAAGGAAATGATCCATACCCTTACCGTGTCTAATAAAATCTGTGAAACGAATTGGAATAAAAAACGAGCGTAAGATAAAGTTCTCTCGAATCCAATAGGAAATCGAGGAATAGGCATCATCCGAAATGACTAATTCAACTTGAGGGAAATATCGCGCGATAGGAACACCGTACCTCTCTATTCTCAGTCAGGGCAGGTATAGAACCTCTATTGGAAGCAGCTGTCGCCCGAGAAGAAAAGATACACCGGAACGTGCACGTGCTAGAGGAAAAAAGGGAGGAGGGGAGGGTGGAAGATGAGGTCGACACACACCCACACCCGCGCACTTGACGAACCAGCTGCTATGTATATACGTGTATGGTACGTGTATATTCGTACACCTTATACACGTGATTTTTGTACACGCGGTTTTTTTTTCTTTACACTTTTATGGCTCGTCAAGGAGTAAACAATTTACGGATCTTGGTTTGCGAAATCGCGCACGATAATTGAGAGAGTACGAAGGATTATTTATGACCGGGGCGCATCCGAGAAGGTTTGATTTCTAGATTTTTATTACGCGCCCGTAAAATTTGTAGGATTCGACGTTTATGGTAGGGTTGTACATAAGTCGACTGTGGATATATATATACACTTATATACGTATACATACAACTTTCCGATATGCCCCTCGCACTTTCGATCGATCCGGTTTAAAGTTTACGGGTTTACGAATGTAAATAAATCATTGCTTAGGAACGGAAATATGGAAGGAAGCCAGAATTATTGGGCTATCGGGTATATACCTCGAACAATGCCGGTACGATATGAATTTTGGTTACTGTCGGTATGCATATCGCTGTCGAAGATGAATCGTCTCGATCGCATTTTTGACACTCGGGATGTAACATTTTTAATTGGCTTGTCAGAATTTTAAATATTTTTTTACTTTTACTCGAACTTTTTCATTTATAATGCACATTACACGATTATACACATTTACGATGCAATTTTTTTCCAATTATTTGAAAGTATAGAAAAGTCTTTCAAGGTAATAATACATTTGTGTATATTTATTTTTGTAATTATTTAACTTTTTCTTATTAAAATTTCACAAAGATATAAATATTCATAACTTTATTTACACACGGATGAAGTTTTCACGAAGGATAATAATAATAAAAATACTATTATTAACTTTCATTTGTAACTTAATATGTATAAATATTTCGTTAACTAATCGATAAGTCATTAAGAAATTAAGGATTATATTTATAGGAAATTATTGAAAAATTATTAACAAACTTTTAAGAGTAAATTGACACGCAAAACTCACCGAGTCTCTATTTCTTGTTATTTTTCTTATTTTAATAATAATCATTATAATATATCCACAATGATAATCAAAATATGTACGTATATTAATAGTTTTAAAAAAATTCGACCTATCTAATTTGATATCTTCCAAAAGCACTAATAATATTTGTAAAATTAAATTATTGCTCTAGGAAACTAAATAGTAAATAATAAATTAAATCGTGTGTTCGAACGGAAGATTTAATTAAACGTAGAGAGTAAGAACTGGCTAATGCATCAAACCTCTCGTGAAACCTAAATCAATAGATTCTCCATTATACCAAAATTCAAAGCTACATAGGAAGGAATCGAGCAACGTAAACAAAATTCGCTGACATCCCTGCTATCCAGAACCGATTCAATAAATCACCCCGATTTTGACAAGCGGTCACTAACTCCCTCGTATGGATATATATATATACACACACCCATCGAGTGCAAAAACCACGTGGGAAAACGGCTAAGTCCCTAATCCACGTATACACACACATGTACACGTATATATACGATATCTCTTAAGGGGACGTTTTTCTCTTTGAAAATGCGGCCTCGGCGTACGTTCGTTGAACCTACATATATATATGTATGTATGTATGTATAAATGAGAGACCGAAAGCGTCGGATGGGGCCGGTCTTTTCTGTCTCGCGCCCCGGTTCAAGGCGATCACCTTCTTGCCGACAATCGTAAAGCTCTCGCTCCTTTCGGGCCCGTGATTGTAAATCCTTTCTTTTACTTCGTTCCCCGCGCCTTTGCTTTACTTTCTTTTTGAGGTGCTCCGGTTTTTCGGTCGCCGGTGTTTGTGCAACCTGGTGTGCAACCGAGGTTTATTTTAAACCTGTACTTGTATATACTCTCTAGCAATTTTTGTTTTGTTCTTTTCTTCTTTGACAACTTTTTCCTTGTTTTTTTTCCTTTTTTAATATTTCATTGGGTTAGGTTAGTAAACAAACATCGACTCCGTATCTCATATTATTAAAATCTCTTATTTTTATTAAAACTTTGTCTTTTTTTATATATTAACGAAGGATAGGATTTCATGTTGATAAATGAATGCTTGTACATAAGAAACATGTGGATACTGTACAGTGTTTTTACATTAAGTCTTTTAACTTTTTAATGAGGTGTTGTATTATAAATTTTAATAATAATTTAATTTCCAATAAAAATAAATTGCATTATTGAATTTACATCCATTTACACAATTTTATAATATTATGTACAATGTGTTTACTGAAATGTAATTGCCAATCAATCTTTTAATAATTAAACATTATAATTGATAAATAGTAAACATTCAATATTAATTATAATTAAAAATAATTATTAATAGTATTAATACAAAATAATTTTCTTCGTACATTGAAGAATAAAATAAATTATATTTATTAATCTAATCGAATTTACGTCGAAATACATTTCCAAATATATTAATTTCATTGACATAATTGTGAAATAAAAAGTAAATGTAACCACAAAAATTTGTATTACGTAACTTGAATTTTTATAGAAAATGATGCAATACTCGCTGAATTTGCACGATTCGGCCTGCGTAAAGCTCCTTTCATTTTTACGTACTTTGTTATTTTAAAGGGATATTTACGCACAATTTTGTTTTAATGATAGACAAATCACAATAATTTTGTACCTACGTAATAAGCATAAAATGTAGATCGAACGTCGATCGAGTGCACTCATTTAAAACAATAATAATATAGCGTATATGCGAACGGTACATTTGCTAATTGAAATTATGCAACTGGCTCATTATGTACGACAAACACTTACTAATTACATTGATAATATCAAACAAATATAATTTACACGCGTAACTAATCTTGAGATGTTTATAGGTAATCTTCCATTTA
Source organism: Theocolax elegans (assembly GCA_026168455.1). Taxonomy (NCBI): domain Eukaryota; kingdom Metazoa; phylum Arthropoda; class Insecta; order Hymenoptera; family Cerocephalidae; genus Theocolax; species Theocolax elegans. Next base: position 16,177,733 of record CM047426.1, on the reverse strand, counting down.
TGTTCTAAATAAACATTTAAAGTAGTTAATGTGTACATATATAGCGCTCTCGTAAAATGTTATTACGCGTCATCAAAATAAGGTAATTTAATATTTATTACACGAACGCAAGGTATTTCGTTAAAAATCACTTTGGCCGATGTTTGTTTCAATAATTTAGTACGTAACTGTTCCACTATACACGTTTCATCGTTTGTAAAAGCAATATTGATGTGATTTCGACTTGATCAGAGTAATTTTCACTTTGAATAGATTTAGCGAGTTGCAGTAACAATGCAAACAAACAAAAAAAGTAACAATCCCAAAAAAAGTGGTATTAATCTCTCGTTTAAAACGATCGTAGCATGAAAATATGACGGAAAAAATAGCTGGCGAAGAGGGGAAAAAATACAAGGTATACACCCAATAGAAAAGTCGGCGGAGTATTGTTAAATCAATATTACAAATGCATATGCACGAATATCGTGAGGAACGTGCAATTATCAACGTCTGGCTCAAAGAAAATGAATCCTCTCTCGGAGGTAAGTAGACGTTCTATCGCCCTCGGCTTCTATATTTACGATGAGAACCAAGAATCGATGAGAGGTAAGCTTATGTGCATATATATGTGTATATATATATAGACTCGCATGGTGCATACAAACAGAGGTATACACGATGCACGTATATACATGCTAGCGGGAGCACGCACTGCAAAATTTTCTATGAAAAGAGAGAGAGAGAGAGAGAGAGGGAGGGAGGGGGGGGGCTTTCTAAACGCTTATATGCGCCCACCATTTTCAGTGTGAGATAACTGACATTTCAATCCGGTAGAAGTGAACGTAAGTTCTTAGAATGTACGAAAGTCGATCGGTCGGCTCGCGTGAAAGTTCGTCGAACTGCTGCCGTCGACCGAAAATGATCATCGCCAGTAGCTTTTAGCTCGATTATTATGAAAAATCTATTAGCTATTAGAGTCATTGAATTCCAAATGAATAAAAATTACGTTGATTTACGGTGATCGTGAAAATGTCCCGATTATCCTCTGTGCGCGAGAGGTTCTCGCGCGCGGTTTTTAAGGCGTTTCGCGCAATTGTTACCTTTGCAGATAGATAGCGCTCAGAGATGCTCGTAAATCACCGTAGAGGGACGCGTAATAAAATGCAAGCCATCCCATTCACTACCGAGACCGATCATCGGCTTTTAATTTACACGATATGCATGTGGACGCGTACGTGTGGCTTGTGCGCGTGTGTGCGCGTCCATATATCTGTGTGAGAGCGCTCGAACAATGAAGCTCCGATATACACCGAACGCCTCGAGGCCTATGCGAAGTCGCGAGATCGGTAGCCTCTAATTTATAAGCGGTCTTTAATAAAATTCATGATTTATGTGGAAAATCATCCGTGGCTTAGGATCATCCACCTGCTCTTGTACAAGCTTGCAAATGTACACACGGTAATAACCATTCGCGAGGATGGTATATATACGTATATAGACACACGCGATACGAATATCCATTGTTTTCCTTTTTTTACATATTGATCAAATTTGCAATTGTGTTGGGTATGAATACTGATTTTAGTTCGCGGATGATTGAGCTGTTATAAGTGATTACTGCCCTTTCGAACAATATTCTTTTTTTACTATAATATAATTTATGCGTGCGCGAGCATTAAAATCGTTTTGTTTTAACTCCTGTATTCATTAATCATTGTATTACAGATGTGGTGAATTAAACTTGAGGGGAAAAGAAAAGAAAAACGTTTGGCTTCGTCGACGCTATTATATTTGATAGAATCGAATTGTAGAATTTATTGTCGCACATAAGTTGCATACTAATTTTTAACTTCCAGATTTACCGTGCAACGGAGTGCCTGTATTACGATGTATTAATTTATTTATTGATACGTAAATTTGTGTGAAGGTGATAATATGCATATTAAAATGAATTTTGAATGTTAAAGTTGTTAAATTGTCTTCGTTTAATGCTTGCATCCATTACGAAGTTAAATGTTATCGCAGTATCCTTCTGAGAGTGCTAAAATGTCGTTTTTTGGGGCACAAAATGTACTTTTGACACGTGCACTAATAAGACTTTAACCAATTTCTTTATTTTTATAAAAATACTTGCATAAAATCTGCAGAAAATACTTCTTAAAATTTGTAAATACGGGCAATAATCTATAAAATCTTGTGGCGTGACAGTAAAACACAACGATCTATACTGTGTATAAAGTAAATAAAGGAGAATGTAATATATTATTCAAGAGCCCACTTACAAGCGCAATAAAAAAGTAGTTGGATCTTAAAAAAAGCAGCAATATGTAAAGAAGGAAAGAGAAAATGAGATGAAGAGAAAAAAGAAAAGGAGAGCGCAGATCGATACATCAAAGATTCAGCATTTTGATTAAATCGTATACCCATCTTGGTCATTAAATTTCGCCCAAAGAATTCGCTTCATAAGGGAACCTCGATGTTCATACCCGCAGATGCAGCGGAATTTGGTAAGGTTACAACAGAAGGAAAGTCCGGGCGTTCGCTAAAAGAGAAAGAGTGAACGGCGCGAGAGCCGATCTCTTCCGCGTTTACGCGAGCAGGGCCCGGTCATTAGACTCGGTTTGAAAGAGAAAAAAAGAGTAAGCTGTGTGCAGTACGTATATATACATTGTACTCGTCCCCCACCAATAAATCATACGAATTTCGTTTGCAAAAATAAAGCCATTGCACGAGGGTCATCGTCGAATATAATTACAGACGGGTTCTCGTTTTTCCCGTGGTGTATCGGTCTTAAATCAGTCGCGCGTTTTCACATTTACGTCCTCGTAAATTGGAAATCTTTTCATTCACAAAACTGCCCTCGAGCGGGCGCGCGCGCGCGCGCTCCCAATCGAAAAGTGAAAGGTTTTGACTGTCCGTGCAATGGGTGACGGCGATTTTCTTAATTTATTATGGTGACTTTAACGGTTCGGTAATTAAATTTTACCCGTAGCAGAGACGTTTTTCATTTATACTTTGCATTCGCGGCCAGGTTTGTAAACTTTATTGCCGAATTCCTCGATAATTGCACCCGATCGCACACCTCCGCATGCCACGATACCGAACTTGCACACAAAAAAGAAGAGGCTTTGCTCGGGTATATAAACTCTGTAGATGTGTAAGTATATTGATAGCGTAATAATAATAGCTCATTCGAGTATATAACGTAAATTTTAACTTTCAGGAAGTCGACTGCATGTTATATTGTCATTTCGGGTGGGACCTGTCCTTTTGTAAATACATTTTACCAGGGTGCCTGAGTGTGCGCGACTCCACGCGCGCGTGTGTGTGAGATCCAAGAGTTATTCCTGTACGTAGAACATTAATTTTTAACATTTTTACATTTTGAGCAGTTGCAGTTTATATTTATTATTGTTGCAGGTAAATATTACAACATGATGAAGATAAAAGTCGTCAGGTAAATTATTATAGTTAGTTCACCGTGCTTACAAAGTAATCAAATTGTAAAAATTAATTAGATTCATTTTGTGTAATCCACCAAGAGTACATAATGTAATAGCGTTGTAGTATGAATTTCGTAAAATAACAACGAAAGTAAATGGAAAAAGTTATAGTAAACGTTAATTAACTTATTTAAAATTAATTCGTTACGGTCGAAGAAGCAATTTCTCCAACTGCATCGGAAAAGTCATCGTTTCAGGTGCGATCGGATGGTTTCCGGATCGTTGAAGTCATTACCGGTACAACCGCAGGTAGAGGAGAACGCCTAGGACGACCGAGCCTCAATTTCAGATCCTTCTTCCGATTCGTGTACTCTCTGCATCTTTATCCGCGCGTGACGGCAATTCGAATTTGTCACCGCGACCTTCGTCATCGCTCTACTCCTTACTCCTTTTTCCTTCGAACCTTCCACTTTTATCGATAAACTATATTTTCTTAAAACACGAGACGTCTCTTCCCTCGAGTCGTTACTAGTGCTATTATTCCTAGCAAAATTGAGATGGTGCGCGTTATTTTAAAATTTTTGGATTTTAAAAATGATGGAGAAAGACATAGCTCGTTAATAAATCATCGATTTATTTTATACACATATACGAAGGAAAAGTATAAGTATATTTCACGTGTTTCGAAGAGGAAATAAAATCTTTAAAAATATATATGGAGTTCTTTTGAAATAAAGAAAGAAAAAAGAAAAAGTAAGAAAAAAAGTATCTGCAAAATTAAATGATAAATACGTGAGAGTAAAAAAACGCATCTTCGTGTCCTCTTAAAAAGCTTTCGAAAAAATGAAAGAAATAAAGAAAGGAACTCGTCGGCAGTAATTCATACGTGAGGTTGAAGTAAATTGTAAGCATTACAAATCGACGTTTTATACGTTGAGAATAGAACCGGATTGCAAAAGGACGAGGCAGCAACAGCAGCAGCAGCAGCAGCAGCATCGGACTCGCAACTCAGTGGAGAGAAAGAGAGAGAAAGAGAGAGAAAGAGAGAGAGAGAGGGAGGGAGATGGAAAGCCAGTGTCGCGTGCACTCGAGGGAGGGATAAATTTGGAATCACTACGAGGTTGCAAGGGAGTTGTGCTTAGTTTGTTCTCTCCTCGAAAGGTCGTTGACCCGCATTTTCGAACACCTCGCGCGGCACGCGATGTTATACTATCTTCTATACCTCCCCTATTCCTCTATGTCATCCCTTGGGTTATATACCCTAACTTTCCTTTGGGAAACATTGCTGATCGATACTATTGATCGTTTAGCTTTATAACGTCCCTGCATGCTCCAAAATTTTTATTTTTACGTTTACGCGTATACTTTTATTTTTATAACTCTCCTTTCCTATACCGTAAGTGTACTTTTATTATATTGAAAAATATTTTTAAAAAACCGCTTACTTGTTACAATTAGGCCTCAAATAACGAATTAAAAAAAATATAGGTCTACAGATAAATTGTAACGTATCGAGAAGATAAAATCAATTTTTACATAAATTTTTATTTAAGGACCCGCCTCTTTTTTTGTATAAATAAGTTGAAATGCTGAGTGATGCATTTATGTACGCATACAAAAAGTTGTCACCGTCAATTGGGAATTCGTTGACCATATCTGCAATTAAGCGAAATTCATCTTTACGCGATTCTACGGAAATTAATGGACGCTTGGGAAGTATGGAAAGCGTTTGGTTAAACGTTAATAATTACACTTAATCGAAAGAGGAAAATTGGTTCGTCACCTATTTGTATTTTCATTGCTCTGCTCGGTCATTAATTTTCCCGATATATTCGACATAGTGCGTGTAGCAGCAACGGAAAATGCCACACGTGCAGACTCTCACGTGAGAACTGTACTATACAACAAACACACGCATTTACGTTTTTACTCGCTTCTAATTAAACTTCGACACTCGCTATTATCTCTCTTTTTGTTTTAATAAATTATTTCGATCCGGTGAATTAACCGAGATAAAAAGTTAATTCGGAAGTGTAAGACCTTCTTTTCATTCAGTATGTTTAATGTGTAAAATTATAGGAAGTATTTTATTTTTCATTTAACGTAATATCTGGTATGCATATATGCAAGATTTACTGATTACGATATAGGTGTGTTTTTTTCAATAAATACTCGTACAAGTTGTATAAAATAAAGTACCGTCGACGACTCTTTTAAATTTGTAAGAAAAATAAAAAGAAAAAAAGAATAATACATCCGAGTCATAATAAATGAAAAGATTACAACTCCCTCCTTACAGTAATACTATATTTGTACACATCGATAGAATCAAACATCGATGTATTTGCAACGTAACGTAATACATAATTTTTAACCTTCCTTATCGCGAAAAAAGTATCTTTACTTCTTAAATAATGATATTACAGAGTTGAGAAGCAGTAGGCGTCACTGGGGCGTACATGAACGTACGCAGACGCGTTTCGCGAGATCAAGCGCACTTGCAACCAGAGGACCTTGAGATTGCATCAGCTTCACTCGTATTCTCTCTCTCTCTCTCTCTCTCTTTCTCCCTTGTATCCCCCACGTTCTCTTCTTAGGAGAAAGAGAGCTTCTGACTCTGTATATCCATTGTTCGCGCGACGATCGTGCTAAGATGGAGAGCTGGATAATCGCGTTTACCGAACGTGAGAGTCACGCGCAACCGTTCAAATTTTAACCAGTTCACCTTTCATGGTTTCGTCTCGTGTCCGGTATTTACGAAATTTACTTGATTTCTATCTCAATTGTACAACGACTGCGTGTTAAAATTATAATGTTTACAAACACATTCGTTCAGGTTTTTCGCATTATTGTGGATCGAGTTGTTTAATTGCATCCTTCGCGTAATCGTCAAGAATTATTAAATACTAGTTCCTTAATTTTATTTTCCTCGATATTCGAGTAAGGGCAATTGAAATGTATTTACAGCAATACGAATGTGATATAAATAAATTAATTTAAGTACGAGCAATATCGAGATACGTATATTAACTCGAATTATATATATTATACATGTATATAGGAACGCATTTTCCCATCGGTGCTACCAATCAATAACGATTGGCTTCCGAAATCAACCAAGCCCATTCACTCGATTCATGAATTTTTCATCTGGTTGCTCAAAGCGCATATAGAGGTACCCTTAAGAAATTAATACCGAAAAACCAAGCGCGCATACGAGGTACCATTCGGTCACGTATTTGCAATAAAACCGAGTAGAGTTTTTCTTGGACGAAAAGCATCGAGCGACTCTCGCACGGTCAAATGTCGGGATTCTAAACGACCGAGTATGGGCGTTAGACGAGTCGCCTCGCGCAACTCAATGAGACTCAACTCCACACACTAGCTTTTCTCCTTTTCATATTTTCACGTCGGTATGTAAAGCTCTTAACGGCTTGCCGTCCAATCGCGAGCGCGCGCGGTTAGACTAAATAAATTACGAGTCGGTTAATAAATAACATGGGTGCGCGACGCGCCGGATCAAAGCCAAATTGCTACACTCTCTCGGACACAATCGCGGCCGGAAAAGAGAGGCGAGAGAGTCAATTGCCGTTTTCAGGGAGAAAGGATAAAGTCGTTTAAGCGAATATTAGAAACCTCACCTTTACCGCTTGGCGAGAGGAAAACTTGCCGTTTCAGAACGCCGTCTTTATGCAACTAGCGCGCCTTTGTAATCCCTCAACTTTATTACATTCTTACTGTGGATATATATGCTTATAAGTCCATTTTTTTAACTATTGCCATACGCTTTGTATGTGTATTTGTGTGCCCAGTCATTTCGTTTTATTTGGGGTTACTCGCCTTTATTTTCAACTGTGTGAAAGTAAACCTATTATACACCAAACGTTGCGTTCTACCATTACACGAAATTACCAACTATTTTTTATTTATACGTATCTACATTATTTATTGAAAAACTTGGACGAGCTTTATAATTGACAGTTTATTGTACACGTATTATCACTATTTGCCTCAATTACTTGCGTGTTCGAAGATAAGAGATAATGTACATTTCACACGAAACTAATTTTGTCAAATAAAAATTAAATTGTCAGTTACGATGCTATGTCTATAAAAAATAATCGAACGACTAAGTTTTTAAGTAAATGAATAAAATGTATACTATATTGTTGTAGGAAAACGGTATATTACAAAATAATCGATGCAACGTAAATGTCCAATGTAAAAAGAAAAAAATTCGGGTCGCTCACCTTCGATTTCAATCGACACGATTACACGAGTGAGTCAGGGTATACGCGCGTAATTGAGCCTGTCAGCGAGTGATAGGCAAGTATACGATCGCGCGGTGCGAGTCTTTCAAAGTAGAGAGAGAGAGAGAGAGAGATACATAAGGCTCGCGAGCCGATCGTTGTTTTGCACTTTCCATTTGCCAGCTGCGTGCCATTCGCACTTTCGATTTTCCGAGGAAAGAAACACTTAATTTGGTAGGAAAGAGAACTCGGGAAAAATTATGCATTTTCAAGGGAGAGACGAGTACTCGTGGAAGCTTGAGAAACGGGCCAACTTGTGAGTATTCTACTCGAAACTTGGCAAGATCGTGTCAAGGGGTCTTTGCAAAACCAGATGCCTCCTACCCTTTGACTCCTTTTTTTTTCTTTCTCGTCAGCTCGTTATGACGTAGATATTCGAACGGAAATGAGAGCGAACTAAATTATTCGTCTCATCTCTTTACATTCGTAATACTGACTCGGGAACTGCCTTATTTATAAAAGCTTATTATTAATTAATGCGTCATACTTTCCTTTCGAATATTATCCTGGATATTTCGTTTATATAGGCCACTAGATTATTTCTTTATCAATATTTTTTAATTAATAAAATTAATTTATATATATATGTATATATACACACACATTTTAATAATTTGATATATCTTTACGTGAACTTATTTTTGGTTTCGTTAAAATGATTAAAAACTTTCCTTTTGGGTGAAGATTATAATAATTTATACGCGTATTACACGTATATTTTTTAGGGTAAATGTAATTTTGTGCAATCTGATTAATAACGTTAGAGTTATACTTATTACTTAAAGATTCAGAGTGATAACTTATAATTAAATAACTGGGGATCACATATTTTTGTTAAATTGCAATTTTTAGTTCATTACTTTATTTCGAAAATATAATATTTATCTCTGATGTGCTTCATTTCTGAAACGAATTCTAGATCAATTTGCGATAAAGTCATTGATGAAGAAAGTGATTATAAATTATTAGTCTTGTTGAATGAAGCGTTACTCTTTTGACAGTAGATTTGTAATTATTGTGATAATTTCGATAATTAATGGTTATTTTCGCAAAAGGAAATTTTTTCAACGTACACTTACGCACTACGTACCAATGATATAATATAATAATAGTTTGTTAACATAGACATTACATTAAGTAGTAAGAACGAGTGTTTAAATTGACATAATGTTATGTGGAATTTAACTTTTTTTGAGTAATGGATTTTCTAGGCATCAAAATCTATTGAAAAAAGTTAGAATATTATAACGATGAATGAAATTAAAGTCTTTGCTTATATTAATTATACTTTTAACAGTAGGTAAATGCAATTTATTGTGATGAATATTCATATTATGATTATGCTAGAGTAAACATTCGCTAGAATTCAATACCCGCGTAAAAATCTGAAAGTTTGGGCCAAACTTCGCCCAAGTTTATGTTTGTATAAACTTGGGGCAAATTTAGGCAATGAGACTATGCCAAACTTGACAACTCACGCATTCCAAGTTTGGGAGAAGTTTGCAAAAGTTATGCCAAACTTCCTATAAAGTTTTTTAAATTATGTTGTTATTGGCTGAAATATGGGACAAATTTGTCCAAAGTATAGCGCAAGTGTAGGATTACTTTTGCTACACTTTATTTTTAAGTTATATTAATTATAATATTTGAAAAGAAAAGAAATTAAAAATAATTTAACATTACTCGATTTACACCTGAAAGAAAAAACATACATGTATTTCCAAAAGATTTGAAGGTCCTCGGTGAATTTCATCCTCTTCATGAAACTCGTCGCAGCAAGTCATTTCAAGTCGACGTTGAGGGTTAGACTGATGCATCGACGTCAAGAAAAATTTCTTAGTGACCAGTAAACAAGAAGTCATTTGTTTGCTCGTTACTTAGGAACGTTTGTGAAATTTGCTTGACGACCAGCAAACAAATGACTTCTTGTTTACTGGTCACTAAGAAATTTTTCTTGACGTCGATGCATCAGTCTAACCCTCAACATCGACTTGAAATGACGTGCTGCGACGACTTAGATGAAGAGGATGAAATTGACCGAGGACCTTCAAATCTTTTGGAAATACATGTATGTTTTTTCTTTCAGGTGTAAATCGAGTAATGTTAAATTATTTTTAATTTCTTTTCTTGTCAAATATTATAATTAATATAACTTAAAAATAAAGTGTAGCAAAAGTAATCCTACACTTGCGCTATACTTTGGACAAATTTGTCCCATATTTCAGCCAATAACAACATAATTTAAAAAACTTTATAGGAAGTTTGGCATAACTTTTGCAAACTTCTCCCAAACTTGGAATGCGTGAGTTGTCAAGTTTGGCATAGTCTCATTGCCTAAATTTGCCCCAAGTTTATACAAACATAAACTTGGGCGAAGTTTGGCCCAAACTTTCGGATTTTTACGCGGGTAGAGGATAAAAACATATCGTTCAAAATTTGTTCCTAACATTTGTGCATGTGACGGTATGAAAATCTACAATAAACCGCAGTGAAAATGTATAGAGAGAGGGAGAGAGAAGGAGGAGAAGGAAACGCATATCTACGAGTAGTCACGTAAAGCGACGTAACGTCGACTGGGCTTCGAAGCACGTATGAATTTTTTTTAATTTTTTTCCCTCAATCATTTGTTTCTCGGTAGACAAAAGCACAGGCGCTTTCTACAGCTTCAGGCGGCCGTTTCACCTTTCAAAACAAACCAGTGACGCTCGAACGAGAAAAGGTATTAATTACAAACGTGCGAAATACATAAAAGAGAGTAATACACCTATCCATACATATATAAAAAGGTTTGCTCGTTCTTTTCTCATGGTGAAGTCGCCGTGTATGAATATTTTTCAGTCTATCTGTTTTATTACATTCAAAAAGATGATCCGACTTGCAGACACACAGTTTTTGCCTTTCTTTTTACACCCCTTACGAAACTTTTGCATCTCAACAACGTTGCTGAAAGGGAATCGCATTCGTTCGAAATTTCAATGCACACTCGCGTTCGTTTCGAAGGCGGTCAAAAAAATTTAAAAAAATAACAGTGATGGATAATACGGTACGAGAGATGGTGACGCGGGTTGTCATGATTTTATGTTAAGTGAAATGCGTGTCAAAAATGTATGTTTTTCACTCGAGTGAGATAATAACGACGTTTTAACTTTTGTACTCAATTTGTTTCTTTCTACATTGAGGTACAATACACGAGTATTACAATTTTTCATTAGTACAATTTTTTTTAGAAACTCTATGTAATTAGTACGTTTATTGGGTTAACGATACCTTTCCACGATTCTTCTATCTTTATAAATTGGAAAGGTTTGTAAGATTTATAAATCAACAAAACCAACTTAGATCAAATTACTTTACTTTTAAACATATTTAGAAACGTCGTATTGTACAATTTGTATTATTTACATTTGACCTGTCGGTTTTAAAATTTCGTAAAAAAAAACTGAAACTGTTATTATTCAAGTTCCGTTTGCGCTACGCACACAAACGCATATATATAGAATTGGAAAGAATTTCATCACACTTAAATACAAAATGGCTTGTCCTAAATAATTATAAAGGTCATACGCAGGTATATAAGTTCCGCTAGCGAGTTAAATATAATCGAAAGGTAATACATAGGAATTAGTATTGAAGGTCAAAGATTTCAGGTTTTTTAAATTCGATACGTTACTTTGCAAGAGTAAAAAAGAAACACTATAGTAAATGATCAAAAAAACCCTCGATTGATTCCCTATAGAAAATTGCCTCGAGGGTGATTTTACAAAAATTTAAACGACATCAGTGCCTGACTTCATATTTATCAAGGATTTTTATTGTACGTTAAATAATTCAATTTACATAAAGTCATGGTACAGTTAAACTCCATATTACACACTAAAGTTTTTATTAATCTTAATCTATGCTTCGATGACATTCAACTTTATATTATTATTCGTTCTGAAACGTGTGAATAATTAGTACAAGAAAAGTATCAAACATTAACTAGAAAGTGAAACTTATATTTTCATTTAAAATACTTAAAATATACACGAGTATGAAAGAAAATACATTCTATTGAATGATCATGAATGTACGAAATGACATTTACTATTTATTTAGTTCACTCATCGCAATCAATTTGTATTTTAATATATGTAACAGCTGCACATTATCTTTAAATGCACACATTGTAAATAGTTTTATTGCAATATCGACCGTTGGTGTATTTTAATTAGTTGGAATATTGTATAATTCCAATAATTCAAAATGTATTCCGTTCCAAAAATAAAAAAAGGAAAAAGGAAAATGACTCTAAAGACATCAAAGTTAGGAATAAACTAAATAATTAACAAATTCTCACGTTGCCGAAGGTATTACACCGAACATTTAAAAGTGACTCTTGAGCAATCGAGCTCCAAAGCCGCGAATAAAAAAAAAGCAGCAAACCCAGGAGAGCGAAAGGTCCTTACCGTAATAGTAAAAAAAAATCGAGATCGACGTCGCATATATTAATCGACACCACACGAAGAATCCAATAAAGTCAAGCCGATATACGACTCGATATAGAAATTCAAATATTCGATATTGCCTCGAATAACAATCGAGAGCGTTCACTACGGTTATCTTCCTTTTGTCTCTCTCTCTCTCTCTCTCTTGCTATAGCATATGTGTGCGTACGCGCATATACATATACAGAGAAAGTCGTTTGAAAAACGAGTAGCCGCGGCAGAAAATTTGTAATCATTTGTCCTTATATAAATACAATCGCATAACATTCAAGAGCGATAAATCGCTACACGAATAATTTGACGAGTCGAGGAGAGTTTAATCAGACAGGTCAAACACTATAAATAGTAAATGCACCTTATTCCGATATAGGTCGCGAGTGAGAGGCTCACTGCGAGAGCTACCGATTGGCTTAATTTGTCGCGAGCGAACGCGAGAGAGCAAAAGAGAACGGCGGCCTTGTCGACTCGCTTATTGTTGGATCCTAAATGCTGGAAGACTCTCCACCGTGACATTGACGGCTTTTCCCTTCTCATTCTCCATTTTTTCTTCTTTTTTTTTTTTAAATACTCCTAATGCAAATTATTTCTTTTTTTTCTTCACTCTCTCGCTCTTTTTCTTTTTTGCCTTTCTACACACACCGTCTATTTATAACGTCGCGAGTTTGAAATGCCTATGTATCGATGAATGGAGGAATTTTTAATTATGTAACACACTGCGGGACAAGCACACGCGAGGAAAGTTGCGTTAGTCAAGGGCGGCTTAGGAGTAAAAGTCGTGAAGTGGGCAGATATAGATATATACACACGCGTTTTATACAGATATATACATGTGTATGTGTACATTACGTTTCCATGTATGAAAAAAGGGGGACGTTTATGTCGATTAAGTGCCCAAGATAACACAAGGCAGACCCAGTGATTTAGTCGTCCCAAGAGCCAGTTTAGTATCGACTTTTACGTATAGCGTATATGAAGAAAAAAAAAAGGAAGAATTGGCAAAATAGATGATATTTCACGATCGGTCAGCTAATATTGTAACAACATAATAAGCCTATAAGAGAAATACGAGACATCGATCTCGATTTGACATTTTTAAACGTGCCGCGCGCACGCGGCGTTTGCACCGTCGTCGACTTTCTCGGTTAAATTCTGCAATCGCAAAGTGAGACGGAATTTTTCGTCGTTTCTATATCTGTATCTATGATAGATATATCCACGTGCACACATAGATATACTCGGTAATGTTATTACCTACACTACTGTGCAGTGATTTCGATAAAAACATATACGTGCAACTGTTATGCATTGGGACGTAAAACGTTTTCTCGTTATGTTTATTGTGTAAAATCGGCGTTTGCTAAATTTGAATATGTGTTTGTAATAACGGAGGTGTGTAATAAATTATTAGCGAACGACAAAGGAAAAGTTAAATTATCGGTGTCGGTTACCGCGCGTAATATTTTCCCAGATTTATTTCCAATTCACGTTGGATTTAGTAGAATTAATGTTACTTGTCTCTACGTAATACTACCAGTTTCAATTATTTTTAGAATATTTAATTAATTGTTAGAAACATTTGCATTACACGCGTTTTGTTGTTAAAATGTTATACGCCGATTGGATCGCAATGATTTTAGTTTGATTAAACTTTGTCTTAAATAAACCATGATATTTCTGTAATAGTATTTCAAGATAACGCGTACTTAATTTATTTAATGAGATAAAGAAAAATCTTCGTGCAGATGTAATCTGGATTAATTAGTTTATTAGGTCTCCCGATCATATACGAACGTTTTAATTTCCCTAAAACTAAAAACCATTCAGTAGCGAGCTACGAATACAAAGTGTATGGAAAAAGAAAAACACAGTGAAAAAAAAAGTTCATTCACAATATCTAATCAGTATCACGATTTAGCTCTATATACCTACATTATATCGGTCTGTATCAGTCAATCAATTTATCACCTCGACACCCAGCGTTAATTAATTACTCGATGATCAAACTCGTACATACGAATCTATCATTAAAATCAACGTCGCGCGCGTGCGCGCATATAAAAACCGATAAAATCTTGTGTATAGTGAGAAAACAGACGCGTGGACGGTAAACATTTCATTTGCAAACAGAACGCGAACGGATCTCGATAATAAATTCATCCTGAAAATCGCTCGACCGAGCATACGGAATATTTAGTAAAAGAATTAAACCTCCCGAAATTGGTTTTCGAAGCGAAATCTCGACGTTATGTATATATATACACATACATACATATATATACACCCACACGCACGCATATACATATATCCATATACATACATACGCTTGGACCAATATCGCAAATGCATCGAGGGAAAATTTGCTCGAAGCTTTCACCTCCCCCCTTCTCCTATACCTACGATTATTCGAGGCTTCTAAATTGAAAGGCCGTGGCGCTCCATATGGCGCCCGGGACATACCCTGAGGATGACGTGTCCACCCCCTCTCCCTTCCTCCCCCCCATTTTTTCTGGTTTTAACCCCTCGTGCACGTATATATGTATATATATCAAGGGAGAGACGGCAAAAGTGCAACTCGGGCTTTTGTACAGACCCTCGAATTTTTCGAGCCTTTTCCATTCCCGATACACTCTTGCTAGATTTTTTTTGACGTTCCTTTTATTTTGTTAGTTACTACGGGGTTCAAGTGTACGTATTTTTTTTACGATTCGATTTTGAAGCTTTAATCGGGTACACTTTTGCCTCGCCGAGGTTAGACATATGCTATTGGTTTTTGCAAGCGAGTTGGAGTACTCGCGATTTCTCTCTCTCCCTCTCTCTCTATGTGTGGGAAAAGAGTTCGAGGGCTATTTTGCACTCTGGCTGGGGCTTGTTTTTTGTTGCTACGAGTGTAGTTTATTTTTGAACGTTCGATGAGTTTCGCTGAATTATTGAGGGTACTATTCTTTTTGCGCTGGTATAGGTTATTTGCCTAATGACGATAATTGAGAAATGATCTCGTTTACTTGTAAACATATTTTTTTGGACGTAACAGAGGAAACCAGTTTCTTCTCTTTAAAATTAACAATTATTTCTTGTGAATTTTCAGACAGTTATTAAAACTGTCGGTCGATCGATTAACCAAGAATGTATAATTGATCTCCACGCATTAAACAAATAATCGTACTTAATGAAAATCATAAAAGATAAAGACATATCGATTGTCTTTTTACTCTTGCATCATGTTTAGTATTACGTCGAAATAATTAAATAAAATAAATATAAACGAATATGACATTTCCCAATAGCGAACGCGTGACACCCCCATAAGATTTCATCAAATAGCGAAATTCGCATACAAGCCACTTATCAAATAAAGAAAAAAATTAAAATAAAAAAAAGGCAACATTGTACACTCCCTGTACAGTAGGTAGTTATCTTATCGGCTCAGCGGATCTTTCGCAAAACCCTATAGAGAAACAACGGATGAGCGTGGTAATTATTAAACTTGTCGCTTCCCCTCGTTTGACCCCGGCGATGCATTCTCCACGCTGCTCGTCCTCGCGTTGTCAAGGATCCGCGGAGGCGAGACTATATAATGTACCATACTCGTCCTCTCTCCTCTCTCTCTCTCTCTCTCTCTCTCTCTCTCTCGCAGATTTCCCAAGCTCGCGAATAGAATTACGCGTACACAGCACCCACGGGTTCTCCGTTATCGCGGCGAGTGGCTAGTGACATGGTTGGCGGTTCGGTATTTAGGAAAGGCCAACCGACCAATGTCACAACCTGTTTGAAAGGCACTAGAATACTTATATATAATGTATATCGGTGTGGAGAGGCGACTTAGCGAAGGCGTTTAAAGACGCAAAACCGGACTTGCGTATGGTCGGCTGTGTTTATAATCTCCTTAATGTTGATGCACTCCTCACTCCTGCTCGGCTAGTTTCGTTTACACCTATGACAGCCTCGCTTACGTTTACACTTACTTGGACGAGACTACTGAACGAATGGTTCATTGGCATTTGATACTATGCTCCAAGATAGCATTTTCGGAGCTGCTCGAGAAAATCTTATAGCTTGACGCACGTCGCTTAGCAAACCTGCATAATAATTCACAATGAACATTATTATATGTTTTCTTGGAACATGTGTTTTAACCCCAAGGTTACGTCAAATGTAACACTACAACACAATTGGTCATATAAAACTATACATACATATACATATGTGTATATACGTTACTTTCGAGTTTTCTCAGCCTCAAGAAACTTGCAAACCGTTTTTTTTAAAAGCACGCGAGAGGTAAAATAATTCTTTAAGATAAACAAGAAAAGCTAATGTAGTACAGAGTATATTCATTACGTCATATCATTTAAAAGATTATAAGATAAATACAAAAGTGTTTTGAAAGTAAATACTTTCCTTCAAACGTACATTATGAACGTGTCATTCGTTATAAATAGAAAATAGTTTTGCGTAATTGTTTTACTTTCTGTTTGAATATTGCTGCGTGTATCTAGTGCAAAAATTCAAATTTAACAAAAAAAAAATTGTCTACAGCTAGTGCACGAGCATTGGTTTGTAATTGCCATAATTTAATTTCAAAAGGATAAATACGTCAATTTATTATGAATAACAATAAAGTAAAGAAAGGAAATCGAATATTTTTCCTAAGTGTTAATATTTGACCAATTTATAAATTTTCATCGTAATTGTAAAATTGGCTGCGTTTTAAGAGAGATAAAGTAAAAGGCGAGCCCTCTTTTATCGCTTTGGCATGAGTTATCCTTCGAGCAAATAAAAAGTACGCGTATATAGGAAAGAAAAAGAAATACATATCGGTTTATTAAGAAATTATAATTTTACTGCGTTTCGAGCCGAAATTTTATTGATCTAACCCGAGAAGCATATAGCACGTTGGTACGCAGGTTAGGCTAATTTTCTCTTTCTCGTCATTAAACCGTATTAGTTAAATTTGCGTCAGGTTGCGTTATTAAATCGAGACTCGACGCGTAATAAAATCTTTACAAGCCAAGTCGATTGACGGAAAACGCCATTTCCTTTTCTCTTTTTTTCTTACCGCAAACATTTGAATTTATGAGCAATTCGCGGGCATATTAACTTATAGGTATATATATCGGGGCCTCGAGTCAAGGATTTATTGCGCGCCCGCACACGTTATATACCTGCTCTTGTAAATATATAAGACCTGACCCGCTCCTATCTCGAGAATATATACGTTGTATACGTACACGCGTGAATGTGTGCGCCAACGCGACCGACACTAAAATCCGTGAAAGCCTGTCTCCCGTGGTCGAACCGCGTTTATTAGCCTGGACGAACCTATATGGTCAATAAAGAAACATCTTGCACCCGGTATCTCTTCTTCGTCTTTGACTACGCGCACTAAGTGTCAACGTGTAGGAGGATAATTTTTATTTTCATGCCTCGTGAAATTTTGACTTACGGTTAAATCGATCGTTACACGCGACTATAAAGATCACGAAATTCGCTTAATTTTGTATCGGTATGGAATTAATTGAAAATTATTTCAAACGCGTTAATCCTGCATGCGAGAATAGATATACATTTTTAATAAATAGATTTAATGAAATAAGTAATTAAAAAAAAAAAAAAAATACGCAACTAACATGTGTAGTAAGAAAAACGACTGAGCGAATAGGATTTCGAAGAAAAAAAAAGAATCGTCGATCAAACAAATTGGTACAAGTAGGACATCCATAGAGGAACGTAGATGCAAGTGAAGGCAAAAGTAGTAAGCTAGCAATTCCTCGGAGCTAAACATAACCTTGTGTTCTCGCAATGGACTCCCCTTAAATCGGCCTTGAGGAAAACGTACCGAGTTTACGACTCTGCCGATCCGCCTTGGATAAAAAGAACGAGGTGGTTTCGTTGCAAAAACCCGAGGATACAGGGATGTATATACCCTCCATAACCACGATTCTCATAAGCCACGCGAAACTACCCTTTCCGAGTCACGGGAGGCTAGGTAAAGCGAAAAGGAAAAAAAAAACGAGGAATATTATAAGCGAAACGAGCTGGAGCAATTTTCGCATGGAACCGGTTTAACCGGTTTCGCCAGCCGAATATGCAGTGTGCATCCTTGCTCGCGGTGGAAAGTTTCGGGGTGTGCGATTAGGACCTCGCGTGACGGTTCGTAGAGCACCGTGCGATCGTTCCCGAGAGCAGGTAGCACTCGGTTAATCCACTTAGATCCGTTAACCGAGTTTACTCCTTGTATAACCGGTATTAAACTTACGATCCCATTGGCTTTTCCTTTAAATTTCCCATATGTCTCGGAGTTGATCTTTTTTTTTTTATATTTATTTATTATCAAGCTAGTTGTGTTAATTCAAGTCAAACTATTCGTAGAACTTCCCAGTATGGTTAGAATTAATTATTATATAAAAATATAAAAACTCTTCTACGTACAATGTATAAATTATACACAATAATCTATTAAGTAATGCGTATAACATTAATCTCAATAAGTATAGTTTTGTACAATTTAAAACTGTGTCAACATTATGAAATAAACAACCTTTGACGTATATGTATTTATCATTATTGCATTGGAAACAGATACATCAGGTTGTAGAGTAGCTTGAACATCGACGGTAGAAATTAAGTCGCAACACGAAATAAAAGTGATCGCATCGTTTATCGCAAAGTTTGAAGACACTTGCACATTTAATTCTTATAAAATTACGGTAATGCGGAACGATTATTTTATTTACATCCCGGTCTCGGAAATAAAAGTAAGGATTTTATGGAGATTTGATTAACGAAGCTAATTGACGAATTAAGCGGTAAATAATCGTATACACATGCATGTGCGCATGTCGGGCGTCGATGGTAAAATGTACATCGTAAGAATTAACGTCGAGTTTCAGCAATATTTACATAATTTATTATAATCGCGCGATTAATTTAACGGCCGAGGCTCGGCTTTAATGGAGAGTCTTGGGCGTAGGTCTCTCTCTCTTTCTCTCTCTCTCTCTCCCTCCCTCACTCCTGCCGTGTCGCGTGGTTGTCGGCACAAGGATACCCGTTCCGTCCTACGTTTCTGCGATTGCGTTTTTCCAGGCTTACGCGGCCGCAGAAAACTTGACCCAGTATCTCACCTCTTTCACCAACCGTTACGAACCTAATGATGTATCCTTATTATGCGATGCAAATAATAATGCTTGAAGAATATATCGCTTTGGTTTTACGATCTCTAAATAGCCAAGGCCGTAAGTTGCTAAACTGGTGAAAGCGAAGACGCTTACACATACGTATTATATACAATTTTTTTTTTGCCATACACTTATTTTTTTAACTGTGGTGCGCGTACGCGTATTGTGTATATACGTGAACCTTTTCCGGGATATTTTTCGGCGTGTCACATTTTTACCCTACGACGATTTTCGAAGCCCTCTTTCGGCACTTAGGTGACTTTTTGCATCTAATGGACTACTGGACGATCGTTTGTCACCCCAACGCCATGAAAAGCTTTTGATAATTCGCGAAAGTGCTTGTCACGCGGCTCGAATTTTTCATGACGAGCGTAACGACCCTATATATTCGAATTTTCTCGAGGTCTATCCTACGTTCAAAAAAAATGTCTACACACTCGATGCGTCATTTATTTACTTTATCGAGTTCGTTGTATGGATGTCGGGAATACGAAAGAGAATATTTAATAATAACGGTGCTTACTCAACTGGAAAATTTAGATGTACGGGATGTGAACTCTATCAATTTTTTAAAATTTTATGTAATTTCGGTTCTACGTGATGTTTACATCGAATAAAGACATGTTAATTTAACCAAAATTTACATTTACAATGGAATTTTAGTAAAAATGTTTGTAATGAATTAATAAAGTACACATCTCATCAAACAAATTATTTGACGCGATCCAGAACTCTTAATTATAACTTAACAACCTGGAAAAAAAATCATCAAATAGACCGGCGAAACACTTGGTTGTAACCCAATAAATTGTTTGAAATGCTTATTACCCAATTTTAGCGTCACGTTTAATTAAAAACTATTCCAAACACTAATGATTTCACTGTTTTTCATTGGATTGATGGTCAACAAGCGTACGTATAGCTAGTAATTAAATACAGATCGGTAATTATCACATGTATCCTATACTTAGTGTCATAAGCCTAGTAAGTTTCATAAATTACTCAAACGTGTACACAAGAAAATCTCTTATACATATATACCTAAATCCATCAACTTTTACTCACTGTCAACGGAACATCGTACGAATTGAATATTTCGTCAACACGCTCGACGAAAAGAAAAAAAAAATCGACGTATCAACGAAATTGTGCATCAAGCAATCTTGTCCAAACGTAAAAGCAATTGTAATTACGTGACAGGAAAATAATAGAAAATGACAGTGGTTATTAAATGCCCTTTCTCCTCCTTCTTTTAATTCTCCCTCCGGAGAGTTGGACGTCACGATGGTGCCTCTCGATCGAAACGCGGGGAAAAGTATTTCCGGCACCCACGCGGCTAATAACCATACATAAGCATACATTCTCTTTCTAATCCCGGCAAAGTTAGATAATAGTCATTTACCCGGTTACTCGCGTTTACAACATCAAGAGACACCGATACACCGAAGTAAAATGACGCGAGATTGTGCAAAAACACACCGGTATTTCAATGAAATTTGAGTTTGCGCCTTCGACCCGCATAATATACATTTGTTGGAAAAAAAAGAAAAAATATATTATATTCATGTATATATGTGTGTGTGTGTGTTACGAACATTTTTCTGCTCCGAGTAAAAAGACCGTAACGGCTCGATCAAACGCGCGCGCGCGGGTATATTGCTGAGAAAGTCACAAGGTCAACTTGGAATTGCTTAATTCGCTATACTGTGTAGAAAAAAAGGAAATTCGAGGTTGATAAACATTTTATAAGGAAGTAAATGTGGAAAGAACGGGTGTGGGTTGATTTGAAAGCTCGTGATATATACAGAATTTTTATACTTTTACTTTATGAATTATACGCAACAATTTTTTATATATAATAAATTTTAAATAAAAAATAAACGAAAAGGAACATTGAACTACAAAAGACATATTTAAGTAATTTTTATTCAACGTACAGTTATAAGTTGCTGTACTCAAAACTGAAATTCTGTTGTTTTTACTTATTCAAATTTAAAGAGAACGTCTTGTGCTTAAACGTAAGATATATATTTTTTAAAGAATTTCGAAAGTTTATGAGACAGCATTTTGAGTATGGCACAGTATACAATGTGAATACTCGCATTTACAAAAAATGCTGTACGGAAAGAAATTATTTTTTAAAAAAATTAACTGTTCGCAATGCGTATCCATTAATTAGAAAAATAAAATTCAAATATCAGAATCCAATTGATTAAAACGTATTGATCGTTACTGTACTTAAATCTTCGGTTCTTCGGTAGTTTTAGAAAAGAAAATTAAAAAAATTAGCATGGTACAGCTAAAAATAGAAACAGGTTGTAAGTATTAATTTTGACGAAGCTACGGATTTTTAAAGCGAATTCCATAAAAGAAGGAAGAAGAAATAACTTTCACCACATCTAATGAATCGATGGAATACCATGACCTAAATCGAGTGTTTGCGATAGCGATAGCAAACGTTTGTCGCGTTATCTTCAGGCCCTATTATTCGGTGTAAGTTCTGTTGGGTATATAATGGGACTTGCGTTTGTACGCGGTACGTAAATGGAAAGTTCGTCTCCATCTAGCGACGTATTGCTGTGTTTCTTATGTAAATATGGAACGTGTTGCAAACTCGTTTACAAAGTCATTTCAACATGTGTTTCTGCATATCTCTCTCCGTGTCTGCCATTTTCTTTATCTTTTATTCGACGAAGAAACGCTTTCAACCTATCGCGATTTACCTTTTCGAAGGTTTGTTTGTTTATAAGGGAATTAGTTGTGTTAACGTATACGTGTACTTGCCCATCTCTCTTTGCAAATGGATTTTCTTTCTCTTATTCTTTTACCTGAAACAGAAAAAGTGAAATGCTACGTTAGTATATACGCATGATCTTTCTGCAATTTTGTTAGCAAATGTATATTATACGAGTGCGGCTCTCGAACAATCAAGTTAAATATGCATTTGTGAGTTTCTTTGTCAAACAAAAGTATCAACGAATCCTTTGTTATTTTATTGTTTCTCGAATTCGTTTGCCGTACAAAACAGTTTGTTTAAATATTTATTAAATATAAAATATGCATCACCAACGGTTTGACTGATTTTATCTTATATGCCCACTGACGAACAACTATATCTTCATTATATGTAAACAAAAAGTAATACTAAATTAATAAACCGCACACGAAAACGAGTAGTTTTCCAGAAATCGTGCTGACTAACGAATGATAAGTACATAAACGAATAAAAATATTGGCATATTAATAATCCTCTAAAACGAACATCGATTATTTCTGACATTTATACATACGAATACGCGAAACGACGTTCAACGTTAATAAAATACGTTAAGATCCACTTGAAAAAATAATACACCTCATTAAACGCATCGTACACATGTAAAAGAAATAAAAACTACTTGCGGATATGAACATCAGAAATATATTTAATAATTATGTATCAACATGTGAGATTTCACGAAACGACGTAAATATCCGCTTTACGTATCGAACAAATAAAATTTCATTGAATATCGTGTGCCAGGTGCATAAACGAAAATGCATCCCGGCGTGTGTGTATACATATAAAAGATATTGAATGGAATTGCAGGTTCGGTTGAAAATTAACGCTTTATAAGTGCCGACCGTAAAGAAAGATCGGTTAGTCAATAACGATCGCACAAGGTATATAACGTCGGATGTGCGCATGTATTTTTATATATATATATATATATAGAGAGAGAGAGAGAAAGAGAGGGAGAGACTGATGCACCGTGCACACGAAATCACAATGATTCGCAGCTCGTAAACATTGGCAATAAGACAGCCCGAAAAACTTTCTCCCAGCCGCGTCCTAACGGCGCGTCGAAGAATATCATCGCACATCCTGCGACGTAATCCCCTCTCTGTTATATTCTCCTTCGTAATTACTCGTTCATGAAGTATCGTAATCTCGAAATTGTTATTTTCGTAATTAACATTCGCAACGTTTTATTTTGCAACGGGTAGACAATGTGTCAGGCGATATCGCAGCTCAACCGCGTACTTCGCATTGCAGTCAAACGACAGAGATGATTATTTTCATTTTCTGAGATTGATTCTTTTTACTTTAACGGGGAGGCGACAAAAAAAAAGAGAAAGGGAATATCCGACTTTTATATTTATTATTATTCTTCATTGGATACAAGTGGGATATGTGTTGAATTATTAATGTTGATTTAATTAGTAAGTTAATTCTTTAATTATGCGGCATTTAATATACGCTTTTTTTTCTTTACTTTTAGTATGTTTGCGATGAGGTTAATAATTTTTTCTTAACGTGAAAGTTAATATCTGTTTAATTAATTGAAAATAAATTTATTATTAAATTCTTTAAATATTTAAATGGTGAGAACTTTTTAAGAATCAAGTGCCAGAATCGGGGGTAATTGTGATGAACAGATTTTTATTACAAGAGATATTACGATTCTTGCAATTTTACGTTAAAAGTTTTTAATTTCGGTGTTATTAATTTAATTTATTTTTCTGAATTCAAATAAATAATTACTTAAATATATGTATATAAATGTAGTAATATGATAAGTTATTTAGTGAAAAAAAATTAACTAATATACAAACAAATTAATTTATTGCATATCGGTAAACAAAAATTTTTCACATATTTCATAAACAATCAAAAATATTTGGAAAATTTATAAATATTCTCGAAATACATTATTTTTTTTTCGACATCGTGTACAAAACAGTTGTCGGAATTCCATTACAGAATTACGTAAATTTTAATTGCTTAATAGAAGTGCAGTGATTATAAATAACTAGAGAATAGTGAAGCTAGTTGACACATAAGCTAAGAAAGTAAAACGTTTATGATTCTTTATATAGGCAATTAACGACAAACATTGAAGATATAAAACACGTAAAATAGTATCGTGAATCATTTTTATGTGTAAATTTGTTTCGTATTGCTTACACATTTTGCACGGAAAAATTTGCTTAATTCAAAATGTGAATTTATTTGAATAGTCACGAGTCATTCTGGTATTCAGTGTTTTATTATTCGTTCTTTTATAATTTCAGAAAATGTAGAGGTACATGAGCAAATATGCAGTGTAACATTACAGTTACTATTCAAATTGACATTTACGATATTTTGTACTTTTTTCAAAAAATTTATTTCGAATTTTTTTGCATTATTCAATATTTAATAGTAATATTATTATGACATTCAAATTTTTAAAAGTTAACAACAAATCTTAGGTTCTATACGACTATCTTCAACAATATTTGTTACATTCATTTTCGTTAGATTTCTTAAATTATTCCGAAAGCACACGCAAAAAATTATACATTTGCAAAATTTCCTTAGCAAAGCAACGGTACAATCCGTCACTCTATGCACACACACACACACACACTACTTCTGTAATCGATGTCAAGGATTTTTGAGTGAACGTTTATTAAAATACACATATTGTCAAGCATTTGAACATGTTATAAACAAATAATCCGTACAATTGATAATTAAAAATAATCTCAAGAGCCAAAACCATCAAAAATTACCCGAAACAGTTTATTTTTCCATTAAATTCGTGTCATCACCGAAGATTCAGTTACATCGTCGACTATGATCGCATCAGCCAAGTAATTTTCGAGAGAGGTCCGAAAAAAAATTCGAAAAAGGAGAAAGGAGAAAATGACTATATAGTTAGGAGATGTAGGCTTCTTGTATTCGAATGCGAGGGAAAGGACGAGCTCGTATGTGTACACATAGGTGCCGTAATCGAGGAACGATCGAGCGCGATGCGCAATCACGCTTGGGCTCGTGTGGCTAACTAGGAAAGGGAGAGGAGGGGAGAGGGGTTGGGGGGGACTCGTAACAAAGAGAGGGAAAACCTTGTGAAAGTTACATCACCAAGGCTACACACTCGCGCGATCATTACATCCATATAGACATGTGTGCGCGCGGTATATACGATGCGTCCCTATATCGTTCGTATTATTCTTAGGAACTACGCTCGGTGCATTGCGAATAGCAGCCTATTAGACTACCCGGCTATTCTCGAAAAGGAGTCATTTTTCGACACGATTGTGTGTGATGTGGTTTGTAATACATGACAGATATATAGATATAGAGAGTGGAACCTTCACGTTTTGTTACGTTGGACAGAAAATTCCAGTCGTTTATTTTTTTTTTTATATACGCATATTGTTTTTCCTTTTTTCAACAATCACTACTTTTTTTTCGTCGACCTACACTTTTTATGCTCTTTTATGAAATTTGCATGCTGGCTGATGTTATAATAAACCTAATTATACTGATTCTTATTCGTGTTTGTTGATATATAGAAATGTAATTATAAGTGTGGATATTGGTATGTTATGCAGGAAAGTGTAACTTTTTTCCTCGATTATATACGCGTATGACTAATTTTTTTTATTATAACGCGACAAAGTTATGCACGATTTAATAATAATCTTAACGTATTACTCCGCGAAGCGTTAGTAATAATAATAAATAAGCCAGCAGTTTGTTCGATGGTTGAACAAAAAGTGCTAACACTTTCAATAGCACCAATATTTAAAATGCATTTATAATCGCTATCAATTAAAAGACAATAATTACATGCGAGTTTCGTCTTAAAGGAAAAAAAAGAAATTATCCTTTGACTGTCCTATATACCTGGTAAACTCCCATGGCTATTGAATCCTACGTTCAGGGTGAATCTACGTTCGATTTTGGCCTTGACATTACGTAAAAACTTTAATGACCATTGCAGTCACCGAAGCTGCAGCGCTTGGGAAAAGTCGCGTTCGAAACGACCTCTCAATGCACACGTAAAACAGAAATAGCGGATTGTAGAACCAACGTA
This sequence comes from Theocolax elegans, assembly GCA_026168455.1. NCBI lineage: Eukaryota > Metazoa > Arthropoda > Insecta > Hymenoptera > Cerocephalidae > Theocolax > Theocolax elegans. The sequence goes on along the minus strand of CM047426.1, from coordinate 16,151,491 downwards.
GCGACTATGTATTTTTCAAATTAAATATTCTCGTAACGGTTGACTAAACTTCAACCTTACCGACAGATTTTAGTTTTTTCAATGATTACCTATTATTGTACTGGTTATCCATACAAATTGCTAGAAAATAGGAAATATTGTTAAATTTTGTTTAGCTTTCGTTACGTAAAATAATAATAATATATATACGTATTACCAGGTTATATATTTATTTTTAGTGTCTTAAATGCTCATTTTATTCTCGCTCCAAGTAGCGTATTTGTTGCATGAAGGATTTGTTGATCAATACATAACTTTTAGTTAAAAATTGTTTTAAAACATTAAAATTATACCGAAATTGCAGTATACTGCACGAGTATTTCGGGTAGCGATATTTTATTTTATATTTTATTTTTTCTATACTGCGAAATTCAGTTAATTAGCATATAACAAATTAATTAGTTTAATGAAAAATAATATATTGTGGTTTTAGAAAGAAAATTAAACGCGAAAATGAGCAATAATTATTTTAAAAATTGTATAATTTATATATGTAAAAAAAAATATAAATCTACCAAGGTACAGTAAACATGTAAATATACATTATAAGCTGAATAAAATAAATTACATACGACACGCATAATAAAATTGTTAAAACATTTCCAATGCCACAACAGGTAGCGAGTGTAATATTCTATATCCAATTCACTTCGACTCCTGCAGCCGAGCAAAAGTTGGAAAAAGTAATAAGCACAAAAGAACTTTTCGTAATCGTAGCAATTTTATCAGGGTTCTTCCATTTTCTGCGATATTCGGAAAATATGCTCGCGCGGCACGTAGCCAAAGCTATTAATTTAGGTCATTACGGTATCGACGGTAAATTATTTAAAGATACTCGCACGCATCTGGTCGGTAAGGGACGGCGCGTAAAATGTCGCGGTGCAACCGGCTACTAAACATTTCATTCGCTTGTCTATTTACTACACGACCTTATATAGACCCTGCAATTTTACGCACCGGCTCGAATATACTACTACTTTTTTTATTTCCAGTTGGGCTACGATGGTATTTTTGGCTTTTAATGCGCGCTGTAAAATCGAGGGTTACGACGGTTAGGTTATTTAGTGGATTTTGTACTGTTATTGTAAACTCACGTGATTTATGGGAAAATTGTATGTATTTCCTTATGAGATTTTATATTTTCCAGTACAGACGATTTATTGCCGCAAGGAAGTTTTTGGCTTTGTTGGCCTGTCAGCGATTTGTCTGGGAAATCTAACGTTTGTTTGCCATTTAACTTTGATTATTTTTCTAATAATTAATTGGATGATCGTCAATTTAAGATTTATCGCTTTTAAAAGTAATCGGTTCATACATTTTGTAACGTCCAATATTTTATTGAATTCGTTTAAAATTTATATTTGATGGAAGTATATATATATTTTAATGAAACGATTACCATCCGAAAATAATATCAATAATAAGTAAATCATCCTCTAAAGGGAGTGCACGCGAATTAACAAAGAAAAAAAAACCGTTTTATTTTAACGATATTCTCAAGAGGTTACATAAATTGCCCACAAACAAAAATGATGCTCAACAAATAATAACGCAATTAATAAGTTAAAAAGAAATCCCGTTTGGACATTACGATGCAAAAATTGAGCTCGGTCCGAGTGAATGAAAAAAATGGCGTCGGAAGTGTGTGTGATAAAGGTTAAAGGAAAAAGGTAGAGATAATTGGGTAACGCAACGAGATGCAGCATCAACCAAGAATTTCCAACGGCTATAGATACATGCGATATCTAATGCAATCGACACGGAGGTTCTCTCCCGCACGCGAGTGCATTTATCGTTGCACGCTCAGGAGCTACATACCTGCCGGCGCGATCGATCGATCCGTCCACCGATTTCACGATCAAGCTCAAGGATAGCCAACCGAGCCGATAATAAGAGGATGTATTTTCCGCTCAATCCTTTTTCGCTCTCTCTCTCTCTCTCTCTCTCTCTCTCTCTCTCTCTCTCATCGTATGCACCAGCTAAAATTAAGAGAGCAAGAGAGAAAGAGAGGTCAGGTGAATCGGCGCCACCTTTTTTGGCGTGATTCAAGGAAATCGTGTCGCTGTGGTCAATAACACGATTATTATAACCGACGTTGCCCGACTTTTTTTGTATCGCTCGTCTTATTGTTTACGTTATATTTATATCGAGGTATGCGACGTACTCCAATAATATAAAGTATGAATAATGATGGTTATTTTTTTTATACTTTCTTTTATTTCCGAATGTGTGTATATAACGTATACACATGCAAGCACGACTGATATTTATTTCTACGGTATAAATGAACTTTCTCGCGGGTATAAATTATTGTATATTACTTATCAATGTGACGTTATTATTAAGGATTAAGATGAAAATGAGGTGAAATAACGAACCTCCAAGTATGTGTAAGTGTTTAACATTTTTTTTTAATGTTAATAAATTGTATTTTACTGACTAACATTATGTTTATTATGTACATATGAGAAAAAAAAACATCAAAATCTTCAAGTCTGATATTATTGTATTTACGGCATCACGGTACTGATACAAATATGAACAGCCACAAGATACGAATTAAATTAAAATAATATTTAAAAATGTAAAACGTGTTCATTTGTCTGTAAATATTAAATTTGTGTAAAATTGACTTTCTATAAGTAGAAAACGTGTACTATTTTACAATGTTTATCTCAGTACTATTTTTAAATTTATAATGTAATTTTCAATCCTGAAACATCTTCTATTTGAGATATGAATAAAAATATTATTTCTGTAAATAATATTTATAACGTTTTATAATTTCGTTATCAATTATTATTATTAAGTGATTCTGCGTGTTTATACAATTTATTATAACACGTAATAAACATTTTTATTTTTAAATATATCAAGATATTTTAAAGAATGCTTAATGTATATATTAAGCTTAAGTTGTAGTAAATGTTAAAAATAATTGCGCTGAGAAAATGAAATGAATTCATGTGTATTTCTATATTTACAAAGTTAAGTGTAGATATAACTCATTGACTAAATTTTTTAAATTGCTTGTAGATTGTGAAAAAAGTAAATTTTGTAACATTTGAAAATGGGTTTTCACACTTATAAAAGTTGAATAATTACAGAATGTCACACCCCCATTATTCGTTTACTACCTAGATAATACTCGATGTGCGATAACTGCCAAGTTGTTCTTGCATACACTTGGAAATGATAAAGCTAAACTAAAGATTTCGGTATACGTGTATGTATGTGTGTATATATAAACAGAGAGTAAGAGAGAGAGAGAGTGAGAGAGGAGAGGAGTGGATAAGAGTCGCCTAGTCCAGCGACAGTGGTAGAGATATCGTCGGTTGCGTTTATACCTGCCGAGGACGAGAGTGGAAATAACAATAAGGAGAGTCGTTCTCACGTGGAATACACACAGAGAGGTAAAGGATAGCTACGTTCTCTCTTTCTCTTGCTTACCAGCAACTCCATAGTATAAGCGAGAAAAACACAAGGGATCACGCTATACAGTTAGCTATATATACGAATATAAAGACGACGACGACGACGACGACTGCGACGACGAAGGCGACGTACGAAGCGAGAGGAGCGACCCGAACGAACGAACGAACGAACGGCTTATGCATAATTCATGCACGTGCCTTCCCCGTATTTTCGTGTTTAAATATTTGAATACCTCGTTGCCGTGCGAGAAAGACCGAGACCGAGTTTAGGAAAAATATTCTATCGCTTATTCACCGGGGAGCTTTAGGAGCCTAGTTTGAGAAAGAGACCGGCAAACCAGACCCCGCTATACTCCAACAGATTTGTTGGGCTCGAATTTTTAAAAGACCCAGGGACAAATTTTTTTTTTTTTTTCGAACTCGTACCCAGCTATATATATATATACATGGGAGTAAGTATGTATACACACGTGACACTCTCGATTATTTTATCCGCCTACTCCGTTTTTAAATCTTCCGTTTAATCGAATTTCTCCGATCTTCGCCGGAGGAAACGTTGTTTTCTTTTTCCTTCGTACCCGTGTCTTATCTCCAAAATTACGGGCGAAGGGTAATTGAAATAATTAAATGTTTAAATTTTGCGGGGAGAAAAGACGCGAGAAAATTATAGACGCTTTCACGGGAAGTTTAAAATACTAAAAATAAAAAATCAAAGAGAAAGGGAGGTGCGTCAATTTTTCGGTGGTCCATTGGAGGTGCGATTTAATATTCAGTATATATGCGTGGGTCTTCTTCTCTTTCCGCGTCGACAAATCGAGCGAAATTGACTTCAACCGCAAAAGTCCAGTGCAACCTGTCCATTTTTATCGGTTTTCCATTTCGAGGTGAGCTTATTTCGTCTCTCTATAAATTTTGTCGAGAGGATATATGCGGTTATTACTTTGGAATCCTAGGCCTGATTTCGCATACATGGAAAACGAAGATTGTTTCTTTAGCCATGGTATTTAAGGATTATATACCTTTTTTTTCTTCTTAAAGTATGCAGTATACGTATACCTTTTATAGTTTTAAGTTGAATCTGGGTGTAGTAAAGGGGTTTTAGTATATCTTAAGAAATAGCTTTAATTTTTGTTGGATTATTTTTTGTTTTTTACATTTTAAATAATTTAATTACATATACGGCTTAGATTAAATAAGAAAATTAAAATATTTTTTTATAAACAATCTTATTTTGTACAGTGAATTATATCAATATAATATACAATCGGATTTGTATAATGTAAATATATATTTAAATGAATTTCAATGATTACACATATATAAATATAAAATATATTTTACATGTGATTGATATTTAGATTTCATTTTCGTATTTGTGTTATAGTACCGCGCTATTATATTAGTTTTAGAAATTTTTAGTTTATACTTCAGTTTCGATTAGGAAAGTTAGTTAATCATGGGATTGCCTATTTATCTACCCCGCAATTCTAAAGATCAATATAAAAGAAAATTCGAAATCCTGATTTAGTCGGGGAAAATAATCATCAAGTCAAGAATCAAGAAAACGTGTAGTACGTTAAATCCTCGGTAGTGCAATCCTCATAAATGGCTAATTTTCTAATCTTCCTCGGTAACACAATTCTTGCGTAAGTTTTTCTTTCTCGCCAAATTTATGCGCATAATAATACACAACTGTCTCGAAACATGTCGGCTAATTACTACAGTGACTTCTTTACCGCGTTCTCCTTATTTACACTTCTCGAGGTGTTAAAGCCATTGTTAAAATTCAGCACGCGATGCCTGGTGTTAAATACTAATCAGCGTTGAAAGATCGATGCCAATAGTTATTTGAATAAGAAATTAAAATTTAAACAGATTAATTTTTTTAAAAGAAACAAATGGGAGTACTGATGATACTAAAAAAGTACTCTGTTTACGTATTGTTATTATCTACATAGAGTACGTCACGTGATCGCGACTACGAATGCAATAAAGTGCTATGCGTTTCTGTACTCGCATGCGTCTTATATAGTGCTGTGCCAAAAGTACATGACCGAATTTAACTTGTGATGTCTGGAATAGGATGTTCTTTTTTATTTACGAATATATCATTGGATTAACCTTCATAGAAACGAGAATTATATTATTCAATCTATATAAAGTAGAAATAAATATTAAGATATATTTTCCGACGTTAATACGTATATAAATATATAATTTAATGGATTATACACGAATTAATGGAAGCTACTCTAGATTAAAATATTTTAATTAGCATTGTATTAATTATAAACTGGTGGATTGTGTAAATAGAGTCGTGTACAGTATTTTAATTCCGACGCTAAAGCTTCTTAATAAAGTTACTTTATCTCATATTACTTTATTTGCCAGAAATTATTCAAGAACAAAATGGAGCAAAGTGCTTTTAAATTTCATCGTAAACACATTTTCTAAATTGATATTAAATATACTAACATTGCATTATACTGCTGTAATAAATCAAAATTTTTTGTTTTTTGAAATAAAATAATATTTTAACCGAAAAGTAATAAATTCTCATGTAAAATTCCATTAAACGATAATTTTCAATAAAAATATCTTTAGAAAAATAACGTGGATTTTTTTTTCTTTGATCAAATTTATGAATAACCATAAAGCTTTTAAACTTGGATCAAGTGAAAATAAGAGCTGTAAACGCGTGCAGTGACGTAATTTAATTTTAAAGTAAATTTTAAACGATCAATAAGGTAAGTACAAATAGCTGCCAAACCCATAAAACAAAGTTTTTCATTCGTGAGTTAACTTCAAACAAGATATGCTCTGAAAGCTGAGTACAAAAAAAATAATTATCGAGAAACTACTCATGCGAAAACATTCCATGTACGACTTTTCCGCATAAAAATCAACACTCTTAGATATATGTGTGTGCGTGTGCGAGTGTGTGCGTGTACGTACATAATAGTTACATTTTATCATCAAAATAAATCAGATCAGAAATTTAACGTATAAATATGAAAATGAATAAAAAAAATAAAGGGGGAAAAAAACTAATTCGGTTAAAAATTGGATCGCAAACAGCATAATAACTGTTTGGAAAAATTCGTTTCGCGTTTTACCAAGGGAGTTTGTACCTCAATATTTTTCCGAAAAATTGCGAAAAATCAAGAGAGGCGAAAAAAAATGGAGTAAATCGATTTGTCGCGTCAGGGATCAATGTGAATTGCATTCGACAGAGGGGCAAAGCTCTGCAAGCGGGGAATCAATGGGTGATTTTCTATACAAGGACCCCCGTAACCGAGTATGTGTATACACACGGAAAAGTTCGTTGACACCAATGGGGGTGAATCCCGTTTGCAACTTCAAACCTACACCTTCCCCCTTTTTCCCCAGCCAACGTTTAATCCCACTCTTTTATTTCACATTTTTTTTTGTACGACAATCTCTTATTTACTCCAGCGTTCATTTTTTCTCGTTTTCAATGACAGCTCCTCTCATTTACGGGCATCATTTTCGCGGCATCCGCGTGGTTCGTTTGCATACAGCGCCGGGGAAAAAATATTGGTTAACGCGAACTCGTATGTCACTTAGAGGAGGCATCGTAAAAATGAATAGGACCTGCCAGTCGACGAAAATTTTCCTCGGTAAAATAACGAAATGTCCCCGTAATGCCGAACGGCTGACTCGTAAAAGCCAACGGGAGAGGTTTAAAAATATATTATTTTCAACATCGTTTGTACGAATGCAATGAGCTTTTTTTTCTCTCGCTTGAATACTCACAAGTTGAAGGTTTTGACAATGATAAATAGAAGTTTTGTATTATAGTTTGTGTAGAATATTATCTCTATAGTTTTAGACACGAGCGTACTCAACTGTGCATGCATTTTATTTATTTATTATATTATACGGGCACAGAACTCTTTGGAGATTGTGAAATACAAAACTATAAATATAAAAATGCGTTAAAACTTTCCTTGGGTGTATATGATTTATATTGCGCATTTATGTTAAAAGCGATGATTAGAAAAACAAATAAGATGGCAATGTATAATAAATGTTAGTATTAAATTCATTAATGTAAATGTACGTATTACATTTTGCACGAATTATTACAATCATTTTGGCTTTGAAGCTTAAAAATGTTACATCCAAGTTGTACGCAATAAATTTAGTTTTTATCAGTATTTGTATAAAGTTTTTTTACTGCTCTCCAAAGGTTAAAAAAAATTATACATCGTATCATATTTGGAAAAAGATCACGAAAATATTTACGATAACGCTTACAAGCACGGCTATAACATTTTTTTAATTAAACTAAAACGCGTGCATTGTTATTCATCGAATACCATTAAAAATTCAAATAAACTTGTACTGTCGGAAAGGCCGTTAATTCAAAATATGTAGCACTACGCATTACTCCGAAATATCGAAGCTTTTGCAAGCGTAACCCCAAAAAAACGAGGGCATTTAGAGGAAAAAAAAGTGTAGGATAAAACTTATGAAATACTTTCTTGATCATCCTCTCAACCTTGTTTAACGTAATTTTTTTAAGAGCCCTCGAGAGAAACTTTCACGAAGCAGTCGAGCAAATCCATTGCCGCGCGTTGGCAAAGAAACTTCTTCGCCAAAGGAGAGAGAAACTCGAAAGCCGAAAGACTAAGGGAATCGCGAAAGCTTCTTCAATTACTCCACCGGCAAAGGAGAAATCATATAAAAAAATAAAGAGTAAAGTATGAAGGAAAGGTCGCGTCTTAGCTTTAAAAAGCTCAAGGGATCGATTCGAAAGCGAGCCTATGAATCGAGTTTTACTCGGTGCAGCCTCGAGGATCAATACTCTCTGAGCTTATCGTGTTTACGCACTAGGAAATTGCGGGCCGCCGCCGCTGCACGGGGACTCGATTATTCGCGAGCGTTTATTTGCTCCGGCGAAAAAAAAAAGCACGAACGAACGAACGCGTGAGAGAGCTTTTCGCGTGGGAATAATACGGCGCGAATCCCAGTGGCGGGACGGTAATGCGACGTGGAATCCCTGGGCGTAATACGAATCGAAATTACTTGCGTGGGGAATGCAAACGATAAAGTACGCGACCGGCCTATTTCGTATTGAAGTTGATTCTCTTTTTTTTTCGGTTCGTGTATATCGACTATATGCTAATGCTTTGGTTGATGATGCACTTACGCATAGGGGGAAAAAACCGTGGATTTCGTACGTTTGACAATTATGCTTCTATAAAGATATTATTGTTGTAATTAACTCGATACTCTATGGCTATAATAAACAGTGGTGTATCGCGAATTGTGCCATTTATTTAGGTTTTTATTCCTATTAGAATTTCGAAGCTACATTTTAGTATTAATTATTTAGTTATTATTGTACAGCTACCGATGTAAATATACATAACTATACATAATAATTAAAGAAGTTAATCTTAAATTTTATCTGTGACTGTCAACAAATCCGTGTATTATATAGAGAATATTACACGCATATACACTTATCCTTTTTATAAATAATGCGATCTTATAGTAATAATTATAACAATTGTTAAAAAGACAATTATCTTTTTTAATCATATATGTATACTAATTTAACAAGTGATAAACGCATTTGGTATGTGCGTTAAATTAATTTGATAATGCTGTGTAAAGTACATTTTTTATTTATGATAATTGGCATATATCATTTGCAAAAATAATAATTGATAATTAAGTCACGTTATATATACGCGTGCACGTGAACTATTGGATTTCGTATCAGTAGCAAACGAATAATTTGACGTGCATTCCCATTGAACGGACTAATATTTTTATTTGACTTTTATAGAGACGAATGACTTTATTGAATAATTTGTATAATTACCACCGAATCAAAGCGTGCGATATCAAATTATTTTAATATTATTTTTCTCTAATTTTTATTGTGTCCGGTCAACATTATTATAAGAGTTGTACACTTGCGACGCGGACGATACGATAATTAATTTATAGAAATAAAATTTAAATAGCCCGAACAATCGTATATCGACATTAGTATATCAAAATAAATTGTACCCTTTGCCGCGGTGAGTCATCGGCGTAATAGCGAGCTAATAAATTCCAAAAATAATTAAAAAGAAAATGAAGGCGGTAATAGTAGAATGCGTGTCTCGGTTTATCATCCATGTACACACTGCACATGTACATGCACTCGCTTATAATTTACGCACATTAAAATTTAATTAAGTAATCTCCCTCATTTTGTCGCGTTTATCCTCACCCCGGCGAGTCTTTATTTAGTGAGTCACGTCCGCGTTGCGCACGTGTTCTACATCTGGGTAAGGCGAAAATTCCTAGGAACTCCTGTAATGAGAAGGACCCGTTTGGAATTTCCATTTCCGTTCTCTCCTAGAGCCGTCAGGTCGACGAAACCTACGAGCTGCTGCCCGTTTTCTCTCTCTCTCTCTCTCTCTCTCTCTCTCTCTCTGTTTTTTCTCTTCTTTTTTTAACTCCACTTCTAAGGAAAGAAAAATCGCTGCACAAAGACGATTCCTCGTCACTTGTCGCACTTGTCTCGTAAAGTTTGTTCTTGTTCTTCGCAAGTGCCGAGTCTAATGGAAACTTTCGACAGTTGTTACTTTTTTTCTCCCTCTCTCGTAGCAATCTTGGAGGTATAGAGGAGTACCCGACTACCCAAAGTTACCTCGAGTTGGCTCAAACAAAAACAATCGTTTTAGCGGTACATTTAACAAATTCATCGTGGTTCATCCTCATTATATATCAACGGCTCAACTTTTTATCAACCTTGTACCTTTGCGGGGTTGTAAAATATAAATTCGAAAATATATCAAAAGTGCGAAACTGGAATTATCCGTGGTCCGAGATAAAACCGCATCCATCAAAAAGTTGATCATTCCGGGGGTGAAAAAGTGTCACGAGCAACCTCGAATCCATTATATTCGCGAGATAGCTCTCCAAGTATTATTTGCAAACTATCCTGCCTGGAAAATTCCTGCAGCCTGAATTTAGTTAGTTTTATCTCGGATATGATTATCTAGTTTGTTCGCCAAACTTTGGTTAAAAATTTATGAGGTTTAAATATTTATAAATTTATGTACGGTCGGACAGATCGGCGCACATCCGAAACCTGTCATTGTTATTAAAATAGATTATAGTTAACGTATTGTTGTAAATTAATGTAGTTTGTCATTGATAGTGGAAAAGGAAAAAGTGAATAATCTAGGAGGACAATAAATCGCAGCGCCTATTCAGAGAACAAAGAAACCACTAGAGTATTTGGTGGTACGCGTATACATATATAACGCGCGGTAGATCAATAAACATATGCAGACGTACAGTCCGGGGCTTACCGGACACCCAGGTACTAATCACTGGACATTAACGTTATTGACATAGGAAGGTACAGACCGTTACAGATTCGAGCGCACCCACCTCGATTATCATAATATTTCGATTTTCATGAAAATGCAAACTCCCCTATACATAGAACGCGCTCGCGGATCTCCGCGGGGTTAAACACACTTACGGTGATTGGATATGCAGCGGGGGGGCTATCACGTCAAGTCGCGCAGTTAATCAGACGGAATGCGCGTACGTACCCGGGAAATTCGGTGATATCGTTGCCATGACAGCCGACCCGACCGTTGCAATCAATAACGAAAATGTTTACGTCCAGGGCTCATTAGCGAATCCTTGTTAATTCCTTCGGGTATAAGATTTTCTCGTCTATCTCTATATCCGCAGCTATAACTGAAAATCAGCTATTTCCAAGTATCACGATTTTCTACGGGAAATCGATCAAAATTTGTCGAGTTTTAAACATGATATACATACAGTAACGTTAACTTTTTTTTTCCTCTTTCTTTCTTTTTCGTTCGGTGTGTACACCCGATTGATGTTGCTCGATTTCTCTTTCGTTTGTCGCGTGAGCGCGGGTTGTAAATTAAACCGCCTCGGTGTACGTGTGTGTACATCCTCGTCGATCGGCTTTTTCTGCTCTCGAAATGAGCGCATCTTGGAATGATAAAAATCGCGAGCGTACTTCTTTTTTCGTGACTCCCCCTCCTTTTGGAATAACATAAGGAAGCGAGTCGAAAGCTACTTTCGACGAGAGCCCGAATAAGGAAGAGTTCAATTTTTCAAAAGGGAGAAAGGGAAACGCGAACAAATTAATTAGCGATACGCGCATGAATCCTCGAGAGTCGATTATGCTAATTGAAAAAAAATTACTCGAGTTCTCAAAGAGACCCTGTACTTATCGGACCTTTTGGTCTCGTGAAATTTTTCGTTGACTTTTCTGGTCTCTCTTTGCTCCATTTATTGACATCTCTCGATAAACCGGTTTTTCTCATTGTTTATTGCGCCGATAAGTGAACGCGCGTCACTACCGATCATTACCATCTTCAACGAAACGAACTTGGACAAATTATCCAGTATGCAACTTTATTTTTTTCTTTCTTTCTCTCTACCTCCCACCCTCTCACTTCTTCTCTCACACTGTCTCCCTTTCCTTTTCGATCGTAAGACGACTAGCGACGATGCGTGATCGGTAACGAGAGATGTCTTCACCTCGTTTAATTCAACTTTCGATAATAATCGTTAATTTACTCGATTTTGGGAATAAGATCTCCATGAAGATGCTTGTATTAACATCCGAAATTCGCTCGGGGTAAAGAGAGATCGAATTGTAACGATCGATTTACTGTTATCGGTAAAAAGACACTGGGCGAAATTTTATTTCGACATTTTTCCGACTCGTTAGACGAAATATTAATGCTCTTCGGTAACATTAATTAAAATTTATTTCTCTCGATTGGGTAGGTAGTTATTCGTCTGCTCAATCCTGCCCAAGTAGCCACAAAGTTTTTGTAATATTCAATGGAGAATGTTAAAGGTTTCAGAGAAATGGATTTCGACTGGGATTAACATATGGAAATCAGATATACCTCAAACAAATAACTTTCATTAATTTTTTTTTATTGAGAAACTGTAAAAATTTAAAGAGATTATAAATTTTATATTTGTATGAAAGGAAATGATTGTTTAAAAGAAGGTTTTAGGTTGTTGCCTTAAATTTACTAAACAGGATTATTTTCATATTTTTAATGAATAATTTGAATATAATTTAAGTTTACAATACATTAAAATTTACCAACTATTTTGTTTTAAAAATGAATAATAAAATGATTTTTAAAAGTTTATTCTGTCCAGCTTTTTTATATGTATTAAACTTTTATGTTTATTAAACTTTTTCATGAAAAAATTTTTCCAAAAAACATTTCAAATGTTTAATATAATTTTTAAGTAAAAAAATACATCCCTGCAACTTGGTTTCGAACTCCATTTAATAAAATGCAATTTTCAAACAATTAAACGTAAATTTTAGAATTAAACGTAGTTGATGATAAATTAACAAGGTAAACATATATATATAAATACCGAATTGATAAAAAAATGTACAAAAAAATTGTTTTGTCGATACAATTAAATTATTTGTTCACGTTCCAAAAATATTTATGTCTGTAGACGAAAAATTGATTACTCCAAATAAATTATAACGATGCTGAGAACTTTGTACATATACGCAGGTAAATTTAAATGGTTTTCTGCATTAATTAACAACATTATTCAATGCTGTATGCAAACATATATAAAACCTTTTTTTCCGGCAATTTAATTGATTCATTTAAAACTTTTTATATAACGGTCGTTTACCAATATAATCATTAATGTATAAGATGTACACAATGTAACTGTATGAATAATAATAATACTTGATTGAAAATTGGAGATTTTTACGATACATATTGCAATAAACTTTTTTAACAGGGTTTTCGCGTACCTTCTTTTTTCAAAAACACAAATTTTATTTTTATCAATTAAAATTCAACGCATAAATTGCAACAACACTCTGCTCAACAAATTGTGTACTAATCGGCAATTAACGAGGTTATATTTCATTACTACCGATCGTCCATTACGACCATATAGTTTAAAAATCATTTCTACATATTACCCGACGTAAAGATAATTGCTCGAAATATTATGATGCGAGGGGAAAAAGCAACTCGGAAAAATAAGCATATAATTACCTAAAATCTTGTAAAGCTAGAAAGGAGGGTTAGGTTTAAAAGCAGATAACATGGACATGTTATTACAGAGGGAGATAGAGAAAGTGCATTTATCGGGAGCGTACATATGTAAAGCAAGGCTAATATAACAGGAGCCCCAACGCGCATCTGCATTCCGGTCTCACAGAGCGCTCCCCATCTATGTTGCTCCGCATCTCTCCCTCTCTCTCACTCTCTCTCGCTCTCTGACGGCTCTCTGTATGTGCAGTCCGACCAGCCAGCTCCAGGCGACCAATAGGACGGCTCGCTAGGGAGGAATCCAATTTATACGCAACGCAACAGTGACAATGTGCCAATCGCCATTGAAACTCGCCATAACGTCAATGTCCTATACCGCTTTTCTATATAATTCCCTCTATACGCGCGCACACACACACACACTCATATATAACCACGAGAAAAGTTCAACGTTCAAAATTCGTAATTCTGTATTATTGTTAGTCGCTAATAATAAACAATGCTAAATAAATCTATATAATACTATATTTTACGGTTTAATAAATTAATTTAATCGTTCGCATAAACATGTATAAGGCATCAATATATAACTTCATTAGATATAAATTGCACGAGTGTGCCATGTGTTAATAATATGTAAATCTATGCATTTTCAGCAGTGGATTCATTATATTAAACGGAGTATAATTTTGATTGATAAACTAATAGCATCTATACATCATGTATGCTTGGGATAATCAAAAAAACTTTATACCTACATATATATATATAATTGCCGAAATAAAACAATGTACGATTAAACGTGGTACTTCCAGGTATAGTAAAATATATGTATGTATATAATTATATACTTAAAAGTTCTCTCGAATTTCTCCATTACGATAGGTAATTGATTTACGACTCGGCAAGTCTCTAATATTACAACATGATTATAACACGTGTACGGAAAATTTGCGTATACCCAGTGTATAGATATAGATGTAGACTCACGCAATTCGAGTCGATAAGGTCGTTAGACGATGCATTTACCAAGGTGTACACTCGACAACTTTCACGATGTTTGCGCCGCGAATAACCCGTGCGCTCACCTCGTTTAATATTTGTCGCGTATTTCCCTGGAGGTCTCGGGCGCATCCAGCTACAGCCTTTGCGCTAATCGCCCGTGAACCGGCAAGCTTTGAGAAGCGAATCATGCACGGTGGTGTATATATTTTTTTTTTAAAAAAAAGTACCTCGTGGACGGCGAGCGGTTATGTATAAAAATATCTATTGATTTTCCACTTTTGCCGGGGACTGTTTCCGGGTGTTCCGGGGGAAGGAGAGGGGGGAAGGGGGTCGATACCCTTCGACGGGACGATCCTCGTAGTTTTCTCTTCAAAGAGACACGTAGGGACCTCAGTAACGAACTGGAAAATGAATCTTAAGCTTCACTGATAACTGACGGGGCTCGCTGTACGCACACGTTTTCCCTCGTTCGACAAATTTTCTTATTCAGATTCTACACCGTCCTCGTCGATTAAAGAACTTTTTCATTATCGGCTTAATTGGAAATTGATAGCTATATACCTTAGACATTTTAACCTTTGTAATTAGTATTTACTTTAACTTTCCTTTCAAACTTTATTAATACTCTTTTTACGATATTTCTTTTTACGTCGATTATATTATACATTCGCATGTACGTGTAATGTTGACATCATCCCGACAATTAAAATCGAAAATATTTCCACCCAAACAATCGATCAGTTAGCATGACGATTGTGCTACATTAACTATCATCAATGAATTACAAGACCGGAATGAAAAATTATTTACGCTTCCGTAATAGTGATCCATAAGTGTTCCTTATATACGTCCCGTGTATGCGTTATACGTACACGCACACGCGCACACACACATATACCTATACATGCAGTACGTCAGTTGTACACATTCGCGTTACGTATTTTGCAATTGCGCGACTAAAACGCGCGTGTCAACTCGTAAAAATCAAATAAATCGCTCGAAGGTTGGAGAGTGTGTAGAACGAGAGAGAAACTTGGCTTACCGCTGCGCGATCGAAACAATTTTACGGTATTTGCAATAATAAAAGTAAATATTGATGGAATTTATAACGGTCGCGTATCGCGGGTATATATATATATATATATATATAAAGAACGAGCTACGGAGGAAACTTAAATAATGGTCAGTATCGTAACTGTTGTAACAATTTAACGACTGACCGAGCACCGAGCGCGGAAGGCGCGGAAGTCGTGCCTTCGATTCACCGATTTAAATCCCCCTTCGTGTATGTCATCGATTGTGACATATATACCGTCCGAGTTTACCTATATATACGTGTCTTGTTAAATCCTACGTGGATCACCCTGATAATTACCCCGAAAAATTTGAAACCAACGATTTTCTACATTTTCTTATTAATTTCATTAAATCTTGCATAATTTAAGACTAATTAATATTTTAACATTACTTATATCGCAGGTAGAAATTCTTATAACCGACAATATATGTAGAAAAATGTGAATTATTAAAACTGGCAAGTATTCGTTGAAATTATATGCGTATTAAAGGAAAACTAAGTAAAATAAGGTAGGTACGGTCTATTGCGCCGTAACTACAAATCACTTAAACGTGTAAAGTCAATTAAATTTCAGGTTGATAATTAACGACACTCAAACACATTTGTTTAATCAGCAATTTTCCAGTAGGTAAACAGGGCTAGTTCGACCACTTGATAATAATTTAATAACTAATGAGAAAAATTTATGCACGCGAAAAGAAGTGAAAAAAGGAAATCAGACGAAATAATAGGTATAAAGATAATGCGTTTAGGCGTACACGTTTCACCGAGTGTATGTACACGTAGACATACACGCAGTATGGTAGTTGTAGCTCGAAAGGAAAACCAATAAGCGCGTATATGCGCGGCTAAGCAGGAGAGCGATATGCATTTATCACAGCTGGGCCAGACTCCGCATAATTTAGCCGTCTTGGCGCGCAGATGTTGGAAAACAGCTGTTAGTCGGTGCCGAGCAACGCGCATACTAGTTTGTTGTTCGTGACGTCAGAAAAGCGATGCCAGGATAAGGACAGTTAGTTGCATGCACCGCGCGCTACTTTTTCCCTTTTCTTTTTTTTTTCATATAGACATATACACACGTATATAGGTATATACACGTATACCTCGGCTAAGCGACGCAAAGCGTCTAAGGGTTAACGCACTTTGGTCACGTGTTATTGCTCGTTTACTCTGACTTCCCGTTCCGCTTATTATTATTATTAGTTGCTTTTTTTTTCTTGCACCGTCTTACATTTTTTTTCCTTCTTAAACTCGTATATTTTACAAGCTGCGTTAAAATCGATATAAGCTTGCATATCGATGGAGAGATTCTTAAAGTGTATAAAGAGAGAGAGAGAGAGAGAGGGAGAAAGAGAGTATGACGGTGGATAAAAGCTTCATAAATTTACTTGCCAGCTCGACACCTTGTTTTCGATACTTTTCGACCCTCTTTTTTTTAGTAGAGCCCTCTTGCTGCAATGTCATTACTGTATAGGGGTAAATGTGTTTTTGTTCATACACCATGAAAAGAAGTTAGAATGGGCGTTGACTTTATATTTTATCTGCTTTTTGATGGCATATTTTTTTTTATTTTCGTCTCATTTGACTAATGGATTTTGTACCTTACATTTACAAATTTTCATTGTTTTTTTTCTATTGTAAATTAGATTTTAAAGTAAATATTGACGTATTCGTGAAAATTTTTATCCGTTGCGTATTTGTATTTTTGAGTGCTTATCGTATGGTTTAGAAATAAATGAAGCGGTGAATTGTGGTACTCAAACGCAATTAGAAATCAAATTCTATATTTACGCAGTCAAATCGATAAGTGCATAACTATGAGTAAACTATATTTTACGCTCGATTTGTAGGAGTAAAATTAACTTTGAGAATAGGTGAAATTAGATCAAACTAATCACGGTAAATTATTTACTTCAAAAACTAAATGTAAATAGTTAACGGTAATGATAGAGTAATTTCCATCCTGTTATTGAGTGTTCTTCCATATTTACAGTTCGATATATTTACAAAATAAATTAATAATAATTACCTGTAACTATATGAAAATAAACATTTACATTAGTAAATAAAACAAACCGACGAAAAATTGTACTGTTTTTCCTGAACACGTGCCGGGAAAGATTGACTTTAGTAAAGAAAATTGTACCTTGCAGAAACGTATATCGTCAAACGCGAATGTAGTTAGCTCAACGATAATATAAAGGTAATGTACAGGTTATTTATTCCTAAACGAACAAAATCTGGTATTTTCTTTACGGAATCGTCGCGAAAAGGGAGAGAAAGAGGAAAAAGGACAAAGTCTTGAAAGGAAAGTTTTGGCTAGAGTTGCACTCGAGCACCAACAATGGGAAAGACGAAATAACCAGCTATTGGCAAGAATCGAATGTACTTATTTATCGATACGTGAAATTACGCGCAATGGTAAATCGAGACTGTTGCGGCGGATGTTGGGCGTGTTCTCGGTGAGCTGCAACCCCCTTTTCTTCTCACATGCGTGACGATAAAGAGCGATACTACGTACGCGTATATATACATACTTGAATTGGCGACCTCGTTGTATCCAATATTTTTTTCTTTTCCCCGAGAAAATGATAACTCCTTGGGTAACGTTTGCAGAATAAAAAAAAATAACAACGAAAACTTTCAGGTTCGAATGATACGTTTTCCGAAGTCTGAAAATGCACGGGATAGAGAGAGCGGAAAATCGAAGGAAGTGAGAAAATAAATAGAGCGTGGGATATCGAATACCGTGAGGCGCGATCTAATGTGGCTGTATACCGCGATTTCGACCGCGGCCGCGACATTTTATCTACGACATTTGACATTTCGAGAGCGTTAAATTCTTACGCCCACGCCTTTCGACCCTATTCGCTTTCAGATTTAGTTCAAGACAAGGCCAACCGTCTTGCCTTTTTACCGATAAGTATACGTGCGAATCCTTCCTTTAAAATGTCACGTTTGGCCCAAAATTTTTAATTTTTCATTGCTATATTCACTTTCGGTTGATTGGCTTTTAACGTTCGATTATTCAATTACGAACGATTATTTATAACTATGATTTATTAAAATTGATTTTACGAACCAACGACCTAATAAATTTTAGTATTGAATTTTTGTCAAAGCTCGAAGAATTGCACGAAACATCGCAATATATTTTATACGTTTCCAATAAAGGCTTTTTACAATCTCGTCTTACTTTTATTTATAAAAAATAACTTTAGTTTTACTTTTTGTTTCCTTTTCCTTTCGAATTGAACGTTTCTAACGAAAATAGCGAATTCGTTAAAACGGGGTGACAGTGCGAAAAAGGATTTAAGCAGCACAATTGTTCACTTTTTATTTCATCCCAATTAGAAGTTTCTATTAGTTTCCATTGTATTTTTATCGATTTTCAAAAATCATCGAAAACAAGCTTTTTTAAACTCTTGGCTTTATTTGTTTCGAACACAGAAAACATATTCAACGAATCCAAATTCATGTAAACGCGTTATTATACAATATTACTTTGTTCGTATTTACTCGATAGTAAAATAATTCATAATTATTCTGCATTGAAAAAAGTATTTATTTAATTCAAAAGAGTAAATAGATGTTGACGCCCTTGAAAAATCCTGTTATTTAATGACAGATCTGATTAACGGAAAATTTTAATCAAGGCTAGAGAAAAAAGAGGAATGAATTAAAGTTAATCACTTTGAAACCATCATTAATGTTTGTAGGAGATAGAAAGGAAAAATAATAGTGTAATAGTTTTTGTCCTTTCTCCGCGGTAGCTTATTTCTTCGGTTAATGTCGATTTCTCTTATTCTCTACATCTCATAAAAAATATAAATAATATAGATTAATTTACTAGTTGAAATGTTAATCATGCGTCTCAAAGATAACGTCCAAATGTATTTAAATTGTTATATCTATAAGCTGCTTGAATATTCCGTAGATTAAGAAATGATACTCTTTAACCATTCCCTCATAAAAGTAAATAAGCAACTTAAAAACTCATTTCCAAGAAAGTGCTATTGTCAACTAACAAGATCTCTTAGATGTGTGTAGAAAAAAAGAGGAGAAGAAGAATAATCGTTACCCAGTTCATTATTGACCCCATCAATGCAAAGTGACCTCTTCCAGGCAGCATCTTCCAGAACAACCGTAATTTAGGTAGATATATTCTAAACGAACCTTGAAACGAGCTTGAATAAACAGCAATAAAATTATCTAAGTTAATGATACGCGATATCGCAAAAACCGACACACTAACCATTTCTTTCAGTAATCGTGCAAAGAGAGAGAAAAAAAAAGGAGAATAAAAAGAAAGAGCTCGACCTCATCGACACGCTTACGAGCGACCCTGTGGTTTTTCATCTTCAACGCACACAGATAGCTTTTCCCGCGAAAGGCGTTTCGCCACTCTCTAAAGAAAGAACCGAGCGCGTATATAGCTATATATACATACATATATATATATGACCAAGGATGCACACGTAAGAACTGTGCGTTTGCGCTCGCCGCTAATTATCCAAGCTCACGTACAACGGACAATGAGAAGTTACTATACACGACTGTCTGTATATGTGCACTGCCTGTGTATGTATATCTATACGACTTACTTGTCTTTTTATTACCAACGAGTTAACAAATTTCAGGTGTGCCTGTGCGTACGGTGAACGAACGATCTCTCCGTATATTGTTCGACGTGCGCGTATCCATTTCGAGTTGAATGACAAGTCGATTACGAGGTGACGCTTTTTAACTGACTTACCGATTAATTACACTGAAGCTTATATGTGTTCACGTAATAACTATTTCCTTTTATTATATTTAGTTCATTAAGCTTTATTTTAAAAATGTCATCGTTGTATTTTTTTTTTAAATAACTTTTTATTTACCCGAGTCGCCAGTCACAATCTTACGTGAATATGCTTTTGGTATAACTGAGTATACACTTTGCAATTTTTTTTTATTTTTTTTTTAATAATTCATACGATAAAATTACATTTAATTTTTAATATTAAGTGTATACACGACGTCTAGAATAAGCACTCTTAAATTCATATCGATCATAATTAGACCGAAATGAAGGTATTACGATATCTTTCACGACTGACAACTTCGATTTTATGTAAATATGTATGGTCCGAGATTTTTTATGAGCGTACGAAGCATTTTTATTACAAAAATATGCAAAATTATAATAAGAAAAAGAAGACCACGTTTTCATCGGAGTCTCTTTGGTACGCGTATGTAAATTTCAGAGACCAACAATGTTCCCGAGTACAATTTTGAAAGGAACGTTTCAGATTCGATCGAATAGTACGAAGTTATCAATATTCAAATAGATGCTTTTGTTATTATTATAGACATTTCACAAAGTGTACTGTCTACTCCAAAGTTTTTTCTGCGTTAAACTATCTTACTGAAATTTATAAAAAAATGTGCAATTTTTAAACCTTCACAATAACGTGATCTATGTCACATATTAAATTTATATGCGTGATGCAGATAAAATGTTGAAAAAAAAAATAAAAAAAATAAAGAACGTAACAACTTTCCTCGTAATATCCATAAAAATGAAATCAATAAAGCAACCCTTCCTAGAAACGAAATCGGGATAAACAAATTCGATTGACTTGTCAAACGATCACGTGGTTGAAATTCACGGTCGAAAGATGGTCATCGGTGGAATATACGAAGAAAATAGCGCGAGCGACGACACACAAGGACACCGACGCGGGAGATCGTATAATTTCTCCGGTGACAAATCTACAGTATATACATATATATACACACACACACACATGTATTGGTATAGAAGCGTTCACGTTCACAGAGACGTATGTATACATATAAGATGCTGCAAGTCGAGTAAATCGGACGGAGAAAGAGAATATAACTGGTTTCCCGCGAGACTCGCCGCTAGATTAACATATTAAATGGTCTACGCGTTTGCGGTCATTGGGTTGAGGGACGAGGGGGATTAACATATACCGAGACTACCAACGTAAATTGCTCAAGACTCTTCTCTTCACCCTTTCGAATTTTACGAAAAATCTCGTATATCTTGATGTACAGTTGCTGCTTCTCTTTTTATTCCTCCTCTTCTCCTTCTTCGCCTTCTTCTTTTGCGCGGATCAAATCCTCAGGAATTATGTAAAAGTAATCCACGTCCGGAAATGCCTTATTCCACGGTGTTCGGATAAAAATCTATGTATATATATACGCTATGCATTCAAAAGTAATTCTATACAATTAAAATAAAAATGGTTTACAAATCCAGTTAGGTTGCCATTATCGTTATTCCTTTCGAATTAATGTTTATTTAACTTTATTGTAGTTAATGTCTATACACATATATATATGCATGTATATATATATATATATATATATATATATATTATTTTTTCTTTTTCTTTTTTTTTTACGAATTGGACGTTACGGCGCGCAAGGAAATAATGGAAGGTAATTATCTTGTACAATAATAGAATAGTTATTGTGGAATGAAAATCGTTAAAATGCTGTTTATTTCCACTGAGCGTTGTAAACAGGTTTTAACGTAAGAAACATATTTTTACTGTAAATCCTATCTCTTTACTGAATTTAAACATTGAATTTTTAATTAAACAATCTAGTAAAAACTATTTTCTCAAGTTCACGTAAGAAAAAAAATTTATGTCAGTTTTTTCGACAAAGTTTGTTATAAATAATTCAAAGTAGTATCTAGAAAGTTGTGAGATAAATTGCATAAAAAGTAGTAACAAAAATTTTGCATCTTTGTTAGATAAAGCGACATGACTCCAATAAAAGAGAATGTGTATGTAATTAATACGATTAACAAACAAAAGAAAATATATCACCCAAAATGGTCATTATAAAAAGAGAACATCAATTATATATGTATATACGTATATACATCTCGTTTAAACAAGTATAACTTGGTGTAATATAATGAATGGCCCGTACATTAATTCCAGGCGGTTGGTTACATTCAAATGACTATTTTTCTTATCTCATAAACAAATTGCAAGTTAATAGGGAACGCTCAATCGCGCTAACTACAGATCATTTAATTTACGAAATACCGAATGGTAAATCGAAAATCTCGGTGTAATATATCTTGGGAAAGAGGAAAACAGCTCCGAGACGATAAAGAAAATCTTTGCGGCTCTCCTCGAACAAACTCGATGAGTATCGCAAATTGATTTACTTTGCATGCTAAAGTCACGTGTGCTCCTGGTCGTGAGCTGCGTATGGCACACGTGTCTGCGGGAAAGCGAGACGCACGGCGCGAATAATTTTTCAATAATCAAAGAAATTAATTTAAAATTTATTTTTTAGTATTTATTATAATATTTTTTTTCGTCTTTGGTTTGAAAATAATATTATTATTTTGTAGAATTTTAATAATAATAAATTTAAATAATAACAATTGAAATGAAAAATATTTTTGATGCGCTAAGGTTTCGCATTGAAACTGAATGTTTTATTATTTTTTTTATCTAATTGTCGAGTATTCGTAAAACAATGCAGTTTGTCCGAAAAATAAATTGGTAATTGATTTTTTATGTTACATAGAGTAAAAGTCTGGAATTTAGTAAAAATAACATTGATGCATTATACACCGCGTCAAACGCACATCACTCGGTACTAAAATTTGTAAAAGTAAAAAGATAAAATGGTGATTTGTAACAAACAGCCGATTAATTTTGATGTTGAAGAATAGCCAACACGCAGTGGTAGAGGAGAATGTAAAACAGATGCTCTAAAGATGACGAATTTGGAAAGGGATACATATATTGTACTGTTTGATTCATCGAAGCATCTGATTTCGATTGTAATCATTCGCTTTGTTGATTGATTTATGGCTGTCGAAAGCCGATGTTTGCCCGTCCGGATTAATCTTCATTACGCGACATTACGTTGGGTGCATGTGTATCCAGAGATCGAAATATTGATGCTAATGCACTGAGACGAATTCGATGCATCTCGGGTGAAAACAAACGGTAATTTGTATATGAACTCTCGGTAAGTTGAAATCGCGCTTCATTACGCGCATTTCCAAACGTCTATGTTTATATCATTAAATTCGCAATATCTGTATCCACAATAATAAACGTTATACGCAATTTACATTTCGGGAAGTTTCACTCGAAAATTTATTATGATAGTAATCGCTAACAAAAATGGAGAGTTGAATATTGTTGGATCGTAATTAAATGCCAGATTGTGTATTCAAAAAAGAAATATCAAGGATAAATATTCACGCACGAAGATTCAAAAATTCTTATAATAAGTTTTGCACGAAGAAAAAAAAAAGGAAGAATCGCGTATCGTAAACCACCTGTTACGGTGGTTTGTGAGCAGACTTTTTTTTTTGAAATTTGTATGCCGATATTTACGTAAGAAGGTCAAGCTTATATACCTATAGCAAATGTACTTTCATTCGCAAGCTGATGCTTTATGACGTAGAAAGCTTCGCACCTTTAAAAGGTAACGAGGTCTTCTGAGGTACATCCATACATATAAGATGATTATTGTTCACATAACACTTTCAACTCTCGATGATAATCGGTTTGAAATTTGTTTTTTTTTTTTGGGTTTTCAATGAAAACCGAGCGGGTTTATTGCATTTAAAAAATCTTCTTTGCAATATAACGAGTTCTTCGATTTTTTAATTAATTTTCCGTACCAAGAAACTTTCGTTGGCTGAATCGCCCACGCTCGATAGAACTTCCGTCTGAATTTCATTTATTGAAACTACGTTCGTAGATCTCAAATTAAAAAGTTTTTGCATCTTATCCCGATGAATCTAACTTGAAAACTGATTAAAAATTAAAAATGCAAATTTACGATTTACATTAGTTTCCTAGGTAGACGGAACTTCGTGATATCTTATACACGGTATTATGTGTTTTACGTAATTCTACGGTGTATTGTGCATATATACTAAAACTACTCGTTTCCAAATTGATATTGATAGTGTCAAATAAATACAGCCTAAATAGATTTTTAATCAAAATATTTAATAAGAATGAAAAATAAATCATGATATTAAAAAATTATACCATAATGGAATTGTACGGACTATTACAGAAAAATGGCAGAATTGAGATATATCTATTATTCGTATATGCAATTTTGTAATTGTATTTAATTAAACTAAAAGTATCGTCGGAGTAATTAATCTGTATATCGGTTATTGCAAAAACGTACTTCAAAATTGGACAGGAAAATTTCGTTCAACTAGTTGACCAATATGACAAACATCAATAATTTTGTGATTACGAATACTTACTACATTTGAATACGAAACAAAAATGTAGAGGAAATAATTATTTAACTTTTGTTCAACTTTTGTGTAACTTACATATTACGTTAAACTTACAAGTATTGATCATTTAACTATTTACACGAAAGTCAAAATATTCGTCTCAAAGATTTGGTTTATGCTGTCTATAATTGAAATCTCTTTCTCTGAAATTATTCACAATTTGTTTTACTTTTGATATCTAGTACAGTTGTGCGAGATAAAACGTATACATTTTACAATTATAATTGTAAAAAAATAGGTAACAACGTTTCTTTACACAGTTCCATTTAGATTAATCCAATTTTCTTTATTATAATATTTTTACAATTTTTTTGAAACCGCAATGATTTTGTTCTTTTTATTTAGTATTTTCACTTGGGTTTCGCCGACTGTTGCAATTTACCCCCCTGGCTGTCCCTTTTTCTCGAATTTCTATTGACGCACTTGTCTTAATAGAAAGTAAAATGAAGAGGATAAGAACCGAGCAAGAGAGAAAGGGAGATAGAGATCGAGAGGGAGAAAAAGAGAAAGATGAGAGAGAGAGAGAGAGAGAGAGAGAGAGAGAGAGAGAGCAGACTGCAAACGGGGCGAGAGATCGGAAGAATGAGAGACGAGGGCTGCTACGGTGAAAGGAGGCGATAACGGGCACAGAGAGAAACGAGTCGGCAACGTCGCTCGGTCGATAGAAGAGTAAAACCAGTGCATGGCAACGTTGCGAGGCGTCTGCTTTAAAGCAGAGTCTCTCAAACTCGGGTCTCCTCCCCTTCAATAGGCCCCAGCACTACCTTATCGACCGATTGGGTTTTGCGAATTTTCCCAGACTGGCCTAATGAGGATTTAACGAATATCGTACCTTTGAGAACCTACCATTTTTCATTCTCCAGACGGGTATTTCATCCCTCTGTCGATACATATTTGGGGGCAATGTCCTTTTCGAACGCTCGTCGTTGACATACTGGGGGCTTGTAATCAAATTCCTTTTACAGACAAAATCTATGGGGATGTATATTTATGAGGAGGAATTATTTACGTTTACCTGGTGTGACAAACCTTATTCCAACTCTTTAAACCCTCTGTTTATTAATGATCATTTCAGATTCAGGAGAAACAACCTCTTCCTTCCATTCCAAAATGTACATGTATCGTTCGAATCAAACGTTCGTTCCTTTAAAATAACCTGTTTCTATGCACCGATTAGTATCAATTATTTCTTCAATTATTTATGCTTTTAATGGACTTGAACGGACGGTGAACGGTTTTTATTAACCTTTTTCAATTGTTAATATGGTTTTAACAGTGTCAAGTCGACCAATTTTCAATTTTCATTAGAACAAATTTCTAAACGAAGAGTTTAACGATCAACAAATGGATCAGCTAGACATACCAAGTGTATAAAGTGCAATTACGAGTTCAACGTTACCAGTGACTAACTTTACCGTCATGCAGCGCTCGATGATACAATGCTTTAAAAAGGCTACTTATTTTAGTGTATAAGTTGATAATACAATTTAAATAAGTGTACAATTTAAATAATGAAAATCGAAGAAAAGCTTTAGAAAAATTTAGCGACCAACAACATTTTCAAAATGTATAATATTTAAGTGCACTTTATTTACAAATGAGAAACTCAGGTTACAACAATTTAAATTACTGATAAAAAAACAGATACGAAAGTTTATAATTTAAAATCACGGTGAACTTTTGAATAGATGATATATTATTCAACGAGTGATAGGAAACATTTGATGTACAACCTTTTTTTAAAGATAATTGTACTCAAAGGAACTAAAATTGATGCTGATATGAGTAATGAATTACTAGGTGTTAATAGACTTCCGTGTGAGTCTTTAAGTAATCAACAAATGGATCAGGCAGATACACTAAGTGGAACGTGTAATTATTATACGTTGAACATCACGATTAACTAGGCTTACATACGTGTAAAAGAAAATTCATTATTTTTACTATAACATCCATGTCCGTAAACTTGCTTGATAATTTTGTGTGAATAACACATCCAGTTTTTTGTAATACGAAGGAATAATGAATTACGAAAAAAAATATTAAAAATCCAGGATAAATGGTATTTCATTAATGTAATAGTATCGGCATACGTTTATTAAGTGTAATAAAGACGACTTTGGTAGGTAAAAATTGATAAAAGCTCGTGTTTCCATGAATAAAAAGCTACCTCGAATGCATCAACACGAAAGTACTACCCTTTTTTTTGTGTGCGTATGTACGTGTGTGCAAAAACCCGGGAAAAAGTAAAGCCACTATAAGCCGTAATTTAGTCGACGGCGTAACTCATCTTATAATGGTTATGTGAGTTTTTACGGCGAAATCGCGTAATTGCGCTGGACTCTGTAGCTGTGTACGTAGCTCCTTTTCTCGCGGTTTCATGCAGAAAAGGCGTTTTAGCGAGATATTACGAGATCCTTATATTATTGCGGATAATAAATAATTTATACGCCTAGGAAACTCGGTCATTAAATCACTTCTAATTGTGAAACGTCTGCTTACCGAGATCTAATTTTGAAATACTCACGTGCGAGATTCTCTGGAGTTTACGCGTAGGTCTTTGAAAATAATACTTTGATCTTACCCTCGAACGATTCGATCGTTCAATTTGCAACATTTCCGTATATACTCGTATTTGTAAATATTTACCTGGGGAAGGTTCGAATGAACCTCGTTAAATTCTAAATTTCATCGTATCGATCAATCTATAAATGAGATTTGAATAATTGAAAATCGCTTCTTTTTATTCCATCGACGCACGTATATTAATTTGCTTTAAAATATTACGGCGGACGATATTTTGTGCCGAAAGGATATAACCATTTTAAAATTTAATTATTCCGAGCATGCTCCATTGAAAATATGTTCTATTTTCTTTTTAACATAAAGAATCATTTTTAATACGACGGTAATTCTTCCTAAGATTCGAAAAGAGACCAGCATACTGGCATTTTAAAAATGTCCCACGTGCAAACATTAAATTTGGATTAAATTATCTTGCGCATAATTGCGCTCGGATATTACGCTCGCAATGCAAAAAAATAGAAGGTAGAAAAGAGCCTTTTAAATAGCAGATTCCCGAGGCAGTTGGTTTTCCATTCGCATACATAGGACGGGTTTGCTTTTTGAGTAACGATAATACTTGCACTCCTGCCAAGATCGATAACATCCACCTAGCGATGTTCGCCGTCAGCGAGAGCAGTAAAAAAAATGAAAGAAGCTAAACTCACCCGGAGGTTATCGTGACTCTGAGAAATGACTTGAAGGGTAGAAGCTGAAATTTAGAGTTTCTGGCTCTTCTGCCGATCCTTTGGATATCATAGTCTTAAAATTTTACTTTCATTTTAACTCTGACTCTTGATAAATTTACTTCGTGCGAAAATCGTCTCCCTTATACAAAATTAATGTAAGTACGATGTTGCTGAAATGAGCTTACCTGAAATCAGAAAAAAATTTATTGTTATTATACATATATATTATAGGATATTACTTAAACAATTATTAAACTTATTAATCATAGTGGCTATTGTTTTGTTTAAATTTGATAATGAGATGATATATTAAATAAATATGTGTGAAATATAAGGCATGAGTATCTCTTATCCCAAATTTTAAATATAGACTACGACAATCAGTGTGCTAAAATATAGTGTTACCAATAACAAGGAAAAGAGTACGTCACGCTCAATGTCCCAATTTTCAGGATCGCGAATTTAAGATGTACAATTTTAATTATCCGTTTCCATTCCAAAAATACGTTAGCCAAACCACAAAGAATGACACAGAAACGAAGACAAAAAATCAATTGTTCGTTTTGTACAGTACGGTAACCGTGGGTATTATTAAAATTCATTAAAGCGATACAAAAGAAAAATCGAGTCTCGCACCGAAACTTTCGAAAAATATAAATCGATGATTTCGTCGAAAGAAAAGTGGACGATCGCAAGAAGCTCCAGTAAAAAGAAGCGCGCGCAGCCAGGTCAGAGTGGATCAACATGGAATACTGCGGAAGCCGTGAAAAAAAGTGTCGCGCACCAATTTCCAAGTTCGTCTCAAGTTTAGCGCGTCGATGTGGACGGCGGCCAAACGCGTCTGCCAGAAATCGCTTTAAATCGGGCCGCGGCTGCTTTGACTCTTCGTGCGAGTTTCGTATTTATTTTCTTTTGGTAATAAAAAAAATCCGGGATCCCAAGAGATATCTATCTGGCTCTCTCTCTCCCTCTCTCTCTTTTTCCAATTGCTCGGTGAATTAATTACGTTACACCGAGCTTTACGCAAGCCCGAAAATTTTTCATGCGTAAGATTTTACCGCTTGGTCGCCCCGATAGACGCGAATAAGGGAATAAAAGAAGAGAGAGAGAGAGAAAGAGAGTGAAAATTGGTATCTCATTTTTCTCTCGTCGAGCGTTAATAATTATTTTACAAAGCGATTGATTGGTTGTGAGCTCACGTATCTTTAACTAATTGACTATGAAACGGTATTCGCATGGAAAAGTTGATCGGTTTTTTGCGTTTTTGAATTTTACGCTTCGATATATTGTTAACTCTTGGTTTTTTTTACATGCGCACGTCAATTCCGTGTACTGATTACTTCTGGATTTCAAATATTTTTTATGAACCCCAATGTTTCATTCGTTTCGAAATATCTCATAACTTACATTTTAATGCACCTTTGTCTTTAAACGCATCCCGAGTAAAAACAATCTTTTAGAACTTTATAAAATGTTTCTCAACGAGGCAAAATAAAAGAAAATTGCGAAATACAGAAAAAAATAGTGTTATTTATCACGAGGATAATTTTACGTTAACCTTAACACAAATTTTGCGAATCTAAAATTTTCTTCACGTTCATAAATTTCTCCAAGCAAATTCTGCGTTTATTCCAAGAGCGACGTGGAAATCACTAAATAAATAACGTAACGATCTCGATGAAATAAAGAAAAGTTAGTTAGAAAATCGTAAATAATACAGAGTGAGAGAGATAGAGAGAGAGAGAGAGAGAGGAAACTTGTTACACACCGCTGAAATGAAGTGCATCAACGGCGCTAATACCTTCTTAAGTAATGTTACCTGCAGCAAAGTGTATAACATGTATAATGCATGGCACTTGTAGTTGTAGCGTTTTTTTTTTCTGGTCCGGCGAGAAGTGTAACCGAGGAGCTAAAAAAGAAAACGAGTCGAGGAAAGAAAAAAAACAGAAAGAAAGACAAAGTACCGTCCTAGTCTACTCGAGAACATTTTTTTCTCTTTCTTTCCCCTTGAGGAGAGAGGGAGAGAGAGAGAGAGAGAGAAAGAGAAGCCTTTAAAGCGAAAGTCGTGCACGGGACAACGCTTTCGTTTCATTGCATTGCATCAAGTATGCGTCTCGTTGAGAAGCAGCGGGAGGTCGTGGCTGCTTCTGCTGCAATCGAGCGATGCTGCGGAGACGCGCCGTCAACCTCTTTTTTGACTGGTGCGCTCGCGCTCTGGAATCTCAGCAGGAGGCGACCGAGGATCGTATTATATTAATAGCATCCATCGTGCTTCCTCTCTCAGCCTATTTTGGCGCTTTTACATCAAGGATAAACAAAATTCTCTTCCACACGTTTAAAGGCTTCCCTCGCAGCAATAACATCGATTAGTTTTAACTATTCTTTAATATTCTTAATTTACACGTCATTCCCGAATTTTATTTACTCTTTTTGTTAATTATACATGTTCAAGTCATTAATGCAAAAAATCTCTTTATAAAATGAAGATACGTAATTAAAAGAATTAATTTGAAAAGGAAAATGTTGATTTTGTTTTAAATAACGATTATAAATATGACGAAAGTAGTACATGTTATTATTTTTAATTGGGTTCTTAACATAGCTACCGGTTGTATTAATAAAATAAATGATTTTAAATACTTTCCAAGATTAATTGGCAGTGTGATTTACATCTGTAAGACAAATGAAGTAATGTTAAATAAAGAATGTATAGTATAACGGATTGACTTTACAAAATTAAATATATATCATTTTTATTTTGCAAGTGCTCGAATGGAAATGTATTTATGGCTATCTCGGAACTCATAAATTTATGGTTATTATTTGCAGATATGTCCACATTAACTTGCGGTATTAACAAATATAAATAATTGTGCATATTGGGTTTTTAACGATGTACGATGTATTATATCTTAACACCGAAAATGCAAGTTCATCAAAACAGTGTTTCAATCCGTTCATTTTAAATACCATATCTCATTTCGTTTCATTAAGAATGTGTACGATTAATAAATTAATTTTGTAATAAAATTGAACGCCTGTCTTAATATACACTACATTCAACTCAATAGCTTATCGTAATTAACATTTCCTATTAACTGGGTAGAGAATTATATAATTTATCGGTATTTGAGATAATTAATGTATCTTATGCCCGGTGAAGTAACGCAAGTGTATTAGTAAATAATAAATCAAAAACTTTTACGAAATTTCAGATCAACGGATCAGGAAAATTCTCGTCAGTCAGACAAGAGAGTTGAGATGAAAATTATCGGTCAAAGGTGTATACAGTCTGAGAAGCGCAAGTAAACATGTACTCTACCGAGTCGGAAGATCAAACGATCCAAGCCCAAAGGGGCGAGTATTAATTGACGAATTCGAGCATTGTTCAAGACACCTGAACGTGGCGCCTCGTTTAATTGGGCAAAAGCTCCGCAAACGGTGAGGCAGGAGTTGCGAGTATTGCTATCAAGACGAAGGACGCAAAGTTGCGGATCGGCCTTCAGGGGGTCAAAAGCAGCATCAGTGGAAGCAGCATCACCAACAGCAGCAGCACCAGCACCATCACCACCAGCAGCAGCATCGCGAGAAGGTTAATAACAAGGGATATCGTCCCGAGCGAACGACTCTACTGCAATTTCGCCTTCACCCAGCTGCCTAGCCAATCAGAAACGGCCTTGCGCGTAAAGGAGACTCGTTTCTTTACCAGTGTATCGATCTCTCTCTCTCTCTCTCTCTCTCTCTCTCTCTCTCTCTTCATCTCTTTTTCTTTCTCTTGCTTTCTTTGACTTCTCTTTCTTGCCCTTGGTTAAGGCTCTCGCCCCCTAGTCGCGGAATTTCGAGAGGCTTGTTCTTCGCTTACGACAGAAAGATCGATTGCTGTATAACGAAATATTATTTTACCACGAGACGACTTAAGTTTCATTTTCTTCTCCAATATTATTATTATTATTATTATTAAACCAAAATATTTAAAAGGGATCGAGGTCGATCTTATACCATTGTTATTTCTTTTGCTTATCTCGAATGCATTGGAATTACGAGGGAACGATGGATTTATATACTTATTCGTTACCTACGCACGTGCGCGCGTATACTCGCGAGGTTACTGTCACCGAGTCTCTCTGTGCATATACGCATCAAGAATATTTTGGGAGTTTTAAAGCCGGTTATACGTGTGAGTCACGTCGAGCCCTTCTTCATTTACTTTCCATTGTGCAATATGCGCCGAGGTGAATTCTTTTTCTTTCTTCCCTCCCTCCCTACCCCCCCCCCCTCTCACCGCTAAACCCACCTTTCCATCTCTCTTCTTTTTATGATGTTACAAGTTACTTTTATTGTCGTTGCATTGTTTTGATGACTGCAATTGCTCTCGAGTGAATTTAATGGAGAAAACTGGTTGATCTTGGGTTGGTGATAAACTTATTTTTTACTGCTCATATTTGATGAAAATTTAATCAGGCAATTCTTATTTTAATTGCTTTATGCGCGTACCGAGAAAAGTTTATTTTTTTAACTAATACAATATTGTTAGATCGAGGTGTACTCTGCAAGTTAATAAAATATAGTATTCTACGCTCAAATATTTATAACGAATACTAAATTTTTCCTCTATAAACATTATTTACTTATAGGTTTTAAAAATGTTCAGAGTCAGTAATTGTTGATAATGACAATGATATTTTAAATTGTTTTGTATAAACGATATAATATAATATTTGTATAAATTAAATATTTCTTTTTTAACAGTTATACATTAATTAACTGCAACATTGTACTTCAACATTTACCGTTTACATTGCAATGGTATATTGTGAATAGACAAAGATTTACGTTTAAATAAAATCGTTTGAATTGTATATAAAATAATTACGAAAGTTGTGTGAATATACAAAAATCTAAAACAATATGAAATTGAAAACTAAAACTTTTTAAATAGTTTTAAGATAGTAAATATAATAAAAAATATGCAACAATGTATTAATTTTCGCATATTTATGAAAGCAGATAACTCATAAAATGCAAATTTAAAATTCGTTGTACATTGTATCGTTTTAAATACACTGTTTAAAAATTTGCATTTGAAGCTCTTAATAATGAATTGAAAGTTATCGAATCAGTCAGTAAAAACATACATAAACAATATAATCTATTGAAGCGGATATCTCACATTTATATCAAACAGGTGTAAAGAGACTATCCTAGAATTTCAAAAGAGCAGTGTAAAATGAAGGATGAAAAAAAAGGCAAGTAACAATAGCAATATTATAATAAAGTAATATCTCGAGGCATCGATAAGTACATAAAGTTCGATAATAAAAATGATCGGGGTAATGATAAAAAAACTAAATGAAAGGGAAAAAAGTATCCTCACCTTGTTTTCATGGTGCGGGAGTTGGAGCAGGCCGCGTAGCGACGCGATTCGTGGGCCTCTAGCTCGATTCCCCGGTGGGGTAGCGGGGGAGGCGGAAAACGGCGACGCCGTGGGAGAGGAGGGGACGGTGGTCGAAGTCTATCCACGGTGCCGTGAAAATGATGATGATGATGGTGGTGGTGATGGTGATGATGGTAATGCAGAACGCTCGGTTGGTAGACGCCCTCGGGACGCCACCAGAGTACGTACGGCGACTTCCCCGGCGGGATGCTTCTCCGACGGTGGAACTCGCGGGGGTAGTACATGTCACGGCGACATCGCGCACGTGCTACCCAAGGCGTGGCTGCTCACCGGGTTTAACCTGATCGCGCCCGGATATTCTCTCTCTCTCTCTCTCTCTCTCTCTCGCTCTCTTTCCCCCACTCGGTATTCTCTCTCGCTCTCGCTCTCTCTCTCCCTCTCACTCCCGGTGTACACGACGTCCACGCCCGAAGCTGAGCTAGAAAGCGAGGGAGGCGCGCAAGAGAGAAGCAGTCGCGGGTGCGGTACGAACAACACCGAGGTGCCGCGTGCCCGAACCCGAGACATTCAAACCGGCAGGCGCGCGCCGCGCCAGGGACGTCCCTCCGTGTCCTCGAGCCCACTATCTTTACACTATATCGTGATTTACCACTCATTTTTCTTCGTGACTCCCGATTGTTTAGACGAGATCGTTAGGCGAGTTGGAAAAAATAAACTCCCCACGTTCGTGTTAATTAGTTGGATGATATTGATGATTGATTTTCATTAAATCATTAATCCGAGAAAAATCGAACTTTTACACTATACCGTTTTAATTTAACTTATTTTTGTATTACGTGATTGATAAAATAATATTAGTTATTTTATTTAACTAAATTGTTGGAAGTAATTATAATAGATAACGATTGAAAATGAATTATTCTAATTCATAAATTTATTTACATTTTCAATTATTAATTATGTATTCATTGTATAACTAGGCATTAATCATTCGATGAACTTTCATTTCGATCTATTGGTTTGGAATTATATAATACCTGTACTCTTAAAATTACATTAATAAACAATTTGTTATACACCAAATTTGTTTTGGACTAAAGGTTGTAAATAACATAACATTTTTTAAACCAAAATAATTGCATGTCTTAATATAGCATTCATCAACAAAACTGATAGGTATCGTGAGTAAAAAAAGTTAACTCGAATAATTCCAACGATAAATTATACAAATTTAATATTACCAATACCAAAGGCAAAAAATTCTCGTATCGTTTCGCAATATCGACACAATATAATCGAAACTATCTCTTTTTAAGAGTACACAATTTTTTTAAAACGTATCGCGTACGAAATTACATGGAAATTAAATTAACCGTCTAGCAATAACGCACTGATCAAATTAATCAACATTCACTCGAATACTTACACACCACTCTCGGGCATATATGGAAGAACATCGGGTTTCAATCGAGCAAATTATTTTACATAGTATTAAATGATGAAAGTCTTCATTTTCATAATAATTTATAATCTCTCTATAATTCTCGTATAATAGGCTAAATTAAATGTGTGCCGTGTGCCGACTGGATGTAGCGGCGTAATAAATTTCATTACATCGATAATTAGCGTAACCTTAGCAACCCAACCCATAGTACGTTTGTTACATTACATATACGAATACGTGAAATCCATCTAAAAATCCGCGACAAAAGGGGAAAAGATAAACGATGCCGTACGGTGTGTGTATATATATCTTTTTCTATACGTGTAAACAATCCACGATTGTCCAATCGATCGACCTGCAATTTCGTAACGAACACATCACATACACACACAATTTGTATGTATATATGGATCCTTGAACGGTGCATCGCGGTATAAAGCGCGTGTGTGTATTATATACGCGCGACTTTCTCGCGAGTAAAAAGGCCGATGTGGACGTTATCGTAACAATTATCAATTGCGACGTCGTGTCATCGAATGGCCTAAGGGGTCTATTCTCGTGTGCCTTTTCCGAGCGACCTTCTCTCCCTTTTCCACGGTTTTAGCGCGAAAGGCAATTATTCAAGTGGTACGTAACATAATGCATCTCGAGCGAGCTGGATACGCAAGTGCGCTTTCCACTTATCGACCATGACTATCGCTTGCGTCAGGTCATATATGCGGCCTGCGCGCCTTTTTCTCTCTATGCAAAAATCGATGATTTAATTATATAAATAGATCTTTTCTTAGAAATATTAATCTTTTATTCAATCCATTCTTTTTCTCAAATTCGATTTGGTTCTTGAATTACTGCAATTACCTTTATTTTTATGCGAATCTTTCACCGATCGTTCAAATAATTTATAATTCATCGATCGAGTGATTTTCATCCGTCGATCAAATAAACCATCAAACATAAATTCTCTTAAAGACTACATCCTTAGATCATCGATGATCTTGGGTAGCATCAACTGGTACATCAAGCGAAAAAAAAATCAGGTGAACCGAAAAAATTTCCAAGATGACCTTGATCTCTGCGATCGTCCTCTCATCGTCAGCATCGAATAAGAAAGAAGAAGAGAGAAGAAGCCTATCGATCTTCATCCTCCTTCGTAAATCATGCATTCGCCACAGTCTCTCGATCGCGTAATTATCGGTTGACGTGGCTAATTGCGGAGATCGTGCAATCGATACCAGAGCTCATCTGCACTTTCGTACGGGTCTCGTACCGAAAAATCGAACCGCGTTCCTGGCAATTATCTCTCGTTGGGCTCTTTCTTTTTGCGCGCGGAAGGAAAGTCGTGCGAGCCTCGATTTTATTGGAGCCTCCTCCTTTGCCCATCGATTAAACCGAGTTTTATTTTCGACGAGGTATTTTGATAAGACATTTTATGGTTACAAGGAAGGTGGTACCTAACGGGCTTTAAAGGGTGTCTCGATCGCTATAAAGATTTTCGTTTTATTGAAATTTACGCAGGTATTACGAAGATACGAAATTTTTCGGATGATTGACCTCTCATTTTAGTCTCTATTATATTCACATTGCGAACAATATTTTCATTTAAACGACGGTTTAATTTATATATTTTAATTGTATAACGAATCTCCACGTTTTGTGATATACACTTTATTTTTTAATCTATTATTACCTTCGAATAATTGAAAATCAATGCTCTCAGAGAGTACGCTCATTCATTTAATAATAAGCTATTTTTACAAGAAATATTTAAAGTAGGACTAAAATTGTATTAAATTGTGCTTCTATAATTTTTTTTCGCGATACATTTTTTAAGAGACGGTAGAAAGAAATACATGTATATACATTTCCGCAGTTCGTTTTATACACTATCATAATGAAATATATATTAGAAAAAAAAGTAAGGCAAAAGTAAATAGCTACCACGAGGATGAAACGAACATTACGAAAAATTATATGAGAGAACTCGACTAGCATTGTGTTTTACACAGTAAAATATGAGTGCTTTTAAATTAAAACATTTTACCTAAACGTAGTAGAATTTTTAAAAGAAATATTTACATTAATTTCAGTTATTCTTTTTCGCCAATCTCATAAATATATCAGTTGTACGCTCTTATTATTTTAAATAATTACTTTAAACACGAATAGTTAATCTCTCTCTCGCTCTTTTTTTTGAAAACTTTACTAATGGCTTTTTAAGAAAAGTTAAATTCAACGAGTTAAATTCCGGCAAATTTACATTTTACGGAAAGTACAAGATGCTTTTACATCGACCTGTAAAAGAAATCGCTTTTACAAGGATCTAAAATAAGAAGGAGAAAAAAAAACGAAAGCTTACTCGACCTCACATCAACCATTCCTTAGATGGAATCGACGAAGTCTTACATAAATAAACGAAAGCGCGCGATTTTATCGCAAGTTGACGAACACGCGACAGAGGGAATTATTGATGAAACCCACATATTTTCGTTAAAATCCAGGACAATTTTGCGCAGCTAATGAACTAAGTATCAAAAGTCAACGCACGAAAAATGAATGTTACACTTATTTCAAAAGAGCAATTTCGATGTGTATCGGGATCATCTGACGAAATTATAGTAAATTACATACGTTTGCCAATGAACTTACTGGTGTTAAAAATTCGATTTTTGTTAAACACTATAATTTTGTCGCAAGCTCTCGTACAAATTAATTCCTTTGAAAATGCTCGTAAACGTAAACCCAGAGTGTTTAATTTCCTAAAAGCATGAAGTATATTTAGTTTAAAATACACAATTTTAAAATTCTCTCGAGGAATGAATTACCAATTCTGATATCTGTTAATTATCGAAATTTAAATAATTCAACTTAATTGACGATGCAAGCCGAAGCTTCGGAGTTAAAGTTCGTTTAAAAGCTCGGTATAACCCAATTAAAACCCTTATATTCTTGTCTTACACAAAATGACTATCTTTAAAAAAACCCGGGTTCTCGCGGGCGCGCGTGCGCACACACGCGCATATATGTATATATACAGACACAGGGAGGCGCGCACAAAGAAACTAAACATGGAAAGCTCGTCGAAAGTTAAATGTTATTTAGCGTACCGAATATAAGATCGCAAGATAGATCTTGCGCGCTCGTCTCACATTTCTATTTCTGCACTCGAGCGTATTTGCACGTGCGGCGTCGTCGGCGGGTTCCCCGTACGAAATATAACCAAGAGCGGAAGATCACCTCGCGACGACAATTATCAATTAGCACGCCGGTGCAATCGCCCGAAGGTAATTGCACTTTCTACGTGCTCGCGTTTATGTATATATATATACCCGAAGAAGACGCGCGAGCGATGACGACGACGTTGAGTTTCGTGGGGAATTGAGACGGAAACCTAACCTCTATAATTACCCAAACGTGTATAGTTATATATGAATTTTGCGGTCTTTATAGAACAAGAAGAACTCGGGTTGATCCACTCAAACTTTGATTGCGTTCTCTGCGGGTTTAATTTATTTGCAATTCTCACATACGGGCGCATCTTTCATCTCAACTTTATTCAGACGTCCTTACGGGCCATTGTGCACCTCTTCGTTCGTACGAAAATTCGAGGCATCGCAATTTCAAATATCAGACGTGAAAGTGATTCCTATCACTTATTTTTTTTCCTTCGCAAATTGTATTTTGATTGCGTATTTCATTGTATAATTGATACCTTTCACTCTGTATGAAAATTAATCTCTTGTTACAGTTGGTATATATATATGTATATATATATATGTGTATATACACTAGTATGTGTGTGTAAGCTTTATTCGGGATATGTTTGGGTTATCATGAGCTATCGAGTCGAGTGCCACTTCGAAATATTTAAATGGCTTATTTGTTTAGTGCACTATGTTTACGAGATGCAATGAACCTGTACGTCAAAGTGAGATAGGGAGACAGAGGGAGAGAGAGAGAGAGAGAGAGAGAGAGAGAGAGAGAGAGAGAGAGAGAGAGAGAGTGGTGCCGGTCTACGTAAATTTCGACGGGTCGGATAACGCAAATACAACGCGATATCATCAAATTTTGCAGCATTGTGTAGCGCTCACCGACGTAACTACATCTCCCAAAGTCCATACAAATGTCGGTAATATTGTACCTTGAATATTCTCTCGCTACCTATAACCGTATACATTTGACTGGAAATGTTGACGGAAAATTAAGGGCTGAGATGCACCGAGACTTCAAGTATATTGGGTTACACATTAACGGATTATCAAGATGTCTAATATTGTTGTTTCGCGAACAAGCTTTCTTAGCTAAATAGATCAACTCCGAATGGAACATTTTACTGTGACAATATTTTGCACTTCAACATTATTGACCCTTTTTTGAGAGACATCAGCACTTTTATAATGAATAAGTTACTTTTTGTTGTAAAATTTTAGAATCAACTGCAGCCAGTACCGTATACGATTTCTCAAGTATTCAATGTGTTTAACCATCAAATTGAGTTTTTATTTAATTTTCCTGATATTTTGATTCGTTGTTCATTGTGTAGAGGACTGCAAGGGTTAACGAATAAAGAATGGAGGCATAGTACTATCAGAAATTAATTAAAATCCATTTACACGCTTTGGATTTTTAACGTAACATAAATGAATACTTGAAATCCTATATAAAACGAGTAGATGAATAACGAACCGGAAATCTGGCCGTGCCGCGTAAGTTTTAATAAATAAAACGTTAGAGTGGGGCTACAGATCCCACCGGAAACTTTTCAGCCGACTCAGTTTTTCCCTCTTTGATTTTTTGGAAGGAAGTTAGCTCGAAATCGAAAACCGCGCAACCCAGCGTTCATAATCCAGTGGGTACGGTTTTTCATTTCTCCGAAACCTCGAGGAAAAAAAGGAAACTAAAAAAGTCACGCTAAACGTCCGTAGGAATGGAAACGTGCCAATAAAACTCAGCGTTTCCGAAAATTGAACTTTCCCGTTGAGAAAGGAAAAATCGGGAAGTTGCAACGCGATAACTTTGCAAAGTAAAAAAGCGAAAGAGAGAGAGAGAGAGAGTGGGGGGGGGGGGAAGAGGGCGAGAGGTGGGTGAGAGCCGGGGGCATATAGCGCGGGGCCCGGATGCAAGCTCGAGACAGCCCTGGTTTTTCGCAAGCCCGATTGGTTGTGGAAATTCGCAAGCGGCGTCGGCGTCGAGTGGCCTCCCGCGCAGAATCCCGTCTATTGATCGTTCGAATGCGTGAGATTCGCGACAAACACAACAATTTACTGCACCGACGGGGGTATACCACCGAAGAAACAATGACGAAGACATTCGAGGGAGCGCGCATAAAGATTGCAAAAGGGAGAGAGAGAAAAGCCCGCACCCTTCGTTTCCATACGCTGCTCTCTGTTATCGTTATTGTTTCGCTTCTGGGCGTTGGTGCAATTGGTGCACGATCTCGCGGGCTCTCTACCTCTATGTATACCGTATATACATCTATACCCACACGCTGAGGGGAGAGAAAGAGCAAGAGAGAATGCGATACGGGGGCAATCTCCGAGAAAATGGGAAGAGAATGAAACGAACGGTTTTCAGACCCCCCTGACTCGTATTTTCCAGTGCGCGCGTCAACTTTTCCGAGCACCACCACCACCAGAGACTCCCGGTGGAATATAAGCCTCCGCTTGGCTTCCGTGCGATTCGACGCCATTTTTGCCAGACAGATGCTTGGGACTTGGGAGCTTTATATAGTTTGTTGTTTAGCCTGTTTCTGCATGCAATCTATCTTTTGGCTTACATCGATCGAATACATTTTACTTCTATTTATCCGCGTCTGTTTCGCTGCAATGTTAAAGAACAATCTTTTTCTATGGATTCGGATCTATCTCTATATATTGTTAATTTAACTTATGTGG
The DNA here is from genome assembly GCA_026168455.1 of Theocolax elegans. NCBI lineage: Eukaryota > Metazoa > Arthropoda > Insecta > Hymenoptera > Cerocephalidae > Theocolax > Theocolax elegans. Next base: position 16,110,550 of record CM047426.1, on the reverse strand, counting down.
ATTTTATTAATTTTATATTCCTTAGTGATATGAAAGGGATCATAAAACTTTTGGCTAGGGATATTAGTATTTGCTTCTTTCATCGTGTATTAAATAAATTACAAAGTTGAGAAGCTGCCAAATTATTAAAATACAGCGCATCAACGTATTAAAATGTTTTAACAACAAAAAAATACATCTCTAAATTCCTTTTGTAATCGTCGATTAATAAAGTTATTATAGACAGAATTAGCAGGAAATCGTATTAAATAAAAATCTAATAAAGATGTACGCAATAGTAGTTATATATCTTCGACTTATTTATGGCAACTGGCTGACCGAGTATTCCACAAACACACCGAGATAAGAACGTTCCTCTACACGCTAGGTATATCGATTAAATTTAACTCGTCTCGATTGATCGTAGACTCGAGAAAGGATAATTTTAACCCGTAATCACTCACGATATTTACTCGGTAATTTTCTTATAACCAATAGCTCGAACGCATATTGTTTACCCACGTCCCGTAAAGTTCGACGTCTCGGAAAACAAAATTTTGATCGTCGATTCGTTGATTTAACTCGTCGAGACATATTCTTCCCCTTTCTCTGTCTCGCTCGCGATAGCCCGAGGCGAAACGTGACAAATGAGAAGCAGGTGGATGACAGGTGCATTATTAGCCAAAAAGAAAAATAAAGAAAACCCCTTTGTGGCAAAATGAACGAGAAATACAAAACATAATTATACCGGCTAAACAACAATACGATCGAACGAATCTCAGATTATTCGCGATTAGTATTAGTTATTAATGGAGTTACAAAACCGAGTCGATTGAAATTTCATTTAATAATCACTAGAGTTAGAAACTAATTCGAGTACGCAGTCGAGCGAACAATTTGATTTCTCGGTTCCATGGGTTATATTTGCATATCGTTCGAGTTTCTCGAACTGTATAAACCATGATAACAGCCAGTGCATCGCCCGATAACGCGTTTTAGCAGTCGGTATACATCGCCCCGTGTACGCAAGGACGGATATATCTCATCGTCTACCGTACACATCGGGGTATCGCAGCCTCGTCAATTAGTCGATGGATTTTGCGTGAGTCACAGGGTATACGCGAGCGCGCGCGAGCTCTGCCTTTCGATCGACTAAGAGACGAGGAGGAACCCGGTGAGCGCTTTCAAAATTGTTCTCTCACGCGCTGCCAGATGGCGGAAGTGACCGCGTCGACGCATGGGATAATCCGGACTACAGATTCCTACCTTTCTCTCGATAACGATCATTCTCTCCTGCTGTTTATCGATCATTCGTTAGTCGATGTTTTCATTTTTAATTTACGAACCAAATGGTTTAAAGCATTTTCTTCGACATTTGTTTTCGTATATTTTTATAAATCGGTTTACAATTGTTTTAATAAAAAATAATTACATTATATTTAGTAAGTACTAATGAAAAAGTTATTTGTTATTTGCGTTATCATATTTCGCAATAACGCTAGAATTTATTAAAACTTTTTATCAATTTAATAAATAATCATTATAAACTAATATAATAAAAAGTAAAGCTGCTATTGATTTATTGCAAGAGTAACCAAAAAAACCCAGATTAATATTGGTCTAGTATTTAATTTAAAATGCCTGGAAAATTTGTTACGTTGACTTAACGAGAAAAATATATTTTATATAAATTTATGTATTTATAGACGGTAAGCTATTTAGACACATTATCAAAAATTGATATACCAAAAGTCTAGTATTCAGTAGGAATTAATGAAATGCAAAATCTCATCTATTTGATCAGTTATTTTTTTTATTGATTAACTTCAAAGGTATATACTGAAAATCAAAATGAATTAAATATTTAATCGTTAGAATTTTCCCTTTTATTACAAACTAATATAAATTGATCGAACCAAAATTACTATTGATGCATTTTAAATGTTCGAAGCAATTATTATCGAATAACACACACGCATCGTTGGTGCAATTATTGTTTTATGCCGTTGTTCTCACCGATTGCAACAATCTTTTCAATTTGAACAATTTGGGATCAATTAGGTCGTAATTGTGCATTAATTTCATTATATACCGCGCACGTATTGAAAGTGCACGTCGCTGTAAATTACGTATTAATCATATCAATTTAATACATATATTTTTATCCAATTGTAAGAGGCAAATGAATTACGACGAAAATGCAATTAACGTTATTATTTTTTTTGGGAGGGTAGAGGGGGGGGGGGGTCATTTGGAAAACAAAATGCATTGCGAGCTTTTTTTTTTACCGCGATGCAATTTTTAATCGACTATTAGTTAGTTAAATATAGCTTGTAAAGTTCAATGTCCCTAAAAAGGTGGACGACATTTATAGCGTCTATAGGTCACACGCTTATCGCAGTTTGTAACCTCAATTTTAGCTGGATTAATTAATACGAATTTCAAAGTTTAAACACTCTCGAGCAAAGTGTTCGTTACGCCGCTAGATATTGCAGCCGCAATTTTAATTTTGAAACTCCCGTCACATTCAATCTCGGGATTATGATCTCTTGCTCCCGAGGAGAAGGAATAACTTGGTTAATGCGATTTTTTCGTCGAAATTACTTGTTCGAGAGACAGAGGGAGGACGAGGGTTCGCAAGACTTTAAACGGATTAAAACCAAGGGGAACGACGCTTCTTTTCTTATTCTTCTTTCCGATAAATCAGAGAGAGAGAGAGAGAGGAGAGAGAGAGAGAGAGAGGATAGAGCGCGCGCTAAGAGACGAGAGTTCAGTAATATTTTGAAGGACGATGTTGTTCGTACACGAACAATTACGTGTACCGAACAAAAAAGTTTACATTTGGGTTTTTAAAAATTCAAAACTCATCGCGGAAAGTTGTCGTGCGAGACACTCGGAGAATCAAAAACTTGTGGGGGACAAATACCCGGGGAGTTTGCGCGAGCTTAAAGGTATTAAAGGATGTAACTGAGGCAAAAGGTCAGCTACGAACTCAAAAAAAATAAACCTGAAAGAGGAAGAAAAAAACAAAAAGTTACTTCCTTTCGAAAGATAAAGGTAATGAAAGGAAGTGTCGATATCCAAATATTTGTGGTTGGTTACATGGAACAATTATTTTTAATTATAATACATGCATATAAAATCCGTAACATCAATATTATTTTTTGTTCAGAAGGTACGAGTTATTCATATAATGCTTCAAAATTATGTTGATTTCAACTATATATTTGAAATTAAATCTTAACATACATTTTTTTAATTCAAACAATATGAAACATATTGCTGTCTGATTCGGTATCATTCGATAAATTTACCACCATTGAATTATTATCAACATTATTAGGCTCATTATAATTTTGTGATAATACTGGTGATGGTGGAGGAGAAAATTTATTTTATTTGATAAATTATCATGAACTTTTTGACGCTTGGGTGTCTTTTCCGTTATGGCGGTAGAAGTTGATGCTTTCGATTCTTCTGCCCCAAGATGATCTCGTTTCGATGAAGATACACTTTGTTCAATTTGTTGCCCTATTTTTCTTTTATTGCTAATTGAATTTTCAATATAAAATTTTTGGAAAGCTCAGAAAAATACGCCAAAAGAACTTCTTCTTTGAATGAAGCCGTATTTTTTGATTTGCGCCATTCTTTGAATTGATTATACGTTTGCGTGTATCGTCTTTTAGATACGTCAGGTAATAAATTTAAGGTTACATTTTTCGCCACTTCCAAAAGTTCATCTGGCACTGTATCATTAACATCGACACTTGAATTCTCACTTGAATCACTATCAGAACACATTGTTCAGAAACACAAACCCGCAGAATGCGAACAAAACAAAAACAAGTGCGCTTCCTATAATCGATTCATACTGACTGTTACATATTAATCAAAATATTGTTGAACTTTCTTCAATTTGTAAGGAAAATAATATACGTACTACGCATGCGCAATGTGACGATAAAATTACGCGCGACGTTTGAAACATATAATATATTAATCAAATTATAATCGAACTTTCCGCGACTTGTGAGAAAAAATAATATACACTACGATTGCGGAAAGTAGGCTACAACATCACGCGCGTTGCCGCTCTCGCTGCGCTCGAGCGTCAAACGTCGCGCGTGAAGTTATAGCCCACTTTCCGCACTTGTAGCGTAATGTACTATAAACTATCTATCGTTACTTACAAAATTGATAGAAAGATATGTCTAATTAAATCATTTATTTAATATTTTATTTAATTATAGGTTGAGAGTTTGAAAATAAAACTTGGTAAAAGATATTATTTTTAGAGTAAATTGTTCAAACTTGAATTTTCAAATAATACGGGTATTATTGGGAAGTTAGTTAAAAAAAACCCTTTCTGGAAAAGAATCCTCGATGAATATCATATAGTCATATTCGATATCAGATAGACCGTTTCAATTTTTCGTTACATTTTTAAAAATACAAAAGATTAATTAATTTTTGACGAATATTTGTACAATGAAGAAAATGTTTTTTGCTCCGTATCAATGTACTATAACGAAATATTTGTTTGGTTTAAAGAATCGCGTTTAATTGACGAGTGTAGTATGGTTATCAGATCTCCAAAAAATATTCATTTAAAATAAGTAAATTAATGATATCAAAGTTATTACATATATACAAGAAAGTTTGTAAAGTATTAATTAACAAAATTTATAATTACATTCAATCAATTCCGTGAGTCGCGTTTCAGTTTTCGGTGACTCCGATTGGTAAGGTCGCCACTTGCCATCCAAACTTAGAGAGAGCATAAAGTTGAACCGAGAGATCGAGATACTCAAACCCTCGGAGCCTACGGTTCTCACTTCGTCTCTCTTATATAACCCCGGCAAATGAAATCACAATTTCCTGGCTAGCTTTTCATTTTCTATCGCGCCGGCTGACTCCATTTCGTTCCACCCTCTGAATTTTCTACGTGAACTCGTCGCATTTTGGGTGGCAAATCGAGAGACAAAAAAAAATAGATAGAACGCAGTAGGTACCTGCATTTGCTTATTGCCTCCACCTCTTCCTCCTTATCCTCCTCCTCCTCCTCCTCTTTCTTCTTCTTCTTCTTCCTCCTCCTCTCATTCTCTTACTATTCCCCCCATTTCGATTCGCTTGTTTAACTACGAATCGCACCTTTTCAATCCGATACTTGCCGCCTCCTACCACCTTTTCTTTTCCAACTGACAATTCTGCGCGCACTCGACGACGATACTTTATTAAATTCGCACGTGCGAACGAGGCTACGGCAATTTCGAATTCCAAGCGAAGAATTTTCAACGTCGAGAGGGAAATAAGGATGGGAGGAGTTTTACGCATGAATTGGTTGTTTCCGCTGTCTACGATCATATTTTTCTTTTGGACTTGTCGCGCGAGAATTCATCAGTGATCCGCACGTATATTTCGCCTTAAAGGAAAATAAAAGGGTAGAGCCCGTTCGAGAGTGCACTGTCCGTTTAGTCTAGTCGAGCGTGGATATTCGCGAATTTTAGGTAATCAGACATTTTCGGGATCGGTGAATATGAATACCAACTCGAAATCGAGAAATGCTAAACCTAACGATTTACATGGCACGTATATTCGCAAGTTCTTACAAGACTGCGAGTGAGAATGATATTCAAATTTTTGAATTCTACATTTTCGAATGGGTTTTAACGTTGGACATCGATCCTCGTAATATACAGCTTTATTTTCATTCGAGATTCTCCTTCTCTATCTTGGAATTGCGATTTATACTTTGAATTTTTGATTTGCTACAATAATAATACTTTCCTATTTTATGGTACGAATGAATTTCGAACTATCTAAGAATTCAACATCAAACGTATATTGAATAGTCAATTGTTTGGAATGCAAACGAACGAAAAGTTAAGATTGTTTTAACTTTTAAGAATAAAACTCTATATATAAGACGCGTCTGCTATTAAACGACTAATTTATTACGATTGTTGCACGAGTAACGAAATAGTCATAAAGTGCTTATGAAGACTTGACTCAGCGGTAAAATAGTTTAGGAGAAACTTTTGAAATGTAGTTTGCGGAACTAACGAGCTCAACTAATTGTACTTACGAAAATAGCGAAAACAGAAAACTCTACATTCTCTCTTCCCCTCTCTCTCTCTTTCTCTTGCGTGTGTGCAGTGTGTATTGTAAACCTTGTGTTGGAAAATGAAGAATTTCACCCTTTCGAGTTTCGGGCAAAAAAAGATAAGGTAATTAGCGTATTATTATTGAAAATTTATGGGAGGGAAATTACGCGACGTCCTCTTTGGTGTACGCGGTGTACGTGTCTGTACGTGCGCGTTAAACTCTTGGTATAGGGCAAAAACATCCGAGGGCAAAAGCGCTAATTTCGGATACCGCAACGAGGGAGCGATCGCGACGCGACAAAATTCCCGCGTCGCTGGATGAAAGATTTATGAAGGGGTTGCCTCGGAAATATAAATAATGCAACTCAAGTCAAATCGGTATATATAACCCCCCGTCATCTCCTCCTCCATCCCGCAGCTCTTTCCCTCATAGCTTTTTCCACCCCGCCGTCCTCACGTTTAGCCATCGTTCCGAGAGTTGCTCTGCGTTTAAAAAGATTACGAAGCCCGTTTAAGTTAATAAATTCGAGCCGAAATCGTCGTTTCCCACAATTTTTCAAACCCCTCCTGGCGATTAAACTTTATATCTGCACTTTTTACGGGCGCGTAATGTCTTAAATTTTTTCGCCACTTAGCCAGGCAGAGTCACTTTTTTACCCGGACTTCTGAGTCTTTATCAGTTGAAGCGTCTGCCCGGGCAAGTATAAAAAGCTCTCGAGAGAAAACGAATCAGTCTAAAGTTTGTAGCGCGAAAAATCGCGCTTCCATTAAATTATTGTGCAAGGATGTGTATAACATCGGGATCCTATACCTACACCCTCAAACCTCGTATTATCAATTGTTTTATACTTTTTTGCAATTATCTTTTTACACGCCGAGATTTATTTACAGCTTTAGCACGACCTTTTTCACTTAATCGACTAGGTTTGTTTATCTTCGTAAGAGTTCTTTTAGACTAAATTACAACAAATATGTTGTACGTGCAATCTGATAAAAATCTGTGCGACGATCTTTCTTATTACAAATAGATAAACGACTTATAAATGTTACCAAAGTTAAATATTGCAAAATGTTTTTCAATATTAAAATAATAAAATTTGAATTGTTTAACATAAATAATTTAAGAATAATAAGATAAGAAAAATAGTTAGATTATAGATTTCCATGTCAAAGTATCGAATATTAATAAAAAATTAGCATTATAGAGATTGATTTGCTTAACTAAACTTTATAAATGAATGTAAATAATTAACTAATAATATTTATGTTATAATTGAAAATGAATTGAGTTGAAATTAGTTGTTTTAGTTGGCAGAGGTAAAGACAAATAAAATTAGTTTCCAGTGGGTAACTAATGTTAAAGCATACATAAATCGAATGTACATATTGTATCAAGTATATTAGAGAGATAGCGGTAGAATTGCGCCAACAGGGTCTAAAATCGAATTTATCTTTTGAAGAGTGGCGAGAGGAGGGAAAGGAGCTGGTAAGCGAAATTCTTGCTTGGCCCTTACACGTCGAGTCGATGATTATCAGGGTCGGTAGGAGAGAAGAGGGAAAGTGGAGCTGTAACGCGGGTCTAATGGTACACTTGCCGAGTCGCAGCGAGTTTCATGCTCACCTACACCGCGATATGATCTGAGGGATCCTCTAATTTACTTCGCTAGTCCACCCAGACTCGGACAGTTCCCGAGCCCCCCTTCGGACGTACAACTCCTCCCTTCTTCTCTTTATCCGCCTCGGGTTCGCTTCGCTGTCCGTCCGCGCTACGCCCCTTACCAACGGCCTAAGTGCCTCGATTTCGTGCAAAACTTCGATGGAACTACCACGAATATTACAGGCTACGAGTTTCCGCTACGGCTTGCAAATTAAAGAAACTACGCTCGCGTGCTTCAATTTTACACCCAATTTTTTTTTTTCTTACTACGATTCCGAACCGCACTTTCCGAGCTTTTATCAAATACTATAATGATTGTTTGTCATTACAATTATTCACTTTCTCTTTTTGTATATCAATCTTCCTCAGTTATTCAATTAAAATGAAATTAACTTTTTTCAACATTTTGAACAGTAATGTTATTTTCAACCAATTAATGAAATTTAATCGTTGGGCATTGATTACATAATTGGGCGGATAATCACTCGGATATGGTGAAAAGTCACTTCAAAATTAAGTTTCATCTACATTTTCCACTTAAAAATAGTGAAATTTATATTCCTGCAGATTCAACGTGTAAATTTTACGGAGCTATTCATATTTTTTCCGTATCTAAAAATGCTGTGTGATTTATCATTCGAATTGTAGAATCGATGTACCAAAGGTTCGAAAGGAGAATTAAGACGAAAGGCAATAAAAATGTACGAAAATTTTAATGTGCCAAGTGTGAAGAACATCTATAAATTATATAAATATACACATACCTATATATATTCTTTTTTCCTATTTATTTATTACAAAACTTAAAATTTGTTCAAATAAAACTTAAGAATAATTGCAATTCATTCATCACGAATTACAAAGATACTATGGCCATTTAATCAAATTAAAAGTGCATGTACATGTACGTATGTACGTGTGCGCGTAGTTCGTTACGTAACGTTACTCGGTAAAATGCCCTTAAATCTTGGTGAAAAGTTGAGCAAGAGAAACTAGACAGTTATCAGAAACGAAACTAACTAAACTTGGATATTTTCAACAAAAGTCTCTGGTTCTGTCTCTACGGTTCATCTGCATATTTTATGCCCGAGAAAAGAGTTAACGTTAAAGAGTGAGCTGTCGGAAAACGCCAGATAACTCGTGAGAAATGAGAGTAAGAGAGAAAGAGAGATGAGGAGGCTCGTGCACCCATACACTCGTACACACCCACTCACACACACACACACACACGTACATAAATATAGATATCACCGAAGAAGAAAGCAGAAAGTAGTAGGAGCCCAAGATGCCTCGCTGCAGATTGAATATTTAAGAGTCGCGGGCGTTTCGTTCGCCCGGAAAATCGAACGCTGTTCCTCCATTAGCAGCACCACCACGAAAAAGGTATATAAATACCTCGTTTAGAATCCAAGTCCGCTCCTCTGAAAGCATCGGTATACCTCTATATATATACATATATTGATTTCTTTTGTGCAAGGCGATATTTGAATTCTTAACGCATCGGTGCTCCCTCGACGCGTATAGCGATGGCTGTCGTCCGGTGGTGAAACTCGACGACGTTTTCATTCATAAACCATCCTCCGTATATCGACAATGCCGATGTTAGTTGAAAATTCAGAGGACCTAAAGGACCTGTATATTTCGCACGGGTCTATATATATATAGATACCGAAAATTACCAAGGTAAAGCTGGGATCGTTAACAAACGTATATACCGAGATCTAAAGACGGTGAACAATGGAGCCTTGAGCAGTTGAAAAATTGACGACAAGACTTCGTCTTGTGCATTAGGCGCGAGGAATTTATAACGAGAAGAAAAGACCGTGGTACAATGAAGGAAAAACGAGAAGTGAAAATGTCGTTTGCGAATGTTTAATTTCGTTAATCTAATAGATAGGCTTGCTTGGCTATGCATCGAGTGTCGGAAGATTAAACGGAAGTAGCGCCAGTTCTTTTATCGGCTTGGACGAAATCGAAAGAGTCTCGATGAACTAAAGGCTAAACTTCCAAATGGACTGTATAATTTATTTAATGAGTCCCTACACTTTTTTTTTATATTATTTAGATTAGATCAAATGAAACCTTTAATGTTTTTCTTATCGAAAATTAATCTTCTTTCGATCTATCGTAATTAAATAAATTTAAACGAGATACGATTCCCAAAAATCGATGTTTATTTTTGATTAACAATAGGATTGTTTTTTTTTCAAAAAAACTTCTCTGTAATGTTATTCTACTCTCTCTGAATATTATTTACAAATATTTTAAACAATTTTTATCTCTCAATGGTTCATTGTATATCTAATTATTACTGACGAAAAGTGATTAATTATAGTCCATTGATTTTAAACTAGTGATCGTATCTCGTTGAGTAATCTTCTGTATCACTTTTTATTTTCATTATCTAGTTACAATAATCGAGTATTTAAAGGTGTATTAATTTCAATGACGCATCGCCTTTATTATTGTAAATATCGATATACAAACATAAATATTTATCGAAAGAAACAAAAATCCTTGTTATAATTGTAATAGAAATTTAAGAGTTTATTCAAGCTAGAGTTTAAGCCCGTCTGTAATACTTTAAGCAGATAGAACCAAGTTTTATTTCAAGAAAGTTACAACACAAAAAGAGTTTCTTACAATACACTGACGTATAAACATTAAATTAAAAGACATTTTAACGTAACTTGGAAATTATTGAAATAGAAACTGTATCCTTAATAACGTTGTAAATCGATCATTTTTATTACGTATATTATAATTAATAAAAATATATATTGCTCATAAAAATATTATTCTTTGCAAAATAAAAATTGTATTGATTTTAGAGGAGTCAGAATTTTACAATAGGTTGTTTCTTTTAGTATACCATCAACTTCACTCGATTTGTACATTAAAATCAGAACCAAGTTATATAAGATTTTACGAACGATATTTTGTCGTGAATTTTTTAAGAAATTTTAAAATATACAGTTTTTAAATACGATTATTATAATAAATAAAATAAAATATTGAACGATTCAAATATTTTATAAATATAAAAGTGACTATTTTGTAATGATACAACTTTACTTATAATCGAAGTGCATTAGGTTGAAAGTAAATGAGTAAAGAAAAAAAATATCCGTTTTTTCAATCCATTAAAAGCAACCACACAAACTTTCATTAAAATCGACGATCGAAAAGTTGTCGACTCCTCTTGTCACTTCGAACTCTATCGTCCCGCATGATATCCTCGGTAAATAAAGTAGAAGAATACGATTGAACAAAAACTCGAGCCATCCACCCTTCGAACGTTGCATTGTTTTGTAGTCTTCCTTTTTCTCGGAATGAAGAAGATGAAGAACAAGAAGAAAAAGAGAAAGAAGAAGAAGAAGAAGAAGAAAACGGAACGAAAGGAAGTAGTCAGGATACGTCATTTTTCAGCGTAACGAACGATGCGCCAACGAGAGGGACCGTAGAGAAGCACAAACACGCTTGGAAAACTAGTAGGGGTTTGAGAAGGAGAGTAGGGTGGCTCATATATTTACGACGATGAATGCTCGGTGAGCAAAGAGACCTTGCTCCCGGATAAATCATACAAAAATCCACAAATATAACCTTCCTCGTAGAAACTTGGACGACCTAACGGGCTTTGTTTCAATATTTGCCAATTTAAGGGTAGATGACAGAACTACACCTTAAAGGGCTTGAAAACTTACAAAAAATAGATATACATGTATACACTTTTTTACTCCGCCAATCTCTACCTCTGTAATAGTGGATGAATGTAAGAAAAAAAAGAAAAGAATTTCCATTAGTTCGTACAAAAAGGTACTTGAGATTAAAAATTACGGAATTAAAGAGATAGCCTTGTACCCCTCCTCCGTGGATGTATATATATATATATTAGTCAACGTGAGTTTTTTACCCAAGTGCTACAATTATTTTTAACCGAAATAATCTCTTTTGCTCTCGGACGACTTGCGATTTAGCTCGACCCCTTTTTTTTCGCTTATTTACTTCCGCTGGCTTAAGACACTAGTGGGAATATTTGTTTTACAATTAGGGATAAGTGAACTTGTACTAGTGGCCGAGTGCCTTCTTTAATTACAAGGATTACCGTATGCACTCAACGTTTACAAAATCACATCATTTTTTAAATAAACTTACAATCAGTGTCAAATAGACGAATTAACTTTTTCTTCTTAAGGAGACAAAAAGAATGTACTGTATAAATTCAATTAAAATTATTTCTCGCTTTATAATCCATATATGAAAAACACAACGTATATTCGTTATTTCTTAAATACACTTATTGTATTTCAAAAATATAATTGCTTATCAAAAAGAAGTTAAAAAATATTACTCCAGTTTGATAATATTTACACTAGTATGTAAAGAGACAGATTCAATTTTCGTTTATTAATTACTTCTATTTATTTAGTATCTCCAGTATTCACATACAAAAATCACGTATCTCTCTATATATGCACATATGTCGAGAATTTAAAACTTGGAGCGTATTTTTTTGACAACTAATTTACCAGTGGAGGTAAAAATTTTAAATCAAGAAACTTTTTAATAGTAGGAATAACTGTTCTCTCGGGCCGAGTGCAAAGAGGGGGGGAGGAGGAGGAGGAGAAGGAGGAGAAGGAGGAGAGGGGAGAGTAGAGGGCAAAAGTCAGAGTGGATTCGAGGTTACATATTTTTACATATTTCTGAAATAGAGCGAGAAAACGTAGAAAACGTAATAATTTCTATTTAAACCAGGGTGGTTCATAAAGAACAACTTTTACGAAACGTCGGTTGAAATATAGCTATCGTAAAAATTTTCGTTCGCTCGAATAATCATTTTTACTGATATAACGATGAACTGCTGGCAACGAATATTACAGGATAAATCGAGAGGAACTCTCCAAGTTTGTCTCGGCGATGTCGCTAAATATCCGGAATATCGTAGTTAAACGAGCTCATAAATACTTCGGTTGAGTGACCGACTCTCTTTTATACACACACGCATATATACATCGCCAAGAGAATGCACACAATAGCTCCCGTAATATTTGGCAAAGCGTATACCCTTTTTTTTACCCCAAGTTAAAATCGTGTTGAAAAGTAGTGCCCTATACACGCGTTCACACAATGCTTAGAATCCTTTTGGAAAAACACAACGGGGTCTCCACTTTCTCTCTCTCTTTCTCTCTCTCCCTCTCTCTTTTTAATACTCCCCCGTTTGTTTCTCGCTGATAAAGTCTCCACCAAAATGGAACGATCTGTGCTTTTTTTCGGACCCCCGATTAATATCAGCTGTTTCTCTTTTTCCAAGTCACTCGGTCGCTCTCCCTCTTTCACGATTTTTCTATTCGACTCGTTTTCTTTTGATACGCGCGTTAATTTGAAACGAAAATGAAATTGCGCAACCGGTTCGCTGCATGAGTGAGGGTTGGCTTGTTAATATTAAATGTAGTAGATTCGATTCCAGCTGCGTATTTATTGAAGATATTTGATAATGTTTCTTTTTTCCTTTAGTAATTTCTAGGATAAGCTTATTCCACTTTATTTTCCTTCATTTTTATTCCTCTCTTTTAGTAAACGCAAAGAAAAGTAATTGTGAAATATTTAATATTGACGTCGTTAAAAATTTAAAATGTTTAAAACTCCGCGTTATCGCTACAAATATATTTGTACAAATAAAGTTAATATTGAAATATTTGTTATTAAGATTCGAAACATTCATACGCAAATTTTTATACCTTATTTTTCGTGCCAAAAACAATAAATTAATCCTCGGTGAAATAGCCAAATACTTGATTTTTATTTTTTAATATTTCTCTCGTCCCTCTTAATTTATGTGACGTAAAATACTGCAGTATTATTTATTTACTAATGCGAATGACTTTTATTGATTTATATTGACCAAGGAAAAAGATTCCGTCAAAAAAATATTTAAACGACATATATATCGTTTAATATACACAATGTTTAGATGGTAAACTTCATTAAACGATAAAGGAAAAAGAAAGATATATCATAATTCTAAATTTATGATTTACTCCAGTTTTTGAATTATGATAATCAGTATAAACTTTATATAGATAATATTGATATAAGAGAATTTACATTTTCCATATAAAATGAGCCAGTGAATTCGAATTTACCCAGAACTAGTTAAATTTTCGTCAATAAATGTCTCAATAATGAAAGTCTCTTTATATATATAGTAATTTCAATATGTTTTAATTAATACCGCTTAAGCAATCTCAATTATTTATGTATTACAAAACTCGGTATCTCGGATATGTACGTATTTGTAAGTTAATAAATATAAAAAAAATGAGAAAAAAAATAATAATACGTTGTTATATAGCAGGTTGCATGTATTTCATGAATATTACTCGATTCATTATATTTTATACGTAGATATACGGTGATAAATGACACGAAAATCAAAGGAAAGTCTTTTAATATATAAAACGGGAGCAGCCTGTACAGTTTAAATCTCTGTAAAAAACCTGATTTAAAAGAAATGAGATATGAAGAACTCTCTTGAAAACAATTTTTTTTTATTTTCATGTATTTTTTTCGCTCCTGGTTTAACTGGATCACCGTAAATTTGAATTCGTTGAATTATTTTACATCAAATACGCATACATTTGTTTATCAATAAAAAATTAAATAAAATTATTTTGTTAAATATTGTTTTACTTGCAACACGTATTTGAATCTTATTTAAATAAATATTATTTTACAAACGATCAAATTGTCAGATGCAGGTATTAGAATGATAAACAAATTTAAATCTTGTAATTAACCTTTATACCTATATTCTAATTTATGAAAATTTCTCAAATTCAAAAGAATTATAATATGTTTTTTCTAAAATTTTTTTTTTAAATGTCTGGATTAACAACTCGTAAATCAGGAAAATAAAATTTTACTATTCTTTGGCACTTGGCATTTTAAAGCTTAATATAGCTTTTCAATCCGAAAAGGATTTTACAACCAAAACTTCCATCGTTTGTACATGAAAATCAATTTATAGATGCAAGCCATACGATTTATACGTGAATGGTCGAATTTATGATTAAGCAAATTTATTTACATGGGATTATTAAAATTATACCAAAACATGAGAAATCATTGCAATGTAACATCGTCACAGACTATGTATATTGTTATATTTTAAACATAATTTTAATCTAATAAATATTCTTATTTTACTACTCATTGAAGTGCACATATAACTTAATTAAGAGAAATTCTTTTGTGACATTTGAAGTAGAGTAAAAACAATATATTTACCGATTAATTAAAATAATAAAAGTAGCTATTTTTCGAAAACAGACGAGCTTAAATTAACCCAAAATTCTAGCGGTAAATCAAACTTTTTCACCAAACGATACTAAAACCTGATTTACAGTTACTTAACGCATTAGGTTCTCATACACCTACCTCGAGTGAACTGATTAAATTAACTCCGAGAAATATCGTTTTAATCTAACAATTAGATCACCATTCTCACAAAATTCTGGCGAAAGGTAAATCATCAAAAGTTACCAAAAACTAAAATAAAGCGAGAAAAAAAATGATACAAGTGCAAGAATGTCTAGGAAGGATAAATAATAGATCTCGAAATAAGATAGGAGCTGGAAAAGGTAAGGTTCGGTTCGTAGGAAATCGGGCGTATTCTCGAACTGTCATCGGCAAACTCGTCCTAGAGAAGATGACAAACGATCCCCGGCGTGACCGCGGAGGTACGTGTCGCAAATCGAATAACAACATAACGCGAGCTTGCGTGCGCGCCCGAAATTCCAAAGGTTGTCCTCTCTCGCTCTCTCTCTCTCTCTCTCCACCCACCATCCATTCTGGACGCACAAACGTCGATCGGGTCGACCGCGATCGAAGTAATTAACGCGCCTGTCTGCGGCCGACGTACAGTACTTCCCCGAAATTGGCCCGCGCATATAATTCCGCGGCTTTCCATACTAGGGATGGAATGGAAGGTTAGGGGTGAGGTGGAGGAGGAGGAGGAGGAGGAGGAGGAGGAGGGAGGGAGGGAGGGGGGCAGTAATGGGCGGAGGGAGGGAGAAAAAGGGAGAGGCTAGGAGAGCTTTATAAGCTAAGCGAAAACGACATCAATTGGCGAAAGTTTAATTGCGATAATCCAGGTTCAAAGTTATCCTAACATCTGGAGATGAATCGTTGGTGACGTGACTCGGTATTTCACTCGAAAAAGTTGAAGCTTTTTTTTCGTGGAGGAGGACGGATGAGTGAATAGGTGAAAGACGTCGAAGGGTAGAGAAAAGGAGGGCGGTACCTAGGGTATATACCGAACTTATTGTCGATCGAGTCCCGCGCTCGCGTAAACTTGTGATATTTTTATCGACCTGGGAGATGGAGAAAGTAAAGGCAAAAAGCGAACGGAGGAAAGAGATTGATTCTCGCGAGGGTTTCTCCTCGGTGATTAATTATAATGTATAAAAGGATCTTTCGGGAGCTTATTTTCCAAAGAGAATTTTCTTCTGTGGCTTGACTGGCGAAATCATGTGGGGCTTTTTATGAGTCTTGAGAATATTCGAATCTTATGCTAATACTCTTGGGCTTTTCGATGTATTCAATTTTTAACCTTTTCCTTATTACTGCTCATTTAAACCGATGTACTATTCTATTTTAAATATTAACTGTACACTCTTCATTCTACAGATAATAATTAAGGTTCTATCCAAAAATACTTCAGTTTTTTAATAAACATATCTATTTTTACTTTACGAGTTCATTATTTGCTCAATGATTATTCAACGTTTGAATCATGAATAGATAAATATCTTTTGACGATTAAGAGCATGATAGTAATTTCCATATTAAGGTTGGATTAATTTTAAAAAATTTATTTAAAGTTAGATTTGGAAAATCTACGCTTTTTTTCTTCAAACATTTTTTAAACATTTTGCGATTCAATTCAATGAAGTTCTTCCTGACTCGAAATGAATAAAATTTTGTATTTTTTGTAATCTCCGGTTTTGCAGTATTTTGAAGAAATAAAATATTTTAAATGTTAAAAGTTTTCATCAAAATTCTTGAATGAATTTGTGTAATGAAAGATTATATAAGTTTCTTTTTATATTAATAATTAGTGTTATTTATGTTGAACTTTGATAACCTAATTTTTAAATCAACAAATATGCTCATAAAAAGTTAATGAATAATTGGATAAATTGTAAATTTTCAATTTTGTGTTAATACAATGGGAGTTGTGTTTATTTTAAAATAACCACATTTTTATAATCAATATCTATTGTTTACGTCGATAGAAATATGTTTTTGTCTGTAGCTGAATAAAAATCTGATGGAAATTATGTTTTGGTACAATTATATTTAACGTGAATAATATAAAATATAGTAAAAATTTATACATAATAATTTAATACAGTATGATTGTTAAATAATCATCTGATAAACGCATTTGTCGCGTAAATAATTTATGAATTTTCTCCATTAAAATGAAAATGCCGCGTATGACGTGGATATTTTATTTCGTTCGGATGGTATTAGCGATGTAAACGCGGCCTTCGCACTCGCGACAAAAAGGAGGGTGCGAGGAGAATAAGGGAAAAGTGAATTTATGAGAGTTGGAAAAGGAATGCATCTTGCTCGGCAACTAAGTTTTCGTTTAGTAAAGAAAAAAATAAGGGAGAAAATGGAGGATATCACCAAGACGCTCCGAAAGAGAGAGAGGGAGAGAGGGATAGCGAGAGTCACCTTGTCTCTTTTTCTCACTTTAATTGACATGTTCCTGAAAGTTTTCCGTTTCCACCCCCTCTCTTAGAAATTTTTTTTTCTCCCCAAGCTCGAAACTTTTTTGCGCGAGGTTGCGCGCCTAAGTCTCTCTTTCTCTCTTGGCGTTTTAGTTTCGTCTTGGCTTAATTGACATTTTTTTGCCCGACCGCGCGAAGGAACAACTTTGCGCCTTGGTAAGTGCGGCAGGTCGAAGAAGCTAATCCGGCGTAATGAGGTAAGAATAAAACAGGAGGATAGAAACCTGGTTGGGGGAGAGGGGGAAAGGTCTGCGAGGGCTGCGCCTAGGAGACGTAAAGAGATTTCCTATCTTCGTGGGAGGAACTTTCCGAGAGATTTCTTATCAAAATGCAAATCCACCGACGGATCTGCCTATCTCGTGCGCGCGCGCTCCCCCCCTCCCCCTCCCTCTCCCCCTTCCCCTCACCACTGCCTCGTAAGTTTGGCCGTTTCTCTCTTTCTGCTTGGCTTTCTGCACTTCCTTCGACGCGCTTTCGGTAGAGACAGGCGAGGGCAAAGTTTAAGCTCCTTCTGATCTCACTTCGGTCGGTTCATCCGATTTTCCGGTAACGGTGTCCCTTCCCTCAAAGCCTTCGATCGACGATTTTCACGTTCGAGATAAACCGGTTCTGTCGCGATCCTCCCTCGCTTACCTTCTACCTCGTATTCTCTCAATCGTATTCCCTTAGTCAAAGGCGACGCTTCTGATGACGTTACGAGCCTCTAGGAAAACTTTTGCGAAACGATGCTAACGCGGTAATACTGTTACGGAAATAATTACTCGCGATTGTCACGGTAAATAATAGAGACGCAATCTAAATGAGCTGTTTAATTCACACCCTCTACCTCCATTTTTCTTTCGCTTATTTCGATATTCAAAATCAATCTGATACTTGTCTTCACAGGTTTTGATACTAGATGATCTAGATGAAGAGACATTTTTTAGTTCTACTGCTAATCATAGATTAGGGTAAGCTTCTGAGATTTTTTTACTATCAGCTTTACGACTTATGAGTTTTTTCTTCCAAATTTAATTATTATTGAAATTGACAATAATTTATCCTACTAAATTTTGTACACTATACAAAAAAATATATCATTTTACAGAATACTTTTACATACAAATTTCAATAATAACTTATTATTTAACTTTTGTAAGGCAAATTATATAATAATATACGTGAAATAAAATAAAATTGTATTCTTGTACTAATAGTCCAATTATTTATAGTCACGAAACAAACAATTAAAATCTCGAAAAATTTATTTAAAAATCGACTTTGTAACCTAATTTTCAAGGTATATTTCACTTTAATATTTGATTATTTCCTTCTATACATGTACATATACTTTCTGTTACTGATTTATTAAACATTCACAATTAATAGTTTATGATTTTTTTATCTAAAATATAAATTTGAATGGCAGTTGACCCAAAACGATATTCCGTCATTTTTAACGTAACGATTGCATTATGCCCTTATTCGCGTGACTCAAAGTTTTATACTTCAACTTCGAATAATGTACATAAAAACTTAACTTTAATTTATGTAAGCATTGACTTCAATTACCGTTAGTCAATGTTTACTTAAATAAGAAATGTATAAGTTGAAGAAAATCTTATTCACACTTAAAAAGAACTACCGATAGATTATACTTTTTCATAAAATCTGTAAGCTCATAGTGTGGGTAAACGTTTACTTACAATTATGTCTGTAAGTTCATTTAAGTTTAGTACTCGTTTTTTTGGAGAGTACAAGTTATACTTGGTAAATAGTTCGTAGTTAATTTTAAATAAATATTTACTTAAAAATAATTTCCCTATATTTACATTCATTTGAATATTTATAAGGCTAATGTTTAAGAAACGTTTGTTTAATTTTGTAAATGAGTGTTTGACTTTTTCCTTCAAATACTATCCCTAAATTTAATCACCAGAATTTTAGAACTAAGTCCTTGATTGTACATTACGCATATATAAATGTTTTTGTAAACTCGTGTTTAAATTAAACAACTTGAAATAATAATAATCGTGCATTACTAATGAACATTAAGACGATGTAGGATATTAAAACAGTGTATATTGTAATTTTCGGTCATTAAATTTAACAATTAAATTAATTATCACACAATTATTATATAATATAATAAATGAATTCAAGGAACAAATAAATTTGCTGACATTACGTTAAAACAAAGCAAGTGACACTGTATTTAAAGAATTATAAAGAGGATGATTTCTTTTATTTAATTACCCGGATGAAGTTAGCTTTGATAGTAATACACGTCGCGTAACCTGGAATGGACGTCGTTTTAATCACTAAAGACGAATATTTTTAATTAAATGTAGTTAATTCGATAAATCAGCAGTTTAATTAATTTCATAAGTTTATCAAAGTTTATTCGTTCCGTTGAAAAGGAACCAGACATTTTTTCCCTTTGGCTCGTTTGACGCATCCTAACCCGTCGTCGTACACCGATTGCGAGAAGTGAGTTGCGTTTACTTGTCTTATTAAGAAAGAAAAAGCCATGGAACGAAAAGTATACCCTTTTTTTTAATTCTCGATTTCAAAGCGCTCGCTAGAGGGCACCTACCGTTGATTGGTACGCGATAGGTAGTCATACCATGAAATTGAAGGGAAACAGGAGGAAAGTTACACAAAAAAAAACACACACACAACACCCGGCATTTATATACCGGAATATTGATGAGTTTTGATTGCTATTTGATTTATGGGTCAGTGTCGATGGCGATATAAGAAATAATGGCCTTTCTTTTGTTCATGGATCTTTACATATATATATATATATACATACACGAAAGAGAGAGAGAGAGAGAGAGTGAGAGGGGCATCATTTTATTTTCATCGGCTATAAAATTCATTATATTCCTGCGGAACCGATCGAAATCCACGCGCACACCTTTTTCCGAGTATCGACGCATTATTCAAAGATTATTAATCCAATTCATTTATACAGGGCGAGCGTAAACATGACGTTAAATGACGTGTGCGCGCATGAGCCGTGAACGCGTATACGGTAAATGAAGTGTATTTAATGTAAATTCGAAAAGTGCAAAAAACACTGTCAGCCACCAGCGTGTCTAGAAAATGAATTTATATATGCTCCATCAAAAGCACTGTTTGCGTTTTGAGATTAATAAAACGAAGAGGGAGAAAAAAATTGGATTTTACGATAGCGACGCGCCCCCCCCCTCCCCGTCCACCCCACACACAGCACACACGCACACACAAATAGACAGAAAGTTTTTTTTCTGCGATTTACTGAAAATTAGTTACGACGGATAATTGGTTTTCGAACTCAATTCGATTGAAAAAGTAAAGAAAGCCTTGGAACAAGTTTTTCGCGATTTTGCGAAAATTAGTTACGATGGATAAAATTGGTTTTCAAACTCGATCGAATCGACTGCTAGACCTACCTCGAGACACTTACGACGCTACGTGGCGTAGCCATTCAACATTCAACGACGAAAATTGCCAGTCGTACGGTTCTCTTTTTTTCATTTCAAGATGCGAATGAAAGCTGTCGTCAGCGGTTACAAAAAAAAAAAAGAAGAGGGTAAGACCCAGGGTTTATAGCGTTTAAATGTTAGTCTGCCGCGAGTCTGAGCAAAGTCTAGGCTTTAATCACTCTCTTTTTTTTCCTCTTCGAATAATGAAATTATAATATTTGTATACTCTGGTACTTACATTCTGCGTAATCGAAATTAAATTATGTAATTAAATTATCGACGCGGCACTTAATATTTGCGCAATCTAATTTCAAACTAGTTTCCTTTTTTATTATTCAACTGAAAATTCATTTAGCCGTCAAACAAGTGGGCAATTCATCATCATCCGCAGTTAAAATTTACATTTGTACGATACAGATTGCGCGTCAAAAAAATGTAAAATACGGAGTATTTTTTTTACATTATATCTTTAGAGTATCGGCGCGGTAACCGCGATTTGATGTTTATCAATTAATTGTTCGGCAAAATATGTAAAACTCATATATGTACATATATAGTGAGTCGTATATACGCGTACTTTCAAATAATTAAGTTACCGTGCGATGTTATTTATAATTTAAAAATTATTTTATATATAATGGTAGTTGGGCCCATAAAATTGAAAAATGGACCATTGAAAATATCCTGGTTTTCGAATAGCGTATATAATCCACTCTATAATTTTTGATAATGTATTTCTGACAACAATGAGAATAACTCGATGACAAAAGAATATTTTATTCTAATGTCTGTAGGATAATAAACAAAATCATCTCCAGGCCCAGGCCGGTCGAATTCTCTCGAAAATTCATACGAATATGAAACGAGGGGGCATTATCAGTCAAATTCATCAGCAAGCCAACTTTTGCAATCAAAGCGGCATTTCCAGGGCGAGCCCAAAGAAAAAAGAGAATAATAATAATAAAAGTGGAAATGGAAAAAATATAAAATAATAAAAAGAAAGAACAGTAGAAATAAACGAAGCGTCGCGGCGAGAAGCGAGAAGGACTGATGGAGGTCGGCTCGTGTGTTTTAGATTGTCGTGACGTAGTCGGGTAGGTATGTATATGTATATACATATATACATATATATGCATAGGGTAGAGGTCCCGTAATAGCGGGTGGCACGCGAATATACCACTGCGGGTATGGGTGTGTGCGGGCGACACGAAGTCCATTTATGCCAACAACAGTGGCGCGGGAAAACGTGCCGGCGGCAGGTCGCCTGTCAAAAAGAACATCGCCCGGGCACACCGGAAGTGGGAACGAGCGGCCCGCGGTATTATATAGGTGCGCGGAACGCCCGTAATCTCGATACGAGATCGATTCACGTGTGCGTCGGCTTTCCTGAATTTTAATGCAATGTATGCATTGCCCAGGCTGGTGCACTCGCGAACGGGATCGACGAAAATCCACCCGGGCGCGTTTCCACTGGAACGAGTGCGAGAGAGAGAAAGAGAGAGAGAGAGCTAACCGGGTGCTGCTCCTAACTTTTCTATGCATACGTATATACGATTCGACCCTCGGCTGATTTCCAACTCTCGCGACCCCGACCGCCAGTACATTCGCATACATATACCTATATACCTATATATATATACACGCCGTATACATACGCGCACATATAGGCCTGTCTACTCTTCTCCGCCAACCACGTAAAACCTACCTTATTTTACCTCGCAAATACCAGGCAATTTTTATTCCATTTCCGGGTGACAAATATTATATATTTATATACACACCCCCGCATACATATTAGAGAATATATACGTCCATCTTTCTTTTTTACTTAATCAACTTTCGAATGTTTATTAACGCTGACCGATATATTGCACCATGTGTTTTGTCGCGATATAACTAAAATATTATGAGAATCGAGTGACAGCTGGCCCCGAATTGTTTCCAACTTTCAATTTAATACGCGGCCGTGTGTTTTTTCGTTCGCATTGTTCAACATTTTTTTACGCGTAAACGATTCATCATCGACCCCTTCTTTTTTTCCTTTAGTTTATTCATCCCTTCTCTTTGTATAACTGTGATTTTTTTTTATTTTGATTTAATAATCAACAACAAATGTTGCCAAAGACCAACAAAAATAGAGCTTTCTCCTCTTTCTCCTCCACCGTCTTCCCTCTACCTCTCCCTCTCTCCCTCTCTCCCTCTCTCTCTCTCTCTCTCTCTCTCTCTCTCTCTCTCTCTCTCTCTCTGTATATGTATGTACAAAATTCAGTGCGCCGAATTTTTTTTACCAACCAACGAGGAGAGGAGAAAAAACATCGGATTCGCGGGAAGCCAGAACAAAACGGAATTTTCTCTTTAACAAAGCTTTCAACTGGGCGCTGCTCGACGGATTTCCCTCTTTTTCTATCGCAAATAATTTCGTCGCGCGTAACGATCGTTTAATTAAATTATATCCCGGCGAAAAAACCTGATGGAAAGGCGAATTTTCGATGCTATATACGGATGGGGTTTATATATCGCTACGTACCCTCCCTAGACTTAAGGCCATCCGATACGTTTTTAGTTTTTATAAATAGCAAAGCATAGCTATGTTGGAAAAAAAAATGCTCAAACTACCTTTCGGTTTAAAATTTAACTAAATACTCTTTATAGCACAAAGTAAATTTCTTTTTTAAGAACAAAAAGAAATTCTCTCAAACAAACAGAGTTATTTTTCGAATGAAATTGGAATGTCAATAAAGTAAATTCCTATAATAAGTATATTCAAAAGGCAAATTATTCGTCGAACAGTATATTACATTTTCTAAATATATTACAAACGCGAAAATATGAACTAATATTTATGCTTTGTCGAGGATTTAGTTGCGATCGTAAACTACAATACCTAAATAACGCGTACAAGAGGTAAAACGTTTGTTTACTATTTCGAACGAGCCACCGCGTTTCATTTAAAATGTAGATGAAAGTCCTTCCATTGTCCGGTTCACCCTTCGTTTAGAACGCGACGGGGGAAAAAAAGAGAGATAGGGAGTGCAGAGAAAGGCCTACACACCCCTTACGCTTATCTAGACCCTTCGCTTACGCGACGTCAGCTGGAATATACTTTCGTTTCGGCGGATTCAGCGATTTCGTACGATCCGTACCCGGTTTCAGGGATACTTCGCGACTTCTCCTTTCTCCCCCTTTCCTATCCTCCAATTTGACGATCTGTACGTCGGTTCTTCTTACGCGAGTGGTTTAGCGCAGCGAAGAAAAAAATTTTTGTCTCGAGGGGAGGGACTTTAGATACGAAGTTATACCTCCCGTTATCCCCCAAAGGGTTTGAATGTATCGAGAAATTTGTATAACGCGGTAAATATGTAATGCATTTTTTCGAATTTCAAACCGAGTTCGAAATCGTGGAAAGAAATAGTAAATCCCACTTCCACATCGTAAAAGTCAAATTGCTTTAAATATTTTGTCCATTAAGCAATCTCGTTAAATCTTACGGGTACGAATAAACCATTAGCGCGTAACGGTAATCGTAACACGGTGCACAAAGCTTATCAATCAATAATCCAACAATTCAAACAGAACTGATCTTTAAATCATAAGGATAGAAAGGAAAGCGTGCACCAAATGTAAAGCTTTA
The DNA here is from genome assembly GCA_026168455.1 of Theocolax elegans. Taxonomy (NCBI): domain Eukaryota; kingdom Metazoa; phylum Arthropoda; class Insecta; order Hymenoptera; family Cerocephalidae; genus Theocolax; species Theocolax elegans. Next base: position 16,085,927 of record CM047426.1, on the reverse strand, counting down.
ACACGCATTAAACAAATCTGAAGTGAACGATTCGACAGCTTTAAAATCCTATAGAGAAACGACTATTTTTTTTGTTCGTTATATATACATGCGCGCCTTGTTCACTCCCCCAAGTCTACGAGCTGCAACGTACACGCCAGATGACGCTAATTGTCATGCTGATGAGCGTATATCGGTCCAAGTTTGCGCTTGGTCGACAACGCCGCCATATTTATAAAGTGAACTCTCGCGCGCGGTATTGTACCTCATTTGTTTGCCTCGTGGATTTTGCAAGTAAAATTTGATTATCGACGGCTGCTGGTCAAATTATGTATACCGCCACGTGTATGTGCGCGTACGTATATATACCTATATATATATATATATGTATACTCGCACACGACGCCCGAGCTCGCGTAGATATAAACATACGTATAGGTATATAGATGATTTTTCACGTTTTCGGTCTAACGAACGATTTCGGGTGGTTTGTGTCAAGACAACACGTGACGCGAAAACAAACGCAGAGTGGGAGGAGACTGATTGGGAGGGGGTATAGGGGCAGGGGGGGGGGAGGTGAGGCGGTGAGGTGTCGGTTGGAAAACGCACATAATTAGAAGGCGCATTAGCGGCTTGACATCCAAAAACAAAGTTCCCCGCGAAATTTGCATCGCGCGGTGCGGCCGCCTCCTGTTAAGTGGGATGAAATTTTCATGGAGCGCCGAGTGAAACTTCCCGTCTTATAATTACATTCGTATCGTAGACGCCTGTCTAACCGACTAACTATACGTTATGGTCAAAGTACCAAGTTTTATGATAGTATATATATATATATATATAGAGAGAGAGAGAGGGAGAGAGGGAGAGACAGAGACTCGCTTAATACCCGTAGCTCTTCGTTTTATATACCAATTCTAAATACAATAAAGGCCTGGGTCTGGCCATTCAATTTCTTCGTTGCTAAATATTGATTAAAATTCGTCCGAGATATATTCAAATGGTGTATATAAATTACCGAGCTCGTTTGTTAAGAGTCAACAACCTGCGCCTCGATTGTTTAACCTCGTTGCAAAATGAATGGTTCGAATAGCTCTATACGTTTTAAGGGGATCGAAATGGTAATGAATTTTAAGATGGTGACATTTTGAAGAGGAAATCGGACTTTTCTTGATAATTGAATAAAATTTTATGAAATTTGTTCGCCTGATTTCTATAAGCTTTTTACGATCGTTGCACGACGGTGAATTTCATTGAAACTATATTAAAGTTTCCACTAACTGATGCATTCAATTGTTAAACTTTTTAAAATAAATGTTTAAATTATCAGTTTGTTTAATTACAAAATTAACCCTCGAAAAACTAATTATATTTATTATTAAAGTAAAAAATTGGTACGCTCAAGATAGAATAACGAGATATTTTTTAAAAATACCGATTAAAATGTAAATTTAACTTGAAAAACATATTTTTGTTGGTTCAATTTTCATTATATTTTCAATTGCTTTGGGATTATAATATTTAATTTTAATAATTACCGTGCAAGAGTCGAAAATATTGTTTTCATTTTAAAATTGATGTACAAATATATTTCAATAAATATATACGTGCATATCCTGTCTCTCGAAACTTCATTATTTATTTAGCAATTCAATTTTCAAGAGATTAATTATAAGAAATATTGTAAATTAACTCTGCATTAAATGTTAAAACTATATATATGTACTTTATAAACAATTTTTTTTAACACCTTTGGTATATTTGAGATTTTTAATAGTAGATCAGCCTTAAGTGATTATTAGAGCAATTCCACGATTATTTCGGAATTCATAAGCAACTGGCATATTATCCATTGTGGTGTATTACCCCGAATCTCACCCTATATTGATTCGATATTACACTGCGTAATCTCTAATATTCATGAATATGTAAATATCACATTAGACCTTGATTGGATTTATCGTAATGTAAAACACAAACACAATCTCATTATTGGTAAACAATGGCCATGTATATGTGTATGTGTGTATATATATATGTATATATGTATAATATAATTTTTCATATGTATATATAGATAAACAAACTAATGATTAAATACATGTATCCGCTTAATTTTATGTATACTTAGACAAATAAACAGTGAATTACGCATGAATATTATACCGTAATCGTATAATCTAACTTCCATTGAGCATCGGCGTTGCGAGTAGAACTCGGTAGGGTGGGAAACGCGTGAAATGTACAACAACCGATATAGACAGAAAATAATAAACGAAAGAAAAGGAGATAACATAACCGAAAAAATCACTCAGAATTTTAACGAGAGGACGCGGTCGGTCACTAGCGACAAAAAATAAATAGAGAGTCCACGTGTAAAACATGAGTCTAGCAAACGATAAGAAAAGGGAATGAAAAGACGTAAATGGGTGGAGGTGAGGTATAGGACGAATTTGCCCGACGGCCATCTCTATTTACGCGTCTACGTGTTTGTCGATACAGCCACGATTTAGCGAGGGAAGGACTCGGAGGAGTCGCAAGGGGATAACTTGGATGCGCGTGACTGGAATATCGCTAAGACGCGACGACGTGGATTAGTGCGAAAAGTACGTTGCGGGGTTGGGCTCAAATCGCGACGAAAGTACAATGGCTTGATACACTGCGGCTAACCCAACCGGGAGGGGCGACGAAGGGGCGGAGGGGTCAGGTTTTTCCACTTGGATTTGCGACCACTCGATTTCCATCGAGACTACTTTTTTTTCGACTTTCTCGCTCTTCTCCCTCTCTCTATTTCTCTTTGTTCCAAAGTAAATCTTAGTTACGCCTTTTGTTCTCTTGTGGTGTCGCTGTTGATTTTTTACGTTTTCTTCGTTTTAGTACCGTTCGCACAAGGTTTCTCAATCAATTAGATCAGAATGGGGTTTCTTGTTCTTTCTTTACGTGTTGCATTGTTGTAGCTTTTGTACTCGATTTGTTTTTAAAAGACCTACAAGTGTCTGAGTAATTATTTCCAGTATTATTTTATTACACAAAATTTGAAACCTCAGATGTTTAATTAGATTATATGTTTAATATAAAGATTAGGTATAATTTGTATTTATTCAACATTAAATTTATTATGCTCGATCTCCGTTTTTCAATTAAATTTTCGGAAGAAATTTTGATAAACTCGGAAACAAAAATATTATTGCAGCCAAGTTTTGATTATGTATTAAACGATCCAACTCCAACTGAAGTTTAATATTTTCAAAGCGAAAAGGGCGAACAACTTGAAATTTTGGATTCTATTAATAATATAGGTAACTTTAAAATTTAAAACCATTCCTGCAAAAATGTTTTTGCAAGTTGAACGCAAGACTGAATTATTTGTATAAATTGTATTAAAATTAATGTAAACAAAATTTGTTTCAAAATGCTTAATTTACAGTGTTGTATATATAATGTATTTGGCATAAAAATGCTAATGGATTGATTGTAATATTTTTAACATAATTTATAATAATGAAAGAAAATTTAAGTAAATAAATATATGTTGAACATTAACTATTAAAGTAATTTGGAAACTTTCAGAGTTATTAATAATGAAAATTGCAATATTTTAGTTTGAATATCGTGGACGTTTCTAACGTCCTTGGAAATAAAAATCTTGAAAATAATAATAAAATTGAAATTTAAATAGAAAGTTGTTTTTAAAAATCAATATTGTCTTCTTGCTGAGGTAAGATAATCGATAAAATTATCATGTGCAACGAGCCTCGTGTATATTTGCGAAGGATATACCGTATTGAGAACGCAAGTAGGTGCACCCAAAAGTTATGTCGGAACAAAAAAGTATTTGACCAAAGTTGTTTTAGTTTAACGTTTTATCATTGGAACGTTAGTTCTAAGCACCGTCCTAAAGATTTTAAGCACATACTAACACTGTATTTCACGCCGTCAATATAAACTGGCTGCATTTGTCATGTTAGGAGCGTGTTCGAGGTTAGTAGCTGGCCATCGTCTATAACGGGTGAAACGCAAGCGGAGCTCGACGTCAAAAACAAGTGTAAACCTCAAAACAATGGGTGCTTCGAACCTTATCACGTATCTGAAATCAACTACGTGATTTTTCATTAAACTTTTAAAATATATAGAACTTTATATTAAATCGTTCATTTTACCTATGACGTTTCCGTGCGAGCTATTTTTTGATACAAAAATAAAAAGGGATAAGAGAGTCGGATGATTAAAAGTAAAAGGGAGAAAGAGAGAGAGAGAGAGAGAAAGCATCAACGTTCAATATTAGACTCAAACAGTAGCCACGCGATCCGTCAGTGTCAACGTTGTAGTGTCAGATTTTTGCAGGGGCACGTTTTCTCTCGTAAGACGATTTTGGTACGAAGGATTCGAGGTCCTTTTCTCCTTGGATCTCGAACTGTTTGTCTAGGCATAATTCTATCGGGAATTTCGTAAAAACGTGATTTAAGCCTATACAAAGACTGGAGGGGATTTCCCTTGAATCTTTTGTTTGTGTAAATATTTGCCTTGTACAAGTTTGCCTGATGGAATTTTGGACATGGTCAAATTTCAATCAATTTATCGAGGTTTTGCTAATGTACCTTTCATTTAGAAGTTCTAGGTAACGCGGTAAACAATATATACTTTATCCAGGACGTCCATTAGTATGGAATAGTATATTATTATTATGAAAATCGATTCACGATAATTGAAATATTTAACATTTTTTCTTGTTAAGTATTAATCAATAAAGTATACATTTACTCCTAATTTATTATTGTTTTAAAAGGGCATTTAATTAGCTACCGAAGGATTTACCGGTTTTCCTGTATATGCATAAATAAACGAATTTTTACAAACCGATAACTATAAAATGTTAGTAAACTGAAATCTCGTTTGCAACTCTAACCCGGATTGCATTAGCCAAACTTTATCCAAACCGGCCGTAACAAACTAAAATCCTATATACATCCGTTAAAATCGTTAAAAAAAGCGAGAAGAGAGAGGGAGGGAGAGAGAAGAGAGAGAGAGAGGGAGAGAAGGAAGTAACGTCTAGCTCGCGAAATTTCGTGGTAGTCAGGTAGGCTTCTGCCGTTTCATTTCCTTATTTCCATACGTCTCGTATCTCGAGGCCGTCTTATCGTAGTTGCCTTGTCTCACGCGACCTCGACACGATAATATCCTACCCTCCCTCTGCCTCCGTCTGAGTCTCCCCCCTTCCCCTCCCCCCTCTCTCTCTCTCGCTCTTTTACCGGTGAATCGTATTTAGAGGTGGGCGAAAATGCTCCTCGCATTTTCTCGGGCGTGTGGAACATTACGACGCATCGGGCGGGTAGCTATTTGTTGTTTAGGGCGGGCGCTCGTGCGCGTCTTATCGCCGTAATAACGGATAGTCCGCGCGAGCGCGCGTGAATCGCTCCCAGCGCTCTCGCTGAGACTGCTATCTCCTCCTCGCGGCTTTCACATGCATTATACATGTATACGTATACGTACGTACATGCACACGCACACCCACACCCACACATAGGTAAAGGGGGGGGGGGACTGAGGGAAAGAGATGGAGGATACATGTATACCGATATGCGGTTCTGGCCCGCAATTAATAATGCATGTGATATGCGACACCGAGTTACTCCGTACGTGTGTGCATGCTCCCTTCTCTCTCTCTCTCTCTCTCTCGTACCGTTCTTTATTCTTCCGATCTATGTATCGCTTGGTCACGAAATCCCGATCGGTCTCATTGTTATGCGACTTTTAACCTACTTGAACTCGGGTCGATCGACTTTATTATCTTCATTACCGGTACGTCAGGGTTTCTCTAATGCGCCTGGTAATACCTCCCCTCGATGGATTCGAGATTTTTCGCGCTTCATTTCCGTTTTATCGTGTACGCTCGAGTGCCTGATAAATTTTCGCGACCGTGTATACATATATACGTATATACACCTATACGTATATATACATCGAGCGACATTTTTAAATTCTGTTTTTACTTTCGAGAATCGCGCGCTGCACCAAATTATTTCTATGAGCACCTGATAAGGAAATTTTCGTAATAATACTGATTATTTTATATTCTACTCGAGTTGTTACCTGCTTTTAATACCAAGATAAACAAGTTTAAAATTATTCTTACGAAATTATAATGCTGAACTTTAGTACATCGACTCTTTTATTATAATATTATAATAAGATTCTCGTGAATACATGCATATCGGTTTCTTTCGAGTGGAAAAAAACTGCATCACAATTATCATATTTATTTAAATTAAATTACTGTATACATCTTGACGAGTATGCTCCTTGAAATACTACTCCAATAATACGTTATAAAAGAAAGAAAACGAACATAAAAGTAATTAAATGTAACTACGAAAATTATACTCGTCGAATTAATTTAAATTACGATCGGTCAGCTGTAAAATTATAAATGCAGTCATATTATGTGCAAGAAAATCTAAATTGACCGCATAAAATTATAATAACCCAAAGTAATTTTATATGCATGCGGTTAATTAAAGATAGAATATTGATCTTGTAAAATTTAGGCAAATATATTAATAATCGAATGAATTATTTAACGGTGAAATGGCTATAGTAAAGATTAAGGAACAAACGTCAATTACAAACTTTTGCATTTGTTGATCCGTTTATTAGAATAATGTCTAATTTCATTTACAAATCAATAGTTTTGAAAATCTCTTATTCTTTAAAAGTATAACGATTTATTTATTAAACAAGTAGCAAAACTGATTTCTATTTCATTAAATATTAATTGAGAGTACTTTATAGGTAGGTTCATTTTGATTTGCTAACGATTTATTGATTACTGCATTTGTCCATTGTAAATTAAAAGGAAAAAAAGATAAAATTTTCAATTTATTAATGAAATAAACATATTATGGAAAATAAAATACTGATACTTCGTGCGGATTTTCTCTATCAAATGCAATATGCTCTAGTTTTGTATTCGTTTCGATTCGTTGTTACTGATCAATAATAATGATGAAATATAATGCCTTTGTTAATTAAAATAATGTTGGACGATAGCAGAGTCGGTATAGAATTACGTTATTAATTACAAAAATACTGGTTGCAAGTATTACATTATCATTACGTACATATACATTTCGAATTGAAATTCAAATCGCCATCTTGTACTATACTAAAATAATATTAACAAATAAGAAAACATTTATTAGGCGTACTATATACCGACTTACATCTATTTAATTCGATCGAAAGAAATATTTTTTACGTGAATTATCGAGTAGGTAATTTTTGTAAGCAACGTTTTCCGCAGTAGATCTTTGGTCTGCTCGGTAAAATCGGATTAATCGACTACAAAGTTTATATTTACTCGAAATAAACATTCAAGGAGTGACATAAAATAAGAAGAGCATTTCAAAGGTGTAGGAAAGCTGTACAGATCGATCGAAATTCAAGTTAAGACTACTACTCCTCGATTTTTGTTTTTGAACGTTGAAATTCGGTTCGTAAACTCGAAGACTTTCGATTCGTTCGATGTTTGCGAACGACTCTTGGAAATCTTGGAAATTACCTCCTTCGTCACATCGGTCGGGAGGGTAGGTGGAGACGGAGGCGGTGGAGGGGCCGAGGGATGGGAGCTCTTTGCGCATCCATGCGATTCATCAGTCGCGAGATTTAATCACGCGATTCGGAGGAGCAAACTCGCCACCTAATAATCCCTTACCTCGGTCCACGGTAAAGCTAATTGAATTAACGCTTTAGCGAATTGAATCAGAAAATTCAACTAGGAGCCTGCACTTGATTGAATTGCCCGCTAAGTCTGAGTAATTCTCCGCATTACGGAGATGATGCGCAAGACTGCCCTCGCGTACCGACGGAATAGAGAGAGAGAGAGAGGAGAGAGGGTACGTTTGTGTTAGTGGTGCTCTGGAATATCTATCCGAATATAATAATTCGGGTAGCTACGATCAATTTTAAAACTCTACCAAATGAAGAGTAATGCCGGTGATTATATTCAACGGCGATCGTGTCTCGCGATAAAAATTACGTGGATGATAAGTTTCGTGCGTTAATTTATCGAGTAGTTTTTAATCTTACATATAATCGTATGCAATTTAAATATTATTTACTTAAAAAATATACGAAATTTTTCATAACAAATTTAAATTTTCGTATCAAGTTGTGTAACAATAACGTTACCAAGAGACAATTCCGTATACACGGAAAGCTGCTCTCCACAATTGAATTACACTGTCAACGAGACTCGTCTTGTCAATTTCGCTGATTCGAATCCCGGAAAGTGCGTATTTACGCGCGGGAGCCCCGTTCCTTTTTAAGGTTGACCCCGAGGATTCGCCCCATTTTCAAGATTGGACTCTTTTCTCCAATTGTCGGTAATAGCACGCGTTTAAAGATATTATTAATACAGTTAGGATGGGATTACGCCACTGACGATGCTCCTCTAAACTTACATTGTGGAGAATGCGGTTTCTCGTGTTTACTGTACACAACCGAGTAAAAGGTCATTCTCTTGCTAGTGCTCCCGTTATTTTTCCGTTGAATGTTTCGGCTGCTTTCAAATGTGATATTGCACTTCTAAAGATATATTAGATTTTAGATGGGAAACTCTCGTGATATCTCGATGGACCAAAATGCTGCACGCTCCATTTTCTTCTATACAGTTTGCAGAGATTATGTACTTTGTTAATTAAACCCTTTTTCTCGAATAAAGGTAAATGTTTTGAAATTGCCTTTTTTCATATAAAATAATGTTTAACGCGTTTCCCTTTTGGATTAATTCAAATTCTATACGGATAGAGTAGAATTGTAGAATTCTATTACATTTTACCAACGCAGAAATAATTATCGAAGGGTGGAAGTAGTATAACATAAATTTAGTTGTAAATTTTGGTAACTAATAATCGTGGATTACAATAGCCCGGGTATTTTTAAAATAATTAATATTATTTATCATAAATGTATACACGTATATATTTTCGAAATACAATGTTATTGAGCAATTAATTTGTTGGGGGTGTGGAAACAACTAATTACGATTTTGTTATTAATTAGTATAAACTGCAGTAAAGGATAATTTATTACGCGTCTACCGCGTAATTTATAATCCTACATTTTACTAGGCGAGCGAGTGCGCATATTTAAGGAGTATATTTGTATATCACACTCCGCCGTTGAACTAGCAACAGAATTTTGCGAAAACTCAACGGTTAATAGAATAATAAACTCGAACTAATAATTTACTTTTATTAATGTCGTATATCTTAGGAGCACGCGGTCTTCAATAAACACGGGAGTATAATTTCAAGTTTGAATCCGTCCCTTTGCCTCCCTCTCCTAATATGATTCAAGATACCAAGAGTTCCATCTCTCAATTCGTCCAAGATCCATTACAGAATAATCCATGAGTTGCCGCAACACACGCGAAAGCCGCTTATTCACCCGAGTTAAGTAGGCTCGACGGGTATACAAGCCCTTTGAAAAATCGCACATCGCAACCCCCTAAGTATCCAGGATGAGAAATGCGGGTATCATCACCTAACCGCTCGAGTGTATATGTACACGCGCCCGCGCACACACAACCACACACGTACACACGCAATATACACGTATAGAAATACACGTAACTCTGAAAATCATAACTCGAGTCGCATGGTCTAATTTACATCGCGTGGCAGGCCTAAATAGGGACGTCGCGTGAGCTCCATAGATACGTAAATCGTTGATGAGTGGGAGGTTATTCTCTTTTACGGTGGTGTTATATACAAATAGCTCGATTGTACAGTTTAGACGGTGATATCCAAAAAATATATAATTTTATTTCAATGGAATATACGTATAAATTAAATCACATACTTTTCTAAATTAAGGATTCATAGTTTCTTTTTTTTAATTATTTACTAGTTATCAATTTACCATAAAAATAAAAAATAATAAAATAAAATAATTTACATTTATCCAGGACAGGAAAAATTATATTTAAAATCGAATGTAAAATTAATATTTTCTTATTAATTTATTGAACCTTTTATAAATGAGTTACGGTCATTCTGTATTTCTGAGTTTAAAAATATATTTTTTCTTGTATTTTATTAGCCAAAGAAGCTTTAGAATATGTTAATTAATAATTCAATTTCACGCTAATTGTTTTGTATTACTTTTATAAGTAGATATTAGAATAATTAAACTCATTATTGTTTCAGGTTTCACGCGTATTGATATATAATTTATAAAAATGTTAAATATTTAATATCTGCATTTAGTACTCAAACTCTTTTTCTTCGTTTAATAATTTATACAGTTCAAAAGGCAATTACGTATTCTCGCGCATGTTAATATCTCTACCACTACAAAATTAAATTTAAATTTTGGTTTTATATTGCAAGCTATTTATTTACAAAGTTATGCGAATGATGTAATAAAAGAGTTAGTATATAAAAAATAAAAAAAGAAATAAAGAATATTAATTTTAAAACCAGCAATATCCAGTATGTACGCGATAATTTTTATTAGATAAACTCAAATGCAGTTAGTTAATTTATTGGATATTTTTATCTAACAATTAATGCGGTGTATTAAGCAATTAAGTAATTAAAAATAGCTGAAATTTGCATGTATTCTAATTATCTTGCGCTGATAAAATGTTGTTTTAGTTATATGACAATTTATGCAGCAAACAGTGTGATAAATCTGATAATAATAACCTTTGTACCCTATTTTCGTCAAAGGTTAAATATATTTACGCAACACCGTCACTCGGTGTTTTAAATATTTGAAAGGGAGGTTGATATACGTGTATTATTGACTTATTATTAATAGAAATAAAGAGATATTCCATCGCAGATATGCAGTAGATGTGCGATCATTTGAACCGAAGAGTGACATATCAGAATTTCAAGAAACCCCGTGATCCATAAGGTCCAACCTCCCGTAGTTAGAAGCAGACACCCTGACCATCATCTTGTCAGCATCGGTGCCTGCCACGAACACGTGAATGCTCGGTCGGGCAGTCTCCGAGGCTATTGCACATACTCGGAGGCCACTAACGCTCGAATCGATAGAACGCACGTGCTCTTCTCTCGGTGTGGCTTACGCTACATACATATACATATCTGTGCGCGCGTCCGCGCGTGTTCGTGTGTCCCCGGTATATACGTATATATGAACCGGATATGCATACGTGGCTCGTGTAACTGCCGGTAAAACCGCGCTCGATCGCGCGATAAAAGCCGCATCGCGTATATATTTTTCTCGACGCGCGCTCGCAGATGCATCGAGCCCTCTCTCTCTCCCTCTCTCGCTCGCTCGGTTTCCCGTGTACATGGCTATGTTCATTTCCGAGAGGAGGAAGGTATAGGGCGCGCGCGTGAGTTTACGCGCGCGAGCCGCGCTTTGTGCGATTTTGCCAACTGCTCGATTCGCGGATTATCCGGGAGATTAACGAGCGCACAATGCGATTCTACCGGCGTAAAAAGGAAAAATCGGCGCTTTTCAATTGCCACCCCGGACACCCTTCTCACCCTTTCCTCCCTCACCCCCACCCCCCCCTTAACCCTCCCCCGCTCGCGAACCCGTTTATCGCGCGGCCCAGTAATTTTCCAACAGGGATCTGCAATACGTTAACAATGCCTGATTGTTGCCGAGAACCAAGAGCGCTTCTGTTAACGAGCCCGCCTACGAGATCCAACCTCCTTTTGTCAAGAACAAATACCTACGTGTACGTGCGTTGATCTGCGAGACAAAATATCTCCGACCGAGATTTTTTTCGATCCCAGATACTCACGCGTCTATATATACCTTTTTCTTTCGAGAGCTTTCCAACCTTTCTTTGTGCACATCAAGAGGTTATTCTCCTACTATAGTTGCTAAGCGCAACTCTACTAATTACAACCCGTGCGCTTCACAAACTTGAAACTATCAATTTTAAATTAAAACATTTGTTTTAACAATGTGCTATCAGAACCAGACTTTTTAAACAAAATTAAATCAATTAAATGTTAAACATATATCATATGATTTATCTTTTTAAATATTCAGTAACGATTAACTTTTACGTTTGAAAAATATGCAAAACGTCACTTTTTACTAAAATTGACGATCGGAATAAAAAGATAGACACTTTAAATAAAAAGATACCTTAATATTTAACGATTTCACTTGTCACGCGGAGAATTCCACTTGACGCGTTTGTATTAAAAAAAAATACATCCTCCTTGACGAAAGAAAACATTTTTGTGTAACGTTATAGAGATAATTCGTCACGTAACGTTCACGGATTGTATATAACTTCTTATAGTTCGAGTTCTTTCTTTCGACGGAATTTATCGTTTTTCCTTACGCTGCTCCCAATCGGAAATACATTCACCTTGATTCGGCCGCGAAATGACTTTTTACCCGCGGGGCCTTTCTTTTATCGTTCACTTTTTCGAACTATGTGTGTGTGTGTGCATCTATATATATATATCTGTATAAACGCGAATCCTGGGAACGCGAAGAGAGCTGCTTCATCGAGCAACCGTTCGACAGGAATAATTGACCAATTCAGAAGGATTTCATTTTTTTGAACGTTTATGTCTCTTTTACTCGGTGTACAACTGTTATACGCGATTCACGGTTCATGAGAATAACTTTAACAGTATTCGTAATAATGTTCGTTGCATTTGTTTTTTTTTTTATACTTTTCCCAAACTCTTTTGTTTGAGCCACCTTTTCGGTTAATTATACCGACAAAATTCATACGAGTTTGTCATTTTAAATTATTATTTATAAAATCGGCTGGAATAAAATATCTTATACGTACGTATATGCGTATATATATATTAATAATAATTTAATCAAAATAATAATTCTTGCCCAATTTTTATTAATAATTGAAGCGAAATGTATTAATTATTGTTTTAAATAAATTTAATGAATTTTATAAAGCATTATTCGATACGAATAATTTAATACAAGTTATTGAATTATTTCATACTATATATCTGCGAAAAAGTCTTTACATAAAGTTTGAACTTTAGTTACTTTTAGATCCACTTTTCGGGATATCCTTTAGGTCGTTCAATTATTAAATGATCGAACCCTGTATAAAGTTCAATTTCTATTGAATATTCTAAAATATTACTGAAATAACGTGCGCGAGCGGGAAATGGGGTCATCGGAAATAGTCCACACATGGATGACTTAATCTTCGTCACTTTTTTATGACTATAACCTTATAAGTCATGTATTGAAATGGCATTCGCTCATATCGTGTATTCGCTTATTTATATGGAGTAAAAAAACTGAATAGAATTGAATTAACAACTCTTATTACAATTTTTCAGATTATCTAATTTAATTATATATAGTTACACTTTTTTTCACTTTCAAATAAGTAAATAGAAGATAAAGATAAATAATATTTACGTTGCGAAAAAAACGATACTTTTAATTTACCCATAAATAGAGTGTAAAGCCATAGTTTATCACATGGTTGCATAATATATTAACCGCTCGGTCGTATGTAATATTTAATTATCTTGAAGCGAACGGAATTCCCAGCGCGATAAGACGCCGTAAAAAAGGAAAAGAAAAATGAAAATAAAAAGGAAAGGCGAATGAACATGGTAGGTTGTCGGTATATAGAGGACGTACGGGTGGAGATGTAGGGCCTGATACATTAATATTGCGGGTCGGCGAACGATGGAAAAAGCTTCGACAAGCACTCTCCCATTAATTCGTGAATAGCTTCCGAAAGGCATTTACTATTAATGGGAATTAAGTCGTCCTCCACGCCTCGGAGATCCCTCGAACAAGGCCTGATTAACTCAAGGAGGACGCCTAGATTCCGAGTTTGCGAAGTGCTAAGATCCCAACCCTCCTCCCTCTACCTGCTCCTCCTTTCCTCTCGGTTCCTCTCGGTTCCTCTCGGTTCCTCAGGGTTCCTCTCGCTTTCGCGAAATGGCACTCGGGACAAAAACCCGCGACTCGAGGCTTAGTCTGAGTTGCACTGAGCAAATCGTCACCTCCCAAATCCTCGTGGAAACGGGATTTCGTCCGCCGTATACATACGAAATCACCTTCCCGTACTCCTATACGTCTTCCTCTCTCTCGGTGCTGCGTCTACGTTTTACTTGCCGAAAACATTCTTGTTACCTAAAACCCCTGATATTAGATAACTTTTACCCCGACATTTTATACAGTACAATAATTATCGAATATATTTTTATTTTAATGAAAGTTAGGACATTATTGCAGAGGATGCGCACCGTGAAAAATATTTTAAATCATCGTTCTACAAATGATTAAAAAAAATGTACTTTTCGTAAATTTGAATATTTTTCTTATTTTCGTTGTGATTATACGATTTCCTCTTGGGGATTTCCCCAGTCGAGTTTACCCTTTTCAAATTTAAGAAAAACATTCGTACATCCATCGAAACGTTATTTTAATGCTAATATATGCTAAATACCTAGTTTCTAGTCTAAAATTCATTTCATTTATAACCTGATTTCTCCAAGGGTCGAGAGGTTTGCATTAAAGGTAAACGTACGATTTAACCAGGTAGCTACCACCACCACCACCACCACCACCCCCTACTCGGATGAAAATAATTCAAAACCTAATTTTACAGGAGTCACTTTACAACCAGCCAGACACGATCCCTTTCACTTTTTCAACAAACACACATACACATGTACGGCCACACACACAGAGGAAAAGTAGACGAAAAAGTAGGAATAGAAGTTCCTTAATTCGATTTAATTTATTCAGTAAAGCTCGCGCGGAAGGCGAGTAAAGTATGCTACCGAGCGCGAAACCACCGCGTTATTTTTTAATTACAGCTCACAATCGCGCGAGGAATCAATATTTGCCCGGGTATACAAGCCGCGTGTCTCGTTGGTGCTTCACGCCCGTTTTCCCTATCCAGAGAAACTTGTCATTAATTTACATCCAATTCTCAAAGCGATTATAATTAATTTCGTTGATTAATAGTACGAGAAGATCGAATTAATAATACGTGTGGTGTATATATACCCAAACCTATTAAAAAAAAACCGTTCATCTTTTCTTTCTTTTTTTTTTCGCGGTCACGGAATAAACTGGAATTTAATTTTCTTTTCTCCGAGTTAATAATAAGCAACGGGAATTTCCGAATGTCATCCGATTGCTTTTCATTGTGTAAAGGATCGAGCCTATATACTCTGAGAAATGGAATTTTTCATTCACCCTTTCGTCAAATATTTATATTTATTATATGTTTTATATCATTATATTAATTTGCAATATATTTGCTATACGTTATTTAATTAACAACGCGTAAAAAAAAGCGCACTTGAAAAATTTGTTGAAATTTTATATACGGTAAAAGGCCTGTATAGATATAGGATTATTTTTGTTTATACGGAATAGATGATATCGTTGATATCCAGCCAATAAAAAAGGAAAACCGAAATCGGGTCAACCCGGAGGAAGAGAGCGAGTGCATAAAAAAATTAAAGGAAGGCAGATGGAAACTGTAAAAAGAAACTACGGAAGAGAGACTCGAAAAGGCATTCTCGCGTGTGGTATAATATGGGGAAAGAGGAAAAAGGACGCGACGCGCGAAATAATATAATGCGGCCGGAGAGACCGGGGTAGAATAACACACAACGCATTGCGCGGCGTAAAAAGCAAATGTCGACTCTGGATGTGTTTATCGCCGGACTAGAAATTGTGTTTTCTCTAGCGGTGTCTTTCCAACGTTTCTCCTTCTTTTTTTTTTTCTATTTTTCAAGAGTACCTTGAACGAAAAAAAAAACCAACAACAACAACAGCAAAATTTTTAGTTCTTAAATATTTGCCCGGTCAGGGAGATAAAAAAAAGAAAATGTGTAAAGCGAGGTTTAGGTTTATGCGTAGATCGTATGTTTAAAACTGAACTGATTTCCGGAGAGCCAAGAATAGGCGAGGCAAACAAACGATTTACGTGCAAATCTTATTTACGCCCCTTTCTAGACACGGTGATGTCGAGTCTTCTCCTTTGTCTCTCACTCTCTCTCTTTCTCTCTTTCTTCTAGGTTTCTCTGTTGCGCCCTCGCGAAAACCAGTCACGATTGCACCTTCTTCGTTTCGTTGCCACGGGTACGGACACTTAAGCCAGCCAATGGTGGAATGGATAGTGCTGCGCCAGATTTCTTTCTTTTTTTTTACTCCCGCGAGTGAGCTCTTCTTCTTTTTTATCTCATTCAATTTCAGTTTGTCTAGCGAATCAAAGTCACCGGGATTCCGCATGTACCATCGTTTTATTTTCGTATTGGAAAGAGAAATACGTTTAAAAGACAAATTCGTTACCGATTCATTGCCTATTTGGTTCCCCTACTACATTTTTTTCTGAGTGTCGATGGGAATGTCAGAAAGTTGATTTATATTTAATATTTGATATTGCGAACTTCATTTTCGTTTTTGATTATGTTAAAATTTATTGTTTTTTTTTATTATTAATGTATTTTTAGAGTAGATGATTTTTGATTGTATGAAAACTGTATTACTATATTAAAATTGTTGATATATTGTGAATAATCCAATGCTAATCGTCTATTGAAACTACTTAATAAGAATCGAAGTTTCAAAGACATCGAAACAAGATATTCGTTTAAGACTATTAATTATTCATTTTGAAAGATTGTGGTTAAGTCTATTAGGCTTTCAAACACGCATTAGAGAACACAAATGTATATCTAATGATCATTTGAGTGTATTTTAAGTTTGTAGAGTTGAAAACTTGACAGAAAAAAGTTTAAATAAAAACAATTGTATTCAATCTGCTCTATACTATTAAAACAAGCTAAATGATACACTTTTCATTATTAATTGTTTAAATTTATAATGTATACTATATAAAACTTCCTTAAAATAATTTACATAATCAAATATTTAACAGGATAATAAATATCTTTTAAAATATTATTATATTGCGTACTAAATTTAATATTTAACTTTATTTAAAATGTACAGTATGCGAGAATTGTTATATGTTACTTTATGTAATTTCACTAAAATTAATTATAATAGTAAATTTGCATATATGCTATTTCCTATATTTGTTCTATTATTATCTTCATAATAGAAAATGTCTCTTTACGAATATAAATCCCAATAATTTATACGTTACGCGAATAACAATACATTTAAATTAAGATTATAAATGTTTCACACCAGGCTTGTTTGTATTTAACTAGATGTAACAACTTTTTATATTTAACTATCGGAAGCTGTGCAACGATCATTTATAAAAATAAATTATGTTTTTTCATAAAAGACATAACAATGTACACGATTTATAAAATTCAGAAAGATCGAAAAATGTAGATGGAATTGAATACTTATTTTTATTGTAATTTTTAGAAAAAGCAATTGCGAAAGTAATCGACAAAAAGTAATCAAATAACGGGTATTGCCAATTTTGTCTACAATCGTCCAAATATTTTTTAAATCAAAATGGTCTATTTTTATAAAAATACTTTCGTAAAACAACATAATATATAGCAAATGAATTTTTAATTAATATGTTTATACTAATGAAGTATAATCATTCATAGTTTATAACATAAAATAATGAATGATGAAATTACATAGACCAAGAGCTTTTTTTATACATGTATTGGTTGCATACTAAATGCTCAGCGACCCAACGCTATCAGGGTGCAATTTTATTTGGCGTTGACGGAATTCGAAATGTTACCAATTAATTTGGAAACCATTATCCTTGCATGAATCCCCGCTTTATTTTGTGATTCGTTACTCCTTTATGAGCAGTAATCCAAAAGCGGAATGTAAAATTTAATTGTGGTTAGCTTTAAACTGGAGTGAGAACGGGCCCCGGGATAAAAAAGAATGTATGTATATATATATCTTTTATTACGCGTAAGTGGACATCTGCGTTTTTGAAATCAGCCATCCGCGTAAATTCAATTAACGTATGGATTTATATAAAGGAAAACATGTATATTATTATTCAATAACTTACAGAATTTAACGCATAAAAAATACAGGAATCCTCTCCCACTGCGCGTATGGGTATTAAAGCGTAAAGCTTTTTTAAACAAAATCTTTGATACACTATATTTTTTAAATAAAATATATATTTTGTTTACAGATGATAATAATAATAATAATAATAATAATAATAATAGAAAAGTATTGCAGTAAGAAAAACTAAAAGTTGATACGTAAATTATGTTATTTAATATAATAAAGTATATTGTTGATTCACATCATAAAGATATGGTACCATCAGAAAGTTGGTTTTAATTGTGCTTTCATAAATATTTATTTATTCGATTGCACGCGGTTTATACAGGTACTAAATTTAAATTAAATTAATTTAACAATAATATATATCCATGTATAAAAAGGAAGCATTTAAATAATTCAAGTAATATAGAATTAATATATATATATATATATTTGTATTTTGTACGTCGCAGATAAATATTGAGCAATTAAATTTTAATATTTCAATCTTCATAATAAATTCGTGAAATATCGATTACCGACGAAAAAAGATGACATATACTTAGATACCATCGATAATAAAAAGTCGAAGTAATGAAAAAAGAAGAAGTTTCAAAATTAGTAACGGTCGAACGCCTTCATTGGTGACTCTTCGCGCAAAAGGATGTGCGCGGGGCGGAGGGTTAAAGAAAAAAGAAAAGCGTAACGGTCATTCGCCCCCAAGGTGAAGAAAAGTTCAGCCAGTGACCAGAGTCAAGAAGACGGAGGCCTTTCTCTCTCGTTTTTATCTCGCGTGTTCCTTCCGCGACGTCGGAAAATTTTATTGTTCCACGAGCTCCGGCTAATCCGTGCTTCATTGCTCGCCCGCAGTTTTTCTTCGTACGTATCGACGGAGAGTGGCTTTTATGGGCTTGGTGGACAAAAGAGTGGTTTTCGTTCACTTTTTCTTTTTTCCTTCTTCTACCTTCGTTCCTCCGTTTTTTTTTACTGGTAAGAGAGAATATAGAAAACTTGTGTTGGCAGAAAGATACTCTATTTGGCACGATTAAATCCTTCGCTCGAAATCGTGCCAACTGTAATGTTTGCCGAGGGTGTAATTAATATTTGTTTGTGTTATTTACTTGTGAGCGTGCAGATCAACTAAAGACAGCGGATTAATTTGTTTGTTTATTGCGATAAGATGATGTTTTTTGTTTTAATTTCTCAGGTATATTAATTATTTGGTTGTGATAAGACTTATCTTCCAGCTTGTGAAGCTTAATAAAATATAAGAGGTTACTTTACCTTACTATTTAAGAAGTCAGGTATACAAATCATTCTTTTTTCACAATGAATGTTAATAAATACATTTTTAAATCTTTTGTTGAATTGATAATAAGAGATTGTGTTTTAAAATACGTACAATTTACAATATTCCGATATATATATTATTAATAATTGGAAATCAATATTTCAATATTTATAAATTGAATTATAAAATTTAGTTTATCTTTTTGCACGTATAGATGTTTTAAATATATAGTTTTTATATCTATTGTCAAATTTACTTTTAAATAATTTTTAATGTACTTAACGTATTTTATAATTGCAAATCCGATCAGAATTAAAATATCGTTATTCAATTCCTGCGTAAAAAAATTATAAAATTCACTCACAAAATATTTTGAGTTCAGGTAAAATAACTATTTAGTTTATAACTATTTCATTAATTATTCTTCATCTAAATTTTATTTTTCTGCGTAAAGTTAGAAAATGTTGCTTTAATAAACATCAAGAAATAAAGGAAAAATTATTATTTACAAATTTAAAAATAAATGCAACATTTAAAAATTGCAAATTTAAAATGTTGTCTACTTTTAATAAGAGTTATAATGTCGAAAGTAAAAAAGTTTGAAAAATGTAAAAGTCTAGAGATTAAGATTTAAATATAGCCTGAGAGTAAATAATTAAATTTCCCATGAGCTATCAAATCACTCGAAACATAAAATAACCGCATTTCCGGAAAGTTTGTTCAATCGGCAAGTTTGAAAAAGGAGTGACAGACAGCGGATATCGATTCTACGTTTACAACGTTATAAAAGAAGAAAAGGGGATCGCTCGAGCAATCCCGTAACTGACTTTGAACGCTCGACGTTGAGAAAGCAAATTAATTCTTCATTCTGTATTAAGGAAAAGCCGCGCACACACTAAATATTATTTCTCGAGGCATTATAGTCGGCCGCGATTAATGTGTGCATAACGAAGAACCAAGAAAGAGAGAGAGGTAAAGAGAGAAAGAGCGAAAAAGAGAGAGCGGGTGAGAGAGAGAGAGGGAGAAGGGTAGTGGGAGGAAGAGAAGCTCCAGAGCACTTCTACCGGAAAATCCGCGGAAAAGCGTCGAGCGGGCTAAATGTTTACAGCGGTAGCTTTTACGCTTTCCTCGAGCAGACAGGCTGCCCGCCCCTCAACCGTAGAGTAGGAAAACGAGAATATATATATATATATATATATATGGTTCATGCTATATATATATATATATAGCTATACACACCGCGAGAAAGGCCAACGAATTTTTTCTAGTACAAGAGAGGAAACCCGTCTTAAGATTTTGCGGAGCGAACTGGGACGAGAGAGCAAGAGAGAAAGAGAGATAGAGAGTGAGAGAGAGAGAGAGAGAGAGAGAGAGAGAGAGAGGAAAAAAAATTGCGAACCGCCTACCCGACGACCTCTAAAAGGGTCCCGACTTTTCCGGGCAGAGAGAAAGAGAGAAAAGCTGAGAGTGAACTCAGGATCCTCAAAGCGTGTCTTTAGTTGGCTTATATACTATCCTTTCAAAAAATGTTGGCATCGTAGATCGTAGCCTGTTTATTCTCGGAAAAGTGAAAAGGCTTATCGCGTACGTCCTGCCGGGAAATCGTTCGATAACCAATGAGCTGACCGGCTCCGATTTTTCTTGGCTACCTACTCAACTGGAAATCGTTCATAAATTAACTTAATGTTCTTTATGCTTTGAAACCCAGCATCCTTGTCTTGTCTTTTTTATTTTGAAAAATTTGTGGTTTTATATTGCAAATTGAATTTACACACGTACATATTTTCCATTATTTCGTTATGCCAAAGAAAATCATTGAGTGCGACAGAGCCGAGTGAAACAATTTTTAATGTATATATATTCATTTATTCGTGAATTTTTTAGTATGTATATAACGTTTACCGAGTTTCACGATTCTTTAAAACCGAGCCAGGAGATTTATCGTTGTGTAAGCAAAAAAAATGGGGCTTTAAATTTTACAAAAAACTTTTCCTTTTCTTTTTGTTTTCCGTAAATTTGCTCAGTTTAATTAAAAGCATTTGAATAATTCATGGTAATGTATTTTAAGAGTGATATGGTTAATTATTTTTTATTTCGAATACATCGAAATAGTTAAATATGTATATGGCGATTCTCCGTTTGATATTTCAAAAATAACAATCTAAAGAAAAACTAACAATTCAAATTAAACTATTCGTGTTTCTCTGGTTAATTAGCCACTTTTAAATAAACTACCGCGGATTAAAATCAATGGTTATAAATAATAATTGTATTTGATAGATTTATTTAATAAACTCTGAAAGATAAAAGTTTATTTTTAACCAGAGAAAATATTTCGAGCGGAGAAAAAAGAAAATCATTCTACTTTTGGTGTATGTAAGTAAAACACAAGATTAAATTGAAACGGAGGAGCACATAATAAAATTGATTTTCTTTATTCACTCGGTACAGTTAAGAACAAATATTGCGTAAGTTTATTAAAAAAATTTATTGTTTTATTGATCCAAATACAATAACATAAATCGAAATAGTTATACATTTCAGTACTTGGAAATTGAAATATATATTATTATTTTTTAATTATAAAAATTTATGTTATTTCTTGTCAAACGTATCTCGGCACCTATGAAACTTTTTCGGCAGATATTTTGCAAAAACTGTATAAAATTTTTATGAAAGCGAAAAGTTTTGCAAAAAGAATGTACAGAATATTGTCACTCGGGAAGGAAAATGCAAATACTCTTGTACGGTATCGAAAAAATGTGTTATTAAATAAAATGAAATTTAATAAAATTGATAAATAAACGTAATTTACTGCTTAAAGTGAATTAAAGCCTTTGAAAAAAAAATAAGGGTTCGGAACGAAAAAAAATATTCATGAAGTTAGTATAGTGAAAACGTAATTTCCAAATCAAAGTGACAAGCGTCCTCGCGAATCATCGATACCAGAAACGTAAGTCCAGGAAAAAAAAGGAAAAAAAAGACGAAAGTCACCGAACGAATATTACCTCGGAAGAATTCTAATCGACATGCTAATTCTCGACCTAAAAGACCTCTTCAATATTCCATTTCTCTGGGACACGCGACGTTCATAAAAAAAACTCTATGTAGAAGGGTTGGATAGTGGCGGGGAGTGGGTTGCGAGTCGAATATATGCCAGCTGTGGAACGGGGTCGCGCAAAAAAAGCAGGAAAAAAGCGATTTCATGGCTCCAGAGACATATTCCCGAAAAGCAATGAATCTCGAGAAAAGTATAGTACGTCAGGGTTCATGCGGGAGAACTATATATATATATGTAAGTTATCCTTGAGGCGGAGGTACGATAAATTCGATTTCTTTAAATGAATTCAATATCGAGAGAAAAGAAAGAGAGAAAATAATGTAATGTGATTCATGGGCGAGGAAAGTTAGTCCGGTAATGGGGCATTTGGAAGTACGAAACAAATACCCTAAGTCCGTAATAGTTAACTTTTCGGTGGAAACGCGATTGTCGCGTGTAACAGCGAGAAGGGTGGTGACGGGAGGGGATCGGGGGTCAGGAGGGGGAAAAAGCCGGACGAAGGGCCAATTAACCTGCGGTTCCACGTCGCGAAAATGAGAGCGTTACAGTAGGAGAATATGCCCTCTCCGTAACGCACTTGATCCTGTTTCACCCTCCCTCGACTTTTTCCTTCTCGCTTAAGCCCGCTTCATTTTTTCAGACGCTTTGCGCGCAGGACGGGATGCGTGAAATTTCATTTAAAAGCGTAAGAGAAAGACAGAGAGCGAGAGAGAGAGAGAGAGAGAATAGGACGGGGAGGGGAGGGAAAGAAAGAGAGAGAGAAGAGAGAGTTGGCGAAGACGAGGGTCCCCTTTCTACGTGCGGTATTCCTCGTTGACTGGCTCTTCTTTAAAATTCTCCTTCCATCCACTTACATAAACATTTCTCACCCAACTTAATTATCGGAAATTCTAAAGTGCGAGTAATGAAGTTTCCGTTTTTTCGCGCGACGGCCGATGGGATTAAGACATTATTATCGCGATAAAATAATGTCGAGAGCCGAACTCTCTCTATCTCCCTCTCTCTCTCTCTCGCTCTCTCTCGTCTTCTAGCTCGGTGTAAATTAGTTATTAAAATGTTCAACGATCGTGCGAGCATATATATCAATTTTTTTTCAATTATACGTAATCTCTGCAACAATACTTGCCTCCGTGGTATTGAAAGCTATCGTTTCTCATTTCAATTTGTATTAAGAAATTCAATTATATGCCCAGTTCTAAAAAATGAATATTTTTTTCCAACATTTATCATTTTCATTTACCATCAAGAAAAAGCTCGCTGAAAATTTTTTTCGTGGAATTCATTTATGATAAATTAAAAGAAAAAATAACATAAAAAGTTATACCTCACATTATTAAAACGAAATTTGATAAAAGAACGCATCGAAAACCAAGTAAAAAGATGTGACAGGACTTTATTAAAAAAAGTAAGAGAAATCAACAAATCATAGTGAACGAAGAATGCTTTGCTCTTTTCTAATGAAAATTAGAATTTGTGCTCGAAAAGGTCGTTTAATATCATTTATGTTAGAAAAAAGTAACTTTTTTCAGAAATAAATATATTTAATGTTTTTGCAGATTTTATGTTATTAGCGCATTTCTACCCATTAAAATAATTACCTTTCATCTCGTTCTGCGATAATTTTCCTATGAATTATTGCATTCCTAGAAAGTATTTTTCCTTGTAACAAAAATACGTCTAAAGTATGATTCATGTTGAAAATATGCAGGTTTACCGAAAATTGTGAATTCAGCTGATAACATTAATGAATTCAATGAGAAAATATATTATTGCTTATGAGATAGTGAAAAATGAAAAATGCACTATCGCCAAAAAAAGCTTTGAATAAAAATTTTCATCCGATCGGTTATTTTACCTATTCGCGATGCTCTTCATTCGATTAATTTTCTTTCATTATACAAAAGAAAGTAATAAGTAATAGATGCTATAAAATTTATTATAATTAACTACAAAAAGTACGATGTATAACATTTTTTGCCCTTTAAAAAAAAATAATAATTTCATCAGAGTGTAGAAATAAAGTTACCAAAGTTTCTTAGAATTCGGTCTTAACTGCACTTAAATTATGTCAAGCGGTATTTAATGGAACTCTGTACGTTCATGATGTACTCGAGTACAGGAAATTCTCTCTTCTTGACTTAAAATGGTCATTATTTCAGAGAATTGGGCACACACGTATCGAGATACAATGTATGTAATGTTGTCATTAATAAAAGAAGCTTATTCCAACCGTAAAAAATAAAAGTAATGCAGCGCAAGGAGCTTTTGTTCTAAACTCGTTAATTTAACAGGGAACGTTTTGTTTCCGTACAATAATCGTATACGAAAATATGACAATGTAAATTTCCATAACGCTTAACGGTTATGTAAATTTAAGCAACTTAAGTAATTTCATTACATTATAGTTGTATTATTTTTAAGCTCTTGGAGTTTACGCTCAACTGGCGGTATGCAACTCAAAATTACGACGACGAAACAAACAAGACGAATAGAAGGCTTAAAAAGTTTGGAGCCAAGGAATACAAATGTTGTCATCAGCATACGCGAAGAAAAAAAAAGGAAGAAGGAGAAGAAGAAATCCGTTGCTCGATCAAAAAGAATGTAGGTAAGGAAAAGAGCTTTGCTTTTCCAATGTGGTCTTGTAAAAATATCTTTCTCTTGGTTGGGAGACATCAGTCAGTAAGGATGTACGACCGAGTAACATTGCTTTCATTTTTCTTTAAACGACACTCACGTGATTGTTACATATACGCGAGGTGTCTCCCTTTTTATCCCTAAAACATATGTCTGGTATAACTTTGAATTCTGTCTGGTTAGGTAAACTCGAAAAAGTTTTTGTTACGGAATTTGCATACAAAACAAATTGATAATTTCAGTTCAGAGTTTCGAAAGTACTACATTTTCTTTTAGAGTTCGTAGAACAGATATACAGGTATATCTCTATAAAAAATTATTATTATTAAGTTTTGATGATTTGCAATATTTACGTTGTACTTTGAAATTGTAGAGGTACCATTTAATTTATTAATCATTTTAATGAATATTATTATTTATCAAACTGAAAATTTGCAATTTTTCGTGGAATATGATAAAGTTTGTTAGATTTGAATAAATGACGGTGTAATACGTAGCCAAAAGAAGATTAAGATCTACACAATATGTACTGGGATAAAACTGGAAATATTAATCTACTTAAGATTGTTACTTAAGTATAAAAGCTTATTATTCGAATAAACTAAAATAATTTTGAGAGTGGAATAATAGTAGAGTATAATAAAAAGTTTTAACAAAGTTTACGTAGGTGTAGATTTAAGTAGAGTTGTAGGAGCGTAGCGCGAGTCTAATATTCAGAGCGAGGATTTAACACGCGCTTGCATCCACGTGTTCCAGTCGGGACGATTTTTATTACTTAATAATATCGCGTATCCGAGTCGAGCGAAAAATTCGCACCACGTCGAATCGGAAGTGCAGCCTACGGTTTTATAGGGTTTCGAGAAAGAGAAAAGGGGGATGGGGAGGAATCGGGGAGGTGCAAAACACGGGAGGAGGACACGTTAGGAGCGCCTGCGAATATATTGGTAATAAACCTGTGCGCGAGCTACATCCATCTTTCTTTTTAATATGGAAACTTCAATATTTTTTTTTACGAGCACGCGAAATTCGCTTTGCGCTCGAGGCAACTCGAGCGTGGCCGGGGGAAAAAATGTGCGTTTTCCAAGGGAAAAACACGGGGAGCCACATACTTCCTCTCCCTCTCACTCCCTCTCACTCCCTCTCACTACCTCTCTCTCTCAGTCAGTCACTCGGTTTCTCTTCGCATGACAGAATTCTGGAGCCGTTGGACTTTCCTAGATTCGTTCTTCCATGACCTTTTTCTTTTATTATTTTATGGAAATGTGATTTTTACGATGTTTATTCTTTTTTATGGATTTCACGTGTTTACTGCGGGGTTTACTGATAACAAACTTGACTATTTTCGAAATTACAATATACGCGCGGGGCATAAAAATGGAAAAAAAAGGGTTGCCTCACTAGGTGATCCGAGTAATTTATGTAATAAATACAGAGAGCCAAAGTGCTTAGTGCGAAACTTGTTGCGGTTTACATCTAACTGTACCATACACTTGTAACCCAACATAAATTACAATTTAGCTTTACGATATGCGCGCCTAAATTCACCCAAAATTTTCGATAGCTCATTAGAATTTTGAATATTTTATCATATTATTCAATTAATATACACGTGCACTCGCTTACATATTTAACATTTAAACATATTTTTATTCGATATGGATACTTTAAATTACTGAATCACTGTATTAACTATAATCGTACATTTAATCGTTATTTTAAAATAAACGCAAGTTAATTATAATTTCAATTAATTAATATAATTTACGAGAAAAGAAGCTCTACGTCAATTCTATTAATGTGAAGTAATAATAAAAGAACCCATTAAACGCATTTATTACAGATTTATTACGAACCCACGGAGGTAGAGAGAAAGAGTGGGAAATAAGGGAGAGAAGAGAGAGAGAGAGAGAGAGAGAGAGAGAAAGAGAGAGAGGGAGAGAGGAAGAGAGATAACGTTACACGATTATTTTAAACCGAAACCATCAAATCACAATGAATTACTCTGACTCTGTTGAATAATGCTCAAATCAGAGTAATAGTAAACTGTCTCCTAAAATAATTAGACCAATCGCGATAGCAAAATAGGATCGAAAAAGCCAGAGGCATACATTATTCATGCAACATCTGCAATCTCAACAAGAAAATCTAACAGTTATTACCAACTCTCGGTGCAGTGTGACGTGACAGACACTCAATGAGATCGTACCCCGGCGCGCTCTCCTTAATAATTGACATTGTGCACCGCGAATTCTCGTGTTTTGCGCCTAGCCAACTAAATTTTACCCTCGGAAACCGAGAAAGACGAGGGTCTCTCCTACATACCCGAGAGTGAGAGACACCCGACACGAAAGTTCGTCGTACCCGCCAAATCGATAATTTGCATATGTACGCACACACGCACATCCTATGTACCCCCCTCCGTATATACATGTGTGTATATATATATATATATATATATATATATATATATATATATCTAATCGTACACGGGTTTATACTATTTTTTTATCGCCATCCGTCAGCGGTTTTTTTTTCGGTCTGCATTTTATGATGCAGTGCGTCGCCTGCAAATAATCGAAGCGCGCCACGGTCCGCAATAATTTCGAGATTTAACGCGTGGCGCACAGCTGAGCCGCACATGGCCCGGTGAGGTTGTTACGTCCCCCAGGGCGATGCCCCCCAAGAGAAGAGCCCTTTTCAATCCCCACCCCCCTCCCGCCACCGTCACCACCGCCGACCCATCTCCTCCCCCCACCCGCTTCGATATACCATCGATCTAGTATATATAACGCGACGCGTTCGTGTTAATAATTTAATGCCTTTAATTTTCTCAAATCTGTCGGGTAAGGCACTTTGATAAGAATAACCTCGGGTTATGCCGAGTGCTTCCTATCGCGCTTTCCCTTTTTCTTCCATTTCTTACCTCGGCTACAACAGAAGGAATGTAATCATCGTAACTTCGGTGCATCTCTCTAATAGTTGTGCATTATGTAATTTTGACTTTAGTACTGTAAATTTATGTCAAAACGTGTTAACGCTTTTAATGAGCAATCTTCGTATATTTCTTAATATTTTTCTCTTTCAATCTACTAAATTATTCAGATTCAGAATTACAGTACTTTTTCATTATCGAACACTCGCGTTTAACTATACTTATAATTTTGTGGAATAAAAATAACTTTAAAATTTAATTATATATTTTTATTTTTATTATTAATTTTTAATATTTAACATTTATTACAGTTCTAAGTTTTTTTAATTGTATGGTTGTACTAATCAATCAATGTCAAAAGATAATAAGGATTTTTATCGCAACGCTAAAATTTGAATAATCTATAATTCTATTCTAGATAGAAATCAAATAGCATGGCTAAATCGCTAAAATTGGAGAACGCGATTAATGCTTTAAATTATTATAAATCACGTTTCTAACTAAATAAAATATATTTTATTTATTCTTTTATTTGTTAATTTAGGTAATAATAAAGATTCGCTGTCGTTAAATAAAAATACAAATTGTTATTTTTAGAATAGTTCTAGTATCTAACGTTGTAGTTTTGTATACAAAAATCATTTTTTAAACTAAAAATTATAACGGTTTAATAGTTAAATTAAATATAATATTGTAATCGAGAACCGATCGAATAGTGGTATAGAAATTGAATTCGAGCGGCGCAAATCGGTGGCGCCACCACGTGGTAAACTTAAATATTTACATTGGGTTCGATACTCAGTCGGTAACTGGCTATCGTATAAATCAGAAAATTCTTATATTTACATTTTCAATCACTATAGAGATTTCGCATGTTTAAGGTTAATTGATTTTTTTATGGCAAAGTACTAAAATTAACTCTAATTATTCGTGAGGGTGAAAAAAAGAATTGAAATGATGCGTAAGTAAATTTTGTACCTTCATAATAAAAAGCCATGGATGATGAGAATAGTCAACATCAAAGGAGCGCCTAATCAGCTAAAGATCCTTACCTGTAACAAGAAAAAGCCTTTATTTAACAAAATGAAATTTTAATTAAATGGTTTTAGAAAAGGTAGTATAAAGATAAAGTTTCTTATACAAGATAACCGACGCTCGGGAAATAAAAGGTAATACAAATAAAGCGATCGATAAAACATCATGTCGACTTTGTCACAAAGAATTCACGGAAGCGAGTTCATCGTTATTCGAAGCAGGAAAGTATCATTAAAATAAAAAATTAATGATACATAGAATTACGATTTTCGCGAAAATGTACCATTTTATCGTTAAACCCAATAAAAATCAATTCCCGAAGTAAAGGAAAAAGGAAAAAAAAATAGGAGGAAAGATAAAGTAAAGGAGTTTCTAATCTCGCAGTCTACTATTTATCTCGAAATTTCCCGTGTTCATAGCCAAATGAAATATGGAGTGGTATCCCTTTGTAATGCATATTAATGCACGTACAAAGGGACGCAGCGTCCAACAAACGGAATAGCAAGTCTCGTTTTTCCAAGCTCGTTTACTTTTTCTCACCCGCCTAAATTTGCATTATTTTAAGAGACAAGACGTAACGGCGATACGTTTCGTTATTAAACGAGCCGATAAGAAATCGAGTGGGTGATGCGTTAAAAGAGATATTGTACGCAAAGCGTGCGTGGGTATATAGAGACGTACTTCTATTTTCGGTCTTGGGAATTTCGTAGTTGCAACCTCCTTTTGTTGGTTCTATCTAACTCGGGTCCTTCTCCGCGGGGCGAATTCGAAATATGATTTCCCGATTACCTCGTCGGGGAGAGAGAGAATTCCCTTTTGGATGCACCCTCCGATATTCCCTTCGCTTCGCGTTCATTAAGGCATTCAAACGGTTTACGAATTAAGCGACGCCGTAATTGCGGGCTGCGAATCCAAAACGAGAGGAAGCTACGAGTAAGACGGAAGCATTAACGCCTCTCCCTCTCTCTCTCCCTCTCTCTCTCAATCTCTTGCACATTCTCTCCCCGTCGATTTTCCGGGAAATTCCGTGAGATAGAGGCCAGGTTGCGTCTCAGACTCGCTCGCTCGATTTCTCATTCCCTCTGGATAGACGAAAGTTGGATTTTAATTTGTAAAAAGAAGCTAACCCTCTATGCGTATACTCTCGATGACTCTATTGAGAGAAACACGTAAACCAAATGGGAATGGGCTTCCGCTCATTCATTTTTCGGAATGGCCCGAATCGACCTCGTTCGATAATCGACAGTCCCGATAATTGCCTTTTCCAACTACCCTCTCCTGTGAGACTGTGTGTCTCCAGTACACGTGTGTGTGTGGGTGTGCGGGTACGTGCGCGGGCTGTAGCACGCGATTGCGACTCTCTTTCTCTCTTTCGTTTCCTTGCATAATCTGTGGAATCATTTCCGCTATTTCGATGTACAATCATTTTTTATCAACATTTGCTTCCTTTATTTTAGATTCAAATGGATTCGAGAATTCCTTTTACTCGGGAAATTCAATTTCAATGGACCGCTACGCGTGTGCTTACTCTTTTTCAGTCATCAATTTTCACGAATACTGTTTAATTATATATTTCGTGTACCTACGGGTATTTTAGTTTAATTATATACGCAATATTTCCAATTTATATCGGCTACTATAAACGCACGTAGTTTTAAAATCGTAAAGTCATCAGATTTGTACTCGATAAACTATACTTGTTAATTGATGGTTAACGGTTCTTCATTATGTATTAAAGCATTTGCAGGATTTTTTTACAAAATTGATTTAGGAAATTAAAATAATTTTACACATTGCAAATTGAGTGATATGCAGAAATATACATTTATTGTTCGATTACACTAATGGATTTTTTAAAGCAATCGTATTAACAATGTATATATCAAAATATTTTCAGGTTATTAAATTTACACTGATTATATAGATAGAAAATAAACGTTGTAATTAATATAACTTTCAAAGTTACAATACAATGTAAAATATCGCAGCGATTTAGTCATGTTGTCGTACTTCATACTTCAGATATTAAGGGCTCGCCTTCGAAGTAGTTGAGAATATTTTTAACCGCTACGAATGCCATGTCATTCCGCGTTTCAACAGTTTGGCTTCCCATGTGAGGGGTGATGACTGGGAAATAAATAAAGGATTATAGACACTTCTGTATACGTGAATAATAAATTTTAAATAACTAAATATCGCTCACCAGCGTTTGGAAGTTGCAGTAGTTCATGATCTACGGGTAATGGTTCTGGATCGGTAACGTCTAGTCCAGCAGAATAAATAGTATTATTTTTCAAAGCTTTTACCAGTGCATCGGTATCGACTGTTTTTCCTCGACCAACGTTCACGAATACAGCTGTATTTTTCATTTTCTTAAACGCTTCATCGTTGAACATTTTGTTCGTTTCGTTTGTCAAAGGCGCAGTGCAAATAACAATGTCACTCTCTTTCAAAAGTGCATCGAACGTTACGAAATGAGCGCCCAGTTCATCTCCTGTAGACATCGGTAAAAAATAAAGATAAGTTATATTTTATTGGAAAAACTTGTTTTTCGCATTCGATATATCTATGATTTTACCGCTTTTTTTCCTCGAATGTCCTGAATACAAAAATTTACTGATTTCGAAAGGCTTCAAACGTTTAACTATTTCTACACCGATGTTACCCAATCCAACGATTCCCACTGTTTTATGACGCAAATCGTGTCCGAGCATAGAAGTAAATCCACTTTCAACTTTAGATCTGTTAATTAGAAAAAATTGTCATTATAATTATTTTCCACAGGGCGAAAATATGTCAAATAATCTTTGAATAAAAACCCTTTGTGTATTCCTCTCGCTGCTCCTAATATCAAAAATATTGCAATTTCCGCAACAGCAGCTGCAGAAACTTTTGGTGCATTTCCGATTTTAATTCCTCTCTTTTTTATTTCCGGTACATTCAGATGGTCGTAACCTGTTGACGGCGTCGAAATTATTTTCAACCTGCTTCCTACAATACACAACAAAAAAATGAAATGTACAATTTTTATCGAAAGTTAATATTTTATTGTATATAATATAACGTTTCATTTATTTTACAGTTGCGAAAAGAAACAAATTTTAGCAGAATCCTTACCAGCCGCATCAAGAAGATCAGTGTCGACACGAATAACTCCCAAAAGAGCATCGTGATCGGGTATTGCTTGTAAAACTTCAGATTTAACAGGAATTAAATTATTTAATACCGTAATATTACATCTGAAAATAAAACGTAACGATATATAGTTATTTAAAACTACCAACAATACGTTGACTCAAATTATAAAAATTATAAATTAATTTATTAGTTGCTCGATATAAAAATGATGTACAAAGCACGTTTATAGGTGTATGTAGATAAATTATTAATTTGAATTTAACCACGAAATAATCTTATATTTCGATAACACACGAAACGATACGACCGCTATTCACCGTGATTCATACTATATACATTTACGGTTAAAGTATTTTTAAAATAAATAAATTTTTACTGTACGAGTTTTCAAACGAATTTAAACAGTAGTAAACAAAGTTTGTCCATTATATAGGTTATATATTACATAAACCTCTTTTTCACTCCCGGGTTCATTGAACTTTCAAATCGATTAAAGATTAATAATTAAATTAATTAAAAACACATACCTACACACACGAATCGCGTAAAATGCATCTTTTAAGTTAGAATTTATTTTATCATAAACCGTTATAACAAAATGAAGTCTACCAAACAACTGATTACACACGTATCAAACACTTAAGCGACCTAGAATAATTTATTTATGGAACAGAGGTGTAATGTTTAAACAAAATGAAAAATATATTAATAAAAATAATTGTTTAATTCGTACTTTGTTTGTAATAAGTCGATCGCAACATCAGGTAACGGATGTGCAACTAGAACTCGAGGTAACACGCTCATCTTGTCTGATGTTTGCTCGTTGACTGGTGAACAACTTAGTACAGCTGCGCCATCTTCCCTTTCTACTTCATACCGACTGACGCACCTTTACATCTTTATTCACACACACGCGTAACAATAATAATAATAACGCACCCAATTATATCTTTATCTTATATAATCAGTACGATAAGGAGAGTCGTTAACTAACAAGAAAAGATTGCACCGATTGACGTAAAAAAGTTGAAAGTTTATGACCATGTTTAAGTAGCCATTGTAATTACATGATTGGAATTATTCCATTAAAATAAATGTTACCCGATAATTATTGTAAAGTTTATTTATTTTTAGAATACCAAGAACTTTGGAATATATTTACCAAGTGTAACATAATAAACTACTATTTTAGGTCGCATAAATCAATAAAACCAATATATATTTCTGCAATTTTCTATACTTATATAAATCATAAGATTGTAGATACAGTTGGGAAGGTTCAAAGAACTTATTTATAAATATCTATATTTTTAAAATTTTCTTAACAATCATAGAGTTAAATTAATTTTTAAACGATAAATTGTAGCTTTTTAATGATATTTTTCTTTCCAAACTACATTAACGTTTGGTATATTCCAATGCAGGAAATGTTGTAGTCGCGTGGTATAGATAAGGCTGTTTTCGACTTTGCTATCTGCGTTATGCAATACCACACAATTTTACAATAATACACTATATGTACATATATAATTGACCATTATTATTATAAATAATACGCAAATAAACAATATATTGTACATTAAACGTTTGTCAAATAATAAAAAATTAAAAATAGTACCACAATTTTTTTATTTAAGTACGTGATTAATATTAAGTAATATTGAACTTTGATTTTAACTTTTTTAATTAGCTAAATTACTAATTTAATATTAATAGTTAATATAAGTTATTTTTACTTTCTTAGTTGCCTCATTAATTGCCTTATTTAATTGTCAATTAATAATATATTTTTTATTACGCATTATTTTTGAAATTATAAGAAACTAATTTCTGATTATTAACATGAGCCAAAATCTGTGGTTAAAATTATACTCTCGCGTCTGTACGAAATTCGAAATATATACGACCTTGTCACGATGCCGATACTAATCATACACGGTAATTATACACGAATGAATAAATGCTAATTAATACGTCAAATGATGCATAAACTTCTTCATAAGTTAAAATTGATGAATACAAATTTCAAACGGAATACCAATACAATCATTTACATTCTTATAAAAAATTAATAAACAATAAAAATTAATATTTAACGTAAAATTGTTGCATAAATTAAATGTTTGTCAATGAAGAAAGAAGAAAGCACCAAGTGAAGATCGAATTATAAAAATTAAATTAATTGTATTCCATTCGACATAAATTTGGTGGCAATCGAAGTGAACTGACTTTCCATCAGCAAACATTAACGTTACCGCGCGTTAGTGAAATAAAATATGAATTCCTTTGGCGTTTTGCTGGGAGGTGGAGGGAGGGGGGGGGTCGCAACGTAATAAAAAGGAGATCGCGAATTCACAAAAAAATTCCCATGGCGAAAATGATTCATGCTTATTTCAACAATACACTGACGCCGAGATAAAAGAAGAGTCCACGAAAGCTTGTTTTGCCCCATAAAAAGCCAGTCTAATGTTCAAACCTATATAAAGTGAGCGATCGTAAAAATTCAAGAAAAATTAAAAGATTTTTATGCGAGTTTGAATGGGCTCATTTTCTCATTTTTTGAAGCTTAAAAAAAGTGTCCACTTGATATCGCCCTATAAAAAACGGTGTCGCGTGCCCTACTAAAATTTTTACGGTATAACGTATCTGTATTATAAAAGAAGAAGAAGAAGAAGAAAAAAATACATTTACGGCCAAAAAAAAACATATTAAAGTACGCGCTGGGCGTAGTCTCTATTTTACAGGCATCAATTTTAATCGCACGAGAAGTAGCGGCTACGACGACAAAATTTTTCCTAAAGTAAGAGTAATTTTTTAAATGTCCTACACGCATATCTCGTCGAGTCTCCCAATTGCCAAAATTTATTTATATCGCGTACAAAATATACCAATATATAGATATATACGGATCCACGTATGTATAAGGGATAGCATATATGGCCGATAATTAATTAGCCGTCGGCAGGGTAAAAGTTAGCCCTCGTGACAGTGAATAATGCAATTAGTAAGTCTCTCGCGGGGTCCACTAAACTTCCTTGGCCGGTGCGCGTATGTGCCTTCCTCACATTCGTGAAAAATGAGTGAATGACGGATGAAATATGAGAGTGTCGGTCGCCGGTGTCAGAGACCGACGATTCGCGAGTAATACGTCCAACTTTCCACGTTCGGTGGAAAATGGCGCCAACTTTTTTAAAGAGCCCATCATCGATCGCTATACTTCCTTCCCATTTCTTGGTAGCCTCGCACGTCCCCTTCTTTCTGCCCTATCTCTCACTTCGTATATAGAGTCCTTTCGTTTCACAGCTTCCTTCTTCAAGTATGAACTTTCCGAAATCTGACCGTGAAATAGCCCCTCGTAGTAATCCGGATAACTGTATCGCTTTGTTCCAGTCTCAGTCCGTGTTGAAATATTGCTCTCCCACAACTGTGTTTTATGCCCCCTTCGAGGAGCTTTTTCAAATTTACTGAATATTTAATATTATCTTTTAAAAATATAATATTACTTTTTTACGTAAAACTCTAATTTTATATTGATATTTTATTAAATATGAAAATATATTTTTCTTTGATGAAAACCTACAAATAAGGTGCTCTACGTAATCACCATTTTCTGTATTATATGTGTATTATTGTCATTTCTTTAACCTGTCAATTCGACATTGCGATGGAGGATATATTAAGGTATATTGAAAAATCATAAATAATTTTCAATTTTATTAATATCAGTTCTTTTATTTATCACTCCATTTTTTTTAATTTTACCCTTTGTAACTTTTCAGAATGGGAATTGTGCCGTAACCTTTCATGAGAAATGAGACAACTTTCCTAAAAATTTTTTTAATAAATACCAGAAACTCTCGTTCCTAATACTACTGATGTAGAATTATGCACTTGTTTATTTAATGAACACTACAATTAAAGGATTATTTCTCTACCTTGTATTTACACGCACAGTTGTGAAAACATTGCGCACGAAAAAATAATTTGATATTTAAAGAAATTTCTGACCGGATATTTAATTACTAAGTTTAAAACAAATATGGTATAGTGTATATTGTGCCAAAGAATTACACCGTAGCAAAGGAGAAAGAATAATTATTAACAAAACTAAACAATGTACAATCATAAAGTTAAAGAACTTTGACAAAAATGTGTGTATAATTGGACACGAAAAAGAGAAAGATTAAAAATGTTTTAATTTGTCATAATGATGTATAAAATATGTTGTATAAACGAAGTTCATAAAATACCGTCAACAGCATATAAAGTACCTGCATGCCTGACGAAATTTAAAGTTCGTCTACTTAATTTTAATACGCGTGCATGAACTTTAATTGACGTTGTTTTTACACATTCTCATCGTTGCAACATTTTTTTCGCAAACTTACTTGTCTATCGAACGAAACATTAAAAGCAAATATTTTTAAATGTAAATTTAGTCTGAAGAGGTTTGAAGTAAGCTTATACATTTTAATAAAAAAAATGTAAAGCTCAAAGTACATATTTACTGCCTGACCTAATGCTGACATTTTCACTTGGCCAGGCATATTTTTAAATATCCTGATTTCAATTCTCAAGTTACAAAACAATGCAATTATCACTCAACATTGTTGCGCAACTTGAGAGTTGAGCGGATGGCTCTATATTCAATTTAAAATGAATCGATTCTCGCGTATATAAACAATTCACCAGTATTTTTGAAATCTATCTTGCAGCTCGATTGGAATATTTTTGAACCAATATCAGAGAACCCCCAATGTCACAGCAAGCGTGAAATCGCATTGTTTGTTGGCTCTCATTACCGAATCGCATGACGTGTGCGATCGGATACTATAATGCGCTACCAGGTCTTTCTCTCTCTCTCTCTCTCTCTCTCTCTTTTGCTCTTCCGCGCTCTTCAGTCCAACCCTACCCCCGAATATTTACGGAATTGTAATTAGCGAGGTTCGCGTTGCTAGAAGAGCGTGCACGATGCGGCGACGACGGCTGGTTTAATCACAAGAATAATCACTCGCCTTGTTTACGAATAATATTAGCAGCGAGCTTTGGCAAACTTGTCTCCCTCTCTCTCTCTCTCTCTCTCTCTCTTGCTTTCCCTCTCTCCGTCTGTTGGTGGAGCTCCTCCCATATACGTAACGCGAAATACAACGTAATTAGTAAAGTCCACAATTCTCGCGTTCCTCGCTTCCACGGAGTTTCTCCCTCTATCCACGCCTCTTTATCCCGTCCGACCGAAGCGCGAGTAGTACTACTACTACTGCTACTGCTACTACTACTACTACTACTCGTCGTACTACTACGACTAGTGCGACTACTGCGACACCCTTTCTCTTTCGGTATCTCCATCTCTCTCGTAACAAGTGGATATGCATAATCGTCCTCATCTGGTCTGTCTCTCGTGCACGAGAGCCCGCGAATTCGCCTTCGGAATCCCTTTTCGCGCGCGCATTCTACCCCACTCTCCTTCTCTCCCTCTATCCCTCTCTCTCTCTCTCTCTTTCTGCTCTTCAACCCAGACTTCGTCCTCGAGTCTTCTTCGAGTGCCGGAATTTCCGGGAATTATTTACGTACCTGGTACATACTCGTATGGGTTATGTATATCCTTAAGGACATGTCAAATCGTTTACATCGCCAACTCATTTTCTTTCCTTTTATATACGTTTACATGTACACACCCACATACGCACACACTCGCACCTATGCATACATCTACCTGTCGGGGAGTGTATGTGTATACTCACGTTTTATTTCATGCAGATGGTGGGTTCAATGGCGCGGAGTAATGCATTCTTTATGATACTGAACCCGTACTTTGTGTACATATACATTCTCTGTTGAGTATAATGTACATTAGCATTCTTTAGCAATGGTTGATAAGATTTATACTCGTACACCGTTGGATTCCGCTCGTTTTCAATCAATAGTCTTAAAACATTTATGTCGCGTGTTTTATACGACAATGCGACATTATTTATTCGTTAACTCGGATTTTATTCCGAATCTTACCTATTTAGTTTGTTCTTCATTTCATATTTGCATTTAAACATCGCGCGGTGATATTAAATTAAAACCATTTTAATTTAATACAGAATTTTTCTTATAACTCGAGTAAAACTATATTAGAAAGTATAAAAAAATATTGGAAATGCTGCTCAATAGTAGTCAGTTATAAGCGAAAATTAACGTTGATTTATTGATCATTCCAATATTAGCTTCGTAGCACTTTTAAACACGATACAACTATTTTACGAATTTTATCTCTACTATCGTTTTATTCGTACACGAGAATTTTCCTAATCTCATGAAACGTTTGCGACGAAGAGATAAAAATTTGAAAAAGCAAGAAATATTAGTGTCTCTTATCGATAAAATGGATTACTTTCGAGTTGCTAAAAACACACAACAATTAGCATTGGAAGCACGTATAGAGAAGAATCACGTATTACCATTATCAAAGTAATAAGAGGCGGAGAGCAATAAAAATTCATAGGTAGTTTATTTCCTCGAGGTAAATAGAGGTTGGCTCCACCTATTACAATCAAGATAAAGTAGGTGGAGAAATCGGTTTCCGTCCAATGCTCATAAACGAGACCCTAATTACTATTCAGTGTGACAGGCGTTTGTCATATTTCAATTACGAATCCACGGTATTCCGAATCAGTTCCGATTGCACGTAGGGTACTTAACGTCGAGTGAAATCGAGAGATAAGATCGGGCGCCCCTCTCTTCACTTCCAAGAGAGATCTTTGCTCCGAATGTCGAGCGAGCTATCCTAAAGGGTGGGTGGCTCGGGTCCCTTTCCTTTTCCTACGGAAAAGCGGAACCGAGGTCGTAAGCCGCACTTTGAAGATCGCGCATGGGGCGCTGATTGCACTGACATTTCCATGGTACGCTCGGAAAGCAAGTGAGAGAGGAGGGTGACGCTCGTTACCTTTCACGACTAGCTCCCTATTACCTCTCTCCTCTCCTCTCCTCTTCCTGTCCCGCCGAATCTCGATAAGGGTAACCGGGCTGTGAAAACGCGATTCGCGAACATCGTTACGCACGATCATCTTCTTTTCGGAATTACCGGACCGTGGATTAACACACGTGTTAGATCAAACGAAGATGCCGATGCAAACTCGCTCGGCCATTAGTAAATATACTAGAGCAACCAATTCGATCCTTCAGGATATCGATCTTGTTTCTCGGCTCCACTTTATTTTTATAGGTATACACGCGTTACATTTACATGGTTATGTATATAAAGCATTTTGTCCAAACGGGAAGGAGAAATATAAAGTATGGTAATGAAAAAGTAGGAGGGAAGTGGGTATACTGAAATAATCATGAGCCCCGGTCTGGGTGGGCTAAAACGCCGAGGAATCTTTCGTTTATCGGAGCTTTCGAGTTAGGACCCTGTGTACGCTCGAGTTGCCGAATATGTCGTAGGTCAGCAATTCCGTTCCACTGAGTGTGCACATAAATCTGTCCCTCGGCCTTCCCTCTCGGTCTGTAGACCGGAAATCAGTTGGTTTCACCCATGTCTCCAACCGACCCCCACCTCACCTCTCCACCCTCCCTTCCCATGGAGGTCTCGAGGTACGTGTGTCCGATGTGTAGTATTCCCTATGCATCTTGCCGAGCTGGACTTCCGTTTCGCGTGCGGCCGATTTCTGGTGAAGGCATTAAGACCGAGTAGCTCCGGAGTTTCGACCCTTCTCACCTGAGGATATAGAACACGTTTAATGCAAGAGTTCACATAAAAATCATGTGCGACCATTCGCTCGATTCATGTGTTGAGAGGAGAGCCAGAGAGATTTGTTGAGTTCTCGAAATAGTTTCCTAAATTTACTACCTTTCATATTTCACCTAATATCATCATGTTTTTTTTAACCAAAGAACATCACCGTTCGAATGCACTATACATAAAATAAGGGATTTAAAGGTTACAGTACTTATTTCCAAATATTTACTTATTTTAATGGAATATTTATTATCACTTAATAGTGAAATCTATCATGCACATTACTTTCAAAGTTATTTATAATTTCTATCTTTGTCATCACAACTCTTATAAAACGTTAGATAGATATCGAATTATTTTTAAATCAGAAAGATTTTTCGTGTGATAATTTTTTTAATCCAGTTTGTAAGCCATCATCTTATTAATT
This sequence comes from Theocolax elegans, assembly GCA_026168455.1. NCBI lineage: Eukaryota > Metazoa > Arthropoda > Insecta > Hymenoptera > Cerocephalidae > Theocolax > Theocolax elegans. Next base: position 16,045,728 of record CM047426.1, on the reverse strand, counting down.
ATTCTTTGACTCAACGATTTTCGAATATCAACAAATAAAACATTTCATAGTATAATTGAACTCTTCTGAGAATAGCTACATTAAAAAAATTTCATTAGTCTGATACTTATCGACGTGTCAATAATGTAATGTTTTATAATTAAAAGTAGCGTTCATTATAGATTTACAATGTACAATCACGAACATTTACACTAAAGATAAAGACGCACGCATATACGAAAGAAATGTTCGCTTATGATCAAAAATCGAATCTCGAGAGCATGCGTCACGAGCACACAAAGTGAAAAAAAAAACTTGTATGTAGCATAAAGCCAGCGACGTTATGTCAAAAATTTATTACAAGTATATTGCTCCTGCTGCTGTTGACATAATGCTTTGCGGTTTTGAAGGCGGCATAAAATGACTGCGAGAGTCACAGATTGAAGTAACATTTGAGAATAAAAATATTTCCATTTCTCACCCGTTTGGTGTAGTTAACTTCCATCGTGTGCATACGAATATTGAATAAAATGAACTATAAAGAAACCATTACTCGCAAATTATTAGAAAAACTGCTGCCTGTTGACATGCAACACTTGTATACATATTTTATACGTTCATGTGCGGATGCTATTATCCGTAAATGTTACAGTATTTAATAGTTGGAAAATAAATTGAATAATAAATTTATCGATTCGGATGCATATTACTTTGGAGTTATTGAGAAATCTTTAAAATTATAATGTTATAATCAAGCAAGTAATTATCTATTGATTTTGTATTACAATATTTAAGGAGATAAACCAGTATTAATTTTGAACAAAAATAATAAATTTCTTGATTATAGTAGTTGATTGATGAGTTTCATATTTATGATATATTTGGTCGTGAAAGAAATTAGGAAAATTAATACATTAAATTCAACCATATATTAAAATACCTTACTTACACATAGTTTGCGTTAAAATCAATGTTTGTGGTTATCGCACTATATCTCAACGAAATTTCATTGGGTTCGGATCTAATTACATTGATTTGAACGATAAGTAAAGTCGGTAAGAGATAGAATATAAAAAAGGGTTATTTCGAAATAAATAATTTTTTTTATAAAAATTTGCAATAAGAGGGATATTTAGCGGGTATATTTAAATCGAATTTTTTTTATACCATATTTTTTACTCAGTCCTTAATTACTTTCATTAGTCTCAAAATGAGACTAATTAGATCTCAATCCGATAAAATCGCGAGAAGATGGACGGCGACGACTGCAAGAAAATCCCAAAAAATGACTTTGAAATATTTGTATTTGAAAAGTATAATTAAAAAATTTGATCATAAGGTGAAAATCACTATGAAAAACTAGGATATTTAATACTAAAAAATTCACAATTATATATCAACAATCTTTCAACAAAAACTAAGCCTACATATACTTCAAATCTACATGGAAAATAAATTCAAATTCACAATTTAACAAAAGTACAAAAAAGGAAAGAAATGTTATAAAGATATAAATTTAATAACTTGCAATGTTTGCACTTACTTAGTAACGAGAAAAGTACATTTAAAACAGAAAGAACGGGAAACATCTGTGTTTATACATTGTCAACTCTTATTCTGCGAATCTACGATAAAAGAAGTGTTGAGTTATGTTGTGGTCATAACAAATATTGGAAACGAATGTAGCAGCTGAGCTATCATTTGAAAATGCGTGTCACGATACAAAGTCAGTGGCAGCGATAGTGTGTTTCAAAAATCTTACTGCAAGATCTAAGTGCGACTTGATATGTCGGAGTATGTCTAATTAAAAGATACCTATAACAATTTTCTATTTTATGTACGCTCGTATTACAAAACTTGCTATATAAACAGAAAGCATAAATTGCTATACGATTAATGTATTCGACAAGAGTATAAAAGTGTATAAGTTTCATTATTCTCTTTATAAATTTAAAAAAATAAAATATAATGTGCCAGTTAATTGTAAGATTAATAGAAAATAATGATATGACTGAATTGTGAAATAAAAAGTAGAGTGTCCTTAAAGTAAATAATAAATATTAATAATTTACATTTTTAGTTCACCTAAAAAAATAATATATTTGAAATATTATGAGTTGCGGTGAACGCGAAAGAATTTATTATTGCGTATTATAAATATTCTATCGTAAATATTTTTTACCATGCAGGTTATTGATCACCTTTCGGAGTTTGATGAAAATCTCGAAATTCCATGCAACGCTCATAGAGTATTAATAAACACACACTATTTTAATCAGAAAATACCGGCGATATCCATATCAGTCAATTTTTTATGAATTGACAATTAATAATAATTAAAGAATTTATAGTTATCACGTTGTGAGTACCAAATAAAACGTATGAATACACAATTATTTAAATATTACTAAATTTTTAAATTTCCTAAAACGAGATAACAACAAATCGATTTTGATATAAACAACTTTTAAAAAGAAAAATACCATATAATGTTTCGATTTGTATAGAGTATTAACAGATAGCTTTATTCTGATACTAGTAAAAAAGTGTATCGTTTCGAATGTTAAGCTTTGTATATAACTAAGCAAAACCCCTCGTCAAACGTTTTGATCGCACAGTACGACACGCGCACTGACAAAACGTTTTTTCTAGAAGCGATTATCTCGCGAGTTTATCGAAAGCCTCCTAATTTATCGGGTCATTAGTATTGACTCCTACTACAACAAGGTTCGTTATATACCAATTTTCAATACAATCGATGTATACACACGATTTCTCGATGTAAAATTGTGTTCACCGGTCTTTTGTATTCGCGCGATTGCGAGAAAAAAAAATAGTCCTGCACGAGTTATAATTACGGCGTATATACGCAAGGAAAACTTTTCTAGTTACATAGTCGCTCGAATAAAGCGTTATTAATTTTACTGTTTCAACCGGAGTGAGGGGAAAGGCGAGTTCGGCATTAAATTTTCGTGAAAATTATTATTATTTTTCGTACGCGCGGTCTCTTCAATTTCCGAAATTAAATTAGTCAAAAGTTACATATTTTTGAATTAATCGAAAATGTTCGTGCACGCGTGCATCCTTTAATTATGCAAAGGAAGAAAAAGAAATAACGAGCGTAACGAGTAATTTTAGGTACGGGGAAAACATTTGTACAATTGAAGAAGGCAACCAGCGTAAGTAAAAGGTTAATAATTAAATTGTCCTATAAATGTAGCCGTAGATATTCGTTAAAAAAACAACGAATGGGTTTTCGTGAAATTCAAAGACGGGCCAGGTTGCCTCAGCTAGGTTCAAGTCGTGTTTCACAGTAACGATAATGTTTATTCGCTGCGTAAACAGAAGTTTGCCTTGGCACGTAGCCGCTTTTTACATTTCATTCGCTAATAAAATTTTACATTAGCGAAAGTAGAACGGGATTTGCATGGTTTTGCCGCGACCGCGAGTCGAAACTCGGGAGTTCCATTTCCGCGACGCATTCCATCGGATCGAAGTAGCTTTGGTGGTACAAGCTATATGTATACGTATATACGTATATACGTATATATACGATAGTCTAAGAGGATGCCGGAACCAGATGACCAATTGTGATCCTTATTGCCGCGTGTGTGTACCGCGTCATTGCGTTCACTTTCCGTAATTGCGTTGATTGCGGTGAGATATATCAACGGATATTGTCCTAGATTGCATCTACTTTATTTTTTTTATTTACAATATTAATAATATATACCTTTGAAGAATTACGTTGAATTAGGTTCTTAACGTTGTAGTAAATCTCTTTGGATATCCGAAAAGTAGAAATCGATTTCCACTTAGTCAGTAATAAGTAATAAAAAAAATTGCATCAATTTTTAACTCTTTGATGAAACGCTGCTCCTCACGTTTCATAGCTATTCGAGTAAAATTCAGATTTTGTTATGTTTTACCTATTATTTAATTTGTGCAAGTAAATTCAGTTTAAATCTAATTTTATTCTATAACATTTGCTTAGGTAATAATATATATGTAAATTGCGTTTACCTTTGTAACTACTGCAAGTACATTATACGAATATTTTAAAATACAAATCAAATGTACAAGAACTTTTAAGTATGCTGCTCATGGTCAACTGGAACAAGTAATTTGAAGGTTTTCAGGTTTTGTTAATTTCGTCAAAGGCTAATAAATATACCGGTAAGCGCTTTACCACAAGCCAGTTACAAACAATTCTATCTATATACTAATTCCGAAGTTTGAGATTTTTCAGTTGAGAAGAACAATTACCAAAGATAACTTGGTAATCTGTGCTTATTACATAATTGTAAACTAAAGTGAGTTATAATAAATATGGTAGGATTGACAAACGATAACGATTGTTTGAATGCGAATTCAGTGTATCTATATATCCTAAATTTTGAATTCAGATGATAAACACATAACTACGCGAACAAAGACATAAAGCTGCAACAACAGATTCTAAACAATACTCGAGCAATGCCAAAGACAAATTTCTATCTAAACAGTAACAATAGCGGTTGAATCGTTCAGTTAAAACGACATATTATCCAGATGGTTCCGAAGCACATTTCGGTAGTTGGATGTGAGCGCGTACGAATGTGTACGTGTACGGAGGTTGCGCGTATAGGTATACAATACGTAGATGTACATATAAAAATGACAAGGAGTCGAAAGCCAGGGAAGTCGAATAGTAGCTCCTAAAGCTTCTGGTAGCGCCCTGGAGGCCCGCGCCTCTGTAAATCATGCGAAATACGTCTTTATCCGCGCGTATCGAAAACTCGCATTTGTTATTCGTACCGCGATACACATGTATCGGCTCGGCTGTCGAGCTAACCAGATGTTCGACTGCACCGAAAGACAGGAGGTGGTGGTGCAGCGCGCACCTCCTCACCCACCGGGGGAGTGTACACCGATACACCGATACACCGAGAGAGAGCGAGAGAGAGAAAACTCGTAGAATAGTATAAATCGAACAAACATGTATAAAACGCGAAAGGGGAACACGCTCCGCTCTATGCTAATGCATCGACGGGGGTCGTACATCACGCAACGTAGTTTCGAAATTCGCATCGAAATCCCCGGGAACGTTGCTCTAAGAAAAAGTATCGCGACTTCTTTACTCCCCTCTACCACCGACTACCCCAACGCTACTACTTCTCTCTCTCTCTCTCTCTCTCGTATATAACCGGGGATATCGACGATTCTTTAGTCCGGCGCGGTTATACTTTACGAGGGATGCCATAATCTTGGTCGCCAACGATTTTTAATGGGAAATAAATCCTGTAGGGCACCCAGACACTCGAGAGACTTGATAAGTTCCTTTCGCGGTATGAAATTTATATCGCGATAGAAAAATATTCCGCTTTGATATCGTCCACCTAGCTTTATCGACGATTTCGACATTCTTTCTTTCATCTTTTTTTTTTATCTCGTCGTTCTTTTAATGAGTTTTCTCGGGACGAAGCTTTTTGTTGTACTTTATATTGGCTAATAAACTCAACGCTATTTTTTTCTCTTCGCTTCTTCCTCGGTCTCCTATTTTTTCTGTAAGAGTATAAATCGCCCGCCGTGTGGGGGGGGGGGGAGGGGATGAAGAAGAGAGAGAGAGAGAGAGAGAAAAGTACCCGCGTGACGATTTAACAAATCTTTTCTTCGTTGAGCGAGAAATTCCTTGAACTGTTAAATAAACACGAGTTTATTCGGTAAATTCATGAAGAGAGAACCCCCTGGTATTCTTGGAGGGAAACTCATTGAAAAGAAACACAATTTCAAAAAGTGTACTTTTCTCAGTGTGGTGGGAGGACTTTTCGAGTTTCCCCTTAACTATCCGACAAGTTTTATAAACATTATGCAAACGGACCACCGGCTAAAATCCAGGAAAAGTTACATACACCCCAAAGAAGAGAAGAGGAGAGAAGAGGAGAGAAGAGAAGTGGAGAGACGTATTATTTGTTATTCATTTCTCTCACTCGAAAAAAAGAGGTAAGGGAAAAGAAAGGTAGAAAGAAGTAAAGAAAGAAGGAAGAAAAAACCGCCCGAGAGGTTTAATTTTAAATTTCCACGTCCGAAGAATCAAGGAAAGGGAATTTACATGCAAATCGTCTGTCAATACCAGCTTCTCGAAAGCATCCGCACGTAGATTATTTGACTGTGACATTTCTTCCTGATTCGGGGAGACCGACGTTCGTTTCTTCCATTTTTTTTTCTCGATTTTCCATTGAATTTGCCGTGGTAAGAAAAAATAATAGACAAGAAAGACTTGTCAATTTGAAGGTAGCGTATTTTTTTGTCTAAAAGTGGGAGTGCAGGTGATTGTCAAGCGAGGAGGCAGGATATACGCGCACGTGAATATTCGGTATTCCCGAGGGACACACGCATCGTCGAAATAGCGAGTATCTACCCATCTAAGTGTGTACCAGCAAGTTTGATGCAGATACTCCGATGCCATGCACTTCGATCCATATCTCCTGTCGCGGTTCCCTTAACCGTAAGCTTCCGCCCTACATGCGCCTACGTAGGCACATCTGACATTTTGCGTGTGCGTGCACTAACACGGATCGGTGGACCCCATGTGTGCATACTGCCTAGCCTCTCTGTAATTACCGACCGCCTCTCTCCACCTCTCTCCCTCTCTGTTGGTTGAGAGCGAGCGCGAGAGGAAAGCTTGGCCTATATAAGCGCACATTGATATATGTATATTTGTCACTTGCACGAGTATATATATACATGTACCTGAGAGCTGTATATTATATTAAATTACAGTACCAAATCTCAAAGCCTCAGATTATGTACCTTGAGGAATAATTCTGTAACCGGTTTTGACGTACCCGACTCTCTATGCATGCGTATATCTTAGAAAATGAGCGGTGAATTTTCTTCGTCCCGCTATCTTACGATAAATTGCGTGTTTACTTAAACATTTCGTTCGTTCTAAGGTCGTTATCTTTCTCTTTTTCTTAATTTATCGAGAGATATTAGTGAATGTCTCATTTATAACTGAAACAGATTTTTCATTGGAGATTTTATGGATAATCGTTACTTCGAGCATCCAGAAGCACTGCAAAATTTAACAATATTTTTTCATTTTTTTTATAAATAAAATGGTATTATTTTATAAATTATAATATATTAACAGTGAAATACAATATATAGGAAGCCATAATTATTATAATTTAAGTTTAATAAGGGTTTCTTTATTTTTTTTTTGGTTTAATTGTTAATCAATATTTTATTTTTTTAAATTAATCGATGTCGCGTATCCGTTACCAAACGTAAAATAAATACAGAAAAATTTAATTTTTTGAATATCTGCATAATTTTTCTTAATTATGCATGTCATTCATCGTTATTAAAGGTATTTTATCCGTTATTGTTGTAGATTGTCTACATTAATTATTTTCTGTAAATATAAAATGAATTAGCGTAATATAAATGAGATACCATATAGATAAATGAATACGAAACTTAAACGTACAATGACAAATAATATTCTTAACATTAAATAACCCGATCATAATCAAATAGTATGCAGTAACATGTATAGTGCGCTTTTTTTACAGGTAATAAAATATTCTTAAAGGTTCACTCTCGACGACTTATTTTTGAACGATTCTTTCTTAAATAAAACTGACACATCGATTTTTTTCGAATACTAATTATTTATTTACTCTGCGTTGCACGCTACACTTCATTTCTAAAAGTGTACTTAAATTTGCACAATAAAAACGGCAAGGATATACATTGGATATACAATCAAGTAAGCTTCACCTCCGTCGATCGAATTTTTAAATTATTATTAAAGCGCTGATGCAAAATTCAACGAAAAATGTAAAGCACGACGACTTTTGTAAAAAAAAAAGCCGATGCTAAATTTACTCTCTGATTTTGCAATATAATGAAAAGAAAGAAAAAATTATTAACCGTTATAGGTTTTCGTTAGGGAACAAATATACGATTCATGAATAAATACAGCGTAATTGCGTAAAATATTATTTCTATAAACGTCTAATCAAGGTTCAGGTACGTCGACTGTACGACGTTTGTGCGTAAATAATGTACAAAGGTTTAGACGAATATACAAGAGGAGCGTTTCGTATGTACAAAGGAAGATGTGTATCCCGCGATACATAATACATTTATACGCACATACCGGAGTTAAGCGGCGTGACATTACGGTGTGCCGCAAGTTGTGCAATTATGAAACCAAGGTTGTCGTACACACGTACATTCACATACAAATCGAGTCAATGGTACGTCAAATGCGTCTTGTGCGAAACCTTAGCCTAAAAATCTTTTACGTACCTACACTTTGACTTTGATCGACAAAAGATTTCATTTGATAGATAAGCTTAGAAAGTGACATCCTTTGCTGCTACAGTATTTTAAGTAATAACTTTACGTACATTGTACGTTTTATGGCGCACATTAGAATCCGGGTAAACTTAAAATATTTATTGATCATAGGGTCTTAAATATTAATCCTGTACTAATTAATTTAATTATAACTTCCTCATATTCAGTCATTCCTATGTCTTCAGATATTTTTTAATTGAAAATCTTAATTAATGAAAAGTCGTATAAAGTTGATTAAAAAAAATCATTTTCTATATGTGTTGATCTATCTGGATTAATTAAACTATAGTTTTAATATACGAGGAAATTTTGTAATTAAAAAATAAATCGATTTTACTTGAACATTCGTATTATCAATTTTTACATTTTTTTTATAAATCTACAACGTTGTATAACAGGAGATCATACAGTATTTCATTCCCAATAAAAATTAAAAAAAAGGCCTTATTCATAAGGAGATAAAAGAAAAGTTACGTAAGATGTAGATAGATTGAATTCAAGTTACATTTATCATAAGAACCTATTTATCTCTCGTTTTAATACGTTACCTTACAATATTTTAGAGAACGTAGGTTTTATTAACTGTTAAAATTATTAATATTTCAAGTCAAAAGAACGGAAGAAATATAAGTTTAATATTAACGAAATAACGAATAGAACATATCAATGCGTGCCAACTAAAAAGAGTCGAGCATATAGTACAAGACTTTACACATACGAACGAAATAATATTAAGAAAATTATGATTGGGTTACTTCCGACATTTGACCCATATTCCACAGTATTTCGTATTATAGCTAAAATCTAACATTACCGCAAATGATTTTCGTTTCGTCGTTTAAAACGATTAAAAATAATTATTTGTCATGTAAGGAGATTAAGTGGATAACGAAGTGTTACAATTGAGGGATTAATCGTAAGAGAAATTATTAATTACAATGTTAAACTTGAGCTTCCTCACATGGCGCTGAAAGGACTTATCACGTGACTACTAAGGCGTGACGTCCTAGGGTAGCGGTCACGCGACCCATTTTACGTTATTCGCAGCTGGTGTATGATTAGAGAACTTGGTTAAACTTGAGGTTTGATCAGCTATACGAAGACTATTTTCGGTATGTGATTCACCGCATTTGCCAAATTAATTCCTACTCTAATAGAAAAAATTTTATTTTCATCAATTGATTTGAAATGTTGTTTAACTTTGGGACTTTTACAATCTGCAGGTTGTCGTAACATCCTATAAACAAAGCATCGATAGTTATTATTTAATTTCAAACATTCGGAACATCGATAAATTAGTTATCGATTTGTAATAAAAAGAAACACTGTCAGCCGACTTTTAGTAAACATAATGTTTTACATTTTAAAGTTTTATAATTCGATTAACTATAAATGAAAGGAAGGGTAGCTTTTGTACACTTGAAACCGGTTGTCAAATCAACTTATTGGATTGCTGCAATGAAACACCACTTTTGTTACGAAAATAAAAGGTGCTTTTTAGCTCTTCATAAAACTAAACTACCTTTGTACTTTTCTCGCTCCTCAATTAACCAAATAAAATCACTTACAAAACGCACGATGCCAATCAAAGCAATTGTATCGCGCACACTTGAATTAAAAATAAAAAAAATAAATGAAAAGGTCCTTTACAAATATTGAAAGAAGTAAAAGAAAAAACGTTTCAGTACCGATAATATTAAAATATTGATAAATCAGATGTCCGGCTAGAGCTTGAGTTTAAATATTCTTCCTCTTTATAGTCCCTTGGCAGTGATATTTTATTGTTGGCGTTGTGATTGGAGCTTTTAAAAAAATTGGACAACTGTGCCAGATTCGAGTGATTCTCTGTGAGTTTGCGCAAAAAGCGCCTCATTCCAGTCTCGTGTCTTTTCCGGTGAATCCGACAACTAAAATGCATCGAGTACGCTCAGTATCTCGTTCGGCCGTCCCTTTCGATCGACGCTCCTCCCGCTCATCGAAAATAACAATCAACCCGATTGTATTAATCCACTTGGAATGATTACTCGTTGACGTGCTTTTCAAAACGACAGTAAAAAAAATAAAGAGAGTGAGAGGGAGAGGGGAGTGAGCGGAAAGAGAGAGAGAGAGAGAGAGAGAGAAGTCACCGGGTTATTTAAATGTTCTTGACATACCGCGCTCGGTGCGTTAATGGAAATGAGCGCAATTTCGATCATTTGTTTTGGTTGAAGCGGTATCGAGTATGTTAAGGGAGGAAATGCGTTTGGATACAACACCTCTAACAAAGCACATTGTTTGCTGAAGGAATATTTGATGGGAAACCATTGAACGAGTGTGCATCGGCATTAATGGCTTTGGTTTTGGTTTTGGTTAGCGGAGTAACATCCGTTTCGTTGATTCGCATTCTACTTTACTATGATCAAAGACAAATGGTTTCTCGCAAGTAATCACACGAACAATATCATCCCTTGACGAAATATTAATCTCCCACTAGTCTGGATCAAGTCAGATTAATGACAAATCCGGTTAAACTTCCGTGATAAAGGGATGTTGTTTCAAACTCTATGATCATCGACATTCCTATTAATAATGTCCACTATTTTAAATTTACCTTCCTCATTTTCATCTTTCAACCTAACCTGAACTGAGGGAATATTATTTAATTTTTAATGTCGAATGAGGTTAATAGAAATAACTGCGCAGGAACTGTAACTTCTCTTGCATATCTAAAATCTTCTCTTATAATAACTAAATTAAAGTTTGTAGCTTTACTTTTTGTCACTAGAATCGCTATAAGTAAAGTACCTTTAAGAAGAAATGCTTTGTTGAATTGCAAACGATAAAGAATTTAAAAATAAAGAAAATCTTTAAAATAATAAAAGAAGCTGTAACGTAAAGTAAAAATAAATTAAAATTAATAAAATATTTAACAATCTATTTAATATGGTCGACTATATTTATTTTTAATTGCACAATAACAAATGAAAGTATAATATAAAGGATATTCAATAAGGAAATACGTTCTACAGTATATGAGAAAAGCCTGACTATACGAGGATTCGATCTACTGGTTATACCATCGTACGACCCAAATGTAATATTACAGTGCATTAAAATTTAATGATAAACTGCATATCAATGCGCAGATCATAAATTAACCGCTCACAATAGTCAAGAGTAATTATTTATAGCACGACACTCGATTTGCTCGTAGTTAAGTACAAAAAGTCATAGAGAGGTATCTCCGCGGTAATAATAATAGTTGTTTACCCGTGTACCGTGGAAAAGTATCCACGTTTTCGCTTGCTCGATGCTAATATTCCGGGGCGGCTCATTCTCCAAGAGAAGTCAACAGTCTTTGGTTATTTTCCTCTCCTTTGAAATCGTTCAGTGGACTATTCGCTCGGTATAATAAATGATCGTAGCCGCGCCAGTTACCCTTTTGCGGTAACGAGCCGCGCTTTCTTTCTCTCCCTGACCCTCTCTTCCGCGAACTCGGTTTCTTGCCGTTATTATACTTGCCGAGGCGGTCCGGGGAAGTCGTTAAAGTATCAATGATTAACATAATCCTGAGGGAGCAATTACTGTTGCGCTCGGTTGCCGCGACTTTGGCTATCGCCCTTCTAAAAGTGCAAGCCAAGTGGCAAACGCGCGTAAAAGCTCGCTGCTAGCTTTAACCTTATCTTTTACCGATCTTTTACCTACCCCCCCCCCCTACTCCTCTACTCCACCCTCTCTCTCTCTCTTTCTCTTCCGAGGCTCATAGAAATTGTATCTAAGGTTTTTCGAGCGGCGCAAGCATTTTCTCCTGGGATTTTGTATAAGAAAGAGGGAGAGGAAGGGGAGCCGGTTCTTTTCAATTATCTTCGAGTGAAATCAAACAGCGTTTAATGCACTTTACCATGTACGAATTTTCGGCTGACGCGGCTAATTGCACTGTAACGCAATTTAACTCCAACGTTATGATATGGCTCTGATTATTACATAATTTTATTTAGTTGCATCAGCTGCTATCGAGAGCTCATTAAATTCATGTCTCAATAAAATTGGATGATTGGCTATAAGCGCCGTTATCAATTTATTATCGATAGGTTTATCGAATAGTGTTTCCCGATGGCTGTTTTCCAAGATTCGGTAAGCGGTAATGCTGTTACGTGGAAATGCAATAACCTCGGTACATCTTTTATATGTCTAATCACACATATACTGGTAGTTTAAAGATAAATATATATACGATATTCTTTCCTTTTAATCGCGTGGTAGCATTGTCAAGTATTGAATAAGAAGTCCAAAGTGCATCATTTTTGCAATATAATAACTCGACTGGTTCAGTGTGTTGTTCGATTAATAACGAGTCGAACCTGTTATAATTACTTACGAAATTACATTTCATTGTTGTATACTCTAATCTACTTTAACAAAAGTTTATACTTTCAATTTAACTTATCACAATTTAGATACTACGAAAGTGAATTTTGCATGTATATAATATAATTAATGTACACGATTACCTGTGAAAAATTCATTTAATTTTTCATGATAATACAACTAATTAGAATTTTATCAAAGAAAAAATTCTCTCTAGATATCTCAGTACATTTTCATTTGTAAATTAAATTTCTAACTATTATCGGTTAAGAAGATTTATGCCTTATTTATTAGCCTTGCATTTCCTAGTAATCCTATTCAAATGTTGTTACGTTATGAAATAAAAATGAGCTGGTATAAATTCATTTTCTGAAAAGGGATATGGAATATGCTAATGATATCATTCTTTAACTCGTTCAACTTTACTTTCACAACCTAACTACCATCTATATAATTTTATTACACACTTAAAAAGTTGTAACATCTAAGACTAGATCTTTAGAAAAGTTTTATTAATTTTTATGTTTAAAAAAAATTTAATTAATTTTCAAGTGGGCGAAATAAATTTTTGTCTTTTAATTAAAAAGATTTTGAATCCATATAACGAAAAGAAGAAAAAAAAACTTTTTTTGTTGTTTATACGTTAATGGTAGATCTTTTTTCGAACGCGAATACTTGCAAAACCATTATTAGTTTCTATAATCGTACGAGGTGTTTCCTCGACCGTTTCTGTTACTGAGGCAAGCATCAAGCCTGTGGAACAAGGATCTTAATGAGACTCTAGGTGCTGCTTTCTGGTACCAAATAATGAACCCGACGGCCCGTAACTCATTCTAATGGATCCCAGTTTCTGAGTTAATTGCTATTTAAGTAAAGTATACAAAATATCATCAAGTTTTACTTACTTTTATTTTCAAATCGACAAACAAATGCTTCGAGTAATTCCGGATGCAGTAAAACACTCGTACATATAATAATATATTACCTATCGTAATTGTAAAAATATATACCTATATACACCATAACGTACGCACACTATTTTATTTTATTTTTCGATGTATGAACCGTATTAAATTCAGTTTGATAAATTGAATTAGGTAAGCTAATATTCGCATGTAATTACCAAATTAAATTAACGACAGAATTACAAATGTATAAATTACACGTATAGTAATTATTATATGTAATTCGGCGTTTATGTGGAACATAAGTATACAGAAAACTGTACCGGTAGATAATATTAATTTCAAATCTACGCTAAACTTTTATTAGGCAATTAACTTGATATTCTTCGGATATGTAATAATATAGAAATGGGTGGCGGTACAGTATTAATAAAATAAAATAGGTAATACATGCGAGCTAGTTTTATATAACAGGAGCACGAGGATAGATAAGATATGCATATAAGTATAAAATGTCAATAAAATGTTAATATAACGCGTTTAGCAAACGTTTAAAAAAGTTGTTTTGATCGGTCGAGCGTTAGATAATAAACTACCAGTTTTTATCCCCCGCTCTTGATACTTTATTTTCAATCGCATCGTCGATCGGGTCGCAGTTCATCAAAGACTCGTTGTCAATATAATAATTCGAGCTCACGACTATGTATATTATAGACAGAGTGCACGACAACAACAACAAAAAAAACGTGTACAAAGAAGATTCCGTAGAAGAAGAGAGAAAGAAAACGGTAGAAAAAGAAGGGAGATGGGTGGGGGTTGAAAGTTAAGTGAAGGACTAGAAACGATCAATCGTTCCGGTGAGCGAGCTCGCGTATACGAAAAGCGAAAACGTGCGTCATCGTAAAGCTGTTTTTGGAAAATGTATATTCGTTCGTAGGTGGAGTTAGTAGATACGCGGGTCTCTCGAAAAAGGTTATAGGAAAGCACCGAGTTGGTTAAACGCGAAATAAAGAAGAATTTAACCGGGTGACGGTTAGCGCACGGGATATTCTTCAAAGCGAGCATCCCCCGTTCCTATCCGAGTGTCTCTGCTGGTCCAGCGGACTTCCTTCCTCGGGTTATCGGGGATTCGCTCGGATGCGCGGAAAGCGCGCGCTCTTGCCCCGGCCCATCGGTCGAGAGATAGAGACTGGCCGGCTGGCCGGTTGGTCGACTCGCCGAGCCCAGTAGCGATTGCCGTCTGATCTCACTCCTGGGATTTAAAGGGGGGCTCTTGCCTTGATACTACACCGCAAGGACATTATTTACCGTACTCCCGGCGCACAACTAAAACGGGACGCACGCGTTACGTAAACCTACCCACCGCCACGCTCGAGAGGGGCATTCGGGTTAGTAGTGGTACTCCTCGACTCTACTCTCTCTCCCTCTCTCCATATATACACGCTAACTTTTGGAAATAATGGAACGTCTGCAGCTAGCCCATGTCGCTGTAGAGATCGTAACTCATGCGACCTGGACACGCGAGTTTGCTTTACACAAGCGCGAGAGCGCCGCGGCTCTTTGTCGTTATGCGCTTGCTTTTAACGGCGACGAGTCGTCCCAGATCGGAGGAGGGCTAAAACGAGCCAAAGAAAGTTGACTATCGTACATACGACTACTGCTTCTATCATCCGAATAAAACGTATCACTTTTGTATGCATCCACCTACAAACGTTACTTTTATCAAAACTTATGCTATTCTTTATTAAAATAAATTATTTAAAACATACAAGAAAGACATGTCCGTCAAAGAACGTTCGATATTTTAAATATGAAATTGTTAATTTAAAATTATGAATTAAGGGAATTAGTATATATTTCACGTATGCAATTTTCCATACGTTATTTTTCACTGGAACAAGGTAACGTAACTGGAAAAATAAAAAAAAACTGAAAGCTTGACATCTGATACATCGGATATATCTCTTGAAAAAAGAGTTTGAACGAATCCTCGATATCGTTACTACCGTGTAGAAGCATTTCGCAAAGTTACGTGAAAATCAGCCATTTATTTTTTGACCTATCGATTTTCCAAGGAAAATCAGCCATACGTGTGCGTATGGCAATATGCAGAGGAATATATAGACGTACGGTATATACATAGTTAGATCTATACGAATGTCTGTATACAGATTCGGATGTATATACGTATAATATAGGTAGGTGTATATCCGTTGAATGTAGGTATGTGTCGAGGCTATATATAACTGCACCAGTAGAGGGGTCGATATATCTATACGAAATCGGATAAGCGGCGCCGTCCGAGTAGAGAGAGAGAGAGAGAGAGAGAGAGAGAGAGAGAGGGTGAGCTGAGAGTGGTAAAATAAAGGGAATTCCAGGACGGACAAGCGTAATGGTGCCGAGAAATATTATCTATTGGAAGGATTTTTATGGTTTCACTCTGTACCCGTTATTTATGAAAAGACGACGTACTTTCTCTTAAGCAATAAAAGTAATTTGTCCCATGAACAATCAAGGATCGAATGGTACTTCAAGTTTATCTAAAGACGTAATAGAAGTAGCTACTTCGTCTTTCGAATCTCGCAAACAAAGTGTCGAAGAATAAACCTTGAAAGACGTACGTATCTAAAAGAAGAAGGCGAAGACCAAGGCGGAGGAGGAGAAGAAGTAGAAGAAGAAAAAGGAGGGTAGCTGGTAAGAAGTCCATGGGATGAGATCGAGAAGTAGCGAACAACGCGAGCTGAAAAGGAAAAAGATGCGAGAGGTAGGTAAGAGAGGCGAATGAAGAGGAGTAGTAGCTAGCGGCGCGCACGCGGCTGGCATGCTCGAGACGCGACTCTGTAGCGAACTTGAATAACGAGCTTCGCATGCTTGATGGCGGTTTTTTGTTTACAAGACCCTCCAGCCACTCGCCGGAGCACATTTCTTCTCTCTCTCTCTCTCTCTCTCTCTCTCTCTCCCTCACCCTATCCCTCTCTCCGTTTCTCCTCTCGTTTTTTTGCTTCATTTTTTCTACCCCGCGGAAGGCTTGTTAGGGTGTCCTCCTCACCTTCTTTCTATACTCTTGTTGATCTTTCTTTCCTTTCGCGCACGAACACTTTCCGACCCCAATATAAACCGGCCAGTTATCGCGGACCACGACTCTTTTTCTTTTTATTCTCCCGAGCTTTTCCTCCTTTGAGGAATTAACATGGGAAATTTCGCGAGCGTTATGTTTCTCTTTTTTTTTTTTCGCCTTTCCACGGTATCTTTCTTCCTCGACGACGCGTATTTTCCAACGTTCTTAAAAACTTGTTCGCCTTTACCATCTCCTGCTCGCGCTTTCTTATTCTTGGCTTTAAAATCCTGAGTGCCGCGAGAATTTTAAGTGTTTTCTGGCACGTAACTGACACGCGAGAATAAAGTACGCTTTTACGTTTAGACCGGCACCCAAAAAGGCCAAACCTTACCTCGATTCTAACGGGAGTGTTCTATATCTTCCTCACGACGAGTCTCGCTCGCTCCCCCGCCCCCTCCCCTCTCTCTTTTGCTCTCTCCATAAATTCTCATTTAAAATGCTATATACACTGCGCGAACAGGGAGGGAGTAACCAGTACGCGACAAACGCACTCTGGCAATTACACCAGATTTTGAATTGAAATGGCTTCCACATACGCTAGAAAGATCTCCTTCGGCTCGGCGGATTTCCTCGAAAACATTTGCTCCGGGAAACAGTATTTAGAGATGAAAATTTTGTTTGGAAAACTCGTGTAATACGACACTGAGAAACTATCTGTTATTGAGTTTCCTCCTGTTTTTGTGGTTTCCTACGGGGTATAAAAAATTCCAAGAGATTTATATCCTCACTCCGTGTAATTATATTACTATTGAAAAAGAAAATCAATTCAAATACATTTATTCGTGGCATTATTTTATTAATTTTACGAATCGACGTTTTCATTCGTTTCATAACGTATTAATGCGTAGAAAAAAAAGATAAAGGAAGAATTGAATAGATTTATTAATAAATTATATTTAATTGTATTGGATGAAAATAAAAGAAGAATTTTATGAATTCTGTGTCTATATACTTTCAATTGTAAAATAGCGTTATTCAAAGTTGAAAAAGTACCGAGATGTACAATTTTAGATGACCCCGCGGTTATTTTTACTCTGGAGTTAAGAACATTTAAATAAATATTAACGAACTCTTATACCCTATATGAGAAAGTTATTATATATTATACTTTCAAACCACCGGATTCGACACAAGACTCTAAAATCTTTTAAATATATTGAAAAAAGTTTATATAAATAACTGAACTGAAATTTAAGAGAAAAAGAACAAGGTATACGTAGGATATAATAAAGTTGGTTTAAATGGACGTAAAGGATCGGGGGTCATAACGGTAGAAAGCGAAATTCCGAATGGAGAAGTAAAGGAACAAGCGGTATCCGGAGAGATGAAAACAATCAAACTCCGGCGCAACCGAGCTGTC
The DNA here is from genome assembly GCA_026168455.1 of Theocolax elegans. Classification (NCBI taxonomy): domain Eukaryota; kingdom Metazoa; phylum Arthropoda; class Insecta; order Hymenoptera; family Cerocephalidae; genus Theocolax; species Theocolax elegans. The sequence goes on along the minus strand of CM047426.1, from coordinate 16,027,667 downwards.
GAAATTCAATCGAGAGATGTATATACAGGATATCGTGGAACTCTCGCACTTCGCCTTCGCATCAACATGAATTATTATTATCGTCCAAGCGTAGCAAAGGCACGCGCCCGCGATAAGCCCGAGCGTTGTGCAACGGACCTCGAATGCGCGTAGCACACCGCTAGTCTCTAGGATTACGCGATTAATTAATGACTCGGCCGTGTCAATCGTTGCACGTACGCGGATTAAGCGTAATCGCGGTGACATAATCGCTCTGATTGCTGCCGCAGCGATTATTCGACGCTGAAAATTACACGGCCGCCCCGAGAGCCCGCAAAGAGAGGACACACGTATGTGGGAGGGGGGGGAGGGGGGGCTGCTGCTACGCTGACTCTACCTCCCGATTTCCTCTCCCTCTCCCTCAACCCCCCCCCCCTCTCTCGCTCTCGACTGAGCGATATATACGCGCTCGGATATCGAGGAGGAGGATACTCGAACGGCTAAGGGGGTCGGAGGAGAGATACCCAGTACGAGTGAAAGAGAGAGAGAGGAAGAGACAGAGTGAGCTTCGCTCGATTGGGGATTTAATTAATAAGAGCACCGAGACTGCCCGCTCGCTGAACGAACGAATAAGCTTTCGGGAATCGGATTGCGTTAGATACCAATTTCCCGCCGTCTCTTGAGCGCGCGCGCGGCTAGAATGAAAGAGGGAGAGAGGGAGAGAGAGAGAGAGAGAGAGAGAGAGAGAGAGAGAGAGAGAGAGAGAGAGAGAAGCTTCGATATAAAGTCGATACGCTCTCTTTTTTTAATGGAATATTTCTGTTATTTTTATATTTAAAAACGGATCAAGCAATTTTTTTTACTCTCAATTCCACCATGAATGTTTCGGATTCCTGGTATCTGCCAGTTTTGAGAATTTCAATAGATGATATTTTCTAGTTTTACTTAATCTCCAGGTATAAATTTCAAAATATGCAGTTTAAAATGCATGCATACACCCTATCGTTTACTAAATAAAACTTTCATTTTTCAGTTTTGGTTTTAGTGTAAAGATGCGTTGCTCATACCTTTCATTTAATAAATTCCCATATGAATTTTTCCCGAGGATTCTACCAATCTTGTGTGCTGTATATTGATGAACGCGTTACGAATTCTATTTCATTTGACGACGGTGATTATACCTTTTTCTGGTTTAAAATCTTCAGTGACACTTTTCGAATGTGTTTTCCAAAAATGATTCGTTTACCTTGTTACGCTCGAACGTGTTCGAAAACGTTTATGATATTTAAAAATATATAAAGTTATTATTACTAGTTTTTAATTTATAGTTCATAATTTATAATTGCAAATTACTTACAGAGCGTAAACATTTCTGTTATATAAACTGCAATGTAAAGGTAATGTAATATATAAGGATTAATTTTTCGTCAGTTGACCACGCTATCGAAGCGACCAATATCATGATTGGAACAGATCAGCGTTTTCTTCAAATCTATTTTCTGATTATATTCGATTTTATTCAAAATATATTAGATAAACTGTATAAATCAGCTCCCATATAGCGTCATACATTAACTAGATTTATAGAATATTTTAAATTAAAAATAAAAATGAATATTACCAAACGAGCCGCGGTGTACGTATAATTAGTTATTAATTAGTTTAATCAGTCGACTGTGTAAACCTTTTACTTATTATGTTTACACAATTGAAAGATCAATTAAAAAATGTAAATTAAAAGCTTCGATGCGGAAAATACGTTTTTGTTCACTGATTTTCCACGTTTCGACCGATAATTTATTAAAAGTGACTTTCAAATCAGTAAAGTATCACACAATAACAACATTGTTAGTAAAGTAAAAATGTTTACCCAGGCGAAACAACTCAATTTAGCGGTAATTCAAGTCACCTAAGTTTTCAAAGTATTTCACAAGCGACTTATCAGGATAAGAATTTATCCTTACTCTGGTCAATATAGCTAAAACCGAAGGAAAGAAAGGCAAATCCAGGGTAAACTTGGAATCGACGATCGATTCTTATAATCGGATCCATCGATTGCAGGCACATGCACGGAGAGTAGTAGTCGATCGGTTCCTTCAAGGCCAGGCGATCCCGCTATTTATCACGGGGTCAGCTCCTTGTATTGGCTTGCGTGCCGGGGAGCCAGGCTTCGGTTTATACAGGAAACAATAAATTCGCGTTTTAACGCTGTAACGGAGAAATACAAGCTGGGCGTATTGAATTTTTATACCCTACCAACTACTTGCCTATAGTAGGTATACGCGAAATTCTAATGAAAGCTTTTCAATCAATTTATGACCAAGAGACCATTTTTTTGCATTGTATTATCACGTAGGCGCGTTGGTTTTTCCAACGCAAACGAACAATGCATCCGGGAAATTTCGACAAACGCCGGCAAAGTTAGAGGGGAAAAAAAATGTTTTTTTTTATTCCTATTATTGTAGAGGGGACAAGCTTGTAACCTTTTATGGACCGTATTTTAATCAACTTTTTATCGACGAGCGAAATTAAAAGCAAACAAGAGAGCTGTGGAATTTTTATTATTTTTTTTGGTCGGCTTTCAGGTTGGAAAAGACTGTCTCTCGGAAAAAATCCTCGAGTTTCTCCTCGGCGATGAGGCTTGCAATATTTAACGGGGAATCAATTTGTCGAGCGCGAAAAGGCAGAGAGCGGTGGTTTTGTTTTCCTCGACGAGGGTATATAAGCCGTATTACGGTGAATATTTAACTGCATCGGTAATGATGTTATTTTTATTCCGAGTGAGATAATCATTTTGATGGGGAGGGCATGTAGCTTACTCTCTCGTACTTAACAACCTGAATAAAACATGTAATCGTCGTGAACGCCTTGTACGAAGACAGAGTCGCCTCCCCCTGGCTAAGCTTCAAGATTTTGAACATGTTCGTGGTCGGAACTGCGTTAAAGAGCTTATTGTGTTGAATTAGGTGGTAAGTAACTTCCTTTGTCAATTCCGAAAGTCTGATATCAAAGAGCATAAGAACAAATCTTCTCTCCTTTTGAATTTATAGGTAAATTGGTAAGTTTGTATTTCACTCTTCCAGCAGCATTATTTAGATTGCTCTGTTGTTTTCAACTTTGCAAACTTGCGAAACACAATGAAAATTAACAAAAGCATATATAAATATTACACAAAGATTTTTAAGTACAAAATCAAACTTTCATTGCACATAATGTAATTTAACAAAATCTATGACAGTAGAACACGTCGAACACAATTAAAAACTGTGCATCTAAAAAAATATTTCATTTATAATAATTTATCACATATAGCGAATGGATTAGTTAATTTGTGGAAAAAATTTGAAATATTAAATAATGAATAATGAAGTTGTAAATAAAATGTGTAACACTTTGTATCAATTTTTATTATAAAAAACCAGAAAATGTTTTAAGTGAAACTAATTCATTAACAAATAATTCAATTAAACCATTTCTTACTGTTCAGCTAAGTTTTGTATTTATGATTTTTTTATTGTTTTACGTAAAAATAAAATGCTTTTTAAAAATTCTGTATTTTTTTATAATGAATTTAACTTAGACTTTTACGTTAAATGTGTTTTTTATATATACAAATATAAGATCTGAATCTATTGATTTGAAACACTTTTATTTAATAGATCTTTCATCGCTAAAACGTTTTTCCTGTCTGTAGGCTTTAAAATTTTATAGTAAAACAAATCAAATAAAAAACGATAATAAAGTATTCTTTGTGCAATTTAGAGAAATGTTGGCTTGCATTAATACATTAGCTTGTCAAGACGAATAAATTACTTTACTTAAAAAGTTGTACTTAAAAATTATCCATCATGCCGCTTTATTCGTGCAAGTTTTAACGAGCACGGATAAAAAGAACTTAAATTTTGAAAATTAACTGTTTTTTTTGTCAGTGAACGCTAATTATATAATTTTTAGTTAACATACGAAATTTAAAACAATTTTATTGAACATGCTTATAATAGTTTAACAAAATAAATGGACATTTTTACTATTTTTGCTTCGAGCCGAATTAACTAATTGACACATAAATGTATATTTGATACCGATAATGGAAGAATTTAAATTTAATTAATCGCATTACTTTTTATAATTCGAAAAGAAAATTGATTCTGTCATTAAATTCGGTACGTTTAGACTGGAATAAATTTTAAAAAGTACTTGCCTTGATACAAAATTATTATAATTTTTTAAAGACTCGAGTAACGTATTTGAACCTCTAAGTCTAATCTAAAGTTATAAACTGTTTAAAACTAAATCTAAAACTTTTCTCAATGTTTTAACAACTGTACACGGAGAGAAATAATTTGTAAATATTACAAAGCAGTTTGGTAAAAATTCCTAAACTCTCAAGTAATGTGGTAACAAACTGCGAATCTCGTAATTTTTACCAAACTAAATTGTAATTTTAATTTTTTTTTTAACATCAGAAAAAAAATTTTATTCCTCCCATATTATTTATTTTTGAGTTTATGTATATTATTCGAGTGTTATGGAAATTTTAAATATTTAAATGAAATTTAATTAGTGAAAAAAATTCTGGATGTCATCGGGATCGAACCTGCGAAGTTTGGGTTGAGAATCCAAGTCCTTACCATTGCGCCACCGCGTCACTTGCATGTGTTTCATCGAATCGTCCTTTTAAAGTAAACAAACGAACGACGCGATTCCAATAAAAATTTTATTTATCGCTTCTTTTCGGTATCTCGTGCTGTACTGTTGTTTATAGAATTTCGTAAACAGTATAGGAAAAAATCAGAGTTAATAAAATTTACAAGCTTAATTGTAAAATTTAGTACGCTAACTCCACAAATTTTACTACATTTAGAGTAAATTTTACTACATTTACTATAAATTTTACTTAGCAGTTTGGTAATTTTTTCGGTTTTTTCGGTCTGTTACCACATTACTTGGGAGTTTGGGAATTTTTACCAAACTCCTTTGTAATATTTTCTAAATATTTCTCTCCGTGTATTTAATAATTAGTTCATACAAAAAATATTTGTATAGTCTACATGTAATAATGAAAAATAATTAATTAAAAATCTATCGGATAATACCTTAATGAGCTTTGCAATGTCACTTTCATTGCATAATTATAGTTACCGAAAAAAAGTTGAAGTTCTGGCTACAGTGAAATTATTGAAATGTAAAGAAAATTTACATAAATTACTCAAAAAATATATAGTTAATTATTTTATTCATTATATTTAAATTACTTGTATCCTAATATTAAATAAATTATTTTGTATTTTTCGCATGCACATTATATGCTTACAATTTACTAAATAAAAAATGTTTCTCTTCATCCAATTCAGCGAAAAAACGTAAATTAGAAAAACCTCAATTTCCAAGTAAAATGACCAAGTTCCGCAATTACAAAATCCCGAAACCCTTTTCACACCGAAAATCACGTAGCAGGCAAAAACGTCGAGTAGTCACCTAAGACAAAGCCGAAAAATCGTCGAGGTCAGCAACCCTCTTCCTTTCGATCTAACACACACAGACACATTCGCGCACGCGAGCACGCGAGGGCACACGCGGACAATCGGAGAGAAAATATATAGGTGGTAAGCGGTAGAAAAAGAACAAAAAAAAGAATAGAAGAGTAAACGTCGAAGGCAAAAGGGGGATGAAAACCCGTGACAAGGGGAAAAGGCAAGGCGTCGTCCGTCGCATTACACGTCGACGGACAGAAGGCAAAAGACAGATAACGCATAGCTCGTAGATTCGCGGACAATACCCACACGCGCGCACATACTATAGATAGATAGATAGTGTGGGAGAGGGAGCAGCTCCACACATATAGGAAATACGCCGACGGGTCCGGGTTTTACGAGGTTACCGAGCCTGCAGCCATTCCCGTTATACAACGCGCGCACGTGTCGAACTCGGCTGCGTCCACTGTATAAACTGTAATTCGACATAGTTATACCGAAAGGGGTGAGGGGAGTGAGGGGTGGAGGTCCGCGTGCGCGCAAGCACTACTTTGTCCCGAGTAACGCGCCGGTATTAACCGTACTTGCAATTTATTAGTTATAATTAGTAAACTTCCGACTTGCTCGCTTCATAATTCGTAGGGAACATACACGAGCGCGGCAATTAGATCCACCATCTTCTACCATCTCCCCTTCCATCCTCTCCTCTAACGAGTAAACATAGATAATTACGTATGCTTCCGAGGGAAAAGAAACCCAAGGTGTTTATTGTCCCCCACACGCGTGCAAAACTTCCGAGATACGTTACGGTTTTGTGAAATATGCATTATGAGATCTATATACACACTGCGTATGCAAGAGACTGAGAGAGGGAGAGAGAAAAAGTGAACGAAAAAATGACGAGATTTTCCTTTACAGCTGCCGAGTTTGTTGCGTCGACGTCAAAACCAATCGAATTTTCTTTCCGTTCTTGTTTGTAGTATTATATTTTCTCTCTCTCTCTCTCTCTGGCTCTCTTTTCCCGAATGAAAAAAAAAACGAAGAAAAGAAAGAAAGTCTATATAACGATGTATTAATGGCTTGAATTCCGGAGAGAAGACACGCGGCAAAGAAATCCCGGTCTTGCGGCTGATAAGCAGTACCCGATACCCGGTGTATTATGATAGATGATACGGTGATGGATATTTCATAACGGAGTTTGTTGCACTTTGGGGAATTCAATTTCATTTCGTACGAGAAAGACCGGAAGAAAGACCGCGAGCGGGAGAGAGAGAGAGAGAAGGAGAGAGAGAAGGAGATAAAGTACAATTCTTCCCCCTTTATGCATTATGCATTATCGGACCGCGAACTAATACATATTTTTGCGTGGACAACTCCAGTTAATTTAATATACTCAGATAAATGATATATTCTGTATACACTTTTTTTTTATTCTTTTTGTAAACTGAAAAGTGGTTTGCAAAAGTATTAATTTTCAAAATATAGTTCACGAAAAAATTTCTTATGTAATTATTGTGAAATTCCTTTTAAAAAAAATCACAAAACAACCATAGAATTAAAATTATTCACTGATTTTAATTTTTACTCTGCCGGAGTAATTTTTAGTGCCGCATCCGTAAAAATTCACTCACAGAACTCTTACGCAATGAACAGAAGTTATGTTAAGAAATATACTAGTATGGTTATTTTAAATAGATAAACAGTGTTTAAATACACATTGAAAATGATCACAACTGTTGTTAGAATCAAAATCGTCCACTCGATTATGTTTAATTTAAGTAAGTTCATTACTTCATTTCGATATGTCGATTTTGTGAATTCGTTTCCTTGTTAAAAGAATAGTTTTATTGATTATTTATTAATTACTAGACACTAGAAAACTATCGGATATCATAATATGAATTAACTTCTGGTAAATGTATTATTTCCTACATTCCAATAAATTATATTAGTAATTAAATATATAGAGTACACTTTTAGTAAGCTACAACTGATTGCTACGTACGTATAACTTAATATTTCCTCCGTACAGTTTGTAGAATAATTATGTATTAAAAAAGGCAATACAAATTTGATCATAAGAAAATATGTACAGAAGAACCGAGTGATAAATGTTACAATTTTATCGTTGAAAAAGATACTGGTTGTGCATGTTCAAACAATTATTTTGTCTAATAAATTCTAATATGTACGATTCCGACAATATTTAAATTAATATTCATAATCGACATTTGCTATACTGTATATTATACTGTATATTTGTATTGCATACTTGCATATCTTTTGTAAATAAAATAAAATTGTGATTTCACACATAATTTACATTGATTATATCCAGAATATACAAGAAAGAATAATGTCTGATCGGTACGAAAGACCTGATAAGAGTAAAAGTACCAGAAAGAATATAAGCATACATGTTGGCACTTACTCATATTTGAAAAATAAATTTTGACACTATATAAGATTACAGTATTAGAGTGTGAAAGCCTCTAATTGGCCTACGAATATCGATTATTTTTTACCTTCACAGAGTAATGAATCATGTTACAACGATTCTCGTGTAATATAAACATTCTTACTTGTATGTATTATACATTCACGCAGCAATACGTTTACATAAAAAAGTATTTTGGCTAATATAAAAACTTGAAACTTCAACATTTACTAATAATTATAGAATATGACAGATATCTGTTTATTAAATTACAATTTTTAAATACAATTAATCAAATAAATCCCAGTACGTACACGATAAATTTGAATTTATTGAAGTTTGTCACCCTTATTAGCAAAGATCAGAGTGATTTTTCATAAAATTCTTTTCGCGGGGCATAAAAATGCGATAGCAGTCCAAACGTAATCGACCGAAGCTAAAGTAAATTCTACTTAAAATTAAATTATTCGTGAAGAAAATATAATTTACAATAAAGACGTTAAGGAGTAAGCTTAATATAGTTTTCTTTTCTTTCTTTTGAAAGTTGTTAAAATGGTATGATTGATTAAAAAAAACGCGACACTTAAAAACGAGTAAACGTCTTTCTATTTTTCTTATGCCATTCTAATATTTAAAATTATTCTTACTCTAACACATCGTTTACTTAATAACTGTCCTCGTGAAGTCATAAATATTTATTTAAAAAGTCAAGCGTGATTCATACTTCTAAATGAAAAAGTATGCGTTTATTTGATTTTCAGTGACATTTCCTTAATGTATTTTACATTTTAAAAATCGAATGTATTTATAAAAGAACACGAATTACGCTTGACGATTCAGTTATTCAAGGCATTATTAATTAAGAGAATCATTATAGCTGGTAAATTAATAGAAATATCTAAATTGATGAAAAGTCAAGTAAAGAAAGTAAGCGATATTAATGTAATAACAAGAAGAAAAGTGAAAAAGGATTAGATTGAATCATATCCGTAATCCGGCGTAAAACCGTTAAAAAATGCGTCGGACGCGAGCTGGCACGAGCGCAAGACACATCGAGCCCGATCAGTGAACGGACGAGGATACAGAAGCCGGTCATGCGTAACCGCAAGCATTTTTCGGGCGAAACGAGCCCGTTGATAAAAAAAAAAGAAAAAAAAAACACGGCGTCACGGTAGATCGATGGACCGAATGGATCCCTTGTCAGAGAAAAAGAAGCAATGAGGGGGATGGACCCGAGTACTATATCAATGTGACACTACGGTGTGACACGCGATATCAGCCCCTTGGCTTTCTAAGCCGGCTCGGGACGTTTTCTTCTCACTCTCTCACTCTCTCTCTCTCTCTCTCTCTCTCTCTCACTCTTCACCTGCGGGGCTTCGCGGCTAAACAGGAAAAGTAGAAACCCGAAGCGGAGCATTCGACAAAAGATCCGATTCGATGTGTAGAGAGGGAGATGAAGTAAAAATAAAGAAAAATCCCGGGGTGCGAGAATAAACCGCGAGACGCCGAGCGAAGGAAAAAAATTGAGAAAAGATAACGCAGGATGCGCGAAGCGTACTTTACGAAGGAGATGGATGAAACGGAATGAAAAAACGACGGCGCGGAAAAAGTTGGCGTCGCGATGCTGTAGCACAATAAAGACCGTACCTGAAAAAATTACGCACCATTTCAATTATGCCCGTTAAATCTGTCAATTATTATTTTCGAATGGTTCACTCGTATAATCCTCCAATCGTTAAAAAAAGTTAATTCAACCTCCCCGCTCGCTCCTCGTTTACCCCTTTACCCAGAAAATTAGCATACGAATTCTATGGCGAGTGGCAATTAGATTTAACTTTGATTACACCACTCGTAAATAAAGAGATAATTAATAAGTAATAAAAACAGCGATAAAGGCACTTTACCAGCGACCGTTGCCCCTCTCAACGATTATTATTATTATCATTACTATTATCATCCAGTGCGTTTTGTTATTTTTGTCTCCGCTGCGCGCACACCACCTACGTAAAATCGACTTTAACAAACGTAGTTGTTTATTAAACAATCGAGCGGTCGGGAGTGCGTTCACTGATACCGTACACAATTTTTCATAAGTCTCTATAGTTTAAAAAAAAAGAACCTGAGAGGTTGAGCGATTTCGCAAGTCGCCCTCTAGACGTTATTTAACTAACGTATTGTAGTTTCAGAAGAGCGCACGCAAGTTTGCTTTTCCGTAAAAGTACATAAAATACATCCCAACGCTGACTTTTACTCGAGTCTCTTATTTCAGTTGATTTTATGCGTTTACTCCGCGAAACTCGCAGAGTGTTTGCCTAGGATTTCCAACAGATATAAAGTGATGGAGTAAACGAAATCAGAACCAGTGTATCTAATTATATCCGACCGGGGAAAATTCTTTAAAACTTGTATTAACCTCGAATATGGATTTATTTCGTACCATCTACCTTATGCATAATTTACACAATTTGTAACTTTACTTTTATCCGGCATATATTCGCTTCTATAGTGTCAATGCTCAATGGAATGCAAAGTGAAAGGGGAACAATCGTATTTTCAAAAATCATTGTATTTTCTTTAAAAATTTGTGGATACGCTTACCTTTGTGGAATTCTTAATTATTACGTTTTTTAGATTTTCGCACTAATTCATCATTATTACGATCATAATTAATAATTATAAAAATAAATAAAAATCAATAATTTTATTTCTTATTTATAGGAATTTTTATCGACTCTTTTTTTTCCATAATATCGTTATGATTTATCTGAAATTTCATTATTTTATTATTTTATAATAATTAATTATTTACTAAGAGTTTCATTTAATAGTCATCTTAAGAAGTTTATCAAGTTTCCTAATATAATTGTAAGTTTATCTTTTATGAATGGAAATTGATTAAGGAAGGAATTAAACTAGCAATGATATTTCAGTTCGTTGACTTCTGTATTTATACATGCGAATAGAATAAATAGTGTTTAAAAAATCAAAATAGAAGAAATTATGATTATAATTAGTTTGAAATAGATATAAATTATTATGTATGATGAAATATCTTTTATAAAACATACATCGATGTAAAATAGAAGAATAAGTGTTGAGATCGTAACATTTCAATATTGAAATAATGAGTGTCTTTAGTTTTTTATTCTCAGATCGTCGTGAATTATGAAAGAGAATAAATTCAATTACTATTAAACCTTAAAATTATAAGAGGATGTAACTGCGATCGATGAACAAAAAGTACGACGTACTTTATTCCATTTATGTATAAAAATCAAAATTTATGATAATCTCGTTTAAATTGGAAAATTATTTTTAAATTTCATCGATTAGTTCACTATTTCTTAATTTGAGGTGTTCGGTCGAACTTTAATAAATCACGATAATCCCTCGTTAAAAAGTTAGATATTATATTTTACGAAACAATTGAAATTCAAGTGTATAAAATATATATCCAATGGATATTTCGATGCTCGTCCGGATTTGTTGCAATTTCGGTATTTTTATTCAAGTACTTTGGTATTATTAAAACATGGAAAATAAATAACCTGTACTCGGAAAAAAATAACCGTAGTTTCCAATAAAATAACAAAGTTTAATTCGAAATCATAATCGGACGTATAGCTTTATATAGTTATATCAAAAGTAAGTAGGCACTTTGAGCATACTGTCAGACACAACCGTTAATTTAGATTTAGTTTTATAAAAATTAATAATTACAGTTATAATAATAAACAATATTTAATTGAGACATCAATCAACTGCAGTATATATATTTTATATAGATGTTACTATTATTTTCAAGTTACTAGATCGCTTACGAGGAAGTAAACATAATAAAACTTGAGAGATATACTACTTTTTCTTATATCTTCTTTTTTAAATGTCTATTAAATGTACCAAGTTATTAATGTTCTCACCTAGGGTTTTCATTATTTTCATAAAAATATTTCTCATTTATCATTAAACGGGGATATAACCTTTAGACATCTCTCAAAATCAATTAAGCTGCTTTTCGTTAAGAAAATAAGAAAATAAAAACGTTGAGTTCGAATGCATTAAAGAATTAAAAGTTAATAATTTCCAAATATTTATGAATTTCAGTAATGATTTATTATTTGAATGTACACTTTTTTTAATCTCATAGTTTCATTCGTACATTCGGGCTTTTTTTTTATTAAATAAAACGTTTATTATATAATATTAAAATATATAAAGAATTCTACTATTATATTTAAATATAAAAAGTCACTTTCGCATTAAACTTATCTTCACTGTGGATTCCGTTGCATAGAATTACTAGTATTATCATTAGCTTAAGAATTAATACGTTAAAAAATATCCATTTACGTTAATTTATTATATATTAGGGTCCATTGTATTCACTTAAAATTTTTTTCTTTTTTCCGGAAAATTAATAATTTTCAACGTATTACGTATTCTTTTCCACTTTGTATTTTTAAGAAGAAGCGCCGTATAAAGGAATTTAGAGCTGGGATAATGACCTTAAGAACAAAGGCATTTATTTTTGAAGTTTGTTTAAACGAATAATCTTTTTAAAGCATAATGAAACGCTTTGAGATAATAATAATCCTTCTTTTTCACATGATATTTACATATTTTAATCGTTGCAGGTAGAGTGATTGACTTTTTTATAATGAGAATGTATAACGAGTAATGTAAAGTAAAGGACAGATTTAACAACAATGATCAAGTGAAACATTTTTGAAAAAATGTGTCCAGATATTTTTAGAAGGAACGTACGTCGACCTTCGGAGCAATGACCTCGTTCATAAAAAAATATATGACACAACATCGGGCATTAAGGGTTAAAAGCGTCTGATGGAGACGAAGGAAAAAACTTAGCGAACCAAAAAAAAGGGGACAGCGGAAATAGGAAGAGATGAGAAGGGAGAAAGTTAAGGTATAAGACGTGTCTAAGGAATAGGAGTGTACGATTCTCCGTTCTTATTCGAGGTTTTATATCTTAAGGTACGGCGATAAAGTACATTTCTCAAGGTGAGTGACAGTGGAAAGCTACTGTGACATTTAGCCGCGAGGACGGACGTCGTGAAAGGATCGGCATCGATATATATCGAGAGCGGGTATAGGAGGGAGGAGAGGGAGGCTCGATAACCGCGCGCGAGGTGGAATTAACGCGAACCCGGGCGCGCAACATCGATCACGAGTCTTCGGGACTATAGATCCAAAGCCAGAGGGAAATGCTCGGAGCATACGTCCTTTTCTTTCGTCAAACCAGGCATCGACTTGGCAATAAGTAAATGCCTACCTAGCTCCACTTTACCATAAGTAAATCCGAGGGAATCTACGTGTACAAGTGCATGTTTACGTCTAACACACGCTCGCGCGCACAACTGGTGCAATTTCGCGCGCGCGGAGACAGTCGGGCTCTCTTCATCGATTTGAAAAGTGACAAGTTGAAGGAGAACGAGGAGAACTCGAGAGCTACTTTTCCGCGTAAAAACTTGGGCGCGTGGAAGGACGAGGTTTTACGATACACTTAAACCTTTTATTACTGTACTTTTGTTTACGATCTGTAGCTTAACAAAGACAACGACCAGGAGAAGAAAGTGGAAGAACTGGGGGAGGAAGAGGCGGACGGGAGGAGGATGTCTCGGCTTGGGAATGTTGACAGATTAAGTCATTTCCGGTTTTATGCCTGCGCCTTCGGATCCTGGTGCTTCAAATTTTCGAAATATTTGCCCACCCGACCGTTTGCCCAACGGACTTGCAATTGCATAATTAACACCTTGAAAACTGCTAGCGTTACCTTCTCGCGTTTACTTTACCGTCCAATCCGGATTCTTCCATCCTTATTCTTACGAGTTTTCGTTTGACAAAGTAAAATCATACGTACGAGTACACGTCACTATACTTGTGACATTGTTTAACCGACGTTTCTTCTTGGAAGCAAAGAGGATGCATGCATTTTTTAGTTTTACATTTTACTCTACTGCTTACACGTTTCATTCGAATATCGTGAACATTACGAAATTCGGCCTATTTGCACTGGTTATTAATAAGTATCGGTAAACATTCGGTCATTGCCAAATAGTTGGTTTATGTTTCATAAAACAAATTGAATGTTCATTTACGACTGCGTTTACATTTACAATTATAACTCGAAACACTTGAAATAGAATTATAGAGGCATATCGGTAAGTCCTTGTTCCTGTTCAAAGAAAGTATGAGCATCCACTGATTTCAAAATATTAACAAAGATAAAACCAATTTTTTCTTAAGTCTTATGAAAATAATTGATGTTTGATTTTTGATTGAAAGCTGCTATCCCGTTTCCTTTTTGAAGATTATAGAATATTTTATGGTCAAACCTCGATACTAGTAAATAATTCTGATTTTTCTTATAAATATCTGATATTCATAAGAATATTTCTATAGGCCACTGATTACGAATTTGCAATCGTATTGACCTATTTCCGACTATAATGTCTCAATACGCGTTGAAAAATGCTTTCCCGCATTCAAGTTGCACAACCAATCTCTCTACATCGAATATATAAAATATTAAAAATCTACTTTAACGTTATGTAATTTCCTAGCTTCCAGAATTTATTTATTTATTTTTCATTTTAATATTTCCCGGTGGGGAGAGAAGAGAAAAACTACACAATTTGTTTTAAACGTAGGGGAAAATTCAAAAAAACTAATTAGAAATACGTAAAACAGAGTTTCCGCAGAGTCCCTTGGCACTTCAAAGGGTTGAAAAAAAAGGTATTATTTGTAAATATTCCGTACGTAGCGTGTAAAAGTTATTCAAATCGCAAGTAAACATTTCCCCAGAAAATGTTTCCAATTAAGTAAAAAAAAAAAGAAGGGGAAAAGAGAAAAAAAAACGAAAACGAAATGTACTCATTTCCACGTAGAGCAAGGTTTTCCTTGTAACAATCCTACCTCTAAAATAAACACAAAGACCGCGAAAAAGCGGAGTGAAAAAAATTACGTAACTCCCTGCTTACGCTCAATTGAAATTCAGTTCGACAATGCCCGAAAGTTTAATTATCGGAATTAAAACGCGCTCTAATTTCATTGATCGAGTTTCGAACGTGGGCAATTCGTCAAACGATGTTTGCAGTCTGCGAAATAGGTTAAACTGAAAGAGTAAACGTGCATAGTTGTATATAGGTGTAGCTAGATATATATATATATACGTAACAAATATACTTGAGGGTTGTAAGATGCAAAAAGAGGTTAACGAACGAGCTGAACAAAAGAAAAGTAGGAGGAGGAGTAGGTGGAGGAGGAGAAAAAGTAAAGTTGGTAAACTCCTTTCGGGTAAATTGATTGTTGCCGGATGTAAGTCCGAGGGCGCGGAATACGTGACGTGTATAAGACAGGAGACGAGACCAGGGTTGATTACGTCCCAGAGGACGAGTAGGTACACTTCTCGAGCGAGTGTCATACCAGCCTTTAGAACACACGACCTTTCGAGGAAACGAACTCGTTATTACGTGAGCGCACGTATCCAGATCAGGATTATAAATCCTCCCTGTAGGCATATACTCGAGGACGTCTTGTCTCGGAGGAGGGTGTATTTTATCCACGATTCGCACTCGACAAACAAAAATTATGCTCCCACCGCGACTAGACTGAATCTTGAATCCCGTATCATTCTACTCGGGATCTACCTTTTTCTGGATTACTTTATTTCTTACGACCAACATTTTTCCGATGATTTTTGTATTTGAATGGAGGAGCTACCTACCAACAAATGTGAATTGCTGATTCTACTTTTCTTTTAAAACAAATCTACGGTATTATTCGATCAGCTTCTTTTACCATTTTTACTCATTCAAACATTTAGTCTATTTAATGCAAATCTTTTTATTTTTTAATTTAATATATAAAAAACGAAAATATCTTTAAAAGTAGATAACGTATTACCTTTACTACATTAGTACAATTGTCTAAATAGTTCTACTTTTAAAAATGACATGTAGTATACATTAGTTGTGACTTAGATAAAACTACATTAACATTTGAAAACTTATTTCATCATAATTCAATTGTTAAAATTAACTTTTCAACTCAATTTAAAACTGTAGTTTTTGTTACCGTCCACGAAAATTTAAATAAAATTGTTTAAACATTATTAATTGGTTTACTACTTCAAAACTATAATACGAAAATGCATAATTAGAGTTAGTAAAACTACTTTTTCTGTTAATGTAATTTGTTATCAAAACTTCAAGGTAGAAGTTAATCATAATATTGTATATATAAATTAGTAAATGTTAATTTAAAAATTGGATGTAAACATTCTCGTGGTTGTGCTTTTGAGTACATCTATAACGTATTACGCAATAATTCAATATTCAAATAATTTATTATGATTAATTTATTATTAAAGCTACACTTTGCATACAGGTTATAAAGTAAACAAAAGCTATTTTATATTTGAGAAAATAAATTATTAAAGTAAAAGAGGCTTAATAGAAAAAAAGTCGTTTGACTTTAGGGTTTTCAGGGAAAGGGAATTTCCTTAAGTTAAAAGCTCTTTTGTCGCGCAAATTAATTTTAGAAGAAAATTTACTGATGAAATTCGTCACTAATTCAAGAATACAATTAGAGAGGCAATAAGATGAAACAACATTGCAACCCTATTACAATCCATTCGATGATTTTTTTATTCAAACGATCGACCATCGAATATATCCAAATATCCACAGTATTATTATTACTGTTATCTTTACCCAGTTATATTAATGATATATTATTAATATAATAACGATAATAATTATTATTAATTAATATTGCATAGTGAAATTGTGTTCGTTAGTCGCGTAAAATTAATATAATAACCTGAATTCAAGAAGATTTAAATAGCTTTGTTTAAAGTTTAAGAAAATGTTTTTTTATACTTACGTTAAGATGGGAAAGTAAAATTGGATCGATGATGCCTTACCTGTAAATGAAAAACAACACCGTCTAATTAGTAAAGTTATAAATGAAAAGGACGGTTAATTGATCGGATAATTAATTTATAATATAAATCTCAGTACGCACTTTAGAGGGGAAAAAAGCTCGTTTAAAGATTCGCATTTTAAAAGTAAAAGAGGGGGAGAAAAGACAATATTTTGAATGCGGCGATAGAAAGCCGAAAAACTATAAAGGTAGGTAAAAAAAAGAAAAACAATACTCGAACGAGGAAGAAAGAGGTGTATAACGACAGAAAATATTAAATTCGCATAAATTTAAGAGTTCCCTCTATTTTAACCCCGTAGACTCCGGGTAAAGTACCAGCGTTAAAGTAGCCTCTTAAGGAATACAAATTAAGGAACGTCGTAGCATGCAGCGAGACACATAATTACGTAGTGGAGCTGTCGAGGTAAAGCGGCTTTTTCCTCTCTCTCTCTCTCTTACTCTTGGAGATACAAAACGACATTTAGAACTGCGAGGGAAGCTTCTCGAGACGTACGCACCCCTCTTCATTCCTCATCGTCGGGTGGATGTGGGAGGAGGGGAGGGGGGGTGGCATAAGGGAGTGAGAGAATTAAGGAAAACCCGTGGACCCGACGATCGCAAAACCCGACGGACATTATGTCGCCGGCGTGTTTGGCGCCATTCGCGTCTGCTTTTGGTTTTTCGCATCGCTGCGATTTCGCATCGTCGCTCTCGCCCTTTTTTCCGGATGGACAAAGAAAATACGAGGAGATCGAAAGATACTTAGACGCGAGCGAGATAACGCGCTAGGCTAGATAATACCTTGCAGTCGTATCCTCGTTTACACAGATAAGCGACTTCAAAATCGATCCGAACCTCCTTTTTATGAACGCTATTGTTTGCTTTAGTATTTATACTAAAAATAATGATTTGATTTATATACTATCCATTTTGTGCGATAGAGCTGATGGATTTGAAAACATTTGTAAATAAAACATTTTTGAAAGTAAATTGTACTTTTATGTTTGGAAATCAAAATTATTTATAAAATATTGCAGTTCTATTAGGTTTTATTATTAAATTGCGAACTAAACATATATAGATATTTTTATTTTACTTTGAAATAAACTTTATAATGCATTACTAGATTTTTCTCTGGGTATAGTTTTACGAGCCCGTGATATAAGGATTTATGAGATAAAACAAAGTCGAGGATGTACGGAGCGCGTAATCTAAACTTGATTCGTCCGAATATTCGAGAGAAAAGACTAAGGCCAAGGTGGACACGGGAGAAAGTAGGAAAAAAGAAAAAAATGGTTAATAATCGACTATTGAAATTGAGGAGAGAAGAGAGCAACTCGTCGTTTGGATACGGGTAAGAAGCGATCTCTCTTTGGTTATATACATCCATACAGTCGATCGAACGAGCCATAGAGTAGGATCGGTATGAAGGCTCTCGGGAGCGTGTATACATAGTTGGCCGTCTGCGAGTCGGCTCAACGGCCCGTAGAATCCAGAGGGTAGAAGACGATGATAAGTCCCGGCAGTACCCGAGGCGGAGGAGTCGCATTCGTTAGCTCGGTTGTAGGCGAGAGGTCTAATGAAAATTTCAGGCGGACTAACGGATCGTAACGTCGGAATGCCCCACCCACGTTCGTCCACAAATCAAGGAGAGAAGCTAGGAGGCCGCCTCTTACACTCTCTTCCTCTCTTCCTCTCTTCCTCTCTTCCTCTTCCTCTCTAAGGTTATACTCGTTCGCGTGCTAAACGCTGCCCTCACGCAGATATCGATCTTAGAAGGTAAAGGGTTTCGCCTCCCTCGCATACGTGGAGAGATTGGCTACCGGGCATAAATAGACCAAAGATATTGCAACCGGCTCGGACCTCGCTAAACGTGCTCCCGTTACGTCAGACCTTGGACGATTACCTATGCTTTATATATAGCCCACTCTTGTATACATCATTCGGTCTACGTACGTGCATGCATTTTCCCTTCTTCCGCTCGCATACCTACATCTCTACGTGAACCCGGTACCTTACGTAACAGCTATACCTATATTTATCTCAAAAACTACTACTACTACTACCACTGGTGCGCTACTCCACTACCACCTCTAACAATTTAACTGCCCTCGTACTTTTATAAATTCGCATGTTCCACGGGTAACCGCGTTAGATCGTTACTATAACGTATCGCATCTCCTGCCATTTATTCCTTTTATTTTTATAGTTAAATATTAGGCTACGCGCTCGAATTTACTTTTGTTTCCGAGTAACGTAATTCGACGCTATTTCCGGTTGACTTCCTACTCCCTCCGACTGAACGAATCTATTCGTCGGTCTATTCGTTATTTATATTACCTCTTGGATTATTCATGTCGAAATCATATATATACATATATGTGTAATATGTTTGCTTTACCTATGTTAATTATTACATATTATGTTTATTATTAATATTATTACGCTCAATTATATATTTACGATCAATTAATAATATTATATTTTTGGGAGGAAAAATCTATAAGAATATATAGATTTGGGATGGCGGACCAACTTGTCATTTCGAAAGTAATATTTCTTGGAAACTTCTAGATGTTTAAGATTCGTTTTCATTTTGTCTGCGCGAAGCTAGTGTGTGTATACTAGAATTCTTATGTTGAAATATTACACATTAAAAACAATTATCACGCAAGTTAAGAAAAAAATTTTAATTAAATTTATGAAAATTTTAATTAAAAAAATTTTTAATTGGACGAAAATTAATTATTATACTTTTTTGTTTTAACCCGGAACTTCATTCGCATTTGATTATATTATTTTATATATAATTTTTAAACGTGAACTTTGTCGGAAACTCAACTATGCAGCTAGCGTAAAACGTAAATGCAGTAACGTGTAAATATGAAAATCATTGTAACATGATTTTATATAATGAAACACGTGTAGACCGTCGTAATATCGAGTACCGGGTATAAAAATGATGTTTAAAAAGAGAAAGATGAGGTATATCGGTAAAATCGATGAGAGGCGCTAGTCCACAAGAAATTCGGTAGTCGGATGAAATCCCTCGAGTTGATTAACGAGAATTAAGTGGATGTCTATCGGGTAATGAATGAGAAAAACCGGTGGCATCAAGTTGGCTGTAAGGAGACGAGCTCATTTCGACGTCGGCCGGAATTACTCTTACCGTGATGAATTTCACCGTACCTCCTTCGGCGACTATTTAAATTAGCGGACGGAACGTAGGAGGA
The DNA here is from genome assembly GCA_026168455.1 of Theocolax elegans. Classification (NCBI taxonomy): domain Eukaryota; kingdom Metazoa; phylum Arthropoda; class Insecta; order Hymenoptera; family Cerocephalidae; genus Theocolax; species Theocolax elegans. Next base: position 16,007,601 of record CM047426.1, on the reverse strand, counting down.
GGAGGTCGGGGCAGAGACGGGAGAGGTTAGAGGAGGAAGCAAACTCGATGTCGCGCTTCACAGAGTTATAAGATAAGGTATATACGTATATATGGAAGAGAGAGAGAGAGAGAGGGAGAGAGAGGTCGAAAACCCGCAAGGTCCGCTCGTAATGCTTAGCGTCGCGGTTATTGGTCACTTAAATTTTCATGGGCCAGAGCTCGCGCGCGAGCGCGCCTTCGAAATTAGGCGAGCACACGTAAACCCTTTGTACTCGTATATCGGCCGTAAATAAGAGAACGGGCCCCGAGCCAATAACTATATACCTTCGAATCCAATAATTGTATATATACGTGTACACGCGAGATGGTGGTCATGAAATATGCAAAGATCCAAAATTAAAAGTAAGACCTTTGCACTCTGTGTGTGTGTGTGTGTGTGTGCGTGTGTGTGTTTCTATGTATATATACTGCACACGCGTATACGTATCTGCGCACTCGAGGAAACGAAGCTCGCGCGTGAGCCCGGGGTAACTTGAAAGAGAAATTCCCGAGCGCCGTAAATTCCGGCGTGATTTCAATATCAGTTTTTCGGGCTCTCTCTCTCTCTCTCTCTCCCTCCTTCTCTTTTCTAAAAATATATCTATATCGGAATATGACGTAAGGGAAAATTATTTCAGACTCATGAATATTTCGGGGTAGTGAATGTTTCTCTCAGCTCGTAAATTTCTTGGATCTTTCTTATCTTTTCTTTTCTTTGTTCTGCATGATTTTTTCACGACATCGAGTGGCTTTCGTTTATTTAATTTACAGGTGGACGCATTCAGGTATAAGAGCATCGCCATTGACTATAAAACTGCGCGAAAAATCACGGAGGCCGAAGGTTATACGTTTGCGCGCCCGTAAACGGCCGTTACGGAAATCTTTCGGCCTTACGCGCGAGTGTATGCGTGCGATGTGTGTGTGTGTGCGGGCGCGCCGGCTGGGTGTGTGTACACACGGGTGAAGGCGCAAACTCTGGCTGGTGCTGCTCCTTTCAACGAATCTTTTTCTCGCGTCGCGTGTTCCTGTACGTACACATCCCTATGTAAGTATGTATAGAGCTATATGTACATCGGTATATACCCGAGGCCTTTCTCTTTTCATCTCCTTGTTACTCTTTTATGGCTCTTCTTTCGTCTAGCTCTGACTCTGAACGAGGCATTACTACGGCCTTTGAATGCATTTTATATTGAGGTACGTTATTTAGAACGTGACTTTTTATTGCGGAGCCTTAATACCCTGACGTTTACCTCTGTTGTTATACGTATATACGCGAGCTTCACTATGACAATTGCCTTGTCTCCTCGAGCTTTCTACGCTTTTCTTTGTCTTTTCTTACCCTCCGGCCTGACTCGAGTACTCAAACGTCCTTTTTAAACGGGTATAATTTTACTCCAACGTGATTCCAACCATCTTCTTCTTTTTCTTCTTCTTCTTCTTCTTCTTATTCTCCCTTTCTTTTTATTCACTTTTTTTTCTTACAATCGGGAGGTGGGATCGAAATACAACGCCTTATCGATAATCTAAGATTATTTCGTGCACGCGGATCCTCTGATTTTTATTTTGTAACTTTTATCACGAGATTTTATCTTGTTGCGTACGTTGTTTTAGCGCACTGATCTTTCGGGTAAACTCAAATGTTCCTCCTGCGTTTTACACTTTATTCTACGCTCAAACAACCAAGTAATAAAAAGCTATTACATATTATTCATTACTGTAATGAATTGCTATTCATTCTTTTTGTACATTATGTTAATTCTACATTTTTCATATTTCACGTCGTATATATTAAGACTTCAATATGTTTCGTTGACATAAGATTAATTTGATATTGTATTCGAACATTACTTTACCTGCCGTAATAACAAACGTATATCCAATAATAAAAATGAATTTTTGGTTAATCTATTATTTAATTTTACACTTTAATGTGCGATTTAATATTTATTAATCAAAATAATGTAAAAGACATAAATTCACAGTTTTAAAATATAATTAAAACTTTATTTGAAAAAAGCCCACAAAACCTATAGCATATTAATGGTTTTAGTATATAAAAAGCAACACGTTAGTAAGATTTACATCGATTTTATACTAATGCTTTAATTTTACGATATGGAAATTCAACTTTAAATTTTTGCTGACCTTTTTCAAACGCATAATTTGATTTTATTGATATTTTCTTTTTAACAATCACACGATAATGTCGTAAAATTGATTAAATATTTATAAGAAATATTTTTAATATTTAGTAGATTGTTCGATTACAAAATTAATAAAACGACAATTTTACAAAGATTAAAAGTTTACATACAAACGTGTACGTATTAAACTTTATTGGGTTATTTTATGTGCGCAAGAAATCCTGTAATTATATTTACATTTTACGTAATTACTTAACTCGCATGACTCTTGGTAAAATGATTCTTTCGCAATATTATGTCATCAGATACGAAATATATATATTTTTTAAACTTTCTACTAATATAAATCCTGTCTCTGTATTTTCATACATCGGTGAATAAAACAATATATCAAGGAAAGTAACATAAAATTTATAATTATTTATTTTATTTATGTGCGCTCATTGTGCCGTACAAATTTTATTAACTGTTCAATTAATAATGATTTTTTTTGTTTACGTGTTACCAAACTTTATTGTATAAAGTTCATAATGTCGTAAACCAGGACTCAATTAGGATACGCGCTATTATAAATTAAGCGATTAATTCGATTACATAATTTATATGGAAATGTTATTATTAGGAAAAATTTGATTAAATAGTCAATGAATGTATAATTTTATTATACATTTTTTTATTCTATTGTAGTAATTAATAACTCACTATATTTACATTAAAATTATGTCGAATATTAAAGTCAATAAAAAAGCTAATTTAATACCGTATTCATTAATAAATGAAAGTAAATAATATATTAATAATAAACGAATATTTCAATACTGTATTATAATTCTGTTTGTTATATAGTGGTAAATGAAAATTGCAGGGATTAATTTGTAATAACTAATAAACAACATAATTTGTATTGTATTGCGTTGTAAAATAGTACCTCTTGTAAAGTAAATGCTTATTTGTAAATAAAGTTACTTGTTGAAAAATTGACACTATCCGTATAGGAATTTTTTTTATATCCGTAACTAAAATCTAATAACTTGACCCTCTTATGCAACGAATTGTTGGAAATTTCGACACAGCAAAATTACTACCCAAATGAATGAGAAACTACAAATATACGATTCGCATCAGTGGGTATAAAAGATCGGTCGCGGTGTATAAATCATATAGAATAAATGTAACGCGCTTAAAATAGCCGTAACAACAGCGTTTGTTAAAATCCAGAATCAGAGTTTACCAGATTAAGCACCTGTATAACTACTACTCTGAGTTTATAAACAGCGGTCGGGAAAGGTGTAATTGAAAAACATGCAAATATCCAAGCGTATATGAGATCGCTTAATGAGCCATCGTATCGCGCACGTAAGACTTGGCGAAATATAAGCCCGCGGCTATTTCAAATAACGTACAACTCGTGGCGTGTGCGGCTATCCGCGACTAGTTGCCCGTTTCTCTCTCTCTCTCTCTCTCTCTCTCCCTTTGGACGTGTGTATATGTGTATGTATGTATGTGGGTAATCCGCAGCCGGTCTCCGGTGTGACACAATATCGACGCCAGCCGGCCATTACGTCAAAGTGAAACTACTCGTATTGTATAATATTACGCGAACACGTGAATACCGGCAACTCGAGGCTAAGAGGAGAATCATCGTTGGTAGCTTGTCGTGCAAAATATTGCTCTCCTACGTGGATTATTAAAGATATCTAACTAATGTTTTATTAACCTATTTATTTTACCATTATTTATATTGTCGGATTTTATTTATCTCGTCTTTTCTTTAATTTATAGAGGAAGATTATATTCTTTGATTTGATAGATTTGTCATTTCGACCGTTGAGAAATAATATTTTTCATATAGTGTCGTAAATAAATATAGTTATTATATCTATTCAAATGTAGTATATACGAAAGAATTATTCAAAAATAAATATCCTTTTTATCCGTTTATATACATTTTTCCTGTGTAAAAATACCAATTATAGATTATAAAAATTGGGTTATATTAATAAATTAGTAACAATATAGATATAACATTTTAGTCAACATTGTAAAATAGATATTGTAAAAATGCAAATACAAATATACATTTTTCGATAATGTATTAATCGCTTTATTTAAAAACTGTTCTGGAAATACATATACCGTATATATTGAATCGGGTATGTTAAATTGGATTTCAGATTTGTATAGTCAATATAATTGACGAGAATCACTCTTTGAAAATATAAAATCTAAATTAATCAATTTAAATAATAAATAAATTTATTTTGATCGATAGAACGATATGTACGTCAATTACACTAAAAAATATATAAGATTAAACACATTTATATATTTTTGTTACAATTGTATTAAATATTGCGATAATTTCAATATCCATTTACATAAAATATATTGCAAATTATTTATTTTATATAAGATGGGATTATTAGAAAAATTATTAAAGTATACTATATACTTTGATAAAACCATTATTTATATCTGCACGTACGTATTCTTATTTAACGAAATCATGTAATTTCTTGAATTTGAATATCAAAAGTATTTAAATATGCGAGTATATATATATATAAATAGCATGAAAATTTTAAAGATACACGTTAATTATGCGCATTTTCAAAATGTTCTTAATCTTAGTTATACGAAAACTTGATTATTTTCATCATCGTAGTATAGTATTTAATTTCTTATGACAATATTTTCCATTAATTAAATTAGTTTAAAGAAGCCTGATTGACAAATCAAATGAAATATTGATAAACGTCAATTAAAAGAAGTTAAATTGTAAATAATTAACTGTATCACAAAATATAATTAAGAAGAAAAATGTTTTCATACAATAATCGGATAATAATTAACTAGTTAGTTATATACGGTGGAACAAGTCTACTAAACGTCCTTTCGTTTTCAGTCCCCTACAAACGGAAATGCACACGTGTGTCACTCAACCGCGAACCTTGAAAGACGCAGGAGACCTTGAAGTCGAAGAATCAGCCAATAGTTCGATTCCGGGTGGCGAGTTGGCCCGAAGAGAGAATAGAAGAGAAAGGTAGAGGAGAGAGAGAGAGAGAGATACAGTCGAGTCAATGGCCGGCTTGTAAATCGCCCGGGCATCTCAGTCTGAATTTACTCAGACAAATTGCCCGGAACTCGATGCACCGGGCGAGTGAAAGAGAGTTACGTGAGCTATCGCTCACCGTTCATGCATTTAAGTGCCGTACATTCTTCTTTTACCTTCTTTATCTCTCTCTCTCTCTCTCTCTTTCTCTTTCTCTCTCTCCTTTACTCCTTCTCAGTTTTACTGCTGCAGGGCCGCCCTTTGGCACGTGCGGATTCCCTCCTACGATCATAAGTGATTCCGGTTGTGCAAGATATTCATAAGATTATACAATTCGCTCTTACCGAGTTTTACGCGTAACCCAAGTGACATAATGTTTATAAGCGAAATGCTCTATATATTATACTGCAGAGCGAGAGAGAGTGACTTTTGATAAATATTTCGTGTGAGATATACCTGCATATATATATATATTTCTTTTTGAACGTCAATTTGGGAAAAATTCAATTTACACGCGAGCTACGGAAATATTATTCGAGGGCGAGATTTTCCAGGTCGTGAAGCTTGATTAAATTCGGAGAAGTGTTACGTATAGCGACGAAATAATGAAGGTGACTTCGTGTAGTCTGATAAGGTGCCGTACCGAGAGATGTAATCCCTTATTTAGTAGCACATTCAGGATTTCCAATAAACGTTGATGATGATACAAGTATACTCGTATATAAACTTGGATATGGCCGAAACCTTACTACCAAATGTTTCACTTGTATCCACTAACGTACAATCTTTTATGTCTACACATATATCTCTTTTTTTACATTTTTTGTTATTTTTTGTTTTGTTGGTTACATCGGACATTCCAAAAGATTGGACGTTTTCGTGTACCGATGGCTTGCACAAATTTATTTCGCGCAACAAAATTTAACGTCACGGTCTATAACTGAAATCACCGAAAGCGTCGGTGCAATCGAAAAAAAAGAGTACAAAACTAAAGTACCTAAATTTATACTAAAAAAACAATACCAAAATTTGTTTTTTTTTTCAAATTTAGTATATAGTTTAATTAAATTTTTTTAAACAGTGAAAAAATAAAAACAGATTAATAGTGAAATGTTTAACGAACCCAAATAAATACTTTAATTATCAATGATCTATAAAATCGTAACTTTCCACCTAGTTAAGCGTACCGTAAACGGCTTTATTAAATTTTCGAAAATTAAAATTTTAAACAAGTTTTTCATTTAAAAACTTTTATTATAAACGCATATATAACCAACGATGCAGTGTCTATAATTTCATTTTTTTTTCACTTCTCGCGAGTTTCGGTTAATCATCTTTTAATAACTTTACCATTATTACAAAAGTTTCGTATTAAATTTAATCAAATTTTACTCGGCATATATTTACCAAGGCGCCCCGTGGTTTTAGGCATTAAAAAAAATGAAACTCGCATATATCAAAAAGTCCCAGGTGTACATAATATCGAGTGACAAAATTTCGGTATGTTTGAAAGTAGTGTTTAAACGATGAGTAACAAAACCTAGAATTTGTTTTAATCCGCCAGGGCATACGTCAACTTTCTCTGCGGGCAACTGGCGCGAGCGCCCGGCTAGGTGACTATGAAGTGCTACGTTCTAATAAACTTTTTTATCGCGGCATAAAAACTAAAACAAACTGTAAAAAAAAGAACTGCCTTAATAGAGCGGTATAATATTTAGTGCTTTTTAGTTTATTTATTTGGATAGAATTGGATAATCTGACGAGAAAAGTTGGTCGTACTGCTTATGGCACTTTTACGTGTTATCAGATACTATATAGACTACCTGAATTCTTAAACCACTTTCTTTTTACTCCATCTTTTTTTTTCTTCCTTTTCAAATACGATTCGACGCTTCAATTAATAAAAACTATAAAAACTTATTATATTCGTCGCAGTTTATTGATTTTAAACCTGAATGAAACTGTGTCATACTTTATGTAAGCATTGTAAATTATGTAAAATAATCTTATAAATATTTACATCGGCGGTTTATCTAAAACTTTTATATCGGATATTAAATATTAACTTTGCGTGTGTATATATAACAATATGAAGTTTATTGCTATTGTTTCCTGCATCATATTTTATTTAAATCTAATAACAATTGATTTTAGAATTATATCTGCTTATATAGAATCTCATTGTAAAGAAAGTAATTTATTTATACGGTAAAAATATTAAAATAGTTTTTTGGTAACAATCAAATGCTGTACATCATTAAAAGTTTGATAATACGTATACGTTTAAATTATTGATATGGAAATTAAAACAGTTATGCGTGCTCAGTGTGAAATAAAAACATTATCCAAGTGAATCCGAATCAAATGAATGTAAGTTGAAGAATGAATTAAATACAATCCATAATGGAAGAACAACAATATGAAATATTTCCGTCAACTTTCCGCAAAATGAAATATTTCGCGAAATTGAGTAAAAAATTGCGCAACATGCAGAGAGCAGTGTCGCGTAGGTTAACTTTTCGCATTAATATCGCGTATTCGATAAAAGTTTCGTAAAAACCTACAAAAGAAGACTTGGAAAGGTTTGTCGGTTGATGTGTGCGTGTGTGTGTGTGTGTGTGTGTGTGTATACGTATGAAAATGTATAGGTGTACGTATGTACGTATATAGAAAACAAAAGGTTATACAGAAGAGATAAAATACATCAGCCGTGCATATAACCCGACAGATAGAATTATTAATCCGCGGTAACTTTTTCACATTAATCCGTCGTTGATGCACTGTGTGTCTGTATACCTATGCGTTTATTCGTAACAACGAAAGACAAGACGGGTTAAATAGTTGCAAACTAAAAACGATTGCGCTTCAGCTAATGGAAAAGCAAATTCCGTGCGCGCTGAAAGCGATCCAATATTATAAATTCCTATCGTTCGAGAAGGGTGGCGCACATTCTCGCAAGGCCCGAAAATTGCAATAGCGAACATTGACGGAAGTACTTTGCCCGAAAGAGGCCTTAAGACTCTTCTCTCTTACCTATATACACGTAGTGCGCGCACACACGCACGTATACAACTTGTTATTATATTGGCAGGGACAAAGACGATGGCGGATCTAGGTCAGCAACCAAGCGCGCTTATTCCCCCGATACCGGAAGTCGCTACCTAAAAAGAGCGAGCGAGGGAGACGAACGCATCCGAAAAACTGCATTTGGCAGGAGCATTCCCCCCTATCAAATCGAATCAAACTTTCCGTTTTTTTGAAAGGGGCCCGATATCTTGGCACGGTTCCCTTTACCGCTTCGGCTCTTTATACATTCCTCTGCATCTGCTGACAATGCGAGAACCAAAGAGAATGACAGAGTGAGACAGAGAGAGAGAGGGAAAATCTCAGCCCGCGAATGAATGCCTGCGAGGAATTCCATTTTTCAAAGGCCCACTTGAACGAATAAGACGTTGAGGGAATATGTTGCTTCGTTGAAGAAAAAAAAATTATACCTTACCGAGTCACGTAAGACGATCGGCGACGCGTTGAAGCGGTTTTTCGAATCATATTTTTCGATGGGTGTCGTGACTCGGTGTGTACGGGATTTGTCTTGTGCGTCACGATTAGGGATGGGGGGATTTTTTTTTTCGCGATATTCTAGTCTCTCGATTTTTCGGTACAGTATTTTTATTTCTATCTTGCTTATACGTATTTATTGGTTATATCTACAAATACGCGCCTCTATAAATTTATACAAAAAATTCGCTTTACTCGGTTGTAAATAAAGCAATATTATGAATTTTAATGCACAAGTTTTTAATTGCATTTGTTTTTAGCATGCTAACTCTTTGTGAGTTCACCATATATATTAGTCTAAATACTTGACTCGAAAATTTATAGTTAAATTTACAGTTTACTTACTCCAACAGAGTACTAAAGTTTCTAACGTTTGAAGATGAATACATTATTTATGATAGAGAAACTTGCGCCAAGCCTAAAAAATTTACAAGTTTATCAATAATATTACTACATTCAAATTTAATTTTTAATAAAATCAATTGTTTGTAACAATTGTATTTTTATTGTTTTAAACATGGATACAAATTATTCTTTGTTTATTTTTTCATCAGAATATTTTGAAATTAAAAAAACAATTATAAATAAATAAGTTATTGAATTGCGGGGCTACAGCTATACCTTTTTCATCAATATTAAAATATTTCGAACAATATTTTTCATAGGAAAACACAGGTCTAACGAAAGTAAATCATTTAAAATATGAATTGAATATAGTCAAATGTATATATACATAAAAATGTCGAATTGATTCGTTAAAAGTTTTAGTATGTGATTCATTTTATATGCCAAAGCGAAATAAATATTTATAGAAATAAACTAATTTATATGAGTGAAATTAACAGAATTTCTCGAGTTTAGTTATGCATGAATAATCTTATTATTTAACAAGACCCTTTAAAATTAAATTTTATAATGCTAATAATAATACATTTTCCACTTTTCAGGAGTTAACACAATTTTCGTTGAAAAACAACGCAAATAAATAAATATTAACGTGGGATAAATTAAAATACAATTGAATAAACAAGTTTCTATGTTAAATTATAGGATTTTGCGATGGGCAAATATGATTTGTTATCAGGTGAATTGAATAGAATTTGAAAATATGGAGGGTATTATAATTGTATTGAGTTACTGTCTTAGCAATTTTTTTTTGTTCATCTTCTTTTATTATTTTACAAACTTGGTTGACTAACCTGATACGAAATCAAATTTAAAAGGAATTAAAATAAGATTTTATCAAACGCATAAAGAATTGCATTTTAAAGCTTATGGGAAAGAAAAAAATAAAGGAATTACGTTGTAATTTCAGTGTATAAAGCTGAAAAAACGTATTACGTTATACATGCAAATCTAAAGTATTGATTATTACCCATACGCGTTTTTACAGGTCTAGCAATTTGTAATGATGCAAACTACTTAAATTATATTTATCTTATGAAAATATGTATGAGATAAGATTAAATTGTATTTTGAATACTCCTATAACTAAATATACGACTGTTTAAATAGTTTATTATGCTAAAACATTATATTTTAAATATTGCATGTACCCTTAGTTTATTTAAATTCAAGGATTTTGATTAAACAAATATTTGATTGCGATTCAACAAATATTTTAGTGAAATAAACTTGAAAAAGTCGAATTAAATTAAATATATAGTGCTTAAAAGCAATTTTTAAATATTTCGTTTAATCCAAGCACTAATCGTTTAGGAGAAAATACCTCCTTTCCACATACATTCCGTAGAAACTATAACTACAACTCCTACAAAGAGAAACGACGAGTTCTAAAACGCTCGAAATTAAACATCGAAGTTAATCCCGCGTCGGTAAAGCAACCCCGTTTCGCGTATATATTCTATTTCGTAAGGTATGAGGAGCATCACCCAAACGGTGTATGTGATTTCCGTGATTTCCGTTTCCCATAAGCCACGTTCGGCATAATGGAAAAAAAATCGAAGGCCCGAAGAGATTATTCTAGTACGTGCGCTTGGAAACGAAAAAAAAGTAGATGAAGAAGACGAAGAAGAAGATCGTGAAGAAAAGCGCTCGGAGCTTAGGAAATGGAAGAAAAAACAGAGCCCGATGAGAGAAAGAAAAGTAAAACGCGCGGGGTGTGCGTGTACGTGTGCGTGTGCGTGTGCGTGTGCGCGCGTGTGTGCGTGTATATACATATATATATATATGCATCACACACACACACACACACACACACGCGTATATATATATATAAGAAAGAGAAAATGAAAGGCAGATACTAAGCGATAAGGCGAAGCGCAAAGAAAGTCAACGGGCCCAGTATAAAAGTGGACGTGTCCCGTACCTTTCTATTTGCTGAAAACACTCCAAGTAAGGTAAAGTACCCATTCGTGGGACAGGCGCAATTTCAGACCTTAAAGTGGGACATACTTCGAAAATCGTTTTAAATTATATTAATACTTGTTAACACAAATGTTTTTCACTAAAATATAACATTTTTGAATATTAAGTTTCAATTTTTTGTGTTACATCTTATCAAAAATTATTAATTTACTATGAAATTTTAAAGTGAAATATAGTACTGCATTTTGACGTGATTTTACTGCGTTCCAGGTCGAGTCATGTACATATTTAATTTTTGTAAATTTTAAGCTAGTAATATAAATAAACATATCTAACTTATCTAAAATACTTAAATATATTTAAATTTCAAAAATTTAAAGCAATTTTATAAATTAATAATGATTTTAAATAATAAAATACGTGTCCTAATTTACCATCTCACATTGTGTTAGGTAACTTAAAGTTGGACAAGATTCGAGTTTTGTCCCAGACTTACCGTCACGGTTGCGAGGCAGACCCTAAAGTGAGACCGCATAATTGAAGTGTTTGTTGTTGTTAGCAGATCTCTGACAAATAATTATTTTAATAAAGATAAATTATTACTTTGTAACGTGAATAATAAAAACAATCTAAATGTGAACTTGTTTTGACTATTACTGAGTAATAAATAGAAATTTATATGTGTAAGTAAAAATGTTTCAATTCTAACCTCTTTTTGAAAAACTAATTTTTAAAGTGAATGATAAAAGTAATTTTATAAAACTTATTATTATTACAGATTAAGTACTATAAATAAGATAAAATGAAGCTGAAGAAAAACATTACAAATAAAGAAAATAAGAATGCAAAAGGAAACAAGAAAGTGAAAGATAAAAATTGTGTAAAAAAAACAATAAAAAAGAAAACTAAGCAAAATGTTAAAACTTACACTCAAGAAAATCTAAAAAGTGCTTTAAATGAAATTGGAAACGGGCAAACACTTAGACAGATTGCTGAAGTTTACGGAGTGCCAAAAAGTACGCTCTTTAATAAGTTTAAGAATTTTTCAACACTTGATTGTAAACTTGGGGCTCCAACAGTTCTAACAAAGAAAGAAGAAGAAGATATCGTTTCTTGGATCAAGTACTGTGCTGATAAAGGTTGTCCGGTTAGAAAAAATCAGTTGCTCGACTCCATTCAAAAATATATTATTGAGGTGAAGAGAGATAATCCGTTTGTTAATAACAGGCCAGGTAAACACTGGTACAAAGGATTTATGCAACGACACTCTGACATAAGTCTGCGTGTTGCTCAAAATTTAACATCAACTAGGGCGTCTGTGCAAGAATCTGATCTTCGACAATGGTTCCAAAATGTCAAGAATAACTTGGAAGAAAAGAATCTGTTGAATGTCAGTCCGGATCGAATTTTTAATTGTGATGAATCCTCTTTTATGCTGTGCCCTGACAACGATGCTGTTTTAGCACAGAAAGGAAGATCTAGTGTATACAACATTGTTGGTGGTAGTGAAAAAGAATGCTTAACTGTCTTAGTAACAGCCAGTGCTTCAGGTGTATTGGCTCCACCAATGATTTTATTTGAATGTAAGAAACTTCCAAACAAAAATATTTTAAATAAAATTCCCAAAGGTTGGGGAGTTGGGCTGTCAGAAAGTGGTTGGATGACCAGCGATAGTTTCTATTGCTTTGTAAGCAATGTTTTCTTCAAGTGGTTGCAGCAACAGGAAATTGTTTTTCCAGTTGTGTTATATCTAGACGGACACTCCAGTCACTTATCTTTACCTTTGTGCAAGTTTTGTAAAGAACACAACATAGAACTAGTGCCTTTATATCCCAATGCAACACATTTGTTGCAACCATTAGATGTGGCATTATTTCACCCGCTAAAGTCAAAGTATAAAGATGTGCTATTGCAATGGAGAATTGAAAATAAAGTCATCAACTTTAAGAAAGACATGTTTGCTACTGTCTTAAATATTAGCCTTCAAGAAATTGATTTAAAAAATATTGTAATTAATGGCTTTAGAAAATGCGGGTTATACCCTTTTAACCCTGATGCAGTTGATTATAATGTCTTAGATAAAAAAAGAAAGAAGAAGAATGCAGTAACCCTACAATCTAGTGAAAAAGAAGATGGTAACGTTGTAGACAATAAAAATTTTTTAGAATATTTTGAAACTAATTTTCTAGATATAAATTTAATAAAAGAATTTGAAGAATCCATTAAAATTTCTAAAGAGGATCATGACCAACAAATTCTTCATAAAGAATCTTTGTTTGAAGTTTGGTGCGCATTAAGAAAAATGAGTGGTATTTATTTTTTGATTATCTTATGTTGTGAGTGTAATCGCTTAGATTTTGTAAATGGTATTTTAATATAATTATTATTTATACGTGAATAGGTCAAATCAGTAAAAATTTAGACAGCGCAGAGTCTAATGTCAATAATAATTTACAATCATCTTGTGAAACTATTGCTGAAGTACATGCTTCGAATAATCTTGATACTGAAACTGATGTTACGCTAAGCAATATTCTGCCAAATGAAAGTACGGATGAACAAATATTAATAGTTTTCAATGAAAATGACATTGCTGATCCATCAAACATTATGTCAGATATGACTACAGAAGGTAAAATTTAATATATTAGTTTTTCATGAACTTTAAAATAATTAATTTTGTGTTTTTACATCCATTTACAGTGAATAGTTATGAAATTGTTATGCTCGATAACCTGAATACATCAGAACTTGCATCTATAAACCATGTAAGTGCTACAACCGATGGCAAGATCAATCCTACTGTCGATTTAAAAGGTTATTTTAATACTTTATTCTACATAATTATTGTGTACGTATAACATTTTTAATATTCTATTTTTAAATTTTTTACAGTTATTAGTCAACAAATTAATCTAGACAGTGGAAGTAGCAGTTTCAATTCCTTGACTAATTCAAACTTCGAGTCTACAGATTTGACAAGAGAAGAAAATTGTACAAATACTGCACTTAATTATACAACAAAGGACAAGAATCAACCTATTGGTAACTTCAAATGTTATATTGAAAAACTTTGTTTATAATTGTATTGTAAATATTTATTTGCAAATAAATTATTTAATATTTTTGCAGATATTTCTACTAACAGTCAATGTATTTCTCGGACCAAATTGATTAATGCACAAGCAGGATTCATTGAAGAACCACAATATGAAAGCTGTGAAATTGCTAACTCTTTGCAAAGTTATTCTATAACTAATAAGAATGAATGTCAGGGTGACTTAAATGCTTTGAACTGCATATCTTCTGAAAAGGATTTGAATAATTGTTCTAAAAGTAGTTCTAAAGAAGTTCAAAATAACTCTGCAACAATTATCAAGTGCTCTATTGCTGAATTGAATGGTTTTAGATGTTTACTACGTACTTTGTTTTTGCAATTATTGTATAATATTTTTTACATATTGAATGTTCTTTTTAGATGACGCTGCTAACGTTTTTCCTCTAGATTTGTCCTCAGAAAACTCTAATCAAGGTAAAATCGAGTATACGTTTACATAATTAATTACGTGTAAAATTATTTTATTATTTTTATTAAATTTATTTTAGGTACTCAAAAAGATCCATTTGCAGACGCGTTCATTTACCCTAATCCTGATTTATCAAAGAAAAGTAAAAATAAAATCCCAACTGGCTTTTTATTAGATGATATAATAGATCATTTAAATATTCAACAGAAAATAAAAAAAGAAAAAACCGACGAAGTTTTACAAAAAAAGAAAGATCAGGAAAAACGGAAAATAATCAAAGAGAAAGAAACACAAAGATGCAAAGAATATCAAGAGAGGAAAAAACAATTAAATGAACGAAAAAAAGAAACCAATGAAAAATTAAAGCTTCTTAAAAAAAACCTTAAAAAAGAATCGGACGAAACGAGAAGAAAAGAATTCGCAAATGAACAACTTGATTTACAAAACCAATTTCAAGAATTGCAGAAACTTCAAATTGAGATTGAAAAAGAAGATTTAAGATTTAAACTTCAATTTAAAGAAAATATGGCGTGAATAAAGATTTTATTATTAATGATAAATTACTTGTGATATTAATAATAAGAGATTTTAAATACAGTGCATGTCAGTATTAATAATTTATGTTTTGTGTACATGTATTAATTGCAAAGTGTTTATATTACATTGTATTACTTTAATTTACATAAAATTATAATGTTATTTCATTTTGAATTATGTTTTGTTTATCTCCATATCTTATTACATAAAAAATTGTATTACAATGTCTTGTCCCACATTCCAGTCCTCTGGTGTCCCAACTTACCGTACCGACAGTATCTTATTGTCCCACTTTAGCAGAACATACGTCATTTTTATTTTACTAATTACTTAAATAATATTTTCATTTTCATAAAATTTCTTGTTTTGTCGTCTTTATTATGAAGTAGCGCATCTTTTTAAAACAAAAAATCTTATTACGCAGACATTATTTTTGCGTAAATCAATAGAGAACTTCCTTACATTTAAGTTTTGTCCCGCCATTGGGTACTTTACCTTAAATGAAATTGCCCGCGGCGCCTCTCGGGAGCACGTACTTGACCAACGAGTCGTATGCCTCCGTGTGCGTCACTTCGACAGATATAACACAAAGCGTATAGTCGAGTTGCATAATATTCACTCCCTCCTCTTTTTCCTCCCTTTGTAATGTGTGCGAGTGTGCATGGGTGGAAGGGGGGGTGGTGGTGGTGAGGAGGGTAGGGTAGGGGAGGGGTTAGCGGAGGGCCATTGTCTACCGTAGGTGCTCTTTCCGTTTTCTGTTTATTTTTCGAGTCATTACTGCCCGCGCGATTGCAAATTCGCCAGGCTCTCTCAAAGGCGTGCACGTTCCGCGAACTTTAACCGTTCTGCGGGGAACGAGCCGCTTCGAATGCTAAATAGAGAAAGAAAAAAGTACGCAGTAATGGCGTGACAATTTGTACGCGGATTGCTAAGGTAAGATAAGAGTTGCAACTCCTATTCCGAGCTTTAACCTCTCAATTAACTAAGCTAACCTTGCGATTATTTTGCGGCGGTTATTAGTTTCGTTTCATTCGCTTTTCTTTGTTTTCTTACTAATTCCACGACTTTTTTTTTCTTACCATATCTGAACTTTCGTATTCGAGTTTTACTTTTCACGCGAGAAAAAAGCTAATTTTATGTAGAATACATTTTCTTTCCGTCAGCTAGAAATAAATTTGGATTAGCTGAGGAAAAAAATTGATTTAATGCAAGTAAACGGCACTTGGATAGTCAAAGTTAATATTTACTTGAATTAAAAAATTATCGAAAGGTTAATCCAAAAAGTTTACCGAATTTATTATAATGCACGTGATTTTTCAAATGTTGAGTAAATATTATCTTCGATTGAGTTTATAAAATGATTCGAGTAAATATTAATTGGTGACGAGTTAAATCAACCGTAAAAGTTAATATGTTTATTAACATTTAATTATTTACACTAGTTATTATTAATGTACTAGTATATAATCGTGTTTTGTATTTCATTTATAATGTATTAAATTCATTGTGTCAAAACGCTAAATACTGTAAATTTCGTGATTATTTTATCTCTTAATATTATTTTAAACATTAATTTACATAATAAGTTTATTTTAATAAGAATTTTATAAATAAAAGTTTGAATATGCTCGCGTATCCTCCGTAAAGTTGTCAAGTAATAAATTTTACATCGGACGGACATGTTAAAATGACAGAAGTACAAAGGTTAGTTTTATGCGATACTTTTTTACTTGGCAGCTTGTATTAAAGTTATTCGTGGCTCAACTCCGTTCTTCTGTTCATCTAGTGAAAAATTCAACATTTTATGCGGGACAAAAAAGATGTTACACCTATTTTTGTAATACACGCGACAGAATATAAAGACGTTACGGAATTCAAATAGAAAAGATCTTTTTACATACGTGAACATTCGAAAAAAGTAAAATATCTCTCGTACAAGCGAGTGTACACAATTTGATCAATCAATTAGAAACTTTTTTTTTTCTATATAAACCAGCGGGTACAACAAATTTTCTCGAGTTACAGAGTAAACATTCATTGAAGAATTGTTATGACACTTTCATAGAAGTTTTTAGTAACTACAAGTATTAGTTTCATACTGCCCGAAGATAAAATATAAATAATATCAAAAAGTTGGAGAAGTATAAAGTTTTAAAGAATTTGCCCTACGGTATAGGTATAATAATTTACAGCGCAAAACTCGCACTATAAATATAATTTGTAGTCTTTAGGTACGTCCATTTGTTTAATGGTAAGCGATATCTTGATATCTCGTATTAATGAAATTCGTGTGTATACGATGATAAAAAGACGCATTAAATTCGGGGTTATAAGGTGTCGCATTGCAAACACGGTAGGGAATGTTTTGTCGCGTTTTTCTTTAACGATGGCAATTTCGACCTCCAGGGAGGATTCTCCCGTTTCCCTTAATTTATTCAATCGTGCAAAACAATTTACGGAAACTGCGCGATACTGCTCGCGCGTCGACGAAAAAGTTTCGCGGATGCGTTTCTTTCGTATGACCTTAAAAAAGACGGTGTATATGGTTAACGAGCTTACCCCGGACAACTTGTTTTCTGACCTCCAGATACGAATGGTACTTTGTATTTTAGGAGACAGTCGGATATATGTGGATCTGCGACTTGGATTTTTAAGTTTTTAACGTCTGGTCGTTATATCGTTATCGGCCATTTTTACCAAGTGCTTTATACGTTTGATTAAACGTTATTCTACACTCAAATGAAAATCTGAGAGGAGATAATGTCGCGTATCTCGTTGATAAGTCGATTGTTACGCGCGTGTACAATTGAGGAATCGAGGAAGGTTACATTAATTTGTGTGAAAAGAAAAGTTGGTCGGTTGAACGTCGGTCGATCAAATCGGCACGGTCAGTTTAGTTGAAAAGAGGAGGAGAACCAAACAGGTACTCAAACGTAACAATTGAGAAGTAAGAAAGACAGGAGTATAAATCGAGTATAGGAAAGCTCATCGAAGATCAAAATTCTCAAGTCCGAAAGGCAAAGGCCTCTCTACGTCGATCGTTCGGATCGGAAGTCTCAGTGAAAAGAGAGGTTCAGCTCTCATCTTACCCCGGTAGTAGTTCTAGTGGCTCGCTTTGTTTTTTCCCTCCTTGAGCCCCGCATACCAGTACTCGTACCTCTCTCCGCTCTCCCCTTGACTTCGAGAGACCGTTTCTTTCTTTCTTTCTCTCGCTCGGTTTTTCCTCAATAGCCTAGCGTTGTTGTCGTTCTCTCCTTTTTTTTCAATTTACTCGGCCACTTCTCCCGTTCCATCCTGCTGCTTTATCTGTCGCGCATAGAGTGAGATGGACGGAGAGAGAGAGAGAGAGATGAGAGAAAGAGAAGAGAGAGAGGGAAAGGGAGGGAGAGGGAGAAATGAGGATACACACACAGACCGGGTGCATTCCTATGTCTTTGCTCCGAAATGTCTTCCTCGGCGCCCGAGACAGAAGTCTTTGCGGAATGTACTCTCGTATAACAAAGGCGAAATGCACGTCCGACGTAGGAACGAGAGCTACATGAAACTTCCGTGCCCGGTGTATGTGTGTGTATGCGAGGCGGCGAGGACCTTCAAAGGAAGCTACTCTCCATCTCTTCTCTTCTCTCTCTCTCTCTCTCTCTCTCTCTCTCTCTCTCTCTCTGTGTCCCTCTCTCTCTCTTCGTAGTTCGCGCCGTCAAACATATTTATGGAATACGCATCTATTGTGTACCCAACGTGTCTTGTGCAAATCTAACAGAGAGAGAGAGAGAGAGAGAGAGAGAGAGATAGGGAGAGGCAGATTATGAGAAACCGCATAATTGTTGCAATTGCATTGCGAGGTTACCTTTCAACCCGATGTTGCGCGTCGTGTACAAAAGCAGGCGTGTACACAACGGTCCTCCTTCGGTGTAATTGGATTTTTAATTCTTGTTCTTTGTGTCTCCTGCTCGGCACTAAATCGGTTGTCTACGCTTGAATCTACAGAGATTGACGATCGATTTAAATGCGGCACGGATACACCAGTAGTAGTACTTACCAACTATTTGCTTCGGTTAAACTCATGTCGAAATGACAAGCGCGAACTCGTTAACGCGTACTTTTCGTGAAATAATCGCTTAGCTTGTCTTTCAAGTACGACGAGTTGTCGTCGCGCTTCTTTCGTAAGAAATCGGATCGAGGTGTTACGCTCAGATCGCGCAAGGCATCGCGAATCATTCCTTTTAGTTGCGATCGCTCTGACGCTTCTGGTTCAACCTTCATTTTATACCTCTACTTTTCTCTTTTTCTTTTTCTTTTTCCTTTTTCTTTTCTTTTTTTTTTCCTCCAGAGAAAATGGGGATTGATGTTTTCTTTAGTAAAAAGATGTGCTCGGAATTTTAAAATAAATTTAGATTTACTGCGGTTTTATTTTTGGTATTATACTTTTATGCTCAAAATTTTTACAATTATTTCGTTTAATATTATAACCAAAGGTAAGATTTATATACTCTAAATAGAATATCTCGATCTTTCCTTTATAACCAATGAAATAAAAGTATGCATTTATATTAATGCATAAAGTAAGTTATTTTTTTATAAAAATAGATGTTATAAATATTTGCGCTGTATTATTCAGTGCATTTTCATGTTATTCTATGCATAAAATGTTGCCAGGATATTCGTAACAATGATGTATATTTATCATTAACATTATTAATACAATCGTTGAATTCCGAGAGAATTAACAATTTATAAAAATATTACCAATAATTAAAATAATTAATAGTTAATTTCGTTAAGTCATATGCTAATAATAATATAATTAACCTTTTGCAAACACTTTGCAATTAAAAGTTAAATGTCAAAAATGCAGGATGCGCGAGGAGTGCACATAGCTGGGAAAAGTAAGAGTATTTATCGCGCGTAGGAAGCATTTTGGCGAAAATTACAACATCCTCGAGATAATGTAAAGCTAGGTGTATTCATATCAACGTGGAATTTTGTCGTCGCGAGCGCCACTCCATTAACGTAGTGTGGGAAATAATTGATGATTCGACCAGAGAATTATGAGAGAAGCTCCTTAACCAAAACCTTCGGAAGACGCAAGGTACACGTGTTGGTAAGGTAAAATACATACGACTCTCGGACCCCTCGAAAACTTAAACCGGATCCCCGTAGTTCCGGCCCTTTTAGCGCCTTCCAACCCTGACGGACTTCTCTATTTCTCCGCGTTCGCGGAAACTATTCACTGTTATACTACTCCCCAAGGTGAGCCCCGTTCGCGCTCGGGGGACCTCGACTCTACCTTCGTCGTACTCCTCGTTCTCCTCCTCGCCGTCGTCGTCGTCGTCGACGTCGTCGCGGACTCTGCGCGTCCGGGGGAAACGACTTTTCGCTCAAGGAAAACCCCGGGTAAACCCATATATTACTCGACTTTTTGTACATTATTTTTACGGGAAATTCAATGTATACATTCAATGTAAAACGATTTTTCGGGGAAAGTTCTATTATCCTTCGATTTGCTCCCGGTTTCATTGTCCTATTCATCTTTAAACATTTAAACTGTCATTGCGGCTGGTTGTTAAAGTATCGGCTATACAGTCAAAACGACCATCGGAGAGAAAGAAGAGGACGAAAAAAGAGAACATTCTTACAAAAGTTTCTTTAGTTCGCTCGGTGATATATTGCACTTTTAAAATTATATCTTATCCGAGAAAACTGTTAGAACGTTACTTTATGTTTATTTCATTTATTTACCTTTCTTTTCCTGAATTTATCGAAAACAGCTTCGGAAATAATTAAAATCACGCAGAATATTGGAAATCGTCGTATAACGGCTGCATTACTAATTATAATTAAAAGTAATTTTCGATTAGTGGGAGCCGAGAGAAAAAAAAAATAACACTATTTGCGCGGGATCGAATATAAAATAAATTGCATACGCGCGTTTGCAGCGTGCAATTATTTTGTTATCAGCTGCGTGAAAGTAACTTATTCAATTTAATTAAAACGGCGAAAACCAATTGGTTTACGTACCGAATTAGTTAATTGCGCTAACGAAAACGAGTGCATCTAATTTTCTAGGCTAATGCGAGCGAATCGTTGACTAGCTAAACTATGTCTAACATACGGACAATTACAAGGTGATAATGTTTATAATTATAGGTATTGGTTTCAAAAACAATATATACACCTATACGCTATTTCGATGTCTTCAAATTTTTGATAATGTGGAGAGTTACGTTTGATTCGAGAAGAAGGTCGTATGTCACATTGGATATGCTTTTTAGGTATTATATCTTTTTCTTGCGCTCACAGCAGCAATATGGAATACTCGAAATCATGCTATATGAAAGTGAACATATATACACTAGTGTCACATATAAAACTGATATACATCATTGTAGACATGACCCACTTTTTTGTTTTTTTTTTTTACAGAAAATTGTTTTATTTTAATAAAGTTGATGTGAAATATTGTACACTGTCCTTTCCTACTCTCATAAAGATTACAAACTTTTCCTTTTAAATCTGTATGTAAAGGTTTAAAAAAAAATAATTATAATAAAAAATTATTTACATGATTTCGAACAAAAAAATAGTCTTGATATACTAATTGTGTTTGTTTATACTTATTAGTAATTCGAAGAAAATTATGAGATCGTCGATGAAAATGGTTAAAGCTTGTTCTTTGTAGTATTATTTCTACTTTTAAAGCACTTTCGTACTTGTATATTAACTCACTTACGCAGCTCTAAGCAAACTTATGTTAAACTTGTAAAACTAACACACGAGCTACATTAGGAAAAATGTACTTTACTAAAATTTGTTTGTAAGTCAAACTTCTTGAGTTGGAGTAATACTGCAAAAGAATTTATAACCCTCTAAAGATGAATTATTATATTTCAAGACTGACGATTAGAGAAATACGTTTTCAAAATTTTTAATTAAAAATCAAAAGGTTAATTGACTCGATTACATTCGAATGACAACGTAATTTGATTAATAGAAAAGAAGGACTTGGACTTGGCTAAAATTCGAATGTCAAGAAAAGGAGATACCCTCTGTTTAACCTTGTACGTATACCTATATATATAAGGAGAAGAGTGTCGAAATGCCCAAGCGACTAATTGACAGTAAGACCTTCCCCTATCTTCTAATCCCGAATGGTTCACTTTCTCCGTAAAGAGTGACATCAATAATTATTAACAAGCAATTACATTAATCGCAATTTTTGCAACTCCCATAACCATCGATTCACCGTAGCAATCCTCTAATGAAACGGTAGCAGTAACAGGAGGAGTAGCAGTACCAGTATAATTACACGAAAGATAAATACAATTTGTCTAATGTGCAAAGGCACTAACCGTATCCTCTCGAGTCACACATATATCATATTAACTAGAAAAGTAATACTGACCGTCGAGGAAATATCCGAGGATGAAATTCGGGAAAATTAGCGAGTGACCGAATTTCGATAAAGGATACATACCCGATTATATATATGTATATGTATATATATAGGTATATATAGATATACTTTGAGATCTAAGGAATTACTGTGACTAAACGAGGGGCAATATCTTCTCGTTTCGATCAAGACGTACGGATACGTACGTGTACAGTGGCAGCAGATCCGCGACACTTTGGTGGGCTGTGTATCCCGAGGAACGCACACGCGTGTGTGTATACACGTGTATTAGTGGGGAATCTCTCAAGGTATTAGGAAAACGTATGCCGCGGGATTATGCGGGTCTGCGCGAACAACCGCATCGGGCATAATTAATGACGCCGGTAACTTTTCCTATCGGAAGTAGATATTCATGCACGAGGGGAGTTTACGCAGAGAGAGAGAGAGAGAGGGAGAGAGAGAAGTTTTTGGGTTAAGCCGGAGATCGGGAGCTTAAAGGTGGAGGGGCTGAGCGTGGTGGGGAGGAGGGAGGGGGCCTGCGACGTTCACGGTATAGGCGGCTTACCTTCAAACTATTTAATTGACTTAAGCTCACCTCTCCCCTCCCCCCTCCCTCCACCCCCTCTCCCAACCATCTCTTTACCAGGCTACCTTCGACACCTCTCTCTCTTTCTCTCTTCATCCCGCTATCGTTCGATTCGCCCTTCGAGCCTCTATCTTTCCAGTGTCAAATATTTGTTTTAGTCTATAACCCCCGCGAGCGGCGCGCCTTTATCCAGCATCTCCGCTTAATCGAGAGAGTTCGACGATAGTGTGTTACCCGAACGCAACTGCTGCTGCTGCTGCTGCTGCTGCTGCTACTACTGGGCTACTTTCCCTTCCTCTCTCTCTCGCTCACTCTCCGTCTGCGTCGTTCGGTCTTTCGTTGTTCACTACCTAGCTAGCTGCTACTTTGGCAGTGTCTACCCTTCTCCTATGGATGCTATGGAGGACTTGTACCCCTTCCTACTCTTCACTTTGTTATCCTTTGAGCGCGCCAAGGACCCAAGTTTCTACGATATAACCCACTCGACACTCGGAATTCATAAACCAATTGTTTGTTTTATTGGCACATGTACATTCGTCCGACTCCTCTCTCGTATACCCTCCTGCTCTTACCTTTATTTTTGGCAAAGAACCGATGCAACTACAACTTTACTTCGTAAATCAAATTTAATCTCTTTAACTTCCTTAAGGATCGATAAAAGGGTAATGAGCGAGATAATAAAACACTTTCAACGTCGTCGAAATGTTTCGAAAGTTTACCTTTTCCATTAATACATTCTCCTGCTGATACCTTTTTCTTCTTATTCTCGATTAGACTTTCATTACTTAATTTACACTTTTTAATCCAGTAAAATACGAGCTTGCGTATACATTTTTCATTTAATAGATTTTTATGACAATAACATTTAATTATCCGTACAATTTGAAATTGTAGGTATTTTACTGAAAATAGTAATCATTATAATTATATTATTTTGTAACACGGAGGCTGTATTGTGTTCAAAATCAAATGTTTTACAAGGCAAATCCTCTCGTATGGTTTAATTATAACCCGAGAAATTGCGGAGATTACGTGAAATTAACGTAAAGACGAGGAAAACTTATTTCCACAAGAATACGAATAATTACTGGCCAGTTCTAATGAGATTGCGAGCAGCAACACACTCTATAATATCATTTACAATGCTCCGCGTTTCTTTTTTTCCAATTTTTTTTTTCTTTAAAGAGCAATATGTGTTTTTACTCATTTATACCTAACCACGTTATGAATAATGCGGTTTTGTGGTAAACCACTTTATGTAATCTTATTCTTGTGTTTGCTCAAAACCGTGCGCACGACCTTTTACTATTAATGAAAACGAAACTTGTAAGTCTTTATGTAAGGGTTTTAAAATAATGTACTACTTCACGTAAGAGTCGTAAAAATTAGAACAGGTAATAAATTGGTTAATTGTTGTACAGATATTCGCATAATTTTTGGCGATTTCTTTTGTCGAAATCCCGACGTCACTTTTTTCAAATTGAATTACTTGTATTGTTATAATTATACCTCTTTTTTTATTTACATTTTTTATTTTACAGCTCATTATTTACATAATTAAACAATTAAGTGAAAATCAATTAGTTATGAACCTAATTAATAAATAATCTTGTATGTTGTTAATCTAAATCAAAGTGATTCAAAATAGATAAATAACTTGATTTTCTGCTCGAAATTACAACTGGTACACTAGCTAATTTTGGGCTAATATAAATCAATTATAATTTATCTATAAAATTAATTTCTCGATTAATTATATATACAAATTAGTCAGTTATTAATTTGTCTAGAAATGGCATATTATATTTACGTGGAATAAAATTACACTGTTGATAATTAGTATATAAAACAAAATCAATATGATGTAGATACAATATTTTATTAAAAACGGTATTTCTTATGAATAATGGTAAATATTCTAAAAGCTCCTATAATACTCGTTGCATTAAGATATTGAATCTAAAATACATTTTTCACCTTCAAACTTAGTCGTATATAAGATATGTTATTAATAATTCACTCGTTTTGTTAAGCTAATCGAGCTTAAATTCGTCGCTTGAGCTTTAACGGGTTAAGTACGATCTAACTTCCCAAAGGTTAAAATCGTCCGAGATTAAAGAAAGTTAAGTCAGCAGTTTAAGCGGTGCAACAACGTGAAAAGAAAAAGAAAAAGCGATCGAATACGCGACTTTTCAAACGGATCAAATCCACAATATCGAAGACGTATCGAACAGCTCACTCGTTCACGAAGCCATTTAAATTAATTACAATCGTTTTATTATTTCAACCGGTTTACGCCTTTTTGCGTATATCGACGTTATAGTACCCTCCGCCCTCCTTTCCCCTCCCCCAGTCCATTTACGTCGAACGTATTTCTATAATTTATTAACGCGAAGCTATTACGAGAACCGCCTGCAAATGCGAATATGTCGCGAGACGTAGGTAGGGCTCGGGAAATAGTACGTCTGGGTGGAGAATATTAATGCAACATCGCGAATATCAATTAACCCGGATGGTGGAGTAACAGCGTCAGGGGGAGGAGGTTTACTGCTTTAAAAACTAATTACGCAAAACCAGTTTATATTTACGTCAGAGGAACGTTATCTACTATTATCTTGTTCATTAATCGGACCCACCGCGGGCGATTTCTCACCTCTTTTTTTTATGACGCTATGGATTTACTCCTCTTTCAAATAAATTCCCCCACCCCCCCACGCCCGCGTTATCACCCTTTATTGCCCTTACTTTTATTATACCAAAACCTTATTCGCTTTTATTTATCCATTCTTTTTTTTTCGTTTGTTTCGTCGAGCCCGATAATTGGTTAATTAAAAAATAAATATCGGACGCGAATGCGGGACGAGAGAAAAATTAAACGCTATACGCTCGTTTGATCCTTGGATAAATCTCGGGTGGTTATATATCCCTCTCTTCAACTCTTGTGTATAATTAGGAGAGTTGGAAAATCAGAAAAGGCGCAGTAGCTTTGACGCTCTATTACTTTTAAACGGATACTTGGACTTTGAGGGTTGCATCTCGGGCGATGAGAAGAAAAAAAAAATAGAAAACAAAAAGGAGAAAAAAGAAGGAACGTATACGTCTAAATTAATAAACAGCTTGGAAATACCTTCTGACGTTAAAGGAGAGTTGGGTTGTAAAGGAACTGAATATTTAATTATATCTTGGAAATGAGCTACTCTTAAACAGTATAAAGAAAAAAAAGAAAAAGAAGAAATAGTAAATCGAGGGAAAGTACAAAGACTTGCGACTTCATTATTTATATAAAGTATTTTCAAAGTGTTATTACGACAAGTTAAACCACCTCAAACTTGTTTGAGAAAGAAATATTTTTTTGTTTACGCTCGTCTTATTTTATGTAATGCCCTTAAAATGTAATTATGGAGGCGCAACAAATTGCACCTTTGAGGGGAAACTTAAATATTTTTCGTTTATGGCAAATTTTAGGTAACCCACTTGTTAAATAACTAAGGTAAACTTTTTCAAAAGAAAACTTTTTCAAAGTAGGTTCGTAAGGCCGTGCCACATTTAGAAGAGTTATTGAAAAACGTACAATTTCTTCAAACAGGCTTATTAAGCAAACGTACGTAGAAATTTATGTTATTTTAACATCTTTTATCTTTAAATAATTTACTTGAATTGCTTCAATGTTATTTCAAGCCAATTAAAAATTATTATTTAAATTAAATATTTCTTAGGCGTGGGGAATATTTAAAGAAACATATATTTAAATCAATCGAACAAGTTACTAAGTGCGCTATCTCGCTTACTTTAAATAATATCTATGTTTGTAATAAATATATACTTTAGAGAAGAAATGTAAAAAATGTATGATTGTAAAAAATAGGAGTTTCGATTTCTGTAAGTATATTCTGATTGTTAATAATTATTACATTTCTATATAATTTTAATGAATATTTAGATATTTTTCTGTTAATATAAAAATATCTCTTCTTTTATTATTTATTTAGCTTACCCAATTCAGTAAAAGACTTATACAGCTTTACATATTTATACATAGTATTTTACATTAAGGTAACAAGTCGCTTATACATTTTATATAAATAGATTACATTTTTCAAGAAAGTCGCATATAAATCTAGAAGTTGTTATATTTGGTTTCGATATTAGTTCTTCTATATATAGAGGAAGTTGAAGTTTTTAAATATACAGAAAATATTTTTTATTGTGATGTATGTCTCCAATGTTTTAATTGACTTTTAATGCAACGACACTTTCATTTTATTCCAACGTACAATTATTGAAATTAAAGTTCTTAATCAGAATTTTTTAAAGTTTATCGCATTTCAAATTACATAATGACTTATTCCATTTTTTACTTTAAAACCCATTTGTTAAAATATTAAGATATGTTTTTTTTCTGTTTAAAAATTGTATTTTAGGGTCAAATTAACTGTCCATTAAGATAACGTAGAATGTGAATTAATGCTTGTGAAAATATGTATTCATCTACATATATAATCGATAATAAAACTGTACTATAATTTCTTTCACTTTGATTGTGTTAAAATTTCACGAGAATTATTAATGTTAAATACATATTTTTTATGTGTTTCAATAATTTAATCATCAATTTCGTGCATTTTTTGATACTGCATTATAATATAAGACTTATAAATGTCATTTGCAATACTCTCTTAAATTCGTTAGAGTGAAAAATCACTGTATTTGAAGGAAAACTGAGTCGCTCTGAGGCTAGAAGTCACTTAGTTTTAACTCGAATCGAGTGATTTTACATACAGATATTTCTTTATCATCCACGCATAATTGATTTTGAAGAAATATTTCTCGATCTTGGTGAATAAACGACACTTTTAATTAGATGGCGACGTTTCGATGACTTTTCGTCATCCTCTTCAGGCTATACCTTTATTTATAAAACGAATACATTTGAATATACATAAATAATTGTAGGTTTTGTTTTAAACCTAATGATTAATAACATTTTACTTACTACTTGTCAATATAAATCGATCAAAATTTAAACGTTAATCGATTTATATTGACAAGTAGTAAGTAAAATGTTATTAATCATTAGGCTTAAAACAAAACCTACAATTATTTATGTATATTCAAATGTATTCGTTTTATAAATAAAGGTATAGCCTGAAGAGGATGACGAAAAGTCATCGAAACGTCGCCATCTAATTAAAAGTGTGATTTATTCACCAAGATCGAGAAATATTTCTTCAAAATCAAGTGATTTTACACTATACGAATTTAGAGAGTATTTAACATAGTGTATTTCCATTACAAACATTTTATTTAAACAATTTTGTCAATAACGAACACTTCATATACGAAGTAACATTCGATATTTCATCAGTACTAAACAACTATTATTATCAGTTAAACAATTTTTATTTTATTGCTCTTGTTAAAAATGTAATATCTATAATGTATTAAACATTGAAAATTTTGCCTTTATAATTTGGACTTTTATTAACAAAATTAGAATTTGCTCAATTATCATTGGATTTCAAAATAGTGTGACTTCCGTTCTTTTAAGTGATCATAATATTTTACGTACACATGTGATATCTTTTAAGGAACGATAATTTTAACAAATGTATTTTTTAGCTAGTTAACACTTAAATTAATCAATCGTTTTATAATAAAACCAATCGTTTAATTGATCGAATTTCTGGTTTCCTTCATAATAAAAAAATTTAAATAATTAAATTCGATCGTAATAATCAAAATTTCACGATTTCGCTGCAGCATCACGTCTCATAAAACATTGATATTTTCGAAAATGTACTATTAATGTTATCGTTTTGTTAACTTCATCACACGAAATAGTGTTGAGATGTAATACAGAAAAATGATATTTTGTAAAAATAAAAATAGTTGAAATAATAACAAGAACAATCGAACAATTTCAAATGTAAAAAAAAAAATAATAAATAGAAAAAAAGGAATTTGCGCGAAAATCAATCTATATTTCCGAAGGGATAAGAACGTCAAGCTCGCAAATATTTCCAATACTTATCGAACCGCGAAAGTAAAAAATAAAAAAAAGTATTTTGGTAGGGAGTAAGGTAAGGGATGACACGATCAGAGTCGACGTCTCGCGTAGTGTCGCTCCCACCGGTCCAGCGCGCGTTATTTAATTTGATCCGATTCTTCAGGTGCAAGTGGTGTCACGTCCCATCGTCGAGGGGCTCAGCTCGAGGGGGTTGAGTGAAGGACGAGTAGAAGGGAGGGAGGGATGATCGCATTATGGCGCCGAAGAAAAATCATACTCCGGGCTTTCGAGCATTTTGTTAGAGGGAAAACCCTGAGAGGTCATCCCTCTCTCTCTCTTGCGCGCGCGCACTGTCCCTCTCTCTCGCTCTCTATATCTTTCCAGGCGCGAGAATCCCACCCTCCGAGTGGAACTCTCACCATCCCTCTCTCCTTCTCTTCTCTTAGCCTCCCCGTTTCTGTCTCGTCGCTCCTCTCGAGCGGCGGACTTGGCGACCGTGCTCTTAAGAGAACACGGTGATTCATCGGATGCTATTACGCCGTAATGGACTCGGCTCGTGAAAAATGGCGCGGGACAGGTAAAGCGGAGAGAGTGGCCCGGCCCTGCTTGCTGCTGGTGCTACTGCTGGTGCTACTGCTGGTGCTACTGCTGCTGGTTCTACTACTCCTACTACTCCTACTACTCCTATACTACCACCACAGGGATCAAATTTTCATAACGCTCTACGACTCGCTACCAAAACCTCGACTTTTATCGAGCTTCCAATTTTGAATAATTAGACGAGTTCTCTCTACATTGTATACTAGAGGTCAACAACATTTCTGCAATGTTTATACAAACGTACGTCTACGAATATGCGCAATTTAATAAAGCTTTCACGCTTTAACAAAAGTTCTTTGAATTATTCTAGGGGTAAGGGGGGAGGGGGAGCATATACAGCCTTTTGTATTGGGCATTTTTTTTAATTTTTTCAACACTCGCGTCGATAAAGGATATTTTGCAGATTATTAAAAATATATTTTATTCGGATGAAGGGGAAAACCGCGTAAATAAAAAAATCTGTTTTTATCTTTATTTATGTTTGGACAAACTGCTTGTAAAAGTTATATTATTATTGTTCGTACTTTGAGTAAATATGTTTGTCGAAAAATATTATGTTTCGTTAAATATTATTAATTTTGTTTATGTAGTAATAAAAATTTTTCACCAAAAAGTGATGAAAATGTAACCGATGTACCGAGAGCTCGATATTTTCAGTTAATAAATAAAATATAAGACTTAAATCATTTATTTATAGATAATAATGGAATCCTATATATATATGGTGTGCTGAGTAGAATAGTAATTGAATTACGTCGACGCAACATTTCTAACGACAGCGACGTATCAACCATAAATATATTATCCCCCGTGGTCCCCCTTTGCAGCAAGTGCACCGAAGATAAAAAAGAAGAAAGAGAATAATACACCGAAGACAGCAGTAAATAGTAAGAAAATCGATTATCCAGGCAAAGCTTGATCATTTATCACTTAAGAAATTATTTACCTACGATCTTTGTACCGTGGTACAATCAAGAAAGTGATTTTTCTCTCTTCCCTATCATAAATCGAAGCATTTCTTAGCTTTACGTTCAAACATTCAGTATTCGGTATGTATGAAAGAGCGTAGGCAATAAAGCCGCGATTTTCGCACTCCCTCAATGGCTGCTTTTCTACCAACTTGCCTTTTCATCTTTCTTATTCCTCGTTTTTTCCACTCTCTCTCGATTTCTCTCTCCCTCTCTTCCTGCCCCTTTCCGAAAAAGAAGCGCAACTCCATCGGCACCTTTCACACGTGCGCATTCACTCGGCTTACCGTCGCCGTCGTCGTCCTTTCGCCCCCTTGTCGACGAGGCAAGATGGGAAAAAACAGTGTTCAACACCCCTCACTCGCGGGAAAAGAAAAACAAGGCAAAGACTTGGCTCACGAAAAAGTAGGCTTTGGGATTTCCAACTGCGACTAGGGAGGCTACGAAACAAAAACTGAAATAACGTACAATGGGATAATATCGAAAGACGGAGAGAGAGAGAGAGAGAGAGGGAGAGGGAGAGGGAGAGGGAGAGAGACAAAGTCGGATTAATAGAGATATATTTGGTACACTTAGTTTTATCAAATCGCGTCTGGCTGACCTATGATTGATTAAGTTTACTCGATGGATTGTTAGTGAAATTACTTCAGATTTTCTCATTGAACAACGATTTAATAATAATTGCTTTACTAATAATTAAAGTATCATTTCCAAAACTAAAGAAAATATCGTGAATAGTCATTAAGCTAATGCATAAGTTTTTTCTTTTAATATATTTATATTAGAAGTAGAATTATTTTAATTTTCTGAGAAGATAATTGTTGAGGGCAACAAATTGTTAAAATAATTAGTAGCATCAGTTTTTCGCAGAGTTTTTAATTTAGACCTTCATTATACATAATTATTACATCACTTTTTTTTGTCTTATTTCAATTTACCACCAACATTTTCGTATGTAGAAAGTCGGAAGATATTCGTACATGCAGATGAGTTTCGTGGAAATTATTTTGTAAAGTTTTAAAGTTCAATTTTCGAGTGATTTCT
Source organism: Theocolax elegans (assembly GCA_026168455.1). Lineage (NCBI taxonomy): Eukaryota > Metazoa > Arthropoda > Insecta > Hymenoptera > Cerocephalidae > Theocolax > Theocolax elegans. The sequence continues at coordinate 15,975,840 of CM047426.1, read as the reverse complement.
AGTGAATGAAATTACATTAATTTTTCTTTAGACTCGACTAGTTTAAAGTTATGTATCTTAAAGGTGGATTCGCTCGAGGTATAAGATTTCTGAGTTGAGAAGCAAGTTCGTAACCCGATCTTTTATGTAGCACAAAAAAATCAAGAATTAAAAAAAATACTTTACGTTTAGCCTTGAGGAAAGTTGAGAAGCTCGCTTAAACTTAGCTGAGTAATGTATATTTATATACATTCAGAGAGTGAAAGATAGAGGGGTGAGGGGAGAGGAGAGAGAGAGATGTCTCGCTAATTCCACCTGTTACTACTTGAGTTACTTGATGGAAAAACTATATTCTTTTCTTTAAATTCCCAGACCCGTTTAGCATTTGATTTACTTGTAAAAGTAATTTTTTCAAAAGTTGTAATATTTTTTGTTTAATTTTATAATTAAAAACGTTAATTAAACGTAGAATGCTTTCTAATACGCAAAACTGGAATGTGTAGATTAAAAAGTAAATTTTCCACGTTTAAAATTAATCTGGTTAGCGTCTTGAATAACTTAGTTCGAAGATACTTTTTATATAGTTATTAAAAAGTTTTTTTCGCAAGAAAAGATACTACGTGATAAAATTTTAATAATGTTTCAATTTCATTAGCTGGTCGTTCGTACCTTCGACAAAGATAGTTATTTTTTGCAATGTAACAAATTATAAATTCTTATTACAAAGTAGATATTTGTATTTCACACTGTAGAAAAATATTTAAACTATTATAAAGCTAAAAATCTATAGTATATTATTTTTTAATGGAGAATATGTCTTTCTGCCAATCGCACGATTCCGAGTTTGTTTTCGTTATCATCTAAAAATAAAGAAATGTTGAAAGGAGCGGGATTTTATTAATGAAATATCCGACTTAATAGAGGATTGACATTAATGAGAGAGAAGCGGTGAAAATAAAGTGCGAGGATGCGTACCGGAGAGAGAACGCGACGTGCGCATCTGCCATGGGAAATTCTCGTCTTATATTTATAACGGTAGGTGGTGGTGGTGGTGGTGGTGGTGGTAGCGAGTCGAGAAAAATGTATGGGAAAATCAGGTAAAAAGCACAGCTAGGTATAGGGAGAAAAAGGCAGAGAGAATGGGAGAAAGAGGAAGAAGTGGATAAAGAGCAGAGGAAAAAGATTTGAAAACCTGCAACTCTAGGGGGTGTGAGGTCGGGGAAATGGTAGATTCGGCCCTCCTCTCGGTCTGTCGCGCTAGTAGTAGCAGTCACGGTCCGGTGAGACTCCGATGCACTCGCTTTCGATGGAAATACAAGCCGACGTAAATCCGCTAGAGGACGCGAACGCTTTTTTCGGTGCTGCGATACACGAGACGACAGCCCCGTAATAACCCTTTCCCCTTACCGTACCTCACCTTTTCCATCCTCTTTTTACCGACTGTAGGTATGTCCAATCGGAACCGCGTTTAGCTCAACTATAACCCGGTTTACAGGATTTCGAGCGAGAATCCTCTCCGGAAATGAAATAATGAATCGAACCTCCTCTAACTTTTATTATTCCATCGATTGTCTCGAAATTTTTCAACTACTTTATAATTATACCAATAATTTCTAACACGTTCTTGCGTAATTAATTTTTTCTTCTAAAATAACACATTAGACTTTAAAGATATAGGATACGCGTAAAAAATTTCATTTGAATTTATGCCACTTTTTCACTCTTATTTAAAATATACATTTACGTGTTCAGAAATTCTTTATAATGGAAAAATTGTGAAATCATGCATATAACTTTGAAAATGTTATATGAATAATATATTTTATATGCGTGTTATAAATATTACTAGAAAAATATTTAGTTATGCGAATACGAAATAGTATATAATTTAGTATTTATTAGTTATATTTACAGTTACGATAAAATAGAGAACAAATTATGTTACTAATTGTTGCTTTTTCGAAGACATTAAAATAAAATTTGTTAAAGAGGAATCTATGTAAAAAATAAGTGAAACTAGAATTCTAGTGACCTAAATAGAAGAGTGTCCGTAGTGTTGTAACTTATGAAATAAAAAGTAAGTGCATTTTATCCGACACGTTCATACTGATATATATTAATAAAGCTTTAAAATTGTGTAAAAAAACTAATAATTTCGAGAATATACTAAAAATATATTGTAAATAATTTGTAGATTGCGTTGTTGCACGAAATCCACATTCCGTCGTAAAAAAATGGCATAAAAATAAACTGTACACGTGAGCCACATGCTAAACATTCCCACATGCCAGACACATTAATAATACACACATAACGAATTATACACTCAACCACATTAAATATTTCATTTTATTAAGTGTAAAGTTGTGCACACCGAGATGATTAATTAAAAAAATTTCTTAAATAATTACTTATACATTACTCCAATACCTTTTAACCGTAATGCAGGTAATTGAGAAGCGTCAAGAATTTAGAAAGTATTGTGTGCACTACTAGCTCGAATTGAACTTTTAATCTCGAAGGACTGGTGCGTGTAATGTACTCTAGGTACATTAAGTAATTTTCCGGAACGTATTGGTAACGTCAGATTTATCCTGCGTCTGTTTTAGCACCTTTGGAAGCTCGAGGCATGGTTGGATATTATGCGGGCGAGAAAAAAGAAAGGAAAAAAGGAAGACAGAAAGAAAGAAAGAAAGTAGCAACGAAAAAGAAATGAGGAAAGAGGGCGCATTCTTTGCACGGCCGCAAAGGATTAGAGGGACGATCGCGCGCGCAAAAAGCCATTCGCTCGTTTTCCTGATGTAGAGCTGTACAGGAGAGGGTAAGGCAAAACGCTCGGTCCAAAGTAAAAACGAGAAGCTTCGACCGGCCGGGCTACAAACACAAGAGGCCTTTGCACTTGCTGCGTTTCCAACTGACTCCACGTTTATATACGCCCCTCGAATTCAGAGCTTTTTATATCGGTTCACTTATAATGAGCTCCGTTTCCTCGGTTTTGCGATGTACGTTCGAGTGATACTTCCACTGAGCTTTCGTATGTCAGGTATATATATATATATAGGTCGGTGTATGTAACGAGAGCTGGTTGGTATAGTTATTAGTCCAAACGCAGAGAAAATTTTTTGGATTTTCTTTGGAAACTATTACTTTTTTTTCTTTATACCTGATCCTCAGACTGCTCGTACTCATTATTTATTTGTGATTTTTATGGTTCGTTTCGGGTTTCGATGTAAAAGTTTATTCTACAGTTTTTAAAACCCACAAACATATTTTAATTAAAAAATAATTTTACATTTTTCATATTCGTTAAATATATTTAATTTATTTATTTGAAATTATATCAATACCACTCTATGATATTTTGATAACAATAAGGAAGGAAACATAACAGAATTTCTGCTATATTCATATACGTATACAATTTCTAGTCTGAACTTAATTTTTTTTTATATTTATGCACAACTGAAAAAGTGTTCATTAATGCTTTACATTTTTTGCAGGAAAAATAAATATTTATTTATCAAAAATCACGAATTATATCGAAGTTATTAAAAAGTATTGATTTTCTATAAATTTACTTGATTGGCCAGATAAATATAATACTCTTAACAATATCAATACTAAATATTTTTTTATTTTCTACTATCAAAGTATAATAGATAAATTAAATTGGATTTAATCGATATCCGTGTCTAATACTTAATTACATTCTGTACACACGTCTTGCAATATATACCGGGTAAATCATTTATACCGAAATAAAAATCAATACAACGTTAATTTTATTACCTTCCGCCAAAATATAAATGTTTTCGAAAATCAGTAAATAATTCAATACACTGCGGAATAATGAAAACGATTTCAATTTAAATCTAATAATTTACTATCTATATTTATTCCCGATAATAAGAAATATATATTTTTGTTCAATATATCTCGAAGCATTGTCCAAACACAACGAAAACGGATAAAATTTTATCTTTCTATTAAGCAATTGTGTTTTCTTAATTACTTTAATTAAAGTACGCTCGAAATTGATTTTCCCGGAAAATAATTATCGCGTAGAGTTGTGGAAACGAATGCTTTGTAATATATTAAAATTAAGCGACAATAGATTTTTGTATAATAGCCGTGGGAATTGCATTGAATTAACTGAATGTGACTCATAACGAATAAGAAGATAATCCATTCGTACGTATACTCGCGTAGAGAAAATTGCGAGTATAGTAGAATCCTGCAATCGGTAAAGCCAAAATCCGTTTATATTTTTCGAGCAGGCAATAACAATCTTCCTTCCTTCTCGAAATACCGAAACAATCGAAATATGTGAAAAGAGAAATCAAAGCGTAAAATAAGCATCCCATCGATTAAATGCCAGAAGAGATGATCCAGGTAATCAGACTAATGCACAATGAAGAAAAAGAGAGAGGCATTTCGGAAAGTCTCTTTTTTTTTTAAATGTAGGATCGGTAGCAGGGACGAAGGATAGAAAAGCCACCGGCTCGGTCTCGAGCCAACTTTTTCGAAGATCTTCCTCACACATGAGAAGAAGGAGGCCTTGGTTGGCTTTGTAAAAGTAAACTAAGTTTCGATTAGAGTCTCTTTTCCGCTGTCCAAGCGCGATTCACTCGCGCGAGCTGCGCGGAAGTTTCATTTGCCGAAGGAGGCGGAGGAGGAGGCGGAGGAGGAGGATGAGAGGGTGGATAGATCGAGAAAGAACGACGGACACACGACTACCGCAGTGCCCGGGCAGATTCACCGTTATACGAACGAGATGAAAGAGAGTCGAACGATCCCTGGATTGGCATTTGCGGATTGGTGGGAGATGTCGTTACGGGAGTCGTGATTGGAAAACGCGTCACGATTGAATTTCAACCGCGGCTAAACATCCTCCGCGCTCGCGCGACCGACCATGCAAATATCACTCGATGTTTATTACTATAACGGATATACGCAAACATTCACAGACACTCGCGTGCTCTCGTACACGACTAGATCCCTCTTCAATTCGATTCCCGATGCCTATGTACATGTGCCCTGTGTGTGCGCGTGTGCGAGTGTGCGGATCCCCGTGTATACTTTGAGCTTGTACATTGTTAGGGAAAATCAAAACTAGTGTCTATTATGTTCATTGATCTATGCGATAAGTTATAGACTGTATGTATCAACTGCATTTGTCGATCAATTAGCGTTACGCGATTGCTCCGTTTGTCATTCATAGTTTACATTTTCCCCTTGTATATTTTCTTGTGAAATTGCTTTCGTTACGCAAACATCGAACATTGTTGGTCTCGCGTATTTTTTTTTTTCAAACCTTCCCAAAGAACCTCGAGCTCTTTTCGTAATTTCAGCAAATATTTGCATTGTTTACTCTAATGCATTACGCCTTTTTTCTATATACGTTTTTTTTTATCATACAGATTAAATTTACTTAATCGTTATCATTGAGTCATCAAGTTTTTTTCAAACTTCACTTTTTTGTTAAATATTAATGATTTAATTTACATCAACAATGAAAGTTGTTATATATTTCTTTACTGCTTAAATTTTAATTTGATTTGCAATATTTTAATGATAATTGTAAGATAGCATTTTATTTCTTTACAGTCTTTATTATACAGTGTAAAAGGATTTAACAAAAATAAATTTATGAGCGATAATAATTCGTGTATATAGACCTAAGTAAATCGAATCATGAAAGGTAAGATTTTATTTTTGAATTAGATATTTTTATGTATCTATAGATAGTAAATATAAACCGATGAAAAAACATTATTACACTTCAATTTTTTAAAATTTTGCTTAATGCAGCGTATACCTCTCATAATGAAGTACGAGAAAACAAGGCAGGTTGACTTTTTTTACTATAATTATTTAAATATAAGTACGACTAGAAAACAAAAGAAATTATTTGTAAGTACTCTGACTGGGAAGTACTCATTATTATTTTCAAAGTGAGTCACTGAAAGCAAAAGAGTTATGTACGATTTTTTCCTAACGAATATTTCGGTTTCTTCTACTAATTTATTGAATTCGTCTAAATTAATAGAAGATTAACATTAATCTGAAGAAGTACTTTATGTAAATAAATACATACAAATGTAATTTATAATATACAATTTGAGGTATTAAATGCTGATGTGAAAAATATATTCGAAAACATTTAGAGATAAATCCGTATAAGAATTACGAAAGCGATGCATCATAACTATCGCGTAAATCTATAGTATTGATCAAAGGCATTTTAACCGTTCCATTTTCATATGGTATTGGCTAAAATTTTCAGATTACTTATCGACCGAGATAATCGAGTATATTTATGACTACATAGCCAGGTGTTTTTAACACGTGAAAACATTTTCCGATCAAAGAAATTCCTCGAGTTTGTTCTTTCAAACGCACAAGACACTTTCCATCCAAAGTTTATCTTTGTTATTCCACGCCATCGAACAAATTCTCGGGTACAAAAAATGCAGAGAACGAGAGAAGGACAGAGGGAGGAAGGGAGGGAAAGAGAGAAAGGTTTCGAAACAGTGAAAAAAAAACCGAAACTCACCGAGCTTTGAAAACTAATTAAAAGCAGAAACCTGTGATCCATTCGATACGCGGGAAACACGCACTTGTGCATTCCTGCGCTTTTCGTTCAACTCTTTTAACTCGATAAATTTTTAAAAGCATGAGACTACACACACACACATAGACGAAAGAGAGAGAGAGAGAGAGAGAGAGAGAGAGAGAGAGAGAGAGAGAGAGAGAGAGAGAGAGAGAGAGAGAGAGACACTTGGTATAGTTTAAAACGAAATGCTCAAGGGTCCAACACTCGTGTCTATTGTTCCAGATTAATAGGAACGAATAGGTAGAATCGCGTAGGTATAACCTCCTAGCAAGCTTTTCTTCCAGTCTATGTAAATATGCAATGCACCCAAGGAAAATAAATTTATGCCGGGTCTCCTCTTGTCATGGGAAAGTTCATAACTTTGTCACGCAACTTGAGTTGCACAGTAAGAGACGTTCTACTATGCGAAATACTACTTGCATTTGTACTCTACCTTATTTACCACTTATGCGAATAATAACGAAAGAAATTCCTATAAGTTTTGGGTTACTTTTGAATTATTAAACGAGTAAATAAATAAACATAGTTAATTTTTGTTCATTCAATATTGTTTTACCCTTTTAACGGATAAAACGTGTCTATAATTTTTTTCCACCTAATAGAAAAGTTTACTTTTTATCGAATTTAAGGATGAGTTTGATTAGCAACTTTAATCAAATTATAGTTCGAACGTTCAACAACATTTGTTTTACTTTTAATTAAATGTTGTTATCTGGAAAATTATTTGGAATATTAAAATAATGTTAGATTTTTCTATAGATATTTAGAAATATGTACGATTGAACTTTAAAAAACAAACAAAATTTTAACGATACTACCTGTTCATAACCCAACAAGAAGAAAAGCTTTTTTATTTACATGCATATATTTTACAACGTTTTAGCCTCTAGTAAAATTCTTTTTTTTTGTTCAATTCATACTCATTGTTCTTTGAATGCCGATACATATCTGTTTAACAAATAGGTATCGATACTATATATTTGAAAGATATGAGAAAAAAATTTTTTAAGTAAATTTAAAATGTATTTAAAGAACTATAAACATATAACATATATACAACTATATTTTTAAATAAATAAAATTAAGTAAATTAGAAACCGTTAACATTTATTCCGTATCTTTCAAATTTACTTTGAACTGAACGCGGAGACATTTTGGTAAACATCTAACCCAATTAATTTTTGTTTAACAGCTTTTATTAATAATAATTCATATTTCGGCGTCATCGAAAAGAAAACTATGTAATGTTACAATAAAAAAAGTTAGCAAGTACTCACATTATTGTTAGTAAATAAATTCACATTTCATTTAGCAAAGTGTACAGCACAAAATTGATATTTCCGCGATGGTCTGGAAAAAAAAACGTGAAATTCCGAAAAATTAAACAAAGACCGAGTGAAAATGAGAAAACAGGTTGGTTGTTATTTTTTGTTACACGACTCGCTGCACTACCCCTTTAATTTCTCGAAAACAAAAACGAAAAAAAACACAGAGAATCTGGTACACTGTTCCATTGTACTTCGTGTTTCTGAAAGTAAAAATTCTCAGCTTTCTTATTCGCAAGTTTGTAAACAAAGCGACGATCCTTAAAAAGACATGCAAAAAAAAACGAAAATAAAAATAAAAATTAAAATAAAGGCAGCACGTTTAATTTCGTGTCTACAGGAATCCGGCGTTACGTTTCAACTTGAAAACGAAATCACGTAACGATTCGACACCCACATTCGTTTAACCCCGATCAATCGCGTCGCGACACTCCATTCAATTCCCTCGCAGTGGTCGTCGAAAATTTTCTATTTTTTTTTTCACTGACCATCCTCCCGTACTCCCGTCCTCCAGTCCTCCCCTTCCTGTCCTAGTGTCCACGTGTAATCTCCGCAGGTATAGCGACCTTATTTCACGTATGTGTATCCTTTGGCGATTCTAGCGGGCCGAGAGGGTTTTATACCCTGTTAGAGCCAAGGATAGAATTTTTGGGACATCGGACTGGTACGTGCCTCGAGTGCGCGAGTGTATACCCTACTTATGTACTGGCGCAGGGACGATGGGGCGGCGAGGGGGGAGGGGGGGGAGCAGGGAAGGGAGTTCTGCCTTGCCTCGGAGAAGTCGTTTTATTTATACGGGCTTTCACGTGCTTACCGGTGCCGAGGCTGGGATTTCGGATTTGATTTTCTTAAAAGGAGAGCAGCGTATCCGCAAGTTCGCTCTCGGAGACATTTCCTAGATATATGTGTGAGCGCGTATATATATATACAGCTATATATAGGTATATACACTCGGTGACCCGAAAGTTTGCCCACCCCCTTTTCAGTACAGTCCCCCTCCCCCCACCGGTAATGAACTTCCAGTCGATAAGAGTTGGATGAGAGATAGAAGAGACACGAAGAAAACTACAGACAGAATAGACAGAGAGAAAAAAGAACGCGAGTGAGTTTTCCTCGAGTGCGCCTAGAAACAATAGGGAGTAATCGATGAATTAAACGTTTCTATCCTCCTTTTTCGCTCCTTCTTATTCTTTATCTTTCTTTCTCCATTGGAATGTTGACTTTACATCTGCCGTGCGTTAAATCTTGTGCAGTATCTTTTTGCTTTTTTCTTGCGCTCCCAGTAGTAAAAAGGTTATGTAGGTGTTATAAACCTGAAAGTTATAGATATTGCTCGCGAAATGGGGCGATTTGACCGTGACAAACGAATATTTTAATGGAGTTTTGACAGTCGTCTTCCGGGCGTAAAACCTAGAATCTCGGTGTTTATAATTTCGAATCGCGAGATCGTAAGGTAATTAAAACTTTTTGAAATTACTTAAAGTATCTGTAACAACGGAGTCGTAAATTTAATCGTCAGTAATAACAGCACCTGTAATGTTTTTAACAAATTACTATTATTATTATTATTATTATATTATTATCTGGTTAATAATAAATTTCATCAAAATTGGCTAGAAATTGAATACGTAATTTTAAGTAAATGGTTTCGTGTAAAACTGACATTTTACAATTTCATCAAGGAATATTACCGAATTGTATAGTATATCTTTATATATACATATATCTCTTTTAAGGTCGACAGCTCTATTCATAGATAACCTAGTTCGTATCTTTTAGGATATCGAATTACACATTGTATCGCTGATCTAATATTGTTTTATTAACAATGTAATTCAAATAAAATAGTAACGTAAATATAGATCAAATAAAATCTACAACGTAATATAATTCTTTATATGAAATAAAAATGTAGGTAAAAGGCTACAATTAAAACTCTAATTTTGAAAGTACGTTATTAGAATAAATTAAATTCTCATTTACAAAATCCATTAAAATAAATTTGATAAACTACTGTCGAATTAAATAATTAGACGCAATTGCAGCCGACAACATTAAATTAGTCTTTTAGAAAAGATGAAATGCCAACTAGAAAAATTGAATGAATATAAAGAAATGGGGAAAAATTACGCAAAAGATATCTCTTAGGAGCGACGTTTAAGCATCGTACGATACTGTCTCCGGTTCTATAAAATTCATTGCCATAAGCAACCGTTCCATACTCCATAAAGGTACCTACCTCAAGCAACTTCAATACAACAACATTTTCCTCGGTATAAAATGCGCGTGTCTGCGTGCGTAGGTGTACACGTAAAGAGCAGGAAGGATGGTGGGAGGTTTAAGGGGTTGAGGGGGAGGGAGGGGCGCGGGAGAGGGAGAGGGGGGGGGAGGGGAGGCGAAGCAGCAGGAGCCATACGGTCATACATAAAAAAATAATCTTTTTATGCGTCCACCTAGGGGAGCACTTGGATGCGCGGGTTGGGTTCGCCCAGGCGTTCATGCCTTTGAAATTCGTTGTTTAGTTTATGTAAACGCCCTGCGAATAAAAATTTACAGGGGTCAAGAGATAGCGCGACAATGAGAGCAATAGAACGAGCGGTAGGAGGTGGGCGAAAGAGCGCTATGGAGATAGGCGTTGCAGATAGGCACGAAACGGCCAACCGAGAGAGGAAGAGAGAGAGAGAGAGAGAGGGAGAGGGAGAGATAGATGGAAAGAGAGAAACAAGAAAGACAGTAACACGGAAAGGGAGGGCTTATCCCAAATTCCCAGGTCTCGGAAGTATATATATCAAGCACCTGTACACGTATACCAGACCAGCGAATCACGAGGTTGAATTCGTGACGGGTTAAAAACACAGGATTACGTAATCTCCATAAAGCCGAACGACGTGTTAACACTTGGTTTGGTACTGCCGGGGGTAGAGGAGGTTAGAGTGTTACAGAACGAGAGGCAAAGAGAGGTAGAGAGGTAGAGAGAGAGAGAGAAAGAGAGATCTCTGAGCCGTGGAAAGTCACGCGCGGAGACGAATCCCGTTTTCTAGGGAAAAAGAAACCGCTAGCTCCTTGAAAGACCGGATTTAAGAGGGTGGCTAGCTCAAAGCATCGGTTTTATGACTCTTTTCCGGTATGATGCTCGTACATTCACACGAGGCGCATATCGCTTCGGTCATCCCGGGCTTTTTTATTCGGATCGTCTTTTTAATCTCAACGGCCTAACGAACCGTAAAGTCGGCTGGTCCAATTTACCTGGAGTTTCAGTTACCCACGGAGTAGAAAAAAAAAGGAAAAAATCTAAAAGAGAGGGAAAAGATGAGTACGAGGTTCACGTGAATTAACGATGTTGAATTAATGCTAGAGGTTAAAAGAGCGGAAAATAAAACGAGATGGTTAAAAGCAAGGTAGATGTCCCAATAATAGGATACTTTACCGACTGCTACTGTAAGTGTTGCTTCGAGTGCGAGGCTTGATGCTTAGCAAACATTACGAATTTACAAGTTATTCCAGAGTTTATTTTGGGTCAACAAATTGTTAAAGTAAGTTATTGAAACATTATTTTGCATGAAAATGAATAGTTTTTTAAAACGAAAAGAAGTTTCATTAGTACGGTACAATAAAAATCCATATATCAGATTTCTAGACGTACTGATATTGTTTGTTCAATTATATATAAAACTATATAAACATTGTGAATTCCACATTAAAAATATGCTTGATCAGAAAATGTATCATCTAACATTTCAGGTAGATCTAGAAGTAACGAAGATATTTCTAGAATTATTTTAATATAATATATTCCTAAAAGAAAATAAATTGATCAAATTCGAAAATGAAAATTTGATAGTAACAAATCTTTGGTTATAATTAAAAAATCGTTTAAATAGAATGAATGTCCATGTTTTCTATTAGTAATAAACGAATAATTCCCATTAGTGAAAAAAGAATGATCTCGATAGAATCCTTTAATACGAAGCAATAAATAATCACGGAAATACACGCTAGTATCCTGCTATCCATCAATTTAAAAACGCATAAACCCAGGACAATTGGTATTTTTCCAAGCGAAAAAGTCACAAAGCAAAGTTAAATCAATGTATATATGTATATAGAAATATTAATTAATAAACGGCACCTCGGGCTTTCTGCAGAATAATAATTAATTCATCTTTTGAATGAGTATCCCCCCCCCCTCCCCCCACCCCCATCGCCGCTCCCCCACAAAATTGAATGTCCCCGATCGTTTGTTCAATACTTGCGAATATGCGAATACAAACAGACGTTCGGTACCTAAAAACAATAGACTCTCGAAAACGCTGAGAGAGTCGAAAAAAGAGTGTGGTGCACGTGTGGGCGTCTGTGTATATAGATGAAATTGGCTTATTGGTGAAAGGCGCGCCGAGAATCCGAGGCATAATTCAGTTGAGAATTTATACGCGAGCCGAAACGGTTGGAAATGGAATAAACAGGAAACCTCTTACGCCGATGTTGCATTTAATCAGGAACTCCGTTATATGCGGAATAGCACTGGATCCGAGAACTCGACGATTGTGGAAGGAGTGTGCGGAGGGGGTACGGGTAGGGGTAGGACTATGTAGAGGGAGGAGGAGGTGGAGGTCGATGTTCCGTGCGCACATAATACATATAACGGTTCAAAGCTGCGGCGCCCGATATACATAACGCACGGCATATGAAGAGTAAACAGCGTAACGCAAATTAACGTAACTGGTACAATTCCTATATAACGAGGGCCGCGCGCTGGGAGACGCGAGCTCGTGGAAACGCGTTAAAATCAGCAAGGCGGTGATTGCATCGTTTGCCGATTGTTCCACGCTTCCTATCATCCCTTCGCCAACTCCTCTCACCAGAATTTGGGAACAGTGTTTTAATATCGTCCAGGTGTACAGCTACGAGCTTGTGTGCTTGTTTATTTCGATGAAATCTATCGAGGATGTTGTATCGCTCGACTGAAAATTAAACCTATTTCCTTGCGAATGCAAATTCAATTCAATTTTTCATTTATAATAGGTTAATCAAGAGCTTAAGAAATACATTCGTCCAACATTTTTTTGCACTTGCATTAAAATAACATGTATACCGAGTAAAATTTATATAGTAATCGTTGCATTAGCTGAGTAAAAAAAAGAAGATGAAATTTGATTCGATCAACACAGCGAAATCTCTTTTTCGCGACATACTCAAAACACACGTAACAATAAATAATCGATATTTAATACACCTTTCCTATTTTTTTCACGTCTACTTTATGCAACGTTTGCAAACCATTTTTTCGTTCGTTTGAGAGCTCTACTTCTCTCTCTCTCTCAATCTCTCTCTTGTATAAAATGAACACTTTGTGTGCGTTTTCATTATCTTCCGTCAGTCATGAACAATCAAAATTTTTCTCGCGCCTGAATGGCGCTGCCCGATAAATGGGCTTGATATACACACTCTCGAGCTGACTAACCAAAAAATTTATCGGTAGTGTTAATAGTTTTTTTACCCTCCCAACTACAACGTAGAAAATCGCTTCAGTTTTACATAAGGTAGTTTTTTAACACACAAGATCGTTATATACACAAGCGAGTAGGTTCGCCGGGGGTAGGAAACAAAATTAATAAGATTTTTATTACCGGGCACAGAGGGTGTGTGTGTGTACAGCCGAATAAACGTTACCGAGAAAATGCGCATTCACTGAAAACGAGTCTTTTTCTCGAGTTTTACACGGGCGCGAGCGGGTTCTCTCCTCTCTCTCTCTCTCTCTCTTCTCTCCCGTATTTATGTAAAGAAGCATATTGTGCTTATGCAAAGAACGCATTGTATTTACGCCTTGAAAAATGCATCGTCATGTAAAGTAGGCATTGTACTTATGTTAAAGGAATAAGCAACTCGCCCGACTAGAAAAAGTAACGACTATTGTCTCTACGCGATATAGGGAGAAATTCAACTTGTTCATTTTTCACTTTTTTGTTTCGCGCGCGCGTGTGTGCGTGCGTGCGTGCGTACCGGTCAAAAGAGGAAAACCCTGATGAATATGCCGAAACGATGAATGACTAAAAAAAAAAGGGAGGAACGCGTGTGCGCTCGCGTTAAGCTCAAGCTAAATTAGATTCCCAACCTGACAAAGGTATACCCTGTATATAACTCGACGTTAAAAAACGCGACAAACACCAGCAATTAAAGTATTGAGCTACGCGAAAAGCTCCTAGAGGAGGCGCGCGCGCCCGTGCAAAAAAAATGGCCGGACGGGAAATAAACGAGAAGCCTCGGTAGTAGCGCGTCATTGTTTCGCGTGGTAAAAGAGCATAAAGAGGGTGCAAAAAAAGAACAACGCGAGGGGTGCTTTTTTTCGGTGCGCGCACGCGCCAGGAAAACACTTGCGACAACTCTAGTTTTATGTACGGCTGAAAAAATGAGTGACGAAGCTCGCGCATCGTACAATAAAAAGGAGGCACGTGCGCGACTGCCCGACCAGATTTACAGTCGTACGCTGGCGAAAGGAGAAGGAGGAGAAGGAGGCGAGAGGGGGGTAGACAGATAAAACAACAGGAAAAAAAGAAGAAAGAAAAATAGGCTGCGTAAGCGAAAAATATGCAACGTCGTCCTCTGATGTGTTTATCGTTGGATTAGCGCGAGGAAAAAGAAAGAGGAGGAGGAGGAGGAGGAGAAGGAGGGGGTATTTTAGTCTGCTGCTCCTCCTTCATCTTCTTCTCCTTCCGGTCTCGCGGCTTTGACGTACGCCGCCGTGCAATTACGTAATTTTTCTTTAACGCGCCTTACCTGCTGCTTCTTTCTTTTTTTCCTTCCTTAGCTTACGTTTTACTTTGCATGGATTTCTCGTGGGTATTTCAGCTTTTCCGCGTTTTTGATTTTTACCGAGGTAAGAGATTTTTTTGCCTACCTTTCCTGTATTTTTGAGTGCGATGAATACGCTGACAAGATACGACATTCGTTTAACGTGTTTAATCCTAGCAAATAAATGTAAAGTAAAACTGATTTAGAAAAGTGATGAAAGTAATCTTTTGATTAAATATTATGCAATTTTCAATCAACATATTTGCCACGCAATTCGTTAACTGTACAATATTTGCAGTTAATATTTCTTTTTTTTTTTTAATTTTGTACTTTTAACATTACAAATTTATGGTAATGCCTAATTGTCGTATTATTTGACCTTGAGTTCCTAATGAAGTTTGACTCTAATTAATAGCTCCACGTAGAACATTAGCAAATTGGCAATCAGTGTAACCCGTTGAAAGTTTTTGTAAGAAACAACAAGTGGATGCATACACACATTTAATTCTGGTTCTCGAAAGACATTTATCCGGTGGATGGCAGATGCCTTTTTCAAAGGCGCGTTATAAACTTCACCTCCCTCTCGCCTAATCGATTTTCTTCCTTGAGTTGAGAGAGGAGAGAGATAGAGAGAGAGAGATAGAAAAAGAGAGAGAGAGAGAGCCGCCGATGAAGGGCCGTGGAGGGCTTCTGTACCGACACACAAACGCCCGTACGCGTCTGGGCTATATGGGTTTGCTCTCTCGCCTAATGGAACGTCGAAAACGTTTGCTTGTCGATAACTAAATTATTTGAAAGCTCGGCGAATCGAGGCTCGCTTCGCTCGCGCCGAGAGTTATTAAGGTGAGGAGAGGAGAGGAGAGGAGAGGAGAGTGAGAGAGAGAGTGGAATCTACGAGAAAAGGCACGACAGGTGGAGTGCCTCGTGCTCCTTTCCCTATATATGTATATAGGCACACTGGATTGTAATAATGCTCCGAAAGAGGGAACCGACGACGAGTTTTACTCGTGGAATAAATAGAAAGGTTACCAAGGTTCGTGTGTGATGTATTACCGGTACCTTAGTGCTATTTGTGCGAGTCGAGCGTTATCTGTAATTCGTCGGAGGGAACGTTGGAGACGACCGCGAATGCATTATCATGTACGTAGGTATTTGTCACCCTGACGATCCTCCTGATCCTTCCCAGATTTTCTCCCTGTCGCACCGAAAAATACCCCTTTTCTCCGTGATTGCCCTTTGAATCGTTCTTTGATCTTTCGTTTCAATTAGGATTATCGAATTTTCTGGATCAAAGAAGACTATTATTTCACTACGATATTTAATTCTTCTCTCCCTTTCTCTTATTACATTTTATCTTTCCTATTTATGTTAATGCATTTTACCTAGTTTTAGTCATCTCCTAATGCGAAAATTAGTTTGATTTTTCGATTCATTTGTATTATTGGCTACTTTTAGATAATTATCAATTATTGATTATAAATTATCAACGTTTAATTTTGATATATGTATTATTGTAATAATTAATTTAAATATTGTGGTTAGAGAAATAAAATTATCCTAGAACTAGACTAATTAATACTAGAAAAGACAATGAAAAAAAAAAACAGTTGCACATTACTTTGGTATAACGTTATAGTTAATGCAAAGAATTTTAACACTCTATAAAACGTTCGAACGTTTACTTAGCTTTCAAAAAGACTTGAAAGCTCGTAGTACGCGCTGCGATTTCAAAGACTTATTGATCTAAGCCGCGCAATCATAAATGAATCGCCGCAGCGTTACATTTCACAGCAATTTAACGTCCATTTCCTCTCTCCCAACTTTTTCCATTCACAATCGGTCAGATAAAATTTCCAGCTTCATAATAGGACCCCAGGATAAATAAGCTTGCCCATAAATTCCGAGGAGAAAACTTGAACTCCCTACTCTTTTACTACGGAATTGAATGTTCAATCAATTAAGACAAAAAGGATTTTCTCTGGCAAACCCTGGGATAAGTCGAACCGAGTAGGAAAAAAAGAAGAAATAAAAAGAGGAACAACCATTCTCCGCTAAACGGGCCCTTTGAAAAATCCACGTACGACGTGTACATACGAGGTGGATCGTTGGTGAGGGGGGGAAAAAAGTGGTCGCGCGCGACGGGAAATTAGAATTCCGTGGCGATCGACGGATCGGTTTGTCGAAATATGCCGATCCGGCAATTCGTCACGTCGGTTGTAATGTAAACGAAGCGGAAGATCCTCCTATTTTTCAGTATACCAGCGGCAGGAAGAGAGGGAGAGAGAGAGAGAGAGAGAGGGTGAGAGAGCGAGGGAAGAGGTCTCTCCTCGAGTGGGCAAATGGCCCTCGCGTCCAATGCATTCCGATAATGGATATTAATTCGGTTAAAATTGCCTGTTGACGAGGCAAAATAATCGACGAGCGCGTCCGACGCGCGGGTTTCCGGACGTTGATCGATCACACGGCCCGGTTAGCCTCTGCGCGCGTCGCTCGCTCGCGACCAACGACGTATTAATTTCTCGCCGATATAGTCGCAGAAATACATATAGGGATACACGCGGGTGCGGCTGTTACTACTCCTGAGCCATTATCAATTCGTGTACATACACCTCCCACACGTAGAAGCCCGACCGACCGACCGACCGACCGACCGACCGAACGTGGGTGGGGGAGTGGGACAAACGTGCTGCAATCCCCTCCCTCCATATATACACTGTTATACCGCCCTTGCTTGCGTATACTTCCCTTGTATGAGTAATGAATAACGATTTTATTTGCGCGCGCATTAACGCATTGGCCTCGGCCTAAATATCTTTTACGCCAAAGTGCGATTCTCTCGTTACTCAGCTATTGTTCGTCTATTCGTGAAAAAGGGCTCGCTTCTGCGAAATCTAATAGGGTAGAATGTAGTACGTACATGGCGATAGTACTCCAATTTTTAATGATGGTATTTATTTTAATTATTCCTCCAATCGATACGTTTTTTCAGTGACGTACTGCACTTAACTTGAGTATTTGACACCCGTGCATTTATGATGATCTTAGCTGTAACCGTATATCAAAATGTTGTTTTTGTCCAGTATAGCTGGTTAACTGTTTATGCAGCAATTAAATAATATTTCTCGACGTATCACGTTTTAACTCGAATGAGACTTACGCTTTTTCAAGCTAAAAGGAAAAATGTTCGTTTAGTAGCGACGTTGGTTCAAATATGAAACACTACTTATATATTATTTAATTATCAATTTTTCTTAGTACACTTTAAGATGATGAAACAATTTTAAACTTTTATGAATGTGAAATTGCGGATAAGTAAGTTCAGAATTTAACTCAGCTTAAATATTCCGTTCCTTCTTGCTATCTCATTTCAAAATAGTTAAGGAGGATACAGGTATTTTTTATTCAATACTTGATTATCGAAGGAACATTCATTTTTATAAACGAATTGATCAATATAACAAGTATTGAAAGAAAACTATAAACAACAAGTTGTAAATGAAAGGTTATTTTTTTTATTTATATCGAAATGTAAAAATGGTACATTTGGTTAAAAACAATTATTGTTTCGTTTTCTTTGAACAATACAAATAAAAAAGTGTATTTATTATTTTAAACATATTTTTATACAATTGATACAAAAAACGTAAATAAAAAAGTGACATAAAGATGCCCTTTACGTTTTGAAATACAATGACATCGCAGTGATAACACTTTGCGAATATGATTTTCAAATAATTAAACGAAATCGAAATTTGTATACCATCGCAGCGTAAAGAAATTCACACCGAATAATATAATTTTGTAAAATACCGTTAATTACAATGCATTGAATAGACATTTTCCTGCCTTTAAATAATATATCTCGTATTTCATATCCGAAAGTTTGTTTCGGATTTGAAAAATTAAATTTTGATGGAATTATTTATATTTCGGAAGATTTGAATTTTAATAACCTTATTTACATTAATTACTAGTATTTGCAGGAAAAGAAGGAATTAAAAAATTCTTTAATTAAATTTACTTCTGATCAAGTTGAATAAACGAAGTACTTTTATTTTCTAAGATAAAAACGATTATTAACTTTTAAAAGTATTGCAAGCTCTTTTACGTAAAATAAAAAAAAAAAGAATACACACATTGAAGTTGAGTAAGGAAAATTGTAATAACATCGTAATTGCATATTTACATTGTAAGAACGGACCCCTATAAATATCCAAATATAATAGAATAAAGCTACCTTCAATTCCAGCGTAGTTGCTTCCTTGATATCATATTCCCGTATTGTTTTATTTCCCGAACGCAGCATCTCGAAATCCGTCGATATAAATCGGAGAAGGGACGCGTAAACCTTTTATCGAAGGATCGAGACCGAGTCGATCAAAAGTTTTTGAAAGTGACGGTAGACTCGTTACAATAGTAATTTCACACGCGGCTCGAATATACGAGATGGAGCAGACACAATCACACCCACATCCGCACACACGCATGCGATGTATAAAACTCCTGATTTATTCATGAGAGAATCGCCGTATTGATTCGCATTTCAAGATAACTTCACCGACGGATTTTCGATTCCATTCGTAGAGCAGTTTTCGTCGAAGGCCAAACGTGCGGCTCGAGTGGAACGCGCGAAATTTCGGCGCGGTAGGTACTCGGGGTCCGAGACGCAATCGAACAAAAGCAGAAGAGCTGTACCGACTGTTTGTACGTGCGAGAGAAAGAAGGGAGGGGACCCACGTACACCCACTCGTACCCATCACACACACACACACCCACACCCACACCCACACGCACGAGAGAGCGTGTATGTGTGTCCGTACCTCGAGAAAGACAAACGCGGAAGAGGAGAGCGAATTACGTGACGTCGTCATCGGAGTAGCGATTTCAAAGGTAAATTGCAAAAAGCCGAGGATTGCCAAATAATTTCGTTCCTCGGTGATGTACGTGACGGTCAAGAGGAATGTGCCAAAGGCGTCCGAATAAATTTCAATTCGGTCGAAAAGCGCGCGAAAGGGAATAGTTGGTGGTGGAGGAGAGGGGCTGCTCGACTACATCTATTTAACGTTTAGCCCGCAATGAATTTAAAGTGCCGGAACACGCGCGTTTATCTAAACTGGGAGGACTGTAAATAATACAATTACGCTTTCGTCGAGGAAGTAATTCAATCCAACGGTTATACACGAAGGAGACCCGTCGTTGAATTCGTCCTGAGCTTTCGAACGTAGAGAGCCCACCGCAGAAAAAAAAATGATCGGTCCAGTTCATTCAAGAGTGGCGAAAACCCGCCCACTTTCCTTTGTCCGGCTTCTTTCGTTTGGCAGCGCATTCTCCTTTTGTCCACCCGGGCGTGTAATTAATTATCTGGACGAGACGGCAATTAAATCGGATAAATCGTCGCGGGGGGTTCGCTCTTTCTTCGGACGCGTTTCTCTCGGGATTCCTTTAGGCCACTTTAGTCTTCCCAGCTTTTCCACGTGTATTCCTACCACCATGCCAACTGTTATCCAACACACAGATGTACATGTATAATGCATATAATCGTATAATTTACCCGACATTCTGGTTCGCGAAATTGCGAATTTTCATATTACTTCGAGAGGGAGAAAATGAGTAATTTATCAGTGGCCGTAGAGGAGGAAAGAAAAGAGTACCATCCATTTGTTTGAGCTCGGGCTACTGTTTAATACGATTCACTCCGGAATGAAAACCGGCTTGATTTAACGCAATTAATCCATTTGTCAATAATGTTAACTCGCGAGATATCGTAAAGAAAGAGGATTAAAGCAGAAAAGAAAAAACAAATTTTATATATATATATATTAATTTATATAGTGAATGAGTGATATAAGTTAAAAATGGCTTAAAACAATGTAAAAAATTTACTTGAATATATACTTCCACGTTGAAAATTAAAAGCGAACTAAAGTTTTAATTAAATTCCATTCGCGTTCTGATGTAACGGCCATTTATCATAGAGCCGAAAATGCTTCGAAAAATGACAGATCGAATTGCGTTAATGAAAATTTATGTACCTTTTCTTTGCGTAATAAGTTTTAACGAAATGTCTTTCTTTCATTTCATATAGAATTATTTTAAATATCTAACGACCGAGCTGCTCAATTATTACTGTTAATTTTATTATTTACCGATTTTGGGAACAATACCGGAATTAAAATTTTCTTTTATTACGCGTTATATATTTTTTAAATGATTTATCGTGCAATATATAGAAAATGTGAAGTGCAGGATACGTACCTTTTTATAAAACATATTTTTTGCACTTTAATTAAATTTTACATTTATTTTTGCGTTTTATACAATTATGTACCTACATTTTATGTATCAAACACATATATTCACTTTATACTACAAGCTGTTAATTAGGTTTCAGATTACGTATTTCTATTTTTTTTTGTTTTCTTTGTACATCTTTCGCGGGGGAATAAAAAATATTGATTTAAAGCATGTTTACCAGTTGAAGGAATATAACAAAACAGTACCAAAATAAATATACAAATTTCCTAAAAAAAATTCTCGATTGTCACCAACGACATGGAAAATTAATGGTCGACGCTATTTATTTCGGTAGTTTTTATGTACCTAATAATTTTAGCGACGAGATTTATTATGATAATAAGTCACAATATCGTAGAAACAAAATATTTTTCGAATTTCACCAAGAAAATAATTGGTTCATATTTTACAGTCACTTGGAAAAAATGCACGAACTCTCGTAGTTTAAAAAATTGCATTCGCAAGTATCATCGAAGGATAAATTGTACGTAAAAAATAGAAGTTAAGAAGCAGTAGTTAAATGTTATACGGTACGCGGGGTTGGAATTACGTATCGGGTATAGGGGCTAATACGTAAAATTGATGCGATGGAGATGGAAAGATCGCCGAATCAAATAAGTCTGGTAAGATCTTTTTAGCCGGTCCTATTACTTTTATTCGTACTAATTGGTGTAATTGGATTGCTCATTGTTATAACATTACACTCGATCAAAGCTCCGTCGCACGCGACTAATTACCCTGAGGTTTCGAACCAGGAGCTTTGCCGTATTTGAGTCGAAACACGAGCGCTTGATTAAATTTATTTGATCGATAATTTAATTAAATACTTGTGAAATTCAACGTCCAGAAGAGAAAGAGAGAAAGGTAGAGAGCGTTGAGGGTGAGGGTGAGTGGGCGTAGGGGGAGGGAAAAAGAGAGGGAGAGATAGATATAGGGAGAGAGAAAAAAAAACATAACTTCTCATTGGTTATATCCTCGCGAGCTCGTATTAATCAAACGAGCAGGCATTGTTATGAACTCCCCTCACACCGCGTGATTTTTTGCGGCCGCGCAATTAGAATCGCGAGGGAATAAAAAAAAGGAAGAGCGAGGGGTTTATACACGCCGCGTCTTCGGACATTTTAATTGGCCCGGGGGTATCGGTCCCCACGACGTATCCAGGTTAAGCGCTTCGATTCCTTTCGTGTGCAAAAGGTAGATATAGATATACGAGGTCTGCTCGGCGTGACGCAATTAGTGGAGGACGAGCGCGGAAAATCCTAGGGATCCGCTCTCTCTCTCTCTCTCTCTCTCTCTCTCCCCCACTCCCTCGCTCGCTCCGTCTCTCTCGCCCGCGACGCTTCTTATGTTTCCCGATAGCGAGTACAGCTCTACGTTAACGAGAGAAAAAGGACCAAGATTCACCCTCCGTACGTGTGTGGGTGTGTATATCTATATCTATACACATGCACGTATGTGTGCGAATCTGCGCGAGCTTTAGAAGTGGAACGAGATTAGACGCTGGGATACGAAAAAAGGAGGTACTTTGTTGTGAAACGAGATTTCTCCGTTTTGCTTTTATTCTCTACTTCGTTCCTCCTTTTTTCTATCTCTCTCCCTCCCTCCCTCTCTCTCTCTCTCTCTCTTCTTCGAGGCCCCCTCCTCGATAGAAAAAGCTCGCACGTAAACATTAAAAATTCATTTATCATTCCTCCTAGGAAAATGCTTATCCAATATTTAAGGTCGGCTCTTTTCTTAGAAAATAGCGTCTCGTCAAAAGAAAGAGGCTAGACGATTTTAGTGAAACGTAATTACGCCACCGGAGCGTAATAAAATACAATTGAAAAAGATGGTGGGAGAGGAGAAGAGGAAAAAAAGGATCCAGAGTTTCACAAGATTATCGGACTCACCGCAGCTGTTGAGCCGCAAAAAAAGGCTGGATTCTTACCTGAAACAGAAATGAAGAAAAATTTAAGAGATCGTATCGAATTTAAATGAAATAAAATAAAGTCAAATACACACCCTTGGGCTAAACTTTTAATGCGAGAGCTACTATTTATTAACTGTTAAAGAAGTAGATTCTCTTAACTGGGCTATTGAAACTTTATACATACATACCCTCGTAAGGTATGGGATAACTTGCATTCGCGACAGGTCAATTATATATTGCACTTTAAAATACATACTGAATATTTAATTTACTCAATAATTATTTATTAGAAAATCAAGCAATTTTCATCGTATACAATGTATTGTGATAAATTACCTGTTGTACATATAAAGCGAAGGGATTGTAGAGGCACAAGAATAAAAAAAATGGATTAATAATCTGAGATATTTTATTATTATTACACAGTGAATCTTCTACTCTTTATGGTTAATTATTGCTTGTTTTAAATAGATAATTCCGTATAGGAACTGGACTATGTATTTACTCTCGATATTTATAAGAATCCGTGTGTTGCAAAACCTAATTAGCGCTGAATAATTAATATATTTAATTATATTATTATGTACGTATAATATGTGTATAATATTATACGTTAATAAATAATAATTCATTACATTAACTCTATATTATAAATATACTATAGGGTTTCCTAAAGTACCTTTACATTAATAAAATATAAATTTTCTAAAGACATATTAAAGTATTAAACAAATTATAAAGATACACTGTTCAAATAAATACCTTGGAAGTTCAAAAAATAAACTCAATATGCATTTGTGCACGAAATTTAAGTTAGTTTTAATTTAAGTAATGGATATAATTACACATAAATGGATTATATTATAAATAATTGTTTTATACAATTATTATTATTATTATTTTTTTGAACAATTTATTTTATTTTCATATATTCAATAGATTAATATATCTTTAGAAAATTTATATTTTATATATATACAAATTCAGTTGTTTATATATTATTAGTAATTATAGTAATTTTACGAACAGTTGTGCTGAGCAGCAGGTGTTCATTTTTAACCCGAAACAAAGACGAAAATTTCTAAAAAAAATTGTAATTTTCGTGAAAGATCTGTATTATATTTTATATAAAAAGTTAACTTTATAAATGTATACTTTTGTATGTAATGCTAAAAAAATAGTTTTAGTTAATTCAAGTAGACGATACAACCATCAATAACGCGACTAAAGAGAGAAAACGTATAAAAAAAAGTGAGTAGTCCGTAATAAAGTTCTTTTAAAAGAGGGAGATAGAGATAGAGTAGCGCGAAAAGTAGAGGTTGAAAAGTATCGTAGTAGTGGATTAATAAAGGACACCGAGAAATGAAAGGGAGAAAGAGTAATAGAAAAATCGAAAAAGAGAAAGAAGGTGGGATGGAAGTCGTAGGATCGATATCACAAGAAGAAAACGAGGGAGTGATATATACACAAGTTATTCACGGGCCAAAGGCACGTGCCCGGGGTATAAAGAGAAGAATAAAAATAATCACAGCAAGGCCAATCGCTTTCATGTCGTCGTGGATCCAGCCGCTTTAATAAGTGAATCCCTTCCCTTTCTCTCTATTTCAGAGTATTCGAATGGCATCCGATTAAGCCGCGGGGGTCGACGCGCTTCCGTTATTAGGAGAGAATTGCCCGCGACGATCCTTCGTGACTAAACAGCTGACTGTCGGTATGCGAGTGAGGGATACGCGGCTTTATGGGAAACCGACGTGTTCCGCGGCGGGCGGGCACCCGCTCGTGCCTTCGGGCACTCCATGGCCCTTTCACCCTCTTCCTCTTCTGATCTCACTTTGTGTGTGTCCTTGTGTGCTTTACCTATATCCAACCCCTTTTCTCTTTTTCTTTTTTCTTTACTCTGTCCTTTCTCCTTTCTCCTTTTTCCTTTTCCCTTTTCCCTTTTCCCCTTTTCGTCTGCTCAAAAAGGTATTATCGGAACCGAGGTAGTCTATTCTAATTAACTATCGTACGTACGGATCAGACTTCTCACTCTGTACAACTTCGTTTTGGATTTTTAATGAGAGGATCTTGCTCGCCGTGTTTCGATAATGTTTGCTCCTTTCTAAAAAGGTGGATCACGTGTTTACTGTTAATGTCTGAGTTTATTATGCTTGAGCTTGGATGCTTTTACATCCTGTGTATACGTCGGCCTGGAAGCTAGAGTGGATCTGATGTTTTAAAGGTTTCCAATTAAATTCTAATTTTCTTTAACAATTTAAGGAAATTTCCTTTACCTCTATTATGATGTTTTATCATACAGTTTATTTTTAATATACAAAACATCGGTTATTTTTACTTATTTTACCGATACTTTTCGTTTGTTACGCATTTTCAATTAGATACGTATCAGTCAATATTACCTTAATACGGTCTATAGTGGATAGAGACGTCCGAATCCAAGTTTATATAAACTAATTTTTATCGCGTTAATCAATGTGTCAGTCAAATTACAAGGATCAATATCAAAAACCGAAAAATTGTAACTAAATCATTTGAATTTATAAATCTGACAAAATTTGTATGTGATATGCAAATAATTAAATTCACGATAAATATTAACTATTTACTTATTTAAACGCACAATTTTTAAATCAATTTGTAGGTGATTAAAAGTAGATACAAGATACAAAAAGATTTTTCAAAGACGTGAATTTCTGGTTGATAAAAAAATAAATAGGTATAGTCATTTTTGGGTACTACATCTATTTAATATAAATAAGAATAAAATTAATTCTGTAACTAATTATTCTGTAATTTCTTGTTTAAAACACCGGAGATAAGAAGAGAAAATAAAAACTAGAATTATATGCATGTCTTACGTTGAAAGATCCAGGTCACAAAGGATTAATAAAAGGAACGGATTTACTGAAAAAAGTGTGCAGATAGAGCGATTAAACTCGCTGTAGTAAAATAAAGCTTTTGATAATAATAAAATAAATAAAAGTAAATCTAATCAATAACTGGAAGATGACTAATGAGTCACATACACGTATTTACCAATTAATCATCGATTAATATAAAAAATATTAGTATGATTGATATTACAATTCGTTAATATATGCGGAAAATCAATTTCTGCTATGTACATTGAGACAGTAATAATAATAATAATAATAATAATAATAATAATAATAATAATAATAATAATAATAAAAATAATAAAAATAATAATATAGATAAAAGTAATAAGGGATTTAAAATTAAATCGACATATTTCGCATCTTGATAATCCACATTTCAAAAGCATTTTGTAAAGTATTTCCCATATATTTATAAGTTTTCGAGCAGTTTCACATATGACAAATAAAGTACTTGTTTTAAAAAAAGTATTATCTTACCGTGTAAAACTCAGTCATTATAAATTCAATTTATAAACTCGTTAAATACTACAGTGAGCATTTATAAAAATAGCTTATCATTATTAAAAGATCAATCTAGTTGGTATCAACGTTTTACTCACAACGTCACGTTGACGCGATAATAATTAATCAATAGATTTACACAATAACCAATGTTTTTATCTTTTACTTTTGACGTATCAAAATATTAGTCACATTAATATTTATTCTGTATATTATGACTTGACAATGCATACCCGTACAGTTGTTATTAACAAGAAGTTAGAAAACAATCTATGCAACGTACATTAATATTTCACCGGATAAGCCTTTATATTTTGCCCGTCAATCATGAATATAGAATAAATATATAGAAAAAGCCTTTTATAACTGAAATATAATAATTCCAATAAGTATTCATTTAATATTTGAGTAGTAAAATAGTAAAAATAAATACTGAACATGCGAAAATGGGTATAATGGAAATATTGTTAAATATTGTGTTTCACTTTAACTTGACTATAATTCTTTCGTCACATCTACAACGTACGCATTTTATGTGACTATAAAAATAATAATAATAATCGATAAATGCGTTACAGTAACGACTTGTTTGTAATTAAAAATATATTTACGTGTTTCAATACAAAATAATATTAATTGTTGATATTCTCTTTCCTCAATATGGTCGTGCAATTTTCTCTCTCTATCTCTCTCTCTCTCTCTCTATAATATTCAAACTGGCAGGATTATCAGGTTTTGGTATGCGATTCCTTTTTTTTAATTTGATTGTTTTCCACTGCATTTCCCGCTTATTTTCGGTTATTTCGCAGAAAATATTACGTATACATAGTAACTGGAGAGCGACACTGTGCAAAATCAGTATCGGTTTACCCGTGCAAACTCTCTTTCTCTCGGTCGCGTGTTATTTCAACGTCAACAAACAAAATGTTCGGCAGAAAATATTTTACTCGATGTAACTAAATGCTCGTTGAATGTATTCGCGCATTTGAATTTTGGGTTATCCAAAGAATCACTGAACCAAAATTCAAATTTGATAGAACTCATTATTCGGTTCGATCTTGCGTAGGGTTTGTTTGAGCTAGCCGGTTAAATAGAAACCCGGCCCTACCGATTTAATTTTCTCGCGAGATAAAACCACCGAACGTAATTTCGTACATAGGCGACTTTATTACCGATATAAAAGGACCGCGCATTACCGGCAATCTGTCAACATTTAAAAGCTCGTTTGGTAAATGTTACGAAAACAAACAAGATTCTCTACGCATCACGCATGTAAATTTTCTCCGATCGACCCGATCGACTCCCATGTATATATATATATATATATATACGTGGATCATATTTTCATGCACAGCTATTAACTTGTAATCTTTGAGATGATGTACAAAAGTCAATATTACGATCGAAACAAAAATACACCGAGTGTATCGAGTGTTATAAACAAAAAAAAGGGGGGGTTGTCACATCCACGTGAAATTCGATCGAGTAAACATAATCCAGGAGGATAAAAGCCGAGTCGAATGACAAAGTAATCCTCCCACCCGCCAAATAGTTTGGAGATGGAAAAATTCCTTAGCTAATTTACACCCAAGTCGAGTATGACGTTACCCTGGAATATTGATTAAAAGGCCCATTTAAATGTTGTGGGAAGAAGTGCAACTGCGAGAAGGAGATAGATAGAGAGTAGGATCTCGTCGGTGCGTCCTTTCGCTTCGACTGGCCCGACGCCGACGGAATAATTCAAGAGCTTGTTTTGGGAACGGAATGAGCGTATGAAAATGAGCGTCTCTACGCTACACGTGTCCAAGCTCCATTCGCCTCCCTCGCGTTACTACACTGCATTACGATGCAAATGAGCGATAATATTTGTTAATAGACGTATGGCAAGATGCCGGGTTACGGATGAATTTGCAATTTCATCCTGAACAACCGTTCTGATATTCCGCTCGAGGAGCAACGAATCTATAGAAGATAATCCTTAGTCAGATTTATTCGTTAAATTCGATATTCCTTTTATTTCACTATATATTCTTCCTACTCCTTTTCCCATTGAACAATTTACAATCCTTCGATTCCTTTTATTTCAATTTTCGAAATATATTTCACAAAGTCCTGACATTAGTTTTTCATTTATCCATTAAATAAATGTCCAGTAATCATTTTCAATGTTCAATATAGCCATTAAATAATTATGCCACAATATTTATTTCTAATGCAACGATATATTATATGTCTAATTTAAAATGTTGGAAAGCTCACTGTAATTACGGTAATTAATCCTATATCCTATATTTATTAATATAAATATAACTTTCATAAGCAGAAATCCATACTGTGCATTAAAATAATAGATTGCGATAAAATTAATCGTCTAT
Source organism: Theocolax elegans (assembly GCA_026168455.1). Taxonomy (NCBI): domain Eukaryota; kingdom Metazoa; phylum Arthropoda; class Insecta; order Hymenoptera; family Cerocephalidae; genus Theocolax; species Theocolax elegans. The sequence continues at coordinate 15,947,152 of CM047426.1, read as the reverse complement.
TTGACATCTGTTCTGGTATGTAGTGAATTTTATTATTCTATTATGCAAGAATTATTCTATATTCTACTTGTAACTTGTTTAAATCTTAATACCGAAAATCCGAATTTAAATTTAAATTTTACTGCAAATAGATGAAAGGTTTTCACTGTCACATATAATACGTAACTAATATAAAAAAACTTTCAAGATAAAAGAATAATATTAAGAAACTTATATGGTATGTATATATACAGATATTTAGTTGAAAAATTAGGTATATATAACTTGTTTAGCAAAATTAAATTAAATTTACAACCAATTTTCGTTTAAAGTAAAAGTTTTATTTGTACAATTACGTAATATTACCAGTTTTTAAACCTCTTATTAAGATAACAGCTGCATTACGTAGGTATCAAATGTTATATAGGCTAACAACATATTTTAACCTCCAGACGGCCGACAACACCACTAAGTGGCGATGCCATGATTAGAACATATCTGGGGACCATTGAGGGATGATTACATGGAAGTATTCCGCCAAAGTCGGCATGTATCGACGAAAAAAATTCCGGTCGCCATCAGGTCAATACTAAAATTAAATTGTACAAAATAACTATTTTTCTGGGGATATCTCTTGTGCAGACAAAATGTTTTTTTTTACTGTAACTATTGTTAAAGTATTAAATAAAATAATGACAAGAAATACCAAGAATTTCAAGCTGCAATTGTAGTAGCTTATTGTTTATTTTTAAATCATAATAATACGAATTTTAAGTACAATACTACAAAAGATAAAATTAGGCCAAACTTTACAAAGACATGAGAACGCAGGTTCTCGTCGTTCTTTGACAATAAAGTAAAATAAAAAAAAATCGTACGATGCAGTAGAGTGACATAATATAACGTAAGACACGTTTAGAGAAATGAAAATAGAGTTGTATTATTGTTTTGGTTGAGACAAAGCAGAATCACGAGGAACTTGATCATTTCAAATTAATTCGAGTAGACATTTGAATAAATATTTCGTTGTAATTCAGTCATGCAAATTTTACGTATGTAAATTTATAGTTAGTTATTATCTCGGAACCGTAAAGGCAAAGAGCATCTGTTATGACTATAAAACATCCGAAATATCTTAGACTGAAATGTCAACTTTTTTATAGCGAAATGTTTTAAAGTTACAACTTTCAGAATAAAATGTTATTATTCTTAGTGATCATAAAAATAAATTTACTACTCTAAGAGTGAAAATTGAAAATTGCATGTATATAGGTATTACATATACCTATATATATGAATAATGTATGTATATATTTGTAAATATTCTTTTCGAAGAAAACATTATGAAATGTTATTATAAACTAAAGCAAATACATTCGCAATTTCATAAAGAAAAACATTAATTATTTATTAATAATAAACCGGATGTTTGTTATACTTTTTTTTTCGTCTGGCTATTACATCGTCCAGAAACGTGACTAAACATCTGCAATGTAAAACTAGAGTGAATAAATTTACTCTAATAGATTCATTATTCACTTGAATAAGGTTCATTGTCAATCTAAATAGAGTCAATTACTTAAAAGTTATACTTCGTTTCAACGTCCGAATAACAATTGCACTCCAAGATATTTAAACTTAAATTTATCAATATTAATGTTAAGAGCTACTTCGAATAACGTTAATAATAAAATAAATAAATAAATGTTAAATATATATATATATATATGCATCTGTGTGTATGCGTGTGTATGTGTATACTATATATATATATATATCTGTATTATACACCTATAGAGATGCACAAGTATATACATCTATATTATTCAATGCATGTATAAATATTAACCAAGCGTCAGCCACATCATTAAATAACACGTGATTGATATCTATATGGGTCAGTTTCTATATTATATCAAATTGACATAAACGTAAATGGATGATCACAATATCAAATTATTTCATTAATAGTCCGGGTATGCAACTTTTCAGTTAAAATTAATTTTCAGTGATATATCAATCGTGCAAATCCATGAAAAAAAAGAGAGAATACGTTGCAGCGGAATTTTAAATGTACGAAAATTATACCACCGAGTTATGTATTTGCCAAATTGCAATTAACACCGAAAACAAATAATCACGTGTAACGCGAAAGAAACATTTTGATTGTGACTGCATTCAATAAATATAAATCTGGAAAACGTATTGACATACCGCGGAGGTTTATAAACGATTGGTTGCCGCAATCAAGAAATTTACTTAGCGGAAAACATAATTTTCACATTTGAAAATTCTCTCGACGTATACGCGTAAATACACGTACACACACACACACACACACACACACAGACGCGCGCGCCCGCGTATTTGCATGCATACATCCTGGATTTTTTTTCACTCGAAGGTGTATCCATGTCTAATTGTTTCTTTGCTTCATTAAGAGACACGAGGGGTGAAAGTATTTAAATCCAGAAAGTTGGCTGCGTGAAACCCCGAATGCAAATGCGTTTTTCCGGGCGAAAATAAGGTTCATATTTTACCAAGTAAATGCATGAACCGGAATTTTAATAGGGAGGAGGAAAAATGTATATGTTTGACTTGTACGCGCGCATTTAAATCAGCGCAGATTGTAAGAACAGACAAGCTAAAAAATAATGGACGGTAAAGGGGGACGCGCTCGCGCGCACGTGTAAAAAAGAAATACATATAGAGTTCCTATGAAAAGGAGAAGGAAATAGGACGGTTTTTCTCAACAATAGCTTTAAGTATTTGGCGAATATAAACGGGTTGGCACCTTTTGTTTCGTCGTATACATAACTATTGTCGAAGAGACCATAGGATTATGTACTTTCAACTTGGTTCGTCCACCGTGAAACAAATGAAAGGAAAAAGCAGAGGCTATGTTTGACGAAATGGCTCAAGGTACGGTGTGCGTGTAGGTGTACCTAGACGTGTAGAAGGGTCTTCTATACGTGTATATATATATACACAACATCGACGTTGGATTATATTTTGCACTGGGGAGTGCGATGCAAGAGGGTAGGGTTAATGGTTCACGGCGAAATGCCGTAATCTATTGCGCCCCGGCGTGGTAGTTGGTGGTGTGCCTATTATGGACGTAATGTACCGGTCAAGTTAACTAAGCACACTGCGTGATTCGTAGATCGTTCCTGCACACCGCACTATATATACGGCTCGAATGCTCGCTTCACTAACACGCACCGAATCCATTCCCCACCGTCATCTTCCTATTTTTCTTTTTTACTTACCCTTTTTTTTATATCTCCTTATGTGATTTGTTGGGGAGTTTTTCCCCTTCGACTAGCCCAGTTTTAATTAATGGATCTAGTGCGAGATTTGTTGGTTGCGGAAATTCTTTGGACGGTCTAATTAAATTTTTTCTAATTTTTACTCTATCGGGTTAATGTAATTTGACAATTATTTTATATAGTTTTTATAAAGAATTGGTCATATAAAAATTGTATAAAAAATACACTTTATAAAATTTTTATAAAAGATATATAGAAGGACTATTTAAAAACTAAATTAAACGTTTTAAATGAGCTGCACCATCCTGCAGTAACGGATAAAAACATTTAGATGACACCACCAAGAGGTTATGGACACCAAAAAAATTAGTATTTTAGCGCGACGAAAAATTACTGCTTCCACTGACGATATTGATAAAAAGGTCCACAGTTCCTCCATCGATTTGGCTGAAAGTTTTGCTTTTTTCACGCCTTTTTGCTTTTTTCAAAATTGTTGCATCCGGCGTACTGTTTAACATCGACTTGGACATCGTGAAGGTTAGACGGGGTCTGACCAAATGTTTTGTTCTGTGGTTGTCAAGTCAATATTCAACTTTTTTCTTTGGTTGATAATGAAAAAGTTGAATATTAACTTGACAACCACAGAACAAAACAGTTGGTCAGACCCCGTCTAACTACAATGGGTGTGTCTATTACAAAGTATTTTTCGACTGCATTTATAAATTAAAAGAATTTTCTAAATTTTTACTTTGTCAAGGCTGAAACTCTAAACGCGTATTTCATTTTCATAAATTGCTAGCAAAGTTATTAATTTTGAATTGCACACGCGACTTTTTAATTTAATAAAATATTAATTTGTACTTCGGTGTAAATTACACTGTGACTTCATCGCATTATTAATTTATAAAAAATGTATGCTAGTCAAATTTGCAAGACACTTCAAAAATAATGTTCGTATATACAATTTGAAGAAAAAAAGCAGAGATTTGGAGAGAAGGAGCTTTGAATATTTCATTTTACTACTGAATAAATTTTAAAATAAATCGCATATGTATTTTAATAATATAATAATAGTATATGAAACACAACGAAACTTTGAAAAAATCAAATTTCTAAACTGCGGAAGTTTGAAAAATTTAAATGTCAAATGGATTGTAAAGTTTCAAAGTGTTTTAAAAAACTTTTTCAGTTTTAAAACTAAACGAAATATAATGCTTCGTATAAACATTTTCAAAACTGTGTAATGGCAGTAAATAGTAGTTCTTAAATATTATATTTGTCATCGTAATTATATAATTGTTAATAAAATTAAAAATTGAATGTTTTAATTTTAAATAATAATTAACTTTTAGAAAAATGTTAACTAAAATTAATAAAAAATCAATTAATAATAAAAAATAATAAATAAATCGAGTTGATTAATGTAGGATAATAATCACATTAAAACATTATATATAAATAATATTTGTTAATAAAATAATAGTTGAAAAAAGAAGTGGTGAAATAATGGAAATCAGCAGAATCCATTCCCCACCGTCATCTTCCTATTTTTTCTTTTTTACTTACCCTTTTTTTTATATCTCCTTATGTGATTTGTTGGGGAGTTTTTCCCCTTCGACTTAGCCCAGTTTTAATTAATGGATCTAGTGCGAGATTTGTTGGTTGCGGAAATTCTTTGGACGGTCTAATTAAATTTTTTCTAATTTTTACTCTATCGGGTTAATGTAATTTAATTGACGATATTGATAAAAAAGTCCACAGTTCCTCCATCGATTTGGCTGAAGTTTTGCTTTTTTCACGCCTTTTTGCTTTTTTCAAAATTGTTGCATCCGGCGTACTGTTTAACATCGACTTGGACATCGTGAAGGTTAGACGGGGTCTGACCAAATGTTTTGTTCTGTGGTTGTCAAGTCAATATTCAACTTTTTCTTTGGTTGATAATGAAAAAGTTGAATATTAACTTGACAACCACAGAACAAACATTTGGTCAGACCCCGTCTAACCTTCACGATGTCCAAGTCGATGTTTAAACAGTACGCCGGATGCAACAATTTTGAAAAAAGCAAAAAGGCGTGAAAAAAGCAAAACTTTCAGCCAAATCGATGGAGGAACTGTGGACTTTTTTATCAATATCGTCAGTGGAAGCAGTAATTTTTCGTCGCGCTAAAATACTAATTTTTTGGTGTCCATAACCTCTTGGTGGTGTCATCTAAATGTTTTTATCCGTTACTGCATATACAATGGGTGTGTCTATTACAAAGTATTTTTCGACTGCATTTATAAAATTAAAAGAATTTTCTAAATTTTTACTTTGTCAAGGCTGAAACTCTAAACGCGTATTTCATTTTCATAAATTGCTAGCAAAGTTATTAATTTTGAATTGCACACGCGACTTTTTAATTTAATAAAATATTAATTTGTACTTCGGTGTAAATTACACTGTGACTTCATCGCATTATTAATTTATAAAAAATGTATGCTAGTCAAATTTGCAAGACACTTCAAAAATAATGTTCGTATATACAATTTGAAGAAAAAAAGCAGAGATTTGGAGAGAAGAAGCTTTGAATATTTCATTTTACTACTGAATAAATTTTAAAATAAATCGCATATGTATTTTAATAATATAATAATAGTATATGAAACACAACGAAACTTTGAAAAAATCAAATTTCTAAACTGCGGAAGTTTGAAAAATTTAAATGTCAAATGGATTGTAAAGTTTCAAAGTGTTTTAAAAACTTTTTCAGTTTTAAAACTAAACGAAATATAATGCTTCGTATAAACATTTTCAAAACTGTGTAATGGCAGTAAATAGTAGTTCTTAAAATATGTACTATCTGTCATCGTAATTATATAATTGTTAATAAAATTAAAAATAGAATTTTTAATTTTTAAATAGTAATTAACTTTTAGAAAAATGTTAACTAAAATTAATAAAAAATCAATTAATATAAAAAAATAATAAATAAATCGAGTTGATTAATGTAGGATAATAATCAATTAAAACATTATATATAAATAATATTTGTTAATAAAATAATAGTTGAAAAAAGAAGTGGTGAAATAATAGTAAATCAGCAGTATAAAGACAAATAAACGATATCGTAAGTAAGATCTTAGTTAAACGAAAGTTAACCATCAAAATCAAGATACGCTTTCTTAACAAACCCGTCCAGTCGATCAAATAATTTCGAGGAGAAACTTTGAACAGTTAAACAGTTTCCAGAAATGGTCTTTGAGTTGAGTTTAACTGGGTACGGATTGATTGGTTAGTCGGGAAAGCTGATTATATTTCGACCGGCAACAGCAAAAGCAATCCCCTCCTCTTCGTTCACCGACAAAACTATCAACGAGAACGATACAATCTTAATCACGAAAAGCATATAACCCCGCATGTATATGAAATTTGAAGCGGGTCCCTAAAGACCACAAGAGATTTATCAAAGATTGGTCGAAATCGGTAGGTAGTCTGTAGAGGCAAATGAACGCGACTAATCATTCGTATACGATACGCATCGCCGTTAAGATTATTCGATGCAAATGCGAGAGGTGGAGGAGGAGGAGGAGGAGGAGGTGGCGCAGCGTCTATGCACGCGTACACTCGTATATATCGGTGCTCGAGGGGTCGGCTGGCCTACCGATTTTCTGAAGCAAATCGTAATAGGTTATTCGGCTCGTCTCTCAATTTGATCGATTCAAGCCGTTCGTTATCGGGTCCAACGGTCGGGTTGGGGCGGGGGTGGGCGAGGAAGCCAGGGGGCTTCTTGTTTCGAGGCACCTCCCCGGCTAATGCCAGGAATCACGAATCACGAATCAGGCTGTGTACGTAAGCCCGGGAGCATGCATATACCGGGGCTTGGGTACTCCGGCTCTCCCTCTCCCTATCTCTCTCTCTCTCTCTCTCTCTCTCTCTCGGTCTACCTCTCTCTGCTTATGCGCCCTGGGTTTCTCTCTATCGGGTTCTGCGCTCGCGCGTTGTACTTGCATGCACCCGAACACGTCGTAGTTACGTGCCGTAACCGCCGGGTAATTTACGAACCGTTCGAATTGCGGCTCGGAGCGCGCGCGCCCGCGCCCGCGCCCGCGTCCTCTCGACTCGTCATTATTGCGGCGCAAGCAGCCAGCCAAGCAGCAGCACCACCACCGTCACTACCTGCACACCACCATCCGACCGACTAACCGCTCAAACGAAAGGGGGAGCGAGAGAAAGCGAAACAACGCGGCTCGTAGTTTCTCGACTCGTTGACGGATATTTCCGTTTAAGGACGCTCGCGATATTCCCTGCTCCAATGAGGACGCGCCCATAACTTCCGCCAACTTTAACAGCTCGCCGCCCGAACGGCCCCAAGTACACCCTTCGACTTTCCGAAACTACGATGGAGCGGTACCCACCGCCAACCAACCCCCAACCCCCAACCCCTCGCGCTCCTCACTTCGTCTCTCTTCGCTCCTCTCTCTCCGTTCGTCTCTTCCAACGCTTCACGGAACACAACGTCCTCTATGCAAATATATCGCGGAGGAGACCCGAAATTAACCAGAAGCTTGACCCACCAATCGACTGACGAATCTACCGCACATATCTACTCTCTTCCGCAAAAACTCACCACTCTATGACTATCTACGTCTACGGGTATCCACAGTCTGTGTGGGTGCGGAGCTTTTGCGCGTTGTCGTTTCTAATGGACCGGCTCTTGGTCTCTGTGTGTCTTTCCAGCGACTTTCAACACCGCGAAACTTCCGAGGGTTTTGAATTATTGCTTTTTTTCCTTTTCTTATATTCCGGTTACTCGGCTTCAGTTCGACAAACTTGTTGTTAACTTAATTGACCTGGAATCACTGCTGGAGATTAAATGTTCAACTTTTTTCTACGACTTGGCCAAACGGTTCACTTGATAATGGATTTATTGCATACCTCGTGTCGACGTATTAATATCTATCATTTGGAATCGGTGAGTCTGTGTCTCTGTGTGTGCGTGTGTATATCTGTACTTGGACTTAATCTTTCGTTCTTTTGTACTAACTGCTTGGTACATTTGATTTTATCGATATTATATGTTATTAGAGATAAATTTACATTTACAACTTAATCAGATATCGTATCCCTGCAGTTAGTCATTCGCATAATTTGTTTACGTGTATAATGAAAATCGAGTTTTTTTAGCATCATCGTCAGATTTTTATAATTATACATATAATTATTTCGGATTTTAAATTAAACATTTAAATTTAATTTTCAGGTTATTCTTAGCACCTATTTTTTACTGACAGCGTGTTGATTATTTAATTTTAATACAAGAAATTAATTTTTTCCAACTTCGTCATTTGTTTTTACACTTTGTGAATGATTCCATATCTTTATTAATTTTAAACAGGTAGATGTGATCAGTGATCCAAATATTTATCACAGTAATAGAGATGCATTTTTTGAGAGATAATGATATCCGAATAAATCGTGTAAATTTATAAGTTGAGAAGAGATGTATCTAGTCAATGTATTTCCACAAATCTTCGAAACATCATAAATTAATGCCAAGATCGGATTCCTAACTGAAGGTAACCACCCTCCGATCGATTTTCATCGTCGTCCCATCCTCCACGGTGAAATTCTTCACCCAGGGCACTAATTCACCCATTTATTAAATTTCATTTTCCTAACCGGTGTCATCCGCGAATTTAACGTTAGAGGAAGTAAAAGCAATCATCACTTTCAATACGTTGGGGACAATTCTTTGACCATGCGCGAATTCCACGACGGCGGTCCTGAATTAATCTAACCGCCGTGTTAATGAGAACTGATGAAATTCCCCCTCTTTGCGAGAATTATTATTACTTCCACCGCACGGAACTCGTCCTCTTTCCTATCTAGGAATATTAAATTTTCGCTCCTATAAAAAAACGATTTTGCAGTTATCCGGTTTATCTATCTAAATTTCCTCATTCGATTTTTACCAATTGAACGATTGATTAATTTATTCGCTATCGTTTACTTTTGATTTGTCGCAATTTCAAATCTGATTTGTTATATATTTTTTCTTAGATTAGACGACAATTAAGGTGTCACTGTACGTTACGAAATATTGTGTTATAAATGCATGTATAATTTGATAAAAACTTGTCGATAACTCAATTTATAATTATCTACGTCTGTACGAAAAGTGTATAACCTATATTTACTTATGCAACTCTACAAAAAGTATATTACTTTGCTCGATCATTAGATCGACTAAACTGTATCCGATGATTATCAAACCGTAACTATACTAGATACACATTAACTTGTAATTCTCTCGAGTTATATCTCACTTACATAATTTTCTGTTTATCCATTAAGTAGTTCGCAATTCCAGTTTCGTCTTTATTATTAATTTAAATTTTATTATAAATTCGATGATTAATACGAAATAATGACACGCATCAATAAAACAGGAAGGAATATATTACGTATATCATTATGTGCATATATATATAGGTATATAAAATATTAAACAAAATTTTATTTACCGCAGTTTATACATTTCGCGTTACCTTGAATATGGAACTTAGTTGTCATGAATAATTTCGATGACAAAGCGATTTAATAATTTTAACTTTAAGGGATTACGAGAGCTTGCAATAGTTAATTAAATTTTAATCAAGTTTAAAAGTTGGCACGATTCAATTAAACGCTCTCCCGTATCTTCGAAGCTAAAATATGATAAAACGATTGTTTTTAATAACAAAATTTTGAAAGCTTACTTGACGAGCAAATTATAACGAAAATTATAACTTACTTGCATCCACACATGGGAAGTAGGAAATTATGATAATACAGGAAGATAAATCGTTGATGTATACATTTGACCCAGTTACTATAGGTAAAATTAATAATTAATTATTCCTTGATTCGATTGTTTATCATTGTTATGCACTTTCGGGTCTCTGTAGGATCAATTGGGTATGGGAAGAGAGGTTCGGGTATAGGAAGAGTGATAACAATCCCATTTTTGAAGATGATTAGCGACATTCATTTCGCGGGTGGATAGTTTGCGGTTCGCAACATTCGCGCGTGCAATCGTTTCTCTATCCCATAGAAACACGAGCAAAGCGTCGACAATGGAGAATCAAGATGACGGGATATGACACAACAGACCATCGCTCCTGTACAATGGAATTTTTTTCCTGCTGTTTATTTACAGACACGTCCTGGGGATAGTAGGGAGGGAGGGGTCGAGGGAGGGAGGGGAGAAAAAGAGAAATCCAGTAGCATTTTTTCCCCCGAATAACGAGGATCGCGAGAGCATTAAACTTTTATCAAACTTTTTAACAAACACAAAAGCCAGTGGCAAATCGAGTTGTGAAACGCTAAAAAGAGAGGAAGCGCAAAATAATAATAGAAAAGAGAGAGAGAGAAAGAGAGAGAGATAGAGAGGGAGAGAGTATAAATGAAAGCCACTCGCAATAAGTTATTAGCAGGATCCGTTAACGACCGACCGTAAATAATAAGAGGAAGCTTAAAGAACACGGTTGTAATAGCCGACGGTAAGGAGCTTTTAAAAAACAAAATGATAATAAATAAGAAAGAAAAGAAAAATACAAAATCGAAATCGTCCCCGAGCCATAGTGAGCGGGAGGAGGAGGAGGAGGAGGAGGAGGAGGAGGATGGGTAAAGGGTGAAAGGGAAGGGGGTGGGTAAGTCCGTATACTTTGAAGAATCCACTTGATATTTCATCCGGGAAACGCAGGGAGCGCGCGCACACCCCCATAACTCGCTTCAACTTTAAAGACCATCGTAACGTCAAAGTGCAAGCGCCCCTCCTCAATCTTCCAGCGTCGTCGGCTCATACTTTCTTACTCGTACTTGTCGCACCTTTACGACATGCTCCCACGTTAACCCGTCGCATCATACATTTACGCTAAACGAGACCAGGGTCCCAAGGTTCTACATATAATGTACACCTCTACAGTCCCACACCCCTCTTTCCTTGACTCCATCGAGCGAAGCCCAAAGCGACATTGTCTCCTTTCGATTTTCCAAGGACTACCCTGTGCCCTTTTCTTCTTCTTCTTCTTCTTCCTCCTCCCTCTTCTCGGAGACATTTCTCACCTCGAAGACTAGGGTGGTCCATTGTGCGCGACCCCAAACACGAAGCGCCGCTGTTTCGCACGGTTTTGCACGCGTAAAAAACTCCGCGCTCTCTTGACAAATGTCAGGTAGGATGAAAAAGCTAGTCCGACACGTTCGCGAACGATTTCTTTAAGCAACGTCGACGTTATCTTTCGACTCCCTCTTCTTCCACCCTCCCCCCTCCCTTCCTGATTTTCTTGCAGGGATTCTTCGTGACAAAGTCTAAGATTATTATACGAATAAACTCCACTATATATACATGTACAGATATTAAAATGTTACTTATGCATTTTAATGCCATAGTTACGACATTAGTAAATATAATACAGTCTTACTTTTTTCAGAATTCTAAAATGGTAAACAATACGTGGTTAAACATTTAGCGTGATGTATAAAAAGTCGAAATTAATAAAATTTGAAACATATTTTTACAAACAGCATACTGTTATTTGAGATTTAATTTTAATCAAATATATATAGAAATAAATAAATTTATCGTAAATTTAAACGAATGTTATATTTATTTTCGAGTAAAATTAACTAATTAAAATAAATATTGAGTATAATTAAATAAATATTCAAATACATTACTATAAATTTAATCAATTTTTTTCCATTATAATAATAGAAATTATATTGTGCAAAATGTCATTTTATTGAGTTACAATAACCTTGCGTTACTTTAATTAAAAATATAATTAAAAACTTTTAAAAAAATATTTGTAAACTAGTTAGATCCCTATTTTTTTACATTAACACATAATTATATTATTTGTATAAATGTAACTTCTTGACCTTTTCTCAATTAAATCAAGTAGTTGAAATTTAGGCTATGAGCATTAAACGAGCAATGTTGAATACATTCGCTCGCCGCATTTGTTTGTACCATTATAACCATTATGGTTAATTACTTTTCCGCATATGTGCCTTTAGTTCCTTTTTGCCCACTCCTTCCTATTTTGACAACTATTCCTATTTTCGCACTGTAAGCTCGCGAGAATTATTTTGGTTAGTGCAGACTGCGAACTATATGAGCCACTGAACATTGTCATTCGTACAAACAAACTTTGCTTTGCGTGTTTGTTAAGTTTAATATTTTGTTAATTAAAGTATTGCTTCGGACTAAATTTACCTCGAGTTTCAAATAAATGTTGAACAATTCAAGTTCACGTTTAAAGTACGTCTAAACATTTGCATTATACAATTTAACCGTAATGAAATAAAATATCGATTTACGCGGATTGATGTCGTTAAGAAATGTAACAGTAAAGCAATTAATCAAAATAGTATCATATAATAATTTCAAAGGAAGAAACGCGCTTGGGCAATAATCGTAAGGGAAATAAAAATTACGAGGGGGAAAAAAAGTGTTCTAAAATTCAGATGGCACGTACATTCGTATACCGCAATGCTCCTAAAAGGATAAAATCGCACAAGCTATTTCCGAGAGCGAAAATATTTTCGATTCTTGAGGATATAGTCGTGGGAATTCCCTATTGTTGCGGTGCTCTCGTAAAAACGTGGTGTGTAGGGCACGCGCGCTCGTGGAGGGGCGCGCCCGTTTACGTAAATTTTTATTCAATATAATAAAGTCGCGGCTTTTCCTCTAATATAGCAGTCAATTATCGTGGGTATAATAATTAAAGCACCTCCCGATGAATTAAGCGCAGCTAGGCCCTATATATATATATATATATACCTATAGGTGAAAAAGTATATACACACACACACACACACGCACACAGCCACACGTATAGGATTATATAAAAAGAAATTCCAAGGTGCGCGGCTACACCGCGGTAAAGTTTACCACGGCTAAAAGCATAAAAGGGCAATAGGAAAGTTGGACGGGGTCCGACGGATTATTAAGTCACCTCGCGCACACCACCACCACCACTACTAAACTCCTCCCCCTTCTCTTGACTCGACGTTTATATTCGGGGGAGGGCGCGTGAAAGGAGAAGGAAAAAAAAAGGAAAAGTTTGCGGGGGAGAAAGCGCGTTTTATTATCGCGCTCGTAAAAAAGCTGATCCCGGTCGCGAGTCTCTCGTGTGTCGCTTTTGTGCTACCCGGCGTCTTCATGTTACATTTATATACATCGTATCAACGGGGTCCAACGGGAAACCTTTGGAAAATTACGGCCGGAGCATTGATATTTCTACCCTCTTTTTCTCATTTTATTATATATATACATACATGTACACGCGAATGGAAATTTCGCGAGGTAAGAGGGATGAATGACGAGGGCAAAGAGTGAGAGCGCAAGAGAGAGAGAGAGAGAGATATCGTGTCTCTGTGTAAAAAGAGAGAGAGAGAGCGAGAGCGAGCGAGAGAGAGAGAGAGAGAGAGAAGTAGTAGGGATGAAGATCGAAAGTTCATGGAAGAGGAGCACCAGATAAAGTGCGGATAAAATATGGAGAAAGTTTTTAGGAGCCCGAAAACGAAAAGTGTTGATAGATGTCCGACTCGGGTCGGGGCCACTGCATCTACTTACGGTCTATCGATCATTGACCATATGTTCGCTAAAATCTTATTGAATTATAACCGTTTTTACATTATATAGCGGGAGCGCTTCACCGAAATTTTAATGAAAATTTATCGATGGTTAAAAATTATTGCATTTTAACTATCTTGGAAACGTACATATAGATATATTATTACAAAAGAAGTATGCACATTTGACAAAGCATGTATAGAGAATACGATTCAAAACGCAGGAAACTCAAGTCGTAGCCTCGGGTTCAAGTGCGAAAGTGATAAAACTCGTATAATCTACTTTTTTAACGTACAAGACGTCTTTGTCGATGACTCACGACAAATAATGAGAGAATGAAGCGATAAAGCGCTATAAAACCGATAATTAAATCATGAGGGGGACGGAATAATTTCGCTCTTGCTCTCGCACTCTCTCTCTCTCTCTCTCTCTTCTTCTCTATTTTTTCTTTCTACTTGACGAAGCCCCTTGAAATTCTCCGAATCGCTGAGCGATTTTTATCGTAAAAATTCCATTTCCCCGGAGCCTCGGCAACACGTATAAAGTCAGCACCGGCGATGCAGCTTCGAGACTCATTGTCGCGAATCGACGTTCATATATATATATATATATATATATATATAAACCTATCCTATGTGTATATATGGGTGTGTGTGAGAGAGTATCTGAGGTGGAGGAAAGAACGCAGAGCGAGGAGAATATCAGACGAAGTCCATTTCCCGTTAGGGGTGTGCGCACGTATATACATTTTGACCAATTTACGAAACGAACCGGCACCGGCGACTTTCTGAGCTGCGAGAGAGAGAGAGAGAGAGAGAGAGAGAGCTCAGGTTAGATATCGATTTTATGACCGAGTTCAATATATATACATATATATATATACACACACATATACGAAGCGCGGAAGCAGAAAAGCGATACTCCCGCGAAAAGAGAAAGAGGAAAATCCTCGGTCGGCCGTACCCGAATTTCACGCTGACCCGGAATGTATTACGAAAAAAGCGACGCGCGAGTTGTACTATAAACTGACACATTGTCTATCTATTGATCCCCAGGTTTTAAGTAATTTTTCTCTTACACACACTCGCAAACAAAATGCTTTTTCAAAGTTATGCAACTTTTCAACTATGGCAACAGATAATTGTATCGCATTATAATCATTTCGCAAGATTGATGTAACACCTCATTCGAGTCTCATCGATTAATCGCTATGGTTTTTCTTTCTTTTGTGAAATTTTGCATTACGTAACTTTCTGAAATTGTTTTGTGCAATCGGTTATCGCGTTTAGTCAATTTCTTTTCTTCGATTCGCGAATTTGTAAATTCTTTCCCAGTTGTTTAATTTTTATTTTTACCAATTGGTTTTTGTAATTCGTAATTTAAATTTCGTTATTAATAGTTGAATGAAACACGATAAAGTTTAATCCTGCTATATGCTATTGAAAATTGAATGCAGTGCAAATCAATTACGAAGGATTAACTTAAATAAATTATCGATAAAAATTTTATATACATTATTTTACGTTTGCTCAATAATTTTAATTTTAATCCTGATGTATCAAACTTTATTGATTGATTTATCAAAAAAAAAAATTATGTATCTTACGCTCACAGTTTACTTTATAATTTCATATTTGTTTAATGTTAATTAAAATTGTATATTAATATTTAAGCGCGACCAAAAAATTGAGCCATGCATATTAATATTTTTGAAATATGAATTTTTATGAAGGAATTTAAACCAAATTGCCCTTCTCAAAGAAAAATATTAATAAGTCATCTACAAAAATAAATAAAAATGGAAAAAAAAAATTATTACCAAACTTTTAGCACACGAAGATAGCTTCTCTTTAATTATACGACATCATACATCCTTTTACCAAAGTATCACAAAATTTTGCAATTTTATAAAACCCGTGTAAATCATCCAAAAGTTTCCAACGGACGTAGATTGCAAAACGTAACATCACCTAGGGGAGTAGAATCAACCACCATAAAAAAAGGAGTGAAAAAAGGAAGACGAAGAAAAGAGTAAATCATCTCGCCAATTAATTTCACGTTAAGACTAGTGTAAATAAAGGCATAGGGAGGTAAGTGTCAAGTCGTCGGAGTTACGCGCACCGAGACACTTTTAACGCTAACAGTGCTCGCGGGTCCATTTAACAAGGATTTATGAAAAGGGTAAGCGCTGCGCTACGCGCTAATAAAAGCAAGTTCTGAATCGGAGCCAAAGCCAAGTTTATAATCCGGTAGCGTGAGCGATATTCATGTCCGAGAGGAAAACTAAGTTTTACATCGTCCGAAATTCAAACGAGAGACAAATAAACTACCACGTCGGATTCTCGTTAAATTACAATAATAACTAATGCACGTAACGCTACGTAAATACATTTTTTTGCTTATATACGTATTTTTTTGTACAATTAATGCCAAGATAAAGTAAGAAAAAAAAAACGGAGTTTATAGACGATGCCAATTTTATAGGGTTTCATCGGTGTATAAGACGCCACGTGCGCAATTTTCTAGCGCTTTCACGGCCATGAAATTTTTCTCGCTAACGGGAATACAAGATCATAGCTCGCTCCATAAATTTCTTTTCCCTTGCTGGACGGGCTTTAACGTTCGCTTGTTAAATAACTTAGTGCGACGCGCGTCAAACCTCGCTGCAAATCGGCTTTGGAGAGTTGGCGGTTAGGACGGAGAAACCGTTTGTGGTTACTACATCCGTATTAGCAATACGAAAATTTTTAACATTTAACACCTCAAAGTTAAATTTTTAATTTAGATCTTAATACATTTCACCGTTAAATTTTAAATAAATTTACTATGTATTATTGTTTGGTTAGATTTCAGTTGTAATTTGGTAGAAATATACATTAAATACAAGTTTAACTTATAAGCTTTATTTCGTAAATTTTTTAATTCAAGGGAGATTTAATATGTTATTTCAAGTGAATTCATTCATTTTCAGACGGACTAAAATTTACACGTAAATTCATAAAATTATTAAACACCCAGAATAATAATTATTTAATTATGATGATATATGAATTGAAAAAGTAAAAAAATAATATGTGCGTATAAAATAATTGATAAAATTAAATAATTTTTTTGTTTCGTATTCCATTCGTTTAAACTTTTTCTTTTTCGCCGTCAGGTCTCTGACAAATACACCACTAAAAATATGAAACTTAAATATTTAAACTCTACAAGAGTAAATTAATAGACAATATCAATCAGTACGTCAATATGCGAAATAAAACGAACATTTAATCCAGATTAATAAACGAGTCTTATGTGAGCATATAAAAATAATAAATTAAAAATTATATCTGTTTCATTGCATTATATTATTATAAATGCATAAGGGACCCCAACATATATATCCGAGTAAAATATGAAAAATGCAATTTTCGAATGCAAATAGAAAAAGTTTCGATAACGTCCTAGAATATAAATATCTATTTTAAATAAGTTAACGGATGGTAAAATAGTTATAAGAGAGGGAATAAAAAAATAACATCGTACACACGTTAATACAGGAAGAAAAGATTTTAACTTGAAAAAGTTTTACCGATATATAGGTTTTCGAACTCTTGGGGAAAAATACATATAGGATCTGGTGTTTGAGACAAAGGGATCTCATTGTATTGATTGAAGCTCTAGATGTGTGTATATGCGAGAGTCTATAGCACGAGACCATATCGATCGCCTTTGCATTGCTAAAGAATAATTCATCGTCACATCTGTATAACTAATTTTCTCTCACACGGTGGAAAATTTTAAACAGAATATAACTTACATTACTCGTTGATTTACTTCGATTGTTCTCTATTTGTGTTGAACCGACAGGCAATGAAACATTATTTTTCTTTGCAAAAAGTGTTTACGCAAGGATATAGAAATTTTATTTCAGCTAACTAACATTTGAATTTATAAAAAGTAGTAATTAAAATAGTTAGAGATAAATTTGACTGTATTACCCTAAATTGTTAGCCATTCTTTTATATTATAAAGAATATATAATTATAGTATTTAAATTTACATATAAGAATTTGATTATAAGTCGATCTTTGCAGTAATAAAGAACTTTACTTTTCTTATAAGTTTATTATAGAAAATAGTAAAAATTGATTTTCCATAAATATAAAAATATTAGTTAAGTCTATACATAACATTATGTTTATGGTAAGTATACTCGTATTTTCCAAAGTGTTGTAATTTTCTGAATATTTTCGTCGGTAAGGTTAATAATTTACAACTTTCAAAAGTTTCAACAATACCAAAATTGAACCATATTCTCAGATATCATCTTGAAAATTCGTTACAAGGCTCATGCATATAAACTAAAGATATTCGTCGATAAAATCAATATTAAAGGAAGAAAGGTATAATATATCACGCATAGTATTCTGTTAATATATTATAGCGAATATAAAAAGAATATCCAGTTGGAATCCGTAGCGTTCTAAGAGAAGGAGCGAAGCCTCTATTCGCACCTTCAGCAGCCCCAGTCGGATAAAATTCTCTCTCAAAGTCATACATAATGTCAAGAGTAAATGAAATATTCGCGCTCGCAGGAGGCGGATACATTTTTTTTCTTCGACCGGTCTCGCACTTATCGAGCTCGACACACGGAAAAATCGTCAGAGAAACGCGCGTCTTTCTTCTCGCGCCGCACAGCGAAATCAGTTTATCGTCTAGAGGTAAGCAAAGTCGAGACTGCTGCTGCTGCCGCTGTTGCTGCTACTACTACCACTACTGCTGCTCCGTTGCTTTGAAAAATATTTCCGTAAGGTGGGTGGGTATGGCAAAAAGACGTAGAAATTTGCGACGTATACGGTTGCAAAAAGTTTTGGGCGAACTACGTGCGTCGATAAACCCGTGCGCGGGTGTGTGTGGGAGGGTAGGTCTATCCGTGTGTATACGCCGAAAAGGCGTACACGGCAACAATAAAGGATGTCACAAGCACTTCCGGCAGAGCAATAAAGACGCGTTGCAATGCCAAACATTGCTTCCCGGTGTCCCCAGGGTATAAAAGAGGAAGATACGCTCGGGATGAAAACAAGAGAGACGGAGCGAATGGGAGAGAAGGCGATCCACGCTGATGTCCGGAAATTTACTTTGTCTCACCCACAGATGCCGTTGACAAGGAACCGACGTGTGAGTGACCCGCCAGTATATCTGTATTCATCGTCGTCCTTTTCGCGCTCCTGCACGTGTCCTCGCGGAAACACAGCGAAATAGTAAGATGGCTTATCGCAATCGATCACTAGCCAACCAGAGCTTCAACTGATCTCTCCCTCTCTCTCTCTGCTCTACCTCTCTACCTCTCGGTTGGATGGATTTCTTCATCATCCTACTGCGAGGGCAAGATGACGTTCTCTAACCTCCATCCTTTCGTATCCGTTTACATTTCCCGTTGCGTTTCCGTTTCCGCTTCCGGACTTGGACGCCGACTTATTGCTAAATACCTGGACCTGAGCAAACCGTGCGCCTTCGTTAAAACGTTTAGTTTATATTTCCCTCCCTCCCTTCCTCTCTCTCTCTCTCTCGCTATATGTACGTAGCTACATGTTTCATCGATTCAATCGTCAATTGAATGTGTTACACGTATCAGCTAGAGCGTAAATCTAATATCCCGTTTATAAATATCGTAATGCTGTTTACTTCTTCGTTATCTCGTATCGGGGGGAAATTCAATAAAAAATAGAGACATCGTTTTCGTTACGTTCGCGTGGAATTATTTCAATGCAACAATGTTGTTTTTAATCATATTTATTTTTTCTTTATTTATCGCGTCAAATCAGATAGCACTGTAACTCGAATGTTTGCAATGTTTTTAAGATAGTGATTTCTTTTTATTATCTCCGGTCGATATTCGTGTTAAAATAGATTCTAGTAGCTGATAAGATTGCCAATGTAAATAAAAAAAAAAGGAATTTTCGCATCCTTCGATGCGTCAGTGGTTAATTTTCCTGTATACGTCTTATTTAAAACCATCGGAGACATTTATTTATAAATATGCATTATCGGATACGTTAAATAAACATAATGTTTGTAAACCCAGTACAAAACCAAATAAAATCAAGAAAAGTGATTCATTAGTCGTAAATGAAGTATTTGTAAATAATTATATTATCAACATTGTTCATTTCGCAATTGAGAATATTCAAAGTATAATCTCAAAGTTAATTAATACTTCATTATAAAAAGTATTTAATATTTGAATATGGTTCGAAATATAAATGAAATTTCCAGTTATTCTAGTTTGTAAATTCTCTTGCAATCTATAATAATTTGTTTACCTAATAAAGTTTCACTTAATAAAAATATCTACTTCTTTTTGCATGTTTTCCGCGATACTCCAATAATTTCTTCCTCATTTTTTCTAGTTAGTAAATTATTAAACTATCAGCAAAATTCAAAGAATTTCAATAACTTGGTAGAGTATCTTAAAAGTTCATTTTTGAATTAATTCAGCTTAGAAAAGTCGGGTAAATATTCCGAAATTTAGAATTGAACATATAGAACCGTTGAAATTTGAATTATTATTACGTTTGATCTTATTCAATGCCCTGCTGAAAGAAAAATAATATTTTCTTAAATTCAAATTAACTCCAAACATGTTAAGGTAAAATGAAATTAAATATTGAATTATTTATGTAAAATACGTGAGAACGCGCATGTAATATTCTAATATTTTCATTGTGCAAAAATTTTATGCAGTACATGTGAATTGCCAAAGGGGATTTAAAAAATTAAATTTTTATACTTTCGTATAAGATTTACGCGATCACTTAACATGAAAAATTTCATTAAAATAAGGATGACTTCCATCGTTTTTTGTCAGAATATTTCCTTGAAAATTCCGTAAGATTTCGTAATTTTATCATTTTTCGGGGTGAAATAAAAGCTCGAATTTTTTCCCTCGGGTTTATTGTTTAATTTTCACAAAATTAATAGGCACTATGCTCAGTTGTTAAAAATTTAGCATATTTTGTTAATAAACCCGAAGCAAATTGTCTCGCATTACCTAAGAAGAAATAAAAAACAGTTATGCGCGTTTAAAAATATTTAAAAATATTGTGTAAATAAAGAAAGAAATCTTTATAATTGAATGGATATTATCGTTTATTTGATTAAATAAAATCAATTCCGTCAAAACGGACGCTTCCGTCAGTCTCGACTTGCAAAATTAATTTCGCAATCGTCTCGATTTAAGCATAGCGGTAATAAATAACGAAGACCGACTTCATTCGTCATTTTGCTAGATATGAATTCCGGACTCGTACCCTTAAAATTTACCTCCCACCCAAGATTCATTAGCGAGCGTCAAAATGCGCAGAGGCTTGATGCACTTGGCCCCGACACCATTTGAAATTTTAAGCGCGCGCGCGCGCGCTCCCGCGTACGCTAAATTTGCATGGCGCGCGTTAATCAAGATGAAAGAAAAGGCGAAACAAAAAAGCTCAAGGAAACACGAGGTTTTCCAACAAGGAAACCTCAGTGGTTGCTTTGTGTATGCATACATTTTGAGCACATAAATTATGAAAGAGCTACAAGTAATTTGTATAAATAAGATAATAACCTCTGTAGTGATGATTTTTATTTTATTCCACTTTTGTTGTCGGTATTGATAGTGGTTTTAAGGTTTGGGAATGTCGTAAAGAGAGGAAAAAAATGGTCCTTCCTAAAAATGTCGGAATTGCAGTGGTTCGATATTCCTCACGGAATGAGAAATCGCATTCCATATGTTAAACGTGTTAAAACCCGCTCTTTGATGGATTACTTTGGGGAAAAAGCCGAATTTTACTTAAAATTCTGCTTTGACTCAGCAAGATGCTGGAAAAATAATGCCAACTTCCCTTACTTGGAAAAATTAGTCTGCTCAGATATTCAAAGTTGGAATAATAATGCATTAACGGGATGCTAAAGATAAATTACTTTGCGATACTCCTTCAAGTACATGAAAATTGTATTTAAATTGTTGGAATGAAAATTTTAAAAATTCATTATTCGTGTTTAATAATGAAGTTCTTTTATTCACTTGAAAGTAAATATCTACTTCATCATTTGCAGACTAATGTTCGTTATCTATATATACACAACTCTAATCATCTACATTAGCAGCTTTATTTCAACAATTATATTGTACAAGAGTTTAATTTAAAGAGAAAGGAATATCATCGTCTAATGTCAAATGAATTATCCGAATTAAATAGCTATATGATAGTTATTTTTTAATTTACTAATTTTACATCACTTTAGTAATAATAAAGTATATTTACATTTACGCGCGTAAGAAGGTTTATGGGTGTATGAGATCAAACTAATGTTGTTCACGTAAAAGACAGACCATAATTAAATTTTTAGTCCCAGTTGTTGTTGGATCAAATATTTCATTTAAGTACAAACGATAGTATATATACCTGTTCACTTTATCAATTTTTTATGGAATTTATATAAACGCTTAATGCGCGTTTCGTGGGAGAATTTAATCATTTATTAAACCACTATGGAATCCTTTGAAAAGCGTAACAAGCTTTTCGGCGTACTGTCTTATAATTACCAAGACGAGCGGTTGAAAGTTTCGAAAGTGGCTTTCTGTATATGTATATATCTATACGTATACAAAGTATAAAAGCTCTTTTTATAACATTACATTTAATGCAGTATTTGCGAAAATGCATTTCTTAGTGCAAAGTTTATCCACGGTTACGTGTATGTATATATGTATAGAACTTTTTGCGGAAACTTTAACAAACGAAGGCTGTTATAACCCATTAGTATATTAGAATAGTGTCGTACTTGCGAATCGACAGATGTGCAACTTCAACGAAATTCAATATCGAATGAATAACTTTATTGGACTTGTATTACGTTCATAGAAATCACATTGAAATGCATCAAGTGTGTTTTTCCAAGTAAAATGCCGATATTATTTATCAATTTCCTTCGAGCGCCACAAGAAGAGAGACCCTCAAAACTTTTGCAGGAGCATTTATCTCTAGCAGCATCGCCTCTCCAGACTTTTCAAACAAATGGAACTTTGCATCTAAATCCATTTAAAAGTACTAGGCTCGTACAGGTATCCCCTTTTAAATGTATGGCCCACATTTTAGTAACGTTTAAATATGTAACCGATACAGTTATTATCAGGGAAACTTTTAATTGTGTAATCACATTATAATAACTTCATTGAATTATTATAATTGGGTTAATAGTGAATCCGTCATTTTATTAATAATCAAATTATAATTTCGTTTAGTCCAATTTATTGTGTACAGTTATTAAATTTGTCACATTGATTTTACGGAATAGGTATTGCTTAATATTTTAGCATTTATTTTACTAATTTTATTAGAGTTTATACGACACTGACATACTCGAGATACAATTATACAAAGAATTTAATACATTTTTTTTAATCATTAGTATAATTGGACAGAACATTTACGTTGAACAGTGAAACTTGTAGTTTCTGTAATTAAGTTATCTAGGTCTATGTATGAGTAACCTTGATTGTGTCTACAGAACGTTGAGTGCTATTTTTACCTTAGCAAGACTGCAAACTGTTAATGTTAATAATAACAATTTTATAAGTTGAACTATAATACGTAGCGGTTTACTTCTGACAAATAGGACATAATCACGTTACAGTATACAGTAAAGTGAAAACTTTAATAAAAAATAAGTGATAATAAAATTAAGGTAAAAACAGCAATAATATCTAATAATGCAAATTCAGCGTGTAATATGGAGTTAAAAGCGAAGGTAAAAAATGTCTGCGATAGAGAGAAAGAGAGATGATAAATAAATGAAAGAGTATGTAAACATGTAGGATACACAGCCGCGTCGGTTTTCCTCTCGCGAAACCAGACGAGCGACCTCAAAGGTTATATACCAAGGTCTCCATATTTATTCGATTAATTCCCAGCTCGAAACGCGCAAGCGGAAGAACGTTTCTGCTCGGTCATATATTAAAGCCGCCGAGCGAGAAGGCGTGTATTACAAAATTGCTGCCAGAGAATATGAGGGTGACGGTGTAAAGAGGGAGAGGGTTGCGGGGTCGCGGGGGCGCGGGGGAGGCTAGGAAAGGGTAGAGGCTTCGAGTTTTCGGTACTTTGCCCTCTCACCTCTTGTGCCCTTCCCTCGCTCCGGAAAGCTTCTACACGGAACGCGAAAACTCGAAAACTCGTACATGCAAATCCGCGGGAACCGAAGAGGCTCGTCAAGCATACTGGAGGGGAGTGCACCAGGAGCGAGTGAGGGAGAGAGGGTAAAAGCTAAATTTATAACCTGTCCGTCTTGCAAACGCGACATCCCGAAGTTACCTCCAGCGATGAGAGGGAAGAGCGAGAAATCGGATGGATAATTTGAAAGGAGCGCTAGGTTGGAAATGCCGAGGAAATTTCGATTTCCGCGTCTGGTTCCGTGACCCCCAGCACGCGTTTCTATACTCTCTCGCACTCGCTCTCGGTCTCTCCCGCTCTCACTCTCCCGCTCTCTTCGTGAAGGAAAACGAGCGGGAAGCCGAACGAACCTCCCCAAGTTTTGCAAAAGTTATTGGAGAACGAGGAACTTTGGCATGCTGCTGCGTCGGACCCTCCGTTTTCAGAGCCCTGCAATACGTCCGTCGGGAGTTCTTCGGAGATTCCCGCGAGAGAGACTTCTTATGCATAGGTGCTAGAACGCCACGGGCGAGCAGAAATAAAGAATGAAAGCAAGCTCGGATCCGAGAGACCGAGGGGACAAAAAAACGAGAGAGTGAGACCAGGGTATATAAAAAGTGTGAGCGCGAAATCTCTCCTACCCTCCACGGGAAATTCATTTCGCGCGCGCTCCCGCTTGCTCGCTCACTCGCTCGCTCGCTTCCGTCTAATAATCTATTGGACTTTTCATCCTAGCTCGATTCCGGATCCTCGTCACTCTACGATAGAAAAATTGCGTTCGGAAGTTTGACGAGGTGCCTTTAATATTTAACCCTATAAATGATAAATTTTCAAATTACAAATTTAAGTTCGTATTTAAATTTACACATGTTACAAGCTACATTGACATATAAATCATTTAATTTTTTTAATCATTTTGAAAAATTGTGTGATGTACACGTACAATCAAATTACATACTATGAGAATCGTTTACAAACATTTCAGTAATACGTATTGGATATTAATGTTATTACAGTTGTATTTATTGTAAATTTATATTGCTTTCTGTAGTGTTTGTAAAGAATGTATCTTACGCTTATTTTATAAAAACGTATAGTAAATGTCTAAACATTTACTTAATTTATTAAAATTTGCATAATTCTTTGCATAGACTATAATATTAAATAAATGTTTAAAAATCTTTTAAACATCGATTTTATAGCGTGTTCATAAAAACGGAGCATAATATTTTCGATTCTTGAGAAGGAAAATATTTTCGTAAAGGTTCCATACAAGTTACTATTGTAAAACTATTTCTAAAAAAAAGGGGGAAGAAGGAGTGAAAACTTTATAAAAGTGTTATAAAACATTTTCATGTCAGAGTTTCACAAATATACGGTTCAACGAGCACACAAAGCCATTCGATAAACATCAACGATTAGATTCCCAGTAGATGTGAACGAATCCAAAATTTTTATGCACACACGCATACATTCACGGAAACACACACGCGAGATAGATACACAGTATAGATCGTGGGTTATTGTGAATCCTTGCGTCTCAAATTAAATAACGAGGTAATTATGTTATTAATTACGTATTCGCGGTGTTCGTTCATGCAGCGTCGATTAATTACAGGGGGATCACGTTGCACAAGTGAACGATACCGTCGGCCACTTGAATTTGTACTACATGAACAGGTAATGTCGAATCGATCATTGGGTTAATCGTGACATTGTACTACGACAGGTTTTGATGCACTTGACAGGAGATTGGTATACACACGTTCTTAAGCTTGGAGAAAAATACAATGTTTCTTGCCGACTGAATTGTATAGATATATACCTATATCTAAGAATGAAAGAAAAGAACCAGGCGAAGAGAAGAGCCTTTGCAACACCTGTACAAAGTGCCGAAAGACTAGGGTGAAATTCAATTTTTCAAGTATTTATTGAGCGTGTCCGGAGTAGGATGTGTGTCTTTAGTTCTGTCTGACGGACTATAAGCCACTCACGAAATGCTCTTGATAGTTTTATTGCTAAAACATCGAATACGGTTATTTGCGCTCGTGCGAAAATGCTTCTTTATGTTGCTTTCGGGTTTTTACATTTTCGCGCAGAATAACGCACGGGATAAGTCAGTTTTACGACAGAATAAATCCCTCGCGTACCGGTCATACAAATTTTTTTGTTTTACTCCCTGCATAATAAATAAAAACATTTTCTATGGGATGGACGCTCTCCTCCTCCTCCCCCCCCCTCTCCTCGCCCTTCCCATCGCCCACACGCACACCCACACACACACGCGCGAGCGCACGCGACGTTTGACCGAGAGAGGATTTATTCCTTCAGTTTTACACCGTGGTAATTCTGTAAAAAAAATCTAAAGACGAAAACACGTTGAAAGCTTCCGCAAACATTGACGTTGGATATTGAATTTTTTATTTTTCGATCGCTACGTTTAAAGTTTGAGACTGCCAATATTTTGCAACAAATACAATTTGTTGATCAACAAAATCCACGCCTCGTTCGACTTTAAACTTTTATAGTGTTAAATGCAATGTTTACGGATTAATCAAACTGTTTGTCTTAAGCGTTAAGTAAGACTTTTCATAAAAAAAAAAAAATTATTTTTACATCCGCAAAACGTTGCTTTGATAAAGAATAAACAACTACTATAGAAATGTAAGATGTTACTAAATCAAAACATTATCAGAAATAAAAATATAATATTTTATTATTACATATGTATCATTATAAAGTTTAGTTACACTAGAAATTTATTACGGTTTAAATCAAGAAATTATACATTACTGTGTAAAGTTTGTTTTAGCATATAGTTTATTACAACGTATACTGAAAAATGTTAGCACCTCCTTGTATTACATTTCATCGACTCTTTATTTCCCAGGAGAATTGTTTAATTCACTTATATATACATATATACATATATGTGTTCTATGTGCCTCGTAACATTGACTAAAATAAATTGTTTTTTTAATATTTCTTTAAAAATTATTTTTTGAATTTAGAATCCCCAAAAATTGTTCAGTTTAATTAACTGTACGAGAAGTAGTAGGATCGTTTAGAAATATAGTTATTTCTGCAAGTTATAATTAATTGCAGTATAGCCTTCTATTACAATTTTATAAAGTTACAAGGAAACTGTCAGTTTTACATTAAAAAAATATTGACGAAAGATAATCGAAATAAATATTTGCGTAGTAAACAGAATATCATATCAAATTGTATATTTTGTATTTCAGTGTCACACAGGTTTATCAGTTGAAGTGGAGTGTGTGATAGGGTCGGGGTGGGGGAGACAAGTAAGAGAAAAAGACGTAAACGCTTAAGCAACTCAAGGCAGTTTGTTTTCGTCACCATGGACGACTGTCGAGAAGGAAGCCCGACGCATTTGCTACATAATATACATTCAAGTGTTTACGGGACTCAAGCGCTTAGCAAGTCCGCTCTTGGAACCGGCGGTGTTGGTGGTGATGGTGGAAGCGTTTTGACTCCACCCGCGTCTCGAGGTGCATTAAAGTCGGCAGCTGGAGCGATCCCACGGCGTGCAATTATCGCTATGCGCGCAGGTGTCGAGCAACACCACCCGCCTGTGCTGGCACACACTGCCTGTCCATTTGTATTGTCGATGGAGAAATTCCTTACTTCTCCCCCTTCTCTTAAGAATTACGGGAAAACTCGTTATCCCTTGGATAACAATTTCCACACACGAGTGTAACCTACGTGGTTTGTTCCCACTGCACACATTTACACTTTTGGCAATGATCCTGCTCACGTCTTCGTATCCGTACACGTCCACACATACAAATACAAAATGTACGGGGTAAAGGGCGGGGGTTAAAAGTCCGGTGCGTATGTGTGACTATCGCGAAATCCGAAACGAGCTCACTCTCGATGAGAGAAGTATCGCGTTCGGTCCAACTTTTTCTTTAGCCGTTAAATCCTCTTTCGAGGGAGCTTTCGGTTGAGCGAAACGGCGCTTTAAGTCCGATACGAGAAAAGTTCGAGAGGAAGTTGACGGAGAGTAAAAAGAACGCGCGCTCGCTCGCCCGCCCGCCCGCCCGTGCGACCGACTGAACGCGCTGTACTAGCGAGCCTCGGGGATTCGGCCAAGAGACAATGTGGATTTTCGACAGTTGAAAAGTATTCGGGAAATGGTGCGCTATGACGTGAGCTACCGAGAGGTGTGCAAATATCTTTTATAACTTTTCCTTCGAGTTACTTGGAAGAAAAATATAAAGAGACTGATTGCCAGTCGGTAAAACAGTTTCTCTACCTCTTTTTTTATATACATATAGATTGTTTCATCGCGATCTCTGGCTCGTATAATGCGCTATCGTCTATACCGCTCAAATATTTTATTCATCTATAATTTTATATTACTTTTCAATGTAAACAAATCTATCTCACTAAAGATTGTTTTACCCGAGAATGTTTAAACGAGTTGTTCTTTTTCATATTTCCTTATATAATATACTTTCAGATTTTTATTATTTTATCTATATAATATTTCGTGAATATAACGCGACATTTTTAAGAAGATTGCGTACTAATAATGTATTTATGACAATAAAATAATACTTGAAATATACATTGAAAAATTGAATGTCAATAATTAATATTTACAATAATTACACGGAGAAATTGTTTTATAAAAAGTATCTAAACGTTTTGGGAAATATTCTAGTGCCAATATGGTAAAAATTGTAAAACAAAACACGTGCTCGAAGCACTATCGTCTGGAAACAATTACTATACGGTATGGTAAACATTGCAATTTTTATATAAAATTCTGGGCAAAAATTATAAAAGCAAACGAATGTCAGCATTTTACTCAGAATATTTGTATTTATTATCGAACTTTTCTCTATGTATAGATACATACAATAATAATTGTAAACATTTTTATAATCAAAGGTTGGAAGCTGAAATTGTGATATGAATATTTCTAAAATAATTATATTCTTAGAACTAATTAAAATATCTTGGAATAAGTTTGTAACTTTATACAATGATAAGGTCAATGAACATTTTATTTGTTATTAAAATATTTGATCGATATAATGACGAGAAAGATTTTTCTGTAAAGCTCCAATTATGCGTATAGATGTAACTTTGGTAAAGTCCACGTGTACCAGAAGCACGTGGCGCATACTTGTCGGAGACACGCGGGTGAATCGAACGAGAACGGTGGGGGGTGAGATCTCCAATTGACTTTCCGCCGCGTGCTGTCGACCGGCTGAATTACCGCATGGAAAACCTGTGGATAGGTGTCGGATTATTCCTGACAAGTTCGGGGACTTTAACAAGCGCTCTCTCTCTCCCTCTCTCTCACTTTCCCTCCCCCTTCTTCTTACTCCTTTCACCCTCGTCCATTTTACAGCTTCGGTAGAGGGGTAAGAAAAGGACGGGAGGGAGGGGGGGGAAGGGAGAAGACGAGGAAGGAGAAGGGGCCGCCAAGCACGAGAGATCTTCAATGTCGTTTATTCGAGCTTTAATGAGATTTTTATTGCTTGGCACAATTTATCACAGTCGGAAGAGAGAATTATTCGAGAATTTTTCACTCTCCTTTTATCCATTGCGGTGGGAAATCTTTCTCAAAGTGACTTTTTTCAGGTAATGGAACACTCGTTCTATTCCCCTCCGACACATCTGCATAAAAAATTACTTTGCGCCAGACGTAATCATCGAATTATTTGCACCGTAAGCAAACGACGGAAGATACATAGGCTCATATATATATATATATATATATATATATATATATATATATATTATGCGTGTAAGTATAATCTGAATGGCTCTTTTAATATGAAAATCAAGCTTGAACCTTTTCAAACCTAAAAATAATTGGGTGAATACAATTTTCATAGATTTTTGCTTTATTAATATTTTAAAATACTACATGATAAATCGTTATAAATATTTTTGTATTGCATTATCAGAATGTTAAAATATTTATCCTAATTGACAATTATTGTTAAACACTGAAATAACGTATATTAATAATTGATTTGGGTATTATTAATACTACTAATATTTTAAAATTGTTATTAAGTGTACGTGTAATAATACATACGTATAATATGATTGACGAATATACACAACATTTATTTATATTTAGCATGCATCACGTTTATGAAAATAGTTCAACTGTCAGATAAAAACAATGTTACAATTTTCCAATTTGATTTGAACAATAGGACGTACAAAAATAAATAATAAATTCAAATAAAACGTATAAAAAGTGTCTAGTCGTATAGCATGAGAATTTAGTGACATTATCTATATACAATTTTATATAATCGAGAGGGGTAGGTGAAGTTTTGGTAAAAATGACTGTATCAGCAGGCTAAAAATTCACAATAAATCACGTCAATTTTTATTGTACTGTCAAGGTATTTTTACTGAACTTCATTGATGTCCAGGAGAGCGAGGTAATTTTTATCAAAAAATTCCCTTCACCTGTATATCACTGTGTGCATTCCATCATGGTTCGTAAATCATTTAAGATATTTCAATCAAACTCTGTGTCGAACTTGGTTTGGTTACTTTAACTACATTTCAAAATTGCCGCAGAATCGATTGTACATTTTTAAAACGAGCCATTCCATCATAGCGTAGACCAACGTTTTCCTTTGTTTTAACACTCATTAATAATGTGCTCGCAATAATTAAGCGGAATATCCCGAATTCCTTTGTATATTACACGAATTTAATGAGTACAGATTGATTAAAATTCCTTTTTTTAAAATTACACGCGTAACGTCAGTCTCTTTTTCATATTTAAATACTCGATTGATTTTTAGCAATAAATTTTCAGTTTCTTTTTTATAAATTACTATTATGTAACATATTGTTTACGTTTCATTTATACATCCACGCATATTCTCATTTAAAAAATGAAATATGATGTTTTTTTGCATGCGTGAAAATTTGAAACAAAGAGATTTTAGTGAATTGATAAACGAATGAGTTTAATTAAAAAAAAATACAATAAATCCAGTAACTTGGAGACAATGTAATCGATGTTTGAATCTTCAGAGTAAAATTGAAGAGAAGTTGTAGGGAATAACAATTAATCAATCAAAGCGCCGCATACAATTCGTAATTACGAGGTAAATCGTCAAGGTTTCCAACGTCAATATAACACCTCGAAGTAAGTACGAAATTCCAGCGTAAAGGAATGGAGGGGGTGGGGGCGTCTGGAGGATAGCCCAAAAACTCGAGTGTAACCAACGACGCTCATCAAGCCCGGAAGGTTGCATGATTTGTCAGAAAGTGTAAAAATAGGAAATTCCTAGAGTACACGTATGCAGAGTTCGAGTATATGTAGGTGTACGTATATAGTTCGGTGGGACATCAGAACCACAAGAAGTGACTCGAGTGTTGCTCGTCGTTTCCCGTCGAGTCGTACACCTATCTGAGATAGTCTCGTTTAATGGGTTTCTTGCGAGCGGGCGCGGGCAAGAATAGCCAAAGCGGTTTAATTTGGTACGGTTGATACCATTCGGTGGGGGACTGCGCTAATTACGGCAATAACCCGCCTAAGATAAAGTCCAACCTACCGGACACACATCCGCCGAAAGTACATAAACCCGGAGGGGGTTCAGGCTTACCTTCGCATCATTGGATAACAACCCATGCAACGGCATAAAACTTCTTTGGACTCTACCTCCCACCCCCCACACCCTCCTCTCCCCTTCTCCTCTCTCTTTCTCTCTCTTTTCTTTTGTATCATCTTCCAGCTTTCTAGATCCACTGCTTTCGAAGTTATATCGCGTCCGCCGATAAAGTACGACGAAACTATCCCCACCCATAGAAAGGTAATCCAAGGGAAGGAGAAAGAGAACGATAATTTCGGGCGTATCGCTGGCCGTTTCTAGAGAGGAAGGGAGAGAAAGAGGAAGGTAGAGCACTGGACCATCCAGGAAAAGGGGTGGGATCTCTACGACGTAAGAGAATCAGCAACGTGTAGCACATCTTAGATCTAAACCGCAACCCCCTCGACTGTCCTTCGCTTCGAATGTTACCCCCCTTCCCACGTTCTTACGCTTCGCTTGCGAATATTGATTTTCAGAGTAGAATTCAAGGAAACAACGAGGGATATACTGCGAGAGAGAGAGAGAGAGAGAGAGAGAGAGAGAGAGAGAGAGGAGGGAGAGGGAGAGAGAGATAAAAGCTCGGGGGGATGCCTCGGATATCCAAGGTAAACGCGTTTGTCGGCTAAATTCGCACGCCCGAATGCGTGCCGTTATGGGATTATTCGCTGGGCTTCTTCGAGTTTTACGAAAGCCGGGCAATCACCCGCGAAACGCAATAATCCAACCTCCTCTTCCTCCTCCTCTTCCTCCTCTTCATAGACGTATGGCAAATACGTGCTAAGATAAATGTGTTATTGTAAAAACAGTGCCGTGGGGAGGATAAAGGAGGAGTGAACTAATGAATAACCTGCCTGCCAACTTTTGGTAAAAGAAGTGCATATACGTACATAACATACATAACAAGCACACACACATGTATATATATATACATATATACGCCGCGTACACATCTATAAGAGCCCGTTTATTTCTCTAACGTTTTGAACGCGAAATAAGGAATCGCCGAACGATCGGAAGAGTTCCGGTAATAGAACTTCCGAGTCTCGTAATTTTCAAGTTACTGCCTCC
This sequence comes from Theocolax elegans, assembly GCA_026168455.1. Classification (NCBI taxonomy): domain Eukaryota; kingdom Metazoa; phylum Arthropoda; class Insecta; order Hymenoptera; family Cerocephalidae; genus Theocolax; species Theocolax elegans. The sequence continues at coordinate 15,914,453 of CM047426.1, read as the reverse complement.
TCATAAAGCAACGACGGAGACAGCGGGGGCGCGATAGTGCACCGGCCGGCTATCGCAGAGATAAAACGCGAGCGCGCGACGCAAGCGTCATTGAGCAGACGACGCCCGGCGTCATCGGATAACGTATCCGACCGATCGGAAACGAGAACCGACGCCTCGAGATACCTTTCGAATTATGCGTTATCGTTACCCCAAACCCCGCTCCCCTTCCCAATCCTCTCCTCTCTCAATCTCTCTCTCTCTCTCTCTCTCTCTCTCTCTCTCTCTCTGTACTTCTCGTTTCACTTTATCTCTCTATACTGTACTGTACTGTACTGTACTGCACTGCACTGTACTGTACTGGTATCGAAATTTATAAATATTCGGTTGGAAGTTTTTTCCTTTTTTTAAATCGATTTTTAAAAATAGTTTTTCGATTTTATACCTTTCTTTTTTTTAGGTAGGTCGATGTACGGTGTAGAATCGTTTACAGAGATTTTGATTATTTTTTGTCAATTGGATAGGGGTGATTGTGTAGTTTTTTCCGCTGCAAAATAGAGTTGTACTACTTTAGACCAGGGCAATCAAAGTGAAAAAAGAAATGTTAACGATTTTTCATTTATTATTTGCGAATAATTTATTGATAGATAGTGTATTTTTACATATTATTCATGGTTATAAATTGTTAAAATATTCACATCCAGATTATAAAAACATAACGATTACGATAACTTATCGATTTTACTTTCTTACATTTTAGTTGATTTTATTATTTATAGTCAATTCCACTAAAAAAAGTTGTTATTTATTGTTCCGTTTTCTCATCCAAGAGAAGAGAGGACGAATGGCTATAGGGGATTGATAAAGCACTGCGGAAAAAGGGAGGCATTTGCATAAGGAGCCACGCGCTCGGGAATCAATTTTTTTTTAGTTTCCCTTATACAGGAATATGTATCGATAGAAAAGGGAAAATCATGCGGATAACCTCGCGATTTTTAACCGAGAATTTGTGGGTTTCGTGTGACGTTAATGATACATCGAGTACATCTTTTGGGCGTACGGGATAAAAAGAATACGTAGGCGTAACGGAAGATTATTAACATATTTTCGAAGGATTTCGGTAACTCGGTTGAAATATACGTAACCTGGAGTTCCTATAACGATATCATGCAAATGGGATGAAAATTTTTGGGTCGAGTGTATCGACAAGGAGGGAATATAGGGATCCACCGCTTAAACATCATAACATCGGTGAGAGGGTTCGAAACGACGTTTCAATCCGCTTTTTATTGATACGAGCGCGCGCGCGCGCGCGTGAGCGTTGTGTGCGTTTAAAAATCGGTCACCAACCTGAAAAATCGCCCAAGGCAAATAACCCATCGAGCCGATAAAACCGGCATGTGCTAGATATTCATGGTGCGTAATTTTATACGGCACTTTTATCCATTGTTTCTAGGTTTATTTGCTTCCGCACCTTTTTTGCGCCTCGTACACGTTGACACATACACGCGCACTCACATTCATGTAGATTGCACGCACATGTCTCCTTATACACACGCTTTTTCTAATTTTTCTGCGCCAATAAACATATATCGTGTCAGTTTCTATATATCGAAAAGGTATGTTTTCAAGGGAATATGTAGTATATATACACTCTGTAAGAGAAAGAGAGATAAACGAAGGTTTTATAATGCTAAGTGGACATAGCCTACGTGTCCGTCCGCTCAACCGTCGCAAATCTGCGAATTATCGTTTTGTTTTTTAACGCACGCTCGCGTACCGAGTCACGTACGTTCAGCGTTCTTTTTTCGTGGAGCTCGAGGCAAAATTGACACGCCTTCGCGACTCGTAAAAACGTACGTTTCATAGTGAAAATATGAATCTGGAAGTGTAGTCTAGCTCAAGTCGGAAGTATTGATGTAATATTTGGAAAAACAAAGGATATATGCTTATCGAATTTACTGTTTTTGTGTTGCTTATTTTTTGGTTTAATATACCTTATGAGATTTTTCTTTCGTAATAAACATTCATGCTAAACAATCTTTTATTATTAGACTGCGCTTCATAGACACTTTTACAACCCAAATATAGAAAGAAATTACAACAGTATCTCCGAGTTCAAATGTTTAAGAATAGCGTGCTTCTAAAAATTTAATATATTGTTCCAATAAATATTTGAATATCGCTACCCTGACTTTTATTATGCTTATAAAACCGAACAATTTTACAAACATTCTAGTTTAATTTTTATGCACGAGTTACTATGCAAAAAGGTTGTTATAATTTAACGATGCTTACAGGTTTAAATGAAATAATCCAATTTCGTCATCTAAATTATATTATTATTTTATTGTGCTCGTTAAAAAAGCGCATTATATTTATTTACTCTTGCATGCATACTAAACTATATTCTGATCAAGGAAAAAGGTAAAATTACTCGATATATTATTTTGAAACGTATAACTAAAATATGTCGTTGTTTTATTAAAAAAATGTTTATTTTATATATATTGAAAACGCAATTTTATACGAATAAAAAGAAAAGACACGAATTTAATATCCCACTCAATGTTATTCTTGCATTAAAAGATTTTTAATGTAAATGTACCCTCCTCCAAAAAAAGCTTATAAAACCCATATCTAACAGAATTAACTCTAAAACCAACATAACGAATAATGAAGAAAAAAAAAGAAAATCTTCCCCTAAAAAATTCTCTAACCACGGTTGATCCATCCACGAAGCAAGCCTAATATTTAAATACTTACATATAGGAAAAGGCGCGTCCACACGGTAATCGCATTCAGTCTAGCCCCCCTAATGAAAAATCCGCAGACGGACACGCGCGGTCGTGTACACGCGATTCTTCTTTGGTTTCTTTATTTTGCGCGTTCTCCTCTCTCTCTCTCTCTCTCTCTTTCCTACAGCGCGAATGTTTCGTTTACCTACCGCCGAGAATATCCGCGCTGCTGAACTTACGAGGCAGTTCGCTCTCGCCGGATTTTACGTGTCTCTCTCGGCGTATGCCGGCGACTTGCTGCCACAGCTTTTTTCCAGCAAACTAACTACGCGAGCGCTTTTATATACGCGAGCGCGCATATAAAAATCCATGTCCCCTGCAATGCATGTATAAGTCTCTTTCTTTCTTCCTCTCTATTTCGATTTGCACGTTTATCGGTATTTTGGGTTTCCTTTTTAGATATGCGTATTTCGTAGATTGAGAAAAATGACGTACTCACCAACGAAAAAGAAGAGAAAGATCGATTGCGACTTTAGTGTGGATTAGAATAGATTTGCATTAACAGTTAGCTAAGTGAAATAAATTGGCTGGCTCTGTGAAAGTGATTTTCTGTTTGTTTCGGACGCTCAAAGAGAGAAAAAGAGAGAGAGAGAAAGAGAAAAAGGTGAAGAAACATAGAGGCAGTGGTTGGCTTCTTGGCGTCGATTCAAACCCAAAGTTTTCGCGCGCTAGACAATGCAATTCGTTACGGATGGAAGTTCGGCTATTACGGTCTTGGCGTAATCGATATGCGAATGTATTGTAACGAAATTTAAGGGGCGTTGCGCCTCCGTACGTGGGGTATACATCTTATTTTGTACGTATGACCTTACTGATCCGGAATACATTGATCTCGTTTTCAGAATTATTCAGCATCAGATGGAATAACACTTTTTACGTATAAGTATATGCAGATTTAATGTATTGCACGAATATATAAATATTATAGGCAATTCTTATTACGTCACTTTGAAAAATTAATAATTGGAAAGATGATTGACAAAGTTATATTGAAGATTTATTAAAATTCGCAAAGTTGATTAATTAGTGAAGTAATATTATAAAAAAAAGTCTAAATCGATAAAAGTTGTGACACAAAGAAACCTTAACTTTTTTTACATAGAATTTTAATCCACTTTAAATATTTCGTTTATTTCATAATGTATTTTGAAATTCACATTTTTTTCTTTTATCTACGTTTTTACAATTTATTTTTTGACATTTAAAAGCGTAAACATTAATAGTAGCAGAAATTTTATAAAAATAAAAAGTTTATCATTACGTCAATTCTGTGTCAAAACTCATGAAATTCGACATGTGAAATACGAAGAAAATTTTTGGTAAATCTCATCGACAAGTTACATTTCTACATACGTCAATATGTATTACCAAAAAATCATGAATTTTAAACCAATATTAAATATAAAGTTAGCATTCATATTTAAACCGTTTTAACTTTCATGTATCTTTTATAAACAATATATATAGCATTCTAATATGACTTGTACACATATACTCTTAATATCTGACGTTTTAATAAACTTCATTTAGTATATGTCAAAGTTAATAGGATTATTGATTCATACGCGTTAGAACATTCTTTGTGGTATTTTTGTTATTACCTTTTGTTGATTTGTTTATTCTTAATTAAATTAAATGCTTTATACGTCCATTGCAAACACAGATTTATTTACGTTATATAACTGTCAACGATCATATAAAAGTAAAGAAACTGTTATTACAAAATATTATACTCTATTTATTAGATTTATAATTTTTGACGTTATCTTTATAAGTTTTAGATTCGATAATACAAAACGATACGTTGATAGAAACAATAGTATCACAAATAATATTACAAAAAAAAAGAAGAAATATACATCCCTCTTGGCACTAAAGTATCAAAATTATTGTAGCATAAAAATGGGTAGAGATGTGCTAAAAATATATACGTAAACACGTCTGACCACTACGTGGTATGTTCCACTCTAATATACAAACCTTATGTGTAAGGTAGCAGATTCGATATGGGATATACTCGAGAACCAGAAAAATTTCGCGCTGTTACTAGACTCAAAACTCTAAATTTACGTTTCTAAACCATATTTTTATTTATATAAAAAAAATAATATCCAAATACCGCGTGCATTAATGCTTGAAATTATGTTATTTTGGTATTGGTTATACATTTTTGAACACCGCAATTAATTTATGTATATAATAGATACATATTAACATGAAAAAAATTAGTTTTAAAAATGTATAGATTTTTAATATTGTTTTGTGTTTACAGTAGTAATTATAATTATTTTAAGCCGTACTTTAAATCAGTAAATAATTTTCTTTACGATAAATTTTTTCATTGGAAGAGCAACCTCTTTAAATATGTATTTAATAAATAAACTATCGATCATCACTCATATAAGAAGAAGGAATAAACGTCGATGTGTAACATTTATCGATACACCTGAATAAGGTATTAATTTTTATAAACAATGCGATTTAGAAGATCAACGTAAAGGTAAAGAGGTACGGCATAGATAGGAGATTTTTTGGGTGTAATCCTTACGTTCTCGAAACGGGCCGAAAGGATTTTCGCTCGGCCGAGTCCGCCGACCGGGGAGCGATTATTACATCCGCTGCAGGCGCAGTGAGACCGGAGTGGGGAGTGATGGGAACGGGGGTTGAGGATGGAGGAGGAGGAGGAGGAGGCGGAGGCGAAGGAGGAAGAGGGAAGACGGAGGGGGTTGAAAGTTGGAGAAGAAAAACGATCGGGTGCCTTTTTTGCGCCGAACGTGCTTCGTGTACCGGGGCAGCTCTCTCTCGCTTGGGGCCGCTTAAAACATTCTATAACTTTCAAACTGTCTCATCTTGAGTCAAATCGCTGTGAGCTTCGAAGGAGTAAGAAGCCGTACGAGCGATCTTATATAGCCTTGCTATACGTTAAGAACAGAGAGTGAGTCAGAAAGAGAGAGAAAGAGAAAAAAGAGGACATTGACGCGCTTTATTTAATGGAACGAGGATTTTTTGCAGTTTTTAATAGACTTACAAAGAGCCTTAAACTGAGGGAAGAGAAAATTTACCTCGCGAACTGTCGAGGTAAAGAGTATACGGTAAACGATATAAAACTCATCTCGCGCTCCGGCCCTCTCCCTTTATTATTATTATTTTTTTCTTCTCCTTCGTCTTTTTTTATTACCGTCTAACAGGTGATTTTACAAGCGTACTTTTATTTACGAGCGTTCGAAAACTTGGAAACTCGTCTGATTAATCGCGATCCTCGCGCGCACCTGCCAGTTAAAACCCGCCTATACATACATCGATATAAAAAGTTGATAAGTATAAAAAAGAATTGAAGGCGCGAGATTCGTTAACAGTGTATCCGTAAGCTTCACAGGCCATCGCATCGAGCTCGAATGAATTTTCCTAATGAGCCGCGTATAAAGCCCGGGCGAAAATTTAAATTAGATGGCCAGCCACGTATATAGGATAATAGGGATTCGCCTCCGTATCCGGTTGAATGGGCTGCATATTCCGCGCTCCATTACAAGATAGGCGGGCCGCTCACTCTCCCCTTCTCTCGCCCAGCACCACCTCATACCGAAAACCGACTGGCCGTTTCTTGAAAATAAACGGCCCCAGGCGTGTTTAACCGGTCCCTTTGTGCCTTTTCCACGATACACACGCACACACGCGCGCACGTCCACACGTACACTACCACGAGGTGGAATGCGATGCGCGCCCTCCTCTTCACTTCATCCCCATCGTAATATGGAAAATCAAAAATCTCGATCCTGCGGTGATTCTGGGATTTCCATTTATCATCTAATTAATTCGCTTTCTATTGCGGACATTAACCTAGCGAAATATTCAAGTGAACCAGCTATATTGGTACACCCATACCGCGTATCATATATGTTTTGTCATCCTGGAATATTATAACTGTTATTGCCAATTGAGAATCGATCTACTAAAAATTCGTCAATTTATTTATATTTTATGGTTCCTATGTAAATTAGTTCACTATTAATATGTTAATTTCCATACCATTCTTTTTATTCATTTCTCGATAGGTCAATTTGATCAAACATTAATGTTATTAAATTTGCAAAAACAATAAGACTAACCTACGTTTAGACACAATCCATAATGTGTAAGATTTTAATTAATAATGGCTACTCATTCATCCGACTATTTTGTAATTCAGTAATACAATTTGTTAGGTCAGAATATTTTTAAAGCTTTCACAAAAATAAAAGTATATTTTCATTATAATTAATAATCTAAAAATGTGTAAGTGCGTAAATTTAAACTTTTGATTGGCTTTGATATCCCTGAATGTAAAACTAAACACGAATTATTCGAATTCAGACGAATAATCCGCAGTTTGCAAATATCCTCGTTAATAATATTTCTTCTAATTGATTTATGTCATTAAATTTTAAATTTATTACTTTTTATTCAAATAAATGTTAACAAACAAGAAAATATGTTCAAATGTTAAAATTGAACTGACAACCGCAATATTGTTAATTTATATTTTTTTCAATTGTAGATCTTGTAAAACGTGTATTTGTTATTTTTATTAATGGAAAAAAGTTTATATCATTGATGTCACTTTTACCTAATACAGAAAAATAATTTTAATCATAATGCTAACAGTTATTGTTAAAGTTATGAACACGTAGATGTTAGATGGTACCTGCTGTATTTTATTGACATAACAAATTTCGCTATATTGCACGGTATATAAGAAATATTTTACGTTTTTTTGTTAAAGTATAACGTATCCTTGGATTAGGAAACGTTTTAGTTATTTTTATTGTATTTATTTCATATTTTATATTTATTAATATCGTATATGACAGTAAAAAATAATTAAAGGTTGGCATGTTAAGTGACGTTAACAAACTTTTATTGTACGTTATTAAAAATATTTTATATTACAAACATAGCTTACAATTTTCTTGAAAACTTTTGATTCAACAAAGAATTAAATTATACACACATTATATGTAATATATTATTTCTGGTATTTTTGGTTATCAAATAATTAAATACTTTACTGCATCCATCAATATTTATATTGGTCAACAGTCATAAATATACTGACAAAATTTTCATTATTTATTTTCATTATTTATAACCCCGTTTTGTACGTACTCGGCAGAGACCATGTTCTTTCATTAATATTTCACAAATTAATTTTCAGAAACACTCTTATTATCTTTTTGTATCTTGCGCAAGTTTATCAGGTAATTCGAAGAAATTTCTAGACGATTTATCGTACTTCTACTTTTCGCGAACTCGAATGCGCGACTTGAAAAGTATAAATTTTAATTGAATATTGCTCAAAAAAAAAGAGAGAGAGAAAGATAAATTTGTAAAATAGATTAAAATGCTCATTAGCAGTGGCACACGAGGACGATAAAAACGATATCCCCCCAGCGAGTAAATATATAATTCTACGTCATCGCATGGTCGAAGATAACGTCCGTGCATTCGAACCTCATTAACCGCGAACCCTGCGGAAAATTTCTATTTTTAGCGTGGTATACAACTTCTTCTTCTCTCGCCCTCCCTCCTCCTCCTCCTCCCCCGCCCCTCAAGAAACTAATTTGCTTGAATTATAAATGTCGAAAGTTAAACGATGTTTTCCTACCCAGAGCCACGCAAATATAGGCATACGCGGGTAAGTATATATTACAGGCACGAAATTGATTCGGAGCCTGATGAAAATCAGCTCATACGTTCATGGCAGCGCGAAAACGCGCTTTGTCGTATCAAGTTTTGAAGTTAACTTTCTACTGTATAGCGCGGGAAGGAGGAGGGAAGAGAGGGAGAGGGAAGATCGGTGTGCACGCGCACACCCCCACCTAGAGTTAATAACGCGCGAGTGCTGCAAGGCACTTGAGAAAACTTCAGATATCGTTTTAAATTAATTATGCGCATAAATTGCCAGCCGAGTATAATTATATCGCTAATTAGTTTGAATCGCCTCTTGAATTTTTAAGCTTTCGCGAAAACTTTGTGTCTTCCTGGGAACTCCATATAACCTGGTAATGTTACCCTTCCTATACATTTTCGAAACCTCCACCACCCCCCTCCCCCCCCCCCTTTCTCTTCTCTATAATGAATTTACGTGGCACTTTTGTCGCTTCACTTTCGAAACATCGCTAAAATTGAAACTAATACACCGAACGTTTCTTCGTGAAAAGCGTTTAATGAAAGCGACCAAGGGGAATAGCGGGGTGAGGGGAGGGGGGAGGAGGAGAGTCAGTGCAACACAAGGAAAAAAAAGGAAAGAAAAAGGTTGTTTGGACAAGTCTCCTTTTTTGTGCTCGAAGAAAATTGAAAACTACGAGACATGAAAGGGATCTTGGACTTTCATCTCGGACATAAGGGAGCATTTTTTGGGTGTCTCTAAGACGACCTTTTCAAAGTTAGATGGACAAAGGTAAATGAACCGTAAGGGAAATAAAGTGCGAACGGATGAACTTTGGTATATAGTTTCAACGAGTCTACGTGTATACGTGTACCTACGTAGAGACAATTAAGAAAGAGGGTGCAGCGATATAGTACGGAAATTTCGTACGTTCGAGTAGTTGTACCTTCTCTCTAGCACTCGAGTAACGCATGCGAGGAAATCGCCTCCTCTTCTCGATCCTCTACTTGATCCAAGTTACAAGAGCACGTACAACGTATACCGATTATTTGAGTGTGATCAGTGACGCAGTGAATTCCTAATATCAATTGTATCGTTAAAACTATACAGTTCAATGTTTGATTTTAAATTTAGATACAGAGGGGACTCCAAATTAACCTCCGTGCTTTTTATTTCTTTTTCGTTTGGTATTCAACATTGTTGCCTGCTGGAATTTATATTGAATTGACAATAGACAGACCGATACTGCGATACTGCATTTTCTTTCGATATAAATCGATAAATATTTTCCAATGATTTTTATTGCTCAGTCATCTGTGAGCCTTGGTAATAATAATTTATTCTTTTACCCATATTTTTCTCATAACTCGAACAACAATTTAATTTATAATGTTGCGACAAATTTGATTTTTCTGGAACGAATACATCAATGTTCTTACAAGTCTAAATGTAGAATTCTTCTATCCTAAGAAGTAGAAAACATTTTTTAAATTATTTTTACAAAACTTACGTTATTGTTCTCCAAAATACACTAAAATGACTCTTACCTGAAACAGAAAAAAAACAAGCGAATTTAATATTATAATCGATGTTCAAAAACATATATTCTGAAAAAAGTCGATAATAGCAAGGTCTACAAAATAAGGCATTGAGTATAAGGAAATGATTAGTAACATTGTTGAAAATAGAGTGACATGAATCGTACATATTTCTTACAGAGAATATTACAGGACATTGGGGGATTATATTCAGTAGAATTGCAAATGTACCGTTTAAATATTTTAACTGAAATAGTGGTCATAAATATACTGCGGAAACGTCAATATTAATTACTTTTAGTTAGATTGACATTTAGGTATCGATGTCATTCACCCTTGAAACATAACTCTCATCCCGTGTAATGTATATATGTGTATACGTGTGTGTGTGTGTGTGTATATATATTATATAGAATAGAACAAAATAAAGTTGGTATAATAACCGCAAAACGACATATCTATTTTTTGACGATAGTAAATACACAAAAATATAAAATATTGATAAAAGTCGTGCTTTTAAAAAGTTTAAAAAAAATAACGAAATCTCTGTTAATTTGGCACCGGCAATATCCCTGGCTTGATACATAGTGTTCATCAGGCTCGTCATCGCGGCGAAAAAAAGGAAGTAGTGAGTTTCATCTAGATGCGATTCGCGCCCGCGCAAATATTGACGCGGAATCGGCGTAGAAAAAAAGAGAGGAATTCAAAAAAAAGGGAGAGAACGGGGAAGAGAGAGAATTTGGGAGGACTAGGGAAACGGGTACAGAGATATGTGATTTTTTAAAAACAACGTGTCATCGGATCAAAAGGTATTCGGTCAGTGAAATACGTGGATGTCGACCACTCGGCTGACGAAGTCGAATGGCTGACGTTTTGGACCTCCCACCGAACACTGGGGCTAATCCTCGACATGCCGAATTTATAGCATTTGACATCACGCAACGAGCGTGCGGCTTTACCCTCGTGTACCCGTCTCTTTAGACTTGCAATTTTATTGATATTTGATCTTTTTTATAACGCGTCACCAAAAAATTCCTTCACCCTCTTCTCCCAACATTCCTCTTTCGAGCGGTCGAAAACCTGTACGCTTACACATTCTAACCGTGAGGTAATATCGTTATAGGATTTGTAATAGTGGTCTATTGTCCTTACTCATCTTGATTTATTTATACATCTATGTATACGTTACACTTATCTACCTTATAATTTTCGATAACGCCATAATTTATCGAACTTTTGTATTTTATACAATAGATATTCACAGAGAATGCAACTAATCTATCTTAATTCAAACCATTAGTTATTACATATTTTTAAATGATACTGTTCATTATACTGCGTCTCTATAGCATTACAATTAAAAATGATTAAGTGTTATATTCGCACGTTTTCATAAGCGGTAGTTACAGATTGAAAAAAATGGAAAATAATCAATTTATTATTAATTCGTTACTTAATAAAAATGTATAACAATAATAATTCAAAGCAAATATTTTTTTTCAAATTGAGGTCAATTTACCGATTGAAGTATAGAAAATTACAAGATTATTAGTAAAAATTATTACTAATGATATTAGAAGTATCGATAAAATTGAATTTTGAACAAAAAATAAAATAAAGTATATTTGAAATTTTGTTTTGAGATAGATGATATAAAATTGTAAATTATAAAATCAACGAATTAAATAATATTCATACCCAATTTCAATTCTATAATAATTTTTACAATTTTCGAGGTTTACATATGTTAGAAAAATTTAATTTGTATAGCAATAAAACTACGCTTTTATTTTAGAATAAAAATAATTTCAAATTTTGATTAAAATGTTTTTAACATTAGTATTATTTATCCTTTATTCCTAAACATTATCATCAGCTTAAACAGCGATAACGAAAATTTAATAATAGTAAATATGAAAAGGATTTTTTTTTATATAAACTGAAACGAGATAGAAAATTGCATACTATAACCCGCAAAATAGCTATTCTTAGTTTCAAATAAAACAACCAAATTATTACGACAGATATTAAAAATAATTTATTTTGGAATTACACGAATTACAAGATAATCTTACCGAGATTCAGTAAAAAGGCAATGGTTCATTCGATAAATATCACTTTTGCGTTATTGGGATTCAAATAACATCTTCTCATCGTAAACTAGACACGTAGACCGATCAGCTCTATCTAAAGGTTATAAAAGCTCTGCTCCGCAGGTTATTTGAAATCCAAAGTGTCTATACCTGATGAAGACCGTTTTAAAAATCGTTAGTCGGCGCGCGTTGATCGGATAATCGAAAAGTCGAGGATACCGCCTTGCGCGCACTCGCGCGCCGCAAGGGATTTGCATTCTTAGGCTGCGAGAGTAATATTCATGAACGCTATTCACAATTAATATTCATAGATAACTGTTTCAAGATAGCCGTCAACGCGCAAGGTCAATCAAAAATGAAGGCGAAAGGGTCTATAAGCTGTCCCGACAAGTCATTTTGGTATTACAACTTATACCTCTAGTTTTACTTTAGTAAAATGAGTTTATTACACGCAGTATAATATCTTTTTCTTAAACAATTATTTTATAATTTCAATATGAACTTATTAAATATTTTAAAACATACCAACGTTAGTACAGCGAAATTGTAATTCATTTTGTAAATTACTTATCATAAGAATTTAAAAAGTTATTAACACTTGAAGCGAATATGCCAGAATATCTATATATTAAAGCTCTTAAGTACGAAATTATATGCTGCTTCGCAAGAAATTGAATACTACGCCAAGTTTTCTTTAACGTTGAGAAAAATTGATTGAAGTTCGAAAGAACGAAAATGGAATATAAATTTACTGTTTGACCCAACTACGCAGAATAGGAAAAAAAAACAATTAAATAAGATCATTGATCCAATTGAATGGGTATAGAATTGAATTGAAACGAACATTTATCGGCTCGGTGCAATAAAATTAATAAAAACTGACGATGCGAGCAGATTCAAAAACTGTGCGTAAACAACAAATTGACGGATAAACTTTTATTCAAATCTTCTTAAGCTTTTATGGTTCACTGAGTAATTCTTATGATTGAAAAAAATGAAAAATAAAATATATATATATGTTATGTATATATTGTATATATATATCTGTGTGTGTATGTGTGTGAGTCTGTGTATATATATTTCCACTTGTCAGAGATAACAATTTATCGATTTCGTATACATACAAACGAATTGCTTGGAAGTTTATAGCGGAAGACGTGTATATCAATTCCATTACGGGGGATATCAAACGAGGAACAAGTATAAAATAACCTTTTAGTCAAAAACAGGATATAAAAACATGTATACGAATAAAAAGCCAAAAAAATTCGTGTACCTTTCAATATTACGCGGTAGAGTTGACGTCAAAACCGGCGTTCCTTCAAAAGAGAAAGGAAAAATTTAGCGAACGTCATAAGGCCAGCGACTTAATTCATTGCCGATTCGAGCGGCGCAACCTTCGATATAGACGTGGTGCAAAATGTGTACGGTCTCTTGTTTCGAGACGATTCCGAAGTAGCTCCTGCTATATTTAGTCGAATCCGCATCTCGGTCAAGGCGATGAGCGCATGATGTTTATACTAAAATATTTTGTTGGGAACGAAAAAAAAAAGAATTTTTCAATATCACTAATATCGAATAGACGGCATTAATGATGTTTGGAGTAAATATGTATAAAAACATTGCGGTACGGTTTATCTTTTGAATTTATACGTACGGTCATAAAGATACGTACAGGTGGAACCTGACCTCGAAAGCAAACTTAGCCGAGTTATATAGTCGACGGACGAGTCCGGTGAGAAATGATCAAAAAGTGCATTTTTCAGATTTTTAAATGTAAAAAAAGAGGACGCGCAGAAAATGCGGTGGAAATTGAATTACATTTTTTCGACCAAATAAAAAGAAAAAAGAAGAAACTCGTCGTAATTTATTTATTACTAAATTCGCTGAATAATTTTTTGTATTTTTTCTAGTTACGTAAAATATATGTACGTAATTCAATGTAACACGAGCGTATAAATCTAAAAAAAAAAAAAAGGTTTTATACAGAAAAATGAATATGTGTCAAGTGTTTACGTTTTCTATTTTAAATAAGATTTACGCGTGTAGAAAAAAAAGAGTGCAACTATAAAAATAAAAATAAAGTATATGCGCATCTTAAACCAGACTGACATAATTAAACTGTGGTGAAAATAAACATTGAATAATACGTTTACATAAACATTAATATGAATTAAATGTGCTTTTCGAAATAGAGGTTTAAAATTAAAAGTTGTTTCCGTGCATAATAGAATAATTATGAATTGTTTGTTGTAAAATTCACTTAGAAACATTAAATTAAATATGTAATAGTTAATTTAATGTAAATTACTAGAAATTCAAATAATTTGTTTGATTGTGCCATACGTGACATTATTTACCGATCAAATATTACATAATAAATATAACAATTGTAAACGTAACGAGAATTATTTCAACTTATTAATAATTGAATGCAAAAATCCGCTTGCGCGTATTAACCAATTGCGTTAATTCGCAGCGTAAACACTGACCAAAACGATGTTTTCCTTTTTTTATGTACTGAAACAATTAGCGCAAAATTGACTTGTGGTACAGTATTTATTAATTAGATAGAAATTAGTTTATTATTTCTTTTCTGTTCTACCATTAATTATTATGTAACGTTAAAATTATAAATAATATCATAATATTAGCTATTTATATGTTGACGAGAATATTGATGTAAATTTACATCTCTTAATTGACAAGTATAGCAAAAAAGAAGTCGACCAGAGGTATATTAAAATAACACTACTAAATTAAATAAAATAGTAATAGTTAGTATTTCTTTTGGCTTTATATAGAATAGTAAAAATAGTTTCACAATCTCTCGGGTTATTCGAGCAAGTTTACATCGATTCGAGTAGAAAAGAATCGGTAGCCGTTTTCTATTCAGCAAAGTACTTCTCCTTTGGTATTTCGTGCGAAGGAAAACGTTTTCTCGAAACTATAGGACCACCTCGCGCGGTTTTTCGTTGCTCATCGCGTTTTTTTGGTCTCGATCGGTGATTTCCACAGAAGCGGATTGAGAGGGAGGGCGGGCAGGAGGAGGAGGAGGGGGGGGGGGGTACCTGGGCACTCGTACGCGCTTGTACATACTCGTACGCGCAATGGAATTACGAGAGCTCGTTTATCAAGTGGGAATTGGATTATGTACTAGGTAGGATACTGAATAGAAGTGGCATCGATCGAAGCGACGAGGATAAAGACCGAACGAACTAAAGAGAGAGAGAGAGAGAGGGTTGAGGGAAAAAGACCAAGAGGCTTTGATCGCTTTTCCCGAAGCCATACACATTTTCGTTCTCGATGGTACGGCTGTAAGTGTGGATACGTATGTGTGCAGTGTGTGTGGCAGGAAGCTTCGATTTCTCATGTTACAACACTTTGCTAGATTAAAAATGGAATTAGAGGCGAAAATCTATAGAAAAAGCATTTCAATTGCCTCTTTTCAATGCTCGAGTTATTGGCTCTCGCACGCTTCATCGTTCAAAACGCGTGTACATAATGACTGAGGATCGTGTACAACAGTCTGGAGCTTCAAATTATTAGTCAAAACATCATCCAGGCCCGATTTTAAAATTCTTATTTCCCTTACAGGATATGTTTATGCTGATCTTTGCTTTCGTTTAGATTAACATTTCATGTATACAAACTCAATGTAATTTTTTTTTACTTTGGGTACCCGAAATATAACATTTACTTTCTTACGAATCCCAATATTCGTTCGATCTACGATGTAGCTTATGTGAATTGCTAATCTATCAATATTGCGTTAAAAATATTTATAAAGAAAATTCGATAAAAATTTTGTAATGAATTTATAAAACCTAGAAAAATATTTGTAAACCAATTTTCTATAAAAACTTTTCCGTATCGATTTTATTGAAAGTTTTGTGGAAACTTGACGAAATATTTTCATCTACACATAGGTAATAAAACGAAAATATTTTTTTAAGTACTGCGTACGAGGAAAAATTCTTATAAATTTTCTAAAGATGTTTAACAAAAAGCGACTGCTTTTGAAATATTTTACAAAAATTTTGTACAACTTTTTCTATTTCTTGTTGAAAAGCAGATTCTTAAGAGTTTCTACATTAGGTTGATTTAGTATAGTATGTATACTTTCTGTTTCCTTTTCAACATTTTATTTTTTCGTTACTTCAAGAGTAAGATTGAAATAGAAACCAGCTAGAGTTTGATGACATTGGATTATCTGAAAAATCATTCGGTAAACCTACATATTCTTCTTTATGGCAAATACTAACTTAAATAAATATTAATTTTAATCATTAATATTTATATTCATATTTTTCGTTCCTAATATTTGCATGGAATCTTTTGTTACAGTAAATATTTATAAAAAATTGAAAATGAAAATTCACTTACAGAATGAATTTAAAAGCTTTCAACTAATTCTCACTCGTGCAATGTTTGCTCGTATATGCGCATTCGTTTTTTTAGTGAATCTTTCAATATTCAAGGTGAACACGTTATAAAAAATTTAAAATAATAATAAAAGAAGTGCTTTAAAAAAATTGACTTAATTATATTATTACGAATAAAACTCAAGAGTTTAATCTTATGTAACACATTTTTATTTAATTTACTTAAAATACGATTTATATTTAGACACACGGAGGTTGAATTTTCAAAATTAGTAGCATGTATAACTGATGTGCATGGTTAATTAGTTTCTATTTACGTAAGTTTATAGTAGAATGTAATATCATCTTTTACTTATGCTTACGTTCTATTATCACACTTGAGAAATCATTCAAAACAACGTCTTATATATACATATATACATATACATATTGTAACTAATTATGCATTTGGCAACTTTGAATGTTATTTTCTTATTCAAATCTTTAATCTCGTTCAATTTTTCTTCATAGTACGAATTATGCAATTACCGTTAAAAATATCAGTTTTATGTAAAAACATATAAATATCCAGCGGTTAACTGAGAACCATGAAGTAATCGAATTACGTAAAAGGATTTTTGTTATTGCGATTATCGAATAACTGGCTGGTAAAAGTTATCCAGTAATTTTCTTGGTCATTTTTTGATAATTACCAAATCAAATACTTTGTTAAATAATAAATAATTATGTTAGACTGGGTTTCGCGTAATATTAATTAACGCTTTCACGTGCGGAAAAGATATTAAATATCAACAATCAATTAGCCGAAGATTATACGTAAAAAAAAAATTAGTCAGCTGTAATTCATTCGAAACATAAACTCGACGGTAAATATAGTTCTAAATTCTTTCTCTTAATTAAAATGTACATACGTGTTTTAAAAATGCAAAAAAGAAAAGATGAAAGTAAAAAATTCACCTCGTATCCAGTGGGCACGTGAACGCGCATACATTTTCATCGCGATTTTCAGGGCAATAAAAATAAACAAATGATTCAATTTTACTCCCACGCGCGCTGTTTAGTCATACGTGAAAACGCGAGGTGCAAAAAAAGTGGGATCCTCTTTTAAGTTTACAGCTCACCTAGGCACTGAGATAGTATAAGCGACGCGTTTTTTTACCACCTGTTCTTTTACCGAGGCAGTTTTACGCGAGAGGGCAAAATCGCCACGATTTTTATCGGTTCTCTGACATAAGCACCAATCCGTACAACCTCGCGTACTTACGATTTTCACAAACGCAGATGCTAGGAAAACGAGAGAATACTCATCCTTCCAGAATGAATTTTCTATTTTTTTTTCTTTTATTTACAGGTGAACGATTTCTTATCTGTCTCATTGACGCCATGTGAAGAAGAAAATGTAACGAGCGTCAACAAAAAACTGAATATCTTCGAGTATAATTTCAAAGTTAGATTAACTTCGTGATCGATGGTGAACCAATTTTCATTAATTTATTTCATTTATCAATACGACGTATACTTAATTTAATATGAGTTTTGGTCAAAGTATATTTTCTTATAGGTATATACATGCAACAATTCCTTATAACCAAAGTACTTTTGGATGTTCCTCTCGAATATTATAGAAATGTTTTACTACATAGGTGTAACCTACCAATAAACAACACAAATTATCTCTCAGTCAAAGGCACGTATATCTATATATGTATTATGCTTTCAAGTTAGAATTGTTATCCCAAATGCGATTTGTAATTACATATCGATTTGCAAGGCTAATCACACAAGAAAACGTGGAGAATCGAGAAAACCGAGTTGGGAGAGAGAGAAAGGGAGAGAGCAGAAGGAGAGAGAATGGACCATCCTGCCGAGATGAAACGACGCGCGAGGTCAACGACGTGCCGGAATATGAGAGAGAGAGCGAGAGAGTACTGGACCGCCAGAGCACTAAATGCAAATTCGGGTAAACCGCGCTACGCCATTGTAAAGTCGTCGGTATGGACGGCGTCGGATATAAGTAATAAGGCTTTGCGAAAGAGAGACGCGGTAGCCTCGTTTGCTGCTTGTTATTACACTCTACCCGGACGGTCATCTGAATTTTCCTGGTTCACCTATGGTTACTTACATGCAAACATCTTAAAATCTATGTGTCTTTTGGACACACACTTGAACTTTCACTGATATTAAATATCCGTTGTTTACAACAATCTTTCTTTTAAATTATACTTTATTGTCTTAAAAAAAAGTGAACATCATAATAATTACAATTTTATATTTTCAATTAAGTGAATTTTATCGTACACCTCTTCAAGTACGTATCTAAGGTAATAACTATAATAAAATTTTTCAGTTTTTTTTATTAAAAATAGAAGTTAGTGTACAAAAAGTATTCACATTAATGAAAAAGTTTTTGATTAATGTAAGCAAAAAATTTACTGTACGTTAACATGGAAATATTTTTCCACTAGTTTCATTTAATTAAATTTACAGGTACGTAGTAAGTAAGAAAAACTGTTGCTCGTATTATAATATTCTCATACAAAAGTAATACATATACTAATTATACAAATTTAAATATAAAAATTGTTAAAAATATAAAAGGTTCTCGTTTTTTCGATGCAATTGGAGTAATAAAAAATTTCAAACATTTTGTTATTTATTGTTCACGAAACGTCAATTATTTTATTTACTTCTAATTTCGAAACGTCTGAAATACCAAAATGTACAACTAGTGCGTGCGTTATTCTAGCTTTTCACGTCAACAGATGTTTTTTAAATTCCTGCACTCACGGTATTTTATAGAAATTTTTACATTGATCGCGAATATATTTATTTTCATTTGTTTTATTCAATTAAATGAATCGATTTTTAAAAATACAAACACATTTATAAAGAATTTTAACTTCATCGTCTGGATATGATGTAAAATATAATTAATTTTCATAATTCGGTGAAATGTATTGAAAATGAAAAGCGAAAAAAGGGGCGTGTATAACCCTTAAAGATACGAAGCGAACTCTCGAGCAGTTATCAGCTGTCCGGAATAACATGTTGTATAAGCTACATACAAGACGACTATCCTATCCTAGTGTTCGGAGCTTTTACAGAGCTTTTTCCATGGTACTCCTTACTCCTCGACTATTATTTCGATCTCGCTCCTTCGCACCCTACAGTCCTACTTTACTCGGTCGTCTCTACCCGCGCTCGCGCGTTCGCGTCCGGGAAGTAACGTACTCGAGTAGTAAACTTTTGCAAAGAGGATGGATAAGAGCGGAGGAGCCGTCGAGAGAGAGGACGTGGAAGAAAAGACGTCTTTCATGGTTAAAACTTAGCGAGATGTTGCATCGCGCGAAAAACTACCGAAATTATTTGCCAACTTGTCGAGTACGCCAAGTTTTCACCCTTCCGCGAAAAGTAAACAGAGTGCGAGGGGAAGGGGAATACCCATAAAAAATTAACGAATCCTTTTGACTTTTACAAGGAAACTAACTCGGAATTACCAAAATTGCGCAATTTTTTTTTCTTTCGTCTCTACGCGTACACACTCGAAAATTGCAGTTATATATGTATATCTACGAATTAAGCTAGCGATGAATGAGGATTTAATAAACAACTATTTTATATTATCCGTTTGATGGAGTTGTGTGTATATATATATATCTATATACATATAGAGATATTTTCGGGCACGTCTATCTTCCTTGTGCGTATACTCAGAGTATGCGCATAGTAACGCTAATAGTGAATTATGGCTCGGATTCTGTCGCAATGACAGTTGTAAAGCATTGTGCATCTTTCCACTCCGCGTATCTAGCCTAATTG
This sequence comes from Theocolax elegans, assembly GCA_026168455.1. Taxonomy (NCBI): domain Eukaryota; kingdom Metazoa; phylum Arthropoda; class Insecta; order Hymenoptera; family Cerocephalidae; genus Theocolax; species Theocolax elegans. The sequence goes on along the minus strand of CM047426.1, from coordinate 15,894,197 downwards.
AAATTCAGTTGACGGATCGAAGTTTCACTATCTAAAATTAAGAATTCGTAACGATTTATCATTTAAATTTGCTTTATACGATTTTTCGCATTAACATAATACACACATATCTATAAAAAAATTTATAAAATATATGTACACGCGGGTTTTAATTGCATTTTTAATGAAAATAATACGCGAAAAGACAAGAATTTCCGGGAGTTCGTTAGAGTTGCGCTTATACTCGTTATTATACATGACATAAGCAAACTTTTTATACATTTTCATATAAATATAAATCTCGCTAGATTCTACAAAATGTAAAATGCAAATGCGGGTAACTTTTGTAAAAATTTAAAAAATCATATATATATATATATATTTCTCTTTTTTTATACTATGAACGAACATAGCTCAAAAGTATCTTTACGTGATATTAATATGTGTATATATATGTATCATTTTTTGTTAGTATAAAGTATTATTAAATTTAATTAAAACGTCCGTCTACATAATAACAATGTGCAAAGCTATTCAATCGCAGAAGTCTTTATTTGAATAAATATTTATATATACGCTTGTTCGTATTAATTAATTCGGATACTTCATTATTATCCTCGTGAATAATAAATTATTGATCACCACTCACTTGCGCGGAGGTGCAAAAATTACGCTAACCTAAATTTCTTAAAAACCTTCTGCGCGTAGGTAGAAAAATTTAGAAAAATTCTTTTTTTTCGTACAGTTTTGTGATTTTATAGCTACGTCAATTTCGAGACGGTGTAACAATTTTTATTTTTCAGTACGTGACAAGAGCGCCAACTCATAGTGTTATCCATAGACTATCCAAAATACTAAACCACACCTACGAGCGCAAAATTAAAACAATTTCTATTCATTTTTGCACCTCGGCGCAATTATTCTTGGCAATTATTTTGAAACGTAGGTGTTGCAAGTGCTTGTAACTGTCTTTTTTTCTTTTTTTTACTGAAAAAAGTAACATTGTCAGTTTATACAATTTTCAAAAAACGAAATGCTGAAGAATCATACATGGTAAAATATTGAATTTATACAAAAAAAGTTTACAAATGTTAAATATCAAATTTATAATTCTGTTTAAATAAAAAATGTAATTTTTCGTAGAACATACTCGCATTTCATTTCTAATAAGTTAAAATAATATTTGCGTTAGAATTATGTAATATTCGAAGTTAATTATCACTGACGTACTCTTTGATTTTGCTAAGTAAATTTTTTTATTGCTCACATTGTTATTTTAAACAAATACGTAAGAGTATAAATTTATTACGGTACTTTTGCAAAACTGTTTTGTGTTGTACGTGTTGCATAAGCGTTAAATCAAGTTGTTATTTTCTTTTGTCAATACGGAAAGTTTAATATAAAAATATTGTGTTTTATAAAGAATCGATAATAATAATGTTATAAATGAAACTGCTATAAGCTGAAAAAGATTATATTTTTTCAAACTGCAAATCTTTATTTTATAGTTAGGTCAGTAGTTCTGGCAAATAAAACTATATTACTGTCCTTAATTTATATTACGTATTAGTTTCTCTGTTATAAATTTTCTGATAATAAGCAGTTATTCTTCCAATACCGTAATACAAGTTTAAATTGTATCGAATAACAAATAAATACGATAAAAAATGACAAAATTTTCATTGAAAAGACCTCTCGATTAATTCAAAATTTAATGAAAATAAAAATTCACTTGAATCGCAACAACGCACACAATTTTCCCGTATGTATTTTTAAAAAGGGTTATATAAGCTTTTCGAAAAATCCCAACGATTTTGCAAACAATTACATACTATTGAGGGCTGTCGATGGAGAGGGGGGAGGGTAGAAAGAGAGAAAGAGAGAAGGGAGGGGGGATACACAATATCAAAAATAACTCTTCCATCCAGTGGGAGAGAAAGATTCTTTCATCTCGTTTAAATGAAATATTAAATTCAATATGAAATATCTATCCCGAAATGAAATAACTCGAGGTAAAGCCAACCTTACTATTTTCACCGAGCTAACTGCTACATCGAATTAACGGCAGCACAAAATTAGCTTATCGTTGGCAATTTGCTATTTGCACTTTTTTCCGATGCGCGCGCATTATCCCCCGCCGACGCTCACACCGGGCATCCATCAATAGTACGCGCTCGTATAAACACGGAGCTCTACTCTCGTGTCTGATGCAGCGCTCCAAAAAAAAAGAGGAAAAGAAAAAAAAAATAGGAACAGAAAGAGAGAACGGCATCGGCCCTTTTTTTCTTTCTCCTTACGCCGGTAAAGCACACAGAGAGAGAGTGAGAGCCCACGGAACTGGAATGAAACAGAAGGGAAGGCTTGCTGGTGTTCTAAAGCGCCGAGTGAATTCGCGGTATCGAAGCAAGCCTTTTCCGCGATTCGTCAGTTGGTAAATTTATTTTAACCGCGCCGAAAGAGAGCAGCTACAAAAGTGAACGTACAAAAGAGTACGAAAACGTAAATAAAAAAAAAAAAAAGAAAAGACGAGAAGAATGAAATTTCCGATACGTACAGAGGGTGAAAAAAAAGTGAGAAAGGCAGGAGGGATGTTGGTGCGACTGCAGTTAATACACTCGGACGGCTAATGAGGGCCATTAAACCGAGCGGTGTCGATGCATTACTTTCGCGCGTGGCGCCCGACGCGTCTCTCGTGGCTGACAATTCTCGACGGACGGGACGAGTGATCGAGCCGCCGATAAACATGTCTCTCTTGGCCCGTGCTTGATGTACGCTCTACTTTTTTACGCTCCATTTTTCCTCTGCGATCTCTTCGTCTCACCCTCTGTCTTTTTTTTTCACGCGTATCGTCTGTACAATTTTTTTTCGTTTCACGCTTGTCTAATGTAAGATTGCACTAGTTTTATCGCTAAATATTAAGAGCCTTTTACTACGTAGATGCGTATCAATGACTTGGCTACGCAGAGATGAGTTATACACAACTGACACTTATTTATAGCCGGTTGCTACACAATGACGTTCAATCGACTTAAAAAGTCCGTGAAAATTCACTTTCTCAATTCTAGATAAATGTGAGTGTACCCCAGTTGGAAAAAGTTATACGACGATATGCAATTGACTCATTATAATGTTACTCGGTAAACTTTTTTCTTTTTGCCGTTCCGCTCCCCCCCCCCCTCCCCTCCCCCCGCCCCCTCCTTTACGAGGGAGTTTTATGTAGAGGGGCTGCGCAATAAGTTTTTTATGATGCACTAAAAAGAAAGTAAGACACTTGTTCAACGGAAATAAGACGCAACTATTTCACCATCGTTATGCCCAAGGCGATTAATTTATTTGACTATGTCCTGTAAATAAACTGCATCCACGTATTACTTCGCGTGAATTAACGAGATGTCTTTAAATTTGCACGTTTTGCTTTTGTTTTCTTTGTTGGGAATGTTTGGTGACTGTCTATGCTTAACTTCCTAACTGGGTCAAAGACACGCGAGGTGGTTACTTTGACTACATTTAATTATAATGCATTATAACGCTTTGAGTTGTTAAAGCAAAGTATAACTTCTTTCTTCAAGTTTTCCCGTGTTATACTTTAGAAGCGAATGAACCGTGCGACAAAAATTTAATCGTTCTTTTTGTGTTTGGATCGATGATAACGGTATTGTTTTAAATTGAACAAGTCGTGTTGTAATATTTCATAATACCGACTTATATTTGAAAATACCTGTAAAGAAATATTTGAATTATTGTTTAAAGTGTATGAACAAAAATGACAAAAGATATAAAAATGTATAATATCTTAATTATTTAAGGAAATGGAGAATATTTGCAAGAGGTATAACTTCCGTTTCTAATTTATCTTTTAGAGAATTATTGAAACTGCTTGTTATATTAATGAACTAAAGTTCTTGACGAAGTTTAGTTTAAAACTATCGATAGGTTGCATTGAACAATAACAAGAACAATATATAATCCATTGACACATGTACGTGAAATATTACAGGGATATACTATCGAAATAGTAATTTGTATTTTTAATTTAAATAAAATTAATTTGAATTAATGATAATTAAAAAGACTGCGTGCAACTTCAGATGAAAAAATGTTATACACTGTTCAACTTTATGTTTGCGTTTATTCTTAGATGAAATCAACGACAGAACGTATATTGCAGTAAAGTATACGAGTGTAATTGTAACTAGAAATCTTGAAAAGTGTAACAAAGTCACGATAGCCGGCATCTAGAAACAAATATATTAATTCAAGCATTCGAAGGAAACTGAAAGCCGAATTTTTGCGCGAAATGTACCGAAAAAGCTGGGTAGAATCGAATGATGACTTTTGCAACGAAAACGGTCGGAGACAATAAATTACGCGGAATTCGGAGGGAGCTTACACGACAAAAAGAGGGACGCGAGGATCATCGCGGACAGAAGTATTCCCATTACGCTTTTCAGGCGGAGAAAAAAGAAAGCGGTAGATAGGAAGAGCGGGGAGGGGAGGGCTAGAGAAAGAGGGAGACGATGCTCTCGTACAATACGTATTTCAAAGCGAGTAGCGAAGGAAACTATTAAACTCGCGGGTAGTCGAGGAGAGAGGACATGGGTATGAGGTATGTATAGACGGAGCAAGAAAAGGTGGAATCGATATCTGCTTAAAATGACTGAGGAGAACGAGTCGAGGAAACGAAATAGCGAAACGAGGAGGAAATTATGCGAGCGTATGCATAGCAATGCTCCCTGTCTCTCTCGCGGTCTTTTATTCTCCGAGAAAACGAGGCTGGTGTACTCGGTGTGTGCGGTACACGTATATCTATATACATATGCATATACACGTATACGGAGTTCAAAGGTATATCGTCAAGGTCGTCCCGAGCGTTTGTGCCAGAAGGAATCGACCCGTTGATTCTCTGCCACGGAAACAGGCAGTTTTCCCCTAAGGGGCAGGCAGGGTTTGTGGATTCACGCGGCGGGGGTGGCGGTGGTGGCGGGAGGCGGCGACGCACTAATACAACTGGACTAAGACACAAAGCGAGGTAGCGAGGGAGAGAGCCATCAGCGACGTCCCTGTTGTATATAGAAGGTCCAGTGAAAACGATGAAAACGCCGACTCGTATCTCGCGAGAATGCGCCTCGTAAAAGTCGTATAAGGTATCTCGTAAAGCGGCAAGTCAATGGACAGGAAGCTACGCCATTGGTGGCCCGAGAGCTACCAAGACGCATTCGCGACGATTAACGACGGGGACGCGTTTTATTCAGACTCATTCTTCCTCAGCCGTCCGGGCGTCGCGACGTCTATGTGTACGTCGGTGCGGGCTACGTATAAACGGGGCCATACGACGACGACGTCGACGACGACGACGACGATGATGATGATGGAGGAGGAAGACCAACGAATAACGAGGCGGAATAAGGACCAGACCTCGGGCGCGAGAGAGGGGAACCGGGGAGCGGGGCTCGGCCAAGAGAAGAAAAGCATCGGGAATCTATTCAGCTACGGAGAGCAGATCTTCCTCCCTCTCTCTCTCTCTCTCTATCTCTCTATCTCCGTCTTTCGCTTTCTCTCTGTGTCGTTTTCCTCTCCGGCTTGGATTAAAGTAGCAAAGAGAGACGGAGAGAAATACGGAAGGAGGACGTATAACTTTGCGCAGCATGGCTCTGGGTTACGGTTTAATTGAGAGGTACTTAAATTAACCGCGCGAGCGCAGGAGAGAAAGAGAGAGTATGCCGAACAGATCGAGGAGGGACGGAATTGGAATCTTCCGTTTTCCACGGAGAAAGAGCGAGAGGAAGGAGGAAGAGAGAGAGAGAAAGTGGTCTCGTTTGCTACTTTACTCCCTGTGTACGGTCGGTCCTTCCTCCCTCTCTCCCCCCCCCCCCCCCGAGGGGTGGGGGCTGGTAGTACCGTTGCTACTCGCCTCTTAACATTGGCTTTAGACTGGCAAGAAGCGCGCCTTTTGGCAACAAAAACTCTTCTACAGAAGTACTTCGACGAGGCTGAATTGAGACGAGCGAAGGAGGAGCCGAGGTCAAGAGTCGATTTACCAAAGGATCATTCGACTGTTCTTGCGCTACCGGGAGCTGTATGTATATGCATCAGTTTTATGCAGCTGCGCCCAGCCTCTTTTCCTTGACTTTACATTTTTTTCTTTCTTCCTCTATTCCTCTCTTTCTGTAGCTTTCACTCGAGGCCGCCGCTTGCATGCCCTGGGAATGGTAAGCGTTCCACGGATGTACACTTTTTTTCAACGAATAAATCTCGACTGGATAATCTTGGGGAGGTTTACTTTATTCGCGGATTCGTCACGACCTCTTCTTCTTATTCGTATTATTCTTCTTTTTATTCCTCTCCTTTTTTTTCTTTCAAAGCCGCTCGCTTCTTGAGCGTCGACGAAATATTTTATGAAAAATTGGTTTTGACGGGAAAGTGGTATTGATAAAGAAAGTGTCAAGAGTTTCGGCAATGCAGTTTTCCATTTTTAATGCTGTTTGTTTCTTGAACCTTTTAAAACGCGATACTCGCTTGAACCTACGTAAAGAAATTGTACCTTGTCAAAAATCGAATTGTTCAATGTACATATCGTTGTGAATAAAGTTTACGTAAGTAATTGAGTAAAATTAAAATTTAATATTTATTTTTCTGTAAAGATGATTTTTTGCAGGTGGTAACTATATGTTAATTTAAAATAATTACGTACGAATACTTGTTACGGAAAGTTACATATGTAAATCGTATAAATCAAATTGCGTAAATTTTTAAATCAATAAAAATATTTTGGAGTTATTAAAAATATATTTTGACTAATTATATTTATTATATACATTACCTATAATTATATAAACGATACTTGGAAGGTATATTTTTCGTCTCTCATTTCTCGTCCCAAGTAGAAAAAATTTTATGTGAAAATCATGGTAGAATATTTTAGTTTTATATTTACTTGCAAAATCTTTGTGAAATTACCACGATTTTTCGAGATTTTAACCAATATTTTATCTCAGTACCTTAATTTTACCCTTAACTAAAATTCACGACAACATAATTATTATTAAATTCCTTCTATTTTTTGATTTTTAACGAGTTTAAATTACATACTTATCACGCAATGTGTAACATTAATCTACTAATTCAATACCAAATTTTTGAAATTTATAATTAAAAGTTTGTTAACAAGTGATAATTTTCATTTAAAATTATTTCGTAGATTTAACGCACTAAGATTTAGATATTTCTATTGTTTCTGTCAGAAAGCTAAGTTGCAAAGGGTCTTGCAATTTATTATAGTGAAATTCGGAACATCTGAGGTAAGAGGTTAATATGCTCGTATGTCAGTTTCTCGAGATCGGAAATCGAACAGGGAGACCTTCTGATTCAAAGTTCGATACTTTACCAATTGATAACGACGCGAACTTGGAGTTTGACCAACTAAGCAACTATTGTTGTTAATTTGAGAATGTACTATATACGTCACAAGTTTTCTTCGAATGTACTGAACCACAGTTCATTTTACTTGGTTTATCACGTACAGTGTGAGTTAACTTTGCTTTTTCATTTAGTCTATTAGATCAACACTAGTGTTACCACTAACTTAACTTGTATCGTTTATCCCAATATTTACAATTCAATTAACATCAATTATTTAAAAATAGTACTGAGTACAATTGTGTATACGAGTATTAAAGTAAACATCATATCGAATGTTTCATACTGTTACTAACATTTTAAATAATCAGATACTATTGCAATTGAAAAATGTAAGTTTACATTGTTACGTGTATAAGGGATACATTGTAAAAATGTGAAGAGCTCGCGATTTTTCGAGCACTGGGTTGCAAGTCATACGTTCTACTAATGAGTCATAGACTGACATCGCGAACTGTGCTTCTTATCGTCCTCGTATGTCGCGCGTTTCCCGCGACAATATGCATGGATAATTATTATCTTCAAGAAATACGCTTGACTACGTCAATGAGTAGTAGACGTAATTGAACATAATTACACTCACCTAATGAGTAATGTAAATAGGTTTAAAATAGATACATAGGTGTATTTATATGCATCACGGTGTCTTTTAATAGATACTTTCATTGATAATTCTTATTTTTTACTAAAAAGAATGATATTACTTTTCCAATTTGAATGCATTGACATTATGTAAGTTTAATATTGTATATTTAACGTTAACTTTAGTGAATTAGATTCAGTGTTATCTTGGACGAAAAATAACATTTATAAGAACTGTTTTGGTTATTAGTATCAAAGTTCGATTAGACAAAAATTCATTGAATAAATCAACTAGTTTGATATGTGCAATATTTATGTTTTGCATTTTTGTGTATTAAAACTATACTCGATAAACTTATATGTAACCAATAGTTATTTTTGATGATACGATTATAAAAAAAAGTGAAATATAAAAATTATAAAGTTATTATAATGATTGCAAAAAGTAATTATTTAATCATTGTATAAAAAGCGTAATAACAAGTTTTGCACATGTATGATACGGTGATGTGCCCGGAAAATTGGGAGAATTGTTAAAAAATAGCGAATTTATCTATCCGAAAATATGTGCCCGGCTGGGAAAACCATGAGTTTTCGAAAGAGGGAGGCATCAAATCCGTACTTTCCTTGGCGAATACTTTTAGAAATTTTTAATGATTATTAATTTCAATATTAATAATGAATAATGTCGATGGCAACATTGAATACGAGTTATATTTACGTAGAATCACATATAAGTTAGAAGGGATCGATATTTATAATCATATGTCGCGAAGGAGAAATTAGGCAAAGAGGGGATTGTAGAGAAAGATATACTCCTAATAGAAAGAAATGCGTGAGTTATAAGTGAACTCTATTCTTTTACAATCATCTTGGTAGGTACGACCGATTTGTATTTATTTAAAATAGTGATTAAATCACAAATATGATTTGTAATTTTACGTTAATCATTTGAAATTCCAGTTCCTCAATTTTACAATTCCGAAAATCTAGAATTAAGTGAGCATGAATATTAAAAGAAATATAAATAAATCAAATTGTTGGGTTCGAATTATGCAATTTGAAATATGACCAGTCAATTTAATCAGTTTAATTCAAAAGCCACGAGCGTATATAAATTTGAAATAGGAACACTATAGATAGGAGTAATAATCCTTTGGTAACTTTCGGTAAAGCATTCATTTCGATCGAAAAGGCAGTCGGTTCAATCGGTCCTTGCACCAACGATATTTAGCATAACCTTTATGGGTATCCAGCTTCAAATTCGTGAGCGTATAAATGTCCATTAGAGTGGCATACACCATGGGTGGTAGGAGAAATGAGAAGGTGCCATGCGCGTTTTCACGATTAGAGGAAACAGTCTCTAATAATTATCGAAATCCCAGAGAGCACCGCAATCAATTTCAAAGCGCGCGCGCGCGCGCGCCAACGCATTCCCTTGCGGGCAACGGATTAGTCACATATTTCAATCCGAGACTAAAACCAGATACCTAATGACGGGTCGCTCGTTTCTCGATGTGATGTGGTCCTCTATCTCTCGGCCCTCCTGTCTCTCTCTCTCTCTCTCTCTCCTCTCTCTTACCCTGTCTCTGTTGCTCGGTGATGTGGCCGCGCGCATGTCGCACATCCGTCGAGAGATATTGATGAACGACGATTATGACGACGGTATTTGTGGAGATTCGATACGTAATTATGGTTATTTACTCTAGGCAAATGCGTCTATTTACCTCCGGAATCATCGATTCGATTACCCTCGTGTATTTTACATTAGATACAAATTCCAATCTAAATTTCGACTCTATATCCTTTTCGATTCGTCGGGTTCGCATAATTGAATACGCCTGTATTAATTAAGGAAAACCGCGAGACACGAGATAAAAATTTATTTTATTGGACTACCGTGTAATTTGATGACTGGATATTTCTGCGAAATCATCCAAAGATTTTACTCAATGACCACTTACCGTACGATCTACTGATAATTAATAATGAAACGATAAGAAAATATCATTTTCTCAGGGTCATTGGAACTGCGAAACTTTTATTAAGAATCTACCGGCGATGTAAATATTACAAATATTTTTATATCTTCCGAGAACTTACTTTTCAATATGAAAAATTTTTATGACTTTACTTTTGTAAGAGAAGAGGAGCTGTACCCTTCTACATTATTTTGAACGAAAAGCAAATTTCTTAAAAGTTTACTTCGAGAAAAAAGGGTCATAAAATTGAATACTTACGGATAAAAATGGGTATTAAATTTTTTTTCTTAACAATTTTTTTTTCAAAGTTTCTACATATTTCTCATAATAAAACTTGCTAAATGTATCAATAATGTAATGTATATGCACACGTACATATTTTTAACATACATACATCTAAATGGAGCTTTTCTCCCATTAATTTAAATTCAATTTATTTCAGTTAAATGCGCTTTTCGTGTAAAATAAACAAAACAATTAATTTATCTAAATACGCTTGATGTATATGCGCCAAATGTAGAACTAATACATTACGTTACATAATATATTATAAACATCCATCTGCGCCATTTCGCTATTTAAATCTTAATACTATAAACAGTTATACATTTTCAATGAAAACATTTATCATCATTGATAAATAATATAATATTTATTTATATCCCCTCATTATAATAAATAATACATCAAAAATAAATTATATTATATTACAGTTAATCGCGTAAATATTATAATAATTATCAATATTAATTATCAAATATTATTCATATTATTGATTAGTAACTTTATTAAAGTTTGTATCGTCATGAATTTATTTACTTTTTAAATATCTAAACTTTATTGACAATACCGTGGCGAACGAAATAACTTTCATAGTTTTAAAAGCGCAGCTGTAAAATATGACCATGGGTTATTGACCCTACCCGCCAGGAACGATAAAAAAAATTTAAGTAAGGAAATAGAACTTTAATGAAAAGACTAAATACAAAATTATCGATGCAATCTTACAACTTTAGAAAATAAATGTTAATTTTAATCAATATATATTTCATTCGATTCGTAATTCTATTTATTTTATATATTATTTATTATCATACTATATGTTCTGGTAGAAATAAAAAAATTAAAAATGTTTGTTCTGATAGTACCTATAGGTATTAAAAATATACAAAATAAAAGTATCTAAAACTTAGGTATTAATAATGTTTGAAACTTGTTTTAGCCACGCGGTATATCGTAGGTTATGCTTGTCAGTTAAATTATTACGATTCATATAAACAAACAAAAATTAAAGAAATGTATTGATAACCAAATAAATGTTAACGCTTCTTTAGACCTTCTTCCTACAGTCATTTTTTCAAGGCGTTAACTGCTTGACAATTACATTAAAACCTTCGAATCTAAGAAATGCTCAAAAAATGCGATAACAGCAGTTTCAACAACTAGTATTTAAGAATTTGAAAACAAGTTTATACTTTTTGACAATTTTTAATACGAAGGTTCTGTTAAATGTTTTCGATTTCTACCAGGAAAATTATTAAAAGTAATTCAGGAAATAAATTTTATTTTATTTTAAACATGTAATTTCGTTTGAAAAACGAAAATTATTTATGAGCTGTGTTAAAAATTCATTTTCCCTCTTACACTTGTAAGGTGAAACGTAACTCACTTATGATGCTACATAATATCTCTCATGCGTTGCACTTGGATTTTGATGAAACTTCAGAAAGTGCTTCTTTAATGAAAAAAATCATCTAGAACTTAAGCTTGAGTTATTAAACTATCCAGTAGAAGCACAAGATTAAGATCGTCTAAACAACATGTATTTAAAGTTGGTGCACTGAATGAAATACGTTTGCGAATTATTTAGAAATCTCCTTATTATTCGAATATAAAGTTATTTATTACTTGTACCTTATTACTCGATTTATTTACAAGTTAGTTACTCTGCTGACATTCGTAGATTTTTCTTTAGCTACAACTCTGATTAAAATCACTTTTAAAATAATCTCCAATATTTTATAAGAGAATTTGAGCTTGGAACTAAAACTGCACATAAATTTAAAAAACTTTCGGAAGGGGGAATCGCGCTGCGTTTGTACTTTGATTATTATTATCATAAATAGAACTTTTATATTCACGAGACATTAATAAAACAACTAGAGTCCTAGATATACTACGTGTAAATGTTTGATTATCATGTGCATAAAATTTTCATGAATTATAATTGCGCTAGTGTGTATATATTTTTCTTAAAAAACCAAGTAGGAAAAAAAAGGACGCGTATATATCACGTTTTCCCAACTAAATCTTTTTATCGTTCGCTTCGCTCGTTGTTTTATGCACGCTACCATATAGTGCGTAGATATACATATATATATAGGTATATAGTATATTGTAAAATTGTATTTACCCACAATTAGTACCGTAATTTATACGTCCATAATGAAATAATAGCTCTTAAATTTTCACAAATATTACCGTCGAGTAATTAAGAGTTAAACAGTATTTTATATGTTTATTTAACAATTGAAAAAGGAAGGACATAATTATTTGAGCGTTCACCTTTAATTTTTAACTACTGAAAGATTATGATCTATAAAGGTGTAAAATTATATAACGAGAAAATTTTATATTTAATTACGCAGCTTCCAACGTCGGTTACAAGATATCGCAATTAAAGTACAAAGGTACACTCTGTGAGCGATAAAGAATTCGAGACACACAGAGGGCATACATAAAGTTATATAATATATCTATATAGATGTAATAATAAACGGATAGAAAATATAAAAGTGTTGAGACCCCCGAGTAGTTTAATTGTCTCGCTCGTATTCAATTTTTAGATAAAAAAAATTAAGAAACTATAAACAAGTGATTTACTCCGTAGCGTAGTAAAGCAAGATCGAAGAGATACTTGTAGCAGCCTCGGACGTTAAAAAGCGAGGTGGAAAAAAAGAAGAAAGAGCCTTATATTACCCATTTAGCCCATCATAAAAAAAAGCGTTCAATTAAGAGTTTACCGTTAATTGAGTTAATGTCAAAAGAGGAGGGGAAAAAATATGAGAGCGTATTCAATGAGAATTGCTTGCTAGAGAAACCGGTGAAGAATAAAAGCGAAATGCGCGAGCGCGAGATAAAAAAGAAGAAAAGAAAAGGAAAAAAAAGAGAAGAGAGAGAGAGAGAGAGAAAGAGGGGGGAGGGGTATAAGGAAAGAGCGGAAGGGTGGCCGGAAAAAGGAAAAAAAAGGAAGAGGAGGGAAAATCGATAGAAATCTGTGCCGCGTCTCGCATAAAGTCTCATGGAGTCTGAAAGCCGATTAGCGTGCTGGATGGAGTAATAAAAGGTTGCAGGATTTCACTTGGAGCCACTTGGCAATCAGGCTAGTGCGAAAATCCTAAAAAGCCAAGTGACCGTCGGGTGCAGACTAAACGAGCGTGTGCGATAATAAAAAACTCGAGGCGCTTGCTCGCTCGGTATATACCATTGTTTACTTTCTCGCTCACACATAGAAACAATGCGCCACGCTAATCGAAAAACGTTTCCGCTCCTCGCGTATACACGAGAGCGCGCGCGTTCGCACGTGTGTGTTAGTATAATGTTCGTCATTTTGCATTTGCGTGTAGAGCAAGCGAATAGCTTTGATTCTCCTGTTGGTCCCTCGACTCTTACATTTATAACGCTACCGGTGTGCATGTACGGTTGAGTAAAAAAGAGAAAAAAAAAAATAAAAAAATAAATGAGCATCCGCGTGGTGGTAGGTTATATATGCCTTGGCGCTTGTCTTTCTTCGTTGTAAAAACAATTACTACCGAATATTTTAAACGTTATGCACTAATAGAAACGAAAGAATCGCATGCGAACGCGTTAATTAAAAATATTATTCTCTCGCGGTTATTTTTTCTACAACAGGGGAGATAAATTATTTATAGAACAATAATTGCAAGCCGAGATGTATTTTGCAATTCTGAATTCCCCGCGGGGGTTATATAAAATAACGCAAAAAAAAGAAACTTTCATTTACGTAAGTTTCTCGACTAAACAATGCTTTTTTTTTTTGGATCGCCACGACTAGGCAGTTATAAATTTTATCATGCGTGAGCGCATTAGGTAATTCAAAACTCCTCCGAGACAAGAATATATTTATAGTATATACGCGAAATGACGGCATTGCAACGTGTGAAAGTTGTGGCTCTAGGTCACGTAACCTTACTCAAGGTCGTATGCGTAATAAACTGCTTGGACGAATAACAGTAAAAATTTATTGTGCCGACGAAAATAAGAGCTTGATACAGGCACCACCATCCGTTTGATTTCCTCGGTCGAATACGTACACACACACACACACACTCGCGCGCACGTAAGTGCAACTAGAATGTTGCAACGTTAAAAAAAGAAATGGGTATACAAAGAAAGTGCGAGCTTGAAAGCTCGCACACTTTGGAATGCAACGAAATTCCTAGCCGACTATATGCATTTCATTCATATTTCTGTTTCGTTGAATTAAACTTTTTTGTGCTCTTCCTTTTTAAGAAGCTTTTAATACGACGCGATAAAACAAAAAAGCTTCGGGCAATTTAATTTTTTATTGCTCTACCGTGGAAGCTATATCCATATGTTTACTGAAATTCTGACGATAATAACCTTATCGTTAAAAAAAAAAGTAAATGGTTCTTTTTCGAACGAACTGATAAAACGTAATACAAAGTATAACGAATGAAACATTTAAAACTGCACTATCAGCTAAAGAGTAATTATTTGATATATCATTTTGTTTATCTTTATGTAGAACTACTGCGCTCTTTTGTCCGTGTTATCACCTACGTTTATATTTCAGTATAATTAGGCACAAATTGACTGTCCGACGTCGATTAGCACCGAAATGGAAGCGTAAAAAGAGCTGTGTTAAATAAAGTAGAAAAAATATTACTGCGATTGAACTTTACACTCAAAGTAGGTGCATCCCGTTGTATTAAATTATTCAACAAGATTCGTATAGTATCTTCGTGCAATACGTGGTTCAATCAAGTTATTCATAAAATTATAAATTACAAGAACCTTAGTATTTCAGTTATCTATATATACATATACATATTTTATCTATTTAAAAGCGTATATTTTTATCTTACTAGAAACTTGATTAATCGAGCTCGCGAAAAACGGGATTACATAGAAATAGAATTGACATCTATAAGCTAAGCCACGTCGAACGAAATAATTCAATGGCTTTGCGAAAGCCAATGTACTTTAAATCATTATATAAAAAAAAAAGTCTTTGAAAGTTACAAAATAGTTGCATACCGTGTGTGAGATTGCACAAACTATCATTAAATATATCGCGGACACTTTTTTTTTTATAACGTTAAATAGAATTGACTACAATTTATACCGTATGTCGAAACGCGAGTATACGAAAGACATGTGTATACACACAGTGCATATGCACGCGCATCTCTCGAGGCGGCAAAGGCGAATTTTCGTAATATCGAAACGAAACCAAGGCTGGTTCTATACGCGATCTTACAATCTGACGTTATTCCGCACAACTCGGTACTCATTTATCATTTCGATGCGTTCCAACTCGATGTTCATCTGGCCGAGCCGGTCTCTCTAATGCGGACGCGACTAGTTAAGGTGGTTCGTTACCGGTCGCGGGGGGAATCGGTGCGGGGAGGGATTGTCGATTTCAGCTATTGTGGAAGTATTATGAACGACAAAATTAAAATACTAACCCCATGTAAAAACATTTGCCCGCGTGCTCGACGCACCGACTCGGCGAATTAAAAAAATTATTTTATTTTCAACTCGCCGTATCTCACAATGTAATTAATGGATCGTTCCAAAAAAATTACAGAGTATACACCATAAGTACTAGTCCCTTACTGCCGCATTACAAAATGACTAAGGTATTATAAAACACGTAAAAAAAATTATAAACAAAAAACATTTTTTAATTCGCTACTAATTTCTTAATTAAAAAAAAGTGAGTGGGGAAGTTTTAAAAAATGACAAAATAAAACTGCTGTATTATTTAAAATATATTAAAGAAGATGTGTACAAAATTTGAGGTCCAAATATGCAGTGGAAAAAAAGTTAGAGGTGATTTAGTGTTTTGCGTTCAAATAAAGACAAACGCGCACTTGGTTGACTGGGAGTCTCTCATTTCTGTCTTGTAGGGCCCTTGTAGCTTATAGCCCGCGCGACATTTTTTTCACATCTACGCTTGTATCTCGACAATAACAATGGATATGCATATTTTTAAAGACGGGAATCTCTTTAGAAATAAATATTCTTTTATTTAAAAAGTTTTTATATTCAATCATAGGTGTAGAAATATGTATAAATTACGGTAAAAGGATAAATTGTGTCATCACTCCATAAGAGCCTGTAGCAAAATTTTGAAGTTTGAACTAATTTATTTAAAAAATAAGGTCCGTGACCATATTCAAACCTTATTTGGTCATCAAAGCATATTAAATGGAATGTTTATAACTTGGTTTCATTCATATCTGTTATTGTCGACTTTAGTATCGAACCACCTTAAATATTTAGAGCGCGCGGTGCCGAGATGCGGCATCCAAGGTTACTTCGCGAAGCAGCGTGTGCTCTTGGCATCTCGATGTAAAAGCAAGATAGGGCAAGAATAAATAAAATGAAGAGCAGGGGTGGAGAGGGATATAAAGGTGAGGGCGTGAGAGGGAAAAGGGAAGAGGGAAGAGGGACGGCACGCGCCGGTGTATAGATATATCGCGGAGGAGAGAACGTCAGCTGATCGGAGCAGCCGCCGCGCGACACACGCACACAAGGCGCACACAGAGAGACGGCGTCGCGGAGCATGGAAATGCAAGGGGCAACGAGGCTCGAGCCCGGAGAGTGGACTGACCTTGAGCGTCGGTCCAGCTTATCAGCGGGGTTGTAGCTCCTGGAGTTGGTGGAGAGCGTCACCGAAGAAGAAGCGTTGGCAAACGGTGCGGAGGAGGACGAGGAGGAGGGTCCGGGTCCGGGTCCGGTTCCGGTGGTGGTGGTGGTGGTGGTGGCGGTTGCAGGGCACGCGGCCCGTGTTCTGCGGCGACGATTCGGATGGTGGTGGCGCGAGGAGGGGCCTGGCGGCCGGGTGGTGGTGGCGGTGGCGCTTCGTCGTTCTCGCGCGAGTGCCGCCGATGCTGGCCGGCAGCGGCAGCGGGAGTCGGGCGAGGGCTACGCGCACCCAGGAGTAGACCGAGTTGGCGCCCGCACCCCAGAGGAACCGTACGTGGACGACCACCTGGAGGAGGAAGCGGAGGATGTCCCGTGCGGTCCTCACTGCTCTGGCGGCGGGCCCGGTGCCGCCTCGGGTAGAACTCGGGGCGAACCGGCCGAGGACTCGGTCTCGGTGCCGGCGATGGATGCGCGGGACCCGCGTCCCTTCTTCCTTCTCATTCGGCGCGGTAGACGCGGAGCTCCTGTGGTGGTGCACCCGCCGATTCAGCACCTCCGTACTTCGGATCTTCACTGTGTACGGAGTCGTAGGTACCCGCGCGGTAGGTACACACACGTCTCTCTGGGGCTGCGATGAGCGCGCGCACTGCACTGCCAACCTCGAGCCGTAACAGCAATTTTCGCGCTTTCGATACTCTCCGCGCGCGCAGTCCGCGGCTCTCCGTCCTCTACTGCTCCGCGGTCTCCGCGCTCTCGTGCCCTCTCGCTTCCACAACGCGCGCGCACCTCCATCCGCCGACACGCGGGCCCTCGCTCCGTCTCTCTCGCGCTCTGCCCCCCACCGCCCCTCACCTCCGCTCCGCTCCTCTCCGTCGCCCCTCGCCGCTACTCCCACGTTCGCCTCGCTCGCCTCGCGCCGCTACGCACGAGGATGAGTCGCGCGTCGGCGTACTTCGGACTTTGGCCCCCGCGGTCCTCGCGTGTCGCTGCACTGCACGGAGCGCCCACTCGAACTCCGTGTGGGGTGGTCGGGTTCCCAACTTGTTCGAGGGTGAGGGTGCAGCCCCGATGGTAGGTACTCGCTTGGTATGACCCCTGCTGATGGTGAGAAGGTACCTACCGTATCGACTGATGGTTGTCAAAGCATCGGGATTAACGGCCGCTGAGAAAGTCGGTGTTCTGCGAAACGATGGGAGATGGCGGTTCACTGGCCAGATTACGGCTTCCCTCTTTTGATTTCTGGTGTTTTAACTTTCACAGATAAATCAAAGAGTGGAAGATTCGCTACATCGTGATGTTAACTAAAGTGACAAAGATTATAATAGTAGAATTTTACTTGACTGAACATAGTAAAATTTTAATATTTTTAAAAACTAAAACACCAAACAATTTTTGGTAATTACTTTTTACATCTTAACGAAATAATAGATTTTGAAATTTTGCATATACAATAGTTAATAAAATATTACTTATGTCGACTGTAGTATAACTAAATTAATTAATATTTTTATCGGTCTTACAGTCAATTATATGGGCAATCAGATTGCCCCTACTTATAATCACCCCCGAAGAATCTATAAAAATAAAAATAAAAAATATAAAATATAAAAAATAAAAACACTAACTAAACATAAAAACAAATTATTAATAAAGCAATCTGACTGCCCCCCTGCACCAAAAATCTACTAACCCCAAATATGATCAGAGTCCCTGATGAGGAGCAGCAGCGAGCTCGAAACGTCGGACATCATATTTGGGGTTAGTAGATTTTTGGTGCAGGGGGGCAGTCAGATTGCTTTATTAATAATTTGTTTTTATGTTTAGTTAGTGTTTTTATTTTTTATATTTTATATTTTTTATTTTTATTTTTATAGATTCTTCGGGGGTGATTATAAGTAGGGGCAATCTGATTGCCCATATAATTGACTGTAAGACCGATAAAAATATTAATTAATTTATATACAATAGTTGTATAGTATGCTTACAATTATAGATTTTCTCTTTATAGTATCATTCGAAATGAAATGTAAGTAGTGAGTTATAAATTGATTCGTGCATTTTAAATATAAACTTTTTTTTTATTACAAAATATTCTCAATTATTCTAAAAAATGTATTTAAAGACCATTGATTTAGATTAAAATATACCTATAACTAAATAAAATCATACTAAAGCAGTTTAAAAAGCACATTTCACATTACGACTGAAATTGCAGTCATGTGAAATTTCATTTTTATGGATAATATTAAAACAACTATTAAACTTGCACTTAAAAACTAAAAAAATCTATCTTCTATAGATATTTAATGATGCAGAAAAAACTTACAGAACAATTGCAGAAAAATATATAATGTCTGTAATTTTTAATTGTTATATTAAAGAACAGCTTGTTCTGGATCTGATATTAAAACCAAAAAGAATGAGGGTAAAAGGAGCAACATTTTAAACGAAGTGAACTTGCATTTTCTCTTAGACTAATAAATAGCGTTTTTCATTATTTTATAAGGTCTAGGCACAAGCGCTCTTTAATATTCGTTCGAAAAGGTGAATGTACCGAAGTACGTAACGAGTATTCACTCTTGTTAAAGATGATGACGTAGATTGGTAGCTAGTCTGCAATAACTAAAGAGCACGAATGTTTGACATTGTTGTTTAGCAATCGAGTATTATCGAACCGGAGAACCTCGAGAGTTCACAGACATAACAACGCTGCCTTCCAGACCTTTTACAGCCATCTCCCTTTTTTCTCTATTCTTCTCCTTCTCTCGCTTTTGCTCCCTCCTTTGTCCTCTATACCTTCCTGTATATTCTTCTTTTACTTCTTACTCGCGTGGACGCCATTTTGCACACTGGATCCCTGTTCTTTATTCACTTTTCGAAATTAATCTCTCAACGCTTTATTTAAATTATTCGACCCTCATCGATAAATATATTAATCTATATTAAATAATATCAGTTTTTTAAATTTATTTTATTTAAATGAATGAAAGACATTGAAATTTTATTCATATATCGTAAGTATACCGCCAAATGTAAGAAAAATGTTACTATTATTAACTGTGTACTATTATTATAAGACTATTGAAAGAACATCATCAAAAATAGTTTAAAAGAGTTAGATATACTTATGCAGAGTTATCGTTAAATATTTTACAGAAAATTAATCGCAGATAAGAATTTTTTTTGTAAAAATAGAAATAAAAAAATATTTAAAGGAACGTTAGCGTTCCCAGTGTACCTTCTGACTACCGAGAGTCATCAATGTGGCCTGTTATTATCGTTTATAGTAGTTGACGATTAAACGAAATTTTCCGAGAACGCGACGTTGCATATCGAGCCACCTGTATACGCCACGACACATTTCGTTTCGTGCTTTTGACCATGAAATAACGATAACATCGGATCAACAAGACATTATTCCTCGTACGGGATTCAATGCCATCGTGGCAACAAACACTGTATCGTCTACAGGAGTAAAGAAAACAAAAAAAGAAAAAGAAAAAGAAGCCAGAAGCACCGGTCAAATCAATCTCAACGAACCGTAATTTAAAAATACTTACCGGGCGCAAGGGGGTTACACGACACGACATTATAGATTCCTCGTGTACTAATAACCAAGGCACGAAAAGTGTATATATGGATCTTGAGTAGTGTACATATAGCGAGACGTTCATCTTAATGATGATCGTCCCCTTCCAATAAATTGGCTTATCTCGTTGAATCTATATACATGGAGGTAGATAATGCGAGCTACCTCGCCGTCACATCGCCACGTCAGTGGGGGTTGGCGATGGTCATTTCTAGGGTATATACGTATATACCCCCATACCTATATATACACGTGCACACGTACTACACAGAGACAGGAGCACGAGGACGAAATGTCTCGGTGGCGATCTCTCAAGGAGATACCGGACACGCTAACCTTAAGCCCCTTCGGTGATGTCCAACCCCCGGAGACACCAAGATTCCCGCGACCCTCTACAAATCTGATAGTGCGCTACGCGAGCGCGCCTCTTTTCTTTCGCCTCCTTTTTTTATTCCTCGCGTAAAAACGTTTCTACTACAACATCGATCAGTCCCTCGTGACTTAACGATTCTTCGCGAGTTCTCCTTTTATTTAAGGGGTCGAGACTCGTATTCAATCTAGAAATGTGAAAAATCCTAGCGTGTTTGCTTTTCGTGATCGTCCGGTTTTTCGCATTAAAATTATTTCTCTCTCTCTCTCTCTCTCTCCCTCTCTTTTTTATCTCGAAGGAAAACATTGAATTTGAGTTGACTCGTTTCTGCTTTTTCTTTTTTTTTTTTACTTTAATGTGGGTTGTATAATTAACCTTATACGTTGCAATGACATCAAAAAGTTTAACTATTTCTTTGCACGTATGCGCACTGCATAATTGATGCGAGCGTTGAGTGAGATGGGGCCACGTGTGTGTTCACGATTATTATCATATATTTGTTTGTCAAAACTTTAACTGGAGCATATAATACACGTATACTAAGTTTCTTGATTAACGCTGACTATTTTAATTTTTCTGTCTTGTACGTGTTTGCTTTGTTTTCGTAATTGTTTCATTGATTACAGACATACTTTCAAATTGATACATATATACTTTTGTCAATATTTGTCTAGTATTACATCCAAGGTAAATTATAGACCTTCGGTGTATCAATATATGTTAATAATAAGTTCAATTTAGTAATAAATCTAGGTATGGAGACAGCTCGTTGCATCTATTCGGTCTTACAATATTACTAAATAGACTAATTACCTTTGATAAAGTATGATTTTCGAAATTTTTTAATAATTATATGCTCCACCTGCTAATCAGTAAAACTCACTCACTTGACAGTAAATTACTTACTATATTTTCAATACACTCGACGTATAACGATCTAAAAATCTACTTACTCGCGATTGAAGAGATATTTCTCTAGGTTCGATATCAGTGCATAAAATCCAGTGAAATACCCTTTTTCCTATTTACCCGCAAGAGTATAGGAAAGACAAATTGAAAAGAAAAAAGAAAAAATAAATGGAAGAAAGGAAAAAATAGCGCAGCTCATCAAGAGGACGAGAATCGAGAGGTATAGCAAAAAGACGAGTCCGGTTGACATAGTCGTCGCGTAAGAGGTCGGAGGGAGAGCGCGCATAGAAGGGAGCGCGAGTTGTGATAAGAACGTTTCGCGAAGGTAAAACGAGAGCGCATTCGCGAGTGGGCGGCGTATAACGTGAGTACGAACGGTATCACATGAGACACGGCAGCAGGTCTCGCGGACGACATGCCACCAAGATCGGCCTTACCGATATCGCGTCGCCTCGTATTTATGGCCACCGAGATTTCGCATTATTAGGGCCATTTACCGTTTTCGCTCGGTAATATCACGTGCCTCGGGTACTACCCGATCCTCACTATAATTCTCCATACCGTATACCCGAGTCTCGCATGGCTCTATATGATCGAGCCGTGCGCCACCTTCTCTCTCTCTCTCTCTCTCTCTCTCTCTCCCGCTCTCTATTTCTCCTTTTTTTTCTTATACTTATATACCCACCCGCGACTTATCGCGCGCTCTGCGAGAGAGATTTATTCACCGTCCTTTTTAAATGCATACACAACGCTCTCGACGTATACCACGGACGTATATATCGTAATTTTGATTAACACGGAGTAACGTATACCCTTATGTCTATTTAATACGATCATCCTACGGATAACTTAATATTCTTTGTCGTACGTATTTAATAAGCTTCGAGTTTATACATACACATATATATCTATATGTGCATTAAAGGAAGCCATGGGACATGTACGTATATATATGTATATGTATATAGTATACGGCTACACGATTGTTGGATATATCATATGCGCGACGGGTATCGAGAATCGATCGCGGACGACCCTTGTTTGATGTTTGCGTTTCATGAATTTTGTAGACACTCTACCCGTAGGGAAGTATAATAATCGTATGAACACACCCTTGTTGTAGGACGATGAGTTCTTTTCAGAACGCCACTTCTAACAATTGTTCTTTTTCTTCGGTTCGTTAAATTGATCACTTCTGTTCATCTTTTCTTACACAATGGAAACCTTATTATTTTATAATAACTTTAACTTCTTTATTTGGAGTATCAGAAACGTACTTTTATCACATTGTACACTGGTATGAATATTGTAAACATCTCGTACGATAATAAATAATACAGTGTATGCATACATACGTAGAGTTAAACGTTAATTTTTGCAATATTGCATTTGATCACACGTATAATTAGATAAATGTGAGAAAGGAATGCATTTTGATTATTACAAATCCTTGATTGTGGTAGAATTAAATATATTAAAAATTCGAACGAAAGAATTAAACATCCTGTTCTCAGATTCATATATAGTTAAAAAGCCGCGGAGGCATAAAAAGTGCAATACCAAAGCCTAAACAATAAAGGAACGGATTCCAAGGGAAGCATGGTGATCCAAATGGCGAAGGAATGCAAGGTAGAGCCGAGAGAATCGCCAATATATATATGTGTGCAGAGAGAGAAGGATAAAGAGAGAAAGGCAGGAGCGCAACAACCCTCAGTGTGCTCTCAAAGTATTTCGCTTTACCGTGGAATCTATTTCCGCATATCTCCGCGAGCCAGCGAAACCGTCGTCGTTAAACATTCATCTTCCAAGCGAGCATTGTACGACCATCCGACACGAGCAAGTTTCTCATCCGTCTCCCATTCAAGAGGTCGGGGTACCTCGACATTTCCGAATCTCCGGAGCAAAGGCATTGTTCGAGGTTTCCTCGGTCGCTCTCCTCTCCGGTTCCTTCTACTTCTTCTCTCCGCCCGTTCCTCCTCGCTTCCTCCTTCGGCTTCCTATCGACCACCCCCTCCTCCTACTCGCTATATTTCTATTTCGGACCTTTTTTGCCAAACTACATTCCAACGCACTGAAAGAGTGAGAGAGGGACAGGGAGGGAGGGAGAGAGAGGGTGAGAGAAGCTAGCTTAAAAAGGAGGTATGCCTTGGAGCGGGTTGCGCGGTAAATGGGCTTTTTAGGACTGGTATATAGGAGGGACCCGGAGAATCCGGGAATCTCTTCGGTCTCTGGGCCGCGAGGACGCAAGCGGGGCTCGATCGATTCTACGGCGGATATACACCAAGAGCGCGCCCGGTACGAGAGAACCTCCGCTACGATATACAACCCCGTGTGTGTCCTTGTCTTTTCCTCTTTTACCTCTCCAACTATGAATTGTATTGCAAATTTTCAAATATGATTTTACAGGCAACTATTGCGTTACGTTTTATTACATGGTTGCAAGGAGAGAACAGTACGTTTTAAAAATAGTATATTTAATTATTTGGATGAAAATTGTAGTACCAGTACGGGAAAAGTTCTCAAAAAAACCACGTGTTTGATTCGTCATCGCCCGAGAAAAATGAGTATCCAGCATGTTCAAACTTACAATTTGGTTCATTATTTTTACATAAAATTCTAAACCAGAATATACGCCGTCAGGATTTTACCTTGAACATCGAGAATTTTTATTAATCTTTTTTTTCTCAGTTTTAGGATAATTAAACACGTTGACACAAGTATACAGATTAATAAAAATAATTAAATAAAATTTATTTTGTCAAATGTTTTATATCAATATTTCGTAAAGGAAAATAACTTTTTAAAATAATTATTGTAAAAAAAATCTCAATATTCTCAGTATTCTGCGTTATCTCGATATAACAAAAGTACAACTTTTTCGTCTCGAAATAAGAATATAGTAAATACGCGATACATATGCGTTTATCTAATACCAAGGGAAAAAGGGAGAACAGGGTGTATAAAACGCGAGAGTCTGAAGTCGACTAGTTCGCGGAAGTGCGTTATGTAAAAGCTCTGTCATACAAATGGCACATGACGCGAGAGTATTTTTTTCCTTATTCTATATTCTAGACGTAAGGATCTTTTATCCTTCGTAATTGCTGTTTTCCCGTGTAACAGTTGCCATGGTTTTCTGTATTACTCAATCAAGGTTATCACTTCGTTACTTTTTGGTCTTTGATTTATTTAATTAAAATAAAATAATATTACACTTTTACAGAATTTAAATTAATAATTCGAATATTGTTTCTACATATCTATTAATATTAAAAAATCTATGTGCTTTGTGGGAGAAACATAATTGTATATAATAATGGCAAAACGTAAAAAAATATTGTTTAATTAATTGTTTTAAAATAGATGAAAAAAAACAGTACGAAGTTACTAGATTTATGTAGATAAATCGCACAAGTGTACCCTTTTAATTACGAGAATGACCTTAAATAATACTTATAAATGTTGACTATATATGCAAAAATAATAAAAGAGACATAAAGTGAAATGGTACAATTAGCTAAATTTATCGAGGGAGACGGGCAAGTGAGCGCATTCGATGATTGGCAAGAAACGTAGAGAGGAAAACCGCAATATACCGAGCAATAAATCCATCGAGCTCGTAGGGCACATTCGGATTGCGAGCTCCGGACATATCGGCATCCCGAGCACGTACACCGTCCTCGAGTATCCGGCGTGACCAGCGAGGGACTTCCTTCACACGTAAAAACGTACATATATATAGATGAGGGACGGAGAGGAAGAAAGGAGGTGAGAGGGAGAGAGGGATAGAGGGAGAACGAAAGAAAGAGATTCTTTATTGTTTCAATAACCAGAGCAGGGTCCGTCCTTATTAACGAAATAAACCTCTTTAACGATCCGGTCGTGTGAGAACGAACCTAGGTTTCTCCTTTTGCTCGAGATTTTTTCTCTTTCTCTCGGTTACTGCTCCGAAGTCTCTGGCGCGAAACGAGCAAAGGAGATAAAAAGGAACGAATGGCCGAGGGGAGGGAAAGTCGCAACAGAAACGACGGGGGAGGAGGTTGGGCGCGAGCGGGAAAAGGACAGAGAGAGAGAAAGAGAGCGAGAAAGGAAACGTGCCAGTCGCGGGGAATCGAGTCTCGTCGAAAACTCGAGAGGACCGAGCCGCAAAAGAGATTCAAATAGAAAAAAGAAGCGAGCAGCCCTTGGCTGAGGGAACGAGGAGCAACCGAGAGAGGGAACATCGAGCTACCGGTGAAGGCCCGGGGGGTTCTTGAAAGAGTTCGCTTTCACTCGAGACCAAAGGGAGAATCGATAGGTTTTTCCGCGGGTTTCCATGGAGACCGCGAGGCGAATCGGATCTTAGAACGATAAGTGACGGAGACGAGTTCGACGCGGTAAGAGCATCGCCTCTATATACCACTCAACCCTACTTCCTCCTCCTTTTCTCCTTTCCGCTGTGCTCTCCCACTTTTTTCTACTCCCTTTACATTCTTTCAAAAGTTTAGATCTACGCGACAACGACTACTTTGACTACTTACCGAGGACCAGTTTCCACACAATTTATGATCATTTTGATAATTAACGTTAAATTATTGCGAGACGCGTAACGTGCAGTACGTACAATATAATACACAAATCAACTGACTAAACAAGTAAATATTTCAAATAACAGCTGGCATAATAACTCGTGTAAAATATTAATCGAGTCGTCGTTACATAAAAATGGTTAAATTGAAATGTTATTTATAGCGCGTAAATTTAAAGTGAAAAATAAACGCATCATTTGAAAAAATGAAATAAAGAAAGAAGAAAGTCTATCCGAGTCATCAAAGGTGTAATACGATCCGAAGCGAGTTGGCGAGCTATAAAGATCCGCAGAAACGCACCTGTGTATATAACATGCACATACGAGGAATAGAGACAAAGGGAGAGAGAGCGAGAGAGGAGGTGAAGCCGAAACCGCGGCTCGCGGTAAAGGCCGGATTCGTCACGAGCTGCCGATGTTCAAGTCGTCGTGGTGGCTTTAGATTTTAGCGTCGCGAGTTCACGTGCACACTTATCGCGCGGGCGGTTCTCCAATATAGAGCGTGCAGCAGCAGCAGCAGCAAGAGGAGGAGGAGGAGGAGGAGGAAAGAGGGAGCGCATATCGCGCGTCCCTTTGCAATGCTCGTGTGCATGAAGGTACGTATGTATATGTATTACGGGAGAGAGCCAGGAGTCAGTGACACCTCTCTCTCGCTCGCTCTCTCTCTCTCTCTGTCCCTCTCTCACTCTCTGAGATCGTCGGTGGCTACCGGCTGCGGTATCTGGTAGCCATGGTAACCCACCTCCAGACCCGCGAGACTCTCTACCCCCCTTAGAGAGCCTCTACCTCTCCACTCCCACTACCTCTATCCCTCGCTCGCTCTCTCTTCCTCTTGCTCCGGCTCTTCTCATCGCCCGCCTCCTCATCCTCTCTCCAACCGTCTCCAATTATCATACCATCTCGCTCTCGAGGTAACCCTCCATTCGCTGTCACTGTATATACATACAACTTCTCTCCCAGCTGCACTCTCCCCCACCTGGTCTCTGCTCTCTGCTCTCTGGTCTCTGGTCTCTACCTTTTCCTCCATCTCTCTCTCTCTCTCTCTCTCTCTCTCTCTCTTTTTCGTCGCGTTCATTAGAGAAGGGAAGCAGGAAGAGAAAGAGAGGAAAATACAGACGATAAAAAGACACTGGGATTAAATGAACAAGCTAAGGAATCGAGTCGGGAGACGCTACGTTAATTTTTTCTTTTCCCCGTTTTACTATGCAGTATTTTATTTTTATTATACTTACTTGTCGTTAAATTAAAACGATTAAAAATTACAAGAAAAATATGTATACTACCTTGATACCAAGTAATCTTACTGCAGTTGTTCGTTTGAACATCGTTCTTAATTTGAAAACCGAAAAATCATTTGGGCAGTATCGATGAAAATAATTTTACGATGATTCGGAAACAGCAGTAAATTGATCCGTATAAATGTATATATTTAAACAATTGAGGCACATCGTACCAATCGACGGAGCGAACTTGAAGAATGGAGAAAATCTAAATATAACTTGAGCAGCGTTTTTGCGCATCCGCGTGAACGTCGCGAATGTATAATGGGTTACGAGCGCGGTATGTGTATTTATATCTGTTGCGTCCGGTATATTCGGAACGCGAGTTTACGTGGCGTTTTGCGATGCACGACAGGATGTATGAGTAAAACAGCGAATGCTATTCTGGGTGACAGACCGAGCCGAGGATACGCCGACGATGGTTTGCCTCTCTTGTGCACTCGGAGAGCTACAATACGTGCCTCTTTACTCATTCGGTACCCTTTCTCGGCTCCTTTATTCTTTTTGCACGGCCCGTCCGATATCGCGAGGTTATATTCTTGGACCAGAGAGGGAAAGACCGAGTTATTACCTCGTTTCACGCCTTGACTTTATTTGGAATGAAGCTTTTAATGAAACTCCACTGGCGAACACCTCGATTTGCTCTAGTCCCTCTCTCTCTCTCTCTCTCTGACTTTCTTGTTTCAACTATTTGCCTTTTATTTTATTTTAGAAAATTGTTCATTTGAATTTTTATCAGTTGTTCTAAAGGTCTCTTTAATGACTTCTTAATGGCGTCAGTAAGTGTCGTGTCAACGTTACATTTAGTTTCGGTAAATAACCTTTAAATTGTATTAATAAACCGTAATCAAATATTTCAATTATTCATCATAGATTTCCTTTTAAAACGTGTTCGAACTACAATTTTTTTCAAATGGTTATCAATATTTATAATTTTATAAGATAGTACCAAGGTAATAAATACGGAAATTATTATATAATTTACCGAGGCAAGTAAAATAATAGGAACCAGAGAAATACAAGATCTCGAACCACCATTTTGGTCTAGAGAAGAGCAGAGAAAGGGAGGGCTGAAAGTGATCGCGTTGTCGGCGCGCAGTCGCGAAGATGAGCAGAGATGCTCCCAAGTTCAACCAATGGCAATCGACTGATGCTTCCCTCGCTCCAATCCCGAGCGAGGGATGCCACGCGAGCAACGAGAGAGAGAGACACAACCAAACTTATAGTTCGGAATGCGAGGGCGAACACGCGAGGCTAGAGAGAGAAGAAGAGAGAGAGAGAGAGACAGGGAGAGCGCAAGAACGAGAAAGAACGATAAAGGCGTATATACGAACATCACGAGGGACCAGGGAAGATTTTATCGACCAATAGCGAGGCTTTCTCTTCTCTCTAGAGATAACAAGACTATTACATTTTACAGTCATGGCGAACCAAAGAGCTCCAGTTACATTTTGAAAGAATATTCTTTTTACGTACTTCTTCCAATTTACTTTATTCATTATGAGTCGAAATTATAATTAATTATTTCATTTACGTAAATTAAAGAAAGTATTACATTAATAATATTGATTTAAATGTAAATAACGCTTAATTCACAAGGGTATTTAGGTTCATCGATGTCAAATTTATTTATTAGAAATGTATTGGAGTCTTTATTTGAGTTTATATATAAAGAAAGTTTAAACTGCGAAAATGGAATTACTTTTATTAACATTATGAAATTGAATGACTCATGAAAATGTCATGACTAAGTCTATTTTATTATATTTTATTTGAAAAGTGAATTTTGGAGCAGAAAATATTACTTTTTGTTTATTGATATTCACCGCTCATCTTTATAATCTGTAACCGTGTTTGTTATTAAAAATTTGTCAAAAGGTACAGATTATAACACTCGAATCTATGCAACTAACAACACGTAAATCTATATTACACGATTTCATAATTAAAATTGAATCCGAATTTATTACAATGATAAGTGAATCTACAATCATCTGCAATAAAAAAACCAATAATTCTGCTATTCCATTAAACGAAACAATTCATAAGTATTTTCCTGGTGCTAAATAATTTGCACTCTCGCAATCATTGAAACTCGCAGTTAGCCCCGTGACAAATGAAAAATCGGTATACACGCGAGAGAGATCGAATCGATCAAGACGAATCGGACTCTATGAAATAAAGATAAAGAAGCCGTAAAAACGCCCGGTGAGCGAAGTTGGCCTCGCAATCACAATTGCTCGTAAAGCTAACGAGGCTAATTCGTCAAAACTGTCCGGTGCGCGCGTGATAAACGGTTTGATTCGATTTTTCCTTAGCATCGACGAATCATTTTCTCTACATATATATATATTTACCTCGTAAATGTTTTCATCTCTCCTGAGTAATCCTTTGCTCATTAACTAAGCAAATTGATAAGTTGTGCCAATTTTTGTTTTCTTTCATTTCCTTTACAAACTCGTAGTTTTTTTTTCGCGAAAGCGTTGCTCTTCGAGCTCTTTCTTCTCGCTCTTATTTTATGCATCCGCGAGTTGCACGAGTCCTTTGACAAAACGCGCAAGCAGAAACTCGGCCGCGAAAAGACTCAGCCGTCGGCGCTTTACTTCTTTTCAAAGGAAGAGAACTCCCATTCTTTTCTTTTCTCCCCTTTTTCGTCGTGATTCGTTTTTTTCTTCCTTCTTCTCCTTCATCTCTCTCTCTCTCTTCCTTTCTCTCTCTCTCTCTCTCTCTCTCTCTCTCTGCGAATGCAAAGAAAACTCGGAAGAAAGGGAGAAAGAGAAGTTCATTTTTCCACACTCGCGTGTCTGTAATGAGTCTCTCGATCGTACGTATATATATTTTTTCTTCGTTAATCGAGCAATAACTGTACCTTTCGAATAATTAAATTTGAAATAAGAATAATTTTTGCATTAATTTTAACTCTTATATTTGTAGGACTATGTTTATTTAAAGAAAAATGAAGTTTTTCTAAGTTCCGTGCAGAATCGCAGTAATTCATATATGTATACTACCGCAGGAATTAGAGTGAGTGAGGGGGGGGGGGGGGAGGGGAGTGAAGTGGAAAGAAACTAATGTAGTTCCATTTATAATTGAATAATCTTGTCAATGACATCAACGTCAATTACTTTGGTATACGCTTAGCTGAAAATGAGATCGCGCAGGTCTCATGGTCTACCTGCAAAACTGTATATGAAACTCTCGTCTCGTGTTAATGGTCTACCGTCTGTCGCGCGCATATTTCCTTTTTCCTCTCGCGAGAACTCTCATTCCCTTTCATATTCATTAAAATAAAAAAATAAAAAATATCACGCTCGCTGTGCTCCTTTACAGGCTGCATTTAGACTCGCGACGGAATCCGCCATCCGAGTATCTGCCTGAAAGTTTCAGTAAAAAAAACCTGATGGATGCTCGAACGCGTTTAGTTTCGAAATTAAATTACTTTTTTTTTATTGAGAATATATAAATTATTGTTATACATGAATTCTTTCATTTTATTATTCGAAAAGAAAATTCTATATCTAAAAATTATTTCGTTTCTATAAATGAAATATTTACTTTTCTTATATAGTTTGATATTTAATATAACATTATCGTAATGTTGACTTTCTCTTGTATGATAAACAAACCGTTATTCGAAATTAATGAATTTGTTATACGGAACACATTTTATGATTAAAGGTTAACCGAATTCAGTTAATGTAAAAACTAAAAATAGATATTATTTAATACCCTATACTCTAATGGATCTATAAGTGTAATAATATTATTTGAACAACATTTGGTTATGAAATGTAGATGTTAAAATAAAAGATAGATCAGACAACATATTTACGATATAGAGTTGTATGAAATGTCTGAAAGTGATTAACCCTGATAAGAAGGATCGTTAAAGGAACGATCCGAAAACCCGGTAAAAATCTCGGAGGTCTGGCGAGATTCGAAGGCTCGCGGAACTGGAGCGAGAAGAGCCGGGG
Organism: Theocolax elegans; assembly: GCA_026168455.1. Lineage (NCBI taxonomy): Eukaryota > Metazoa > Arthropoda > Insecta > Hymenoptera > Cerocephalidae > Theocolax > Theocolax elegans. The sequence continues at coordinate 15,862,634 of CM047426.1, read as the reverse complement.
GTAAAATCGTAGCTGGGTGCGCGGTAGTATCGAGGATGCCAGCGGGAAGAGAAGCGGCGCGCGCGCGCTCCCACGGAGGATCAATAGAGACACGGAGACGAGACCTCTTTCCCTCCCTCGCAGCCCTCCCTCTCTTCCGTGGAGAGGAAGCGCGGCGTCGCTCCTCCTTCCCTGGTGGTACTGCTGCTGCTGCTGCCGCTGCAGCCATCGTTTCGCTCGCTCCCTCCGCCAGACCAATCCTTTTAGGACGCGACGAGGGTAGGAAGGGAAGAAACTGCGCCAAGAGAGAGAGAGAGAGAGAGAGAGAGAGAGAGAGAGAGAGAGAAGGACCCAGTCCACAAGAATCTGGGGAAAAATACCAGAGCGAGAAAGCAGCTTTCTAAAGAGAGGGAGCGACTGGAACGCCGGAGGTAATGTTGCGTGATGAGACTACGCCTCGCGGATTCATCGACGTGAAAAGGAGAGGAAAGAAACCTGTTTTTCCTTGCCGAATCAATGCCTCCTACAATGTACCTTTTCTATTTTCAACTATTTAAAAAAAAAACATAAATAACGCGAAAACTTGGGAGATATGGTAATGATATATTATCATTGCTCATCGTTTAATTTTAAGTACACTATAAGGGAGGTTGTGGTCAATGTTCACAGTATTTGAAAGTCAAATGATTACATTCGAAATATTCATAAAAATTAATACATGACTGTTCTTTATCAAATCGAACATTTAAAGAAACGAATAATTCATTAGCTACTATTGAAATTCAATTATCTCTAATGAATGGTCAATGGTGACGATAAATCATCACGAGTCATATTTTTACGCTTTATACAATTATATAAAAGGATTGGTAACAATAATTCTTTGGATTTGTTAGTTGGACTATATATTAATTTAAATATAATTCGTATAACTGATACTTTTTTGGTTAATACACGTTTATACCAAGGAATTATATTAAATTCACGTCAAAAGCGAAACAGATAAAGAATCAGCGGGTAGCAATCACTTAATACAACACTGATTTCTCAGGATTCAAGTTCTAGCTGGAGCAGCAGCAACCACCGAGTTCGACAATGAGAATAGGAAGCAGTTAACGTCGATAATTTGGGCAAGTTGGTTCGAAGGTGCCAGGGAGAATTCCCAGACGCAGAAGGGTGTAGGAGAGGACGCGCACTCGCGCGATGAAAGCGCGAGCTCAGACCGACGAGCGAAGGGGGATGATTCGTTGAGGTCGCGAGGCTGTGATTAATTTGAATCGATGAATAGCTCGGAGGGTTTACCGAAGGCACGCGCAATTCCGGCGCGCTCGAGGAACTAGCTGGCGAAGGGGCCGACGTACAACAAACCCGAAGGAGAGACGCGACCCCGCGTATTCATCCGCCCTCGTCGCTCCTCAAGAGAGAGAGAGAGAGATAGAGAGAGAGAGACGCTTACCAGGCTTACGAGATGCGCGAGGGACCAAAGTGCCAAACGGCTAACTGACTCGCTTCGGGTTACGAGAGGGGAAGAAAAAACCTCGAGGAGCCCACAATCTAGCTACCAAATTGCTTTATAGCGTTATAACTATTCAACCGATAATGGCCTTGCAGTTTTGAGATGCGGGGAGACTCTCTTTACTTTCCTTTTCCTTTGTATGTTATTTAGATCTTTTAGATCGTTGATATAAGTACTCAACACTCCTTTCAACGATTTAAAACATCTCTTTAAAACATTTAACGTGCAGAATTTGTAATCGAACTAAAGCGTACAATAAATATTAAAGGTGGGGATATTATCTATGAAAAGAACGAGGATTAAAAAAAATTTGTTTACAATTTTTAATGTACAGTTGATGAAATAAAAAATTCACGTTTATTTTTTATTAATTCGATTAATAATTAAAAAAACGAGTCGTTTAAAAATATAAAATACCTTGTCGAATCTAAAATCATACTACAATCGAACTATTTCTTAAAAAGAAAGTTTTTAAAACCAATATTCAAGTTGTCAAACTGATGATATATCAACGACACTAAAGAATGGAATCTAAAAATCTAAATTTTGTAAGAGCCACCAAAATGATTTTTCACGAGCTAAACCGAAAGTCTGAAAGCTAGCGATGTAATGGAGCAGAACGCGAGCTAGCAAAGTCTCTTTTATTCGATATTAAATTTTCGGTCTCGCCCCTCGTTTATTTCCATGTATTATATGGACGAATGCGCGAACGAAGAACGTAGCTTCACTCTCTTATTTTTTTTTTTAACCACACGGTCTTGGTTTTTATTATACCAAGTTCTAATGATCTCTAGCTCGTAAAACTCAAAAATTTTGTTTTCAAAACGGCGCCGTACAAATTTAAATAGTACGTTCATCTGTAATACGATCACTCTTATATTCTTTTCGAACTTACAATATATATATGTCTTTTCGGGGAATCGTCGCGCAATTCTCGATAAATATTGTTGGACATTGTTTAAACAGAAAATTAATGAATGTATATACTCTTATCATCCACATAGACGCACATACATACAGTAAACGATTGAAAATCTCAGAGACGCGTGCAAATTAGCATTTAACGTTGCCAAACCTAATTACAGGCTAACTGTTTGTTTTGTTCACTTTTTTTATAAACTCGATATTGAGCGTTCGCTCGTTTAGCGATTACTGGCGTAAAGAGCGAGTAGAAGTGCTCAAGTCGTTCTTCACTCGTTTGCTCTTCACCCTTGCGGTTCGTACTTTAATACACATACGTATACATGTATCGCTTGCCGCGGAACCTCGTTAAATAATTTTCGCTTCGCGTACTGGCAAAGCACTGGAATCAAACCTACGGAAAATACGCGAAACAGAAATAATCAAAAATTATACATATTAACTCTATATGTATAATGGAGCTTGAAATACAAGATGACGAGAAGCTCGGTAGGTGTAACACATTTTTTTTAATGTTACTTATACAGTTTTACTAGTGTATATGTAAACATTTCGCGGATTTCAACATCTTTACAAATATTTTTGTAAAATTTTAATTCAATAAATATAAACAAATTGTGTAAATGTTTAACATATTTCAATGGTAAATAGAATAGTAAAAGGAGTAGCTACCATATCTCCGTTTTCTCCGTTCAATACGACTTCCAATTACTCGCGTTTAGTTGCATTTTTCCACTCGAACGGCCTATGTACGATATAGCATCACGTATACTTGAACCGTGCTTGGCTTTTAGTCAACCGAGCCCACTTGTACGTTTTTCGCTCTTGCACACACGTACACACGCACTGCACACATACACACACGTATATACACGTACTTTTTATGAGCATCGGACTAGGCACGTGCATGTATAAATGCATCGGCTCTTGAGATTTAAATTTCCAATCACATCGGTGTCTTGGTTACATACGCAAATGGAAAATTTATTATTTAACGAATAAGTTTATGTTGTTGGTAGGATATAGGTCACATTGTTTTAATTAATGAATTAGCTTTATCTTTATAATAAATAATCATCGACGGATTGAAATATTAAATGGTCGAATTCTTTGATTCGTCTGTGGGCGATCTTTAGAATATTGTTTCTATATGATTGTATTATATATACATAAGTCGACTAGTCTTATGTCTTTTCCGCATTCTCGAGGTCGTCTACAATTGGTAATTGAATCTATGAATATATAGCTTGAAATTACATAGCGTTCGGAAAGAACCACCTTGTCCGAAGAACCATGCAGTACGAAAAACTACATGTGAGCGAAGTAATCTATTGTAATGTACGCTGAAACAATTAGTTTTTGTGATACGAATGTCTTTACTTTAGATATAATAGTTGATTTTAAAATTTTTTACACAAATCTCAAATAAATTTAGAGTACAGAGAAGCGTATATCGCAGCGTTAGTTATACTCAATGATTAATCAGCTGTAATCAGATGTTTAATTATTTGTATATAAATTAGATAAATAATACTATTATTGAAAATAGTATCAAACATATGGTAGTACGTTTATACGTATAGGTAAAAAATATTGTAAGTGTTTATACGATATACATTAAGTATATGCAAAATAACCAATCAACATATTGAGCTAATGAATAATAAGACAAATGCTGTGTCCATTTCCGAACGTTAAACTTCTGAAGAATTGAAGACAGTTATCTTACTGAATCGTAGAGCCGTGTATATATCCGGCTCACCAGATGTGGGATAAATCAGTGTAAAATCAATGTCTCGCTTACATATGTCACCAGGGGTGAAATCTAAGAGAATGACGCAGTCCACCCACTCTCTCTTTCTATATACGCAACAATATCTTGGAAGGAAAAGCTATCTGGAGGTTCCTCCGGTGTGTCGGAAGGTCAATAAACACGGTACGAGATGGAATGAGTTGAAGCTTTCGCGATAAATGTTCTCTCTCCTGGTAAGGGGTCGAAATGACTAAGGGAGAAAGAGAAAGCTCGGTTGCCGCTCATCGTCGCCACCGTCTCGTACATAATGTCGCGAACGATAAATAACGGCGCTCTCGCCCGCAACGTAATAATATAATATAACGAAATATATTGTTCTGACCTGAAACATGAAAGTCACGCTAGCCTTCTTCCCTTTCTTTCGTAATATTCTTCGATGTTACCTTTTTATACACGATGATTTCTTAACTCGTACAAAAAATATGGTATTATATATATATGCGAGTACCAAATTCAAAGATAGTTTGTCGATTTTACTGTTCGTTCGTTTCAATATACGTATATAAACCGTTTTAACTGCTAGTTATTTTTATTTTTACTGCATTACATTATTCACTGTACTAAGAGAACATTTTTATTTAAACAGTATCGCTATGCATATTATTATGGATTAGGTTTTATTACAGATTTATCTTGAATGATGCATTATGATGTTTTGAATCGTTGTAATCGAATAAAAATATATTAAGTTTACTAAACTCGAATAATCAAGCTCTGAAATGACGAAATCTAATTCAAGTATTCGATTCATTCGTTATACGTTTTTAGAGTAGGCAAATATTATATTAAAAAATGTCTGTAAACGATACTTATCTTATTCAAGCAACTGGCATATTAATATTTAGACGACACTTTCATACAAGTACAACTGCGCATAATTTACATTCTCCATTAAAAAGAAAATCAATAATCTACATCTAACAAAATATAACGCTACTGACATTATTAAGTGTACGACACAAAAAAGAATAACGTGTAAGCTAGGTATATATATATATATATATATATCTAATTAAAATACAGGATTGATCAGGCAGGATTAAAATGTAAAGCAAACGATCGACGTATAGGGAGTAAGAGTAAGAGTCGAGGAGTTAGAGAGACAAAACGAATCTGTGTAGTCGCGAGTCATATTTTCCATTTGGGGAGTGAGGTAGGTCGCATGTCTCGACAAGGCGGTCTCCGCGGTCACATCAGTCTCCGAGCATGCGAGCTCGAACTAAATCCCCGTAATATACGCACGGGAGGCACTAACGCTTATACCACTATCGTGCCTCCAAGTTGCCCTGGCATTATACAGACATACCTGTATATCCCACACACGCCGGACGATGATTGCTGATATGACATGCGACCGTCTTGGATATAGGCTGCACGACATACCTGCTTCCTTCTTCGAACTCGCGCCCTCTCTCTAACTCCTTAGCTTCGAGTCACCCACTGGCTCCACCTACCTTTGTCCTTTTCTCTTTCGATTTTTTATTCTCTGCGCTGTTCACCTTTTTTTTATTCTTATTGTTACTTGGACACTGCTTGCTTCCCTCAATTTAAATCTAATAAACATTAAAACGTGTTACTTACCTATCTTTATCCGATGTCATCCAGAAATGCACATATTTTTACTAAAGATTATTTATATTTTTTTACAAAATTACGTATTTTATTTAATTAAATGTATAATTTATTAAATTCCTGCACGTCTAAATAAAAATAAGAAATGTTCAATACAAAACAAGTATTGTAAGATATTTAATAAAGTTTTTTTTTGTACAATCGAAAACTAAACACTGTATATTATTCAATTTAGTCATTGCAAGTTAAAAAATATTCGTTCGAGCATTTTTTTCATATTTTTAATAACACGTTATATGAAAGTAACATAAGGTAATAAAGAATTTAAAATGTACAGATTATAATAAGAAAAAAAATTGCATTTCAAACAATTAAAAATATAATCAGTCCAAGTGATTATAAAGTAATAGAAATAATAATAGTTTTTGTTATATAGGAACAATTACCTTATCCGTATCCTAAAGATACTGCTATGCAGAGGAAGTAATAAATGGTCATTTCGTGCTAATAAAGATAATTTTAAAATTATTTTCTATAATTATGAAAATGGTCAGAAATTCTAAGTTTGATAAAGTGATTAAACTTAATTATTTACAACAATGAATTATATTTCACATGTGTTACACATTGCGTCGTAATGAAAATGTATACATATATACATATGTGTACAATTTTATTACACAGCAATTAAAAAAATTAATTTTATGATTATAAATATTAATAATTTGAATAAAGCTGTAAATAAATGTTATTTTCTTAAGTAACTGTAAATGACACGATGATAATTAGTATAACAGAAAAAATTTAAGGCTATAATGTCGAAATATTAGTCAACTAGGACATTTAAATTCCGAGAGTTGAGAAAAATTAGATTTTTCAGTGTAACGACGGATTCTATAATTGCAGTCGTCCAAGGTTCTCCGTAAGCCGTAACATTTGTACAAAATTTAGTTGGTTGTCGGGAAGCAAATTACCGTGGGCTTCTCGCGAACGCAGCCACGCGCTCGAAAAGGAAAAGAGATAAACGTCATCGATAATGGAAGCTCCCGAGGCGAGCGGTTTAAACGCTCCGAGGATTTCATGTTTCCGCGAAGTCGTACGCGAGCCAAAGGAAAAAAAGCTCGCGTAAACCCCCTTCTGCAATCTCTGCCCGAGGTAATGCCTCGAGTGGTATCGATCACCGAGAAAAAGCGAACTGGCACTTAGAGGCGCTCGCTCGGTCAATTTTCTTGAGCTCTCTCGCTCTCTCGCTCTCACCCCGGCTCTTGTGTGTATCGAGTATTGCAGGCGACTTCGTCACGGGACAACTGCATATACCCTCTGCACGCCACACTAATCGATCCGTGCTTGCGCGTGATCGCAAGCTCGAGCTTTTATGCGATCTCCAGCTAAGCATCGCCCGCGCCTCTCAAGCTGGACTTTTAACCTCTCGGGTATTTAATGACAGTTTTCCTTTCGACATACTGATGTAGATAGTCCTCACTCCCACGCTTTTCTTTTTTTATTTCTCTTTTTTTTTCTTCCTTTCGGGAGCCCTCGCTTAAGATTTTTTTATCAAACACTCATTCATTTTCGTGACATTGAACAAATTTGTTAATGTTTTTTGTACAATTATAGTTTTATGACGATGAGTATAATTGGTAATATTTACAAGCACTGGCACAAACACGTGTATAAATTTTTATTTTTAGAGCATATTGTTGTTCCAATTGCATGTTATTATTTATATATATATGTGCGCGTGTGTCTGGGTAGAAGTCATGTACAAACAGAGTATTTAAGTATGATTCTATAATTCAATATGTAATTGTCACAATTTCTGTGTAAATTGAAAGTTTAGTCCACGAAGCCTAAGTTATACATGAATACGAAATTATGCAAAAAAGTAAAAAAGCACGTGGCGTCTAAATGAGTACATTTTGCGAGTCGCAGACTTCTCCGTGAGCGATTGTTATCGTAATTAACGGTTTTCCGGTAATTTATGATTTCAGGATATCGGTGCGACCGGATCAGGAGGCCGAAGAATCGCCCTTTCGGAAAGATGTCAAGGTAAGTGAATAATTGTGACTAAACGTAGCTCGCGAGCTACGATCTCGAGTAGCTGTTGTAGAGGTAGGTACTCTCCTTGCGGCCCCGAACCTTTGGTATTCTCAGGTATAGGTATGACCGCGTACGCGTATATCCAACTCTCAGAGGCGACTTTCTTTTGAGAGACCACCACGAGCTTCTCTATACGAGTGCGTATATGCGTGTGTAACTTGGAGCGCGCATTTTACGAATCGATAATATTGGAGTGGGGACTGAGGGATTGGCCTTTTGGCTGAGGGTCGAGAAGGAGGAAACCGAGTGGTTTTTATAGCGACTAAAAGGGATAGGGAAGGTCTTGGGGATTCTCGGGGGCTGCCCCACTCGACCGGAGTATCCCTAATATACGTCATCCGTTAACGGCTTCTTTATACCTCCTAGCCTTATTCCTTTCCTTACGAATTGACTTTTTTTTCCTTTCCTTCGCTTCTCTTCCGAAAAAGCTTTTTGATTATTCTCTTTTTTCTTTGTCGTTGCGTAGTTGGATTTGCCGGTGACCCGTGGTTTTCAAGGATTTTGAGTAAATGTTGTACTTGTAAGTAAATATTTGAAAATCTCCTTCAACATTTATTACAAACTCGTAACAAATTTTTTTTTAGTTTTGATTATTGTTATAAGCTAACAAATAAGTTACGATATTTAAAACCTATTTTAAAGGGCTTAAAATTAATTGATGTATTTTGGATGAGGGTTTTACAAAAATTTAATTACAATGTTGTATTTAATTATATAAGCACTATACTGATCTTACGACTAAAAAATAAAAAAATACGGAAATTTACTTGGAATTATTGTAATAAAAATTAATAATCGAAACAGGTACTCCATTCCGCAATATATATTGAATCGGATACTCAATAAGCAATAAAAAGGAGCGACTGTAAAAAATGATTGACAACTAAAAGCGACTATTGAATTTCATTTGACGGAGGTACAGATAAAAATACCACGATTGGCCAAGCACATCGCCTTAAAAAATTAAGTGAGCTCTAAAACCAACGAAAAATCCAAACAGTCGATATATATTCGTTCATAGGTATATACATATATGTACGCGTAGACGGTATAAAGCACAATGAGTCAGATTGAAAATGATGGATGTCTCGACGCGATAGTACTCGTGTATATATGTGTAAGTCGATGAAAGAGTGAGGTTAAAACAGGACGGCGCAGCTGAACTCGATTGGGAGTCTGTTGACCACAGTGTATATATCGTTTCTATTCCCACATCTATACGTGCATACTTGAAACGAGGGTAGTTATCAATGTACAAGAAATTCAAGATCACTCGGGATTCGAGTGTGCGAACGGCTACGGAATGTGCGTTCTTCCTTCTTCTCGGGAGGTCGTAAACCCATGTGTGGCGGGGTGAAAGAGGTCTCGATAAAGTCGCGGAGGTTCGTTCTCGTTTCTTTTTTTAATTGAATAAACCCCGGGGTCTGCCTACGTTTCACCCGTGTGAACATCCTCGAAAACAAATAGTCTTTATCGGGGGATTCGTAATGACAAAAAGAGTCTACGAGTATATTACCCACCCCTTATGTTTATTCAAATGAAGTCGCCCGTGTAATTTTCATAGGCTTCCTGGACGGGCATAAATATCGATGTGTATATGTATATACATATATATATGTATATCTTGACACAATTCGGGGGAACGCATCAAAATTAACGGTATGCCTGCCTTTATTTGCTTTTCGAGTGTGCAATCGTTTCTTCTTTACAATTTCCTCTATTGTGAGCTTTTCTAACTTTTTTCTTTTCTATTTTCAGAGGAAACGGTATAACCCAATTTTCTTCTACGGTAATTATAACTTGCTTTTTCATTAAAGTATATCTTTCTACATACGTGTACACAATAAAAGTTTTTGTTTAATCACGTATCACGATAAATACGTCTTATATCTCTAATTTACTCATCGCATTTCTATTAGTATATAATTATATATAAATAACTACAATATCTTTTTCGTTAAAGCAAACACGTAGGTAAACCAATAAGAAAAGTATATTTTTTATGAGAATGTTTTAAAATAAGCATGTTTATGATTTTTTTATTTTGAATTTATATGTCCTTTAGAAATAAGTATAAGCTCTTAAAAATTGTTAAGTGTTAAATCCAAATATTTAGTCTAATTTGGATTAGTTATTGAGATACTTGGAATAGTTATATATTGATAATTTTTCCAAACACATTTGTAACAAAAACGTATATTATTAAATCTTGAATAAGATAAGTTTAAGTTTGAATAATTAAAATTCGGAGTAAATTTTGTTCAACAAATCTGGATTTATTTAAATATAATTAAAATTTCTTTATCTTGAGCGACATACATGTAAAAATGACTGTGTAGCAACAAGACACAAATATAGGGAGACGGAGAAAATGTCAATAAAAAAAAATGTACAGCGCAACCTCGTTTTATAATTGAAACGTTTTTCTAACGCCTAGTGTCACTCAAAGAAATCTAAACAAAAATGCATCGGTGGAAAATTAAACAGAAACTCTGCGCTCACGTATCTGAAATGGAGCGGATTTTCACAAGTGCGGGGTCGCGCAAAGGGAAAAACTTGAACGTTCGCGAGGAGAGGCACCGGGATAAAGCTCGAGAAATTGAATTTGTACATTCGGCTGGTGCACGGAAATACGGGCGAGTTGGAGGAGCGTACTGCATGCATATATACACTCACGTATACACCTAGACGCGCACATGTACATAAACGAGTCGAGTTGGAGAAGCAAAGCGAGCGCTAGCTGTTACGAATCCCCGGCTACCCGCTGACTCGTTGACCCTCTCGACACGCTGTAAAAACACCTGCCTCCATTTTCTGGCTGCATTACATATATGCGCATATACTCCGCTATAATTACCTTACGTCCCGTCTATTATTATAATTATGATTATTACGAATATTTCTATTTAGGACCACCTCATTATCATTCCGATGATAATTTCGAATATTTTGATCCTTTGATCCCAAAATACTGATTACATTAAATTACATGTACTATTAACATTTACCTTTTTTTAACGAAAAATATATAACAATCTTTAAAGAAACGTTATTTTTTATTTAATAAATATGCACTTATTTATTTATATATCATGATTCTCAGATCACGCAAGCGTAAAAACTGCTTTTAATTGATAGAATGAAATAACATCAATTGCACAGCTATTAATTCAACGTCGGAAGACAAACTGTTAACGATAAAACTAAAATGATAGACGGAACATCTAATTGCCTGTGTCTGTTCCAAATTACGCTTGACAAAAAAGCGTAAAAGCGATAAAAACGTCGGGTGTAGGGTGAACTCTTAGTTTTCACTTGGAATCGCTTCGGAGTGACAGTTAAGAGACCTTTTCCCTTTAGCAAAAATAACAAGACGAGTAAATCACAGCTCGTGGAAAAATAAAGGAAGAGGAGCTTGGGCACAACGTCAAATGAAATATATTGTACGACAGACAGATGGAAGTACGCGAGGTTATAATGGTTTGTGCGTGCGTCGGTGTGTGTGGCTTATGAGTTCTCCGCGCGAACGAGAGACCGGCAAGAACGAGAAGAGAAAGAGCAAAAAATCGTGGAAAAAAAAGCTCGGCCGGGTGTCGGTTTACAGAACACCTACTGAAAACCGATCCGCGACGAATTACACGTTTGTCAGAGAGACGGCCGCACATTAGATTCTTTCTACCTCTCGTACCGAAGATAAAAGGTAAGCCACTTGGAACTTTTAATTAATAATTTCTCTCGGTTATTGCGTTAAGATTATATGTATCTTTTACATTCTCTTGTTTGTTACACATTTAACTAAATAAAGTTCACAATAATACGATTTACGCATATATACATATACATTAAAAGTGAAACAGGAACAACCTATGGTCGAAAATTGTTGAATGTTTATGATCGACAAGTTGAAAATAAACGAGCTTTTTGGCTCCAAGCAGCTTTGAGATATTTTAGTTTGAGTACCGAACATCCAATTGCGATGCAACATCTTCATACCTCGCACCTTATTTATAAAAGCTGAACATACATGAAATTAATTAAGTATCAATTAAACCTTCAATGTTTTAGCTACGCTTGCGAATATACATTTTGTTAAAGTTCCATATCGAAAACGACTAATTGAATATTAAAAATGAATGTCATTCATGAGCGTCTCAATTTTTAATGTTTTCGTATCTTGGTGTTTTATATTTATCAGAATCAGAGGGTTTATCTTTATAATAAAATAAAAAAACATGTACTTTGAAAGGAGTAAAGAGTGAAATAATCATACCTACACCCATCTTCATTAACAAAAGTAAATATTGATTCAAGAGCACGTCTAATCATTATTCATGAGTATGCGAGATACTTTCAAATTCAAAGCTTTTTCATTATAGATGGTCGTAAAAACTAAAACTCCGTTCAATTTTGCCGTCTCCTTAAAACTATCCGCAAGTTGCATTCTTCGTCGGGAGGAGAGATCTCATCCGTGCGAGCTTAATCTCTTTTCGAGGGGAAAATATTGCGATAAAGAATAAGATACACGTAGAAGGTCGAATAAGATATCGTAGGTGAAAAGGGAATGTAAAATAAGTCCGAAAAGCGCGTGAGGGAGGAAAGGTGAATCGGGAGTCGTCGGGGAAGAGAGCGCGAGCAAGCAGCGAGCAGCGAGCAGCAAGCAGCAAGCAGCTAGGAGCTAGGAGCTAGGAGCGAGCTCGAGTCAGGGCGGGGCTGCGCTCGAAAGGGTGCGCGGCGTCGCCGTCGCCGCGAATCCACCGCGCGTCTCGTAAGGGTAACCTCGGTCGCCGGTGCCGCAAGAATACGTATCACAGAGAGAACCACGCAGGTGCGAGACGAAAATACCGAGGCGAGCGCGCCTGTACAGTTTATATAATTGTCGCGCGCGGGCGCGGGCGCGCGCAGCTGAAGCACGTGCGTGAATTTTTGGTTAAAAAAATTTGCTCACCCATCCAGCTTGAAGTGTGGGTGGAAGACGCGGGAGACAGAGAACCGGTCAAAGAGAGAGAGAGAGAGGGAGCGAAAGAGAGAGAGAGAGAGAGAGAGAGAGGGTGAGTGTGGGAGAGAGAGGCGGACACGCAGCGAGACAGTGAGACACACCGGGCTGATCATTGGCGGAGGTAGTGACGTGGTGGGGGGCTACCTCAGAAGAGGAAGAGGAAAAGATCGCGAGTTGCGGGGAGAGAGCGAGAGCGCTCGCGGTAAGGGGACAGGTGGGGAGGAAGAAAACCCGACCGAGTGGGAGAGAATCTCTCGGTAAGCTCGCGGGTGGGGAACTCGGCCGCGGGGAGGTTGCACTTGGACGAGGAGAGAAAGAGAGAGAAAGAGAGAGAGAGAAAGAGAGAAAGAGAGGAGGCTGAAGGAGGTGCCGAGGACAGACGAGTCTCTTCTCGCGGAGGCGCGGATACGCGCGACACATCATCCGCCTCGGTTTTTTCGTAACTCTATTTTTCGCTACTGCGCGAGCTTACAACGAGCTTTCACGCTCACAAACACATACACCGACTAATAACTATTATCGTTCGACAAATCCTACTACTGCGATTATTATTGTGTGAAAACTATTTGGTTAGCCAGATACGTTTGTGACGCGGATGGATCGGAGGCCGAGCATCTTGGTTATTAGTGCTTTATTTTTGAGTTACCACGACACACCGTCGCTCCAGCGATGAGATCCAAGCCAGTCGCCAGAAAACTTGCACAAGGTATTTTTAACACTACTCCAATACTATTTATACCTACACATACTTTTTTATTCATTGTTTTACTATTTACTTTTTAGATTATGTTTCTCGCGTTAAATGAAATTCCGTGCAGTATATTACTATGATTTTTCGTTGCTTCTCTACGTAACTGTCACATAATTTCCTTATTTTCAAAGAATGGTTAAACGGAAAAAATAGTTTTATGTAAATTAACATCTAATACAATAAGTTAATTACGATTATCGATTACATTTTAATAAATCAACTTCTGAATTTTTTTATACTGCTCCTAACACTTCCGCGATAAAATTGAGTATTGCACAATCAAATATTTACATTACTATGAAAACAACGTGTCTTTGTTTCATTGATATTTGCAGTTATATACTATAGATTCCAACAAATGGAGTATACATTTTTTATTCGATTGAATTATATTATAATTATTTGAGAGAAAAAGTAAACGAAGTATCTTCTTACACGTTTGATAGCAGTACTGAACAACAATTTATAGTATGTCTACCGGCGTGTAATCGCTACTTGTGACTAAAATTTGAGAAGTAATAATGCGACATTGTAGCTTAGTTTTAAAACAGTTAACTCTTATCGAAACTTCGAGTATTGAATTTCGACGTATATTTTGTTTGGCGTAGTAGCTGGCAATGCAACGTTTTGACAATGTTTAACTTAATGTTTTATTAATCATAATTCTTATTTTCTCTATAACGAATGTCATTTGTCGCAAAACGACATCTTAACAAAAAGTGTTTGTCGTGGAATACAGTGGAACGTCATTTTGGTAATAAAATGAGTGAGGATAGAAGTCAACGATTAGTTGACAGTATACCGCATCGCGATTTGTGAGTAGGCGGAGCACGCGTGCGCATCATTCGGTAACGTAGCTTCTTTCGCTACGTTGTTTAATAGCTGCTCGTCCTCCTCGTCAGTCACTGGCTTTCCGACGATATTTAGTCACGCCCCCCACTCATTGGATTCCAGAGCAAACTATTTGTTACCACGCGCGACCCTCTCGTATTGTCACTCTTTTTTTTATATCTACTACTTTACATTTTTAGCACAACTTTGTTTTCATTGGAGAATTGATCGTGATATTGATGTACGTGTTAATAATATTTAGTGCTGTGTAAGTAATTGTATTTTATGCCGATGTTATGTGAAAATGTCTAGGAAGTTTTAGTATTTAGTCTTTTCATATGTTATATAAGTTTTTATATGGTAGCAATTTATGAAAATGTCATAAAAATTTCATAATATAATAAAAATTAAAACTTGGGTGTTGATTTATAACAATTTACAAAGAGTTGAATTATGTGTTAAATAGTTTTTACATTTAGATGTATTTATAACTAATTTAAACTCATTTATGTCTAATATACATTGTTTAAATATAATTCTTATAACATTAATATATAGAAAAAATTATTTTTATGATATAAACCAGTACTTCGTAATCCTCTCAAAGTGACAAGTTCTCTTTATGACTGACAGTCACTCCAAGAGAATGAAAGACGAGCCACTCCTGCGTATGAATTGATTCAATTTTTAAACGCTATGAGTGATTTATACTTTCTCAAATTAATTATTAATAAATAATGGAAAAAATTGTTTTCTTTTAATTTGTTTTAATGAAAAATCCAAAACATAAATTTAAAAAATTGTCTTGTCAATAATGTACTCTCAAATTTATTAGAGATTTTGAACGGTCGGTGTACAGATTAATAATACAGCTCCATATGTGAATAGGGTTGACGGTATACGATTAGTATACCTAAACCTATTCGTGTACTTTATATACATTTTATATAATATCAGAACACTGATACGTTCTAGTGTATTAAACGAACCGATTATTTGTCAAATACACACACATAAAGAGTTCCCAATTGAAATATAATTTATGATTATAATGATTTTTTCAAAATTTTAGGATAAATATTGCATATTTATTATTAAATCTTTGCGAGAAATTATAAGTATTAAAACTATACAATTAATTTTGTAAATCGATGTCATACATCACGCAAAAAAACATTGAAAATACAAGATTGTGTTAAGATAGCATTGTTAATAAAGTATTTGTTATAATTATATATTAACAAAGGAATTACATATATCAATTATTTCGATTAAAATAATTTTAAATGCATATCAGCATACATATATTTAAAAAAAACAACAACACGATTCTCGCACAAAACTGACATGTTAAATTTAAAGGATAATCTGTGTAATAATTAGTTCTCCGTTCCCCTCTCTCTCTCTTTTGTATCCGCGATGAAAAGCGATCGAGCGTCTCGACGACAAGTGCCGCAACGGATTTCGTAATCTGCAAGACAAAATCCGTTAAGGCTTGACTCTCGAGTCGCGAGGGAACAAAGACCCGCGTCGCGGATATAACCCTCCGAAGTGCGGGATAGGAAGGAGAGGAGAATTAGGCACTTAGCCTCTCTCACTCTCTCTTCTCTTGTTCTCTCGCGACTGCGCCTTGGCTTCTTAATAATATAACCGCGTATGAACTCGACCGCGATCCGCGATAGGAAAAAAGGCTCATGCCCTATTGTGGCATATCTATAGGCTGCTTTGGTCAGCTGAGGTATTATAACATCGAATTGGAAATCAAAAAGGTTACGAGTCCTTTTCAGTTGACATTCATTTCGAAGAATTTATTGTCTTCTAATATTACATTTCCCTAATTTGAATGTGTATATATAGATGGATTTTCTTCTTCGGATGTACCTGAAAGAAATTCTTATTGTTATAATCATTACGAGTAATTATCATTAATTAGAATTGCATTCGGTAAATACTTTGGATACTTGTAACTCAAGTAGATTATTTGATTTAAGTTAGATCGATATAAAAATTAATCGATTAAATCGATCAATATAAATAAATGAATTTGTTCTATCCTAGACAGTTTATAGTGGCCATGTAACTACTAAGTAAATACTATAACGAAAAAAACGATTCCACACTAATAATAAGTTTGTAAAAAACTGTGAAAGATATAAGAATGAAATAGTTATTTCCTTTGATTCGCTGACAAAAAGGGAAATATTTACATCATTAATCGAACAAAAGTAGCGTAACCCTCTTCAGAAAATTTTGGTCCATAAAGAAATCATTCCATAAACAGAGGATCTAAACACCAATTTGATGGATCGAAAAATAAAAGATTCACCTTACAGACGAAGCGGTAACAAAAAAACGTGTATACCTCATATCCGACAGATAAACTGAGACGAGATAAAAGCCCGATGAGCGTGTATATATCTTTGATGAATGAACCAAGAGTTGGATAAGTAAAGAGGATGAAAAAAAGAAGAAGAGAAAAAAGAGGCAAAATGGAATGAGATCCGATATTACGAATGACAACGTGAATAGCCCGAGTACTTCCGCGGGGGCTTTAAAGGTATTCGCACGACGAGCCAAGTGAGAAACAATCGTCGATCCGCGGGTTTCACGTCCACTACACTACGCGGCTTGAAAGATGCATCATCCCATTGAGCTCTAGTTCTTGGTACCGGAAGTCGTATATCCGAGAGGGAGACAAAGACGTACATGTCGTCGCGCACAAACGCAGGGAGGTTCTGTTTCATCTGTAGTCCCTTTTGTCTCTGCATCCTGGCAGACGACGATGGAAAAGACAGAGAGAGAGAGAAAGAGAGAGAGAGAGGTACCGGCTCGCGAGATGAATTGTGAACCGTTTCAAAAGATCGGATGATCCAAAAAGGTAGGTCAGTCCATTCTCGAGGTGCGCCCTCTCCTACACCCATGTCTCCGCTTATATATATATAGTCGATTTCAATTAAAAAAACGCGCAAGCGCGCCCCTTCCTCCTCCCGAGCGCAGTCTTCTTACTCTATTTCTTTACGTATACACTTTTTTCGTACTTTTAGCATTCGCCAGGTATGATTATCCAGATTCGTTACTCGGTTTTCGAGACCACAGTTTTCAATCTCCTTCTTTGCATATGCTATGAAATTTTTAAAAGATCATGTCGATTTTAATTATTAAATTCAATATTACATTTCAATGTTATATCGTAATTTATAAATTAACTCGATTATTACTACTACGAACTATTTTGTTTAATTTAAAAAACTGCACGTAACAAAAATCTGATTTTATTTTTAAAATGTTTGAGTACAAGTAGATTGATTTTTTTTTAATTCGAATATTAATTAATGTTTTAAATTATTCTGTTTAATAATGATACACACCCATTCGTAGAATTGAGTCATAAAAATTATCATACTATCTGTCTAATTACAAGAGATTCTCTAAGCGCTTAAAGAACAGTTTACGTGTAAATTTTGTACAATATTGTAACCTTAGTTCCTCGATAGGTATCGCAACGAATAAACTTGAGCAGAGTTAACGAAGCGCAAGAGATCGTTAAGAGAAAAAAAAAATCATAATCAAAGAGGTCATAAAAATCTCGGCCGATGTTTTACGACTGAATTGCGTGATAATATAAGGAAAACGAGAATACCCAACTATAAGTTTAACTTGATATCGCTGGATGAGTTGAGCATTGAACAAAAAAATCCTTTCCACATCGTCAGTCACCGTAATTAATTGAGCTCGTATAAACGAAATCGATAATCATTCGCGCGTAGCGTACTAATTTTTAAAAAAAAAGCAATAAAAAAGAACATGTATACGAAAAATAATAATTCAACGTTCTCTCCCGTGGAAAAATAATAATAAAAAAAATCATACAAAAGCATAGAGAATGCGGGCGTTAATTAAATTTTTAATTGAATCTCGTTGCCGGCTTCGTATCTGTGTAATCGAGCCCGTCAATAAATCCGAGCATGAAAATTCACGGCGCCGCGCATACAATCGACAAAACGTTGGAGACAGAAAAGTCCCTCGTTTCACCAACTCCTCCGTCGTTAAAGAGAAAAAAGGAGAACACAGCCGGACCTGATCGATTCACCAAGAACAAATAGGAAATGCTTCTTTCGCGGGCAGGCAAATCCGATAATAAACCTGAGAAACAATCGTCTTTCTACCCCTCTCTGTTTGTGGTTGTTGTAGTTTTTTTTTTTTCGTTCCTTTGGTCTTCCTGGTACCTGCACTTTTCTCTCTTTCTCCTACCCGCTTTCTTTTATTATTTTCTCCACGACTCGCCTTCTTTTCTCGGCTGCTTTTCTCGGCGGATGCAATGCCATTTCCGAAGCGTTTGTCATTTGTTTGCCTTTATGGAATGCAATCAGTCGGGTGGTCGGGCATAAAAAAACTGCTGGCCAATCAGAAGCGCATTCGCGTTTCGCACTTGTGTTTACTGATGCTATGTATTTACACACACACGCCCACACACACACACACACACACACACACACACACACACACCCACATACAACACACGTGTATGTACACACGTATACACATATATCGGCTCGTTTCCCTCCCTAGGCTTTTACATTTTTCAGCATCTCGACTTGTAATTTCCCCCGTTTTCACGCTCCACTCGAATATTCTCTAATTAGGCCGATGTGACTGAATTATTATGATGACGACGGGTTGCGGTTTATATACTGTATATAAACCATTGATTTTCCTCGAAAAATATTGTTGATTATGCTTTTTATTTTTTCATCATCGTTTATATCGTATACGCGTATCATGCAAATCGATAATTTATTTTTTTTTATACTGCGGCTAGTGATTTTAGCTGTTACACACGTCGGTGATTTTAAAAAGTGATTGCTAACTCTCTTTATTTAAAATCATTTTTCTTTTATGTAAACATTTAACAATATATACACAAGTTCGGTTTTTATTCGACAATCTCGCAGTCAAGAAAAGTGTTTCAAGTATACGTTGCACATGATATTTTAGTCATTATTTTCGAATCTATAATTACTATAATATTTTTTTTTAAATTATGCAACTATTTTTATTGGGTCAAGTTATATTACACGATTATTACTCTGCGGAAGAATGTATATTTTGTTTACTATACTGTACTTTTAAATAAAACTTGACTTGCATACAGATTTTACAATCAAATAATTTAATATCGTGCAGACGTTTTAATATGTTTGATAATATTACGTATTTTTTATTACAGTATTTTCAAAGTATTATTACTACTGCTATTTTGATGCCACTTTTTTCAAAATTATTTGCGAAATAATTTGTTAATAGCTTCCGAATAGTAAATTTCTTCATGAGAAAGTCAAAATAGACATTTGCTAGAGAAATAAATGTGCTATGAAATAGAGGACTTATACATGAAATTTTTAATAACAGTACTTTTGTTTTAATTGTCTTACAATTTTATTATTATTAAAATAAAACGAGTAACATTTCAATTAACAATATATTTACAAGTGTACATTGTGACACGTAAAAAATACAAATCGAAACTAGATTTGATATAAATGAATATCGGTGTAAGTGGCACACCTCGACGATATATATTTCTTAATAACAACATACAAGGTAAAATATAACAGAGCGCTCCAACAACTTGATAACTTCTTTCTGCAACAATAAAATATTCTTGAATCCTATTTTATACCGTGTTAAAATCAAACTATACGGCAAAGCAGTAGCTCAACGTGCATACTAACTCACCCATTTGTCAGTAATACACATGCAAGATCTTGAAAGTAAAAAAAAAAAAAGAAAAAAAAATAGGTATTAAATTTTAACGATCAGTATATCATTCGGACATTGAATAAATTTGAGATCGTTATAAGGAATGAATTTAAAATATCTGAGGCAGTAGTAGTAGGCTTGTGAGCGCGCCTAGTGAGCGCGTATACGGTAATCGGTTTTTGATTATGATTTTTACTGGAAGAGGCCGGTGTTAGTAGCTGGAGTAACTAGTGGTGGTAGTAGTAGTATAGTGGTGGTCTGGTGCTCGATCAGCGGACGGGCACGCGAGATTTGTTGCTGCTTCATGCGCGGCGACACTATGTGTGTACCAGGTCGGTAGGAGCTTTACACGAGCCACCACGGCTGATAAGCCCAAGCGCGCTCGCTCATTCCATTGTTACCTGACTGCCGCTCGCAATTACACAATTAATCATCCAATTAGACCTTCGTTTTACCAGGCCGTCGACTGTTTGGTAAATATGAGGGCGTACCGTATAACCTACGCGCGGTTACCAAACAACTCCGGGAATCGTCGTAAAATTGCCTATCGAATCGCGATATTGTTATTCCCATATGCCTATACTTCGATTGTGCCAGCTCGATGAGAATATCACTTGGAGTCTCTCTCTCTCTCTCTCCTCTCTCTCTCTCTCTCTCCCTTTCGCCGTTTGCCACGCAAATCGTATAAACTGCTATATGTAAACATAACGCGGTGCTACCGTCGACGTTGCAAGCCTCTGTGCGCGAGCAACGACGAGTACATCACTCTATAAGCGTTGCAGAATTTCTGGAACAATATAACCTTTTTTTATTCTATCGTCTACGAGTTTTGGTGTTACAGACCCAAATACTCTACCATTCACATAATTTCAATATTAGTCGATAAGTATTATTTACAATGTATTTGTATATCCCTATAAAAAAAAACCATCTCAAACAAAAAACAAAAAGGTTTAAATAAATGGACGATTATATACGTAAAAAAATTTTGTGCCTCATGCAAAGCATAAAGTCTCGGAATTAGTTTCTCGGTACAAAGATTAAGTAGTTAAAAGAGTTGTAAAGAAAAAGGAAGAGCACAATAATGGAAAGCGCGAAGGATCCGTGACGGATAAGAAAACGTGTTTCAGCATTTCGCAATGGTTATTAGTCTTAGTGTTTTTGACTGTTCCCACTTTATGCATCTTCGTCCCTCATCTTCTTTTCTTTAGTTTCGCATAAAAAAGATAAGTTACTACTCGGCACAATGTCTAATTCATTTCCACCGAGACAAACATATTTTTTTCGACGATTATTCAACGCCTACGATTCTGCGATTTATTTTGAATCGAGTGGTATTTTTTATAACGTCTTCATCGAATCAAGGTATTTGAACGCTGTATCTATAAGTGTATATATATATATACATTGTTTTCAATTCATGCTAATTCGATTTTAATTGTGATTAAATTTACTTTGTAGTATAATAATTATATTTTATGTAATCATACGCATTAAATATTAGCGAGTTGCAATAAAAATTAAATTTATTATTTAAGTTCTATACGCAGTTCCTATAAATGCATATTAAATTTAGCAATATGCGTGTCGAATTAATGAAAATAAATAAATACATCATGCATCAAAATTTGAAAATTAATGTACGATATAATTATAATAATTTGTTATTGCATTGATGCATATTGGCAATAGCGTGATTAATAATGTAATTTATCCAAATCGAACGATAAACAATAACTCGTAAATTCCTAAAAAAAGAGAAAATAAAATAATTGAACAAAGCTGAAGAACCTCGCTCAAAAAAAAAAAAAGAAAAAAAAATAGGTATTAAATTTTAACGATCAGTATATCATTCGGACATTGAATAAATTTGAGATCGTTATAAGGAATGAATTTAAAATATCTGAGGCAGTAGTAGTAGGCTTGTGAGCGCGCCTAGTGAGCGCGTATACGGTAATCGGTTTTTGATTATGATTTTTACTGGAAGAGGCCGGTGTTAGTAGCTGGAGTAACTAGTGGTGGTAGTAGTATAGTGGTGGTCTGGTGCTCGATCAGCGGACGGGCACGCGAGATTTGTTGCTGCTTCATGCGCGGCGACACTATGTGTGTACCAGGTCGGTAGGAGCTTTACACGAGCCACCACGGCTGATAAGCCCAAGCGCGCTCGCTCATTCCATTGTTACCTGACTGCCGCTCGCAATTACACAATTAATCATCCAATTAGACCTTCGTTTTACCAGGCCGTCGACTGTTTGGTAAATATGAGGGCGTACCGTATAACCTACGCGCGGTTACCAAACAACTCCGGGAATCGTCGTAAAATTGCCTATCGAATCGCGATATTGTTATTCCCATATGCCTATACTTCGATTGTGCCAGCTCGATGAGAATATCACTTGGAGTCTCTCTCTCTCTCTCTCTCTCTCTCTCTCTCTCTCTCTCCCCCTTTCGCTGTTTGCACGCAAATCGTATAAACTGCTATATGTAAACATAACGCGGTGCTACCGTCGACGTTGCAAGCCTCTGTGCGCGAGCAACGACGAGTACATCACTCTATAAGCGTTGCAGAATTTCTGGAACAATATAACCTTTTTTTATTCTATCGTCTACGAGTTTTGGTGTTACAGACCCAAATACTCTACCATTCACATAATTTCAATATTAGTCGATAAGTATTATTTACAATGTATTTGTATATCCCTATAAAAAAAACCATCTCAAACAAAAAACAAAAAGGTTTAAATAAATGGACGATTATATATACGTAAAAAAATTTTGTGCCTCATGCAAAGCATAAAGTCTCGGAATTAGTTTCTCGGTACAAAGATTAAGTAGTTAAAAGAGTTGTAAAGAAAAAGGAAGAGCACAATAATGGAAAGCGCGAAGGATCCGTGACGGATAAGAAAACGTGTTTCAGCATTTCGCAATGGTTATTAGTCTTAGTGTTTTTGACTGTTCCCACTTTATGCATCTTCGTCCCTCATCTTCTTTTCTTTAGTTTCGCATAAAAAAGATAAGTTACTACTCGGCACAATGTCTAATTCATTTCCACCGAGACAAACATATTTTTTTCGACGATTATTCAACGCCTACGATTCTGCGATTTATTTTGAATCGAGTGGTATTTTTTATAACGTCTTCATCGAATCAAGGTATTTGAACGCTGTATCTATAAGTGTATATATATATATACATTGTTTTCAATTTATGCTAATTCGATTTTAATTGTGATTAAATTTACTTTGTAGTATAATAATTATATTTTATGTAATCATACGCATTAAATATTAGCGAGTTGCAATAAAAATTAAATTTATTATTTAAGTTCTATACGCAGTTCCTATAAATGCATATTAAATTTAGCAATATGCGTGTCGAATTAATGAAAATAAATAAATACATCATGCATCAAAATTTGAAAATTAATGTACGATATAATTATAATAATTTGTTATTGCATTGATGCATATTGGCAATAGCGTGATTAATAATGTAATTTATCCAAATCGAACGATAAACAATAACTCGTAAATTCCTAAAAAAGAGAAAATAAAATAATTGAACAAAGCTGAAGAACCTCGCTCAAAAAAGAGAATTCCAAGGGCTTCTAAAATTTTCGTATTAAACTAAAACGTGAGAACGGCTCTTGTCTCACCCCCTTTAGAAAAAAAGAACCCGAGAGAAATAAAGAAAGAGAGCCATTGTCTAAGCGTCGGGCATATGTTGGACATTACGACTCCAGGGCGCAAAGATGCGTTTGGTTCGTATATAGAAGAAGAAAAAAAGGGGGGCCGCGGGGGCGAAAACAGTTCGCGTGCTCGAGACTGTTTTACGAGTCTCATTTTCCACAGCGTCATTCCGAGTCTTGCGCGCGCGCGCTCACTGACGTTACCATTCTCCGTTTTCCTTCCTCCTTCGCTCTCTCTCCCTCTCTCTCTCTCTTTCTCTCTCTCCCCACCCTCTCCCTCCCGCTCGTTCTCCCTCTATCTCTCTCTCTCTCTTTCGCTTGTTTTCACCATGTAGGTTAGCCAAGGCAAATATGCCCGGGGCTTGGAAAATATTTGCTAATTGAAACATCGAATTTTTCCTGTTTGCAAGATGATGCTTCGATGCCAGTGAAAAATTTTCTTTTTTTATGTTCTTGTAATATTTATTTATTTCCTTTGTTTACGATTGTTGGTTGCAAATGCGGTGAACGTAAGTCGATAATTCACGGGGTATAATAAACATTTTTTTATCAAGTTAATAATTTTATATTAAAACCGTTTTCAATTTTTACATTGACGGAATATATAAATAATTTAAAAACTAGTTTAAAATAATTAGAGTGCTTTTGGTAGCTTTTCAATGAATTTGATGTTGTATACTTATCACACTTCGAGGAAATCATGACCAATTTTCAAGCTCAAGTTTTGAGATAGTCAAATGTCGCATGTACATTTTTACCTTGAAGCAGGTAAGAAAATCAATAGTTGATAACACAATATGATATAAAACGTTTATTTTATCAGAAAAGCTTGTATTTAAAAATAACTATCAATGAAATAAACTACTAATTCAAATTATTTCGTTTTCCTTTCTTTAATACAGCGATCTTAAACAACATGTGTTTATTGACTAACTCAAAGAATATTGTCAATTAAAAATTTAAATATCATTAAGTAATATAATTGATTTTTGTTCTAATCAATCAAATAAAGCAATATGAATTATTCGAGATAATCTTGGTACTCATGAATTTTAAACTATAACTATATTAAAAAGTGACGAGTATATTACAATTTAAAATCGATCCTAATCAATCGAATCCGATTAACAATCCATTGAAATTCATATATCACTTTCGTACCCGTTTCAGTTGCACAATGTGAAAGACAAATAAAATTCAAGAGACAATAATGTATAGCTATATGTATAGTAAAATATTCGAGCGTTTAGTTAGGGTAATCCGAGTGTAAGTAGGTAGTTCTCGCAAAACAAGAAAGAGATAGAGAGAAGGTGAGAGAGTGAGAGGGAGAGGGAGGAAGGCAACGGCGCGTGGCTGGCTGGCTGGCTGGCTCTCGGAATTAGGTGAGGGTCTTACAATATTTTTCTCCCACCCGTGAACCGGTCAGTTATTATCCGCGGAAAAAATCGAGCACGTAGGGTAGAGGTAGAGGTAGCGGCAGAGGCAGAGGCAGAGGTAGAGGTATATTATAAACGCGAGGGCGGGAGTCCTCGGCATGCCGCAAAGACGTCAAGAAGTGGCTAGTCGATGTAGGAATGACACGAGCGGTTATCTCACCCGCCACGCGATATTGTCATCAGGGTGGGAAGGGTGAAACGAAGGGAGGGTAAAAAGGACGTCGATAACATCTCCTTGGTTATATACGTATACGTATACGTACACGGAGGGGGAGTCCTATAGGTACGGCCTTTCCCTGCCCTGGGTGTGCGCGGGCGAGCGTCGTGACTCGACGGAGACCATTTTGCCCGATACGCACACACATGCACGTTATCTCGCACGCGAATTAGCTCGACAGATTTTCCTTCTCCGTTTTTTCTCTCTTTACCTTTCTTTCTCTCTTTCCTTCTTCGTTTCTACTGCTTTCTTGCTTTCGCTCAACGGGACACTGCTAAATCTTATACTTTTATGCCGAGCTCTCCGCAAGAGAAACTCCAGTCGCCAAGTAAATTAATCCTCGATTTAATAAATCCTTCGACTAGACATTTCCAAGTTAAATAATGATCTTACATTTATTTTTCTGATAAGATTCGTTAATTAATAACTCGAATGCGCGTGCGATTCACATTTCTTCCTCTTTCCCGTTATTACCAATTTTGCTTTTTCTCTTTTATAAACCTTTGTTTGCCAATGGGTTTTCGAAAAGTTTCGGGTGGCCCGTTCGTAAATATTTCCCGTATTACGCCCTCGGCTTCTCGCGAAACAGATCAGATATAGCGTTGCGAGAGAGACGGACACAGAGAGAGCCGAGAGAGAGAGAGAGAGAGGAAGAGAGAAAGAGAGAGAAAACGAACAAACGATAAGCTCGACGTTTTGTTTCGCGTTCTGGTGTTATATGGATGCCAGTGGAGTTTTGACTGTCGGGCGAGCGTTGTTTTGACCAACTGGCGCCGGACAGACAGGCGCGGAGCATAACCCATTATATTCTTGCCACGGGTCTTTTATTTTAGGCGGATGTTGCGCCAACCGGGATTTTCACTTTACGTCGAACTCTCTCTCTCTCTCTCTCTCTCCCTCTATTTTAGCTTTTGGAGCATAGCTATGGAGATAAGCACTTTGTGCATAATTCTCTTTAACCCGTTTAGTTTGTGAGAGTTTTCCTTTGTTCGAGTTCGCCTGATATTCTTTTCGTTATAGAAGTGATTCATTTCACGTGAGATACGTAGACTCGGTATTGTTAGTTATTTTGCTAAAAAGTATCGACCAGAGTGAACATTCTCGGGGCTTCGTTTAAATTACTTTCTTTCTAAATAGGATCCAACGATTTATAAATATCAAATTATTTTTTCTACCCAAGCGATTGATTCAAATTACCTAATTTTAATACGAACATGATTTCAAATGGATTTCGTATTACAATAAAATCCACTATGACGAAGTTGAAAATAGTATGTGCAATAATTCCGAACAAAACTACCGAAAAAAAAATCAATAACAAAATGCGAGACCACCACGGATGCAGACAAAAATTTGCAGCCGTATATTCTATAGTTCGTTGTAGTGTTAAGCGAGCATAAAGCACACAAGGTTGTTGTGATTTCTGGACACGTACGGCTGCAACGTCTATTTCGTTTTAACGGAGAGGCTAGTGATCTACTTTATAGATGCACGGGTAAATATATATTTACGACGCTCGATCAGCTCAAAGCGGGACTAAAAATCAACTGTTTTCCAAGTTAATTTAAATGTTTAAGTTTTTACATTATATCGAATTTATTTATAGAATAACGCGTTATTTACTTTTAAACTATTTGGAAAACTGGCAATCGATCGATTATTTTCGATATGAAAATAAATATTTTATTACCGAATAGTCGCGTGTGTTCGAAACGATCGAGTTTTGCAAATCTTGCACGTCTTTGGTAAAACGTCAACGGTCATAAAGATAGTCGTTGTTATCGGACGCTCGCCACTAATAAACGTCACTCAGCTGTCCTGATTCATAATGGAACTTACGGAACTCACGAGCGAAAACTGAATTTTTCCTGAGAGTTACATCTATGAAATGTAACGTGATTTAAAATATTAATAAACTCTATACACTTAAATAATGTCACTCGTAACGCTAAAAAATCAAATAAATTTCGAAATCTTAATTATTGATTAATAAAAACAAACATCGATTACTCTGGATATCCCGTTGCAAAACTAGTCTATCAATAAAAAGTTTAGTGTATATTGAATCTCAACGTGATTCGTATCGATTGTATTGAAATTAATGATTGCGATTGAATTACACCAGGTAGTATAGTCATACTTTTATTCGATATCATTTATCGACAATGTGAATGTTTATGCGAATGTGCGCGACATATGTTTTAGAATAAAGAATACTTTATGAGGATATATCGGAGATAAAAAAATATACTGTTATATCTTACGATATGAAAGTAATCTTATTGTAATTAGCATTGAATTCGATTTTAAACTTTAGAGATATTCTATCCAATACTGGTAAATAGTAATTATAATATTTTAGAAGCACAACCCGGACAATTTTTAATGCCTTAATATTAGAAATAAATTGCTAATTCATATTTAAAAAATCGATTAAATATCTACTAGAAAATAAATAATAAAATATAGTACGTTGTAAAAAATATAAAAAATTGAAGATATTTTTAGTTAAATGTATAATTTAAGTAGATATTCCGAAAAACGAGTGTAATATTACTAAATATACATTTCTCCCAACTCAACCGCAAAGATAACAAAATGATAAAAAAAGAGGAAAAGGAAAAGATGACAACGCGTCTCGCAGAATCACGAGAGATTCGTGTCAGACGTCGGGATTACTCGTTATCGAGGTCGTATCGAGTGACTATAACCTACACTTATCGGTCTCCAGAACCATAAGGATAGCAAAGGAAAAAAAACCATGTATTCTCGAATGTCGCTCGGTATTATACCTCGGTATGCGTTCATAATGACGCGTTTTTATCCAACCTCCTGCAAAAAGCGATGCCGACTCGTACAATGGATATACATGTGTATGTAGGTACCAAATGCTCCCTCTCTCTTATCTTTAGGCAAGATTCGCGTTGTAGTGTTGTACCATTGAATATATTCGTGCACGATAGAAGAGTTGCTGGGCACATCTTTCTGTGGGAACTAAGCGGGGGAGCAAGAGAGAAAGAGAGAGAGAGAGAGATCGTTTGTTCTTCGGCTTGGGAACCGCGAGACAAAAAAACACAAGCGAGCATTTAAGAAGAGGCTTCGCGGCGCGAATCGAGTTTAGGACTGTGTCAAATGACACGAGCCCGCGTGGGAATAGAGGAGACGCGAGTCCGAATTACACGCCGGGCCCGAGTATCTTCGCGATTCTCTTATTCTTTCTTAAAATGATAAATCGGCCGATATCCTGATGCACCGTGAAAACTCTTACTTGGAACTTTGTCGAGTTGCGTTAAATAAATGGACAAGTGGGAGGGTCAAATGTATGTATGTCTGTGTGTGTGTGTGTGTATATATAATCACGGACTTCTCGGAGTTTCTTCGTGTCTTTCTTTTCGCGCGCGCGCACGCACGTTCTCCCTCGAAGATTCTCATAAAGTTTTTTAAAGGACGGGCCAGTACGCGTGACTTGTAACTGGCGACACTTGGATCTTCCTGGAATGATCGCTCGGATAATGTCTAAATCAGTCGCATGAAATCGGGGAAAAGCTATAAGTCTCTTTGCCCGTCGCCGATTATATTATTTATGGCTATTAATTATGGACGATAGGTACGTTGCGACTATAGCTATTTTAAATTTTTATATCGTTTTTATAAAAATCAGCAATATCAGTATACCATGTACTTATGGATTGTAATTTCGAATTTTTGTTATTATTTAACTTATCAATTCCTTGTGCGGATTATTTAGTTGTTTAAATTATTAAATGCATATACAGTTAAAGATAATTTTATGAGCAGTTATTCGTTTACAATAAATTTACTAGAATAATGTTATCATTAAAATACCGGTGAACGAGCGTGCACCTATTGAAACCTCAAAACAATATACACATTTTTTCCCAATAATAACGAGTGATCAATAATAGTTGTAATTGATCACAAAGTGATGTCTCGATTGGCGTATTATGATTTCGAAAAGTAAAGAATGGAATTGTAAATCATAAATTGAGTGGCGCATAGAGGGTTTTAAAGCCAAGCATATGCGATATATTGTGTAACCTTACACTAGAGGGATGAGGGGGCGGATGCTTCCAACTGGAGCTTCGGAAGACGAAGTAGAAGTATACACACGACGTTTGATTTGTGTGATTTTCAAGGAGCCGTGGAACCGAAACGAAACCGACTAATCGCCCGCTATGTTCTGGCAGATGTTCTTTCAGAGAAGTCACTCGGGACAGCGTTTATCTAGTTAACTCGGTCGGTTTTTCTCTTCAAATTAGAACGAATCATTAGATGCTTCCGAATGATTTTCACTGGCAATCGTCTTTACTTCCTGCTCTGGTACATAAATTTTCCCAACATGATTTTTACTCTCCTGTACACTTCGGTCACATAAAAGACTTTTTACCTAAAATATCACGTTGAACGTATTTGTAACTGTATCTTCAACTCGACTAGAAAATTTAAGAGTTTATTAAGGATCCAAATATAAAACAAGGCAACACCAATAAATAATACTCGCGCGCAAAGATAAATTCTATACATATTTTCAATTAATACGCAGATGTCATGAATAAGTTCAACTATTTTATGCTTCACTTCTTCTAAGCTATTTATTTATTGAAAAAAAATCATTAAATTTATTTTAATAAATTAGCTGCTATATGCAAAAATAGTTCGTATTATTAAGCCTTGTCAGCTCTAATGCAGGTTATTTGGTTATATTTTTATCCATTCAATTGTTAAATTATTTCGTGGCATTGAATAAGTATTATATTATATTATATAAATATAAAACAAATAACTTGGTTAGTCGCAAAAAATTAAATAACTTTAAACGATGTTGACCCTGTCAGTCCCTTACAGCTATTAAAATCAATTATATTTCGATAACTGTTATGCAATTCGCCAAAATTACAGGGTGATACATAATACGTAGGAAGAGGTAATTAATGACGAGTGCATATGATGTTGACGACAGAAAAGTAAATTAGGGTGTGCAAGGGAAAGGGACAAATAATAATAAACCGTATGTAATTGTCTATTTTATGAATAAAATCCCCAAAGGGACGCGCGGTACATCGTTTCATATATCATGCGAATTCTTGAATGGCGAACGTGAACCGAGAGAGAGACAGAGAGAGATAGAGAGAGAGATAGAGTGTGTTCGAAGCGGGCGGACATGTGTGAAATTAGCTTAATCTTGCCGGCTCGGATGACAATAGTGTGATACAAACGTGGTTCCGTGTACGACACGTATTGCTGATGTTCGGGTGACAAATCTCACCCTAGTAGTTTGAACCCGTCGCGCTGCTGTCTCTTTTGCCCGTATATAAATACATTAAAGGATGATCCTCCCATTGGCGTAGCAACTGTCACCGTTCACCCCTCAAATTGGCCGACTCGTACTGTGATTCTCTCTCTCACTCTATCTCTAATACTATTTTTTTCTTTTTACACCTCTCCAACTCTGTGAATGTTGTTCGCTTCAAGGTGACTTTTTCCGTAGTTTCTTCAAAGTTCATCGCGTAGGCGTACGCCATACGTAATTGGATTACAAGTATAAGTCAATCAAATACTTATATGACGTTATGAATTTTTGGGTCGGTCTATAGATTTCAACTAATTATTTTGCAGATACATATAAAATGTTTCATAAGACATCAAAAGGTCTTAAAAAAAATCTATTTTGAGAATTTTTAATTTTCAAAATTATTATTTTTAACACACTTCATTATTAGAAATGTTTCCATTTTACATTTTGTAAATATTTATTATAAATATTTATTGCAATTTTCTTATTCATAATTAAAAGATATTTGGATATTTGACATTTCTACAGAATGATTTATTTATAGATCACTCCATATTATTAAAATCTTAATGGCTAGAGTATCAATCTATAATTATTTATCAAAAACATATTAATAAGCAAATAATTGATCTTGCAGCTTTATATAAATTTAAAGTAGAATTTAATACTAATATTAATTGTTAATAAAATTGACGTTGATCTTTGACGGATTAAACACGAGACTCGTAGCTTCTATAATTATATTTTAAATAAAATATTCTAGCGAATACACCAAAGTATATGACGTTAAATAACTCATAAACTTCGCATCGCGATAACGGCAGGCCAACAAAGAATAGTAACGTGTGCAAAAAATGCTGGGACGAAAGATTCTTTAAATTCGGCCGAATTAGCATTGAACGACCCAGATCTAGGATACAACTAAGGCTTAAAATTTTTGGTAGGATAAAAAAAGCGGGAGGATATAGAATTAAACTTTCGACCCATTTTTTCGCGTGGTACGCGTGCACACACTCTCGCGCACACGTACACACGTAGAGAGAGAGAGAGAGAGAGAGAGACGTACAAGGGCCCACCGGAAACAGCTCTCTACGCCGCTGTATATCGCAGATACATCGTTGGGGCAGTAATTTAACAATAAGCCAGCTGGCGCGTGCGTATATCCTTGCAGGGTGAAAAAGCGCGAAGAGAGGGAGACCCTAATGTAGCCTCGGTATACACTTCTATCGCGTCGTTCACAGGTATGTATGTGTACGTGTATGTATATATGTAGACAGAGAGAGAGAGAGAGAGAGAGACACGTTTGGTCTACCCACACTTTTCGGGCACATGTAAGCGGGCTTGCCACGACAATAAACCAGGAATGCCTCATCCCTTTTGTCGTGGTGGTTCTCGCGTCAATGCACCCGGAGTCTCTATCCTCTATTTTACTCGTCTCTTCACTTTTCCACCCGGTCGATTGGATCCTCTCTCTATCTCCCTTTCGGACGCAGTTTGTCCGCCTCATTATGTTGCGCGTGTCGTTCTTTTATTCCCCGAACGCATCCCTATTATACGACGACTTGTTCGATCGTTGAGGTGCCGTTTTCTTTGTTGTTGATGAAGATGTTAAACGTTCTTCTCGGCTAATTTTATTTTACCTATTCATCTATTCATTTATTTATTTTTTTTATTATCTCGCTCATATTTTGTAATTACTAATGTTAATTCATTCGTTACAACGTTCATTGTTGAAAATAGAGTTTTAAATTCAGTAACTTTTGTTACATTGTAATATTGCAATGAATAAACAATAAATGAAGTAACTGACATGAGATACGTTTGCAGCATCGTTATTTCGTTCGGGAAATTAAAAAAATATGATAAAATATAAAAAGGCTTTAAAAATCCAGATGAAAAATAATAAAAGTATAGTAATAATGGGGAGTGATTTAAAATACTAAATCGTTAGCAATTTGAAATGTAATTCCCAACAATAATGTCTAGCAACCCTTTATATATCTGAAAAAAAAGGTCAGAAATGTAGACACCGCCCACTTGGGTAAAGGCTATTACCGAGATCGCACGTTGTATCACTGATGATAAGAAATGAAAAGAATTACGATGATGACGATTGGGTATATACTACACTATATACTACACGTGTATATACGCGCATATATATTCAACCCCAAGTATCACGATGTACATTACATACGTTAGCTCCTGAACTTACAACACCAATCATAATGCGTTACACGCTCGCAGTCGAGAACAAAAGCTTATGCCGTGCGTCTATGTACAAACGATAAAGCCCCCTGCGAAATCGCTCTAAAGTTCGAAAACACGCGCGCGCGCATATAATAACCGACAATCGCTCTCCTCGTCTATATCGTCGAAGGTTATACGGTATCTCCGATCGACGGCCCAGAGAGACAGAGAGAGAGAGAGAGAGAGAGAGAGAAAGAGGGAGCGAAAAAAAATCAGTAGAATCTGCACCGCCCATGTGTAAGAGGGTAAAAACCTCGCTGCATCTGTCGTCACGCCCTTGTATATACTAGAGACGCGTGCGCACATACGCATCGATGAAGAAGTCACGGGACTTTAATGTTTTATTACTTAATCATGATGGGAATGAATACCGATTCTCGTATCTATTATCCCGATCGATTATTATTCATATCCACGCGTCGAATCTATTTTTTTCAAATTTGTATCCTATAAGATAGTACATGGTAGTCTGCAGCCTTTTTCTCGTTGATAGTACATTTATGGTTTCGATTATGTTGTTTATAGCGTGAATTCAACGATAATTGATAAAATATAGTCGATCTAATTTACACGATTTAATGAAATAATAACTTGGGAAACAGTCAATTCGTATGCTC
Source organism: Theocolax elegans (assembly GCA_026168455.1). NCBI lineage: Eukaryota > Metazoa > Arthropoda > Insecta > Hymenoptera > Cerocephalidae > Theocolax > Theocolax elegans. Next base: position 15,828,873 of record CM047426.1, on the reverse strand, counting down.
AATATTCTATAATCAACTTTCTGAAAATATAAACACCTTCGCAAAAATCTCTAAACGAAGTATGGAAAATTAGTTTTCACGACGCAATTGCGATATAATAATAGTTGAGCGTTGAATTAATATAAAGGAGCAGCCAGTAGGTACCACTAAATCCCAAGATAATACTGTACACCTTTATTTTTAATATCTACGACCTGTTTGATCTCTGCGCGGGCTGGTAGATTGCGTTCGCCTACGTTTAAATCGATAGCGAATTAATCCTGGCACCTTTCTCAGCTGACCCGTTTCGTAGACTCGGCTCTACGCGTGTACCTTCGAGTCTTGTTAAACTCGATCAACGAAAGGGAAATTTTCCCTCTACACACACCAACACACACACGCACACACGCACACACACACACACACACACGTACGTACGCTGACGTTTCTCCTCGCGGATAGCGTGACACGAGAAGCTCAACTATAGCGACAATTACCAAAAGTTTTCGGCCAATTGTATAGAGGGAGTGAGATCTTGAACTTATAACCCCGAATTGGATTTCGTCTAGTCGGCTGGGCCGGTTCACTAATGAACTCGCATGTGCAGGACTCCCACTCTCTCTCTCTCTCTCTCTCCCTCTTGCTCTAGCTCTTTCTCTTTCCCTCTGCGGTGACAGAAATTAATTAACGCTGCTCGACACTTGTGATTTCTGTTCTCTGCGTATACTTTTATTTAGAGTTAGATTCTTAGGTTTAACTGGAATTCTTGTTTTTCTAGTCCTACACCTAATGGATAATGTCTGATGTGTAAAATCTACAGTAATTGGTTGGTATTATAAAATTAAATTGAACATTTACGATTATAAATAATGGAAGGAAATTTGTTTATTTTATCCTTTGACAATTATTATTCGAACGTACGTAGTTATTGCGTATATTGATTGGAGAATACTTATCGTTCAATATGCCTTTTATGAAATGTACCGACTTATTAGCATCGATGAAATAAGATAAATTTACTTTTTCGAATAAAACATATCTATGCAGCGATTTTTAAAGATATGCAATTTTAACAATTAATAATTTTTTTTATTACAATGGAATATATTTTTTAATTTTTTGAACAAATTATATTATTTTTAACTTTTATTTAAAATTTTTAAAATTAAAATTATTACATTTAAAATTTAAAATTTTTTGACTCCGTACTCTGATTTTTTTCCATAATGGACTTATCGCAAGATATGTCAGGAACCTTCTCAATCGAATAGGCTGAAATTTTAACAGTATCTTTTAAATATGATTTTAATCCACTTAAATGGAACAGAATTACAATAAAAATCAAAATAGTTATTTAAAAAAAAATTTAGCTATTTTTTACACTACTTTAGAATTTATAAAATTATTTGGGAAGAACAATTTTTTTATTATAATTTTAATACAGTCTGTTCCATTCAAGAGGATTAAAATCATATTTAAAAGTTAATGTGAAAATTTAAGTCTATTCGATAAAGTGGTTCCTGAGATATCCTGCGGTAAATCCATTATGGAAAAAAATCTGAATACAGATTCTCATAATTAATTAAAGTAGTTATGTGATATATAAATTGTGCGACAAATTTTTAATAAATGTTAATAATAATATAATTTGTTTAAAAAATTAAAATATATTTTCAATTGTTATAAAAAAATTATTAATTATTAAAATTGAATATCTTTTTTCAATTTTAACCCAGACTCTGATAAAATATAGCACGATTTAAATTGTTTACTTTCAATTCAACAGAAGTTAAACTTGAAAAAATTTCATTATCTCAATTCATTGAAATGTTAAATAATTACAGAAATTTATATTTATCGATTTACATATTTATTTAGTACTAATTAACTTGCGACAAAAAAGTATAAATTGATTAGCATTGTTAACATTCTATTAATACTTTAACCTGAAAAAATATCATATAATTGTGTCATTTCATAGAAGGATAAAATATTATATATATTTAAAAAATATATATTTATTCAAACAATTAAGTTTACGGTCACAAGTGTTAAATTTAGTTCGATCGGATAATCACTCGACGACAGTCATGACTCCATAAACGTGCAAGTTCGAAGTGATAATATCACAAATAACTAGTTGATATTTCGATCTCGCATGTACCAGGATATTTTAACGATCGATCTGTCCGAAAACGGGGTTAAACCGACGCAGCATAATTTTTACGGTAATTACATAATCAATAAACGTTGAAACTTATTTCCAATCGAGAAGCATAAAAAATATGTGCATATACGGAATTGTTGGAACGGGAGGTAAAAAAAAGTTGCGCATTGATATTTGGGAGGAGTCAAAAGTGCAGCTGAACAAGAAGTGAAATGATCATCAAGGGGGAACCTGTGGGCGGATCGGTCTTCTAGTATTACGCCGGCGTCCAAGTATAACCCGGAGCATCGTTGGTACAATGGCATACGGTTACGCAGCATCTGACCTACCGTCTACTGTGACACATTACAATATGAATGTTTGTTGGATGATGCGCGCCGGCGGCTAAGGCACGCGACACGTCGCGTACATCGAGTCACCGACACTCGAGAATCTACCTATACACTTTCTTGTCATCTTTTGTCCTTTACCAATGTTGTAAACCTTCTTTCCTCTTTTTTTTTAGACCTGAGATCTATAGAGGTTGCTCCATTCCTTTACATTCGGAATCGATGTATGGTATTTTCATAAATCATAATGTCTATTCTTCGCCGAGCTAACTTCGTGGTTTGTTGATTCTTTCGTTGTATAATGTAGGTCAATTTTGAGATTTTTTTCATATCCGAGGTCTAATATTACAAAAATGATTTTATATTATTTTCTGTATCTGATAGATTTATTTTTTATGTCAGACTTTAAGTAACTTTAATGCAGAAAAATAATATTTAGCGGTTTTGTATTTGTTTGCGCAAATATATGACAAAACATTCGATCGAATTAAAATATATTTATATTTTAAATAAAATTAACGTCATTTACGCAAACATTTATTTGATTCATTTTAATATTACTTCTTTGAATTCATTAAATATCTTTCTGTGTACAATTTAAAATATTATTAAGAACAAATTATTTAAAAGTCATAAAAAAAACTAATTAAATGTACGATCAGATATCCCGAGTGCCATAAGTTAAAAATAAATTATAGAACTATTATGACAATTGGAGTGTGAATTACTGAGATAATTCTGTGGAAATTGCTGCTAGTGATTCGTGAAAATTGAAAGATTTGCTTACTGGGTGAGAAAGCAAGTAGAAGTTAAAAGTTGGTGTAGTTCGTGCAAGAAGTGTAATTGACGCGAAGAAAACATTTCGGCGATTGGTATTAATAACTTGGATGGTTTATCTTTAGCAGAGAGGTGGCTGTTAGACAACAATTACGCGCCTACGAGTGCAGCCCTCGAAGAACACGCGAGCTTCCGCAGAGAGCTGCGTTTTCCCGGTAATTGTTCCGCTAACTCAAGGGGCTTGTTCTTCCTCCTTTTACATTTATGTCGACGTTCCTCCTTTCTATTATTTTTCTACTTGTTCACCTATCTGCAACTATTGACAGGAAGATGAGTCACTTAGAAAAAATGATTATGCTTGACGAGAATAAAATTTTATGTTATATTTTTTAGGACTTTTAATCATATGTCTATGTAATACTGAAAAAAAATAATTGAATTAATAGATAAATGTACGAAAAAAAACTTGGGATGTTTCGTAGGAGGACGGAAAAGAAGAAATGTAAGATAATAGCGTGATAGGATGGCGCTACACAACGTCACTTCGAGCTCAAGACGATAGGTTGACGCCTAATTTCCTGGAGGAAGTCTCGATCCATCGATCAAACAGTATAAGCGAGAAGAGGCCTCTACGAGAGATATAAGACCTACCGTTACACGTACATACGTGCTGTTAATTGCTTTGATCATTATAACAAATTCTCGTAATCCGAGAATGTGTGAAAATCTAATCTTACGTTTTGCAAAAAAATTAATTAATACAAAGTTACATATACGCGCGTATCTCGTGATAGGTGTGAAACGTTGATTCCCATACAACTCGACTAATTCTAAAAAATCAATGAGAGCATTATCTCTAGGAATTAGGAAAATAAAAATGTAAAGGTTTCGGTTTAACATTCTGAGTTTAGGTCGGTATTTAGTAGGAACCCTTTGATCGTCGACCTTCTTGGTCAAAAAACCGTTTCATCTGCCGGTCTCGTGTTACTCCATAAAACGTTAGTGACTGCGAGAATACACTGAACGAGAAGTCAACGTCGTGGTGGTTTTGGTAAAGGAGGCGTGTTAGAGGGTCACTCGAATCTTTGACAGTCTCCCGGGAGTTTCATTTCACTTACCAAGACGTTCGCTAACATTCGGGATTCCGTGTACCACCAAAGTCGCTCAGACCGAAATATTGAAAACCGAGGTCAACGCGTGCTTAACGTATTCTATTATTTTTTCTGGGATAAACGATTGTCAAAATATCAAAACAACCAGCGATATTTGTATTATGTGTAAATTAGGTACGAAAAAGCATTAGATACGTTTAGTAATTATATTAATAATATTCTCTGCATATCATACTTTAAAAACAAAAATATTGGATTATTATTTATACGCAGTTACATTCATTTGTTTAAAATTTCACGAGTATTTGCACCGATACATTTGTTTTGAATAACCAGTACGTAACGCATAATAAAATGTATATTAAACATTAAATAATCAATTAAAAGTAAACTGCAGGATGGCACAAAGAAATTGCAGTCAGAAATATTTACAAATCGAAATTAAATAAACACGCGCAGAATTTCTATTTAATGTTTATAATAGTAATATTTATAATTTCAATTGAAATATAATAATTGACAATTACAAATATTCACACTGATTTAGAATTTAAAAGAAAAAGTGATGAGAATGATCGAAAGCGGAAACACCACACAATAAAACGAAATGTTACGTGATTCATTAATTAAACCGGGGGATCACGAAAGTGGATGTTACACATACAGGATTTTATCTGTCAGCCTAAAGTAAACAGCGGCAGCTCGTCTCTAAGGCTTCGTAATCGTTGAAAAGGAGTTCCAAGCTTATCTCCTGGATGTTCCTCGTAGAGCTTGTTATTGAAACGTTGATGTTTAGATATACGTGTTCGAGTGTGTCCTCTACTCAGGAGCTTCGGACGAGCTGCTCCCACGCCAAGCAGGTGGCCCTGTAAGATTAAAGGGACACTTTAAGCATTACTCGCAGATAAGCTTGGCGAGTGTGCAACGAGAACTGCGGGATTTCTTTGTTACCCGATCTACTTCACACTGAAACTCTTGATATCTTGTCTATATTAATTCGATACTTTTCTTTTCGGTACTGTCATATTTTGTGGTATATAAAATAATTAAATTTTAAATAAATTAATTATTCTCGACGTATTATTTATTTATTTACTAAAATAATAGTATCGGATCCAACAAAGATAACAAATTTTAGCAGTCCGGTATACATAAATTGCACAATAATAAATTAATCTATGAAAAAATAATTTTATATCGATTACAATTAGAAAAGCATCTTATTTTACATTGCATTGCAGAGTGTTTAAATTTTTATACTTTAGACGTAGCAATATTTATAACTTAAATTATGTTTACATTTTGATCGTTTAACAATGTTCTTTCAGATAATTATTTGTATACACCCAATGATCTCAAATACGGTGTATTAATAAAAACTGTAAATAAATAAGATGAATGAACGACGAGTTTGTCTGTAAAATTAAGATAGGCATCTTGCGATTTTTGATATTGCGTTATTTAAGCGATCGCGTTTGTATGTACCGAATGGTCGATAGTGCGCATTCGCGAGCAGGTGATACGCTGGAACCCAAATAGATAGCCAGTATGTCGGCTGACGTTATAACGATAAACTTGGCTCAGTTGTCACATTGATTGCGAACTTGACGCTCGCATGAGTTTTAAAATCTTCTATTATGGTTGCGCTTTGCCAGAGGATTACGGTCTTACGTTTACCGGGTACAACCAAGGCTGTTTGGCTTACCAACAATGATGGTAGTAAGTTTACTCTAGTTCTTATTGTATTCTCTATACTTCGTTTTGTCAGGTGTACCATTTTTATTTGATAATAGAACAATGGCACGTGCAAACAATAATAATAATAATGAGAAAAGTCTTAGTATATGTTACTGACGTACATTCGCGTAATCGATTATTTAGAAAAAAGGAAAAAATAATCATCATTTACACTCGTTAGTCAAATATAAATGTCAATACTGTTATTTCAGTGTTGTAAAATGTTAGCATGCTCAAAGTCGAAAGGCCAAATTCATCTTATCTCAAGTATAAAATCACTAAAATCAATGGTTTATAATTTCACGTTTGTCGACCTCATTATAGTACTTTCGGCAACGCTTAACTAGCCCTCAAATTCTTTCGAGAAATATGTACCTAAAAATACAAAATAATACTAGGTGAATGCAAATGAATGACCGTAATAAGAAGAAAGAGAAATAATAATATGTGATTCTGAGGTTGAAAAACAAATGGCTTTTAATGAGTGTATACGATATAATCTGTTTGTAGCAAGAACGCCGAAAATTAAGATATATACCATTGACGCAAACGAGAATCTTTTAGTTCCCACTAAAATTGTGACTGGTAGTTTTTTTTTTGTACGAGTAAAGGTGTTAGACGCATTCTTCCATTTATGTAAACCTTTATAATTCACGTCGTTTTCTATATATTCCCTTCGGCGAACTTTACGAAGTGGCTATTTACCTTATCGACTATACTCGACTTCTTGTTTCGCGTTTGCGTCCTTGCTCAATGTGGCACGCGAGGTACAAGAAACCCATCGCATATGGGAGTCTTGCATGCCTTGACTCGGCTTCGACGAAAAAAAAGATTGAAAATCTTGATAGAAATAAACGCGCTTGTAAAAAATTTGGATTCAGTACCTCGAGATACTACTCAACTTAGGTGTATACGTATATATATAAATATGAACTTTTCAGCATGAGCTTGCGTATTACTTAAACTACGGTCGCAATGCAGATCTCTTCGCTATGCTGTTCATTTTTCTTTTAGAAAATTATATCTACTCGTAATAAATAGTTGTAATGTATTTTAAAATACTGCTATCAATTAAAAATATAAGTGAAAGTTAAACTCGTTTAATTACATTTATTTGATATTGCAACTGAGGTTTGTATTGCATATTTTTGTGAAAATGAATAGCAAATGTACAATCATTCTTAGCCCTTGAGTAACTTTAGACGTCATAAATTGTTCGAGTACTATTATTATAAGCTTGTAAAAATACGGAATAAATCACATGACTGCGTTGTTCACGCGTGTGCATTGTGTTTACTTTCCAAGTATGCGGTTTTTACTTATCATCCGTGATTGGGTCACAATTTTATCAGAAAATCTAATTCTCTAATTAACTAAATCATCCTCAAGATAAATTAATATACGTATGTGCGTATGTTGATTTGATTAGAGAAACTACCTTTTGTTATCGTTTTTTTATCATCGATGCAAATCGCAAGAATATTTTGTTTATGTAACGGAAATAAATAATATTTCAAAATATGTCTGTAGTTATGACAGCTATATCAGATTGTTTAAGACATAAAAGAGTATAGATACTTTGAACGGAAATACCTACGTATCTCGGATATCGTTCGCATTATAATTATCTTATTCCACCGATTATCGCGTCAAGTGCTTTGATCTATCAGACGTATTAAATCTAGTTTTGCAAAAAAATAAGATATATCTTTAACGATTAATAAAATTAATTAATAAGTATCTTTCTTTATTGCGGCTAAATTATTACGTACTATCCTGGTAGAAATTTTGGCCATTTTGTATCCTTTGAGGTTACAACTTACATTTTTAAAAAATAGCTATATTTAACACCGTAAAACTCATTTCAATTTCAGTTAGAGGTATAATTAAAGGAATTTTAATATTAATCGTTTTCTAAGAATTTCTAATAAATTTAATAATTACAAAACGCGATAAATATTGGTATAACGTTATTATTACAATTACTTCAAATTTTATAATAAAATGTCGCAAAGTCATCAATTTATAATCTTTTCACTACCTAACGAATAGACATAAATATTCAAAGGAATTTATCAGTGCTAGATATTCGCATAAAGAATATTCTTGATAAAAGAAAAATTATCGTCAAATCAGTCTCGTGCAATAATTTGATCAGATCACCATTTTTAAAAGATACAAAGTATTGTGATAATAAATATTTTATTAGCAAATAATGTATAGAATTATGTTTTACGATAGTATTCAAACCTTTTACGTAATTCCTTATTTGTTTATATCTGTATATATGTATGTCAAAAATTCTCAATCAATAGAAGATGAGATAAGAACAAATTGGAATCTCCACTTTGGACTTTCGCTAAATTTTTATCTCCTATACGATATTAAGATTAGCTAAACAAAATCGGATATAATTATATTAACTAAAAATAAAAAAAACTGTGTCTGAAAGAAATATAAACAAAGAATTTGAAAAAAATGAATTTTTGAAGATTACGACACACGCAATATGTGAAATTCATATATGTAAGATAGAAAAAGAGACAATTGATATATGATGTGTATACATTAATAAATAAAGGAGATAAGTGAAGCAAATGATTCACAGATATAATATCGATTCGAAATAGTCATCGAGTACCTTGTGAGAAGAGATAATTAAAACCGTATATATGTAAATAAAGGAAATAAAGCAAGTAAAGCAAAGCGAATAAAGTGAAAAGGAATTGAAGAGAATGATGAAATCACACGCCCCTAAACTCACTTTTAGCATCGATACACGAGGTTGAATGAATAAAGCTCGCGCGCATGAAGGAAAAACAAGCGATTCTCTATCTATCCCTCTCTCTCTCTCTCATGCTCTCTCTCTCTTTCTCTGCGGGTATATATACTAGCGTCGAGATGCTTGGGGTGTCGAGCGCAGCAGCAGCAGCAGCAGCGGGACGTCGGGGGAGAGAAAAATGAGTGAAATCCATTAGAGGGGAGAAAGAGAGAGAGAGAGAGAAAGAGAGACTGTGTAGTCCGTGGCTTCTGACCTCAGTCGATACCCAGGACTCACTCGATTTATACACACGTTCGCGACAACGTAGCTGTCATAAAATCGAGGATATATACGAGTTGCGTCACGTGCATCGCTAATGTGCTTTTCGACTATGTCCATGAATGCTCCAACTTTTGCCAACCCAATGAAAAATGAGCTCATTCCCAAAAAGGTTTCTTAAACTTCAATATTGAGCTTTAAAGTGTGACTCTCATTTTTTCACGGTTCACACTGAATGTACAATTAAAGTTCAATTTTTATGCTCTTGTGTAGGTTATTTCTATTAGTCAAAGGTTCATCTGTTTTTCTGTTACTCTATCTCTCTTTCTCCCTTTTTTTTCTATCACGATGGTTCGGTTGGTGACGATTTTACAACTTTCCTCGCGTTTCAATGGAGTTTCGTGTATCGACGAGTTTTTATGACGGAGAAAATATTTTGAAGAGTCCGGAACGAAATTTTTTCCACTTGTCGGTCGTAAACACGTCAGAAATTCTAATATAAAGACATCTCTGTTTAGTCACACTTTTTTTCTCGTACACGGTGATTTAAGGACAAATACATGCAATATTCATCACGCAGAATGTCAAAATTAATTTTTTAAATCCATCGTATAATATATGGTACGTCACGATCTATAAAAGTAAGAACAAATTTACATAACTAAAAGTATAATACTCGTGTTCGATACATTCTAAATCGTAAAGGAGAAAGAGAGAGAGAGAGAGAGTTTACAAGGAGGAGCGATTACGCATTGCATTATTATCGAATGTAGTCGTGATCGGTGTTTGGACATGTGGTCGTGCGCGAGTACGTATCGAATGTGAGAGTCCGCGTACATGCCGATTGTTCGGTAAATGCGACGATTGTGACCCGAGAATCTTGAAACAAAAACTCTTCACTCGGTGGCTCGCGGCCATCTGTCTACCGCTCACGTTCAACCAAGAAATAAAAGAGCATCAAACGAGTGTAGCTGGCGCGGGTGCAATTGTCGAGCCACCTCGAATGGGGATCGCTTTCTAGTGGCTCGTCGTTTAACCCCTTAACGAAACGATCTTCTGTATATGGGGTGGGACTTTATATACTTCCGTAACCCAATAACTTCGATATCTACGTTCTCGATTTAGCTCTATATTTCTATTATTTAATGCTCAATTAAAATCTTGTCAATTATTTTTCAAGCTTCGATGTACTCTTCAAAACGAACGATCTAATTCGTACTATAGGGTTATTCAATTCGGTACATTGTATAGATAGGTTTTTATTGCGGTAGCTTTTATTCTCGTTTGAAGAAGTAATTTTACATTTATAAATAATGAGTGTGAATTAAGAAAATATTGTTTAACAAAATTTATTTTAAAATTTATATAGCTATTAAAATATGGGAAAGATCTTTTAGTATCAAGTATTTTTATTAAATATATAAATAAAAAAGTTATTTGGTGAATTTAAATTGTTTTACTATTTAACATAAAAAAATCGTCATGCAACTCGATCATGAGAAAAAAGTAATATTAGCGCACAACTTTATTAATGTAAAAAAGCGTATTTACTTTGCAATTAGATGCACAAGTCGAATAAAAAAATATTTGTATATATATAGGCGCGTTTTGACGTAGAAAAAAGTTTTGAAAGCGTGTCGGGTCAAGAGAGTCAGAACTTGCGGAACACCCTGTAAATGTTAGAAGCTCATACATCCGTTCACAGCCCCGTAATGCGGTGTAGTAGCGGGGTCGTGGATTCTAGCAATTACACACCCTCAAAATGCTCTGAAAGACGGAACCCCCATTAGAACGAGAGGAGGAATATTTAACGCGGTGAACCGCCTCGATTTTCGGGATTCGCTCAAATCCTTTTTACCTAAGAGCCTTTTGTACGATAATTAATTAACCAGCTCGTTTTTACAACAATCTAAGGAAGGAACAAAATTACGAAAATAATAAGTAAGACGTTGTGAATCGTTGAGATACGAGTATGTATATAGATATTTCGAAGGTATATAATGTAAAAAGGTGAAAACCGCTAGAGTGCGACTCGATGTAAGCCATTTGGCTGATAGTTCTGCGGGTGTATGAGCCAAGCGCACGTTGACGTCGTCATATGTCCTGGGAAAATACGTGATATCGAGCCCTTTCTGACGGAACTATTAATCGTCTCTTCGCTAAAATGTCATCGCCATCTTTTGGTGCTCGTTTCGCTTCCCTTGACCCAACTCGCGTGTACAACCTGAAATCTTACTTTATTTCGCTCGGCTGGCTCGTAGAGATATTTTTCTTTTTTCCTCGATACTCTATTTATATATCGTCTTAAGAAGGTACACGTTGTCACTAGGATTATTTTTATATTTTATATCGAATATTACGATTTTTCTCTAGTTTTATTTCGTGTGCATAATAAATTATAAAAAAAATAAAGTATTTAAAAAAAATAATATACGAGTGCTAAAAGAAAAAAACGTCAATCGATTAAAATAAAAACATACGCAATAGAGGAATAAATTCGAACGTTCGTTTGATTGCCAGAAAAGAAAGGAAAAGCAAGTAACTTTGCGTGCGAGTCACAGGATCAGAGCGTGTCAGTTGCAAAATTAATTAAATCCCACGATCGACGTACAGACTTATTGCAGATTACCGGTAGACCACGACAAGAGTCATCGGCATGACAGAGTTTTGATCAAAGGGCAATCGACGCGTGTTTGATGTCTAACGCACGCGAGCACATTTCACACCACACCCGACGGAACCTGAACGCAAAGCGCTATTTGCAGCTTGCATCGCACTGCCTACGAGCTTTCTCTCTCTCTCTCTCCTTCTCTCTCTCTCATACTCTCTCTTGCAAAATATTCGCATTACTCGTTAAGTAACTAGAACCTGTCCGAAAGCACAGTTATCATTGCATTTCAACATTTAATTTACCTTTTATTCAATCAAATTTTTTAACTAATCATTTATAAAGTGTCACTTTTTATTAACTTTTTTTGAAAAGTCTTTTTTATATAATTGTACTTACTAAAAAATTACTTACGACAAAACAAGCGTTTATTTATTAGACAGTACACAACGAGGAGATTTTGATTCATATTTGATACACATTCGATTTCAATCTACTTCAAAATTGAATCTCTTTGTCTTGAAAGAGTTTATGAGTAGCGCGCTTAGAATCGCATCAGTTATTTATCGTTTTCATTATTCGACACGGCAGACTGCAGGCGCGGCTGTCACCCCATCGAAAACTCTTGGTTCTTCTTCGTGAAGCGCCCTTTCGTTTTCTCATCAAAAGCGAATTATCACTTGACGAATTTTCGAAGAGGTCGCGCTCTTCCTCGCCAAATGTTTCATGAATTATTGCTTTCTCATTATTAGTAATATATATCTTTTACTTTATTACTATACGTGCAGTGACTTTTTTGTATACGTTTGAAATACTGCAAAACAAAAGATATTGTAGTTATAGCCATTTGAAATTACGTAACTATAAACTTAATTTATAAAAAAGTATAAGTGTAAATGAATAAAATAAATGAATAAAATTAATTGAATTCGTATTTTTTTAAAAAGGGATAATTCATAATTTAATTTAACCGACGACAGATAGATAGCATCAAAGTAAGGGTATGAGCCGCAGACAAACTTTTTTAAAATTTCAACTGGTTTGGGTAATCAATAGTACTAGTTACGCTTTCTCACGCCCTATCGTGGTATCCTAATAATTTGTCGACTCCTTTTTTAATCGAAATTCCGGAAACGCGCGATGGGTTAACCGCAAACAATACCATGTAATATCTTTTCTCCAACGACCCTTGCTTTTCCTACTGCGAAACCTGTCTGACCCAACTCGAGCTTGCGGTCGAAAGAAAAAAAAAAGAGGAACTAGGTAGAAAGAAAAAAAAACGAACGCATATACCGGTCCTATCTTTTTCCACTCCTATTTTTCTAAACGGGTCAGGTAAAATACTCGATAACGTCTCTTTAATCCCTTCGACAATTTTTTGAAATCCACCTTGTTTTTACAGGAGGAGGATTTTAAAAATTTTCATCTAAAGTAAAAAAAATACTACATTCCTATAGGTATATATATATATATTTATCAAGCAGTAAAAAGTGAAATTGCTTTGCATTTGATGGATCCTCGTAAATTGGTTATATATATGTTATCTATACATTCCCATAAGAAACTTGATGCCGATAAATTTCATTTCAATCAATTTTCCAAAAGGGTTAGAGAAAATAAAGATTTTTACGGCAAACAGGGCAGGTTAAGACTTTTAGCCCGCAGTGCCTTATATAGACATCAACCGACGATTTCTCTCGTGTCTTACCCTTCACGCCTTTCGAGAAGGATAGAAAAAAGGGGTGACGCGATCAACAACTTTGTTCCTTTTTCACAAATCTCGTTGCTCCCCTCACGACTGTCCATCAATTACACCGCCAGAATTTTTTTTTCACAATCGCGGATTTCTCGAGTGCCGTTGAAGACATTCGATTCCCAGATGCATTCGATCTACCCTCTTCCGCCCTGCTTCTCCTCTCTCTCTCTCTCTCTCTCTCTCTCTCTCTCTCTCTGGTTTTTTTTATTCGCTCCGGGACACTCCAGTCCGAATGAATAGAATCGCAAGGCTATTCTTTGCCGAGTGAATGCCACGAAACCATTTGCCTTCGGCATCCCTTCCCTTACCGCGTGATCGAGCGTTTGATGGTGATATCTCTAGGTGATTTCTTATCTTATAGACGATTCGCGCGACTCGGTTTATCTTGATTGTCCGAGGGTTGTCAGGATTATTCAATAGGAGGGTATATATATTACCTTTTTCTCAATGCACGATGAGTTTAGTGGCTCTGAATGCTTTGACAGCTGGATTCATTGGGTAAGTCGGAAAGATGGCTTATTCGATTCTTGTGTAAAAACCAGTTTTCTAGTCAATTATGACTATGTGATTGTACGGTTTTGGTGAACATTTGAACTTACGCATATGGGTAATTAATCTTCTTGATCTCGTGATATTTTGGATAAGATACGTTCTATACTTCATGTCATTAATACAATTTTCTTTATTTTGAATATTATAGAAGTTATAATCTTGTTGAAATTTTGATAATTTATAAAACGAACAAATAGAATAATTAAAAACATTGAAAGTTCCGTGATCATTAATTGAAATGCAATAAAAATCCAATTTTAAAGTACACTTTCGTAGCAAAATAATAAATCTGGCAAAAAATGTATAAACAATCATCTTTGTAAAATACCAACGTAAAAAGTGTCATTCGTAGCTTTTCTTTAGGTAATTTTGATCATAAAAATGCCGAGAAAGAGAGAAATAAGTTAATCCCGATACGCCGAATCGAGTGGGAAAGCACTTTTTCTGATTCTCCGGTCGTTCTTACGGGTTTTTCGTTTAATGCTATGTAGTATAGCTTAGCACCGAGAAAAAGAGAAGGAGAAGGAGAAGGAGAAAGAGAGAGAGAGAGAGAGAGAGAGTGGTATAAGATGATATCTGGGCGAAGCGGGCAGCAGTAGCACCCTTCGGGTCTATTTTCCTCGTCTTTTCGCGAACTAGGAGGGGGGAGTGGGCGCCGGGTGGATGGCGCGCGAGCGCGCGGCACTGAAAATAACCCCTTGGCCTCTTTGGCTTTAAAGTTTAAATTCTCTTTATCTCGCGAATGCCTTCGATTCACCAAAGTGGCCCCCGAAGGGATCGGTGGCAAAAGGATCGGGTAGGTTGTTTTCAGTGTGCTCGCTCGCGCAAGACTCGGGGAAGGTCAGCCTTTTGTTGATTCTTGTTTACGAGGCGGGCGTGAGATTTGAACCGCCAGATTCGATTCCATTCGATTCGTATTCTTTTCGTACCTACACCCGTATATCTTCGGATATCCGCACTCCCGTTCACCCATTGATTTCCTCCTAAAAAATAGGAATCCACTAGCTGTTATAGCCCGGACTTTTCCTCACGGACTCGTTCGACGAGAGCTTAATAAGCTTATCGAGCTTTCGCACCCTTATATCCCAGATTGTGCTTTACCTTACTATTTTTGATAACACCTCCTGGACTAACACATCCAATTACTCTACCACTTTCAAAGGCTTTACACATTTTTACGCTTATTTACGTCTATTGCGTTCAGATGAAATTTCAGTGTCTTGTAAGGCTTTGTCTTCTATACGTAAAACACTGATTTTAAACAATACATTTAACGTATATAATGTGCAATGATAAATTTTAGAATATCATTACAAAGTGATTAAAGAAAAAAGAAAAATGTTGCAGACATCTCTATCCGATAAGTGAACAAAGACGTCGAATCAGATTTCATTTAAATATATTAGTACTCAGTTATCAGCATTACCGAAGCATCCATCAAACTGCGTTAATCCGAGCGAATGGTAACCGAGTGCAAACAAAAATTGAAAATGACAAAGTTGTCGAGAAGGAGAGAGAGGGTCGAGTGTAACTAGGAAAAATTCTGAGGAAACACATGAGTTATGGTGAAGCGCAGTTCCATTTTTCCTTAATTACGATGTTGTGGAACGTAGATTACGATGTTGGCCCGACGCTTTCAAAAACATCTGTTCCTGTTCTTCGGAGTTTTCCTCGTCTTCGTCGTCGTCGTCGGCGTCTCCCCCTCCCGAAAGTTAAGTCTCAGCAGCCGCAGGCTTTATTACTTAGATTACATATATACGTGTGTGTGTGTGTGTGTGTGTGTGCGCGCGCGTGAATTCGCGTGTGCGCGTGTATGTATATATACATCGAGATAGAAATTTACCCGCGGACAGTTGAGATTATACCCGCGCGAGTCGCCTTAGGTAAACGCGTGTGCTACCTAAATAACTACGCGTGCAAATATCCCTCGGGATATCGAGTTGAAAGAGATTTCATCCCTCGTATGCTCATTTATAATCAATTTTCTTTGCAATAATATTTTTATATACGATGATGCGTTTTTCCAGTTAATTGTAATAAACATTAACCTTAGCATGATATACTGTTAAATATAAGTTGATTACAAGTATATATATATACATGCCTATATATATACCTATATATATGGTAAATTATGTTTATCGGTTAGAAAATACAACCGGGCGAGCAATTTAGAATTGTTGTATACTCAAAACTGATATAAATAATCGAAGTGCAATTATGAAAATTATGTTGATTAAATTTCGGGGCTAAGGTAAATAAGTATACAAAATACCCGAGCGCGATCGTTTCGCCGTACTTGTGTTTTATGAATTAATTAATTAAATCGAACAGGCACACGCTCTCACAAACACATACTCTTTAGATATCTGCTCGGAATGAACGTTCGCATAAATGTTTGCCATTTTTTCGCATTTTTAAACGCACACAAACCCGATATACGTACAGATATGTTTAGTGTTACTATAATCGTATACCCCATATACACTGTTTTCAACATTTTTATTTTATTACCTTATACAAAGATAGTCAATATTTTTGGTAATGTTATATATACGTTGCATAATTTACGGGCGAAATATTTATTTACCGTTACAAATTGGTTATTGAAATGGCGATAATTTTGAGTAAATTATGTAAGGTTAATATAATTTCGTTAAATTGCAAAACAGAAATATGCACAACAGTTGGACAATGGCTAACGTGTATCCCACAATTATTTACCACAGTTTGTAATTAAATAAGCGTGATTTTCATAATTATAGGTTGATTATTTACATGAATTTTATACGTATTTAAATAATCGTAACCCAAACTTTCCAAAGATACTATCAATGAAATTAATTTATATTACATTGATATACGAGTAGTATGTATACAAGTAAAAATAATAAATTATTAATATTATATAAGTAAACATGATAAATGCATTTATTAATATTTTATTATTCAAAAGATTACTATATAAATTCATTCGATGGAAATGATTTTAATGATTTATGGTTATACATTCTCTGGTAGATTATTCGTGAATTGTGTAACTTACTTTTATTCGATGTAACTTTCAAACTGGATGTCAACGTAATTAAAATTGTTTAAATCTAGAAAAAGATAATTGGTAATTGTCAAACTATCTCAGAAATGGGTTTAAAATACAAAAAATATATAAAAGAGGTTATAAATGTAAAACTTATAATATATTCTCATGATGGCACTAGAAATACGTTTTAATCATCAAAAAATCAAAATTAACGGAAGAAATGAAAGCAAAAATTGATAATTATTTTTAAAACGAAATATTTATTGTTTCATTTTTATATTTTAAAAGTTGTCGTGTACGTATAAAATAAACTTCATGATAACTCCATTCATATTACAGTAGCTACGGTCAGTTATTTCATTATTTTATAAAAGTGCATAAAAATATCGCCCAAAACTCATCACCAGGAAAGGTCATCCAAACAAGAGAAAAAGAGTCGAGCGTTTCGATAAAAAAAAAAAATAAAAAAGAGAGTAATGCACGCGGACCGAGAGATTGAAAATTAATGCCGGACACAAGATAAAATTAATTTAACGGCTGAGGCAGCGCGCCGGGTGCGCGAGCCCGCGGGCTATGTGCCGAAGCCTTGATCACAATGGCCCCGAACGCGCTTGGCTCGCCCGCAGAGAGGGCAAACTTGTACCGCGGAAGCTACGCTCTCACCCCCCCCCCCTTCTCACGCTCTCTCTCTCTCTCTCTCTCACTCTCGGCGCGTGTACCAAAACATAATTAGCCTGCATTGTTAATGCACCAATATTTGCACACTGTCCTGCACGCGAGAGTGTTCTCCAGTGCCAGGCGTGCCCGCACTCGGTCCCTCTCTGCGTTACCAAACCTCGAACGCTCGAGCTTTTCCAATAAGCCGCCTATATTTTATACCGGCGAGTACTCCTGTCTTCGTTCTCGATCTCTCTTTCCTCTGTGTTCCTCTTTCTATTCTTTCACTCCGGCGGGTTGTCTGAATAATGCGTCATTTTTTCTTCTCGTGTTTGCACTATATTTCAAACTGGCAGCTGTGTCTTGAAAAATAATACTTACGTTTTTAGCGTTACGAGGTGTAATTAACCGTACCGCATACCGTACACCACTGAGATTTTATTAAAATGAAGACCATTTAATTATGTACTTTATATAATTTTGTAATTGACTCTTTTATACGAGCCATTTCTTCTCTTTCAAAATGTATACGAAATTGTAAATTAATTAAAAAACATTAATTTAAACTAAAGCATGGAATAATTTTTAATCTTGCATATAAGATAACTAAGCTGAAATTCGGGAATTTTATTGAGGATAAATTAGGTAGACGACATGCGAGCGGAAGCAACAATTACTATAATAATAACAAACGGTATAGAAATTAATATCTACGCTACACACAAAACGACAAAGGCAAGATAATATATTAATACAATCATCGAATGTGCTAGATAATTCATTAATTTAATAACGTGAGCAAGCTAATGATAACTAATACCATATATAGAATTAAACGTTACCATTATCTTAAATATCAGTCAATAGATGAACCAAACATTTGCTCGTGCAAAATTAAGTAGAAATTAGACAAACGAGGGCATGCGCTCACAGTAAATAAGCAAATAAATAACTAATCAATCATCTCATCCGCATAATAATACACAATTAATGATACCGTATACGTACGATCTAGATTTCTAGATACAAGTTCATATAGGTATATATATATATATATGTGCGCGTAGTCGAAACGATGATAAATAAACGGAGATAACGAAAAAGCCAATACCATCGGTTGTAATCCAATCTATACGTGTGTACATGCGTTTTATATATATATATATATATGTGTATCTGTATATGTAGGTATATTCTTGGAGAATCAAGGACGCTGTGCTCACCCCTATATGTATAACCAACGAGGACAATGGTGAACGTGTCTAGATCGCGGATGCCCTCGCGTTTTAATAGAGTCTTTTAGGCGTACGGGGCATTCACTGGGTCTTATTCGAGAAATCGTTAAGTCGAGAGGCGTGTTGCATGCGCGAGGAGACAAGCTGCGCCCTTTAAGAAATACCCATGCGACCGATAGAGAAAGAGAGAGAGGAGAGGAGAGGAGAGGAGAGGGAGGCGTTCCCGGTGAACCCCGTAGCCTCTTCCGTTGGTTCATCGTCTTCCGGTGACTTCCGGTGCGATGTACGTCGATCCTTTGTCCCGTGGCAACAATCGCGTCTCAAGTTCTTCCAAGCAGGGGGGCGGTGGCGCGCGTTTCTCTTTATTTTCTCTCGTTGCGCATGTGTATACGCGCGCATTAGCGGCACTTTCGAGCTGCTGTGAGCCACGACAAAGTGTGTACACAGAGAGACAGAGAGAAAGAGAGAGAGAGAGAGAGAGAGAGAAAAAAGGAGCTCTGGAAAGAAAAGAGAGAACTCGACTCGAACAAATTATAGATTTAGCTCGACCGTTGCTCGCAGTCATCTGCTTATAAATGAGACGGTAAGAGAATGCCAGATCGAGTGTGCGCGTGTGTATGTGTGTACTCGCGCGCGCGCGCGCTTTTGCACGAGGGAGAGAAATTGAACGTCGTTCTCTCGACCTCTTTATCTATCCCTGCGAGTTCCTTCGTCATTTGCTTTCTCTTTTGACGTTTGCTCTTGCTTTTCTCATTATTCTATAGTTCATCGAGCCGATGCACGTGTATAAACTCGGTTCATTCTTATCTCAACTGTTATTTTTTTCAGTATTGTTCGATTATTGACTAATGCTGAATTTTACACACACACACATCTATAAGGATGAACGCGTTTAAATTCGATTTTCAGTTATTCCGTAAACGAATCTGTCAGAAGAACTAAAATCATTATTAAAAAATTCTTGTCTATCTTAACCACTATGCAGAATTTGAAAACAAAAAGGAAGTATGTGGATGGCTGCAAGATACGTCATGGCACACATACCAAGTTTAAAATAACGTACTGTCCGCACCAAAGTAGGAGCGAGCACAAAACACAGGAAGTGGAATGAAAAAAAAAGTGTTATTGGAAAAGCGCGAAGCGAAGCAAGGCCAGACTCTTTTATCTGGCTGATGCCCTTTGACCGCGTCAGTCAAACGCACGCCTGTAAAATTACTTGGCAAGCCCGCGCGGGAGACAATTTAGGGTGTGAAAAATATTAATAGCACCATCGGTATATAAGGGAAATATACCGTTCGTCTCTCTCTCACTCTCCTACTTTCAAGGGATGGTGAAGCTTCGCGCGCGCGTTGCTCGTCGCGCGGGCGTGGGGGTAGACCGAATGAAGGAGGCCAGACGGGAGAGAGCCCGAGGAAAGCTATGCTATGCGCGCGCGGGGGTGGCAAGTGTTTCTGTCAGTTTAATAGCTCGGCGATCGCGCCCTAACCCGCCCACGCGCTATGCCTTCCTTCTCTTACGACATTACGCTATCGTCACTTTACGTGTCAGAAGTTGCGCGTGTGGCTTCTCTCTCTCTCTCTCTCTCTCTCTCGCTTGGTTTTCCCTCGTATCTTGACACGTTTCTACTTACATTTGGTAACCCTTTGATATTTTGGTTACTTCGCTCCACGACGTCCAGTATGTGTCTTTGACGTGGTATTTACCCCTTATTTTCTTGTGTCATCGTGTCTATGCATTATCTTATTATCTATCGTAATCCTTTATTTTTTAAAGGGTTTATTTTCTATACAAACAAAATAATTATCTTTTTTACCGCTATACCTTTATTACATTATTTTTGGAAAAGTTTGAATTATTTAGATATTTCGACATTAATTGAAACTTCAAGACACCCAGATGAATGTTTATTTTTTACAGTGTACTATTTTTTCATATATTTTACAAGTAATTCTACTAGACTAATACATGGAATAATAAAATTTATTTTTACAATATTGTTATTCGTGTAAAATAATTTTCAAATGTTTACGAACTGTATATAGTATCACGAATAATTTTGATTGTATAATTAAACGAGATGATGTAATTTATATTATAATAACAGTCGGTAACAATAGTCAATAAATTAAAAATAAAAATAAATGTATAAATCGTTTCAACATTACACCTGTATCTACAAAGTTATAATTTCGCATAGTATAAATTTATAACGCATAGTGTGTCTCGCATCAGTTTATATTTACATCTGCGGAGATTCGGTTGTGGGTGGGTGTTCATATACACGATCGAATCGAGTCTGAGGAAGGCGAGGGCCAAAGAAAAGGTGATATTGGCTTATTTAACGCCGTTGTAAATCACACTACCAAATACCGTCACGCGGATGGATAGGGCGCCCGACTGGCACTGGCTATAAAGTATAATATAACTGCACGCGCGACATATGTTTTTCCGTGTTAAACTACCCGAGGCGACGAAGCGTTCTTGCGAAATGAAGATTTGTTCCAGGGTCGTTCGTTCTCCATGGGACACTCGCCTCCGGAGAAAATTTCGCGGGACTCGCGCAAGACTCTACCCCAAAGATATTACAATCGCGTTTTATGTCAACCCGACTGGTTTTAAATGTTTCGTTTCAACTGGAAAAAATTATAATGAAACGGATTTTTAAATCTGTATTTTATTGTCCTGTTGACTTTTACTTTCTTTTTTTTAATATACTTATAGTTCATTATATTTATATTTTTCTATATTGTACTTCAATTTCTCTATATCGTATTTAAATAGTCGCTTCATAGCAGTAAATATGCAAATATCGTATTTATTTATAGTGTGAACAAAATAATGTAAACATTGAATAAAATAGAATCAAAACAATTAGTATAATTCACATAAGGAATCTAACAAATTTTCGAAAAATTAAAAAAAAACGTTTGGTGACCGTTACGAATTTCAAGATCGCGACAGCTGCCCTAGATTTGCAACTTTATCTGGCGAGGAATTAAAAAAGTGTCGAGTAAACGAGGACGTAACACGTTGAGTACTAGTTTCTCCGTCTCTCTCTCACTTTTATTCGTTGTAGAAATTGTTTCCCTCAAGAATACGCGGAAAAGAAGGCGGAAACCAGAGAGCACAAAATTTTCAAGCCGGATCTGCAACGAGATATTACAAACCGCAAAAGTGAGAGAATAAAAAAAAGTAGCGAGATACTTTAAAAGTCAACGTACTTGACGTGTCATCTCGTAGAGGCAAAGTACCGGCCGTCCGATACAAGGGGGGGTCCTCTGTCCGAGCCTCTACGTGGGGTCTCTCACCTTCTCTCTTTTTCTCTTTCGCTCACTTACCCTGATTTCGACCCTCGCTGAAAAACTGAAAAGCCGTCATCGAGTCTTGTACCGAGTTGTGAAGAAAAAATCTGTCAACGTATACGGTCGCCACCGGTTGTTGCGCGCATCAAACTTTTCACGACGATTCGTTAAGAAGCCACACTAGTATTTCGAGTGTTGGAAATAAGGTTTTTTTTTTAACTTTCGGGAGAAGCTGCGAGTATTACATTTCGTATAAATTTTTTTTACGATATCATTTGCACGTTCTACCACTTTTTCCGTGGAATTTTGTATAATATCGAGGATTTTGATGGGCTTTTTGTTCGCGGTAACCGTTACACGTCACTCAAAAGTGGTGTTATAATAGTTCATTTATTATTATTTAATATTATATTTATCAGGGAGTAATTGTAGTACAATAGAAACAGTGAGGCGTTT
Organism: Theocolax elegans; assembly: GCA_026168455.1. NCBI lineage: Eukaryota > Metazoa > Arthropoda > Insecta > Hymenoptera > Cerocephalidae > Theocolax > Theocolax elegans. The sequence goes on along the minus strand of CM047426.1, from coordinate 15,806,126 downwards.
ATTAAAATTTTATAAATAAATCGTATAATCGAAGTAATATACAATAAATACTCAATGTAAAAACTGATTAACTGTAAACAACGAAGTAATTATAACATAACTAATAATACACAGTTAACCGTACTATTAATATATATATTAAAATTAATTTTTCAAACTGTATTTTACAGTAAATATATTTTATTTAAACATCTCCTTACAATCTCAGTTAGTTTGTTTACAAAGTAATAAATTTATAATTACATTGATATAAAATAAAATATTGCGGTCAATTATGCTTCCCTTTGCAATACTAACCGATAAGAAATTCCTCTAAGAAAAAGTTCATTCTCCTCGATTGTTTTTTGTCGTGCACTTTCCGACACGCACACACCCACACCGAGACGTATACAGTTTGATATCCCGTCTATATCCTTATCAGGTCCGTCAGCTCGGCCCCTTCTCTCGAGACAGAAAATAGTTTCTCGCAGTTTTCCTCCCCTCCCACTCTGGGCGTCGGTGTCTCTCTCCCTGTCCGAGGGATGCTGCGTGCGGCCGCCGCAGCGGCGCGCTCCGCTACCACCGGCACACTCGACGGAGCGAGTGAGAGCAGGAGAGACCGAGAGGGACAGAGAGAGAGAGAGAGAGAGCGAGTGAGAAAGCGAGAGAGAGACGGAGGGAGGGGGGATACGATGCGATAGGGGTTGCTCCGCCCGCGGGCCAACCAGAGTCCCGGAACGACGATCCTCGCCACACCCCGGGATCGTCCCGACTGGGTACGTCTCTCTCTCGTCCCAAGAGAGAATCCGTTCGCGTGCCATCCTCTTCTCTCTCCCGACACCGAGATTTCAGATCCTTCAGTAGTAGTCCGCCGGAGCTCGCGCACACCGCATATTTCCTCGTCCGCCACCCCCGTTCGACGAGTGCATATACGTATACATATATACATATAGGTATACATGGAATAATCCTGCTTACTCAAATCTCATTCTCCATGGAGCGGTTATTTTTTGTGATACTGTATTATTACCCGTGAGTTGTGTGCACATAGTTTTCATATCGAACGATGTTTCAATCCACGTGCCAGTGACTTTCTTTGTGATTTACCAATACTCGAATACACATTGTGCTTGTCATATATAGACCGTACACACTCGTACACCGGATATGGAGTGTCTAGATCTCTCGAGCACGATGTTAGATTACAAAAGCAGCGGTAAGTTATCATTTTTCGTTCGAATGAATGAAATGTATAAATTTATCGTACAACGGAGAAAGATACCCGGCGATCGGATTAGATCCGATTGTATTCAATCGACTGATGTTATACCTTTTACACGAGATTCTTATCGACTACTCGTCGTATATACGTCAATACTCTAGAATCATTTACACCTGTTGTGATAACACCTCGTTTCGGCTCGTTTCTACATGCGCGCGAGCACGGCGAGCGTACCTCGATCTAGTCCGCAGGTTGGCTTTCTCGAATATCCTTGGAAATTATCGGAGTGTACAATAAATTACACAAACACAATTTCAACGAAAGAGGAAAGGTGAATCACGGCTCTTGTGAGAGATATACGTGAAGTATATGCGTACAGCGTCAAATAAATGTCGTTCGATGTCAATAATTAGTATGTCAAATGGTTTGCCGGTATATAAGCATCTTCGTATCACCAGGACGTCCTGTGGTCAGAATGCGGTTTCACGCCCGTGTGAATAGAGACGCATTGCAATCGTATATGTCTGTATATATATATATATATATATATATAACCGGCATTAATGCCAATTTGAATAATTATCTCCGGTTATCCGGAGTCTGACCCTGCCGGTGCAAGACAAACAAAATAAAGAAAGTTTATACGAGGAAAGGGAAAGACTTCGCGATAACATCTTCCTTTCCTTTTTTAATATATCTACTGCAATATTAATTCCTTTATACATATTATATATATTTATATAGTTCTATTTTTTTTTATTAATTACAACTGTCTAGATATTCTTATCACTACGGTACGTAATTTTCCTTTTCATCTCTCATTCTCTTTTGAAATTCTTGAATGGCGTGCTGCTGCTGCTGCTGTTCCTGCTACATGTGGTGGGGGTAATATAGACATACATTTCTCTTTGTCGTGTTAAAACACGTGAAATATCTGTGTACACATAGATTAGAGATGAATTATTATTCTTGAATAGTGAGTGGTTTGATTGAATCGTTTGTATATTCTACAGTTGAATTATATTCTATTTCTGATTAAATTACGAGGGGAAAAAGTTGTACGTTTACGGTAATATGAGCCGTTGATTTGGGTGTGATATTTTTTTTTTTGAGGTACTTGTAGGCTAAACCGGTCGCTGGATGTAATGCAAATATTCTTTGTGATTTTTTCGAGATGAAAATTTAAAGGACATCGAGTAACTCGTGGTAAAAATTATCACCAAAATATGTAATTATTCATTTATTCTAAACGTCAGCTAAATTCATTATTTCGTATTAAGTGGATTCATTGACAGTTTTTGTAATATAATTTTGTTTTTCTTTGAATTATTAACATTTACATTTATTAAACCAGAACGCGATTGCATTGTTATTAAAAATTTCTGTTCACAATTATTACGACTTAAAAATGAATATAAAATTTCATTGCCGATGCTCCTTCTTAAAAAATTGAATTAGTTTTTACAACACGTTCTTGAAAGTATTAGGAAGCAAAAAAAGCGATAGGAGTAAAGAAAAGGGACACTTGCGTTACAAAAATACGAGGGTTCTTTATTAGCTCTACCATCCTTATAAAGATGTCAACATTCTTGAGCTCTATAATCTGAGCACTTGGAGCTAATCAACCGGCTATCATCCTATGGCTCTTGAGCCGAGACAGTAAAGTAGCTGGCTCCCCCTTGGTTGATCGGTGCACCGCGTGCGTGTAATCCCAACGAGAGCTAAAGAGCGTTTCGAGGGTATCTAAATATTGTTGCAATATCATCATTAAATCCAAAGGTTCCCGGTTGTTAGTTTAGACGGTGTTCATGTCGAACGACGTCTTCCTACGGATTAACCAACCACTTTACGAAATGGCGATTCGAACTTAATATCTAAGATTTTCTCTGCTTGTCTTTATGATTGTCAAATTTGTTCTCTTTTCTTTTCATCACGATTCCTTTTTATTGAAAGATAATGCGTTATTTGGTTAGACAAAAATGTTTATGTATACGAATAATGAATATGAATAATGAAAAACATCAGCTTATATATTATATATTGTGTATATATATAGCTTATATATATATATTATCAGCGTTAACATTCTCCCTTACGTAATCTGAGTTTACACAGTTATGATTTACGATAGCAGTCGATATTTAAGCAATTACAGTGACAAAGTAACTTTCTATTATATGTATATATTGGTTATTAAACAAATCGGTACCCTACTTCCTGTCTAAGAATCTCTAGAAATTATAACACTATGTGCTTTAGAAAAAACGTATCGTCCGAATAATGATAACTAAATTTTTATCGCTCAAAACATCCTTTATTCATTGAAAGAAAACAATATCTAGATTACGCATTTGGAAGCGTATAAAAAAATATAAACTCGAGTCGATCTTTATATGACATAAGATTAAATACACTCGACATGAAGATGTTTAAGCATCTAGGATTTCGTAAGGTCATAAAAAATAATGAATTGTAAACAGTGTGACCGAGTCGCGATAAGTCCGCATACTTCTTATTTTCTTAATAGACTCACAGTTGTGGGTTATTTTTTTATTTTTTTTTTTGGTGGTCTAAATGTTGCTTAATTGTTATAATGTCATCGTTACGATCGCGAGTGATGCGACATTTACTCGTATCGCAATTCATCGTATTTTAAAGGCTGCACATATGGTAATTAAAGAAGCCTTACATGACAACAAATTCGATTGATGATATACGAATATAAATATCTCATGATTTAGCTTACAACAAAATGATAATGATTAAATTCCTATCTGGAATATCAGTCATTATCTTTCTAAAGTTTAGAATCAATCATTTCGTAATTATCATTTAAACCTTATATAAATAGTATCACGTGAATAATTAATAAATTATTTTATGGAGATAATCACTTTCAAATTTGACAATTACACGTTTATAATTGCAGCATATGCGTAGTTGTCGATAGTTATAATCTTTTTTTATTATTATACAATTATAATATAGGATTTTGCTAGTTTTTCTTTATGTTTGCACAAAAACAAATTAAAGCATTACTAGCGAAAGAGATGGAGACTTCTTTTTTCGATAAATCTAAATAAGTTTTTCACCCTATGGTGTAATTAATAATAGTAAAAATAGGTAATATAGTTACATAAAATATGCTAGAATATTATGTAATTTGTTAAACGTTATTTTAAATCGTCATTCGAATCTCTAAATGTAAAGTATGTGTTTAGATAAGAAGTCATTTCTGAACGCAAATAAACAAATAAATTAATAATAAAAGAATACAGATGGAAAGAAACTGAAAAGGTGGAAAATAACGTTTCGTTGCAGGAAGCAGCGACGAGGGCGAAACAGCAGGTGGAAGCGGTGGCGGCTTGGGTAGCGAAAGCGCCGAGATGGAAGAGAATAGCTCGCTGCGATCGTCTAGTAGTAACAGCAACGGACACAATAACCCCATATATCGCGAATCCAAGTCCCTCAATTCGAGTGGTGGTGAGGTCCACGATCTGTTTCGAAATTATGGGCCAGGATCGATCGGACATCAGCAGCTAGATTATCCAAGCTTGAATGACGAAGATAGGAAATCTTGGGATTTTAGCAACAAACAATCTTATCAACCTCGAAATTATGTTAAGACGGAATACAGGGACGATTATCGTAAGTACCGTTACGTCTTCCACTCTGTACATCAAGTGTTTAGCATTAAAGCTACACATCAACAGAAAAAATAAATAATAATTACCCAAATGTTCTTGTTTGTAAAAATTTTGTACAGAGTTGTTACTTTGAGAATCAAATTAAAGTTTTGATGGAATAGTAATTTTTCAGGCACTAAAATTTTTATCCAAATTATTTAGATATTATTTAGAAAAAATTTTCCTCCTCGTAATCGTTTAAAATACGGTAGAGGAACAGGCTTATAATCACTTAGGAGCATTTTCCAATCGCGTCCATCATTAATTTTATTTTTCATGCATCAGTTATATGTTTATGAATTTTAATGTTTTGTTTCGTAAGATTATTACACGCGTTTGTATATGATTAAATTGGTTATGATTTACATTGAAAAATGATCATAAAACACCTCGTTTATGGTGCAGCGCTATGAAAACTATAAATATATTACTATTGATTTTTGCAAGTACAAATATTAAATTTTATATTATTTTTAGTTCTATTTAGTTAATTAATTGTTTTCAGAATAAAAATTCTTATCGACTCTTACAGGCTTTTAAAAGGAACACTGGGTTTTTTCGTGACGCGATCCATTTATTTTTTCTTATCATCAAGCTTGATTCGATACATTGATATTTTGATTTTAAACTCGCAATTTTTACCACGATACATCACGTGCAATAGAGTTTAAATTATATTAAATTATCAAGTAATTTTAATAATTTTTTTACATTGTTTTTTTTTCTAGATTAACGTTTCATTCGAAAAATGTTCACAACTATTTTTAATTAGTTTTGCAAAGATAAATAGTTGCAAGAAAACGTAAATTATTCAAACTAACCATTAGTGTTATAAACTTGTTATTGCAGAAGGTGCTATCAAACAAGAACCAATAAGTTCGAAAGACTTGACGACCGATCCGATGAACTTGTTACCGGACAACGTAGAATTAAGTCCTTCCACATCAGGTGTGCTCTACGTTCGAGCACGAAAGGAGATTCCCGAAGGTACGAGGTTCGGAACGTTATTTGGGAATTGGTACAGCAACGATTTTATTCCTAACAATGCAAGTGAAGTAAGTTATCGTTTGTATATCCATATTTTTATTACTCAATCGAGCATAAAGTTCAACCTCAATAAAAAAAAAATGAAATTGTCGAATCAAAAATGATCTCCCATCTCGTGGAGTACTCGTCGAGCCGTTTGAAAGATGATCGATCTGTTTATAACGAAGAGAGCGTGGAATGTTTCCGTCCCCGGGGCGAATATAGTATCCTATCCTACGGGTACCTTAATCCTTGGTATTATCCGGCAGATGCCAAGAGACCGACAGAGTTGTCGTCGTCTCTCTCTCCTTTTGCCACGACACACCGACCACCTGGTTCGTTTCGTTTCGTTCTCGTCTCATCTCCCTTTTGGTTTTTACTACGCGCACCGAGGTGTCATCCGTGTTGACAGATCTGTCATTGGCCTCTGGACACCTTTACCCAAAATTTCCAAATTTTTGACTCGAAAAAGGAAGACTAGAGCAATAGATGAAAGGACGATTCTTCTTTTGAGCCCGTCTTTTCTTTATATTTCAATATTACATTAGCAGGTAGCCAGTTTTCACGAGAAAGAAATCACTTTCTTAGAAATCATACGGATGAGATGCAATTGATCGAGGGACAGGCGTTTTGCTATTTTTGTCATTTCTTTTTCTTTGCGCAATCTACGAGTTATCGAGTAAAGTTCCAAATTTAAATTTAACTGAATATCTGATAAGAAGTCTAAAATATGATTTTTGATCAAAGATTATTGAACCGATAAGTCAAACAGTCGACCAAAATAACCATCATTTATGTTTTATAATAGCACAATTTGAATAATGCAAATAAAAATCTTGTTCGTTTATTCAAAACACTACAATAAGTCAATGAATGTCTGTATAGAATTAAGAGAAAACTAAATATAGAAATATATGATTTATTTTTAAATATGCATTTAAATTAACGTTCGAACAGAGCCAAGATAACAATTTACCCTTCGATTGAAAAAACAAACGTCCGTAAGTTAAAATAGATCAATTACTCATTAAAATCTGACTATCATCGAGTAAACGTACGAGGAAAAAGCTATTACTCGATCCAAGTTTCGATAATCAGAGGAAATTTAAAGTACACATCCATACACAATCTATAAAAGTGCAACTGGGCGCACGTCTCTATGAAATCTGATCATTAATCGAATGTGCAGGTCACCCTTCTCCGATATCTCGATATAGATGTATATTCGATTAACATAAACCTCGAGGAGGTTGTAACGAAAAAAAAAAACCGGTACACCGTGTCGATAAGTAAGTTGCACAGTCGTCGTAAGAAAAGATGGAACGTCAGAAGGAGAGGAACGGAGGTACCAACGGTCAAGCATCGAACGGGGTGGGAGTGGTGATAGATATGATAGCAAGAGCGCATGTCGCACTGACAAAATGTAAATGGCTTCATCCATCTAACGCCCGACAAAAAGGCAGCCAGGACCAACTGTCGACCGGCGATTACGAGATAGATTAAACCAAACTACCCCTTCGTTTCGCTGGACGATCTATCAACCCCTAGTGTGGTCTCTCGCGCGTTCGCGCGCCAAATTTTACGAATTTCACACGGATCGATCCCTGCTGCATCCCGACATTCTGACACACACACACACACACGCACACACGTATAACTATAATCTGTACTAAACAGTTCCTTGGTTATCTCGCGATCGATGAAGCATCGGATGAAAAAAAAGTATACGTACACTGAAGGGTACGGATATATATATTTTATATAAACTCTGCAGATGATTCGAGAAATATCGTCTCCCTACCGTTAACCCTTAATCCTTTTCTCACATCTCGAAAATTGTATAAGAAGCAGGGAGGCTGCGTGTAACGAAAGGGCGCAACGATGCGAAACCAGGTAAACCGACGTTTTTACCCCAAAATTTCATGTTTATGCATCAACGATGAAAAAGTCGAAGGGGTGACGATATCGATGCTTTGCTCTCCTCTCTCTCTCTCTCTTCTCTCTTCTCTCTTCTCTCTCTCACCTGCTGCAGATACAGACTAGATTTCCTTTTTTTCCTCTCCTGGATGATCAAACAAAAAAAAGAAAAGTGAACGAGAAAAAAATGTATGTATAGACGGGGGTTGCAAAAGAGGGTATAGATTCGGTCTTGCGGGTACGTTTAGCTCGTTGACGCGTAATCAAACGGTGGCGTGGCGTGCCTTCGTGGCAGCTAAACCAATCTTAGGCTTAGCTCGGTCGCGCGTGAGTCCTCGCTCGCACCCCTTGGTAGCTCGTACCGAAGTGAGAGGGCACGACACCAATTTACCGGATGATTTCGAGGCTCGCGCCGCGCGCGTTGCGCTTAAATGATCAATCCTGCGGCACGCGATTCGTTGAGCTCGTTTACTTTGCTCCTTTTGAGGGGATGTGCATCTTATGAGTTTAGACTTTGTTTCTTCGAGTTTGCGCTTTGATCCCGCACTCGTTAAATATTAGTTTAGTAGGCTCTATCCTTTCGAAACATTTATATTTACGAGATAAAGCATTTCGTTACCACTTTTATTTATATACTTTATTGAAAGGATTGACCGATACTGAACTAGATATATTACACTAATCAATTTTTTTTCTTAAACACAATAAATTTAAATATACATATAATGCAAGTTAGAGTACACATAACGCATTTTAATTTTTACTTTTTTAAACGATGATACATAAATAATGTTATTATAAATTTAATAGAGGGAATCTTAAAATTCTTGTATTGAAGATTTTATATTGAGAGTTTCGATAGGACTCGGCATCTTTTTTCTTGAATTATTCCGTTCTCTCGGTATATGCACCCCTGACACATTGGAGCAGTCGTTATTTCCACGCGATTGCAATACCTCCCCTCCTCTCTTTTTGATGGCGCGCCTCGAAACCGCCTGCCGGACGAAACGTGCGGGCACAATCGCTTCTTGTTTTTCATGCGCGCGCGCGAGCGCTCTTCGAAAAAGTCCAAAGGGATGGCGCGTAGAGGAAGAAAGGCCGTGTGCGCAGACTGTACTTTTTTGCCAAATCGTGTGGAAAACCACGCGTTATATTATATCGACGACGCTTGCCGCTGACAAATTATACAAATGGTGAACTTGGACAAAGCTGTCGCTCCTACGATTTAAAATGGAACCTACGTTTCGTGTCCTCGAATTTGAATTGGCTGATCATTTAGGATAATTTGTCAATGATGAAAACTATTAGATTTGCGTATCTTATTAACGAGATATTCAGTTGTGACACTTTAATCTGTTGTTTACGTATTACTCATTGTAAAGTACTTTTGTGCACGTAAAAATTCCAAGTGACAGATAATTTTTACCCTTAAATTTGTTGGACCATCCAATTATTGAATGGGATACTGTACATAAAATTTTAACACTGATACTCGACACTCGGAAGTATAAAATGCATACGGAAAAGGTACAAGTTTAAAAGGACATCGCGCAAAAAGGATCGCCCACTACACCAATTCCCACCGGAGAAAGTACAAAATCCGTAAATCTCGTAGAATGTGGAAGAGCATGAATGGGTCAATTAGTAGCTACGCAATAAATCGGCGCGCACGCGTGAGAAGGTCCCTTTTTCCAGTCCAGCTGGCTTATTCATCGATTGTCCAGTAGGCAGAGTAAGCTCGTTAAGGGAGTGTCGTGACACGTCCGAAATGCCGATTAAACGAGAATCGCGAGAGGGTCACCGACATTTCGACAACGTCCTCGCGAATGCGTATTGTCGAGCCGAACATTGTCCAGGCGATCGTTACGCGAAACGCCGGAAGCCAAAGGATCGACAATGCTGCATTGTAATTGCGTCTCAGGTACGCAAGTACGTTCAAGAAAAGTTTCGTTTCGCGTTCCCAAGGCGTAGGGTTACGTCGAGATTTTCCGAATCTAAATATGTAATAGCAAAAAGAGCGAGAGAGGGAGAGAAAGAGGAAGAGAGAGTTGGCGCGAAACGAGAGACAATCGGTAACCGCGGGGATCACGGCCTTTGTAACCTTGTCAACCGACTGACATGCTTTGCTTTTCACCGCGTCAAGGAATGTTGTGGACTCGTGGTCATCCATACAAAGCGTTTCGAATCGTGCATCTACTAGTCAAATTATTTAACTTCGGTTACTTACCTAGCTTACACAATTTATCTCAAAAATTTATATGAAAAATTACATATTTTTTGATACTTTTTAATAATTTATAAATAAATAATAATACAACAATTTGATCAAGTAATAGTATAGCTTTTCGTTAAACTTTATCTTTAAATACAAAAAAAGCGATTTCATCCGACTTGAAAATGTATATAGTTAGAGAACCGTTTCTTTTTTATATGTGAAACTCGCAGCAATTTAGTACAAAATAAAATATCGTCACCAGGTGCTTCACGACTCGACGAATATAATAATTTTTCACAAGGTCCCTCTCGCCGTTCGCGTATATGAATACATAAATGAGAAAAAAATATGAAATTCATATACACCAAAAGAAGAAAATACTTTGACCGAGAGTGTGTATACTTGGAATAAATAAGATGCGTGCAACTGAAAGAATAGAGGCGGATCACTTGATATTTAAAAAGTAACTCGTGAGCGAGGAAGGGTTAAAAAATGGCACCCTCGGTGAGGTCATTTATAGAGTTTAAAGAGTACGAGCAAAACGTGTATAACGAAAACGTGTGTGTAGCGACAAAACGACGCGCACCGTACATATACCTACAAGAAGTCGTTTTTTTTTATTTCATTTTCATTTTGTACGCTCGTGCAACTAGAAGTGACCGAGTGTAACTAGTCCTTTTTTCTTCGCACTCCCAAGAATCGAGTTCCGCATTTGATTGACACTTTTTACCAGTCTACGAAGCGCCTTCTCTCGTATTATGTTAATAACGATATGATACGCTTTTGTGGGGTGACCTGCGCCACTTCGGTATATATTTTGACATTTAAATTTACTCTTTTCTCTTTCTCTCTTCTTCTCTCTCTCTCCTTATAACCCTCCTCGCGTGTGTTTAACCTCCGAGAGTTACATGCTAGAACTTTGGTATGTGTACCCTTGTCGTAAAGCAATTCATAATTCGTGCATAATCGTGCCATCCTATTCGTAATTGTGTTGCTATTTCTTATGTGCGTATGCGCAGGTAGTCCTATCGCTTACAACACTCGGATTACAATACTCCTGGGTTGTTTGCTCTACATTTTTTTTTCTTAGTGGATTGGTTGTATCAATTTGTGATCGTGTTTTATTAAGAGATTCCGTGACGAGATGTTACTCTTTTTTTCTTTATGTACCAAATCAATTAGATTTACTTAAAAGCAAAGTTTACGAATAAAATTTTATATATGTATCGACAATTTTGTATAGGTGATGATAATACTTGTCTTTCAATTTTCTTGAAGGCCCGATAAGTTTTTCAATTTAAATAAAAAAATACGTTTTTCAGCTGCAATGCAACGTTCGGTATTCAAATTAAAAAACCTACCTGACCCTCAAGAAATTGAAGACTAATTCTTTTAATTTATAAATTTTTAGTAGAGTTTGTAATTACAAAATTAAGCCCAGACGTAACATGTTGCTTAGTATCCAATCCTACATTTATATTATAAGTATCGTTTGACTAATATTGTTGGAATATCGATTTAAATTATTTTTATTATATATGGATAATCGGTTAAGAAGATAATATAATTTGACAGAAAATCCCGTGCGATATAATCTCTCCCACTGAAAATTCTATATTACCACGGTCGAACAAAATTGGTCTTCCGATGCCTGGAAAGCGATAAATCTTTGGTTGGCTTATTATCTGCTGAAAATGGACTTAACCGGCACGTGTTGTACACGTCGTGCAAGGCCTATGTGACCCCGTTGTCGAGTTCGTCACCATAGACACCCCAGCAGCGTCAAAGGGTCCATTCGTCCTTCGTTCTTGCAATTTCGCTTTCTCTCTCTCTCTCTCTCTCTCTCTCTCTCTCCATTGCTCGTCAAAAGAGAGGAGAGCTAGGCTTATTGTCATCTACAAAGAAAGAAAATTAGAGATGTAAGAAATAAGAAATAATAGAAGGGAAAATAAAAGATGGAGCAAAAATTATTCGATGTGCAAAAAACAGGGGTAGGTGGCGAAGTAAATTGTCTCCTTCTCTCTCCCTCTCCCTCTCTTTCTCTCTCTCTCTCTCTCTCTGTCACACATATTCTGGGAGAGCAAGCGAGAAAGATCTCTCGTGTGTAGGAAGCCGTTTAGCGAGGCTCTGCCTCCCTCCCTTTTCCCTAGACTTAATTGAACTTGTTCGCAACTCATAACGAGAAGTCGAGTAAGTGCTACGGTTATAATTTACGGAAAACAATCGAGCTCCTTTGATGTGGTGCCGCGATTGTCTCAACCTCCAACCTTCGTTTCTCTCTCCCCACCCTCCCCCTCCCCCCCTCCCCCATACTCGCTACCCCCTCACCCCGTCCCTTCCCGCTCTTCCCGTCCCTTTACCTCTCCCTTCTCTTTCTCCTTGGTCGAACGACAACGACTGATTGGCAGAACGATCGTACCGAGGGCAACTGTGAAAATCGCACGAGAGAGTAACGTTTGCGCTGCTGTACGTGCACCAGTCCGCTTTGATGCTAACCTTAGGAAAACCGCATTCTGTATTAGATTACAAAACTGAGATTAGATATCCTGATTACGATAATATACTTTCTTTAACATTTCAATTTGGCAGTTATGGATAAAATTCCAATGATTCAACACTAAGCGAAACGGTTTACATTAATCTACACACTTTTTTCTAATTTATTAACTTTACATTTCAATATCGGCTTTATATATTAATGACGATTATGTAATTGATGAAATCAAGCTTAACTATAAACACTTATTTAAATTTAAAATTTATATTGCTCGTTGATTTCTTTTCATTAACAGGTGGTTTCTAAATTTCTAAGTTAAAAGTGAAACGTTTTAAAATGGTAACTCGCGCAACAGTAAATTATAAAAAGCAAACGCAAGACAACTAATTTAAATATTAGAATAATAATTTCTTTTTTATGATTTAATTAATTATATTTTTCTCTTCGCTTTTAGGATCCTTACTTTTTTTAAGCGTTGTAACAAATTGTATGACTAATTCAATTACTTTCCAACATATTATTATTTATATTTTACGTAATTTTATTTAATGAAGGAATGTTATACCAGTTTTGTAATTTTAAACAAAAATTAGATATTTGTTTAATTATCAGACGTTTCGATTGAAATCCTCTATTTTCTTAAGATGATGATGTCTCGTCAACATTACAATTATCGTTAATATTATTCTAAAGTTTACGGTATCATCTGAGGTGTCGAACTTTCTTCCACTTAAATTCTCAAACGTAATTATGTTATATTTTGATAAACTAGAAGTAGTATTTGCAATTAGCCAGAAAAAAATGATAAGAAAATGATGGTATAGGTACATAGGTAGACTCTTAGTTGTACGGGTTAAGGTTGTTTCTCCCGGTCGACTTGACATATTGGACGCGTAGAGGCAAGCTGCCGTCCGCATTCTAGGCACAATCACCGAACTAATCTGGTCCAACACAGAGAGTAGCCAAGTTGAATATACATAGGAATACACTGAGAGCCCCAGGGCGTTTCGACTGGATATGTGCTTTCGACTATTGGCCTGCATAAGTCACCAGTTCTAGGAAACTGGCTGGGTCCTTCGTCAATACACTGTACATCGTGCGATTGTCAATTATCTTTTGTACTCAAAAATTGGATTTACAACTGTTTCACAGAGAGAAATCTTATTACCACTTTGTATAGAACGTGAATATTTTTCATTCGATAGTATAAATGTACCTCGGAGTCATAATTAAAAGTAGTATTCTCACGATTTGGACAATTGGCGATTTGTTTGTAATGTAGATCGCTCGGTAGATTGTAACGATCGAGTGAAACTCAGTGATGCAACGCGATATTAATAACCTATATGTGGAGAGGTAGTTAGCATTGAATTTAATCGTCCGAGCGCACTCCCCCCCGATTATTTTCGACTCGTACATATTGGCCAAAGACGATTATTGATAATCGTGGAAAATTTCTCATGAGTCAGCGATCGAGAATCTTGTAAAACGCATGTCTCTAACAAAAATAAAAGCATCAATCATAAGAGTCGGAAGAGTCGCGAAGTGTACGGGAGCCATGTACATACACATACCCCATGCCCAACGAACTCGCTCGACAAATCTTCGCGAATGAGATATATCGAGTCTGGCGCACGTCACGAGCACGAGCCTTCGTCTTCGTCATGGCGGCGGAAAAACAATTTTGCCAAATTTTCTGGTAAATAGGCTTCTAATGATCGATCATAGCAGGGGGGCTGGCTTTGACGCGGCGCGCTGATATAATTTATACCGTTAGATAGGAAAACGAGGGTAGCTTCCCTTTGCGCTACAAGACAGAGAGAAAGAGAAGAAAAAAAAGAACCTCGAGGGTGGCATCTGCTACGTGTTAGACACGGATCGCAGGACACCGCTTAGCTTTGTCATTACCTATCGTCTATACCAAGTCAAGTGGGTCAACCATAGACAAGCGCAAATTGTTATACGTTTACACGAATTTTCGGAAACTTCTCTCCTAGAACCGTGACTGATTCCTTTTTTTTCTTCTTACCGCACTTTATTGACGCATCTGCATACTCGAGTATCCACGTCTTTTCGTCTCTCCCTTCTAATAGAAACATCAATCTTTAACGTAATGCTCGTAATGAATCTATTGCTCGTAAATTCTTATTTTTTTTCACGTGGAATTTCGGTGGATTAACGGAGTACTTATACCGACTATAATTCGCTTCTATACATATATTTACAAATATTTTAGTCTTATGCTTTAATATGCCAACTCTTTTGATGTTTATTTAGACGAAATTCATATATATTAATGTGACTTATTATACCAACAAATAAAACAATCAAGGATATAGATCGTCAAATGAATTAAATTATTCGACAAGTTTAAACTATAAAATTATACAGTCAGATTTATTAATTTTATAAATGCCATATTAAAATTAAAATATACTACAATACAATTTAAACATAAAATTTGGACTATACGCTTCATGCACATTGCTACTAAGGGTAATGTACAGTGTGGCGAAAGAGAAAAAGAGAGAAAGATAGAGAGAGAGAGTGAGCGAGAGAGAGCGAGAGAGAGAGAGAGAGAGAGAAACTAATTCGTCGCGCGTCAGCGCGTAGCTCCCTCAATTATCATCCCTTAAATAACAGGGCTGTTTACGATCCTCAGCTACTTAATACAAGTTAATACAGTAGGTTGCGCAAGGTCCTTTAACCATCCGCCCCTTCGAAATTCTAGAGTAGAATCGAGCGAAGACGTAGAGATTCGACGTATAGCGCACACGTTGCGCTTTGAACGTCTGGCGACATCTTTCCTTAATTCCCCCTAGCTCGGCTCGTTCTCTCTCTCTCTCTCGCTTTCTCTCACTTGAATCCTTAGTTAATTAATGCTTAATTAATCCTAGCCAAGTCAGTTGTCTACAATCTCGACTATAAATCGTGCAACCTCGCGCGATTTAACCCAACGCGTGCAAATGTATTCAAAGTTTGTCAGAGAATAAAGCCGTTTTAACGCTTCGAGTTTTCTTGACGTTATAAGAAGTATATAACACGCTGAGTGGCTAAAAGCATTTTTGCGTCGACCATCACGCGGCTATCATCCGGGTATCGACCGGTTTTATTCATAACCTTAGTTCTATACCTTTTTCCTCTACTCCTCTCTCCACCCCCCCCCCTCTCTTCCGCAGTCACACTCCTTCGATCCGAACACTTCCTTCATCGATGTAAAGAGGTCATTGCCAGAAGATATTTAATTAAATTGTGCCATACAATGTTTGCCTTGATAAACTCTTAGCGAACAGTTGGATACTCGTAGTGTGACTTGTCAATTTTCACCTAGAGATCGATAGTTAATCCTGTTTATTTTCTATAAAACATCTAAATGCACGCGCGCATCTCACTATTTTAGATAAATTAAGTTTTTTTTATTAATCAACTAAATCTCTACGAAATTTCTTCTCGATTAAATAAATCTGTATAAGGAAAGCTATCACTTAAATGCGTATAACGTATAATCCTTATATTCCTCTTAATTCTAAACGTAAACGTATAGCTGACTTAAGTAAACATCGGACTGTTTCCATTGTCCAAGATCACCGATTACAATATCGGTAAGGCGTAAAACGGAATCCCCGATCGTTAGTGGAAAATCCATACAAAACCCGTAGTGCCGCGTCTGTTAATCTGACTTTCAAAAAAAAAAAAAAAAGAAAAAAGGAAAAAACGAAGAATCGCAGAGGTAGACGAAATCTATTGAGTACGGATAGCCCCGTTTCCTCCTACGTTTGACACCTCTCGTCCTCGTTAATCCGAGCGGTTGTATTCATCGATCTCGACGAGATCGAAGCAAATGAAGCCATCCGTTCTAGAGACACGTACGCGATCCTAAATATAAAGGGATGTAAAAGAGAGTAGGGACATCGGCCTCGTTTTTCGCAGGATCTCGACCAGATGAGAATCAGTGGGCGTGGTACCTATCCTCTGACCAGCCTGAACACCGAAAATCGTAAGGGCGTGCGAGAATCGCTCAAGAGGGGTAGACTCTTCTTTCTAACGGCGCTTCTTCTTCTGATCTAACGAGGAATTACGAACAAGTTCGCACGTTCTCCCGCGTTTCGCTTGAGTTACGATACTTTCAACACATTTGTCAAATCGAATAATTGGTTTTAATACCCTTTAAATTTTCTTACAAATTGTATATAATTCTATACGTGAATTTTATTTCATAAACAGTTAAATTAAATCAATATAATGTATCAACATTAAAATAGCAATAAAAATGAAAAAATTCCTGGTTTAAATAAGTATTTCGTACAATTACTCGATTCCAACAATGGTCCAAGTAAACAAAAAGAATTGTAACATCGATAGTTCAATGATACGATTCAAGATACACAAGATAGCGAAAAAGTCTTGACAACGAGGTTGGATCTTTTGTAAAGATGGTGTGGTGTACCCCCCGTTGAGGCTCATCTAGGTGAGACGGTCGAAACTGATGGGCCCGTACGCTCGGTCTTTCACCGAATGACCTACAATGGAGGTGTTAGACCAGATAACGACTAAGATATCTCTTGTGGAAAATCAGTGGATCGCGCTGCGGTAAGCTTTTAAAGCGTTCTTCACAACTTGTTCAACACTCAACGCTTTTCGAAACTGACCCATAGACAAATACCGCAGATTATATATTTAAAGACTAGGCAATGTAAATATTATATTTTATAAACGCGTAAAAGGTGTAATGTTTGTGCATTTAAAGTTTCAAATATTTAATTTTTATAATACAATTAAAATGAACAATAATTAATTGATTAGATAGCATAATATTTAAATTTATAATAATAAGTATATTCTTTAATAATACTAATTGTTTAATACAGCATTCCCTTTGCTGTCCATTATTTTTTTTCTTTCATTTTCATTACATTGTGGTTTTTAGTATTAAATATTTCTTACATTGTTAACATTATTAATTAAAGCTGTTACATAAATTCGTATATAAATTTTTAAATAAATAGAACGTTCTTACAATTAACCATGCGTTTACAAAAGAAATATTATTGAAATAAATATTAATATTAATACGAAGGTAACATTCTTCGAAATAAATAATATTTTTTCTAATTTTGTCATTTACCTGTATGTAATTAAATATTTTGTTATAAACATTTAATTTTTCTTCTGTATGTGAATCGTAGAAATTAGTGTTTCCAATTAAATGGTATTTTAAAATTTTAAGGTATTTCAATAATACCATATGCCATATGTACAATTTAACCAATGATCGAAAATCTGTAAAAAGTATATAATTATTTATAAGAAAAATCTGAAAGTAGCAGTAAATAACATTTCAGCGAATAGAAGATAATAAGCTCGATCTTTCTTCGTACATATATATACCGAACATATTTCCGATTTCCGATAAAGACGTCAAAGAGACTGGACGCGTTGCAGCCTCCCGATCATGGATTATCAGTGAATAGAAAGAAAGAAAGAAAGAAAGGAAGCGCGGAATGCCGAGAATCGAGAAAAACTCTTATGCAGCATCTGGACGAATGGAACACGATTACGAGGATGCGTGGCGAGAAGGCAAATCTGCCGTAGGAATTGTCCGCACATGTCCGTGCACAAAGGCGAAACCGATCCCTGCTGCGAAAAAGAGGGACGAACCGCCTCTCATCGTCGTCCACGCGTCCTCGATGATCACGCGGCATCCCCCTTGTCTCTCACTTTTCGGTTTCTCTCTCTTTTTTTCTCGGAGATGAAGATGCAAGAGAACAAGAGAACGAAAAACGTGTTGCATTAACGGATCGTCTTGATTTTTATATACTGTTTTATCGTTTTGTACTTTGAATCTCCGACAAAAGCCACACTGAGTTTCTACAAAAGATCGAGATTTATGTGTATTTTTCATACTATTTCTATGATAATAATCTTGCTTCGGCATCGAAATTATCTGTCATTTTTTATGTTCTTGTAGTATTGAATTGTCCTCGTATATAATTTTGGGAAATATTTTTGGTTACTTTAACGCATTGATTTATGAACTTTCATTTTTTTTCCAATAATTTTTATTGATAATAATTAATAATAATGATAAAAATATATAATGTACATTTTAAGTATAAAAAAATAGTATATACTATTTAAATGTACTCAATTTAAATTGAACAGTATATCAAAGTAAATATAATATATATAGGGAAAACATAAATATTAATAAAAACAAAATGAAAAAAAAAATCCAATTCCGCAGAGTTTAAATAAAAAAATTAGAATTGAAGAGTAAGATCGATATACAATATGGGAGTACGTTCTAAAAAATTTGTTTACTCGCACCGATGAGCCCCGAGTTAACACATCATTGTAGAGAGGTGTGACAGACCTGCAAAATCCTAATCTGTCGTGTCACCCGCAGGGCTGTGGATCAGACTCGGTTTACGGTTCGTGCTCGTCTTCTAGAAATGGTCCTTAGTCGGCCGCAGCTCGGTAGCCCCCTGCCATTATGATCGCCTTGAAAAATCGCCTCTCTCGCCCTCGGCGAAAACCTACTTTATATACCTACTTTGTCCTGGCACGCCCGGAACACATTACGAGCTTCTCGCTCGAACTACCTGCCGAACCAATGATACTTGTCTAATGCTTTTTCTCACTGCTCCATTTATTTTTCTATTCTCAGGCTTTTTTTAATGTATCTAAGTATAATTATTTATTGCCGTAATTATATAAATATTAATCGATCTGTGGAATGATCATTAAGACTACGTAAATTACATACGATAAATTATTAATTCTATTGTTATTTATAATGATTATTATAATAATGGTATATTAATACGAAATCAGATAATAAATATAACATTTTGAGTTTTAATTATTAAAAGTAATATTAATTATGTTTACGATGTCTAGTATTTCGTGATACGCAGAATATTTAGAATTTCGAATCAATATAGTAACGGAGTGAGTAAAACTAGTGTACGCATCCCGATTTTCAATAATGTTTAGCAAGATCTATTGACAGGATGTATACAAATATCACTATAGACACGTATTTTCATTCAACCAAAACACTCCAACTATCCCATGAAAATTGTATGCACTTTTATAATGCCCAACACCTCGATCAATAAAAATTCCAGTAGTTTTCCAGAAGATCGCTCCCGATTGCACAAGCCGCATCGAAGAATCGCAAAGTCCGTATTTACATTCCCGATTCGCTCGTGAACGAGCATGAAAAAAAAAAAAAAGAGAAACCGAGTGTCGATGCGTAAGTAAGCTCCGACCGCGAGGTAAGTGTATATCCCAAGAAGGATCGGCTCATCCGATGTTTTCACGAGTTTGCCTGAAAAGAGCCGTAGCCCGCAGGTTTTTCGCGCGATCCGGATTATTTCCCCGCGGGTGACCTCGAGCTTTTTTCCTCCATTATATAACGATCGGCTCGAAATATATATATAGGTATGTACAAAATTTCGATGTCCCTCCTATACTTGATTTTTATGAGGGTTGCTAGTTTTCAGATAGACATACACACACAAACTCTTTAAATTCGATAAGAAGAATCTGTTTGATAAAATGTTATTTACTAAAGATCCTCGTATCGTGTTTGTCTGTTTCACCTGTCGAAACACCTGTTTCAAGGTGAAAGATGAACGAGCTACGAGACTATCTTGATACGTAATACAAACATTCCAGGTCTACGAGGGATCGTTTTGCGAGGTTTTTTTTTCTTCCGGCTCCCTCAAATTTGCTTACCGGCACAAACACACGCACCCAGCTTGTAATTCGTGACCCTATTTGCTTTTCATTGGGTATCGAGTGCCGTGTATTATGTATATTCGAGCTCGTTTTAAAAGTCTGATCTTTACAATGCTTTTATATGTATATATGGGATGGTTTATCTAGTACCATTTCGACAGGTATATATAAGACTGATGGATTACCGGCTATGTTTATGATAGATTTCGCTCCTTAGGTGTGATTTTCAGTAAGAATTATCATTGTTCAAACACATTCTTCTCACTTTGGTTTTTCAGTTGTACAGTTTTAAAAAAGATATTGTTCAAGATATAGATTACAAGATTACTTGTTAAGAGTTACTTCCAATCGATATGAAAGAATATTATAAGTTTCAATTTAATTGCAATAGTAGAAATAATTATTAAATTAAATTAGTATAATCATTTAATGCGGAGAAAAATAATATAAATAGTAACATTTTTTTCTCAAAAAGTATTGAAAATTTTTAGTATTTATATATATTCTTCACATATAAAAATATATAAATTTATATAAATATATAAATAATATTTTCTTATTTTAAAGGAAGCTGTACAGAAAGAATAAAACCAACTAATTTAAAATAAATAAAAATTTTTACTATTTCTTTTTAGTTTTTCTTTATTTAATTATAAGGATTTTTTTAGCTTTAGTTGCCATCAATCGAAAGTTCTGGAAATAAGCTTAGATGC
This sequence comes from Theocolax elegans, assembly GCA_026168455.1. NCBI lineage: Eukaryota > Metazoa > Arthropoda > Insecta > Hymenoptera > Cerocephalidae > Theocolax > Theocolax elegans. The sequence goes on along the minus strand of CM047426.1, from coordinate 15,785,125 downwards.
GAACTAAAGTAAGATTTCGTAGTGTTATTTAAACCAGAAATATGGAACTTTGAATTTTTACTTAGGTAAATCCAAACTTTGAAGCGATAGTGTATATTATATATATACATACTATACACATTACTACATTATTCCATTAGGACGAACAATAAATCTTTGAAATGAAAAAAAATTAATGATCAATTTTAATAGTAGTTTAGAGTAAAAATAGCATTTAGATGTCTAGCAGCACAAGTCGAAGCTACGCGTGGTACACGTGAAAAACTCCGCAGAGGGCGAAATGGGGTGTCGAGCGAGGGTAAGCCTCGGGGCGCGACGCTTGGCTGGCCATGCGACGAGGCTACGCGCCCGCAAGACAATCGAAAGAGTCACTTGTCTCTCGATCCATTGGGGTGCTACGGAAGTCACTCGCGATTTCTAGGTCCAAAGATGCGCACCCCCTATACGCGCATGGGGGTGTTTGTATACGCGGCTGCCAAGTGCGAGAAGCCCAAAAATTAGCTACGAGAGAGGCGTTAGCCATAGGGTGAGCGTCAAGTGTCTGTCGTAAGCAATGTTCCGTGTCCCGAATATTACATTGCTATTTTCCTACGGTAATGCATCTATACTCCGCTCTTTATGATGCATCAGTTGAGGGTGTCATTGTTATTAAAATGTGCTTCAAACCTTTTTATTTCTTTAATCCGAAAACTGATCGCTATCACTTTTATTTAGTATTAATAAGGAATATTTTTCAAACAATTAATTCGCATATTTAATTAATTAATTTAGTTTAGTTATATACGATGGAAAATGAAACTATAAAGAGTCACAAATTTTATTTTATAGATACTATACGCATGGAAATTAGCACGAGAATCGTTTGATGAGACAAAGGATTGGACCAAGCATATCCGTATAGCAACGAATCCGGATGAAGCGAATGTACGAAAAGTTACGAACAAAGATGGCACTGTAAGTTTCTCTTGACAATTTTAATATTATTCAATTAACTTTAGCTCACACGCCAAACAACAAAATGTATTTATACCTATTAACATTTTTTCTAAATTAACCAACCAACTGCTTATTCATTTTCGTGAAACTATATAAGCGTATGTCGAAAATTGAATAATTTTATCGATATACGTGTCAATTACACGGCACGCATTATTTCCTTCGTACATATATGTATATATATCAATACGATGATAATTCGCAACCTGTTTCCGAAGTTACCTGCGAGTCGAAAAACAACTGACGCCTCTAATGTATACGTATCGACGTCATTTTGCGGGGGAACAAAATAACAATTTCGTCTGCCACTAGGTTGGTATTCCCAAAGCAAGGAGCGATCGTTGAAGCGATTTTAACTGATTTAACATATGTTGCCCGTGCGTTCTGGTGGAATGAACATTCCACGCAAACTGCTCTAACCCCCTGCGATGGACGACTTCCTGACATCATTCGACTTACGTGAAATATGTTAACGGAGCTCTTTCCCGTATCCTTGAGTTAACCTAGATCAAATAAATTTTTCTATTCAACCTAGTATACTTGACGTTATATCGATTCATTTTTTCTAGACTTTTATTAATCGAATCTTCGTGATCAAGATTTTTTAATTTCATTAGATTTTCATTGAACTATCATACGAAACATTTTTACTTACAAATTAAAATGTATCTTCTAAGTTACTTTTTCTATAAACTAAAATTATTACAAATATAGGAGTTTATTTTTGTATTCTAATCCGGCATCTTTTGCGAATCTTTCTAATACGTTCAGTAGCAGAAATAAATCTTAAATAATATTTCGAAATTTCAATGAAAAAACAGTTTTGACTGAGGATTACACGGGGAATTGTAGCTTATATCTAGAGCTAATGATTGCATTTTTAATGTCGAATACATATGTACGAAAGAAATAAATATATTATTAAATAGATTGATTATAATTATAATATTGATAAATGTATTACATTTAAAAAAAGCTGTACGTTGCGTAACAAATAACTCGTACCTTCTTCAACATAATATTATATTATACTATACTGTTCTACTTACGAAGATAATTAGATACATTCAAAATCTAAAATAAAATGAAAATGTATTCGGAAATAATGAATTTGTTCACAGGGATACTTCGAAGCAATCCGTAACATAGCTAAAAAGGAAGAGATACTCTCAGATTTCATCGAACCCCTAGTTCAACCACGCCGTATAAACAACGAAGACGAGAACACGTGCGAGTACGGTAAGTGAAAAAAAAAGCACTCACTTCGGGTCAATACGAGTTCGTTAAGGTGGGCAGGTGCGAGAAGGGAAAAATCGCGTCCTCTCAGGGGTGAAGGTGGGTGTAAATCGCGTGAATCGTGAATCGTCAAAAGAAACAGTGGCCACTTAAGTACGTGTGTAACGACGTTCGTCACGGGCTCGTGACTCCGGCGTGATTCACCTGGCCGGCCGTTGAGTATCGAACTTCCCCCGAACCGCCGCGATTATCGCAAAGTCCATCCGTACCGTGTCTCTTGACCGAAGGGAGTTTTTTTGTTGACATTATTGCCTTTATTGTTCGCTCGATCGTCCACGTTTTTTTCCGTTTTTCCCTTATTATTTTGCTTTTATTCCGAGTTTAGACTGGCTATTCATAATGTTAAAAGTCGAAAATTTTTATCACGCTTGAATCTGATGACAAACTGTTTTTCTCGATAAGTAAATTTCTTTGGTTTATTGTTTTCGTAATAGTACAATTATTATTATCAATTCAATTTTAATTTAGTATCATTATCACTATTTCTTGTGCAGTAATTTAAATTTTACTGTTGTAAATATTAATTTACGTATACAAATTTTTTTAATTATTCATCAAATATTGAAATGTAGTAGGAAAAGGGGTATATTTTACGAGAGACCATCGCTAGACCCATAAATATTAATCAGAGTCGAAAGTTTTTCAGACTCCGGTTATCTCGTTGTAATTTTCGAAAGATTCGCCAATGTAGATGGTTTACGGGGTGAAGCGTCGAGTTGAGAAAGGTTATGCGATATCCAGATGTCGCGGTAATTAAAACCAGGCTTATTGTTAAAGTTAAACGTGCGACATAGCGCCCCGTCGTTTCTCCAGTTCTCGTTCACTCCTACACTCCTCTTATCATTTTACGATCCGCTATGTACAAATTGTACATTTTTTCTTCCCTTGCAACTTTGTTTGTGAAATTGCTCGCGTGATTTAGAAAATCGTGATTCTTTTTCACGGTTGCTAATTAAATTTTATTAAATTTATTTACGTAATTTAATTGATTGAAATCCGAGCGCGAGGTTTTAGCTGATTTGAAAATAAAATACACCGCGTTCGCAACATAGATTGCACTCCGCGGAGAGAAAAAAATTAGAATTTTAGCGATAAAGTGCAAATGAGTTTATTTTTACATTGGTTCATTAATTAAAATTATATTATTATCATACACCGACTGGGAGTTAAGTCTAACTGCACCGGAAACAGCCGCAACCAGATCCGGGCAAACCGTTTATTCACGTTATTCTCACGAGTGTAAAATTATCTGCTCTCTTGAAGTTTATTTAAAATTATCTATGTATCGATAATTAGTTCAATTAAAATTTGATTAAAATCATCTCGTTTAAACGATTTTGAAGAAAATCTTTGAAAGAAAAAAAAGATGGAATGACAACGAGCGGACCGAAATATAATAAGAGAGCAGTTTTATAGGAGAACTTACGATGGTAATTAAGTCAGTCCTGTCGGCAATGTTAATGTCAGAAAATTAATTAAAAGACTTAAGCTTAAATAGGCTGCTACGAAGGGAGACAGAACGACCCAGTAATTTTCATTCGGGGTGAAATATCACGACCAATTGTAATTTAAAAAAAAAAGAAAATCTTACCTACAGTTTTATAAAGCTAAAAGGAACGTTATCATAACATTGCTTTCTTTTAGTAAAGCACAAAAATATAAAAAAATTTTAATAATAATATTAATATAAAATTCATACAATTAAAAATAATTAAATTATAACTGCAATTTTTTTAAATTGACTACAATTTTTAATATCGACAATTAAATAATTTTCAATTATCGAACGTATCTGCATTATATAACTTAATACGAATAAATTAAACTTTGTTTATTCAAAAAAAAAACAAGAGCCCGAGCATATGCATACGTACAAAGTGAAATAAACACGGACACTCGGATATTATCCATACCGACAGGACTTAACACTGCGAATAATGATGTCAAACAAAACTAAAAGAAAAGAGAGGGGGGGGGGGAAGAGAAGGAAGTAAAACGAAACTGTCCGAGGCGTGTAACCCTTGCGAAAGTTATATAGGTGGCATCTGCGCCGGCGTGAAGGGATTTCCATTTCCCTTTTTCTCTCGGTGGGAGGGAACGCGAGAGAGAGAGAGAGAGAGACATAGACAGAGGCAGAGGCAGGGACAGAGAAAGAGAAAGAGAAAGAGAAAGAAAAAGAGACACACACCGGGAGAAGAGAATCGCTTTAACACAGTTTCTCGGGGGTGCACAATACTTCGGAGGCTGCATCCATATACTCGGGGCATTGAAACTTAGCGACCTCAGATATATAATATTTCGTACACGCCGCTTCGCATTGTGCCACGCGCCTTTGTACACACTCTCTGGGGTTATTATATTCCCCCGTTGTTGTTGTTCGCACTTTTACTCGTGTACACGCTTACGCACTACCAATGTATTTAGATAATACTTGCGCGATTTTTCTTCAATATTTGACGCGAGATAAACATCTGTCTTCCCCCCCCCCCACCCCGTCGTCCCCTCCACCCCACCTTCCCTTTGCGGGGATAGTCCCCGTTGATTGACTTGTTTCGCTCTCGTCGAATTACATTCTTTTCTCTTCTCAGTTCAATGTGTCTACGTGTACACATATATGTTTGTAACTCGGTTACTCGATTGTGCGTCAACTTTGTTTCCTTTCATTAGCTCTGAATGCGTGTATAATTTCTCTTTCCATATTCGATATTCATTTAATATTCATTTTCATATACATGAATGCGATGCGCAAAATAGAAATATAATTGTTTTAGGCGAATGATTTTTTAAATATAATTAGAAATATTAAATACGTTACGTTTCTAAAATTTATTTTAAAATATGATAGATAGATTTTGAACTATCCCTTTTTTCGTTATTTATGTGAAATGCTGTACGCGCTTTTCACTTTCATCATTTCAATGTATGAATTTAACGGTTTTATACGAAATATTATGTACTTTGTATTACAATAGAATATTCACATTTGCAACACTTTGTTTACGCGAGTCAATTTGCATTTTTTAACGGAAACATTATTTTTTTACGAAATTTATGTGGAATTTAGAAAAAATAATATGTCAAAAGTACGAAGTAAATTAGAGTAAAGAGAAATCGATTACAAAGTTAGTTAAAAAATTGAAGTATTTTTCAAACCACATATTTCTATCAAAAGCATTTGTCATTTTCGAAGTAAGAAAAAAAAGAGAAACCACCATAAAAAGTTCTCTTTGTGTGATTTAAAAGAAGAAAAAAAGAGGTACACGATGCGACTGCTGGAGGCAGTTTAGCATGAATTATGGGGCTGATTTTCCGCCATAGTTTTTTCTAGTTACGCTCGTAATAATCCGCAGGCGCGTCTCCAGGGCTTATCTCGTACGCATTCGACGTCTCTATTAGGGTTTTCGATAATTTATGACTCTCATTGCCGATTAACACGCGCAGTACAACAGGGGGATCAAGCGAAAAAAACACGAGGCGCACGTACGAAAAAAAGGGGTACCGCACAAAAGGGCACGCGACACTTTCTTTTTTTTTATCCGAGGGGGTGGCTGGTTTACGATGCAACCCCATCTGATTCATGGAATCGGTCTAATGACACGACTATTTGACGTTTACCTCGGCTACGTCTATATATACATATATATATACTGATGATCCGCTCACGTGACTTTGCCACGCATAGAATTACATGAAATTTATGATTTAGTTGAGCTTCACCCGCCCTTCTGAATAAATTATCTCATTTCGATTGTGATTTTTCACCATTAACCGGTTATAATTTTATTAAAGGATATCATTTTCAACAATATTAACTATTTGTTCAAAATAGCTTGCTATTTGAACAGATGTAATTTTAAATTAATACAAATTTATTATTAAAATTTGGATATTATTATTAAAAAAAATTGTTTACCTACTCTCAGTAAGTATAAAATGCGTCAAAAAATATCTAGATTATCTGTTAAAACATTTTATTTATAAACTGTAAACTAACAGCCATTTCGGTAAATTAAAAATGATTTTTATATAATAGCCAACCGAACAACTGACAAATAAATAAAACGCACACGCACATAAATTACCAATAAAAATATTAACTCACACATACTGTTATTACGGTTTAAAGGGTCATTTAATATTGATGACTATATTGTGTATGGATAGGTATTGTCCGCATTGTGATGTGCTAATCATCGAAAAGGACATCGGGGAATAGTACCAAGATGTGCAAGTGAAAAGCATATTGCACCTGAAGGCGAAGCTTATACGAAACGATTAATTTCCGTTACTTTTTCCCATGTAACGGCCAACTGACTTGGCCGCAGGGGGTGTCAGAAGTAGATCCCACCTGTTGACTTTCCGCAGCGCGACTTCGTGTGGTTCCAAGTTCTTATTCGGCCAAGGATTACCATAATTCCTAAGACCATGTGTTTACGATGCATCGTTGGATGGGAATATTTTTTACATTTATTTCAATGATTCTTATAAATCTTAGATAAGGTATATTTATGATGCGACGATATGACTTACGCAACTACGCCTTATGGATATGAGAAAATATGATAAAAACGTTAAATAAAGTCAACTATATTTTTCAGTTTTAAATAAGTAATAATTTAAATATATAATATATTGTGGCATTATTCTTTGTAATAGTTCATTTAATTTAATATTATTTAATATAAATAATGAAAAATAGTGAACGTAGGAAGAGTATTAAATAGAACTAATACTACCAACTAACTAAATGGTCTTAAAGTTATTAATGCTTATAATAATCAACATAATCTTAACAAAACGTGTTGTAAATAAAAAAGATCCTTTATTGACTTGTCAACAATGATTTTAAAAATGAATCTTGAACAAAATGAAATAAAAAAAAAGCAACAATTGTTTAGTGATACGAGAATGAGTTGGCGTATTAAACGACTCGGCTGGTTTACAGTAGGTCTTCCCGCGACCGCATCATCGTAGGGTAGCGGCGTCACAAATTAGCCGCGGGTTGCGCGAACGATTAACGCCCATCGAGGGGGTATACATAGCCAGGCACGAAGTCAAAGTCGAGAGTTAACGTCGCGTCGTGCCCGGTTCCCATGAAGGTCCGTTGGGGGTAGCCGCCATATGGCATACCCATTGCTTAGGACGCACCGGACAAGTGCACCGGGAGATTTAAATAACCGTTGACCGAGAGATCGGAAGCTACCCCGACGAGCACTTCCCTCTTACACCCTCCTGTGGCTGGGCCTGTCCCGTTCCGTATTATACACCATTACACGAGCCTAATTTAACAAAGACCGTTATGCAAGTGAACGATTTTGTTTTTTTTAACGTTCTTTCCACGAGGAGCAGAGCTTCTATTTGCTTTTCTTGTATTTTGAAGACCACTTTTTTAGGTATAGGAAAGTACACTCGTGTAATTGTGTTTGGTTACACGCAAATAGGATTTTTTTTCTCAGTTTTAGATTATTTATTTCTCATACTGTATATATTAGTTAACGTGTCATTTTTTTTCTTGTTAAGAACATTGGAATTACATTGAGTGTAATTTAATTGTGAAAAAATGCAATAATTTGATTTCTAAATATTAAAATAATTTTTTTATTGGATGCACAATTATTTTACAAATGTCTGTTCGACATCCTAACTGTAAATAAATATAATTATCAAAGCGTTAGTTTAAAGGGTATAAGATAAAAATAATTCGAAAAAGTGTAATAAAGTTGGCTAGTTTTCGCACGATTGTTATTCAAGGTATAGAGTCTATATCGAGCAGCAGAAGTTTAGAGACTCACGCGATCCCGTAACGTTTTGTGGGAAGGTGTAGGAAAGACGAAGCGTTGCGATGGGACACACGCAGGACGCGATTCGTAAGTAATGACCCCCCACACCTTCGACGACGTATCCCTGACTTCCTGATTTCACCTGCAGCCGTGACATTCGTGCGGGGGCGGAATCGCGCGGGGGGCGAGTAAAGGTGAGCAACCCGATTGGCCGCTCCACCTCAGCCAATGGCAACTCGAGGTTCCGGTCACCCGGACGCGTATATTCCAGAGACGAAGCGAGTTCACTCGAGCCAACTGGAACATCGTACATTTCGTTTCCGAGTCTATTGTCTTTCGTGCCGGGTTGTGTGTCGGATCGCACCGATTCATCCTTACTCGCGGTACGCTTCTCGCACGCTTTGCTTCGACGTTTATCCTCGATTTTCTTTTTAGCTTCTCAACACTGTTGTACTTCACACGCCGACGAGGAGGACGAAGGTACCGAAACGAGGTGTACAGTCTGCGATAAGCCGTTCGAAGATATTGAAGTGTAAGTCATTCTTTTTCTTAATTATTCTATTTTACACGACACTTTAATTTCATATTATACAATATTATACAATTTATTCTAATGTTGATTTCACTATTTTAAACATTAATTTTCTTATATTTTTATTTAATTGCGTAATTTTTATTTTTATAATAATTTTTATTTTATTTTATAATACGAACAGTTACTTATATACGTAGATATGATACTAGCATGTAAGAGAGTAGAAAGTTTGGAATGAAGAAAAAATAATTTAAAATAAATGTTAGATGTGATTTCTGAAAATTTTAAACGATTATTGGTCAGAATGTTTGCGTATCAATTCTGAAAAACTGATAGAGTACCGCTCAAATAGTAATAATATTTTTCCAGTGAAGAATTTTTAAACTTTTTAAATTACACTGCAATTTAAAAAACTTTTAGAAATTAATAATTTATTTGATAATACATTCTCATATCTTAGTATCGCATGATATTTTTATGACAATGGAATACCTAGTTTCTTTAAATAAAAAATTTCAACATTTGTACTTAACAATCAAGCTGTCTATAAATAATCAATTGTCAAAAATTGTTGGTCTAAAATTCATTTCGATAACCATAGTCTAAGTGTATGATAATTACGAAATAGATAACGAAGAATAAAAAGAAATGTAACGTCTTTACTCGTATACAAGAACAATTAGCGTGAAATAAATCGAGGACGTATGTATGTGTATGTAAGAAAGGTCCTTTGTATGTTAAACGTGTATACGTTGTGTCGCATACGAAAAAAAAACGTAAGGAGTCGAAATGAAAATCTACGCAAAATGATAAAGGTACTAGATCGAACGATATAAAGCGCGAAGCGCGTGTCGGCGATACTCAAACGTCAATTATTAATTAACCGCGCGGATTCGAGGGTCGACGCGTTATCCACTCGAGATCTGAATGGCCCCTCGCGCAAGCATGATCACGCAAACCTTTCGACCATTTCAAGTCGCACGCGTACGCGTACGTCTATATATCTGTATATACGGGAAGGCGCGTGCGCGCGTTTAACGTAACCCCGACCAAAAAGTCAAACGTGCGCTACCACCCTGATTTCTTCTTTCGATCGTTCCTTTTCGACTTTTCACGGTGTTTCTCACGCTCGTGCATGTATATCCCTATGTATTACACGTACAACTGCCGATCGATTCACGTGTTATCATTGCTTCCTTGCTCTCCCTTCTTTTATTTTTCTACCTTCGTTTGTTATTTATGGACATTTATGGAGAAATCTATTAATCTATCAGTACTCCTGAATTATTCACTTGATTTATTTTCTATGGAAATTTGTTAATGTTAAAACATTGCCAGTAATCGCATATTTTTAAGTTAAATTTAAATTCACGTCAATTTTTTGTCAACCTATCTAAAAATTAGTACTTTTATTATCATTGATTATTCAAATAATCTAATATTCACACTTTTGCGTCGGTAATTCTTTAATGTATTTCATTAATATATAAATATGTAAAGATAATAAATATATTCCGATGGGGTTTTCACTTTTGTGTTAAAGTATTTCATAATACATACAACGAAATTATCGTTTGCATTAATCGAACAATATTGTATTTTCCTTTATCTTAAAAAAAAATATCTGTGTACTAGTAACAACTTGAACAATGCCCTTTCGATATATTTTAAAAATCGTCAACTGTACTATTAACAACTTTGTAATTACATTGAAAGTTTATTGATAAACCAGGGTGAAATTTTAAATTAAAATATTTTAAATTATAAAAGTTTGACTATAGAGTTTGATGAATTTTGTATCGCAATGATGCAAGCTGCCGTTTATAATAGAATTGCGTAAAGTAGTTTTCGATGAGACTTCCGACAATATTACGTCGAATGTCCGCTTAATGAACCATAACGACGGCAAGCTGACGTGACTTACACGCTCGACACCCCCGTACGTATATATATGGAGTGCATGCGATCGGCACAATACGATGAGTGCCTATTGCCGGGTGAACCTCATAAAAGCTGCTTCGCAATTGTCCTTGTATATAGATTTTCTGATTATGGTCGATCGGCTGAACTCGTTTATACGTCACGCTTTTTACGGGCTATACAATTGCGCCAAACTTTTGTAAATGGAGGGTTGATCTACCAATTACGCTATTCCCACTTAAACTATATCCGATTTAAAATTGTATTGCGATACTTTGGTGTAAAATACTGTTAAAATTGAATTTCCGGGTAGAAGATTAATTTGATTAAAATATAAATTAAATTTGAAAATAGTAGATTAATGATTGCACTGTGTAGTGGCGTTTGAAAGAAATCAAGAGCGCCAGATAAAATGTAGAACCAAGAAAAGAGAGTAAATCATAAAGTGCGATAAAAAAATGTAATCGTTATCGAGGATCGTAGTCAAAGGGTCGCGATCGTTGCATTTTCGGACGTCAGGGAGGCACGGGAAGGGAAGCCCATAACTCATCGAGCACCAGGCTCGCGTGCTCGGTGCTCGTCCCGCGTTAGCCAGCCAGCCAGCCAGTATCTCAACGCGATAATGGTTTTCGCGCGCGCGACACTCCTGAGCAACGAGCGGTACCCTCGAAATAATCGATTCCACGAGCCCGTCCACGTCTAACCAGGTACCTTCTTCTCTTTATGTTGCAGGCTGAACAATCATCTGGTGATCTGTCACCGATACCCGGCCCGAGAGCATTTGTGCTCGAGCTGCCCCAGTGCATACGCGTGGCGACCCCTTCTGGTACGACACCGAGCTCTCGTTCACGGTGACGTGCGCAAGTATCCCTGCGAGAATTGTTCAAAGGTAGGTAGGAACACGCCAGAGGCAAATTTCCCCCCCAGTAAGTTAATGGTATAACCGAGCCCCACCTATTCAAATTTTCGCTAATCTAGCCGGACGACCCGCAGGTGTTCACGGATCCATCGAACCTTCAGCGTCACATCCGAGCCCACCACGTAGGAGCCAGGAGCCACGCGTGCACCGAGTGCGGCAAGACTTTCGCCACAAGTTCCGGGCTCAAGCAGCACACCCACATCCACAGCAGCGTCAAGCCTTTCCAGTGCGAAGTCTGCTTGAAGGCGTACACCCAGTTCTCGAACCTCTGCCGACACAGGCGTATGCACGCTAAATGCCGCGCGCAGATCACCTGCACCAAGTGCGGTACCCAGTTCAACACAGTCACCTCGCTCACGAAGCACAAGCGGTTCTGCGACTCGACGGCCACACCAGTCTCCTCCGTAGGCAACATGCCCCAGCCTCAGCCGAATCCGTTCTTGTATCCGCCTCAGCCGCTACCGTTTTACTCGCCCAGTCTGATGGGTCCGTACTCAGCAACGCTGCTCCGAAACGCTGGTAATCTCTTGGGACTGCCCCTGATATTCCCACCAAAGCCCACCGAGGATCAGTCGGCGGATCGCCGCTCGATCGAGCAGATTCATCGCCGGCATCCCAGTCCGGATGCTCCCAGGATGGAGAGGTTCACTCCGCCCAGAGCGGCTCCTCCTCCTTCCACGGCTCAGCATCCGCCAGTGGCCAGCAAAGTCTCGCCCTCAGCCGCGGAGGAAGCCACGTCGAGTTCGAGGCCTTCGCCGGCCAGACCACCACCGGCCGACCGGGAAGGTTCAGCGAGTCCCCGTCGACCCCAACCGGTGAAACGTGCTCACTCCGAGGAGCGACAGAACCAAGGTGCGGAACAGCCTTTGGATCTGCGCGTACAGACCAAACGCAGACGGACGCAGGAGCCTCGATCCACTCAGGAGTCCGAGCCAGCTAAGGATATTCGATCCAGAGAGTTCTCTTCACCGGTGGAGGAGGCTGCACAGCCCCAAACGTCTAGCCAAGGTAAACCCGAGAGCTCGACACCGAAGAACGAGAACTCGGTGAGTCCTCCGGCCAGAAGCAATCCACACGTGCCGGAAACTCGGCAACCCGAGAGAACGCCGACGCCGACTCCTCCGCCAGCGCCTCTCCCACCTCACATGGCTTATCCTCGACCGATCACCCTCTTTTCTTGGAGTCCATGTATCGCAATCCCTCCAATCCATTTTCCAGATTCCCTCCGGTGGAGAGCGTCTCGGGAAGCAGCGGCAGTGAACACCGATTGCTACAGCCACTGCCACCGTTCGGACCGGCACGCGGACTCCCCTTTTTGGACCCACTGATGAACGGTCTGGCTGGCCCCAGGCCCGGAAGCTACGAGGTTTTGGCTCGCCCCGGTCTTAGCGGATTCCCCGGGGTGAAACCGTTCCACGACTCGGTGATGGGCCACCACCAGCCCAGTCCAGTTCGCGGGCCAGGGTAAGATCAAGGATCGATACGCGTGCAAGTTCTGCGGCAAGAACTTCCCGAGGTCGGCGAATCTCACCCGTCACCTCAGGACCCACACCGGCGAGCAGCCCTACAAGTGCAAGTACTGCGAGAGAAGCTTCAGCATCTCCAGCAACCTCCAGCGTCACGTGCGCAACATCCACGACAAGCAAAGGCCCTTCAAGTGCCCGATGTGCGAGCGTTGCTTTGGTCAACAGACGAATCTCGACCGACATCTCAAGAAACACGAAGCTGACGACGGTAGTGGCGTCGTCTCGGTCGCCGACTCGGCCGATAGCAGCAACGAGAACGAGCGAGAGGAGACTTCGACGTACTTTGATGAAATTCGTTCGTTCATGGGCAAGGTGACGTACGGTACCGATGGACCCTACGGTCTGGGTCAACATCATCCGGCTTACCTCCCCAGCCGATTGCACGAGGCTCACGACCTTGCCAGCAAAGCCAAGTACGACGACGAGGACAGCGAAGACGAAATTTCACCGATCGAGCGAGCCGATGGATTGTCACCGATCGACCCCAAGGAATCTATCCCCTCACAGTACGATCTCAAAATCAGCGGTAAACGCGAGCTGCTCAACAACAACACGTCCGAACCAGTGATCGAGATCTCGATATAGTAGAGACGAGATCCTACAATGGGAACGAGGCTCGTGCGTTTGTTATCGAATGAAAACTCCGAGACATAACGCGATAAATTTTCCACCTGTGAATGTACTTTAGACAAATTCGATTGGGTACACTTCAAGAAAAAATTACGAACTAATTATTCATACATGGTAATAACGAATACTTTTTACTTTTACGTTTAGTGCGACTAAACATCGAATAGAATAAAATATCTAGATAAATCACCAGAAAATAAACCTTTAATAGCATAGTAAAACTAATCTACGAAAATTACACTTATAAATATCTACAAGGAGAGAAAGTAATAATTACTATTTTTTATGATGCATTGAAGAAACATTGCTTGTTCCTCAAAGTTTCACAATAAATCGTAATTAATTAAAAAATAATTAAACGATAGTGATAGTTAATATCGTAATTATAAAACTAATATTAACAAATTAATTCTTTAATATCTTGTATAGGTTTTATAAATTGATGATATTAACTTACATGATAACTTTTCGTCTTATAAAGTATTTAGTAAATCGACTATGAACGGATAATTTCTCTCCCTGTATGAATTGTTTTTATAGTAAGTCAAGTAAGATCACTTAAACAATGATTAATGTCATTATTCCTTAACTGGATTTATATATAATTTATAAAGAGATATCTTACCACGTATCAATAATTAATTCGAAGGTCTTGACTAAAAAATTTTCTGAAAAGTGTATCAAATTTTTTATTGCGTCACGTGATGCTCGAGATATTGAAAATGGCGCGTCAATGTTACGCGTGCTGATAAAGGTAGCGTCGCGTCGATGAAGGAACGATCGAGATTTCGAGTATTATTTATTATATTTAATGTTGACCGAATGTTATTATTGGCAGAGACGAATTCGTTGTTGATTAGAGAAAAGAAATTATGATTCGTTCCTGATTAGCGGCTAAGTTATTTTGTTATTCGCGAAGAAAACGAAATCGCATTGGCTTGGATGAATCGTTGCTCGAAATTAACCTTAGTCAAGTAAAGCCAAAGCATCGGGTGAATAAATAAATAGGAATTATAATCAAGAATGATGTAATTATCTGCGGTTAATCAATGACAGCGAAATGTACAAATCTCTAAGTTTAAGCAGTATATAACGACGTTTGTAAAAAGTTCTCGTAATTTTTAATGATTATATTGAATTATAGCATTATACATATAATATATATATACATAGAAAAATGTGAATATTATTTGAAAAATAAGAAGAAGAAGAAGAAGAAAACACATTGATGCGTAGAAAGTTGAACTCTAGTAAAAAGAATAAAAATAAAGTGTCACGCGTTGGGTGCGATTTAATTGTGATTCAACTATGTAATAGTTGCGGTTCGTTCGAGAACGTCGAGCACCGAAAAATAACTCTGTGCAACTGCATTATACGCGCTATAAGAAATTCGTGAGTTAAAGATACTTTAAAACGAGAAAAAAAAAAGAAAAACATTTATTTACGAACTTTTTGCAAAAAAGTGATAAATGAGATTGCACACGTTTTTACATAAAATTCTACAAGTATGTACATGTTTCTCTAAATAGCTCTTTGTCTCTTTTTCCTGTAGGCGATATATTCTTACGGTTTACGTAAGCATAATTACACTTATAACAATTATATAGTAAATATAATTATCTATAAATATTGTATAGAAACTTCAATAATACATTTAATTGCTATTGAAAAAAATACATCGGATTTTATTATTATTATTATTATTATTATTATTATTATTATTATTATTATTATTAATATCACTATTAATATTATTATTATTATTACTATTAATATTATTATTATTATGTTAATCAAATTATTAATTTCTTACACCTGCACATTGTTTTTATTGCTAGCTGCATTCAATAAAAAATAATTTCAATTATTTGCTTAGTTTACATTTATTTTCTCTATTTATTAACCGATTATTTTAGAATATATAATGTGTAAGTTTAATTTATTCAACAATATTTGTTCAATTGCGTATAGAATTACTGATAATTATAATTTTATATTTTATTTATTTTTTATTCCTGTTGTGAAACGTTGTAAATTCCATCATTTACGCCATCTATCAAGTAGGAAACGTACGCATCGATTTGGATATTGTAAACAATAGATTATATAGTTACATATCTCGAATTTTAGAATGCTTTCTACTATAATCCAGAATTCGAAATATAGATATTATTATATAATTGAACTTTTATATTAATAAATAAATTGTGATTCTAAGGATATATGAAAAGGAAGATTATTCACGATCGGTAAGGTAGGTACCTAGTTTGCGCATATCTATGTAGTGTAGCAGTTGGACGTAAGATGGAGCTCCATACCGAATATCTGCACTCGGCGCGATATTCGAATACATTTAAATACATAACGTTTTACAGAAATACCAAGTACAAGGAAAGTTTTCCTCAGGATAAGCCTTCGTTGGGTTTTAATTCACTAGAAAGAATAAAACAATCACCGTGGAGTTCATAAATCTAGATTATTGGTTTGGGTTTGCATACGCAGTATTAAGTGGCAATAGAGTTAGGAATTTAAAGAATCGACTGGACGGTAGTTAACAAAAGCGATTCTTGGGTTTCGCGCGTTGCCCCGATCGACATTCGATGAGGCAATATTCAACGCGCGAACGAACATTATTGCCAACGGTAACGTTGACAAAAAAACACCACCGAACTAATCACGAAATTCCAGCGCGCTCGCGCGTTCGGGAAATCGCACCCGCGTCCGCGGAGCGCCATTAGAAAGTGGAAAAAATCAATCTTTACAGAGTAATAGTGTGACGCTGTTGATATATACCTCCGTAACTTTTAGGACTTTACCTTCCTTTTTTTTGCTCCCACTGAAATCCTATACCTGTGTATTCGACAATTTACTTGTCTTTTTGCTCGAACTCTGGAATAAAAGAGAATACTGTTACACTTGGTTCGGGACAAACTATTTCGAACGACCCATTAAATTTATGAAACTCTATAACTCGGTGCTAACAATCGATTACTCTTATCACTATTTTCTTGAATGTTTACCACTCTAATAGGACGGTTATTATAAATAATTTTTTGCCTCTATAAATTTCGAGGTTACAGGAGCTTGCAAATCTACGTGAATTATTAAAGGAGAATAATTTTTTTGCGCAAATTACGTTTTAAATATTAAATTAACGTGAAATTATAAAAATGAGTTTCTTAATCATACCTGTTCTTTTTCCTTACAATTATTATATTTTGAGTTTAAACGTGTGTAAAATTATGTTTTATTTTCTTAAACTTACTGATAATCAATGCGTAACCGACAATTTTTTAAACGTAAAAAGTAAGTTTAATCACTCAAAAAGGCAAACTTCAGTATATTTATTTAAAATATATAGGTGCTTCAAAGTATAATAAAAAAATGAAGTTGGCCAAGAGACATTGATTCAATCAATCGATATATCCATAGAGTGGTATCGAGAGAGATCGGTTAAAATCTAAAAATGCAGACGACGAAAAATGTCGAGTTAGTCTAAAGTATTTCGGGTGGTGTACCCAAAGATATTGCGAAGCGATAGCGCTCTTATTCTGTCTGTATAAGATGATAGATCGTCCCGCAGGAGAAAATCGAAAGCACCTGTCGAAGAACGCTGGAAATTCAAACGCGCAGTCGTGCGCGCGAGTAGGAGGAAAACTGAGCTTCGAGGTGGGGCGAGGGGGAGGTGGGAGGGGGGGGGGAGGGAGGGAGAGAAATATAGTTGCGGATAGAAAGAGACCAAGTGAATGAGAAAAAAGGAGAGGATTAGGAAAAGTGAGCGGATAGCAGTGTCCGCCTCTTCGCGAGTTATACTACGCGGAGCGTCGAGTAAATTAGCATAAAGTTGATTGGACTGGACCGGCAGTGTGTACGTATATATTGCTCGCGGATAACATGCAAGGAGAGGGAAATATATATACATTTTTTTTCCATGCCCGATCGAGTCGCGTCTCCTTTCATTTCAACGCACGGTCGCACAACCAATCGCCTCACTCAACACACACACCCACTACTAATCTCTTTAAAGACTTTTCTTAGGCGGCGGTTGCTCTTCGTCTAATCTCACTTGGATCTCCTGTCCTCGTGACTCTTCCTTGGTACATACGCTATCTCGCTTGTAGATTCGCTAAGGAAAAAAGGACGCCAACTTTCGAAAGTGAATTCGTTTTTATCCTCCTCCCTATTGCGTCGCGAACAAAGTGGACTTTCCGATCGGTCGCGTGCTAGCGCGCTTATCAAAACAACTCGTATTTTATATCCATACCGACGGTTTCGAGTATAGTTTTATGTATCACTTGCTCCGAATATATTTTCTAGAAAGAAAGCTGAGGTTTACGATTTTATGGTTTGATCTTACTTGAAAGAAGTGACATTTTCATTTTACTTAATCTGCACCTCTAATCCGAACGTAAAATTATTAATGATGAAAATAAATTGAACATTACAACGCGCAATATATTATATTTTCGTGCAAACATTAAGACAATACGACGTTTTATCAATTTTTAATTAATTTATTTAAATAATTTAATATTTTATAATACACATGCGTATAATACACAACGGGATAACTTATTTACAATAAATTTGCGGAAGCAAAATGTCAATGTAATACAATTAATGTATACGAAGAAAACAAACATACGAATACAACTGTTTTTATTTCATATTTCATGCCAAACTTAGACTGATTATAGAATTATGAAGTTATTAGCTACAACTTTTTTTATTATACGCATAGTTAAGTAAATCGTGAATGCGAATAAACTAGGAAATATTACATATTTTTAATGTTAAGCGCTGATAAAAAAAATAATAGTAAAAGCATTCATAAATATTGCAAAGTTTAAAACATTTGATAAATACTGACAAGAATAATGCACAGTAGTTAAACATTTAGATAATAATTTAGCGATAATACACCTACTACACAAGCGGAAAATTTCGAAAATGTTAAACATCCATAACTTTGTAGAAACCTCTAACATCTCATTACCATATTTATTTAATATAAAACGTAAAAAAAAATAAATAAATAACAGCAACAAGTACATAAATATAACAGACAGGTAGTATAACCATTTATCGGGTTAAGAATTTCTCGTTTATATTTTACACGTATATACATATATACGTATCGCAGAGCGCGGGCACATTAACAAAGGTAAAAATTGAATTAGAAAACAAAATAAATGCCCATTTTGAAATGTTCAAGGCTCACTTTCAAGTTTAATAAACTGGCGCGAGAGATTACGATGTCTGCGGTTTTCACCGGTCGAAAAAAGGAGAAGAGAGAGAGAGAGAGAGAGCGAGATAAAAAAAAGGATTCGTTTATGATCGCAGAGTTGAGAGACTAGGTGAATTTACATGATTATAAAAGAAGTAGAGTAAATAAGCGAGTTAGGGAAAATTCATGAATCCTAGGTGAGAGAAGTTCCTCGGTGGTAATTTTGTAGCCGGGTAATTCTGCGAAGAGGCGACAAAATGGGACGAGTTAGCTTCACAACCACGTGGGAAACTCATAATACCGTTGTTCAAGCCTTAACCATCCCAGTAAAAAAAAAGGAAGCGAGTTATGCATCTCTCGCTATTATACGTAAAATCCTCTCCAAAAATCAATTTTCCATCAGGTTAAAACGTGTGTGCAGTACAAATTCCACAGCTGTGTACCTCTATAAGTATTCGCACAATCCCCCGCTCGCAACGTGTACGTATATATATATATGTATAATCGAGCGTTGTAATCAACGATATCTACTTGACCCCATAAACTATCGGTTTCATTACGAGCGGTTTTTCATTAGAGGGAAAGAATGAAAAAAAAAACGACCACAATGAATCGGTGGCCGAGCGCACAGCTATACATACATATCGCGATCAGCCCCGCGCGTCAAGCTATACGGAGATCGTTGCGCGGATACGGCGTGCCTCCTAAACCACGCACGCGCGCGCTTCGGGAGTGGTTAAGCACAACCTCCGTAATTTCTTTTCTCCTCTCTCGACGAGAGGCATTTCAAGGATTTTGTGCTCGCGTGCGACTTTCGTTCCGGCCAAGCGATCCCCCGAACGCGAATGCATATACAAAGTAACCGAGGGCTCGCGTGTGCTCGAGATCGCTGCAACCACACCTATATACCTTGCGACGAGCGCGAAAACTCGCTTTTACTTAATTCTAAACGTTTTTATAAGTGTAACTGATATTACAGTTCATTTCTAATCCCGATTGATGCGTCCGGCTTTTTCATTTTATTGCAATACTTGCATACGGGGTTTATTTTATTTTTTAGTTCCGTCGGTCGCGGTATAAACTGGTTGTATTATGACCTCTATCAACAAGAAAAAGAAGAATTACATTTATGTAATTTATATTTAAAATGAGTATTTACATTTTACTGCGAGGCAGTAATAAATTTTAATTAACACTGCGCATTCGGCAACGAAGATTAATTTTTTATTAAAATTATTTATAAGAAAGCTAATTTGTCAGGCTATTGTATACAAATTACGTACGGCATGATAGATTGACTGCAAAAGCGATTACGAACGAAAAAAGTGTAATCCGAAAGCATTATTTTTTAAACGTTAAAATAAAATTAATAGCTCATTTCCTTTCACTACAATAACACTATAAAAATACGTATATGTTCTTATTAAATTTAGAGCGATCATAACTATTAATTTGAAAGTAATTAGAATGATTTATGCGTAAATAAATCTACATTGCAAAAAGAAAATTCACCGGTTATACGAGGTTCATCTTCTATATTATAAATTAATTGATAAATAATTGGAAAATAATTTTCAATATTTTATTTAAATTTTCTAAGTACTTTTATATATTGTACGTGTAGATAATCCGAATTACCAAACATAAATAAAATAAAATCTACAGGTAATTAACAAATGGTAGAATTAAGAAATGTATATATATAACGTGCACATTTCGTAGACGAGTAAGTATATATACGTAAGAAAAAAAGTAAGGGGAAGAAAAAGAGTAAAGAGATAAAAAGTGTTTTTTGAACTAACGTTTCTCACACTCTGGCGCGCGGGGAAAAGGGATTCCGCGTCTCAAAGGCTATAAAGTGATTTAGCGCGCTGGAGCTCGGTTGCTTTGCTACTCTCGGTTTACCCTCTAAGTAAATCGAGCCTGTAGCGGTCCTGGCGCTCTCGATGCAACGTAGAGGACTGCACACTTGGCGCGCAACTGGGCGTGGCCGGTTTATGTAAGGCACATACGTTTTTTCGTCACCCATATCTATCTATACACGTATATATATATATATATATATATAGATACATGCATGAACCATATAGTCTATAGGTACTGTACACGATATAACACTAACTCTCCATTCCTTCTCTCTCTCTCTCTCTTTTACTTGGTCGTCTTTCCACATGCTCGTTTTGCAAAGCGAGCGGCACAATTTGTCCTAAAGCTGCGCTCTATGCGCTTTTCCTCCTCTAATTACGGAAGCCCGGTGAGGATTAAACCACCTTCGTTTTAGCTTAGCTCGGTAAATATCCTCAGATGCTTTTTTCACTTGAAATTAATGAAGTTGTAGGATACGGGAGAAAGAGGAATCATTAACTCGATTTTACAAATTGAATTTCAGGTTTTTTTTTCCATCTTTGGCACGTGTGTGAGTTATTTACCTTAATTTAAATTCAGCTAGTGTTTATGTCAATTGGATTAATTATATATATACATACACATATATATTGTATGAAATTGACGTAGATACGTTTAAGTGAGATTAATTTACGGTATTAAACATTAAGTGTACTTCTACACTAATTTAGTTTTAATGCGGTCTTTGTTATATATGTATATATAATTATACGCATTCCAATTGAAGCTTTCAAAGTTCAAAACTTAAGAGTCACATCGTTAGTTACATCTTTAAATTCACGAATCTAACAATGAGGATCCATGATTTAAAAACGTATGATTTTTTATAATTATGATATATACTCTTTACAATTATTCACAGAGAATAAATGAAAATCATACTGTATCTTTCTAAGTGTTTAAATAAAAATTCTAAGAGGTATATATGAAACAAGTAAATAAGAAATTTAAATTTAAATTCGATTGTCATTTTTTATTCTATAATACAGATACAAAAATTATAATAAATCAGAATGAACTTGCGCGACAATAAGCTACACCTGAATACCTCAAAGAAACTGTACAAATAATATATCAAGTATACTTTACGTACCAAATCTTTCTATATATACGTAAAAATGTTTGCGAATTTCAGAAACATCAATCAGAAGTAAGCTATGATAAAAAACCGACCGACAAGGTTTGTCGGACTGTCTCTCCACTGGTCTTCCGTATATCCAATCCTTTAAAATGCTTCTTCCGTCTAGTTGGTTTTCCTTCTCTCTCTCTCTCTCTCTCTCTCTCTCTCTCTCTCTTTTTCTCTCACTCTTTTTCTCTGTTTCTCTTTCTTAGTGTTTAACACACAGGAGAGAGAGAAA
Source organism: Theocolax elegans (assembly GCA_026168455.1). Taxonomy (NCBI): domain Eukaryota; kingdom Metazoa; phylum Arthropoda; class Insecta; order Hymenoptera; family Cerocephalidae; genus Theocolax; species Theocolax elegans. The sequence goes on along the minus strand of CM047426.1, from coordinate 15,763,033 downwards.
GAACACGAGCGATACGCGATCCCTTGACGTTTTCGCGTGCTTAGCGATACCGATCGTTACCCTCGTATCGCGCCCATGCACACCGGCTATGGAGTTCCGTCATTCGATACTAAAAAAAGAAAAAAGCAGTATACACCTAGGCAATGCTAGCAAGTTCGCTCCGAGATCCCGAGATTCCTCGTAATTTCCGAGGGACGTCGCCGTAAACACTTACCTCGACGCTTATATGCCGAGTTGCGATTATGAATAAACTTGCCGTTAAAAAGAAGGAGACCACGGTATCGTACGTGTATAAAGATACACGCACACACGTACACACGTGTGCATATACCGTCTTTTTCTACGTCCGAAAGAAAGTCGAGATTTATCTCGCATGTATATATCGACCGAAGGTGTTACGATAAAAATATATATATCGGTTAATGTTATGTAGTTATATGCTTACACTGCGCTTCGAAATGTTTTACCGTATTTTTGAATTGCTAAGAAATTTTTGGTCAGACGATTTTTTATATATATTTGAAATATACATATCGTATATTTCAATTATTATATATAGATGGAAGACAATTAGTTCTTTCTTTGTATATACTCGATCAAAAATTCATCCGAAATTAAATTGATGTATATCTGAGCATTCCTAACGTTTCACTTGAGCAGCTCACCGGTACAATATCGATATACGATTGATTATTTTTCAGTTATTTAAGAGTTAATCATCCCGATACATTAGCAATTTCATACATACGAACCTACATAGATCCAAGATCGATAAATCCCGCTACCGAATTTCTAACGTACAACGAGCAACGTCATCGCATCAAAAAGTTAACAAGTAACTCTAAAAGATCAAATGAAAGAAACTGTAGCCACACGTATATATAATAATAGACATAAAAGAAAAGAAAAAAAGAATTACATATAGCTCATCAGAGAATTTCGGTTGGCGCGTCGTCATCTCGCGTTAAGGACCTATCCACCGTTTGATCACGAGGTGGAAGGAACAATTTTATCGGGTTGCGCGAGTGTGTACATATATATAGATATAGGAGTATAGAAGGACGCTGGTCCCGTTTTTCATGTACCGATAGAAATCGAAGCGGGCGCGCACACGTGCCTCGAGAAAAATGCGTATCCCTCTCTATCGCTCGTCTATACAATGATTAATAAGCCGATCGCTTATGAAAGTCGCTCGCGTTACATAGACCTGCGAGTATACACACTGTACGCCGGCTTTCTTTTTATCCTCTTGCGTTTTCTTATATACAGATAGATAGATACAGATATAGGTACTTGCGGTACGCCACACTTTACACCCGGACGACGCGGAAAACAACTGGACGTTATACATGCGTTGTCCCCCAGATTTTCTTTCTCCTTTGCATCTTTTCTTAGACGAAGGTTTCGACTTGAATTTTATTATTATAATTAATATTTGAATTATATAAGGTTGATCATCAACATTTAATTTATCGTTAACCATTTATAAATGCACAAACTGCAGTAAGAACCAAAATGTTAGATTACTGTGCATTGTTTCAACAAAAATTAATGTAAACTTAATTAATGAAACTGGTACCGCGCCGGCCCCGAATAGGCTATAGAGTTTTCGGTTCGAGCGCGGGACGAAGCATTTTCTTATTTCATTGAAATTTTAAAATGTTTTTTAAGATTTTTTTTTCTATTACTGCTGGAACGTAATAGAATGTTTTGCGAAAGGGGATGCCGAATTGGCATACATAATTACGAAAATTATTCTACTTCGAAGGTATCGACTAAAATTCTTATTTCAAACAATTAATATATTTGTATTTTTCACTATACAATGCGTTCATTTTATACTCTAACAGTATGTATATCACTTTTTAAAAAGATAGTAATTTTTAATGAAATATTTTTCTTCTTGTAAAAATAAGGAAAAATAGACGTAGTCTTAGCCCACCGAGTTATTATTACACAAACATCGTACTAGAGCGTGTATATATATAAATATAATCGTTGCAATCGTTCGACGGACGACCTCGAGCTATCAGCCGGAATTCAAAGTGCAGTACGGTATCGGGGTTTGGCTTGCGCAAACGGTAATTCATTGCGCGCTAAACTCTATAAGCGCATATATATATATATATATAGTCAGAGCTCCGAGACGATAAGACTCGTGTATTATTTTTGTAACAGCGGGCTGATCAAACATTCGACGCAATTATATACAGGTCATTGCAGTCATGCGTGGATATAGGTATATATACATGCGAATTATAAGTAGTATATATGACTCACCTGATCTTTCCTCTTTTTTTTCGTATAAACTAATAGTTATACGTATATAGAGAAGGGAGCTTTCCTAAGTCGTTATGGATATATTTTCTATTTGCAAATTAAATTAGAATTTAACTGGGTACAGATACGATATTACTCACCTTAGAGAACGATCGAATTTATTACACGTATATACGAGCATTTGCAAACTCTTGTAACTTGACCGATCTAGACTTTTCTGAAATGTACTACATCTATAACAATAAAATTATAAATGTAATAATAATAATATCTTATCGCTCTACGGGTGTTTATTGCACATGGTTTTGAAGATTACTTTTTTATATTCGTGTAAACTGCGTTGCATACTTGTTTGTTGCCAAACATAATGTCTTTTGGTGAATAATATTAAATTAGTTTTAACTGAATTTGAAGGGAATAGCTCAAAATTTCTGTACTTCGGAGATATCGACTAAAATTTTTATTTCGAAATATTAAATTAGTATAATGACTTTGATAAGTCCTGTAAACTCACGGTTATAAACTGAATTTATCTTAATTAAGAATTAATAAGAACAACTTACAAAACCATCTTTCACGTAAAAGATACCAATTAATGAAAAAATGATCGAGTGGTGCTTCTCAAATGAAGCAAAACTTTAATTAGCCAATGATTATAATAATTTACCTGATAATGAACTATGATGTTATACGATGCTCTTACATTATGTCTTTAATTGTAAATAAGCAATACCGAGGAAATAATGAATGAATTACATTGAAAAGTATTAGAATATTGCTGGTTGAGATAAAGCAAAAGATTAAATTTCCATACGAAATGAGTACAAAAATGACAGGCTCGTAATATTAGAAAATGGTTAAACACGGTAAGCACCCATTTACAAACGAACGAAAACGAAATGAAAAAAAAAGCGCGAGACTCGGATTCGAACGAAAAACCATCGAGTACGTAGAATATATAGCTATGTATAGGTATACGTATATAGAAGGCAAAGGAGTCTTATATCGCAATACCCGCGGGTGAAAAAGATGAAATGAATTTCCTATTTTCCACTCATGTAATAGCTCGCGATAATCTTTTAGCCATAGACACTTTATTATCTCCATAGGCATTTTCACACAGAACATTTCTCTTCTCCGCGTTCCCTGCACGGCTCTCTAACAATGTTGGCAATAAACGCCATCTTCAGCATTCATTTATAGTTATGTGTGTAATCGCGTAAGGAATAGCGTATTCGCCCAGGTTCTTATTGCCCGCGATCCCATCGTTTTCAGCCTCCTCTACTCCGTACATGCATATAGACGTAAGTGTATAGATCTATACGAAATCTCGTTGCATCTTTGTCTTTCTCTCTTACTACCGTGGCGCACGTAAACAAAACGCCTCCGAACGACTCGCGGAGAGAGAGATAGAGATAGAGAGAGAGAGAGAGAGAGAGAGAGAGAGAGGGAGAAAGATCGACGAGCAGACAGACAGACAGACCGAGAGAGGTGCACACACAACGTCGATGACTGTACCTCGCCCCGTAAACGAGACGAGGTTGCTCCTCTGTGTACACAGTCGATATGTGGGAAAAGCATAAATCAACGTGGACGCAGCACGCGAAATCTAATGTGGGAAAAGCAGAATACCGCGTTGTCGCGTTCATCGAACTTGGAGTTTAAACTCGAGATCGATCGAGATTTTATTAAGGGATATCGCGCAATAGGGCAGATGGATAGTAAAAGTTATGTATGTGGAGAAGATTTACTCCCTGATAGATCGATCCTCGAGGAAGCTACTGTTACCTTTCTGACTCACTGACTCTCTTTTACTTGCTTTTATGTAAGTGTCTTTCGGTACTTTCTTAAACGACCGCCACAGCCCTTTCAAATGATATTGATCTATATCTGTTGCTGTATGTATATGCGCACTCTACATCGGATTTTCTTTTCTCCCGTTTCGTTGTATATATACATACTTACTCTCGGGACAAGTTACTTCGTGTTCAATCCTCTCTCCTCGAAAATTACCCATCTACATACAAATATGGAGCAATTTTGCATTCCCTAAAATATCTTAAAAATTCATCAAAACAATCCAATTTTTTTCATACAATATGAAAAATTTTATAGTTACAATATAGTACAACACACACACACACACATATATGTGTATTTGTTATAGTTGAAATGCTGAAAAAGCAGTCCGCAGGAAATAGTCACGCAATTAAATTAATTTGAAAACCTTCGATTACGTAAAACTAATAACTCTTTGAACGAAAAATGTCAGTTAACAAGATACAATTAGCATCATCTCACCGTTTAAGTTTGGCGGAAGCCCGATAATCACGTCTGCAAGCGGCACTGACTATATACGCACTACGCGAATGTGTCCACACAGACCGCACTCGCGGGAAAACGCACAATCATTTTGATTCAAGAGAGGCTGCAGTCAGCAGTCAGCAGCCAGCCACGGCAGTTTGCTCTTGCTTCAAATGTATAAATATTCGTATCATCAGTCGGTAGATAGTTTCACATGTGTGTTACGCGTTACATAATCCATTATAAACAGCGCATCGACTCGCGATCGAGAACCCACGCCGTTATTGCGCGCACTCCACGTGAATTCGCGGGAATTCGATTTGCATTCTCGCGAATCGCACGTGACGACACGGAGCCCCGAGGTGTCCGTCCACAATGGATTTCGTACGATACTCGGATACTTCGGAGCTTATTTATATGCGATTGGGTTACTATTAAATGGTACATCGTTCCCATACTCAATAACTGGACTATTTTTTCTTTTACAGGCGATCATTCATTTTCCGAGATTTACAATCATTTCGTTGAACTACCAGCAGTATGTTAGAAAATTATTTTCATTTTGGTTTATATTACATTGATTTTGATGAAAATCACTATCTGGTTTACATCTCTAGAGCAAAATAAAAAAATGTGTATACACATTAATTTAAAAAAAAAAGCATTTAGTCAAATGTTATCTTTTAAACTGTGACTATCATATGAATCAAGAGCTACACAGTCGTAATAGTTTATATATACAAAGCTAGTTAGCGTATACCAATAATCGGTTACCTCATCCAACAGAAATACGGAAAATGAAAAAAAATGAAAATTAAAATTTCCGGGTGGACGGGAATCCTTAAAGGATGTCGCAATGTTCACACGCTCTAAGAACACCCGGACCGATAGACCGACAGCGTATGTACATGTATGTGAACCCACACAATGGCACGGTACAGCCTTAAGCGCATCGCTTCGTTTTGGCTTGGAATACGTGGAATACGTATGTACGTGGAGTAGGAGTGTGTGTGTGTGTGTGTGTGTGTGTGTGTACATACACCTATATATACATGTAATATATACACACACGTAAGAGCATATAAGAGAAAGAGAGGTATATATCTAGCCGGCTAGCTTAGCTTTGTGCGCCTTATGTTTATTTAATACATGGGAGCGGATGCACGTTAGGCGATCCTTACGTAACGTCCTGCAGCCGAGATGCTGAGGATGCTTATACACCATTGAGAGAAGCTGCTCTCCTCGTTCGCAGATTAGGCCCATTCTCACGACCGAGATATGTGTTAATTGTTCGCTCGACTTTTTTATCCTCATCTCGTCCTTAAGATAGCGAACCTTCCATACGCCTAAATTATGAGCCGTTTACACACATACAAACACACACGCGCGCGCGCGCACACACACCCGGGATCGTACCGTACAGCCGTCTTGAACAAACTTGATAGATCTCGTTGCTCCGAACGAGCTTTAAAATGAATCTCTGATAAGTTATGTAATGCTCGCACGACGATCTCATCAAACTGAGATCCTTGGATTCCACGGTTCAGTCAAGGAATTTCAGACGTTTACGTGATACGTCTTATGCGAAACTATCCTTTTGCCTTTTTTCTCTTTTTGTGGTTTGATATAAATCGGTCATAATTATGTGGATTTGGTTGAATCGTTTTAAACTCTTTTTATTAGGTATATACGTTAAATTTACTATTACATATTATTTAATCAGCGCATGTGGCATAGAAAAATATTCTTTTGGATTATGCGCACCCAAGGAGCACATTGAGTTTACGCACTAAAAAATTCCGAGTAATTTTTGTGCAACGTACTTAATTTATGGAGCAGAATCCATCGTACGCTGCGTATATATCCAATTTTATCAATATATTTATGTAAGTCAATGTATTAAATATTTATTTCTTAATAAATATGATAATTTATGTGTAATTACACGAGAAATATTTTTGATATCGCTCTTATTAATACATTTGTGTCTATACTTCCGCAGTCCTCCAACCAAAAATAGGATCTTGACATCGCTTGAATATAAGTAATACAGGGAGATTCGTGCAATAAAGAATTATTAATTAAATAGCACTACCGAGTTTAATAATCTTTTCGGAAAAATCTATTTTAATGATATTTTCTTTACAGATTATAGAAATGTATATTAATTGTCGAAGGAAAATATCGAGTTAACCATACTGTTCCATAAACCTGTCAATGCTAATATAAATTTAGAAATTACAACAATTCAATTATGTTCGAAGTATCGGTGTAACAAAGAAAAATTTAGCATTCACTATAAACGAAAGAACAAACTGCATCCCACAGATTTTAATACCTACATTATTGTTCGACGCGCGTTTGACGCCGAGAAGACGAAGAGAAAAAAAAAACAAAAAAAAAGAGAACCCGAGAATCCTAACAAACTGTTTATTGACATTCGGATCTCCTAGTGCAATCTCTTAGCTTTCTAAAATCCGTTCGAGTCGTAATTCTTCCCCCTTTCGTGATTACTTCCGGGCGATTTTCTCTATTCTTCCGCAGAATAAACAATGACCGGGAGAGTTATGAGTTAGGATTGCCATAGCCGTCCGCGAGCAGCATTTATTATGCCCGATTTCATCCTATGCGAGCGCGACGCGGACTAGCGAGATGAGATAATGCGACCAAGGGACCTCATTATCCCGTCGTTGTGACCATTTAAAAAAAAGGGGGGAAAAAATTACAAAAAAAAAGAAAATAAAGAAAGAAGAAATGATTAGCCCAGCCGTAAGAATTGGACATTCCGTAAGGAGGTACAAGCGGCACTTAAGTTCTTAAATTCCTTCGTCGGAACGGGCGCATTATGGGCGTCTTACGTAACGACAAGCGGCGTTTTAGCACATGCTATTTTATGCCGAACCGGCCGCGTTTGTTCGTAAACGTGAAGCCCGTTATTAGATCCTGCGGGCGATCTGGAGCAAAAACCGATGACGCTAACGTCGTTATCCTAATTCGTTTTATTTGCAGTTAATGATTTTTGGCTCCCGGCTCACGGCGATGAGATTGGTGAAGGGCTTTTGTCAACGACTTTTGCGTATATAGCTACACATACCGTAACTGTGGACTTTCCAATTCGATCGATTACCAATTATTCGACAAGACAATTTACTTTTTTTTAATAGAATTGTCGACTTTTTTTTAATTCTCAACATTAATTCTGTAAAATGAAAAATGATGTTTTTTTTATTTAATTTTAGATTTTAAATAATACTACATTTTCTTAATTATATCGGCTACTGAATTTGTAGGTGTATCGCACTCTCAGTTTTATTTTAGAAAGCTTTAAAGCAGCTTACACACCCTGATAATTCAAAATGTGGAAGTTAATCTTAATGGGCACCGTATTAATTTAGTATTTCAATTATTTATTTGTGTTTATATTTTATTTTACTAATCGTTTCATATAATCTTTCACTTTGCCGGGCCCCATTATTTCTTTTAAATGTGCATCAAACAGTGTTTCTCAGGATTAAATACTCATAATTTATTATTTAGTAAATATATTTTAATTTTTAAAGTTTTCACGTACATTATAGGGAGCTGAATGAACGAATAAGACCAGTTAATAAACGCGTAATATTTTCTTTTGCTTTGTGAAAATAATGTAAATAATTAATAATCAACAAGAAGTATCTTTTGGATTTCAAGATCAGGGAAAACATATTTCCGTATCTAAAAATACGTAAAATATATTGTGTCGCATATTGATTACTAATACAATGTTTATTTTCTGATCTCTGTTCACATACTGGCGCAGTCACTGTAAATTAAATTTTATTATAGATTTGATTTTGTCGTGCAGAAAAATATTAAATTAATTAAAAAAATGTTATTGAAGACATAATAGTAATAGAATTACAGAAATATTTCTTTGTAATATAAAATTAAATAATATTCAATTCGATTTAATAATCATAAAATATTATTTTTTGCGCAACAGAAGAATATATGGTTAATCTATTTGTTATATATAATATACATTAACAAATATGAAGTGCAACAATTAATCTTATTATGTCTGTGAATTAATAATGTGAAACAAATGAATGTTGCGTAATCGATGCGAAAAGCACAGTACATTGTTAAATAATCAACCGAATCACCATGAACATGATAATATATATAATCTATAGAATATCTGTCACGATCATATAATTGAAAGACCTCGACATTTCAATTCCCCTCAAAATAACAGCGGCGTCAACGACAAGAAGAACAATAACTACAACAAGATTTTGTGTGAAAATGCATTGTTTATATACATATGGTCGAGCAGTATTAGATAGATTAGGTTGACGATGAGCCGGACTTTCGAATAGAACAAGGATCTAGCATTAATAGTTTTTAAGAGTAGAGTATATCAACCGGCTGGTTAGACGTTGGTGGCGCGGCGCGTTTCATTAATCAGAGTAACGATCAAAAGATTAGAATAAGATTTTAAGAGGTAGGTATACGTGTATAGGTATATATAGGCAGTACGTAGCATTCGGTCGCGCTTCGTCGTACAATAAAAAAGGCCTCTCCGATTTCTTCCTGGAGTGAAAACGCGCGCGCGCGCGCGAGATCGCGGAGGCTCTTGCGAATAGGAAAAGTGTGGACCGCAAGTGGAGATGCAGGCGGGTAACACCGTTGATCCGTGTGTTGGTCGGGCGTGGTCGTAGCCGCCGCCGCAGCCGCCGCTCGGTGGCCATGGAATGCGCTCACTTTCACCGCGCGCGCAGTGCAACGAGCTCACCATCACGAAGCCCCGTTCGAACGTATTTCTCTCTCTCTCTCTCTCTCTCTCTCCCTCTCTCTGTTTGTGTGTGAGAGAGACTGGGCACTGTAGGAGTCGCGGACGCGGGGAATGGAGATCACTCGCGCTTGCGTGACTCTCGCGGACGCGGAGGGAGAGAGCGACGATGCCCTCGAACCACCTACCGGGTGGCGACTCGACAATTTATTGCTTTTCCTTCGAATTTTACCATTTCGATCGCGCTGCATATATACATACTCATACATATGCCTACCTCTCTCTCTCTCTCTCTCTCTTTTTCTCTCTGCGTGTGCATGTGTGCGTCTGTACCTTCATTTTCCTTTCGTTTTCGACCTCGGGCCTTTTTTTTCTTATCAATTTTCATGAGGGACGTGTCAAAAATGTTCTTCTCGCCTTAATTAAGCTTTGAATCCTTTCTACCTTTGATAACCAAATGAAGAATACTTTTTATGTAAGCGTGGGTGCATGTAATTGCTTTTGAAATTGTAGTATGCATTTTTAGAATTTGGATTATATCCATATAAATGGATGCGATCTTTATTCATTTATTTAATGTCTTCTTATCGACAGTTCAACGAAATAAAGTTAGAATATTATGTCATCAATAATATTTGAAGTGTCTCTAAAAGTAACAATAATTAATTAAAAATTCTTACTACAGTCAATGTGCGGTAAAGTTTAGAAAATAACTTATTCCGAGTAATTTATTAAATACTGGTAATTAGTGAATGAAAAACTGGAAAAGTACAGTTACCGAAGAATACACTAATAACCCGCAAATTCCGCAAATACATTACTATAGGTAGATAGACCGATAAAACAAAGTAATAAAAATTAATCAAATGCCAAAGAGATAAAACAATTTGAAGAACGAACTTTTCGCGCTTCGAAAGTGTCGTACTATGTACGAAAGTGTCTCATAAAATTTGGCTCAGTCAGCTTTTTGCTGCTCTCCCGTAGTGTCCTTAATTTTTCAAGTTCTTCCGCATTACGGAATAAACGGGATTATCTCTCTCTTTCCCTCTCTCTCTCTCTCGGAGGATGGTCCGAGAAAAGAGAAAACGGATGATACAGCTAAGTGTGTACGGTCAAGCCCATCGTAAGTGACGGTCGCTCGCGACCTGGATGTAATCGTTGTCGTACGAATAAATAAGGGCACGCGCGCGAAGGGCATGCCGCGACACACTCAAACGCGCGTACACGTGAAACGTGTTTTCAAAAGTAATTGCAGCTGCTCCGGGTGGTCGAGTTCAATTTACGATGGCTAACGAGTCGATTATCATGAGTTTTCGGCTCGTAATTATGCGCCTCTTCTTTCTCGGGTGTAGCCAAAATATACATATACCTATATACCTATACCTATATACTTGTATACACACACATCGAACGCATCATTTTTTGCGCGACGCGAAAAATCTCCTTTTCCGCAGAGTCGACTCATTAGTTCGCATAAATCTTTGGGTACTCGGTTTTGCTTTTTGTTTCTGTATATAAACACGCGAAATCAAGTTAACTCGTAATTAAATATACCTTTTGCGAAATAAATGTTACACATTTTGGCGGTTTTATTATGGAAAAAAGATACGTAAAAAAAATGGAAGGATTTTAATTACAAAGAGGGAGGCGACGCGCGCTTCCAAACTTTTACTTTTTTACGTAATCGACGAAAAGCCGCCTACTTAAACTCGTTTAAGTATATTGCAGGGACTTTATATGCAAAATAGGTGTAAATTTAGATGATGCATCGTATACATTATTTTATAACCACCGTCAATTTACGAATTTGCATACACATTGTGGTAAATTGTGATGAACGCACGCGGTCGGTCTCCAACTCGCTAATGGATAGATTCGTTAACAACGACATTATTGTAATTTCTTTTGATTTATTCCATTGTACTCTTAAAGAGAAAAGTTACGAACACGAAAGTTTCAAATCAATCATCTTTCAATGAATTTCGATGTCAAATCTGTTATATGTACATATAGATATATATGTATAAGTATATATATAGACTGATATGATTCCTATTTTATCGGCTAGTCGTATCGATGTTAATGCTCGCTCGATCCCGACAATTGTATTATCTTTCAATAGAATCGAATTTGAAGCAAATTCATCGAGTAGCTGATTTATATAATATATAAAGATCGATACAATAGAAATGAGTATGTACATTCGTACGTATATACATATATATATCTATACTTGCCATCGTTGACACGTAATGAAATACCATAGAAAATATTCAACTAAGTACACACACGTTTATTCATTTAAAGGCTATACAAGTAGTCTACACTATTATACAACTTACTTTTATGATACAATAGATTTTTATGTTTAGCAATATAATAAAGATTAATTATCGTAGATAATCCTCGTTTACAAAATAAAACATTTATATTTAATAAAATGTTTTTTTACGAAATCCACATCAGTTACACATATAGCAGCTATTTTCCGACACCAGTATGAAAAAAAAACAATCTTGGTCGAATAAATTGAAAAGCTTGCTAGGAATACGCATTATCAAAGCGCGCGTATATAACCTACGAGATTCTACATGTGATCCCATTATATGAGCATATAAATTCACAAATCCAGTTTAATACAATCTGAATAAAATTATCGGTACAACCTAATTAGCAGTTCCCACGTGAGCGACACATAAACCCTGGATTAAAAAAAAAAGTAACATGGATGAACGGTAAAACGACTAACCAGCTGATAGAATGTACTGGTCGTTCGAGGGTAGCTCGGTAAGTAGCCTTAGATAAGTCATAAAACGACGAAGAGCCACGCCGCGCGCGTCCCGATTAATATTGGCCCGAACTTTTTCCGGGTCGAACGGCCATGGCCTTCCTTTCGCAACTCAATGTATATATACTGCGTGCCTTTTTTTTGTCCTCGCGCGCGTATATAATGGGGTGGAGACACTTTGTTTTCTCGGTAGTTACGAAAGCGAAAAACCGAAAGTCCCTCGGTACTTAAATGATGAATCGAGATTATCTCTATCGAATCCCGGGAGGAGTCTTTCGTTTTTAATATGCCAGTGAAAGGATTCAAAAAGTTAAGTTTTTTTTTGCTCTTTTCCTTACCCAAGAAGTTACAAAGCGAACAAACAGATCTCCGAAATTCTCGAGTGCGCTCGTTACTTTTGCCAATTTCCCCTTCGAATTTGTTTGACTTTTTTTGCACTTTTTCGAGAACGGCCACGGAGATCATTTTAACTTCTTCTTTTTTACTTATTTTATTTTAATCAAAAAGGTCAGGGATTATTATATTGGATTTCTTTTCTTTAATATTTTATGCATTTATTTAAACGTCTGATTACTTTAATTTAATTATTATAAAGACTTGGCTTCACTTAAATATATATTTATTTTCGGCACTGAATTCAACTGATAATTATCGTAATTGCAAATATTATTTATTAAGTCAACTCGACTATTACTTAGTTTTATGCACATTCTCAAGAAAATATGTGCCGCATTATAATTAAATTTTTTATTTAATTTAATATTTACGCGAGACCGTATAATCAAATACTTAAATGTATAATACACTTGCGGATTATATTAAACAATATAAAGTAAACTCAGTTATTGTAATCACCTATAACTATATTCATATAGTTTACCAAAATCGGTTTTGTAACATTATACAATTGTAATTTTTATTTATGATTAAATAATTAATGTTGTTACGACATTTAAGTACATCGAGTAATCATTTTTTTCAATTTTTTCTGCAACGAATATACATCAAATAAGCATATTTTATTATAAACATTCTACTGTATTTTGATTAAAAATGAAGTGTTCATAATTCGCATACACCGTTTAATATATGTAAATTGATTGTACACGGTGATTACACTTTTATGTATGATCGTACATAAATGATTTAAAATTAAATATTACTTGCTCAAATTTCAATTTCTGGAAATTATTTGCATGTACATGTGAAATTAATGAAACTGATTTTACATTCTATTACCAAAACTCGAATATAGTTTATCGATTTCGTGTCATATTTTTTTACTAATTGTATGTATATTTTTTACTAATTTTGGGAGCATATTTTTTATTAATTGTATGGAATTATCAACCCTTAGAATTCTTTACTTGTAAGTTTATGTCTATATAGATTGTAAATTATTTAATAAGTAAATAATAAAAAATCTGCGGAACTTGCATAAAAAAAGTTATAAATAAACATTAAGGAAAATAATGCAAGACAGTTTAACATAAATAACGTTGAAGAAAATGCGAACGAAAAACAGGTTCATTTATGTTACACGAGGAGAATCATCACAGGCCGCGTGAAATCGGAGCGTACGCCCATATAGGTGAGGTTTTTCGCGGTGCACCGTTCGCGCGCGTTCGGCTGCTAATTAAACGTAACGAGTTGGCATAAGGACCTCGTGTATATACGAGAGAGCCTCCGGGATTTATGCAAGCCAACAGCAAAATGAGCCACAGCACGCAAAACCAGTTCCTCGAGCGCTCGCGCGCGCGTTCTCAGCCACCGATAATTCGGGACGTCGTCTCTTCGATAAATATAAATCTGCGTTACTCGCAAACTCGAGCGAGAATTGAATCATCAACGTTTCTCATGACGGAGGCCCATATTTTCGCGTTTTATATTTCGTCCCGTCGGGACTTTTAAGGTGCGATGATAATGAAATTATTTTCGGGTAAATACGATGGTGCAATCGCGTAGTCACGCCTTTGCAATGGATGGGTAATTAGAAAACATCGATTTCGAGAAAATAAAACCGACATTGGTATCAAATTTTAATTAATCCTTTACGGCTATTAGAAAGACGAGTTCGATCGTTGATAGGTATTCGTACGATGGATTTTGCTTGGAAGTGCTTGATCGCGGTCAAATTATATACGTTGATGAACAATTGAACGAAATATTGAACTTTCTATATACAGCAAAAGTATATACTTGATGATTTTTCGTCTCGTCGAAGCTTAAGAACGTGGACGGTAATACACATTCTGAAAATTGCCGCGTTTTCTAAAAATAAAAAAGTATCCCTTTCACTTGATTCGTTCGTTTTTTTTTGTTACTTCGCAAGAGGCTCACGCGAGAAGGCACTGATTGCCGAATTTTCGAATGTACACAACGTCACACTTTTTGCAGGCCAGGCACTTTGTATAACCATTCCATTTATTGGGCTTACTTATGTCACATTATATGTAGATAAAAAAATTTCGACTTCGGTATATACTTACATATATACACACACACATATATACATGTGTGAATTATTGCTTCGTGCTCGCATCGATGTTACTCAACGCAGAATTAAAAACTTGTAAAGGTGATAAAGTGAATAGTTATTATTGATAAAGTGACAAATTAACTTACTTTTCGTACAAACGTTCGAGTAAGCACCTACTTTTTCATTTTGGAATTGTATTCGCGAGTGTGAGTATAAGCAGTTATATACAAAAATGAGGTTCGAATGTATGTAACACGGCCTAATGACAGTTTATTAATGGAACGCCGTAATATTAATACAACTTGTCGATGAAATGTAACAGTATATTTTTGTTTACATACTTGCCAGGTAATAATAATAATGCGTAACTTTCAATTTTAACGTATTCATAAATCAATAATGAAGTAATTATTACTGAAAGCAGAAGTATTGTTTAAATTGTTGTGAGAATGTGTTACGATCAGATAAAAGAGCTTTAGTACCAGCGAAATAAACTTCCCTATAAACTTCGTAAACCCTAAAACAGATTATTTATATAAAATATTTAGTTTAATAAAAATATTATTAGTATAATTTGCAATAAATGAAAACTATACTTACAAGGTTTTTCTCGGCGCATCATTAGACATTCCTGTATAAGATTACAAGATTTTATATATAGATAAAGATATGGAAATAATAATTTCCTTTTATATTATTCCCCTGAAAATAATTATTTTTTTTAAATTCAATTTTTATTATAACAACTTGTTTGTATGGATTTATCGAATCATTTTAAAAAAATCTATTTATTGATCGGAATAATATAAATCGTTTTGAGTAACAGTGGAGTCAGATGATCCAAATTTAAATTTAGGGGTGAATCATTATGATTCAATGCGACACCTGTATCGAAGACTGTAACAGCCTAAATTCGATCCTCTTGGAAAGTTAGTGTCACAGATACGTATACGTAGAGTCGTCGTCGAAAGTCAAGCAAGTGGATGATGCACCGTTATGATTGGCCCGTCTCGCAGTTGCAACAGCAACGTCGGCGGCGGCGGCATCAGCGGCAGCAGGAGTAGCCATAACCTACTGTTATAATAATCATTGTAGTAAGGTATGTATAAGATAAGAGCACTCGTGGTCCTTGGAATGCGGGAGGCAGCTCCTCTCTTTGTACTCCTCTCTCGAGATGGACCACGGAGCCGTGCACAATAACGCTATCGCTAATACTATCTGAGCGTCATTGCAAGTGAGAGAGCGAGAGGGAGACCTAAAAGCGGGGCTTCGTCCCAATCATTATTTCGCTGGGGCGAACCAAGCGCGGACGTTTCCCATGGAGATACTCTCATCGCGATATTGTAATTCGTCGCGGATAATTAACGATGCGCCTTTATGCGCAACTGTAATTTCGATTATTATCGCTGATATATACATATATACATAAACACACACATACGTATATAGAACATTGGGCTTAGAGATCCTACTTTCCTTTTCCCTACAGAACCCTACTTTTTCTTTGTTTACTACATTTATTTACCATATATACTTTTTTTGGATTCGACTTACAGGTTATCACGATTTTATATTTAATTTAACAACGTATCACTGTTATATCATACCGCAATTGAGAAATGAATTGATTGTGATAAATCACGTCTTTCTCAATTTGAACTTTTGTATTATATACCTATAATACTAGAATTGTCGTTCTAATCAGACTAGATAAACAATCGATCAGTCTACTGCAACTTCGATCAAAGGAAAAATTTGTGCACCTTGCAGTTTTTACATAATCATTACATATCGATAGAGTTTAATAAACTTTCAATATTACAAAAAGTTTCGCATACGAATTTAAACTTCGACAAGCCTTGTCGATCGCTTTAAAATAAAAGTATACAAAAAATTAATATCTTATACTTATAAGATATAATGTATTTAGTGTTTATAATTTATAAAATTTTGTAATATTATTATTATTTGATCAGATTATTTATCACTCGAGATTTGATTATAAAGATCGAGGCATCAAATTTTATTGACAAAGATAATGTAAAGATAGAAAACGCGACGTTAACATATATTTATATATTATTTACCGTATCTAATAATAATCCGGCATTACCCAGGGTAATGAAATAATTGAGAAACCCAAGTAGAATTTGATGGATAATTTTAATTGGCTCATTGAATATAAGGTTGGAAAGTAGCTTATAATTTTGTAATATAATGTATAGCGCGCGCTTTTAGAAGGCAGCATTTCTTTGGTCACGAGTCGAACATTAAGTATAGAAGCTCTCTCTCGTGACTCTCGTTCACTTGAGTTCGCATAATGTGGAAGCTCGACCGCTAATTAATCGCCGTTTGCACTCGCGAAATCCTGCAGCAGAGAGCTGCTCTCTCGGGCAGTGTCGTCGGGATATAGGGCTTTTCGCGCGCTCGTTAACGAAAATTGGAGTAGCGTGACTCATTTTGTCAGAAGTTTATATGACCCGATCCTGCGCTACCCAATTATTACAATTATATTAATTTATTCGGTCAGCCTTTTTTTTTCTTCTTTTATCCTCTTTCCTCTTCATCAGCGCGATCGCGTTACTTACTTTCCACCACGGGCTTTGACTTTCGCAACTTTATCGGAAACGTATACGTATATACATACACGATACATACAGAGAGAGTTACATTTTCAAAAATTTCGCGCACAACTTATTTTGTCGCTATAATTGTGGATGAAAGTCTTATGTATATATGAGACTAAAATTTAACCGTGCTTGTAATTGATTGATGATATAATCTTTTTGCCAATTATGTCCATGAAATCTGTCAAATAAAAACATCACGCGAAACTAATTTTGAAACGTTTATGTATGTACGAATTGCGAAATTCGTGCAGCGTTCGCTGTAGACATATATATCTATGATTCTCGGAGATTCAAACGGTCTTGTAACAAACTTGTCGATCTAACGTTACATAACGACTCGTTAATTACAACTCTCGCGAAAGAATCGGCGAATCTAAATAAATTTATTTATTCCAATCGAGGGTATGTATATATATATTACTTTAATTTTCACATTACATCTTCATACAATCTTTAATCGAAATGTATACGATATATATTTATGTACATGCACACAGTATTCGCACTCGGGATATTTATATGTATATTCTTAATTAAGAATAAAAAATTGATCTGTCAAATGAACACACGTGATATATCAATTTTTGATTAATTGAATGCAGCACCGAAAACTAAATGATTGCCCCTTGTGCACTGTTAAAATTCTTTCGATTTATCGATTGGGTACTTTATAATTTTTAATAGCCTTAAAAGGACAATAATTAAGTCCTGTGGAAATCGGTCGATATTCATTAAGATGTTAATTCGTCCGATCGTATATCCACTCTTATTGATTAATATGATTTTTCAAGGGATTTTTATTTATTACATATTTATGCTTGTCTTATCTTGATGCTACGCTAAAAAGTTATTCAGGACATTTTTTTAAACTGTGCATATAAAGTATATTACATTTTTTCCATTATTAATTATTATATAATAATATTTAATTTGTAAAATAATTATTAAATAAATTGTACAACTATGATTGTACACGTTCCATAAGCTATCAAGATTCTAGCGTAAAGTTAACAATTTTTCTAATAAATTTTGAAATGTTAAAAATTCGTTAATTATGATTAGGAATGATTAGATAATGCTATTTCTTATAATCTTTCAATAATAAAGATGACAAAGATCTATTTTCTATTTTTTATTTTATTTACTTGTTTATTATCAATCCGGGCAAATTTGTCCTTTTACAACATTATAATATAGCGTATATCACTGGTAAATTTAAAAAAAATTTAAATAAATGTCTATCTTAGAAAATATTAATTAGTATAAATTTAATCAAAATAAGAATTGATCTTAGCCCAAGTTAAACAAAAATACAAAAAACAGTCTTAATAAGATATAAATATACAATTTATTTACAAGCGATAGCATCCAGTTTCATGAATTAGCAATATAATCTGTAGCTTCGTTTCCTCAAGATAATTAAAGAAAAATAATACGCAGCAATTAAGTCGTCTAATAATAAAACATCTGAGAGAGTTGAGAGATAAAAGAAAAATCGAATATTAAAATTCTCAATAAATAATGCCGTTAATAAGATATCCCACGCCTAGATTCACCGGTCATTACATTCGAAAGTGATAAACCAAGAGTCCCATGTGTGCACGAGTCCATGAACATAAGAGAGAAAGAGAAATATATATAGGGAATACGCCTAGACCGGTCGTGCGACGAAAAAGGTAAGCTCTCGCGAATAGGTTGCGGGAGAAGATCGTCGAGCGATCAGGGGACGATCAAGGAAGTCATCCGAGGAGCTTCCGTGTGCAACTTGAATTTTGTTCCTTTTTTTTCTCTTTTTCTTCTTTTTGCTTCTTTAGCTCGTTCGAAGTCCGGTTATTGGATGATTCCAGAGCTCTTTTGGTTGACCTTGCTCGACTGGAAAAACTAGAACTGAGCGCCTCAAATTTGCCTCTTTTTCGCGCGTTTCTGCAACGGTATACCTGCGTGCGAATATGTATATATACATATAATATAGTTCTGAATGTATACGTGGCAGTTTTTTTTCTTTATTATACCGCATTTATACACGTATAAGGATTTTTTAAATTTTAAGAACTGGAAACTGGCGCGTGAATACGTTACTCTGGAACCTGAGATTCGGAGTATGATGAAAAGAGACTTGATCCTTATCAATTAAGGTTTTTTGTATATATTATTTATTGCAATTGCTTTATCGTGATATAATATTGTTTTTTAATACATTTTTCTATTGCGATTGAGTTAGATTTTAATTTAGAAGATTTAATATTATTTTATATTTAATTAAAAGTAATTTAAATTTTTATTATAAATATACGTGTAAAATTGTCAATCAATCTGCAATTCAGTTTACTATTCAACGATTTAGCAAAAAAAATAAAATTTTCTTAATAAAACATGAAAAAAATATAAATATTTAGTTTATTAAAATTTAATTTCATAATAGCTCGATAGATATTTACAATATTGCAATACTTGTTGTTCAATTTATAAATCAATTTTCATTTTTGATTTATCTATACTTTAATACACAGCTAAAATTTAATTTGTAATTACCGTGGCATTCATTCATTAAATTAATTAATTACTAACGTGTATATAAATACATCAAAAGTTAGGTAGTCATAAAATTAAATGCTAATTCGTATTTGAAAGGAAAAGTAATTTACGATTACAATTTGATTGTGTATCGATCTGGACAGTTCTTGAATGGCTTTTAAGAGTACAACTCAGTGTGTGACCTCTAAGGCATCGAAAAATTTTTAATTTTCTCTACATGGATAAATAACGAATTAACGAAATATTACCTAATGTATTTATATATTATTAATTTGCAATGATAGCTAAGCAAACACCTTCTTTATAATACATAACGTTCGTCTGACATTCCGTGATTAAAATAAAACTTAAATGATCTGGTATCGACAATACTTACAAGATTTAAGCTCCAATTTGACTGTACAACTTGAAAAGAATAAAGAAAATAAAGAAATAATCGGTAGATAACATGGGATAACATTTTGTATACACGTATATATATATGTGGGAAAATAAACTAAAATTGATGTGCTGGCGATCGGGAGAAGATGCCAATCCTTAAGAGCGGGAGCTCGCGCGCGCGCTATGGAATGCGAGAAAATGCAGAAAGTCGATTTCCCGGTATACACGAGAAGCTCTTCTGCCGTTTCTGTATCTGTCCGGTCGTTAGTATACGGGCTCGGTTCTCATTCTCTTCTCGGAAAGCTGTATGCACACCAGCGAAAACTCTGAGCGAGTTGGATTACACGCACACACACGCAGAGACACAGACACACGGACACGGAGGTATGGAGCAAAGTAAGTGGGATTCATAGAAAGCGATCGCCTAATGATCTCTCTCGATCCGCAAATTCGATCCGTCAGTCAGCGAGACGAGCCGAGTTCACGGTGATCCACTGTCATCCTATGGGAGATTTGATTTACATGTACCTTCCGTAAATAGGGTATGCAAGCGTCCTATACCTATAGACGGGGATACTCGTTCAGCGATTTATTGCTCCTTTAGGGAGGAAAATCACTCTTTCAACGTCGATCTATACGTGTTCCTACAGAACTTTTTACTTCATTTACATCCTACCAGTTACAGCTACTTTTTATCGCCTTTTTTTCTCTTTATCCTCTCTTTCATATTTACTATGTGTAAGTGATGAACGTTCAAAAATTGCAATTATATATAGAAAAAATACCTGCATTTACATACTCAAATGTAAAAACACATTTAGAAAACTACACACTTCAATCCCATTAAATTAAAATTACAGCGCATTAACATTATGGTGAAATAATAAAAAAAATTTAGCAATACATAAATTTAAGGATACTTGAACGCTATACAGATATTTATGCGTTGTAAAATTTAGCGAATTAGAATATCATCAATCGTTCGTTCAAAGTTAACGCAATAATTTTTAAACGATCGTCTAAGCATCATAAATTACAGGTTTTTAAATATTGTTAGACTGAAATAATTAGTCCTCCGTAAGAGAAAAAAAAACGAAGGCAAACAAAATTGATTAACCTGCTAGAAGCTCGTATACACGGTTCGATTACCAATAATTACCCGTCATATTCGACGTGATAAGTGTGCTTGAAGAGTATGCGCGGGTTAATTGATTTATGAACTTCTTCTTTTTTCTTACCTTGATTATGTCTAATTAGTAAAAAAATCTATAGTTATAATAGGATACCGTTTCGTTTCCGCATCTTCGTTCATTATAGTTGAAAAATTTGTTCGGACACGTAGATTGTGATATATATTCGTATTCGAAATGTATAAAAGAAATACAGATGTCGAAGTGGATGTCGAACAATCGTATATACAAAATCGACCCGTAGAATATAACAAGCGATAGCTGTAAGTACCGGAGTAAAAAAGAAAAAATACGCGGAGTGAAATAAACCGGAGAAGATGAATCTGATTTCCATAAATCATGGTGATACACAACGTATATTCGATTGGTCGAAAAGCAGGCAGCGGCGGCACGAGGCCGATGCTTTTGAATTATTATATACGCGGATATTTTTCGCAAACGACAACTCGGTGCGCGATCTTACCTGTATTATACCTTGTAGCGATTACTCAGTTTTGACTTGCGAGGCATACGTTATAGAATATACGCGTAAAGGATAATATGAGTTATCTCTTTATGCTTAGATTGTATATGGATATACATCTACGGAAAGGTTAAAAAATTGACCTAATTAAATTATCGTCGTTTTGTCAACTGGCGCGATTAGACAAATTGTTTAGAATTCCCATTTCATTCATTTTTCTTTTCCGAGATAAGGATACAGACATTGATTAGGATTAGAGAAAGCGCCGAGCAGATTTTCAAATTTGTTCCAGGTGTATGGATGTAGTCGTATATTAATGGTTATCAGTCGTAAGAGGGCAATTTTATGTACATTAGTTAATAAGTAAACTATGTCTTGTAATGAATACTTACTGTAAATGCTATTATTAAATTTATCCTGCATAAAAGAAGATATTAATTATTTTTTAATAGACACACACACTTAATCGTCAGTTTAAGTGCTTTCTGAGTATTGTAATTTTATAAAATAACTGGTAGGATGATATAGATAATTTAGAATAAATAAAAGAGTGATTGAATTAAGAATAATAAATGAATTTGTAATAAAGATGTAGTTATATGTACAGTATAACATTAAATAATTCCCCAGTTCTATATGTACGAGTAATGTACGTTGAACAGCGATGGAAACAATGAGTCAGAGAAACATTTAAATTCGAGTAGCCCCGAAGGGTCCGAAGCAAGTAATAACTCAAATAATCAATAAGATACCCGATGGTAATAAAGGTTATAATTTTTATTGTAAACGAGTAGTAGTATTAATAATTGGGCCAGGTGGAGGATCGCATAGATCAAATCGCGGATCCATCGAGCCCTCGGGTATTCGGGCTGCAATGCACATATATATATACATATATATACAGAGAGTGCGTGGTGCTCACGGCGAGAAAGGAAAAGGGAAAATGGAGCATGGCAAAGGAAGCGCGCGGCAGCTCGGGGAACAGCTAAGAGCGAGCCGCGCCTGGTTCGAGAGAGGCCGAGGCGTAATCCGAGGCGTAGATGCACGCGGATATATAGCCACCGCGAGTCAGCGGCAGCAGCTATTAAGATCGTTGGAGCACCGCCTTGCCTCGCCCGCCGAAGCTACCGTATAACTGTACCTACTAATGAAAGTCCTAAGGAAACATTTTTTCCCCTCAAGGATTTCTGCGCGCCCCTTATCTATCCCTCTCTTTCTCTCTCCGCGTGTATGCTCTTGCGCGAGCAAAGAGCGCGAGCTAAACTCAAATTATAAAGTTTCATTTGGACGCGAGCGCAACCAGTCGGAACGAGCTGACCCGCTGATAATTGCGTCGACTCCCTCTGTATATACATATTAATACTATATATATATACCTATTCCTCGTAGCTACGTTTCCAATTTTACTAATTTTCAATAGGATTTTCAAAATTTTAATCTCAACCTATTGTTCAATCCAAGATATTTATTTCAGGCGATGGATATCGGTGTTGTTTTTTAATTTTATTACCTGAAAATTAAAATTTTAAATAGCTTTTCTATTAAGATGGATCGAGTCTATAAAATTAATTGGTTAGTTGCTTAACGCCAAGTTTCGTGGCTATTATATATACATATGTGTGTGTGTGTGCGCGTGTCTGCATGCGTGCTATACCCACATGAGAGAGATTTTATTAACGCCTGGCTCGTTTATTCGAGTGTTGGTAGTAATCTAACGATACATTCGTGGTATAATAATTTTGTATCCCCGGTGTAAGTATACGTAAAATCGTTGTTTTCAAAATACGTATGTACCTTTCCAAAGAACTGGCCGTGTAAAGTAATTTTTTTTTTTTCAATCGATCGTTCAGTTTATTAATTAATCTTTCGCATACCAAGGTTTGAAATTGTTGCACTCAGTACCACGCAGTCGAAGTTTCAAAAGAAAACGAAATATTGTAAGGTTATTATATTAGGTGCCATACATTATTACTATAGGTAATACATATAGAGAACACGTACGTTTTTACGAGATATCGACAACATAAAAATTATGATTGTAGAGTAGTCTAATAGAGATATACGCCCGGGATTTTATGCAATTGTTTCGACGTTGATTAATGAAAAACAATTATACATTTTTAAAGTGTTATTTAATGAACGTGTTTATTATACTAATAATATAAAATGAAACGACAATATTTAAGAGGTGAAATCGAAACGCAGCCCCCGGGGTTAAACTCTTTGCATTATGTGCACTTGAAGCCGTAACTATGTACGTACGCTAATTGATTACAATAATATTTTCAAGTGATATATTTATTTAATATTTTTGATCACATTTAAAAAACACGTTTAAACGAAAATCCTCCCTAAAATGACACAATCGAATATCGAATATAAATCTAAAAATCGAGAGAACGTTAGTTATTTATCCTTTTGAACTGTATCCCGAGTGGCTTGAGTGTAAAGTTGCATGTTGCGTTCGTGTGTGTATATGTGTGGATCGAAGGAGTACGAGATACGCCCGTCGCTGCTATTTCCTACGTAACGTGCCCCGGTAAAACGAGGAACGCGCTCCAAGAGAGAGGGCGAGAATGCAAAGCGAGAGGAGAGGATGCATGGGCGGCTATGAGAGAGACCGTATGCGCTCGAACGCGCGAGTGTCCATTCGCGGCGTGGCGGTCGACGTCTTCAAAAATGCAGGAAGCGGGAGAGCTGCCGCGGCCGTCGCCTCGTTTATTATACCGCTCCCGCGAGCGACACGAACGCACCACTGCCTCGCGACTTTCTTCGCCGATTCTCTCTCTCTCTCTCTCGGACTATCAAACTATATATATATACATCCCCTCTTTTCTATACACGTATATACACACTTACTTTGCTTTAATTAAAGCCCGAGCGAGCGACAAAAATACTCCTGTTTTACTTGCTTCTGCCGTAAATGGAAAAAATTCGAGATTTTTTTTTTATAATTGGGTAACTTGTAGAAAGTACATATATTTGCGTGAAAAATCTCTTTTTTATTTCACGTGTACGCCTGCGAGAGTATAATACCTTGGTTATTAAACAATCGATTTGCGTGATAATGATTTATGGATTTTATATAGCGGTTTTAACTTTAATAATAAATGTTTATTGGATTTTAATATGTACGTATATTTAAGTTTATACTTACATATATACATATGTGTGTGTGTGTGTGTGTGTGAACGAGATTATTAAGATATTGCATATGGATACAGATAATTCGTAATACGTAATTCGATAATTCATTGTTACATATGGTTAAGAGGTAAAAAAATCGTAATATTGGCTTAAAATTAAATCGTTAAAACGAGATGTTTGAATATAAATATTTGAATTTATACGGCTACTATACTTACGTAAATATTTTTACTTCTCTAATATACGCTAATTTAGATTTCATTCGATGAAATTGCTAAGAAATTTTACGTCATGTTATCTTGCTTTTATATACCTATCGTGTAATGTTTGATATCAGATTATTATTTTCTCAAATATAATTCATTCATCTATATACATACACATAAGGTTTACTAAGAAATATTCAGACATTTTCTTATTGATTTTTTTCTTATTCCGTGGTGTATATATATAGTTATAATCATTTGTATACTATACGAGGGTTGCATACTATTGCAACGATAACAAAAATGTATTTAAAAAATAAATATTATTTGTTACTTGATTTCGCAAACTACGTTACCGAAGTGTATGCATACGTTTAACTATTTAAGTTATTGTAATGTGCAACAATCTGCATCTACGTAATTATTTTTAATTCAAATTCTTTCTTAAGGGTCGTTTTTATCAATTATATACGCATAATTTAATAATAAAAATATAAAGTGCCAAAAATGAATAAATAAACAAATTAACAAGTGTTACGTTCCATCGATTTTGCGTTGGTCTATCCATATACAATATCATTTGAATATACTTTACATTCGTCATTCTAAAATATAGTGTTAAATTCCTTGATCACTGTCACCTTACCGAAAATATAACGTAACAAAGAGTCAAGTACGATGTGCAGGAGATTAAATCTATGGCGATTGATCGAAAAACCCGCAAGGCAAAGTCACATAAACAGTTGGTAAGGTTATACAAGTGGTCGAAGCATTTCGAACGCATTGAAACGACGAAGGATCAGGATGGCGAGGCCAAGCCGCGGAGCGATAAGAAGTTGCAAGTGCTCCCGCAAATGGGCAAAGGTATATAGATAGGCGGGGCTAGTTTGAGAGCCACTGGTCTCTTGCAAGTTGCACTACTATACGCGGGGGAAGGCGGAATGAGGCGCGGGCTCTAGGAGAGCACTTTATCTCTTGCCAGGCTCCAGGATGTGGGTCGCGACACACGTTAAAGGCTCCTCCACACCTGCGCATATCCGGAAGGCTCTCTACCTTACTTTTCTTTATTTTTATCTCTCCCTCTCACTCCTTCTTTTTTTATAGTTATATACCTCACGGTTTCGCAGCTGATTCACGCGGCCAGTTTTGTAACTATGCGTGAACGCGCGCGCGCGCGAACGTTTGAAAAACTCATATAAATGAAAAACGAGAGCGACGACCGTACGAGAGTACGTAACGCGCGGTTTCAGATATATACCTATGCCGAGATTATCGGTTTATTTCTAGATGAATAAATAAATCGCTAATAATATATATTTATACGCGGATTTGCGCATTCGAGTGGATTATATTATAAAACTGAATGTACGCACTCCTTAATCCCTCTGTATAAGGTATAGTGCTATGAGGGTGTAAAATTTGATGATTTTTTTTTGCGAGTCCTCGATGCATCGATTCCTCTTCGTATCTTTCAGGGTCATCAAAACTTACTTATATAGCTACCAATTGCAGAGCGAGAGGCGCAAAAATTCTCGACGACTCTCTGCTTCACTTTCGATACTTTCGAGGCCGTCGTATCCAGTGTCAGCGCGACTTATAAAAGTGCTCTCGGACTATCTCGGGAGAGTCTTCGCTTTCATTGCGCTCTCCCCATGTATATATATACCTATATACTTATATAGATCCAGTGGCTCTGTCTATTCTACACGTGTATTATATCGGACACACCCGAATCATTTTTTTCACTCGTTTTTTTTCTCTTTGAAAAATGAGTGATCGATGACCCGACGACGTAAACGAGGCTTCCTTATAAATGTTTCTCAGATAGGAGAAAATAATTAGAAATTTCAATTTATTGTATAGCCTGTATGAGTGTTATTTACTCGAAAGAGCGTTTAGGTATTTTCGAATTAACTTTAAACAAGGTCGATAGTTAATCTAATGGTAGTTAAATTTTTAACGCGTCGAATCATTAAATACTTCAACTTTTTAAGTGTCGGTATATTGTTTGTTATGTCTAACATACTTTACATGTAGACTTTTTTTTCTCGAAACATAATTATTAATTTATTATAGTTGTTTTTCTCGTAGATTAACAATAGAATTTTTTTAAGGCAAATTTACTTCGCTCTTCGTGTCCTATAATTTAAGTTTGTAATAGACGATCGTACGCGTATGTTACACTAATTTCTTTTATATAAGTACTACAAATTGCGCTAAAAATAATTTAACCGTCTCGTAAGTAATTGTTTTGTGTATATAATGTAAAATAAATTGGATTACACACATTATAACTGATATAGTGTATTCCAATATTTATTAATTTTTCATTTTATTCTTATTTTTATTTACAATATAACGAATGAACCTATGTACGCATGTATAACACAAATAATATGTAAATTCTCAGATCTATGAAGCATATAAATCAATTAAGTTCATATTAATATCTTTGTATATAAGCTTAATCCCTAACAATTTCCATTAACAAATCATAAATATAATAATTCTCGACTAAGAGGGAGAAATAAAAAAACACAATGGCATATTATTTATTATTTTTACAAATTATTAGCATCATCAACGACACATTATTATGGAAATTATTACAAAGTATATAGTAAATATACGAGCAATTAATAAGCTTGAGATATAGTGATTAATAGCAACACGTTTAATTGCACAATATTATTACACAGTTGTTAGATAGTGTAATTTTTTTTTATCATTTCGCAAACAAACATGTAATAAAATTACTCGAATGGATTATTTTGAATTATAATAATCGTTACAATTACCCTGATGCTCGCAATTAAGAAAAACGTGTATATTATAAATATATATATATAGGTATATATATATATATTTTTCATAGAATTATAAATAAAATATATCTATGGAGTATCCCGTTAGAGCAAATAAACGAGCAGTGCACATAGAAGTTAATCATAATCCTAACGTGCATTAAAGAAAATAAAGCGGTGTGTATATGTATTTGTATGCGGATAAAATAGTCGTTTTAGTAAACGATGTGCGATAAAAGAAAGGCACAACCAGCCCAATGGAAAAAGCAGTTGTTGAAACTAAAACGTAATGGTATGTAATATTTTGCGATTTTCTTCGGCTTTCATAGTCGATCTTTGAACGGACTTTTAATCACGTCGTCACAGGAGGTGGTCTGCAAACCATGTAAATGCCGATCCCTCGATCACACATCGAGGATAGTTACGTATATATCGAAATTAATACATTTCCCTCGGGACAATCGCGAGTATTCGAGGAAACTTGGTCCAAATATCTTATGCACTTTTAACTATTGCGTCATACCCTAAACTAAAATCGCTACATATACTAGGATTGTATAATGCATATATTCGTTGAGGAAAGTATATAGATATGTAAAAGTTTTGGTACGAGGTATAGGAAATGTTTTAGTTAGTTTATTTATGAGCATTTTTAATAATTATATGGAAATAAATTTTGCAGTAGGAATAATTAGTTAGAATATAGATTACTATATTAGAAGAAAAATTATGGTACTTAGCATGTAAAAATAGCAAAAACTGTAGTAAATCTTGTATGGTAGTATTATAATTTTTCCTTATAATTGGGAAAATGTGATTTATAAATTGCAATTTTTATCATTAAATTTATTTTAATGCGGGATTGATCATTAATTAAATTAAGGAAACGATTACGTCGAAATCATTTTAAAAAATAATGTTGAACAATGTATATATCTGTCAGGATTACTAATGAAAATTAATGCATTTTTATATATTTTATTTTAATTTATTAATGTACCGGCATTAGTCTTATGTACGAAAAATACTATTTATGATACAATGTATTTTTGATGAGAACTAATCAATACTTACATTTAGTAGATATCAAAATTTGTGCATCTTATGTATAAATAAATTAATAAAAATTATGATCATTGAAAGACCGCTATCTATGCATTGGCACTCAAAATAAATGTATCGCTACTACGTTACGTTGTGCAAAATAAGTATTTTGAAATAACCATTTTCAAAACTTTTATTTAATCTATAAAATTATCATTGTTGTCTCTAAAAATATTTACATTTTATTCTTATTGAATCTCAATTATCGATGCATAGAATGATAAAGGAAGTATCCAAGTAAGTAGTATCCATAATAATTGAAGGTACCGACTAATGTAGCACTAATTGAATTTGAATTTTCAAGTTTAAAATTAGGTTTTTAGTTTAAAGTTCAAAATTATCCATAGTACTTAAAATTCTTTATGATACACTAATTGAATACAAAAATTAGTATTAATAAAAAAAATGTTCAAAAAAATTTTTGAACATGTTAACATTTGAATAATACAAGTATAAAAAATCTGATTTTAAAGTCCATTTGTATTCCGAATTTTACGTACTAAAAATTCTAGCATTGAGATATTGTAATTTCTTTAAAACATGTTTTGTGACAAGTTACTAAAGTTACATATAGCACTATTAAAAATCATACTTTACCAGCATAATACAAATTTTATAAAAAAACTTTTATATTATAATTTTTCTTTCAAGCTATTAAAACATTCTGAAATTTTTACAGAATACACTGCTAATTTGTTCATTACCATGATTTGTTCAGTACATTTGTTTCAGAGTTATAATAAATTGAAAAAAAATTAGGTTTTTTCAAAAATTTTTCAAATTCTATAAAGTATACATTTTGGTCTGATAAAAAATATCCTCTGCAACATTCAAAATTTTCATAAATAAAATATAAAGAAATTGACAATTAGCTATATAAAACAAAAACCAATATGTAGATTCAAATCAAATTGTTTTCCAAGTAGAGAAATGAAAACGAAAACTATCATGCCTGACATGAGCATACTTTCAACATGTTTTTAGCAATTCGAAAATTTTTACTAAAACAGAGCTTCTACGAGGAAGCAAAATTCTAATTAATAATTATATTGCACAAATTAATTTCTCATTACTCGTTACGTCGTTAAATTGTGTATAACAAAACACAGATCGGAACATGTACCAAAAAAAGTTTTATCCATCAGAAATCCCTGACGCAACGATTAGAACGCGCGTAACCCGGAAAAGCGAAGGAAAATATAAAACATAATCATATCGCAGTTATTGTGCTCGTACGTGCGTCCATTCTAATACGCAACTCTATACACATATATACGTAAGCGTGTGCGTGAATCTTATGTCTCTTGTAGATCGGTCAATTGCATCAAGAGATCGTAGCCTACGTGATCCTTCGCGATTATGCGCTGGACGACAAACAAATTGCGCAAGGAAGGAAACTGACTTGGCTGTATCAACAGTTAACCTACGGTGCTAAGGGATTTATTAGCTATAGACGATAATCGAATTCACGCAATCGGCATGATAAACAGAAACACTATTGTTATTTGTTATAATCAATGGTAAATGACAGAATTAATTTTTGCCATTAGATTACGATAAGATGATAGATTGTTTTATCGAACGTACGTGCAATTGAAAACCTAAGTGAATTATTAGAGTTATTTAGATTTCCATAGCAACTTGTTATATCGGGAGATATTTTCATGTATTTCATTTTTTCCTTTACGATTATTATTATACACACGCGTAAACTCCCCTGTGAATGATATTGATTTTACAAGCGTTAAAATGGAATATAAATTAGCAGCTCCAGAGAAACATTCGAATCAATTTTTTCCAATCATTATGTGTACACACATCAGACACGTTTACGATTCTTAGCAAGATTATTAATTCAATGGTATAAGGTAAACTTGAAATTGAAATAACGAAATTAAAACGTATCCTCCATTTAATCGTCGTGTAATTTACGATGAGCTTCCTATTTACAATAAGAAAGGTAGAATGGTTAATGCATGTACACAATTCAATTAAATTTTATTAATTGATACAATTTGCCCACGCATCAAAGTTATTAATACGAAACTCACGAGCATTTAAATTCTATTCAAAGTTTAATATCCGAAATCATTCGGATGAAATCGCTCGAGAGCTCTCGCTCGCGCGCGTGTACGTATGTCTATATATATCAAGCGCACCACGTACCCGAAGGGGGGGAATTTTTCGTCCTAAAAATTCGAATGATGTAGGAGATTGCGCTCGCGTAAAACATATTTTCTCTTGGAATTAAACATATATTCACCTCATATTTACCGAACATCGCCTTTTTCGTTGAAAATTTAGCTACCGATTGCCAAGGCTTTCCCCTCACATTTTATGGAATATAATCGCACTCTTGCGCGCGAGCCACTCGCGCCTAATAAGACTTTCTAAAAAGAACGCCCGGGTGAAAATATGAAAGCGAGAAGGAGATGCACTCGCGAAGACGAGGCGAGGCTACCGAACGCGCACGCGGACGCGGCTTGATTGATCGCACCCCGACTTATCTTCGAGGTGTGTCGATCAAACCTTTTTTTTTTCAACCAAATACTGCGCTTTCAGTGGATTAAATTCACCTCGTCTCTTTTATTGGTCAGGTAAATTCTTGTAATTGATGCGTTTTATGATCCTAAATCGCAAACACGTAAACACATTATAACTAAATGATTTTCTTGGTGCAGTTTCACTAACAAGGATAGTATATATACATACGTATATACACATATACCAAAGAGATCTCGTTAATTGAGTTTGATAAATCTTTGCGAGTTACCTCTTTTTTTTTCCTTTGCTTTTTCAACTTACCAAATCATTTAACCGTACAAGATTTATGCCAATTGGTTTGGATATCGCTTAGAAGTCATTTTTACGGCTATCTCTTGTACTTGTCTATGATGAGGGTCAAATTTAATTATGAGTATATTGAAAATCGAAAAGTATTTAACTATAGATAAAAGACGATAGAAAATCCGTTTCAATGAAACTATTATACTTAATCGACGGTCATTTTCAATGTCGTTATCAAAGTAATTAACGATTTCTAAATTATTTGTGTATTACAGGAATACGTTACCATAAGTCCGATCTTTATTGTCGAATAAAAATTTATTGTTAATGCTATATTTCGATTATTTATCGAAATCCTACAATAATTTTTACCAAAGTTGATATCCACGGTAGTGTGTAATTATATTTAAATGATCTTCAAGATGATAAGAAAAGCCATTTATAATAAAATTTTATTTTGTAATTTTTAAAATGTTTCATT
Source organism: Theocolax elegans (assembly GCA_026168455.1). Classification (NCBI taxonomy): domain Eukaryota; kingdom Metazoa; phylum Arthropoda; class Insecta; order Hymenoptera; family Cerocephalidae; genus Theocolax; species Theocolax elegans. The sequence continues at coordinate 15,730,680 of CM047426.1, read as the reverse complement.
ATTGTCGTAAATTAATAAATTATTAATTGAAATTCGTTGATGATGAAATTCTATATTGGTAACGCACAACTTTAGTTGAAACGTATAGGTGTATATACTTTTGAGATCAAAATTGATATAAAATAATAAATATCAATGACTGGAGTATGTAACTCATAACGGTTAACTTAGCGTTATTCGTTACAATTAGAATTACTAGTTTATAATCGATAATTGAAAACACTACCGCCAGTTAATTTAGTTCGACTCGAACAAAAACTATCCGAGCTCTAATTGGCTGAGCTTATCGCGATTAGTCACTCAAACATGAGCTCCTGTACATATACACCGATGCAGGTAAATTTATCATAAAATAATGCATAGCGCGCATAAAGATATTTTTAATACGCATATAAAACCCTGATTAAGTTAGTAAAATATAGTGTATCCGTTAAATCCAACGAAATAAAGTAATAATAAAATGTACAAGAATGCATTGGGTGTACGCGTAAGAATTCAAAGAATGCCGATGATCTCTCTCGATCGGTAGAGGGAAGAGGATAAAAAAATTGAACCCCCGCAAAATCAAATAATAATCAGAGCAATCGTTCGCGTAATTGGACGAAACGTCGGTGAGTAAAAACCGGTCGTCGATTTCCTCGTCCCGTATATCCGAGATGTAGTCTCACACATGTAGCGACCGACGTACACGTATGTACACTCTACCACCACAGGGAAGGACATTTAAATGGAGGGCCGCGACGTTATCTCGAGAAGGGGCCTCCGGTCGTAAGTAACGTCCCCGTGCGCGCGATCGGACACACGCGGGCGCAAAAAGAGGGAAAAAACGGCACACGCCTCTCGCTCTCTTTGTGCCGGTCTCTCTACTCCGTTACACGAGCGCGCGCTCGCGTGTGTGTGTGTGTGTGCCTCCGTGCTTGTGTGCATGTACAATTAGAGAGGCTGCCGCGCCGACACCGTGCGAGAAGCTTTCTCTGGACCACCCCGCCCACTACGCTCAGGACGCAGCGATAGAAGCGCGTATATACCGGGCCATTCTCCGGGTTTCCCCCTCTCCCTGTGTATCAGCTTGGTTGCTGTTACTGTTGCTGCCGCTGCTGCTGCCGCCGACGCCGCCGCTGCTCATGCTCCTGCACCACTTTACACCAACGCCCGAGCCCCGAGGATAAACAAACTCTTGCATTGTTATTTTTATCTACATATATACCTATATGTGTAGAGTTTAATGCTCTTACAACCTGGAATTGCATACACCGATTGACAGGCTTTAATTGTTTGTTGATATTTTGCATGGTTTACAATAATTTATACAGACATTTTGATAATAAAATGTCTTTCGATAACATTTGACGTGTAGTTAAAAATTTGGTAAATTGAAACTTCTCATTTAGAATTAGATTATTAAATTTACTTTTACTATCGTGTACAAGAAAATTTATTTTTATGACAATTAGTGTTGTTAATAATATCTCACTTTGTACATAAATAATAATAAATTTTTGAGATTTGTGAAAAAGTTCAAGTGGTAGTCTAAGGCCACAATTTATTTATATATATATATATATCGTTCGCAAACTGCTCTAATAAATCAAAATCTTCAAACGATGCGAAGAAACTAAAAATGACCAATCACTGTAATTCTAATTTTTGCATATACCTAATGAGAATTACTCGTGAATGTTCGTTAAATCTACGTAACGCAATTAAATAAAGTACACACGATCCTAAAAATCTAACACCTATACATTACGTATCTACGAACAAAATAAATCAAAATCTGGCAAATTTAAATGTTTGATTACACGATCAGCCACCCCTGAAGTCATAATTACGCCAGCAGTATAAAAATTCGCGTAACAATCGAGGAATCGAGATCGAAATTAACTTTCGTATAAGCTCGAGTTAAATCTATAGGCGAACAAGCAAAGAATAAAAAGCAAAAAAGAGGATTGATGTTGATTTATTCGGCAAATAAATTAATTACCCCAGGTACTTTCTATCTCTGAGCGATGAAGCTTGTATGCGCCTAATGGGAGAATTTTAATTAGAACATCTGCACTGAACGTGTGTGCGTGTTTGTGTGTGTGTGTGTGTGTGTGTGTGTGTGTATGTATGTGTTCGTACACTCGGTCAGGAAGGCTTCCTTCACTTTCAAAGAAGGAACGCGTCATCACGTCGTCATCATCGCACGGTGAAATTAAAGATGAGTGTGAAGACGTTGATGCGACCGAGCTTTCCAATTATTTGCAATTAAAGCTCGATATATTAAAATAATTGACTGATCTCCTGCAGTATCGTATACACGAACATATCTTCTAATACAGCAGTATATTATAAATTATACGGTGAAATTAAATTAATTTAGATTAATTTTGATAAAATTAACTTGAAGCAATTTAATTTTTTAAAAATGTGCGAACTCGTGAACTTGTTAAAATAGATAACGAAATAGTAATTGAAAATAGATAACATAAAACTAATTGTATTTTGTACATTTTATTACCATCTTTACAAGATACTAGAGAAGTAACAATATTAATTGACAATTTTGCAATAAACTATTAGGGTTTGTATCGACGAGTATAGTCTTAAAGAAATGTAACATTACAATTTTTATATACTATAGTTTAATGAATTTCTATTTTTAATGCGTGCAGTAATTTTTAGTACTAGTTTGTAAAATAATTTTTGAAACGTTGATAAATTTAACAATATTAGGTCATTAATTGGAAAAGCAAGTATAAAATAAAAAATGCATTCTTGCGCGAACGTCTTATCTCTTACGCATCTTTCAATATATAGATAAGTTTCCAGCAATTTGAAATAAGTTTAAAACCCAAGTGAAAATAATTTATAAATTTTTTATAAAATTTTTATAAAATACATTTTATATAGTTTTTATAAAAAATTGGTCATATAAAAATTGTATAAAAAACATTTTATAAAATTTTTATAAAAAATATATAGAAGGACTATTTAAAAACTAAATTAAACGTTTTAAATGAGCTGCACCATCCTGCAGTAACGGATAAAAACATTTAGATGACACGACCAAGAGGTTATGGACACCAAAAAAATTAGTATTTTAGCGCGACAAAAAATTACTGCTTCCACTGACGATATTGATGAAAAAGTCCACAGTTCCTCCTTCGATTTGGCTGAAACTTTTGCTTTTTTCACACCTTTTTGCTTTTTTCAAAATTGTTGCATCCGGCGTACTCTTTAACATCGACTTGGACATCGTGAAGGTTAGACGGGGTCTGACCAAATGTTTTGTTCTGTGGTTGTCAAGTCAATATTCAACTTTTTTTTGGTTGCTAATGAAACAGTTGAATATTGACTTGACAACCACAGAACAAAACATTTGGTCAGACCCCGTCTAACCTTCACGATGTCCAAGTCGATGTTAAAGAGTACGCCGGATGCAACAATTTTGAAAAAAGCAAAAAGGTGTGAAAAAAGCAAAACTTTCAGCCAAATCGAAGGAGGAACTGTGGACTTTTTTATTAATATCGTCAGTGGAAGTAGTAATTTTTCGTCGCGCTAAAATACTAATTTTTTTGGTATCCATAACCTCTTGGTTGTGTCATCTAAATGTTTTTATCCGTTACTGCAGGATGGTGCAGCTCATTTAAAACGTTTAATTTAGTTTTAAATAATCCTTCTATATATTTTTTATAAAATTTTTATAAAATGTTTTTTTATACAATTTTTATATGACCAATTTTTTATAAAAACTATATAAAATGTATTTTATAAAAATTTTATAAAAAATTTATAAATTATTTTCACTTGGGAATAAACACTTCTTATGCATAGAGGTAAATACAATTTCAACATTAAAATTAATATAAAGCCACTTTATTTAGTATACATTATGAAAAGTGAAATTGCTTTATTTTATCTGATGGTTATTCCAAACATTTTTTTCCACATTACACAGGTATTTTATAATGAGGATATATAAAGTTTTTTCATAAAATGAAGATTGCTACTCGGGTCTTGTATTACGGACGAAAAATCATCGGATAATTCGAGAAATTGTCTAGTTATCCAAGCTAAAAGTATAAAGTACACAAGGAGGTACTATACTATAGATGTAATAATTGGTAGAATTTTTTGCAGATGAAAGTTGCAACTTGGTACGGTTAATAATACTTATCTAGTTGTATGAATGACTAGTTTAATTCGGATGTCGCAAGTGCCAGGCGCAACTCTAGCCATCGTTATTTATATTCGCATCGAGTTTGAGACGATTGGCACGGCAATTCTTTTGTATCCTTAGGTTTCGAACGTGCGAACGCCGATAGCAGAAAATTCATGATGTGTATCGGGAGATTCAAGATGAAAACCTTGTTCCAGTTAGCTATATATAGGAGGCTTTAAAAAAGCCAGCGTGTGTACGAGGCGACACGGTTGGTCCAATCGGGTTTAAATCGCCTCGATGCCTTCGCGCCACTCAGCGGCACGAAATTCATTTTCTGCTCGCATCGCCGGCGCTAACGATGTGATCGATCTCCGCCCCGTAAAGACGTAGAATGCCATTTTTTCGCTCGGTTTCGCGCGATTCCCAATCAATTATCTCTAACGTATTTCTTCTTAACGTTTCTTTCCCAAGAGATACGCCAACCTTCGCGTATTTCATACATATATATATATATGTATACCTATATACCTATATACACACACGTTGGATTCATTGTTCGGTCCAACACACCAAAAACTGCAAAGTAAAGTAACGGAAAAATTAAAGCATCGATTAATCCATTTTAAATCGAGATGAAAAATGTAGTTCCTCTAGTAATCTTCGGAATCAAGATAGTCTTCTACAATAGCTATATATACTTATGCGAGTGGCAATTATTAATATAAGTAATACATTTTTGGTATTTTCAAAATGCAGTATTATTGACTTACACTTTCATGAATATAAAAGAAGAACAAGAACTTCGATAAAAAATTAACAAGTTTATTCGTTGCTCATTCTTTTTAATTATACCATAAATGTAAAAACATTGAATTAAGAAAAAAAATTGAATACAGATACAAATTATTATTCTTTAACATATAAATTCTCACTCGTAAAGAAAAGGCAATATAAAGTTAATTAAAACGGTCGCACATGAAAGTGAAATAAAATTCAAGTACCATCACCCCATAAGAAAACGTGGCAGCAATTACAGTTCGGACCAGAGAGATAAATGCCGCAAATGTTTGTTAAAAAAATTTTCTAAGCAAAAGTGCGAGCATCGCTCCCGCAGTCACGTATATATGATATATATATATATATATATATATATATTTACTTCCTCTCCGTAAGGAGATCGATCTCGCGAGTGAACAGGTGAAAGATAAGTGAGCTCCAAAGAGAGGAAGAGTAAAGCCTCACGGGCTAATTAATGCTGTGTGTTATATATACGTATTTCTGCGCGTATATATGTGTATACACTATCCCCTATGTTAAAAACGCATATAGAAAACCCGTTTGGTGAATTTATTTATTTATACGTTTATTATAGCAGGCGAAGGTGTTCGGCCGAGTGAAAATTGAGTATATTATGGGCGAGGTGCGTATATATGTGTGTGTGTGTGTGCGGTGACCAAGAGAAAAAAACGTAGGGGAAATCTCTCTTGCGCCGGTGGCTTGTAAACGAGAGCGGGACTCTTCGGACGAGGTGTGTAACTATATATATATACATATATATATACACGTACACACAACCGAGTGAAAGTAACAGTCATCCGCGCAATTTGATCTAATTTTTTTATTTGTCAAATAAGCGCGTATTTGCTGGGAACGTGACCAATGGCTATAGGATGATTGGTGGAATAATTTTTCTTTTGTTTATCGAAAAGTGGGCTCATTTTAATTTTATACCCTTATTATTGTATGTGTCTGCATGATACGAAGGACATTGCATACCTTTCGGCTATTAATTTTTTATAACTTAACATATATCGTGAAATGTTATATATATCGTGAAAATAATGCGTTGTATAATTACAATGTAATTTGTAATTTAATTGAACAAACAATATTTATATATGCATTCTACGTGATTTTCGTTCGGTGTTTAATGGCTTTTTAAGAAAATCAAATTTTGTCATTGATGATTGTATGTACCAGGAAAATTGTGCATTGTCAGGCAATTAAGTGCTAATTGAGTTTATTATAACATTTTCAACTTTGTACTGTGTCATTATATTAACATTTTGCATACAATACAATTTATGACATTTTGTAACGACTTTCGATCGATAAATTAATATTCTATGCATTAGCTATGAATAAAGTTATTCGAATACCTCATTTTATTCACTATGGTTAATGTCTATTTGTTATATTTAATTATAGAGATTTCGTTCGTACGGATCCTTCAAAATCGTGTTAAACTAAAAAAAGAAATCTATTAATTTAGTATATATTACATACCATTAACAATACATTAAAATAAGATTTTATGTGTAATAATAATAGTTTAACTACTTTAATAAAGATAATAAAATTATTTTTATAGATAATTAATACTTGTTAGTAATTTAAAGATTTAATAGTACGAATACTTGTTTGGTTAAAATAAATAAAATATCAAATTTGCATGACAAATGGACCATTGAATTGCAAATGAAAATATAAAATAAACCGGCACCGCATTATATTTACATAATGTTTATACTATTTAAATAATCCACTAAACTATTTGTTTTTATAAAATATTAATTATCTTGTAATATATGTAATTCACGTATTAGTATTAAATTCGTTAATATATAATATATATTAGCTGCGAAGCAAATAAAATAGGCAACAAAGGGCTGTTTAGAAATAGTAATTAAACGAACGAACGAGCGATAAAAGGAAAGGCACATAAAGGGAGGTTTTTCAAAGATTAAAACTAGACGGTCAGAGGATTATATTCATCTGGTTCTTGAGCCTCGTCTCGGGAGGAGTGAAAGTAACGGGCGCGTTCGACGTGTACGCGTTCGCGTCGCGCCTCGTCCGCCCGTACTCCGGTATCACGCACCGGACGCGAGACGCTCGTTAGAATCGTAGCAGCAAGAGCAAGAGCAAGAGCAACAGCAATAGCAACAGCACCAGCAGCGGCAGCAAAAGATACAGAAGCAGTGGTTGCGGCGGCGGACCGGTCTCTAAGGCTCCTCCGCACCTCTCGGAATGCTCGCGATCTCCAGCAGGACACGCCGCAACCGCCGCCCGGACAGAAAGGCGGCGGCGTGTTGCGAAACTCCACCTGAAACGTCGTCGCCCGAGCAAGCGGCAAGCTTATTCGAGAGAAAGAAAAAGATAACTGGCATCACTCATGCGGCACGTTTCTTGATTATCGCGCAAGAGGAGCCGGCCACCGTTGCCCGATTTTTTACCTCTTGCCGTATCGCTCCCGTTTTATGTGTATATATACATATATATAAGAGTAAGACGGAGAGAGAGAGAGAGAGAGAGGCCAAGAGGTACGTCGATGCGGTTTTACTTATCTATACGGATTTATGCTTTACGAGTTTTAGCCAGATATACTTTCCAGACTGTGGAAATTCCTTGGCGTATTTTCTCGACGGATTCTTATGAAACGCGCTTTCGATGCTCGTTGTTGCCGCTGACGCCGTCGCTATTCCTTAGGAAAGCCTGAAAGTAAAAATCGGAAGATGGCAATAATCGAACCTCGTAACTATTGTAACGCGAGAACGAGCGGATTAAATGCGATCGGGTGTAAAAAAATTACGAACGGTGATTCTTAGACAAACTCCGGGGTTTGTTTTTGTACAACATTTATATATGTATGTATATATATGTATATAAATGTACTCGTATGATTTTTTTTTAATTACGCGCTTTGGTCAGATTTTTCGTAAGAATTACAAATTTGCACGACGATAGATTCGAGACTAAGGATTCTATTAATAAAGTTCAACTATAAAGTTTCAATATTAGAGAATTAATAAAGAAGAAAAAAATTAGTTACAAATAATATATTAGATATATATAAAGAAAAGTCTTATTAAAATATCTAATTTTTTGGCATTTCAACAAGTACAATACAAAAATGATTATTTACAAACAATAGAAGTTGAACAATATAATAAAATTAAGTATTCAAAATATTTACTTGAAATATCGAATAACTGTAAAATAATCAACTATTTCGAAATTTCCTAACATATTCAAAGTAAGTTACAAGTCTGAAGAAAGATTCAATATGAGTCGCAAAACGAAAATACATTTGATAAATTTAAACATTGAAAAACCAAATTTATTTATAAGTAGTTCTAAACTATAAGTATAATAATATACGTATAAATTAATTTGAAAAGAAACAAAAATACACTCAATAAACTATTAAAAAGTGAGAAGTTCAATTAATTCTTATAAAGTTAATTGAAACGAAATAAGTAATCGCTAATCTAAGGCGACTTTCCCTGATTCAAATATAGAGATCGAGAAATCAAGACTCTATATACATATACATGTACATTTTTGTCACTGTAAATGCAACATTATAGATAATAATCTCTACGCATTTTTATCTAACATTTCAAAAGATTCGATTCATCGAGCTGGTACAAAAATCGTTTGAAAAAAAAGTTTCAAGCAATCGCAAAGTGTCAGGAAATGACGTTCCAGTAAAACTGTATACATATATATCTAATAGGAATAGCTTCGATTGCGCGGGCTCGATTGTCAGTTAATAATTGGACAAGCGATAGCTGATTTAGACGCGTGCCTTCAAGTTACTGTACTAACGTTAGATTCCTTCACTTTCAATTCAGCTTCAGATACTGGCTGATCCGAAAATTCTTGAACTTACAACTTCATTATAAATTTAAACGATCGAAAAGAATTACAAAAATATATTCATTATACTTATTAAAAGATTTTTTTATTAAATTTTATACGTCGTAATTTCTTACGTTACATGTACGTGTACATGCAATATACAGTATCATCATTGAATATAAAGTATAATAAAGCATTTATTTTTCGTATAATATATAATAAATTCGTAACGTGTGTACAGCATAAAATGTAAATTAAGCGGTGGTCGGAGACAACGTGGTGCCATCTACATACGTACAATGTTGTATATACGTGTCGTCAACTTCGCGCCTGCAACTTTAACTTATTCTAAGAAATAATTATTCGAAATTGTTACAAGAACGTCGGATGATCGCAATTTCTAGGATAGTTTTATTTTATTATTTCACTGCCATTTCATATTTTACGCGCAATATCGGAGGTTCCTTTAGAGCGAAAAATTAAAATAAAATTAAAATCGTTGTTTCGATTATGCAACGTCTAAACTACACGAATATCCTTATATTTATTCATAAAAACAATTCGTTAATCTTCGATATAAATCTTTGTGAAAAATGCTTTTGTATATTCAAATGTTACCATCGGATCATTTCGATCGTTCGATAACAAGCCCGCGTGACATACATAATAAACCGAATAAAAATTAAATTATCGAGATGACCCGTGCATCAAGAAAGACATACAAGCAACGTGTAACAAGTGCGGGAACCGGTCTGTCGATCACCCGAGTTTCGCAACGAATACTCCCTATAATTCATGCAACCCAATCGCAAACAAATTCATCGTTTGGAATTTGTTGCGTAAAACAGCGCGAGAAGAAAGAATCAGGCGGTATGGCTATTTTACGAGGCTCTACATGTATATATATATAAACACGCGCACCTTCTTCTTTTAGCGCGGAATTCGCCGCGAAAGGCTCATTGAGATCGCACCTCACGTATGAAACGTTAAAACTTACTTTTGTGCGCACCATTGCGATTTTTTTTCACTGTTTCGACGTCCTCCGTGATGTGCGCTCGCAGTTTATTTTTGCGAATTCTGAGATCTTGATGACTGCGCGACGTATGTTCCCTATAAAGATTTCGTGATATAAAAACAGAAAAAAAAATTTCTGGTAAGATGCTTTTGACATTGAAGGCGTTAAGATTGTAAGAAATTCCTTGGACTTGTTTGGCATCCCTGGTTTTTTATTATTATTTCGTTACGTAAAAATGTTTCATTATCCTTTTATTTTTTTACTTTTTTAAGGAAATTTAGAAAATTGTGTAGTAGAGTTTTGTACAGTGAATAATACGTTGTTTCTTGAATTTTCCGCTTCATCGTTTATATATTTCGTAAAGAAATAAGATTTTTCACGCAACAGAATTTCATAACAATCGTTTTAAATTTGTAAGATATTATACTTTTGATGTAATGTAATGAGGGAGCGATTGTATTTACTACTCGTGTTTTAGCTATCGGAAATTCGATATTTTGTTTTCGGTGATTAATATTTATGTAAAAATTGAACTTAGTCGTCATTTAAATTAAAGGTTTTAATTTAAAATTATATAATTCGGTTGCAATCGCATATTCATTTTTTTATAATAAAAAATAACTGTTTAAATACATAACTACTTATCTAACATTTCTAATCTGTATCTTCGAATGCATCGTCATCATCTACATGTTTATAACCATTTACGAACTTGTAAGAAAATCATAAGATTAAAATCCGTACACGAATCGATTTAAAGTATAACAATGGACATACAATAGAAATTTGAAGAAAGAAGATTTGTAGGTACACAACTGGTAATTAGGTAAATCGTATGTACACGAAGCGAATCGATCCTGAGGGCATCACGTTTACTACGATCGACACGTGTCTTAGCCCTGGAAATGCGTCGCGTGTCCACATTTCACTCGAGCTTGTTTTCCTTAATCTATGAAAAGTTAAGTCCAAAATCCAATTTGAAAATAAATATTTTGCATTAAAATTGGATTTATATATAAAAGTTGGTTCTTAATGAATAAGAATCCCTAAATCTAAAAACAAAATAGCTCAAATAACGAATATTAAAAATCGTTGAATAAATATGTATCACATTTTACCCAGAATATATCTGTATACTTATGTTCCATTAAAAAAATGTATTTCGATAAAATTTAACGACGAGTTCCTCCTTTAAGTCATTAAAATAATTTTGCTAAATCATTACACATTTACGGGTTCCTCAAGATAATGGTCAATTAATCTTTACAGTAAACAACGTCGTTTCTGTAAAACTTCGTTTACAAAGGAGCTCTGATATTTATTTCTACATGAAAATTATTTGTAATCGTTAATACAATGTAGCGCGTGAATCAAAAGGTACACTGATCATGTACGTAAAAACCATATGATACGTAGATTGATATGGTGTTTACTAGGTGAATTCGCACGACTACACTAATTATGCACAGGAAGAGGATATAACAACGCGAGGTGCACGATTATTTCTCACTATAATACGTAAGTTACAAAAGGCGGAGTCGAGTATGCATCCTTCCACATATCCACAACTTTCGATGGATCATATAAAGCCTCGTTGGATCGAGAAAGCCGAATCAGAAATGACGTGTTTACCGAGAGATTCTCATTAAACTGTAGCGATTATTTCATTGCAATGAGTTGAAAACTACCAATTTTCGCAATTTTAGGGCATGCAAGAAAACAAAGTAATTGTATAGGTCGATCGGGATTATAAAAAAATAATAATAAAAGAACCGAAAAAGTGGTCTTATTTAAGTTTAATGGCGGCGCATTACTCGCGCCTCCTTATGTGTGTGTGTGTGTGTACATATACATTTTTTCGTAACATCCGCGTCGATGGTTTAAAGTAGATTCTTGCATCTCTTGCTCGCTCGCGCGCGTTTGAGTTAAATTAAGGGCGCGCACGCGAAATACCCGAGGGCATAATTCGCAGATTTCCGTGGTACACGCCCGAAGTTACGAAACTTGCGCTCTCCTGCGTTTGCCAATGTGAACTAGATCAGATGAGGCCAGCTTACACTTTGCCTTCCTTAATTCCTCCAATCGTCGGTTTCCGTCGCTCGCCGACTTGTGATGCAATTTTCAATACCAGCATATACCGTTTTCCCTTACAATTTACATTCTCGATGTTTTATTCATTTATTTTGATCCGGAGAAAGTTGGAAAAAAAATATTATTATTTCCAATAAACTTAATCGAATCATGATTCGCTTGATGATTCGGTAAACACGCGGAAAGGTTTAATTAAATTCGGCTTTGTTGTATGTACAACAATGAAATATCACAATGAAAAGAGTAATTAAATGATGTTTAATAACAGTCTACAATTTATCTCATTGTTTGACCGGGCAATTAAAAAATTGTTATATAAATTCGTATGAATTAATTTTACATAAATATGTAAAATTTAAATGTTTCCCCGTAGTTTAAAAAAAAATATTTTCCGTCGATTGAATTTTAGAATATATCGTCTAATAACTATAATTTGATTGGACGTTGTCATAAACTATCTTATCACATACATTTAAAAATTATAAATTCATATATCATTAAATAAAATAAGAAAAAAATTTAACAAAATATTACTATTGATAAATATAGATACACGAGGTGAATCTTAGTAAAACATCTTCGTACTGAAAAGAGAAACGAATTTAAACAATGTATTAAAAAAAAATAATAATTTACCCACGTCAAATTTTTGACACAAATAAATCAATGAATATGTAACGAAAACACGGAAAGAGAAATTTATTTAAATTACGTCTAATTTGAAGGATGGTGTCCGAAAAATTTGAATATATCTATACGGTCGCTTCTTTATTCTAATAAGCGTCCCATCAATAGAGCGACAGATACCAATCTGTTGCGAAAGCTCCTATACGAGATTTTGATCCAAGGCGTCATCCGGTCATCATCGAGATGAGAAATTGAAAAGGGCGGTGTCCTTGACATGTTTATGATTTTCTATGACACAAAATTATTAATCAGAGTCCGATTCTTATCTCTCAAAATTGTGCAACTTATTAAAGACGCGATACTACAGCACTTTAGAAGTAATCGGTTAATTACAGGTATTAGAGAATTACACATTCGCGAGACCGCATCTTCAAAGTGCAAATTATAGTTACTAATGATCGAGAGATGCTTGCGTATCGAGAAAAATTTCAAGCAATTTATAAGGGTATCTCGGATTCGATCTTTAAATTAACTAAAAATATATTTCTACTAATATTACTAATATTAATTACAGCCACACCTTGTAACCAATAAATATATTCAAAATTTTTTTTTAATATGATTCGTGACGCATTCTTGCATTAACGAAAGGATATAAGCAGAAAATTCCGATTAGCGATGGATAAGCAGAAACGTGAATATTTGATACTACGTCTTATTGGAGATCAAATAAAATATTTCTATTCTTATTCAACGTATACCGATGAACGTAGACTTATCTTTTCTGACTAAAAAAATTAAAATATTGATTTTGAAAGCCAAAAAATAGAGATTATAAATATGATCAACTAATTAATCTGAGTTGAAAGAGAACTGTTGGAAAATACGTATAACGTAAATAGAACGATAGAGCCTTTCGAATTGGATGAAAATGATTTCCGAGGGCAGTGTGCAGGAGAGTCGCCCCCAAACTCCTCGCCTTTCTCCATCGCCGGATGGACTCGCGAGCGCGTGACAAATACGGTTCGTGAAATTGAACGCGCGAACGGTAGGGCGTAGTCGCGACGATCTGATAAAACGGCTGGTCGCTAGCCTGGCTTTCCTCGTGTCTAGCCTTTCGGATCGTAAAAACCAGGCTCCTACGAGCCACCGACTCTCTTTCCACTTTCCTGCAGCTGCGCGCTCGCGTTCGCGCTCGCGCCATCCGCCTCCGGAATTTGCATTCGACTGGATCTTACGTAACTATAAAACTATTTGATCGACTTTCTGGACCAAAAATTTATCGATGGAAATGAGCTTAGTTCGAGGATGCATCGATTATTCCTTTCGGTAGACCCTGCGTTCACTTTCAGCATAATGGTAAATCCATCTCATGTGCGTAACCTATAAATACGCGAGTGAACCTCGATCACTTTCCTTACGATACTTTATTCTGGTTTCTAACTCTCCAAGTATTTTGTAAAAAGACCAGGAAGTCATCCGTTATGTGTCGAGAGCAAGAGTTTTGGCAAAAATTGGTGTGGTAACTAGTTTTCTACTTATTGCATTCCCAAACAGTTTTACTCGTTTATCCGTAAACTGGATTCATAATCATAAATATTATATCTTAATAATTGTCCAAGATTGTTTTTAATTATTAAAAAAATGTTCGGGTGCGACGACCTCCAGTCACTTGAAATTAAATTATTTCAAATATTGATGAGTATTGTATACAAGTATAAATTGTTAAATATCCTAAATACTATACTTATAATGGGGTGCCATAAAGTATATTTCTATGCTCTCTATAACTTTATCAACTAAGCTAAACGAAGAATTTAATTATTATTTATAAAACATGATAAGAGTATTTGAAAAAGTAGAACGCGTCTCTTTGTTTATAAACGATTTATTTTTGTACAAAATTTCAGACTAAAATACAATTGTGTTTTTGTGAAATCCCTTATTAAATATATGAAGCAATTGTAATATAATCAACATATTTTGGTATAGGAGTTTTCAAAAACGCGATCGTATTTTAGTTTAAAAATTTTCAAGTTCCCATACTTTTTTAAACACTATCATATTTGATAAATTATAATTAAATTCTTTGTTTAGCTCGGTTGATAAGGTAGGGTAGATTAATGTTGATTTTGACTCCTATTTAGTGATTGTTACTACTCAATTTTTATGAATTTTTTTTTTAATTATAAAGAAATCATCGCGTTTACGAACTATTTCTATATCTTAATCATTTAAATATAATGAATATATGAATGATCCTCTTACAAAAAAAAGATGGGCCCAAAAGTGCAGCCAAAATAAGATTGATTTCATTCGCTGCACCGTCATCATGTGAGCATTTAATATTTATAAGGTTAAAGCACAAATTCTAATGCTTATGTAAAGTAATAAAAAAAAAGAATGCCCAACGCACTTAAAGATGTAATAGTTTTAATGAAAGAACGAACGTAATTTTTAAAACGAATTATTTAACTTTTATTCAAGAAACTTATAAGCTTAACATTTACAATCCATATATCTTAGTCAATGCATCAGTAAACAAATTTCATATACAAGAAATTCTTATTATTTTAATAACACGATGCATCAATAGTTATATCGTAGAATTTTAATTAAAATAATTACAATTTTTCTGCAAGTATAGATACAAAAAACTCTGCATATTTTAGAGTAAAATATATAGATTGTCCTTGTAACTAAAAAAAAGGTTTATTTGTTGGATTTGTCGTCAGAGCTGTACCGAAACGTAGGATCGATTTATTAATCGAAGGAACGAATGTTACTAAATTAAAAAGAAATGGCGAAGCACAGGGACACCTACGCTCTAACATGAACTTTGCAATTAAGAAACACAAGTCTTCTACGAAGGAACGAAGTTCCTCGAGAGCAACAGGGTAACTTTTCGAAAGGCAGTATATAAGCGAATTGTAAATAATTCGAGCAACGTCTCGAGAGAAGATACAAGGAATAACGTGGACCGGAATCAGGAAAAGGAAGAGGGAAGAAGCTATGGAGGAGATGCGATTAGCATTGCGGACCACCCATGTAACGACCCCAGAGCGTATTACATCCTCCGGCTCTCTTATACATATATCCCTAAAGGTTCACAATCGTCCCTCAGGAACTTTTCCTTCTTCTCTCTTTCTCGTAATAATAAGCGAGCGCACATGTCAGATGCCTTGGCAACAAGTACCAAACGTGTAAGCCATCCTTAGATCCACCTCGATTTATGTCGATACTCATCGTTTATTCGCCTGAATGCATACTCGCGATTCGCGTCCCATATTCCTTTTAACATCTCTTCCAGGTATATATGTATAAACATGTACGTAGCTCACCCTCTCATCTCGCGGTCTTCTCTCATAATACTTATCGCGTAGTTCCTTTTCTACATTTCTCTTTTATGTCCTCTCGCTCGTTGTGTTTCGATATATCCTTTACACTGCCTCTTTTCTACCTTCTACCCACTTTTCCGATCTCGAGGTGCGTACGAGTTGGATTTCTAACGAAATTCACCGTATTTTGGTTTCAACTGTTTTTTTTTTCTTAAAAAGCACAATTAATAATTAGCTTATCAGAATTTCAAATAATGTTTAAGGTACAAAGCAGCCATTTATAAAAAGGTAGAATATGGCGTGTTATAAACAATAAGCGTTAAAAATGGCGAAATATCTTATTACATTGTTGAATTGCAATGTGAAACAAAATGTATTTAAAAATGATTAAATATCCACACGACCATCCTACTGTATATGGTGAATACGGAACGAGAGTCTCGACAAACGAATAATATATATATATATATATCGCTTGTCGACACAGTTTTTAATCAGTCTATTCTCGGTCATGACTTTGTTGGCGGAACTTGATGGTCCATCGCTCAGCTCAAGGTGTTTCGACGTGCGGCTGAAAGGCAGCAAAAAAATCATGAAATCAGTCGCGACTTCGCACGACGTTGGTGTATTGGTATATGTGTGTGTGTGTGTGTAAGTTGAGTGCAGCCTTCCAACGCCTCCAGTCTTCCTTGTCTCGTCGACGTCCTTATGCTCGATTTCTAAAACGGCAAAAAATTCGACGGGTTGACGATCGATCCAGGGCTATCGCGTGATGTTGCAACGTATAACGCTAGGATATTATTGAGTCCTTGATCATTTAACGGACGAAACTTCTTCACGCTTTTAATTGACTTACATTGTTCGCTCGTTATCTAACGAACGCTAATACATCTTTCGATCTATTCTATTCTCATCTCATGTCGCATCTTTTCCTCAAAATTAATCTATTCGAGTGTGTATTATATATTTAATTATATATTGTTTTGTTAATAATATACGCGAATAAATCTTTTGCAATGTCATTTTATCGCCAATCGATCTCCTTTGAAGCTTAAATAATGTAAGCAATTTAAAGCTTGTTAAACGGTTCAAATTTAAGAACACTATAAATTATAGTTGCTGAATATTAATTTATCTTTATATAGTCATGATGTTAAAAACATATAAATATACGTCTAGCATGAATTTTGAATATAACTAGAAAAATCACAGTGACAATACTTATAGCAATAATATGAATTTTCAAAATAACTAAAATTGAATATACGTTCAGTAAATAATAACTAGTAGTAGAAATCTATGTAATCGATATAATTCAGCTCAAGGATCGGAAACAATGATACTTATTTTACATAATCAAAGAACAATTTCAGTGTATTAAATATGATCACAAAAATAATGATTTTTCCATTTTCCAAGATTAAAGGTCGTACTCATCATAATGTATAGACGATCATTTGCTAAAATTCGGCTAACGTTATTCGTTGTGATAAGAAATGGTGTTTCAGTTAAAATAGATGATGTATTGATAATGTCTATTAGGGCATCGGGAAGATCCTTCTAAAACCACATATAGGAATGAATCTTCGAATTTAAATAATGAAAAAGTGTGAGGAGCGACGAATCCCACAAGTAAATGGGCATCGAAACCCTACAATTCTCGAACGTTTTCATCGAGAGCGCAAGTTTCACAAGAGCCGATACACTCCGTTTACAATAACGCAGTTGCTCGGAATTTTTGTGGTCACTCGGTCTACGTGTGTCGGTGTGTATTTACGCGGCAATGTGTGTGTTTGTGTGTGTACGTGTGTTTCCTGGGAGAGCGTCCGCGAGCTCCCGTCCTTGGAACCTATGCACAAATACATAGAGAGAGAGAGAGAGATAGGTGTATGGGTGTATACACAGATGTGGATAGGTGTATAGAGATCGAGTTTATAAATCCGGGGCCCCCTCGCCTCGGATCTCCGGTGTGCAACACCCACCGAGAGTAGCGCACTACCGCCGACACGCCTTTCGACTCGTTTTCTGTGCGAGCGCCAAAGGCCTATATCGCGCGCAACCGATACATTCCGCGGTTGCACCACCACCATCGGGCGCTAACAACCCGTCTATTGAACTTCTATCGGGTGATTGTAACGTTTATGATGACTGGATATATCTCTCTCACTCTCTCTCTCTCTCTCTCCCTCTCCCTCTCTTGCAAAAGCTCAATTTATTTAACAACGAAACTCGTTCGTTCTATATGTATGAGCAATTTTTTCGCACTCGGGAGTAGCCTACTTTTAATACGATCCCGACATTATACGATCGGAATTGTGATTGCTATTTTGATTAAGCTGCTTTGCCAATTGTTTAGCCTGAGGAATCGTAAAGTTATAATTGTATAAAATGTATATATGGGTTTATGTTTTTGATATATAGGTGTGCTTATACATATCACTAGAATTCATTTTAAGAAATAGGGGACTCTTACACCAGTTTCGTCCTTTGCCTATGGGCTCCCGTGGCTTTATACACGCTCTCTTCGCTTATTTGATATATATATATTCTTTCGGTTTTTCGTCACAGTAGGTAAGTTAGTAGTTATTGCAGCGTCAAAATGAACATGCGATTCTCGATTTAATCGACGATTTAAATATACATAAAAATTGTGTACTTAATTTTAATTAGGAAACGCGAATGAATATTTAATTTAATTTTTAAAGAAGTGCAGGTATTCGTCCTCTGCCATGAAAAGAAGTTTGTCTGCTTTAATCAATAATTCGTCGTCTCAACTTTTAATGATAATGAGCATTCGAAACACAAGTATCATTTTAAAAATGATGTTAAAATTTAAATATCGCAAAAAGGGGAAAGTAAAGGAAATAAAAGTTAAATTAAACCCTAATAATACTTAAAGTATTAAATCTTATGATAAAGCAGAAAAGTTAACAAGCTCGGACTACAATTCGTGTTTCTTTTTAAGTAATTAAAACCAGTTTAAGCAATAATTTGTTTCATAACTATGTCATAAAATATTTACAATAAATAAAAATTAAAATTTATTAACATTTAAATATGTATACTCTTGTATTATTAATAAAGTGTGTATGTATATGTATATATATATATATATATACACGTATAGGTAGCGGGAGCAAAAAATGGGAAAAAGAAAATATGCGAATGATTAAAACAGCAAGATCACCGGTGTATAATCCCATCCATATAAAACTGAATACATCAAAAGGTTGAAAGATTAGTAAGGAACGTGGGACGACAGATCTGCAAACGATAAGACACCATAGCGATTTAACGCAAACTATATACACACACGTATCGATGTATATAAGTGAAGGGATTCTCTTGATACACGTTATATATACGTATATGCGTGCGCGTAAACTTGTTTCATCGATTGACGGACAATTTGAATAAAGCTTGCCACACTTGCAGCGGCAGCCTTAGCAATTGTACAACTGACCGGAGCAATTTACATAATTTTTTTTCCTCCTCCTTTTTTTTGCGCCGCGCACATATCAAATTGCAGACTCTGAAATTATTTCGAGATTTCAGATCCTTGGAAAAACTCGTCTATCATCCAACCTGCCGCTAGAAAATCGCTCGAGCATAAACATTTCGAAAGGAGTCGAACGGGATGGTTACATCTGATAATTGGGTAATACCTGCAGTGGGAAAATTCAATTTATTAAAAAAAAACAAAAAAATATATATTTACATGAAACATATATTATGCATTATGTGCACCCAAGCAATTAAGAAGTATGAGGTAGACACGATTAGACGGATGAGATAAATGCAAGTAAATTGGGTAATATATACGTATACGTATATATATGATGCGCTTGAAATTCAATTAAAGTACTTGTCACCACGACGCGCATTATTGTAATACCAAAAAGTACGCGGTTAACCCACATTTGCGGTAATTGCTCTCATCGACCGATATATGATACTTAATACAGACATATATAAAGTACAGGTCGTTATCCTTTTGCTCCAATGGATTTGTGTGTGTATACATATATATACTCATATGCATATATATACATCTTCCCTAGAGATGAGATTTTTCACATTGATCGCGAATAATATAGGTGACGCGCAAAAATCTACGATGAAATTGTATATTTATACACGTAGGTATAAAGATATATAGGTGTGTATTATATATTATCTATACGAAAGAGAAAAAAGAGAAAGCTGATGTACAGCGGTATATAAACGAAATTATCTCATCTTCGTTGTCTAGGCTAGACGGTAAGATATTAATTTAGATTAGATTGATAAAGGACTTTACATAATATCGTTGCTGGGTCTATGATGTAATGGCTAATGGCCCACGTTAAATTTTATACCTATTGTCTGTAATCATCGTCGTTCTCGATGTGCCGATATAATTATAGATTAAAATTCGGAGCCAAGGTTATTAGGATATTTGTCAAATTGATGCAACTTGCGTAGAGAGATGTGAAATTCAATTAAAGACCTTTTTTTATTAAAGTACGGAATTAAGTAACTTTTAATTCTATTTTAATTCTATATCGTTGGTGATTTTTTTCTACTCATAAAATATATGAATGGTGAATCTTGCTTGTAATTGGAGAATCGAGTACCTTTTAACATTAATTGTTTTAATAATATTTGA
Source organism: Theocolax elegans (assembly GCA_026168455.1). Classification (NCBI taxonomy): domain Eukaryota; kingdom Metazoa; phylum Arthropoda; class Insecta; order Hymenoptera; family Cerocephalidae; genus Theocolax; species Theocolax elegans. The sequence continues at coordinate 15,710,173 of CM047426.1, read as the reverse complement.
AAAAGGAAAAATTATTTACTTGCTAGTTACTACTATAGTTTACATTAACCTAAAATTTTTGTTTCCTTCGCAGCGAAACCTTTATAATACTAAAAGTTTTATAAGCTGTATATTTGTTATATTATACATGTAGAAGTATGTTTTTAGATGTCTAGAGTCCAAACAACGTGTTTTTAAGAAAATATCCGTTAACGCGTGTACGTATAACGATCTATTTCTTAAACTACTATATCGATATTTCCGATTTATTATAATTTTCAATTTATCACAACTTTCGATTTTTTAAAAATTTATTTTTGAAGATGTTGAATGTTGCAATTAATATTTGTAAATCGGATTAAATGTATTTTGTAGAGAATAAAAATACATTTCCTCTCGACTCAGGTTTTTCAAATTATCTCTATTAGTTTTGCAGTTATTAAAATAACCGATTGTTTTTAAATTTGTTATATCTTTGAAACGAATTGGTCAAATGCACTAAAATAAATCATGGTTATAAAAAATAATAGTAGATGTATATGCTGTAACAATTTCATGTCAACTAGTTTTTAATAAATTAATGAAAATTGAAAAATTTCAATTTTCTATAATTCTATAGTTTGTATAGTACCAACGGTCCCTATATTTGTAGCTCAAAAGATTTATAATTAGAAAGAAGATATATTAAGCATTATATACTTTTGGATGAAATAATTTCTGACTGTTTACATCTTTGAATCTAATCGGTCAAATGGGTTGAACAAAATCGTGGTAATAGAACATAATTAAAATAATAGTAGCTATATATACTTTAAAAATTTCAGAATATTTCACTAACAAGGAAAAGACCAACCCTGTGGGCAACGAATTTTACCCAAAAACAAGAATCTAATCTCAAAAATAGAAAAAATTCAATATGCGGCAATCCGTCTAACGATGGGATACCGGATCAGCACCCCAACAAATATACTCAGTGGCGAATCCAGACTTATGTATATTGACCACAGCAATAAATATGCATACCATTATTTAAAAAAAAATATAATATATCTTTACTTTTTAAAATCGTGTTATTCGAATTCTGTGATGTTCAGTATCTTTAATTATATTTTCAGAGCATTTTTGTATTTGTACTAATCGTCCGAATGAAATTAGTGCGAAACATAAACAATTTTAAAGACGATGGATAATTTGTTAGGATTGATTAAACTCCATATTTTAGAATAATATGTTACATATATGCCAATGAATATTGGCAGGGGATTTTTAATGTAAGAGGCAAAAAAGAAATCTTTGTTGAAACGCGTTAAGTAAATTTATACTACGCATTGAGGATACATTTTTATATAGTGTTTTATATTCATAAAAATGTCGAGCAGAATCTATTCAAATACAGTAATTTCTCGGTAGATTTATACTTCCTCTTCCAGTTAGTTTGAGTAAATACGCTTCTCAAGGTATAAAACTTTGTTGGCTCATTCTTGGCGAAAGCTAAGAATTATCTTAAGAAAAGTTTTCTTTTTTATTTTACTAACAATTAACTCGAGTATGATAAGGTGATATGTAAAAAACGAACTTTCCACCTAATGAGCAAAAATAAAAACCGTTCTTTTTTTCTTAACTTTCGTGTTGCTTGTAGGTAAAGTAATAATGCGATTCCTCGCTTGTTTAAAAGAAAAAGAATTGTAACTTGTTAAAGTAGGTAAATGAAATATTGTAAACAAACGCGTTTAAGACGCAATTTCTTTGAACTATAAAATTGATGGAAGATACCTAAAAGTTTGAGTGCTAACATTTTTCTTTGGATCGCTGCATCGCGTGTGTCTCCCGTCTCCCGTCTCGAGAGAGGTCGACATTCACAGTTGTCCTCAGGTACTGATTCACCAATCGGTTTCTTATCTCGATTACCCTGAAAATCAATTTTGGTGTTCGGACGCGTGTTCACGTTACTAACGATCGCAAAGGTGGTCCTCCGTGCGCGCAAGGCCGGAACAATCGATCAGCGATATATACACTCCGAGACTCTTCGTGACTCACTATCGGCACTCGATACGATTCGCTTGATCGAGTAACGCGACGTTCATCCTCGTGACGCACGTGGCCCTATAAATATACATCCAATCGTTCATTTACAACTGTCCCTCGTGTTTCTCGTCAAAATTTTATTCAGATATTATAATGATCATCGGTAAGTGTACTCATTTTTATTATTCTTTTTATACCGCGGCACTTAATTTAATAAATAAAATTGACGACGAATAAGAAGATTTAGTGTACTAGCCTGATTAATGGTAACTATATATAATTATAACTAAAAAATATAACGTTTATCGATAACTAATTATAACGTGCACGCAATTAATAATTCATCAAAATGTTGAACAATTACTGCACTCGATCAAAAATGATTAACTGCAACGTAATAATATTTGCGTAGTACTTATTTAAATACAATCATATTTAGAAATGTACGTTGTACACACAGATAAATCATATAAATATCTAGTATCGATAAATCAAATAGTTAATTTGTACCTGATTATGTACGATAAGATTTAATAAGTCAGTGACATGTAGAACGATATAGTTGGTCACTTCTATTTTTACATGAATTCCGATAAGATGGCATTTAATTATACGGTATATATGTATATGCATGTGTGTGTATACACAAGGTTCGTCGAAAATAAAACGGCTTCCTTTACACGTAAATTAATATAAATGTCATTCATCACAGCGCATTACCAAGGATAACGATTACACCGACATTAATTTAGGAACTACCTCTTACGTGTACGGCGCCTATACACGGGCATTATAAAGAGAACGTTAAAATTTAAGAGACTAGTATTCAAAATTTATTTCCGTGAAATTAATGGCCAGGTTCGATTAGGTGAAAAAAAAATAATACCACGTAGTATAACTCTTTTTCGATAGTAAATTTCGATGCGAGCGCGTTAATAAGGTGTACTGTTAAACGATCCGAAGCCACAGCGTTATTTTGATAAATGCCACTGAGGAGTCTCTTAATAGCTCCTATTTAAGAGGCCTCTCATTTCGGACGAGTAGCCCGCGCGTAGAGGAAAAGAAAGAAAGAGAGATATAGAGGTATAAAACACGAGAGTTGTAAGCCCGAGGAGAAGAAATTGATGCTCCTCGTATGATAATGAGAGCCGCTATTCATCTCTCGCCACGTCGTTTATTACAAGCGCCGACGCGATGTTCCTGGGGTATGTAATATCTTGATTTTTTTTTCTTTCCAGACTGGACCGCTGATCGTTCTCGAAGGTCAAGTACGTGATGCCCTATCGATACGAAAGTAGCAACAACCTTTTTTTCAATAATCTAGGTAAAAGTAAGATTTCCTATATAAATCTTGATGTGAAATCCATTTTTCATTCGATATGGATTGCTTGGTCTTTTCGCAAAAACTGTTCAATCAAATTTATTAACAGATTGTAGTTGGAAAAACTACATGTAGTCCGTGATAAACAAATCTATTATCTAAGTATTTCGAACTTTTTTTAGTTATTTATATAACTACTAATTAAAAAGCGTTATTAATATTTTATTAATACGTATATAATTATATGAATTTTTAATTTTTCTTGATATTGTAGATACAATCTTTAATATTTAAGAGGAAAAAAAATATAAAAGTCATGAATAAATAATTTAAATTATGTAAAACTTGATCACACTTATTGTCAATTACATAAATATAAATTATGAAATGTTTTGCAATAACCATAACATTTTATTTACTACATAAATAATATTTTGATCTATTTCTTACTGCTCCGCCGGTGTGTATACCATTTTTATTTATATTATTTTATAATTTATTTAATGAATATTTAAATTTTTTTCGAATGGCTACAAAAATAAGATTTAATAATGTTTCGGTTTTAATGCAAGTTGTAATTTCTAATAGTTTATAAAAATTATGATTTCAGATCTAGATACACACAGTGTAGTGTAGTGTTAAAAACAGGTATAATAATATAGATCACTTTAATTAATAAGTTACCTCATACTTAAAAAAGAAGCAATCTATATGCCACTACCGTACATTGCATTACTTGGTTATCTTTTTATTTTGAAAGCGTATCGCGTACACGTAACAATTTTTGAACCACCTAAATTAGAAAAATTTTTAGAGCGACGGAAAAATAATGATTATTAATAACAACCATCTCGATTTACAAGTCTTCATTAAAAGATTATGATAAATTACCGATAAAACCTATATCTCCCTCCCGAAAAAAGAGAGAAAAATAAATGGGATTCACATTTTACCATAGACTCGATATAGATTTACTACCGTTATCTCGTAATTAAATCATCAGCGCGCTTATAACTGAATTAAGGCGGGAAAATTCAAGAAGCTGATTTTCAGGAGGGGTGTACGTATGTATCTATATATATATATATATACATATATGCTATATGTACATCTACACGTACCTATGTATATACATATAGAGAAAGAAGGAAACGCATAGGCGAGATAAGCCGGTCTGTAAAAGGTATCGGTACACAACTTGTGCAATAGTGAACGTATAGCGGATGTCAAACCACAAGTTCGCAAAACTATCCCCCCATTGACGTAGCGCACGTGCGCGCGCGTCTGGCGCCTTAATTCGCACGACCAGGAAGCGAGAGCGCGAAAAAAACATGTGGATTCCGGGCACTTTCATTGTATGTATATGCGAGCTTTGAATCACCATTTTCTAGATACATGCATGCGGTCAGCTCAAGCCTTTGTCCGAGGAACATCTTAATTTCGTTTATGTAAATTCATGAATTTCGATAAGTTCGACTTTTACTGAACTGCCAAGATCGGCATTTACACATTACCATGGTCCACGCCAAGTTTTTGCAAATATAAGCAAAACTGAATATCCGCTTCGTGTTAGGATGTGAAGCAACGGAATCGACATTGTGTCCGATAGTCCGCGCGAGATCTTTTGGTTTGTAGTTTCGAAATTTTGTATGTATCCAAGGAATTTTAAAAATTTCATTGTGTCGATGCATTTTTTTATTCTTCTGTTAAATGTTACGTTAAAGAAAAAGTTAGCGGTTGTTGTAAAACTCAAAGACAATAACAATCAACGATGTAAAACACGTGTAATTTACACGTAATGGGATTTGATTAGATTTAATGTATTGTCTAGCAAACTTTATTGCTAAATAGATTAGTTGTAAATAATAAAATTTTTTATTCATTCTTACGTGTTTGCATAACAGTGTATTACAATACATGTGAGTTCAGTGTATTGTGAAGAAAGGAAAAAAACAGTTTTTCAAGAAAATATAGACAAAAATAAATGTTTTGAATGTAAAAAAACATATATTTAGAAATGTACGTTGTACACACAGATAAATCATATAAATATCTAGTATCGATAAATCAAATAGTTAATTTGTACCTGATTATGTACGATAAGATTTAATAAGTCAGTGACATGTAGAACGATATAGTTGGTCACTTCTATTTTTACATGAATTCCGATAAGATGGCATTTAATTATACGGTATATATGTATATGCATGTGTGTGTATACACAAGGTTCGTCGAAAATAAAACGGCTTCCTTTTACACGTAAATTAATATAAATGTCATTCATCACAGCGCATTACCAAGGATAACGATTACACCGACATTAATTTAGGAACTACCTCTTACGTGTACGGCGCCTATACACGGGCATTATAAAGAGAACGTTAAATTTAAGAGACTAGTATTCAAAATTTATTCCGTGAAATTAATGGCCAGGTTCGATTAGGTGAAAAAAAAGTAATACCACGTAGTATAACTCTTTTTCGATAGTAAATTTCGATGCGAGCGCGTTAATAAGGTGTACTGTTAAACGATCCGAAGCCACAGCGTTATTTTGATAAATGCCACTGAGGAGTCTCTTAATAGCTCCTATTTAAGAGGCCTCTCATTTCGGACGAGTAGCCCGCGCGTAGAGGAAAAGAAAGAAGGAGAGATATAGAGGTATAAAACACGAGAGTTGTAAGCCCGAGGAGAAGAAATTGATGCTCCTCGTATGATAATGAGAGCCGCTATTCATCTCTCGCCACGTCGTTTATTACAAGCGCCGACGCGATGTTCCTGGGGTATGTAATATCTTGATTTTTTTTCTTTCCAGACTGGACCTGCTGATCGTTCTCGAAGGTCAAGTACGTGATGCCCTATCGATACGAAAGTAGCAACAACCTTTTTTTCAATAATCTAGGTAAAAGTAAGATTTCCTATATAAATCTTGATGTGAAATCCATTTTTCATTCGATATGGATTGCTTGGTCTTTTTGCTAAAACTGTTTAAATCAAATTTATTAACAGATTGTAGTAAAAACTACATGTAGTCCGTGATAAACAAATCTATTATCTAAGTATTTCGAACTTTTTTTAGTTATTTATATAACTACTAATTAAAAAGCGTAATTAATATTTTATTAATACGTATATAATTATATGAATTTTTAATTTTTCTTGATATTGTAGATACAATCTTTAATATTTAAGAGGAAAAAAATATAAAAGTCATGAATAATAATTTAAATTATGTAAAACTTGATCACACTTATTGTCAATTACATAAATATAAATTATGAAATGTTTTGCAATAACCATAACATTTTATTTACTACATAAATAATATTTTGATCTATTTCTTACTGCTCCGCCGGTGTGTATACCATTTCTTTATATTATTTTATAATTTATTTCATGTATATTTAAATTTTTTTCGAATGTCTACAAAAATAAGATTTAATAATGTTTCGGTTTTAATGCAAGTTGTAATTTCTAATAGTTTATAAAAATTATGATTTCAGATCTAGATACTCACAGTGTAGTGTAGTGTTAAAAACAGGTATAATAATATAGATCACTTTAATTAATAAGTTACCTCATACTTAAAAAAGAAGCAATCTATATGCCACTACCGTCACATTGCATTACTTGGTTATCTTTTTATTTGAAAGCGTATCGCGTACACGTAACAATTTTTGAACCACCTAAATTAGAAAAATTTTTAGAGCGACGGAAAAATAATGATTATTAATAACAACCATCTCGGTTTACAAGTCTTCATTAAAAGATTATGATAAATTACCGATAAAACCTATATCTCCCTCCTGAAAAAAGAGGAGAAAAATAAATGGGATTCACATTTTACCATAGACTCGATATAGATTTACTACCGTTATCTCGTAATTAAATCATCAGCGCGCTTATAACTGAATTAAGGCGGGAAAATTCAAGAAGCTGATTTTCAGGAGGGGTGTACGTGTGCATCTGTATATATAGTACATATATGCTATATGTACATCTACACGTATCCTATGTATATACATATAGAGAAAGAAGGAAACGCATAGGCGAGATAAGCCGGTCTGTAAAAGGTATCGGTACACAACTTGTGCAATAGTGAACGTATAGCGGATGTCAAACCACAAGTTCGCAAAACTATCCCCCATTGACGTAGCGCACGTGCGCGCGCGTCTGGCGCCTTAATTCGCACGACCAGGAAGCGATGAGCGCGAAAAAAACATGTGGATTCCGGGCACTTTCATTGTATGTATATGCGAGCTTTGAATCACCATTTTCTAGATACATGCATGCGGTCAGCTCAAGCCTTTGTCCGAGGAACATCTTAATTTCGTTTATGTAAATTCATGAATTTCGATAAGTTCGACTTTTACTGAACTGCCAAGATCGGCATTTACACATTACCATGGTCCACGCCAAGTTTTTGCAAATATAAGCAAAACTGAATATCCGCTTCGTGTTAGGATGTTAAGCAACGGAATCGACATTGTGTCCGATAGTCCGCGCGAGATCTTTTGGTTTGTAGTTTCGAAATTTTGTATGTATCGAGGAATTTTAAAAATTTCATTGTGTCGATGCATTTTTTTATTCTTCTGTTAAATGTTACGTTAAAGAAAAAGTTAGCGGTTGTTGTAAAACTCAAAGACAATAACAATCAACGATGTAAAACACGTGTAATTTACACGTAATGGGATTTGATTAGATTTAATGTATTGTCTAGCAAACTTTATTGCTAAATAGATTAGTTGTAAATAATAAAATTTTTTTATTCATTCTTACGTGTTTGCATAACAAGTGTATACAATACATGTGAGTTCAGTGTATTGTGAAGAAAGGAAAAAACAGTTTTTCTAGAAAATATGGACAAAAATAAATATGTTTGAATGTATAAAAAAACATATTTAAATGCCTATAGATTAAATGAAAATTAATAATCAAGCGTAAATATTAATACAAAATCGAAATCTGAAGGCATAATGAAACAGAGATGATTTGAAGAACCAATTCATCATCAAAGAACACGGCACGCGCTAAACATTTTTTTCGCGTCACTCGCGCACCTCGTACATATACACCGATCACAACAAGACGATCGTATAGCAAGGTTGAAAATCGCGAGGTCGGCCTTGACGGTATGTGTGGATTTATACACACGCCGTAAGGGGTACACAGTAGACACGAGAAAGAGAGAGAGAGAGAGAGAGATAGAGGGAGAGGGAGAGAGAGCAACGACAAGAGGTGCGCTATTGTCATTACAGTAGCCGGGTTGAGTCGACGAATGACCCGAATCCAAGTTGTATAGACGAGGAGCACAGAAGCAAGGAAAAACCAACTAATCGTTTACGAGCGATCGATGTTTCTTTGGTCGTTTCTTCGCGGTACCTCCTGGACCTTTTTGTTATAGACAGTGTCCGCAATATTCGAGAGAGGCGCGAGCTGTCCGATAGCCGTCGCGGCCACCGCCTTCGATTGTAAAAATGATCCGAACAATCGCGAGTGATCGATCGGATTGCATGAATGACGTTTATCGCGCTCACGTCGCTCGCTCGCGCTCTAAGCTTTTAGCGTAGGGAAAGTGAAATCACTGGCGCTCAGGCTCCTTCTCTTTTTCCTCTCCGGTTTGCCTGCCTGCTTGCCTGCCTGCCTGCTTGTTCGCCTGCCTCCCTGCTTGCCTGCCTGCCTGCCTACCTTTTTTTCTTCTTTTTTTGTTATCTCTCTTTACTCTTATACGCTTCACGGTGTACTTGACTGGAATTCGAAGTAGGTTTCATTGTACCATACGGCCATTGTTGTGCGACCGGTAATTTTACGTTGCAATGTAGATCACACTGACGTAAGTCACGGCTTAGATTTACAAGTTCTTCTAAATCGTTATGAAAGATACGCCCAAACGTCGTACGAAAATTTACCTTACCTACCTTGCTAACGATCTTTGACAGATTTTTATGTCTCGTATACGTTGTATTTTTCAAAATGATCCTCGCGATGCGACTTAGAAATGCCCACAATTTAAGAATTATCCCTTTTGAAATTAACGTGCGTTTAAATGGTTCAGTTCAATACTTTTTTCTTAAATTTAGCGCAGCATCGAATTTATTTCGCAATGTATATTTCGCTGTAAAAAGACATATTACTTCAAAATCAAATTGCGACTCGAAAGATAAATATTGCAACCTCTGCGAGTCGACTCAATATAAATCGAGGAACTTTCATTATATAAATTGTTGTGCGGGGCGTTGCACGACCGATTGTCCAATAACGTTATTAATTGTTATCGAATGATCTATTAAGCAGATCAATATTTCATATACAATGCAATGTACGTAAAGGCGAAATAGAGCGATAGGTTAAGTGTATCTCTCGAACCGACCTTGTCGAATGGTCTCTCTCTCTCGGAAAGGCCATATATTTCTTTCGGTCAACCTTAATTATTCCGCATTCCTTTGGTTACGGAGGCGCAGGGTGTTGGCTAACCGAAATATCGATGTCGTTCTGCGCGTCCTAATACGATATCGTTTACCCAGATCACTTTTGAAAATTTCCCTGAGTTAATTTAGCCTCGAGCGCTTTTGATCCTTCATCAAAATGTACCAGAACGATGCGTAACGAGACACGTGTAGGACTTCATAGAGGATGATGTTGACCGTCGCTCTTATGGAACTTCCAAGGTTCTCTCTCTCTCTCTCCTCTCTCCTTCTCTCTTTATCTCGAGCTTTAAAAGCAATAATAAGCCTGTATACGCGTGGTTTTTTTTAATCGCTCGATCTAGATTGCACGAGGATATACACTATTCTCCCTCCCGGTGATTTTAAATGATGATTAATTGCGATGCACAATATACTACGATGTCTCGATCTATTAATCTTAAATTAACATATTAGAAAAAAGAAAGACGCGTTGATGCTTTTGAGACGTTGAGTTCGATTTAGTCTGTTTGACTTGTACATAGTGATATACATTTCAGAATTAATAAACTAACCGCGGGATTATTGCTAGAAATTAATTCTCACTTTACGACAATTCGAATAAGAAATATTTTTGCTCAGGGCGGGCAAACGAGATTTATTTATCGATAAAACATTCATGTATTTATATAAAAAAAATCTTTCATATTTAACTAAAAAAAATTTGAATTTAAAAAAAAAGTTTTAATTTACAAATATTGATAAATAAGAAAACATTGAAAGTCTTTAAATAAAACTGTTGTAGATACATAAAACCGCAATACATCGAAGATCAAGTTGAATACAATGGCTTTATATCCGTAGAGCGTATTGTACCTCCTAATAATTTACCAAGTTAAGCAGTACCAGGTTGTAAACCTCGCAAGAAACTAATGTAATAAATGAAACTATGAATTTAAATCGACATTGTTGATTCACAGATGCACATATAGATATCCATGTCGCGTTCCGGTCTAAATCTGTCGGAGTCCCTTTTTTTCTGTACCGATCGCACACACACCACACACACACACACACACACGTAAGCATACAGAGAGAAGTATACTCAGGATATCAAAAGCCACACTATAAAATACGCGGCTCTGTACCAAGGAGATTACCAAGCATCTGCGAACTCGATGCAATTACCGATATCGAAGTTGTATATATGAGTTTCATTGCGCGCGTTAGATGGCTGAGTGTGTATATGCATGTGTATATATGCACGTAAGATCCCGACAACTCATAAACTTCCTGTCATTGATCATAATCGAAGTAATCCTGCGAGCACCAACTTAATGGAACTAGATAATTTTTTTTACCTTACTGTATAGCTACAACTTTTCGATCGGTCAAAAATACGTAAAATTGGTTGTCTAACAGTAGTATTTCAAAGGAGATAACTCGTTTTTATCGTTAAATGTTTGATATTTTTTTTTCACGACTTAGATATATTCTGTATGTGTCCATATACATTTATTTAATCTTCTGTTAAATGTTACGTTAAAGAAAAAGTTAGCGGTTGTTGTAAAACTCAAAGACAATAACAATCAACGATGTAAAACACGTGTAATTTACACGTAATGGGATTTGATTAGATTTAATGTATTGTCTAGCAAACTTTATTGCTAAATAGATTAGTTGTAAATAATAAAATTTTTTTATTCATTCTTACGTGTTTGCATAACAAGTGTATTACAATACATGTGAGTTCAGTGTATTGTGAAGAAAGAAAAAAACAGTTTTTCAAGAAAATATAGACAAAAATAAATGTGTTTGAATGTAAAAAAACATATATTTAAATGCCTATAGATAAAATGAAAATTAATAATCAAGCGTAAATATTAATACAAAATCGAAATCTAAAGGCATAATGAAACAGAGATAATTTGAAGAACCAATTCATCATCAAAGAACACGGCACGCGCTAAACATTTTTTTCGCGTCACTCGCGCACCTCGTACATATACACCGATCACAACAAGACGATCGTATAGCAAGGTTGAAAATCGCGAGGTCGGCCTTGACGGTATGTGTGGATTTATACACACGCCGTAAGGGGTACACAGTAGACACGAGAAAGAGAGAGAGAGAGAGAGAGGAGAGGGAGAGAGAGCAACGACAAGAGGTGCGCTATTGTCATTACAGTAGCCGGGTTGAGTCGACGAATGACCCGAATCCAAGTTGTATAGACGAGGAGCACAAGAAGCAAGGAAAAACCAACTAATCGTTTACGAGCGATCGATGTTTCTTTGGTCGTTTCTTCGCGGTACCTCCTGGACCTTTTTGTTATAGACAGTGTCGCAATATTCGAGAGAGGCGCGAGCTGTCCGATAGCCGTCGCGGCCACCGCCTTCGATTGTAAAAATGATCCGAACAATCGCGAGTGATCGATCGGATTGCATGAATGACGTTTATCGCGCTCACTCGCTCGCTCGCGCTCTAAGCTTTTAGCGTAGGGAAAGTGAAATCACTGGCGCTCAGGCTCCTTCTCTTTTTCCTCTCCGGTTTGCCTGCCTGCTTGCCTGCCTGCCTGCTGTTCGCCTGCCTCCCTGCTTGCCTGCCTGCCTGCCTACCTTTTTTTCTTCTTTTTTTGTTATCTCTCTTTACTCTTATACGCTTCACGGTGTACTTGACTGGAATTCGAAGTAGGTTTCATTGTACCATACGGCCATTGTTGTGCGACCGGTAATTTTACGTTGCAATGTAGATCACACTGACGTAAGTCACGGCTTAGATTTACAAGTTCTTCTAAATCGTTATGAAAGATACGCCCAAACGTCGTACGAAAATTTACCTTACCTACCTTGCTAACGATCTTTGACAGATTTTTATGTCTCGTATACGTTTGTATTTTTCAAAATGATCCTCGCGATGCGACTTAGAAATGCCCACAATTTAAGAATTATCCCTTTTGAAATTAACGTGCGTTTAAATGATTCAGTTCAATACTTTTTTTCTTAATTTAGCGCAGCATCGAATTTATTTCGCAATGTATATTTCGCTGTAAAAAGACATATTACTTCAAAATCAAATTGCGACTCGAAAGATAAATATTGCAACCTCTGCGAGTCGACTCAATATAAATCGAGGAACTTTCATTATATAAATTGTTGTGCGGGGCGTTGCACGACCGATTGTCCAATAACGTTATTAATTGTTATCGAATGATCTATTAAGCAGATCAATATTTCATATACAATGCAATGTACGTAAAGGCGAAATAGAGCGATAGGTTAAGTGTATCTCTCGAACCGACCTTGTCGAATGGTCTCTCTCTCTCGGAAAGGCCATATATTTCTTTCGGTCAACCTTAATTATTCCGCATTCCTTTGGTTACGGAGGCGCAGGGTGTTGGCTAACCGAAATATCGATGTCGTTCTGCGCGTCCTAATACGATATCGTTTACCCAGATCACTTTTGAAAATTTCCCTGAGTTAATTTAGCCTCGAGCGCTTTTGATCCTTCATCAAAATGTACCAGAACGATGCGTAACGAGACACGTGTAGACTTCATAGAGGATGATGTTGACCGTCGCTCTTATGGAACTTCCAAGGTTCTCTCTCTTTCTCTCTCCTTCTCTCTTTATCTCGAGCTTTAAAAGCAATAATAAGCCTGTATACGCGTGGTTTTTTTTAATCGCTCGATCTAGATTGCACGAGGATATACACTATTCTCCCTCCCGGTGATTTTAAATGATGATTAATTGCGATGCACAATATACTACGATGTCTCGATCTATTAATCTTAAATTAACATATTAGAAAAAAGAAAGACGCGTTGATGCTTTTGAGACGTTGAGTTCGATTTAGTCTGTTTGACTTGTACATAGTGATATACATTTCAGAATTAATAAACTAACCGCGGGATTATTGCTAGAAATTAATTCTCACTTTACGACAATTCGAATAAGAAATATTTTTGCTCAGGGGCGGGCAAACGAGATTTATTTATCGATAAAACATTCATGTATTTATATAAAAAAATCTTTCATATTTAACTAAAAAAAATTTGAATTTATTAAAAAAAAGTTTTAATTTACAAATATTGATAAATAAGAAAACATTGAAAGTCTTTAAATAAAACTGTTGTAGATACATAAAACCGCAATACATCGAAGATCAAGTTGAATACAATGGCTTTATATCCGTAGAGCGTATTGTACCTCCTAATAATTTACCAAGTTAAGCAGTACCAGGTTGTAAACCTCGCAAGAAACTAAATGTAATAAATGAAACTATGAATTTAAATCGACATTGTTGATTCACAGATGCACATATAGATATCCATGTCGCGTTCCGGTCTAAATCTGTCGGAGTCCCTTTTTTTCTGTACCGATCGCACACACACACACACACACACACACACACACACGTAAGCATACAGAGAGAAGTATACTCAGGATATCAAAAGCCACACTATAAAATACGCGGCTCTGTACCAAGGAGATTACCAAGCATCTGCGAACTCGATGCAATTACCGATATCGAAGTTGTATATATGAGTTTCATTGCGCGCGTTAGATGGCTGAGTGTGTATATGCATGTGTATATATGCACGTAAGATCCCGACAACTCATAAACTTCCTGTCATTGATCATAATCGAAGTAAGTCCTGCGAGCACCAACTTAATGGAACTAGATAATTTTTTTTTACCTTACTGTATAGCTACAACTTTTCGATCGGTCAAAAATACGTAAAATTGGTTGTCTAACAGTAGTATTTCAAAGGAGATAACTCGTTTTTATCGTTAAATGTTTGATATTTTTTTTTTCACGACTTAGATATATTCTGTATGTGTCCATATACATTTATTTAATCTTTTAACAACTGATTAAGCTCACGAAATTCTGCAAACGGCGCTAATTAAAGTTGACTTTCTAGTTTACGAATCTATCGATTTTTTCCAAATAACATTAATATTTATATCGACGATCGTTTTACCGTTGTTATATAAGGACGGCGGCAATACCATATTTAATTACGAATATAAATTTGACAAAAAAATATAATGTGTCGAAAGAATATTTTTTTAAAATGTACCTGTATATAGTGAAAAAAATCAACATTATAACGCGATTCGTACAAATTTAAGAAAAAAAATGTAAAAAATGGGAAGCAAAACCATCGTTACGCGAGCGTTTAGCAAACTTTTTGCCCGTTAACTAAGTATTTCGCGCAGGGCCAATTATTAAATTATTGAAAATTCATAAGCCGATTATTAACGGTTTGTACGAGCTCGTAAATTCGCCGGAGAATTTGGGTATAGCTGTGTGTGCGTTTGTGTATTTATAAAAATAGTCGCGCGCACAGGTGGCTGAAACCCGGTGATCTTGGTGCGAGCCCCCGCGGGCGTAACCCGCAAGTCGACGTGTAATCAGCGACGAGTCAGCCCTAAATGGGTAAACGGTGGGTTGGTTGCGACATATATTCGAGACTCGCCTGCGCGTATTGTCCGATTTTGCGAAGCGGTTATACGGCTTTCGCGCCGTCCAATTTTCAACCGAACCGTTTTTAATGCCCCGTCTTTAACGACGGCCGAATCGTAGCTCACTCGGGTCTATCCTAGGAGAGCGTAGCGCCTCGTAAAAAGATATCCTGCGAGTTCTTTAATATACTGGTAGAGTTACGCGACTTTGGTATGCGCAAGAGATTCGGGGTCTTGCGCCCTCTACTATTTTCTCTATTGGGGATCGGTTAGACAAAAATTGCTACTCTTTTTTCTCATTTTTCGCTTTTTTTTTCTTCGTAGAGTAGTTTCAGCATTTTTGTTTAGCTATTTTACGACGTTTAGATGAATAGTTTAAATGTAAAAAGAGAAAATAAAGATATATTTTGCTTTATTTTATATGTTCACTCTTTTGTTTAAGATTTTGTAAAATATACGTTTTTATAATGTTTTAATCTTTATTAACCATTCTATAATAATAATAATATACAAATCACCGGTAGAAATATAAACGAATGAATTATTTAATAAATAAAGTTATCAACCTATTGCCTTATATGAGCCTAACCGACGAAGTAGAAAAAAAATAGTTTTAATCCGAGTGTTTGAATAAGCAAACAAAAATGAAAATAGTTAAATATTAAAAGAAAAAGAGTTAACCGCAAAACGGTACGAAAATCGCGCTCCCGTGCGAATCAACTGGCCGGAGGAGATGTAGGAAAGCGAGCAGCGATGTAAAAGAGCAAAAGAACGAGATGGAAAGCGAAAGAGAGCGTCGAGAATCTCGCTTTGCATTTGGCGCGCTCGTTTTGTTTCGCTGCAAGACTCCGGCAATTACAGACCCGAGAGAAACTCGGTCGTACGGGAGTCGAGGAAAAAAGAAATATAAGGAAAAGGGGAAATGAGAGGGAGAGAGAGATTCTTGAAGAGGAAGCTGTCCGACCGTTAAACCGTGCGTTTATGCCTATATACGCGCTCAATCGCTTTATACTACTCAAGTGCGTATGTATGTATATATATACATATATACAGACACATTTCGTTTCGCGTTTAATGAGCCTACCGATTGATTTGCTCGCCGCGGTTCCTTCTTCAACTCAATATCTTTTATCGCTTTATTATAGTTAATAATTGAGGTTTCTTCGCTTCTAGCGATGTAATAACATCTTCTTCATTGTAATCCTCGTCCTCGAGAGTTACATCTATACAAGCTATTATTTGTAGATAATGAAAATTATTAATAACCGAGTTGTTTGATAGTGAAGGATTTACGATTGCGTGTTTTAAAAATCGAGTGTACACCATGCGACCGTTTGGGTATATCACGATGAACAACGTGTTTTAAGCGATTTAATAAACCAGTTAGTGCAGGTCAACTCGAGTAACAGGGCAAATTTTGTCGAACTTGTCTGATTAAAAGGCTGCTACTTGTGTGGCGTGCTCGTTTCCTGACGAAAGACTAATTTCATACCTCCTTATATAGATTTCATATAATCCCGCAATTATTTATGAATATTTAGTTATTTATTTAACGATAAATCAAAACACTTTTACCTCGATAACTAGTTTTCTTTTTTTATATATATATATATATAACCTACAGGTAAACATTAGCGGCAATTAAAATAATTCTCATTTGTCTCATTTTATTATTGAATAATTGTCATCGTAACGTCAATTACGAAATTGAGATATTTCTTAAAATATACACGTACAATAACACCTATTAATACGTTAAAGCGAACAAGCAATTTTGAGGACGTTAACTGGCAATAAATTAGCAGTGGTTTGAATATAAGCAAGAAACCGAGGAGCTCTCGTATATACGTATAATATAACCAACCGAATTAATTGATTTACGATCGACGAATCGAGTTGAGCGCGTATGTAGCCTCAGGCTTGACGACCCTCGTGCTATATACGCCTACCTCTCAACTGTCCCTTTTATGCTGCAAAGATGCGAAATCCGAGTTTCTAATTGACCAAAGGATGTAAAAAAGTGAAGTGCATAACCGTCTCTCAATAACAGCTGGATAAAAGAAATATTGCATATCCGGTGACTGGTTGATCTTGTATATATATATATATATACATCTCGTGCACTCGTTTAGCATCGGTAATAAAGATAATACATTTAGCTCTTATCTCTTCCCCCGCTCCCTCTTTCTCTCTCACTCTCTCTCTCTCTCACTCACTCCTTTCACTCAAATAATGAATTCATGACGTTTTCAACGCGCCCGAGCAATTAAGATTCAACTCGTTCTCAAAGTGCCAGGTTCATTGTCGTTTTTAATAATTCCGAGGCTCCGATGTGTATCAGCCTTGAAAACGGCGCGTCATCAGCCACGATTACCCTTCTCTTTTACCTCCTTTTTAGCATAAGTGAACGCATCTGCGTGTGCGTGCGTGTCCTTTATATAAAGAAGAACCTGATGCACCCATTGATTACGCGCAAACGATGCCCGGCCCCAAACAGTCAATCCTATACGAACCTGATGTCTTTCGCGGACGGGCGGGCCTTATTCGGATGTGGCGAGAACGACGCAACTTGCTTATAGCGATACGATACAACAACCGGAGAGGACCGTCTGATCCTTGAGAAAAGATATGCTAAATGTTTAGTGCGTTTGCGTTCAATTAAATCTTTTTTTCACATAATGTACCACTAAAATACATTATTTACCAATACTCTCAATGCGTCAAACAACTTTGAAATAGTTAATAACTAAATGTGGTATTATTAAATGTGGTACATTTTTTTAATCAAATAATCTAAATCCCTTACAGGTTATAAGAAACTTCTTCTTTATTGAGCTTCACAATAAATGAAATATGGTCTCGCCATATAATAAAAAAAACTGTTAAAGCTATACGATTCAAAATCTATATCTTTTGAAGCATCTCCTCGACCTCAAAACTGGACGGGAATAAAATCCGCATAGAGTCGTACGTCCGATTTATTCATCAAAGAGGAAAATATTAGTATACTGCATGTACATACATACCTATATCCAAAGAAGCACCCGTTAATTTACGAGTTCAGTTAAAACCTCATACACACATACCTAAAGAAAGGAACGACATAAATCTCGAAACTACCGAGTGCAATTCAATTTCGCAATGTGCCAGACGGAAGGCGCCTTAGAGTATATAAACGACAAGCGAGTTCAAAATGCAAATTCGTCTCTGTTGTGGAGGTTTTTTTTTTAACGCGTATGCACTCAAACGGACACTCCCATTTTCATTTGGCGCAACCGGTGGCTTACGATCCTTAATTAAGGCTCTCCGTGAAGTTGCCAAGCTCGCGATCGACAGAACGCAAGATTATCTTGTTATTGTTGCATACGCGTACGTTTGTTGCTGCTGCTGCTGCTGCTTCGTCTTACCCGAATGGAAAGTTTTAAAAAGAGTTAACGCGCTTTAACTTGCCAGTAGTTTCGCGCTTAATTATTCATTTCGTACGCGATTATTGTAGCTATGAAAATGCTGTGTCTGTCAACTGAACATAGAGAGGAGGGGAAAGTGATAATTTTCAGTGAAAAGACAAATTTTTATACGTTCATTACGCAACGTTAAAGGATAACTAAGAATTTTGTTTTTTAACCCTCTGGAAAATATGCACACGGTTACGTTGAATTTATTGTCTTACTGAACCCAAGTATGGTACTACTGGAACCAGTTGTTTCTTCGTTGAGTAATATACAATTATTATTTTTTGTATTAATTTAATTTTTCGAGATAATCACGTAGTAAATATTATAAATTACGAAACAATAATATTATTATATTTAAGTATAAGTTGCAACAATTCAAAAGAGCCAAGAATAACGTTATAATAGTAATATTTCAAGTGATACATTCTAACCTAGTAACACGTTCAGTTCATTAAACAAACGATCGTGATAAAAAAATTAGTCAAGTTCATTAAGAACAATTAGCAGCGTGTGTCCCTTCCTTCGCGAATCATTAGAGAAACAACGCCGCGGTGCACAAAGAGAAGAAAGAAAAAAAATGGTAGTTTATCGTTGTACCCGCGTCTTTCTCTCCCTGCAAGCGATAAACGTCAGTTGTAGCTTTTAACGGGCCGATCAGTGTGGTGTACATGCACGCATATATACATATATACATGTGCACAAAGGCACGCGGCCTTTCTATACGTGGGTGGAGTCGAAACTCGACGACACCTTCCCCTATATAACGCAGATTTGTCCATTTTGTTGTGTGTAAAGAAGGAGGTCAACGATCCTAACAGTTCGAAAATCGTAAGTCTTGCGGAAAGTAAGAATGAAAGACGTCGCGGTCATTTCGAAATAACGCAAGAGAAAACTCGGGCAATTTTTATACCGATCGGTTGGTCCATCGTTTGCGGTTCTTTTCTCTCAGATTTATTACTCCCCGTCACTCGAATTCCACGAGTGACAGAATTATTTCTTCATTGATAACGCATACGATCGGGAATGTATTTGCTCATCAAATGCGATTTATCGCTCAGGTAGAGATTGAGACTTTTTTTTTTAAATCGAACGACCGTCCGTCCCACTCGACATTGTATTTTAATAAAGAGAAAACAATTCTTCTTTTCACTTTTTGTTGAAACTGGATGTATATAAATTTATACACGTCTATATATTTGAAAATGATGGTATGTATATATGCATCAAGAATAACGTACATCTTCGTTGAAAAATTTACAAAATTTTAACGTTCATTTCGCTTTCTACGAGTCAATGTTCCCACAGCATCGGACATAATCCAGGCGTAAGCATTCGTGGCACGTGAATGCCTATCCAGTCATCTGCGACGATTGCTGCAGTTGGTGCCAGGCAATTTGCTCGTAGGACGTCGAGCTATCGCCAAGGATGCCCACTATTATAATTACTCCACTGTGGATTGAGTACTAGGGGACAGGAAAGAGGGAGTAACCGTACAAATCCATATTTCGTAACTTCGAATTCGATTTCGACAAACTAAATCATTTACTTTGGGACAATTTAAATTCTGAATTCTTTTATAATTCATAAAATATGCCTCCAATAACAATTTTAATTTAAAAAATATTATTGCACTAAAAAAATATAAGTTTAGATAATTTTAATTAGTAGTTTCTATTTCTTTAATATATAGCACTAAATTAACAACTTAAATATTTCAGTAATATCAGATTTATTTACCAAAATTATCGAATATTTGCTCTTCAATATCGCTACGTTAACAAATTGGTATCCCGAACGTTGAAAGTGAATTGTCTCAGATCATCGTTAACTCGTTGATTTTCCCAACCTTGGTTTACACGAATAATCCGAATGAAAAATATGATGAAACTTGTTAGTGCTTCTGGATAAATTTTATGAATTGTCGTTAAAAGCTCATTGGGCATATTCAAATAAGGCACATCGTTTTTATTGCGTAGGTGATAATAAGCTCGAGGCTAACGCACCGATCATCCGTACTGCTCTCGTTATTTATTATGTATCTAAGTATTTTGCTTCGATCCTTGATCCCAAGGCTTTTCCGGAAATTATTGGCGAAGAGCGACTCTCGTCATTGGACTTGCCAATTGGTCAATTAACGTTTTCCCAACGTTCTCCGAGTCCGAAGTTTTATTATAACATCGGTTTGCAATAACAATTTCAACGAGGCTGCGCAGTTTTGTTATAGATATGCGCTATTCGCGATTACGAAATCGAATAATGAAGTTGCATCTTTTCACTAGTTAAAATAATTAGCCAACAAAAGTTAAACTAGAGGAAATAAAATAAGTACTTCTCGGTTAGAAAGTCATTTAACGATCCTATCTTAAAACGTTGCATACATCTTTATATTTCTTACGATGTTTAAAAATATTTTTACTCGAATACACACGTGTTTATGTTGAACTTCTTTTTCTTAACGAAAAGATGTTCCTCGTAACAACCAATAAGGAAATTTTTGGCAAAAAATAACGAGGACAGTTTAAACCGGTACAGCTCTGTTTTGTAAATGGTATATATTTATTTATTTCCTGATATAGAAATATGTATATTTATATTTATAACAAACTCTAAATGATGTGTAATTAATTGTAACGTACGATATAATTATGAAGCATCGAGCTTTTTGTTTTTTATACATATTCCTATTAAATGTTTTATGTGGATCGCCTTCAGTTTAATTAAAGTGACATTTAAATAATATTGAATACGTTTCCTACTATTTTTTACTCCTTTTATGCAAACTTATTAGTATTACTACTTCTTCCTAAGATTATACATATAGTTAATTATTTAGGCTCAAGAGTCTACAGGCAAGAACTACGCGTTTCATGACACAA
Source organism: Theocolax elegans (assembly GCA_026168455.1). Classification (NCBI taxonomy): domain Eukaryota; kingdom Metazoa; phylum Arthropoda; class Insecta; order Hymenoptera; family Cerocephalidae; genus Theocolax; species Theocolax elegans. The sequence continues at coordinate 15,688,649 of CM047426.1, read as the reverse complement.
GTTAAATATATTTAAAGAGAAAATTAATTTTTATACATTTTTTATGAAGAAAGAAAAGTTGGTTAGCTGTATTTTAGACTTCATTCTATAGACTTAGAAATTTGTAATTATGATTCGAGCATATGCTAATACAGTCAATCAAAAAATGTCACTGATACAACAAATTAATCAAACTATTTAATTTCGAATAAAAATTGGACACGAGGAAGTGATTGTCAACAGAAATGTTATACTTAGAATAACCCACAGTAAATTAAAAGACTTTACACAAGACAATAAGGAATAGAATATAACGCAATCGATACGAGCGAGCATTAAAGTATCAATTGTTTAAATCACTACATTCACGAGAAAGAAAATCACGAAGGGTAAGAATAAGGTATTTGAAAAAAAGAAAAAATAAATAAAAAATCGGTATAAAAAGATGAAAGGTGGGTCAGCTGTAATCGCAAGAGACAGGGGACCGATGAGCAAGCATCAAGCACAAGGGGTCACTCTGACGGGAGGGGTCAGGTCGATGTCACGTCGTGGTCGACCAATGAAGAAATGCACGATCGACGTGTCGCTTCATTTTGAACGGAGTAGTCTAACCCGAGACACCATAATCGAGCGTATCGAGTGAGAGAGAGAGAGAGAGAGAGCCCCCGCACCCGCAAACCCGAGGTATTGTCAGCGCTCGGCTGGTCTTGCGGCTGCATTGATCGCCAAAGTCCTTTGTGCACCGTCTGGTTCTTCTTGACCTATACCTCTGCAGTAGCAGAGAGCTCGGTATGCACGGGCACGTCTCGCAATTTCTTAATCTTAACGGTGGGTGACGGCGAGGTGAGATCGGAACAACCTAGATTCAACCCAGGGATGCCGGACCTCGCGCGGATAACGATGCTTTTGATCGTTATCCCTCCTCGTCTACAATACGTATATATATATATATATATATATATATATATATATATATATATATATATATATATATGTACATATATACATACACTTGGATTTTGTTATTCCGAGGACGTTGGTGCGTTTGTTTCGTTTCCTCGTAGAGACGACCGACCAGTTTTCCTAATGTGCCCCAATTTCTAATCGGTCTGGAGCAGAATATGGTATATACATGTATTCTACCTACCTAGAAATACATACGAGCGTGTTTTAATTGACTATTATCGGGATTGACCGAATTTCATATTTGATTAGAGTGTGCAACATTTTTTCGTGAAATGCAGCCGGTCGTTCGTACTTTTTAAATGATAAATTTTCAACTGTACGATTACAGAGATATTTTCTAAATTATTTGGAAAGAAAATCTTAACTCAAGTTTGAAATTGCAAATGTTTGCACTTCAAATATATACCATAATAATAAATGTAATAATTGGTAATTTTCATTGAATCTACGTATAAAAAAACCACATATTATCCTAATATAGAAAAATATTAATTTTTGGTTTATTTTCATAAGCGGATGCTACTGGTATTTTTATTTTTTAACCGCGAGGTTATACAGTATGGTGTATATAAGATTATGTCATGATCAAAGGTTTATATTAAGTAAACTGTCGTAATTATCTAGATTCTTACTTAATATAATTACCAAATATGTTTACTTAATAATTACTAGACTGTGCCTGTTTCTCCGAATTGCAATCGATTCGACAAATTAACTCTTAAGTGATCGAGTCACTATGTTGAGACTCTATTTCGTAAATTTACTGGTTTCATTAAGTGGGAATAGTTAGGTGCTAATTTGTTGCTACAAGACGATTATAAACCACGTATATAGGTACATAAAAGTGAATTTGATAATTCAAGTAGAAAACTACAAATTATTACATAATTCATCGTGACTTGGGTGTTGAAAATAATTTATTTCCAATTTACAACTACTCGAAAACTAGGGAAAAATTTGATAATGCATCGGTAAGACAAACACATTTTTTGCACGACCACAGCTCACGATTCTTATTATTATTAAAAAAGAAAGAAAATCATAAATCTACAAACAGCATACCTCGCGAACGAATTCTCGAAGAAAGATATTTTTTGGTAAACGGAGAATAACTCGCGGTATGAAAATGTATATGGTCCAAAGCATACATTTATGATTTCCTCAATGTTTTAAAAGCATTTCTTTTATTTTGTAGGTGAGCGACCTACCGGGCGGAAGAAGAGAAAGAAGATTTTATGGTTATCTACATAACGAGAGCGTTAAAGATTAACGAGGTAATGGACCACGCTGCTGCCGCCGCCGCCCGCGAGATGCGTTCTATCTCTCTCTCTCTCTCAAGATCGCTCATCGTTTCCGCGAAGAAAGTCAAAACTCCAAAGCGGCAAGAGGGGGTTGGGGGGGGGGGAGGAGAGGAGAAGAAAAAATTGTGTGTATACATGCGCTTTACTGAAAGATAAAAGAAAAAAAGTAACTTTAGCTGGAGCAAAAGTCTAAAGGTGGCTGTAAGCCAGTTAACGGCCAGCCAGGAAAACTTACGCGGCTTCACAATAGCTATATCGTAAAAGTATATCCTCGGCGCGCGGTATATACAAGGATGATTTTGAAAATAGGCGCGAGCTCGAATTTTCGAGGTGCCGTAAGGTTGCGCAAAATATACCGTTACCTAGCCGCCTCTAAACGCTGCCAGTCCAACCTGCATATATATACACACATATACACGTATACATATATACGAATTTCGTTTTGTACATACTACTATCTTGAGAAAATTTTCTTGTCTATGCTTCTACCCGCGCACACCTCGTATTATTTTACAGGAGCTCCGAGTGAAACTTGTCTTTTTATTGATGCTTTGTCGTAAATTGCTTCCTCGAGGCGTTGCTACTCGATAATCGTGAAATACTCAGGAAAAAAAATATTATCGATAAATGCTACGGGAAATCCGAGTTTCGAGGATAAATCGAACTAGAAAATCATAATTATTCCAACGTAATTTTAATGTAATTTCTGCGATACCTGGTATTAAACACTTATACATCATAAAGTGTTCTCTCATTTTTATGTAGTTTCTATTATTTAGGATTTCTTACTCTTTATTTAGGATTATTATTGTTTATTATTTCCTTATATTATACCATTATTCCACTCGTCTGTAATTATGCATCATTGTATTACAAACACTAACATTCATTTCCACTAACAATTTGATTTTGATATGTGTATATTAGCTGGACCTTCATATGTATTAGTCATTTACGTAATTAAATAATTACATTTTTTAAATAAATTGTTTTTTAAATAAAACTGTTTATGATTGTTGGTTAACATAACTGTTTATGTTGCGAAGTCGATTTACAAATTCCCTGACAGTGACGACCACACTAGAGATTCACTTAAGTATTATTAATTTGAAAATTAATTTAATCGTTGCATTATATATGAGAAAATTTATATACATATAAACCATAAACTTCTATAATTAAAGTAGCGATTACAAGTACGCTTGCATTAAAAATATATTACAAGCAGTTATTTAATTTTTTTATTTAATCCAGCACTAAGTCCACACACTTAACGAGAGCATTAAAAAAAATTAATAATAAATTTTTAATTTACGGTGCTTATCGAAATATATGGATAATATTTTCTAATAGCAGGGGGGATAATAATCGAGAAACAATGAAATTTTAATTAAATTAATTGAGTATATGTATAGTAGAAATTAAACTGGCGTATTTATTGAAAAAAACAAATTTGTGTGTATCGTAGAAAAGCATAACCCGTTAACATCTCACAATATAACGAAATTGATATATTATCCTTTAATTTTTCTAATAGTACGACGAGATTGAAATATAAATAGAGATTTTTATTTAGTATAGAAATGAGATTCATTTATTACAGCAGGCTATAGATCGACTAGTGTAATAACAAGTTACGACGACGACGACGACGATCGTTGAAATTAAAACAATACGTAATTAGATGAAGTAATCGAACGTATATCAGTTTGATAAACACTTGTGGTGTGAAAATGCTTATGTACGTATGATACGTATATACCCGATAAATATTTGAAATTCTCGGGGACGGCGTCCCATGACGGGTGGTGAATGAAAATCGCACTAGCGCGCCTTTCGCTCAACCGATTGATCGGTGCGGCTCATTGATTGTCTCGTAGGTCATAAATCGCAGTACCACGGGGTCGTCGAAGGACAGACGTGCGCGCTAGTCTCCAGTTCACGCCACGTGAGAATTGGAACGCAACGAAGACGCGCGACGCCTCTCGTCGTCGCCACCGCCCACGGGATCCTGTTATACATATATATCTATATATTACCTACCCATATACACATATATATTTTCTACCTATACGTAGACATACCCTCGACGAGCGCGCGTGATTATATGTAAGATGTGATGAAACTGGTGGTAGTAACTAACATGAGAAACTGCGATTAAAACTTTTTTTCTCCCTGCTTATGATTAGCGCAGTTAATTTTTTTTCGTACTCGTTTACCGACATGTTATTTTATGCTCGCGATAATAAATCTGCGAAAGTGAGAATTGTGAAAATAAAGATGACGAGCGAATGATGAGCGACCCACTTTTCATTCGTGCGGTTCAATCATTTTTCGTCATTCTCGCCCTTTCGAATTAAAGTTATTTTCGTGATATGTCCCAATGTCTCAAACGACATTATTCCTTGTAATAACCTTTCTCACAATTCCCAAAGAAGATATTAATGTAAAAATGAGTTTAATTGAATTTAATTTCCGTTTATAAAAATTTAATTCTTAAACTTAAAAGTTTTTTTTAAGAAATTCCGATAGATTTTTTGAAAAATGTTTCAAACAGGAAGTGATAATATATACGATTGCAGTATTGAATCTTACACTGTAAAGTTTTTTATATTATGCAGCGAAAGTTACAGTCCTATAATCATGGAATTTAGATATGTTTAATTATTTTTTTATTCTTAGAATCTATAGTTCGCAGTAACGCCTCTAAAATATCTTGTAGTTAATAAAGTTTAAAAGGCATTTTGAGGAAAGAGAAGTAAATCAAAGCCAGAATTGATATTAGTAAAAAAAGCGAAAAACTATATAGGGACATTGTCGGAGTCGATCGAGGCGTGGCGCAGTCAACGAAGCAACTGGACAACTCGTCTCGCGAATCCTGGTTTCGTTTCGAAGCGAACCTCTTACATTCACCTCGCCCCAATGACTTCCGCTCGCTTCTCACAATTTCGTACCGAGTTTCGTTTTCACTTTTCACCTCTTCATTCGTTATAAGGGCGTGCACCTTTCGAATTTCGAAGGCACATGCATGCACACGCATTTCTCTCCTTCGTTTTTTCTCGCCTTTATTCTGCAGCGACCGAGTTTTACTCCACAACTTAATCAATTTCTGCGAATTATACACTCAAAAGACCACCGTCTAATTGAATCTCGTTTTTAAATTCCTCGAAGTATTGCAATTATGCGATCCCGACGGATGGGAGGGAAAGGCATGGTAAATCGTGTGCCGTTCTAAAAAACGAACCGCTTGGTAAAAGGACGAATGTGTCGTTCGATATGAAAGTCAAGTACACTTCGGTACGTACATATACATGCCTGTATGTAATACGTATAATACCTCCCCCCCCCCCTCCTTACGTAAATATTTCGTACATCCCACCCCTGGTGAATCGAAACTTCCTCGTTGTGTACTTTTGTAACTGTATCGGTAAAATAGTGGCTAGATAGCCTGTATGCTGATTAGTCCAACCGCGTATGCGTGTGCGTGCGTGCGCGTGTGTGTGTATACCTATTTGCGAGCACGCGAGTTTTCTCGCTCAGAAATACCGATAGCGGTCGTGGCCGATTCTCGGGCGGTTAATACACTCTTACGAAAGACCGAACGCGCGCGCGCGCGCGCGAAGCGAATGAAGGATCTAACGACGCGGCTCCATTGCACATTCTGCTCTAGAATAAACTCTATACGACTACGCCCACGTGAAATTCGTCTATCGGTTAATACGACCGACTCGCTGATAAAATGCGAATACGTTCGATTCCAGTCGATGTAATCGTGAGCGTGTCGCCGTACAATTTTTCTTTTTCTACATAGTTATGGTTTTTTACCTTACAGAGAGAAACACAGAGACGAAGAGAGAGAGTCAATTTGCAATTTATGTAATCTTCTTTATTCAGAGTTTCCCTAGGTTTGTTAGTGTAATTAAACCTGATAAATTATTTTAACCAAAGTGTACATGTAACATTTATATTATTTTAACAAATAAATTAAGATTTTCAATTGGAAGCCGACGTTACATATTGATAAAATGCAAATCTAACTGTGAATACAACTTTTTATATTTTATTTTATTATTCGAGAAAAGAAAATATTACAAAATACTCGAAAATTGAAAATTAAGATATAGAAATATATGTGTAACCGTAATTCTGCTTATTCAGAACTCAAAATTGATTCTTTGCTTATTCTACAAACGCATAGATATCTGATAAAAAATGTTTATGAAACATGAAACTTCCAAGTTGAAAATGATAATCCAGTACGTATATGAGGATACTTGACTCTAGCTCAACGTAATAAGCAAACACGAGAATAAATTAGCCATCTCGCGCAAAATACAAGTTGACTTCAAAATTATCAATGCATTACGAGGATCACAACGAAAATACATGTAAAACTCCAATAACGCTTACCATTTATAGGGTATATATATAGAAAAATTAAGAGAAAATAGAAATGCAGCTTTACAACTTTCGAGTCTCTTAGTCTTACCGTTATATTGATTTTCGTCGATATCGAACAACGTTTAATGGAATATCGAGCCTAAAGAATCCGTGGTACACGAAAATGAAGCAACGAAGTAGCAAAATATATAAACTATACAACTATGTACCGATTCGAAAATCAATCGGCTCTGCTTGCCATTCAGACAAAAAATCGATAGTTTATTTCACCTGTTGGTTCCTTTCGTCATTCTCACGTTTTGCAATCGTTGCGAATTAACCATCGTGACAAAACTAGTTAAAAAATTGAAAACATCGGGATTTGTGTAGAGTGTTTTCAGTAATCTCCGTGTCCACAAATAAAATGTAAAAATAATTAATAGAAAATATGCAGTAATATGGATAGTACGCTACGTGTAAAATATGTAATAAATTATTAATATTTTACATAAATTAGATATATCCCACGAAAATCTCACTTTTAAATCAGAATAAAATCTGTTTGTTCGGATCAACCTTGTTTAGACGATATCCAGTATTACGAAAAACTAACAAAAGAGAAAAAATGAATCATAAATAATTCTCTTATGCAAAACAAATGGATGGAAAACATCCCGATAAACACCAGAAAATGCATTTAATCGAATCGAATATAAACTCGAATGGTAAATTATGACAACACCACGTCTTCGATACGAGTGTACGTAGAAAGAGAGAGAGAGAGAGAGGGAGAAACAAAAAATGAAACATTGAATCGTCTGATCGAGTGCGGATTACAAGAGCAAGGAGCGGAGTGATCCTATTACCAAGTATATACGTATATGCATGTATAGGTTCGCAAGGAGAGGAAAGTCGGTGCTCGTCGTGCCCGGGCCGTAGTTTTAGGGCGAGGCTTCCCGAAGCGCTTGGGGCTTCTCTTTACCTTGTCGACGGTGTGCGCGCGCTTCACTCGTTCCAGTTCTCACGCGGCCGGCATCTGTGTATGCGCGCCTTGAACTTACGGCGTTTATTATGCATCGTTACGGAATACATCTTGCGCCCTCTCGAAATACTCTCTATGCAATCTATACGTACACATCCACAAACACACACACATACACACACAGAGAACTATATAAACCCTACAACTCTCAATCTCTTTCTTGTACGTACTTTCGTTTTTCATATTGCTTCTTTTTAACTCCGTATGTTTGTATTCGTGTATTTACACTTACCCTTCGGATTCGCTTTCGTTAATTGCATTCTCGTTCTCATTGCTTGTTGCGGCTAATACTATCTCCTTACGTTTCTATTATTGTCCCTACCCTTCTTTCAAATCTCAATTGGTAACTCGCTTAATTTTATGATGGTTCAACACTGTTCCGTCACGTACGAGGTTACGATAGCCTTGATGTTTGCGAAAACTTCTTGTTATACCACTCTCACCATCTCTCGTCTACATTATTTTATTTTGAGTTAATTATTTTTTGAAAAAATTTTAACTATACGTACACATATATAGGTATATTATTCGTTATATGTTTATCTTTATCACGTGGATTCTTAAATTAACGAACTATCGAGATAGGATCGACATTTACAAAACAAATTAATTCTCCAATGAAGTAAAAAATGTTTAATATTAGTTAATAACAACTGATTTTAATTTTTTAAAATAAAATTTGTACTTATTTTTCATTGAATGGATTAATTACTATACAAATAATAATCAAGTAACGATCGTAATGATGAATGCAACGTTCATTAAAAAAATGAAATCCTTAAAGTTTTTAAATCTAATTTACGATTATAATACAAGATATTAATCATTTTAAAAGACCATTTGTCTATTAAGTTTTTCAAATACATAATTCATATTGCGCATAGCGCACGCAAACCACTTTTCAGTGAAATTGTAAATTTATGTTTTTTCTCACATAGCCAGCCATTTGTACGTATTGTAATATTTTAATTTATAACCTATGTGAAAAATGATTTTCCAAACGTCATTGTTACATCGGCATTATACGAAGACTATATAGGTATACTGCGAACACGCACATGTGTACATAGACACATACATCGCCAACGCATCGAAAAAGTACAAACCATTTCTTTTATTCAAGATGGGTTATACGCGTCGCGACGGGATAATTATCCGAATCATTAATTAGAAAAGCGCGTTTTCGATGCCAATTTATCCAGGTAAAACCAAACTTTATTCCCTATTCATCATAATAATCTATTCATAATTTGCGCAAACTTGATGAACAATAAAAGAAAAAATAAAGAATTAAGAACCCGTGTGCGAAGAACCAGCGATAAATCACATTACCGGGTCTGAATGGGTCGCGCGCGACACACAGGGTTAGAAATAAAAAAGCTGACACAACACCTTAGAAGAAAAAGAAGGCGGGCCGTCATTCAAAGGTGTCTGCGGAGCGGTGCGCGCATTCAATGCAGAATTTGGTGAGACACGCAAACACACAGATAGACACGCACACAGAGAAAGGGAAAGAGAGAGAGAGAGAGAGAGACCGAGCAGGCAAGCTACGAGTGAGTGCCAAAGAAATGCTGCACGCCCGATTAATTTATGCAGAATCTATCGTGGGCAACCTTGCGATGCTGTAATCGAAACGAACGGCGTCGTGTGTCGATAGCGTAGGCGAAATCAAAAGACACTTTGCAATATGGTTTCTTAGACGAGCCCCTATAGTATACCATAGGTAATTATCTGTACATTCAAATTAGTATGTCAGTATATTACTACAGATTTTTTAACTCCAAGTAGTAGCGTCTTGAGTCGATCAGACAGACTATATGTCAATGACTGAGATTACGTCAAAATCTTGCTCGATAATATCATATTATACGATAAGTGTTTGAATAATGCACACCCTGTACGATGAGAATCTTTTCCATTTAAAAATATAGTGATGTGTCTTTCGTAACGATCCGGTTATGATTTTATATGAACAACCATTAATTTAACTTTCGTTCAATTAAAATATCATTAATATTACATTATTTTTTAGACTATTTTTCAGTTATTTGTAAATATTATACAAATACATAGTATATTTGTTTTTAATGTTCGTATCGACAAACGTCTAAAATTGGAACAAACAAAAATTTGCCGGAAAGCTAAGGCACGGTAGAAATGTGCTTGTTAAAGAATCTTTACAAAAGGCCGTAAATCACAGAAGAATCAATCGTCGGGTAAGAGCTTCAGTGTTTAGCGATTACAGGAGAAATTTTCCCGCAAGACGCGAAGGAATTGAGACGTCACCTCCGGCCCAGGAACAATACTGTCGTTAAAAAGAGCACCACTCGGTATGACGAAACAAGGGAAAAGATAATGTCTTGTTGTATCGACTTTGTAGGTAGATACGCGATATTTCACACCACATACATTAAAGCTCCTTTTTGCACTTGCCTTTCTTATTATTTTGCAATCCTTGGGATTTTTTTATCCCTTTCGAAAAATGAGCAATCTCTGCTTATTTACTGTTTCCGGAATTCGTAAAGTTTGTTTACTTTAATTTGATTTATTTCCATATGTAATGGTTCTCGCAATTATTTATTGCTCGATGATGATGGTATCAAAGTATAAATCTTACAAGTGTTAATTTATCTCTTAGATATTTGAATATAATTCTTCATCGATCTTCCCAAGTGTTATTGTCATGATACGAGTTTTCATCACGCTAATTCATTTGCAGCTGCGTTAAGACCAATCAATTTTTATTACACAATTGACATACAAAATACAAAGTAATCCAACACTTGCTATTTCATAATGAAACAGAAGAATCTTTTAAGCGTGGAAAAAATTGAATATTACATTCATTATAATTTTTACATTCTTGTAAAACCCACAAACGAACACGTTTAGAAGTCCAATCCGTATATACATACCGAAGATAATAGTTTACACATTGATTTTTAAACTCAATCAAAGACACACGTGTTTAAAGTATCGTATGAAAAATGAATAAGGTTCGTAACGTTGTAACTCAAGTTTCGTACATTTAAATAATTATCCATCGGCCGTTCAACGCAATACCAACACACAAATTGATTCGAATGAAATAAAATATAAATAATAGCCAGCTCGTTCTGATTTTCAATTTCTCATTAAAATGGATTTGCTTCGCAAGACGGAAAACTATCAATTCTATATTTGCTATTTCAACAATGGTTATTCGGTCCGTTGAAAAACTAAGGATCATTCGTTCCATTATATTTTATTATCAAGAAAGCCCACGCAATAGAGAGGATAAAGAATCTCTTTCAATACGGACAGGACGAATAAAACTCGATCGATTTTTCTTCTATCATCGATCTTGTTACTCGATCTGCCTGATTAATAGAGAGAGACCGCACCGATCTCTATATAATGTCCACTACGCGTACGAGTCTTTTTGCTAAGCCCACGTAACCAACGTTGAGTAACCAAGTCCACGGGAGGGAATTTAGCGAGCAAAACGCTTTGGAGGATGTAACTTTACTAGTCCTCTATCCTAACAGATGATTTACAGTTCCGGCCTGAGGAATATCGACAACTTACCCCGAGGGCACATGGACGCGCTCCTATTCTCTTTTTTTTTCTTTTTCTTCCAGCGACATGTGATTATGTATTTTCTTCGGATGATTGGCTTTATCGTCGTTTCTGTTTATATAAGTTAGCTTTGTAGTATTTTATTTCTCTCATATTTTTAACTAATTAACTTTTAATTTTGATATACGCGTGTGCGCTAGATTTTCATAATGTTGACATTATTTGTTTACTAATAATGTGCGCTTTTATTTACACAATTTATAATACAATAAATTTAAATAATACTTGCTAATTGCTAATGCAGAATTATTTTATGATTGTAATATTGTCAAAATTTCTCAGTTTTTCGACGTAACAACTCTTTGTTTATTATAATTATATTAAATATATAATGTACCCAACAATTTGTATGCAAGGTAAATATATATTAAGAATATAATTTTCGTTATATTACATAAAGAAACGCATTGTAATTATATAAAAGTAATTGAAGGTCAATACTTTAAATTATTGATCTTAAAACAGAAAATTAACAAATAAAACCATCATGTCAAACTTTACTTAAAATGTGAAGAAGGAAAGTTTTTATGTGCCTTCAAAACGAATAATAACTTAATAGCACAAAAGTCAATAATTTTTTAATCGACGTAACCAAAAATTAAAATATATTAAATAAGGTATCAAATTTAAACAAGAATTTGGCAAAATAACGCTAAAAACTACTGCAAATAATAAGATTTTTATAATCCACGCGAGATCTGACGTTACATTTAACGTTGCCCGAATTTCTTTAGCCGGACTTAAGTCAGTTTTATATATACCCGATTAACATTTTAACTTGGACACTTTATTCTCGCGCGCGATATTCAAGGATTCGTCGTTTTTGCGTGAAAACGGACGAGCCCGAGCGATGGTACACAGCGTCGAGTTGCAAAAAAAAAGGGAAAAAAAGAGACGAATCTCAATGACACGTCGGCCTCGTTGAAAAACAACGCGAAATTTCGGATAAAGATGAAGATCCGAAGGTGATCCAGAGACGGGGAGTGAATGTTAAGGAAGTGAAGGGAAGGAAAAGGGAGTGACGATAAAGGACAACAGAAAGGTATATCACAAGATGATAAACTTGATTGCGCAAGCACAGCTCATCTTGCCTTGACGCTCTTTTCTTTTTTATACTCGTGTCCTTCTTTCGGTAAAAAAAAATCAAAGAACAAAGGCCATTACATACACGTATATAATATACATTCGCTGAATGTACCTTTGGAAGGGACGGTCGTGCACGTACGAATTTACCGCTAAAAATTTCTTTCACCTCGGACGAAGATGCTGCGGTAAGTTTTCGGGGAGAGCGTTCAGTGCAATCTTGCGGAAAGTGATTGTCGAAAAAGTGAAAGTATCTTGGCGAGGAAAGAATTGATCTCTCTCTCTCTTTCTCTCCTTCTCGCGCGCGGGCGCGCGCAAAGATCGGGTGTACACTGGACGGCTCAAATTATACGCCATTCCGCACACACGGACGATGGCTTATTAAGCCCGTCCACTGACGTACAATATCATTTTTGCTTCTACGCCGCAATTAGTTGTGAATTGCAAACACCGGTGCCTCTTTTTACCTTTTATTTCATTATTTCTTTATTATTATACAAACCCGCTAAACTGCTCGGGCTTGTATACCCTGTACTTTTTTTCCCTCTTCTTCTTATGCAATGGGCTTGACCGCGTCCCGATGAGATGGAAGTTGAAAGAAACGTGACAGGATCTGAAATTTCCTTTTGATCGACCAAGTACTTTTCAAATTTTAAAATTGTTCTTAGGATTACACCAATCAGTGAACATTTGAATATGCATACATAAATATCCATCAGTTGGGAAGACACGGTAATTGGATTACCTGCCTTAGTTGAATAAGAGTGATAAAGATAAACGCCTCTTCGAGCGTGCAAAAAAAAAATAATGTTGTACAATCGTAATATTATCCACATTAGCCCCGAAAAAAGTGCGCGTAATTTATTACACGCGTAGATATATATAAACGCTTGGAGCATAGAAAGTATCGTTAGCACATATCATCGGATGTGCATATAATACCGTTCAACCGCATCCGGCTAGTTAGTCGTAGAAAATGAGTGATTTTCGATAATTGCATAAAAAAGCTCGGGTATATACATTTAGAGATAGTTATTCATCGGATCCTCGGTGGATTAACCCTCGCAATTAAAATCAAAAACCAGTTAAAAACGAGTCAACGTTCTCTATGCATCACAAACATACATATATAGATCGAGCAATAAATCTAGGCATTAACGAAGCCGCGCGGATGTCGTCATTGTAATCGATTATTCGCGATGGCACTGCCGTCGCCCGAGCGTTGCGCCAACGACAGCCGATTCGTGATAGGAGTTTGGGGTCCGTTATATACCTCTCCAGTATATACATATATATATAGGTATATATATATATATATATATCACGTATACACTCAATCTCTCTCCCTCTCTCTCTCTCTTCTGTTCGGGTCTCGGTTGCTCCATTTATCTCTTTCAGTTGCAGCGGACAAAGTTAATAAGCGATATCTGGCTTCGCCAGCACTGTCGCAACTAATGCCCGGCCCAACTCGCGCAAGGGGCCGTTCTACGGTAGTGTAGTAGTGCACCGCATAATACCGACCGTAATGATCGGACGCGCCAGCCGGATTTTCTCTCCTCGGGTCCTGGTATATCTACGCAATACCTGCGACTTGTATGTGCTCGATCCGATCGTTTTATATGTTATGCCTTTGCATCTAACTTTCTTTCGTTGCATTTATTTTATTTCTATTGCGAATGTCCATTTGACCGGCTATTCACTGTTTATTATGTACACCTTACGTTAATTAGCACTGGTTCTTGCAATACCTTTTTTCGATACAATTTTATACACGAAATTCGATGCATACTTCTAAATTATACTTTTTCTAATTCTCACGGTTTTAATTAATTGCTCGGAAATGTGTGTCATAAGTTATATAAACACAAAGCTCTAACACCTGATATAACACAATTCGGTTAAATTACGTCTTTCTACAATTTATCTTTGTCCATTTCTCAGGGAGTAATAAGTACTCTCCCTTTGCAAAAATTTACGCCAAAAGATTGAAAGACAAACCATTCTCGTATGGGGTGCTCTCTAAAATCGAGGAAGTGAAAAGTCACTTTCTAACGAGTAAAAACTGAGCCACTCCACGAAAGATTAGATGGATTTCCACTTCGTTAAAGTAATTTTTCACTTTTACGTAGTACTTGTCTACTCCCTGATAGGAATTCAAGAGTATCTTTTGCTCCGTTCAATTTAAAAATCAATGAAGATATAGAACGCCAGAAACAAAAATTAATATAGAAAAATTACAAACTTTATAAGAAAAATTAAAATTAACATATTGAATGTTACTATACAGTATACAAATCTTTTTATTCTGACAGTCTCGGTCTGATCATTCATTACAAAATAATATACTAACTTTTAATACTGACTTTTACTCTTCTCCGTGTATTATGCAAATAATCATTGAGTCAACTCTTGATTGGTAATTAAAACTGTAAAAGGATTCTAAAATTAGTCATATTCAAATTGCTTTCTGTAAAGTATCTGTATATGAATTATTTACCACAAGATGCTACTGAATTGGGACAAATGAACCTTTAGACCGGCGAACGCGATGACTCTCGTTTTATTATAAACGAAGGAGACAAAAAGAAAATTCCACGAAAGATGAATGTAAAAAAGTCGAACTCGTTGCATCAAATGCAATTTTAACATACAATAAAGAAATTCATTGTTATAAACGCATAATGGCAAAGATACTTATAGATCGTCCTATAGAATTATCGAAGAATTTCGACGATTCGGATGTGCAATCGCGCATTAAAAGGCGTCGTCGTAAAGAAGGTATCGAAAGAATCGGAAAAGAATAACCAGAAAAAAAAAGTGAAAAAAGAAAAAAGAAATAAAAATAAGAGAAAAATGCTGAAGAGGGCGACGTCGACATAATTAGCGTAACGGGCGAAGAATGCATCGACGAGGCGTATTCGTCGAGAGAGTCGCGTAACTCCCTACTAGCACCGATCGCGACATCGCGCGACAAAAGTCCCCCCTTCCCTCCGTTCCCATCTACCTTTTATACGAAACAATGCGGATGTCAAGCAGTAACTTTATAGGTACTTTTCAATCTCATTGAATTTTAAATGATCCGAGTATAAAAAGTGAAAGACTAAGAAGAGATCGAAGAAAACTATACGGGAGTGTCGAACTCTCGCACCACTCGGATATGATACGTATATAATCAAAGGATCGAGCTGTATGCCATATGGATCGAGCGATACCTGGTGTCTTTTGCGACTATCCTCCTGTACATATACCTATATATATATCGTCCCGTAAATCAGTCCCGCATGTGCAGTTTGATCCAAGCCGCTTGTGCACAGAATCCCGATAATGATTTCCATTGCGTCAAGAGAGCACCACCAATATATATATACGTACATATATATACACACTGTGAGAGAGGCGCCTGCAAAAGCTACGGACAATAACGGCATTGTTACTCTTAGCAGCGTTCGACGCGCCCTTTTTCCTTATACCAACTCTCGAGGCTCCTTCGGGTTTACCTTCACGCTTCGGCTCCTCGATGTCGTTTCCTGGCTCTTCGAAAACTCGAGATCGAATTTTTTTTTCCTTACTCCTTCGATTGGTTATCTGGAACACGAAGGTATACTATTTTTATTATTGCTTTACGGATCTGTATATACTATTGAGAATATTGGATTTTACTTCTGTTCTTCTAATGCAACCGGACTCGACTCCGTACATTTTATAATGTCACGTATTCTAGTTTTTTTTTTCTGGACGAATTATAAGTGTGACGGAGATAAAAAAAAATTCGTTTTTATACTTCATTAATTTGTGAAAAAATAATTCAATGTTTTGTATTTTAATTTAAAAAAAAAAGTCGACGTAAAAAAGTCGATGCAGTATATAAACTGACAAAACGTCGAGAAATAACATACGATACTTTTCGATACAAAGATGTATCTTGTCTTATAAATCAAATAATAAACAAACATTAGGACAGTTAAAAATTGAATTGCATAATAAAAAGTTTACAGATCGTATAAAAGTAATTAGTTTACAAAAATACTTTAAACGAATTGCATAATGTATATTATAAAACAGTTTTTTTAATCAATCTACACAAATATGACTTATCTAAAATATTAAACAAGTCTATTAAACCTGGAGTAATAAATAAACATTCATGGGTTCATTAGAGGCAAATGTAATCCATAAACTTTAATGAAAAGACTCGCTCATCGGTAATACGTAGAGAACTTGCTATGCAAAATTTATAACTTTTTTTTTTTCTTACAAAACCGGCGTAATAATTAATCGTGAAAATTCGTAATAATTTATTTCTAAATAATAATTATCATTGTACAATTACATTGAATCAAAGAATATATGATATTAATAGTAACGTTATTATACATCGTTTAACCGTAAGAAACAAACCAGTGGAAATCAAGGATAAATAAACTTATCCATAATATTCTCGAATAAACATGAAAATATCAAGATTACATACATTAGAACATTTTATTTGCCGATTAATAGAGACTGATTAATAGACGGTATTAATAACTGTCAGAATACAAAAATATTAAACTGTTACTACTTTGGTAATTTCTGCTGTAGATAACACGTAACAATTTACTTCATCCTTCTATTATTACAGGTACTGCAAAACTTACGCACCAATTAAATGTGTAATAAACATTGTAAAAAACAATATAATTAATAGAATATGAATTGTGTGATTGAAATTTAATGTAGATAAGTTAATATTTTTATATTAATATATAAAATTTATAATTTATTAATTTATAAAATACACGAATCTGAAAAAATAAATAGCTTCCTACCTATATAAGTTGATTTGAAACCGAATCAATTACTATAGCATTCATTTAAAATAAAATATTAATCTATAGAGTGCTAAAACTGCTTTCTTTTTAGCTTAATTTTTCCATATATCTGAGTGATTTCTCCGAACATTTTCTTTATTAATAACTTGATAATTTTTATTATTTTGATAATCCACTGGTTCACTGGGAAATAAATGTTGTGCGTGTTAGAATAATGGGACGGTAGTTATTCATGCAAGTACAAAACCATTATTTGGTATTAGTATTACATTATATCCGCAAAAATCCTAGACGAACATTTAATAAGAACCGTATAATCTTAAGTTACTCTTATCGAATCGTTATCAAGCACAGAATATCCAAATTAACCAGATTGTATAGTAGAAAAGAATAATCAAATGTACAATAAAATCCTAAGATGAGGAGTTTATCGATATATACACGCTCATTACAAAGTAGTTTAACCAACAGTACTTTCCGATAAAGGAGCGCGAAAAAAACCCAGTGGTATAAAGGGGGCGAGCGGGGGGAGAGGAGGGGCGGCGGGGAGAAAGAAAAAGGACTGGCGCTGGGAAGGAGGTCTCTCTCTCTCTCTCTCTATCTATCTACCTTTGGTTGCACACGTGCGCGCTGTGCGCGGTTCGTAAGAAAGGAGCTCGCTCGGCCGCTGCTCAGCGGATGGCAGGAGTGAAAGGCCCACGCCCGTGCCTCGGGCAGTCATCGCGTATTGCCCCCTTCTCCCTCTCTCTCTCTCTCTCTCTCTCTCTCTCTCTCTCTCTCTCTCTCTCTTTTTCTCGTCTTGCAAGGGCGAACGTATAGCGCGTACGTACACAACACACACACACAACACACATGCGTTCACATATACGTGGTATCAAGCGCGAGCTCTCGCACCTACACGCAGAAGAGGAGTTACACCACATTCGCTCTCCGCGCCTGCTTTGGTGCATTATCTACGCTTTATTTATGTATGCGACCGGGCGAAAATCCTACAGCTGGCGCGTTTTCTTGACCGGACGAAAAGACAGATAAGAAAAAAATTATACCGTAAAATTCTCTCGAGTGAAATCGTATTGATTTGTCCGTAAATTTACGTATATGTACCTATAGCTCCGCCGATTACTAAGATTTATAATTGACAAATAAGAGAAATTACACGAGGAAGAAAGAAGAAATACTGTCTGGATTTTTATTTAAATTTATGTCTCAAAGATTAAATTTTATGTTAAATTTGCAATTTTTCATACGCATATAATAATTAAATTCTACATACAAAGTGTGTAATATGTAAAAAAAACCCTACTGAAAAGTGAAGTATTTTGTAAACAATTTTATTTTGTTAAAAAATCATTGCTGTAATTTAATAATAATTAAAAGTTAATTATTTACTGTTAGTATACAACGTACATTTTATACGTACTAATGTAAATAAGATATTGTAAAAAGTAATATTTTTGCACAATTATTATAATTATTTAATTATTGCTCACTGGCCTATGATCAAAACAAGAACAAGAAATTGTCGCAGTATAAGAAACTATACTTCCTTGAATAAAAATCTTTTTTTCTCTAAAACGCCATGTAGTTATGGAAAACATTATTACTGCGCTCTTAGAATGGCGAGACGCCTTGTAATAATTGTATCTTTTAAATAAATATTAAAAAAAAATATTTTTTTTTAATGTAATAACAAACTACAATAGATTGCTTATAAATATTATAATATATATGCTATAATGATCGTATCTACATATCCATATATATATAAATCTAAATAATAAAAAAGAGAATAAAAATGAACTTTCCAATAAATATAAGAGGAGGAGAAAAATACTTACATTCCCAAGATTAACCCAATTTGAGGTCTAGAGCCCAGTGATCGTGAAACAAAAGAAGAGTGCATATCGTATTAATCATTTTCCAAAGCCCATCTGACGCAGATGAATCGATAAACCTCGCCACATTATTACCCTTTTTTATGTTTCAATCCCGAGCGAAAAATGATTATAGCGTTCGTAAATTGGAAATTTGCATGTTCGGGCGGGTCCAGTCTTTTTAGTGCTCCCTTCACTCGCGGGCAACTTCAGAAACTACCGAAAGTCGAGCTTCGTTAAGTAAAAAAATAAAAGACACAACAAGACCGAGCGGTATATCGAACGCCTTTCGCTTCGAGGACCAGAGAAAGAAGGACAAGAAACCGTATCCGATTGTTTAGGGATGAACCGATGATGCTCTCTCACAAGGTCCTCGGTTTATGTACCGTTCCTACCACGTTTTACCTTTTTTCTCTACATTTTTTTTATACAGAACCTATTCTATATCACACTTTTATTTCGGGTCGCAAAAGACATTTTGTACCGTTTTCCACGCGACCGATGATAAATTAACGATCTTGGCTACAAGATTTCGCACTGAATACGTGTACGCGGCGTACACCTAACGGGTATACCGCATTTATAAAGTAATAAGTCAATTAATGAGACAGGCTCTACACCCGAATAACCGAGGAATGGCAAATCCTCGAAATGCAGATCGGGAGTGCGCGACTGTAATTCCGCTCATCATTTTCGACGATTTATCGGCAAATAAAATCCTTGGTGAATTTATCGCGCGGAAGTAGACGAAGAATATACACGTATATATACAAGATCTCAAAGCTCGCATTCCCCGCGAGGCCTCCGCCTCGTTCATCCCGTTACCGCGAGCACGAAAAAATCGAGGAATGCTCGTGCATCTTCACGAGTAGCCAAAGCCAAGATTATCGGATCGTATCTCTCTAAACGCTCTTACACGCGAACTTTAACTTCTCCTTTGATTTACCGGTGTGTGTGTGTACAATCCATGTGTACATGTATACACGGTGGATGATATAGACGCATCCAACGAGAAAGAAAAAAAAAGTTGTATAACGTTGATTTCGTCATTGTGGGTTAAGCACTTTATATCGAGGTTAGAGAGATGACCGCGGGATGTTATTGATAAAGATCGAGATGTTTCGAGAGGGTGCAGTTCTATATATACGTGAAAATTCCGTCGCTTTCAGAACGTCTTGTGCAGTAAATAAGGTTATTCGCTTAATATACTGATGAATCGTTGATTGGCTTATCGTGATCTTGGTATACTGGCTGAGTGCTACGATAAAACGCGATGTTTACTTTTTATTTTTATGGCTTTCGTTAATGGAGCAACTCGGTTTTTTTAAATTATCTCGGGGTATACTTCTTTGGGTATTACAATTGTTACAATGCGAAAAGTCAGAGTAGAAACTTTAAATAATCTTTGCAATGAATAATTAATTATTGATTAACGATAATTTTATTTAAACAATGTCTAGAACCCAGGTGAAAATTTTATAATTTTTTTTTAAATAAAAATTTCTATATTATATTAATTATAAACATTTCGTGAATTTATTAAAAGAAATAAGCTTTGATCGTGATTACGATTTGTTCATGTAAATCATGTTAAATTTCTGTCAAATATATATGGTAATTAAATGTTTTATAAAATTTAATAAATATTTTTGTGAGGAAATACGTCAGAATATCCGTAAATTCGATAATACATCAATATAGTTAATGAGGCAGCAGAAAGAAAGTATAAACCGATGCAGACAAGGATCGTCCGTATGATTATTTGCAAGATCGAAATTCTTGGTGTAAAATCTGTCGAAAAATTCGCAGTCAGAAATTGACCTCCTTAACTGTTCAAGTATAGTGAGTTTGTACTGCGCGTCAACGCTAAGACGATTCCGTTATACTTGCGCTCGATGGTTCCTCTTCACTGGAACGAAAGACGATCTGGTCCGAACTCGTAGCTCATCGCGATACCATCATCGATCTTCGAATTCTAAACTGTCTTCGATCAAAGTACGTGACACAAGTATAACTTCCAATTGATTTAAAATTCTCAAAATATTATTTTGGATGCTGAAAACTCGAACAAAAAATTAAGTGGAAAAAGTATATGTACAAATTAGTGAATAAAGTTAAAGAAAAATATTAAAAGCATCTGTGTCAATCGAAATGGAAATTCATTGAGTTTACTCTTACCAATCGACTAAATGTGTGGGCCGTGAAGTAGCAGCAACCAGTCGATCTAAATTCATGAGATTCCAGGGAGAAGATCAGGTCCGAATATTCACTTGACGAGAAAGAGAATATATATCTGTATCTATGTATGTGTGTGTGTGTGTGTGTGTGTGTGTATCTACACGCGTTAAATCTGGGTCGACTGATACGACGACGCAGATCCAATTTCGTATATGATGAACCGTTCGATCTTTTTTCGAAAGACTTAGAGGTTCGAAGATCTCTTTCTCTTGAACTTCCTCTCTCGAGATCCGTGTTGTTTCTCTACGGTCCGGTTAGGATTCTCGCTTTCTTGGAAAAACCTTAGCCTTGCTACGGAAGCGAGGCTAATTCGTGGACACGTGGAACAAGTCGCCCGAGACGAGAGGTAAAGCCTATCGCAATAATCCAGCTACTCCGGAACGGGATCTCGATCGGTATTATATACAGAAACGAAAGTATTCCCGGAGACTATGGATTTGTATGTATAGGCTACTACTCCTCCCTCTATCTTGCTCGACTGGAAAAAAGACGCGGTTACACGACTTGTTTCATCTTTACGCCTGAATTGTTTTTTTTTCGAGTATCGATTTACCTTCGATGAATCACGAGACTTTGGACCAATTTACGCTCTTCCTGATTATTTGTGTCAGTTACGTTTTGTACGTATCTATCTTTAGGACATTGTTGACCTACAGAGATCTCGTTAAAATTCTTACAGTTTCTATTGTACCATTACGCAAATAGTCACTTACCCAATATGGTCTTTTAGAAATCGATACGTTCTTCATTATTCTACAATCATACGAATTTTATTAAGACGTTAAGCTAACTAAAGTTTTAATAAACCGAATTGTAATATTACGTGCGGATTACAATTGAAACAAAATCAGTTAACCAGATCAATTTAATTTTAAATTCTACTTTAAACAACTTTATCGCGCTATTTGAAATGATTAGCCAATCGACGACGAATTTAACAAGAAAAAAAGAAAATAGTATTTTAGTTTTAATTGAATTCATTGACGTCGTTAACAGTAGCACTCGTGTATACGATAAAGAAAACAATTTTTTTTATAACTATATTGTTAAAGGCGCTTTTGTAACATCAATCACCGAATCTCGGTGGTTTATCTGACTGCAAACTTACTCACTCGGAAATTCCTCACAGTCATTCTGACAAATGGATCTATAAAGTCGATCGCGTGCCAATCAGTCAAATCACTTTTTCTTTTTGCCGTCGATTTCAATAAACGAACATCTTGTAAACCCAACGATGGGCTTAAATGGGCCTTTTACCATGAATCACTCGGTCAAGGAAAAAAAATGTGTCGTTTGCAAAAACATGTACACGTAGATTTTTGTACGTACACGCGTATGACATTATGCATATGTAATTAACATAATTTCTATAAATTATACATGCGTATTTTTCGGTTAATCCGGCAGAGACGATCAAAAAATTATATTTTAAATTTGTGTGTCAACCCAATCTCAATTATTTTTTTTTTTTAATGTTTTATACGACGATTCTGACTGATAAAATAGATCAATTACACGAATAAAAAGTCGAATTAAAAAATGGTAAAATATTAAGTAATGAACAAGTTCATTTTCTCTTACTTGAAGCAATTGTTTGATTGAATCATCGTATTACATTATTTAACTCAACAACTGACAAGGAGAACATCATATGTTTGGGAAACTTTAAACTCCTGTAACTTCTAAACTATCAAATTTTAATACTCATACTGAAGTTTCATGAAAAGCTGAGATAAAATAGATATAAAAAATATGCTTAAATCCGTTGAAACGGAGCAAATTAATAACCGAATTAAAAATTAGAAGAAATTTTAAACAAAAAATGGGTACTACAAATTTTATTGATTTTTTTAAGCTAAATTTCTTCAGATTCTTAATTCGGTAGTAACTTCTCCATTCTAATGGAGTTGAGTGTCGTTTTTTAATATATCTATTTCAACTCAGCTTTTCATTAAACTTTGGGTTGAATGTTAATATTTGATAGTTTAGAAGTTACAAGCGTTTAAAGTAAAGCCTCTTTTTTTTGTAAATTTTGCTGTAATAGCGTATAACTTGAAAAACCAATTGTTATGGCTTGCAGCTATGGCTTTTTTCATATTTTTATATTAGAAGACATATCCTACAAGCTGGGCACGATCCGTTTCCGAAACATAAGATGTTCTCCTTGTGGGTTGTGTATTTTTTAGTTATTTGCAAAGGATTATAATTTAAATACATTCAAACATTTTATTCCAGTAGGTTAGTAGAAACAACTGTTTTATCGTTATATTTTTATAACCCGCAAATCCATGAAAAAATATGTAGTATACGAGGATGGTTAGTTGAAAAAAAGAATGTAGAAAGGTAACGGGCACAAATCAAAACTGTAGAATCTCGAGCGCATCATCATCAATATAGAAGTTTTTCTTGTTGAACAACTAGCTGTACCAAATTCGATCTACGTCGAAGAGGCGATATGAGCAGTCCGATCTGTCGGAGTCATCAGTGTGGCGTGAGATAACCGGGAGGAAAAAAGTCGATCTGTGATGTATCGCATGGTTACATACTGGATGGATGAGGTACGAAGAAGCACCGTGCAAATCGCTGGCGCGAGTCGCCAACGGCGATGTTGCCCGCGTTAGCAATATCATGAATCGATCGGTCGATCGTTGCGCAACACTTGTCTATATAGAACCTGATGCTTCGGTAAAACATATTTGTCTGCTCGTTTTCCGTTTATAAAATTTTCATGGAAATTATAACCCTTTTCGAAAATTCTTATCTTTTCAGGAAACAGAAGTGCCCGATTTTTCTCGCGCGGGATGCTCTTACGTAAAATATTTCACTGCGAGAATTCTATGAAGATAAGATTTATTGATTTTCAACGAAAGTACCATTTATTTTAATTTTTAATCGTGATTTTATAAAATATATTAATTCTGTAATATGTGTAGTTGAATGAAAAGAATAAACGTTTATTTCATATGGAGGAAAAATAAGCGATGAAAATATACCTATATCAAAATCGAAGTTCTCCCATGCAGTTACCAAAAAAAAGAATCAAGGAATCCTAAAAATAAATAATCCTCCAATTGAAATAATAATTGATTACTCCCCAGACAACGAATAACCACGTAAATTACAGAAAGTCCAACAGTTGAAATATCCCAGAAATCGATGAAAAATCTGCAAGCCTTAAGGCAACGCGATATTTCAACGACACTTGCTCCCCAAGCGAGTTTCACGTAACCGCCTGAACGTATATAAAAGTCCATTTCGATCATCAAAGAGTTTCATACGTCCCTCGAGCAATCCTAATCTATCCGAAAATGCCCCTGGGCTGGGAAAGGCGACGTTGTTGCCCTAACATGGCGAACCGTAGAAGAAAGAAGCCAACTCGAGCAAACGACGGGCGAGCGCACAAGCGACAACAATAACTACGTAGGAGGAAAGAGAGACTTGAGAACTCGCAAGCCTCCAGGAAATGAACTTTCGAGTCTGTCTTGTAAAACCTATCCTTATCTTGACCTCTGATCTTAATTGATAATTTGAGGCATTAACTAAACGCAGGTACACGCGACATACGATAAGGGATCCAGTTTTCAGACGTTCCTTTATTTTTTTCTTTCCTTTATTCTAATTCAGTGTTAATAAATGGTTATAATCGGTGGATCGTTATAACAGTTTCGTATACCTATTGAACATTGAATATTCAAATGTTACTAGTCTGACTTAATGTTTGTTATCACCGTATAGTCGATTTGCTCATTTTTTATCGCTATTTCGAGTTTTCGAGTGATCTTAATGCTCATGTTAAGCGCATAGTTGCTATCAGCGTAATGTCGCCATTACTTGGAAAAAATTGATTTGTAAGTATTATCGATGTTTAGTAGTGTATTTAATACTGGTTAAATAGAAAAAAATCGATGCATATAATTGTCAAAGAGTTTTAATTAATAAAAAGAAGAATAACTCGGTTCGTCCTCGTTTGCGCGATAGAAAAAGAGGTGTTGATCGACAACGGTAAACGAAACGTTTTTTTTTTCTAAAGTCCGATCATTCGTATAGTAAATTGCCTCCCTTGCCGACTCTTGTACGAGTGGGCTTACGGCGTTCATCCGTATACTTTCTTCGGTGATGTTCACTTCTTTCCTTACCCTCGAGCCCAGGATGACGTTATGCAAATGCTTTTCGGACGACTCACGATAGAGCCCCTGGGCCTTTAGTTACCGAACTGAAATCGATCAGTTTTACATCAAATTACGTGCCTCGTAATTTTGCCCGTAGCACAGTTTCTCTTCTCGCATTGTGTACTGCCTTAGACATGAAGAATCTCTCTTTGGAGGGGAAAGATTTTGGTCTCACCCGACTGACTGACTGACTGACTGTATGTTCTGTATATATATATCATTCGACATCTTACGTAACGAATCATCCGATATTATCGAAAAATATTTTTTCGAAAGTATAGGTATCCCGTGTGCTCGATTGAAAAGTTAGTTCGTTCAGTTCTTTTTATACATTGAAAAATTTTCTTAAAGTCGCAATTGAAAAGTTCGTTACATATTTTGTCGTGGCACCGATTCTAAATATCTTTTTAATCGAAGTATACTTGATTAATTATTGAGACATGAATTATCATAATTTTTAGACACTGCATATATTTAGTTTCAATATCTTTATTTTACATAAAAATTTTACGATTATTTGTACGATAATTACATAATTTTTCATCTTGATTCTTTAATAAATGTAAGACCAGGCATTAGGAAATATTTAAATATATATACACATATATAAATGTAATAATAATATATCATTTATTTCACATTCAAAAAGAAATTTATTTTCTTTACATATGTTACAATAGTAATCATAGCTTATCAATCAAATAAAAATTAATCTTAATATTAATGCGAACGTTAAATTACAACGTATTTATATAAAACCTTTTAGATTCAATGACGATAGGAGTACCTATACACTATAAATAAAACTACAAAATATATCAATTTCATCTATTCTTGGGGTTTTATCAAATACTGCATATATTCACAGAATAATATTTACAAATTTATGTAAATTTTTTTTAAGAATTATTAATATGCGTTTTTTTAAACTTTTATTTCTGGAAAAAATGGTGCGAGCTCAACCAGCCTTATAGAAACTATAAAATTTGCAAAAGTTTATTGAATCAGAATCAATTTACATATTTTTCTCCTCGAGGAAACTGAGAGAGATGGGGAAGTACAATAACCTCTCGCTTCAGAATTTGCGATCGGACGTATAAAATATTAAAAAAGAAAACGAAACGTACTCGAAATTCATCGGCAGTATAGATATAAAAAGAAAGAGTTGGGAGTTAAAGCCCTAGGGCCGGCAACGTAACCATCCGGAGGAGCAGTTACCGATAGACACACAGGGATGTTGCCAGGGCGATAGCGCCGCGTTGACGACGACTCGTGATTGCCCCAAGAAGGGAAAGGTGTGGCGGCCGCGCAGTCATGTTAGCTGATTTATAAGGCTAAATTCTTCGAGTCGACGAAGCGGCCTCGCCGTAGCCGCGCCGTAGCCGCGGTTCGTCGATTCACATTGAACGGCTATGTACGCGTTTTCCACCGGCCCCGCGAGCGACCGACGAAACAACGCCCACGCCGCACCGCTATTTTCTAACTGCGTGTGGGAAATTTCGCGCGAAATTTCGTACATGATCCACGCGCTTCTTGCTATTTGACGGGATGATGGATACCTCGTTACGATCAAAGTTTCTAGCGTCTCTCTTTAACGCGATATTACAGCGTACATCTCGGTAATGATGAAACAGTGGCAAATTTCTTGACGGTTTTCCTTATACATTTTTTTCGGAAATTTAATTCGTTTTTTTTTCATTTATAATCGACTGTCTAATGAACGATATATAGCACATGTATTGCAAACAATTTAAAAATCTGTCAATTTATTATTTTTAACAGTATCCACATAATCTTCCAAAATGAAGAAAAAACGAGCATTCAAGCGAACGAGACCGAACGAGACGTAAAAAGTATATAATCTGTCGAGATAGATCTAATGCATTAACTATTTTGGAAGAATAATCGTATAGCTGCCCGAGTGGCCTTGGCTGCAATCTCGTTCGTGCATATACAGGGCGTTTAACGAAATAATGAATAGAGGCGTAGTTAGGCGTAGCGCCGGGCGGGCGCGCGCACTTACTTATATATTATCCGTATATGCGCGCGCGAGAAAGCCCCTCGCGAACGCGCCCGTATCCCCCGACCGGAACACCGTATAATAACATTACCCGTGTGTGGGTAACTGGGGCGGAGTTCGGTTGCATCACTATTCAACTAGGCTGCGTCTTGCTCTATCTCCCTCTCCCTCTCTCTCACTCACTCACTCACTTATATACATGTACGCGAGTCTTGTAAGCACAATCGCTTCGTATACACATACATACCTACGTATATATATCCCTTGTTCGCGCGCGTACTTCAAAAGAACCTCGTTTTCACATCCGTGTCAGAGGAGCCAAACCGAGCTTTTGTACGCATCGCTTTAAACGGATGGAATTAATACGAGGCTCAATGAGATTTCAATCTTTGCGATATGTAATGTCTACATGCATTTCTGCAATATGCTTTTATTCAATGATATACCTTTTCTTCATATACATATTTAATTAGATTCATTGATTGTTAATATGCGCTTTTATGCGTATAGCTATACCATTCGTATATTTCGCTTCAATTTCAATGGATTCAAATTTAATTACAAAAAACCGGCGGCTTATACTTTTTCTTTTAATCAAAATGTTCACTTTGGAAAGTAGTTGTTTAAATTATATGTATAATGCAAAATATTTTTAAATTATAATATACCTGTATGTGTGTACGTTGGTAAATCGGTGGAAATATCTTATCGGTTGATTTTCCTTTATAATTTAATGTTGGTTCAATGTTGCAACATTCTACTAGCAATGAATTATACATATATATATATATAAGTACGAGTTGTACGGTACGTTCGTTGCTAAATAATTTCATTATATTTTATTTAATCTATCTCGTTGATTATTATTCCTCGCCCGATAAGAAGCAAAGTTAAACACATAAAGAGTTTCTTTAATGAATTGTTTAATTATATTATATTTACCTTACGTTCAAAGTAAATCTATATAAAAAGTAAAATTGATAAAAATCGGTGTGTAGTAAATACTTATTGTAAAAATTGATACACGCGGAACAAATCGTGATCGTATATAAATATTAAAAGAAAAAAAAATGCGTAATCATCGTAACGCAAATTACTATTCATCGATACTATGTTTCTGCATCCGCGGCAATAAAAAAGACAATAATTTAAGGATTAAAAATCGCGCAAAGATTCGAGGCGAAACCTTCAATTATACTGTTTTTTGTTCGAAACAATTGCATAAATACAATTTTTTTATCCCTCATTGTTCGAAGCACTTAGATTAACCTGTTAATTTATGTAAACATTAAAAGCTTATTAAACTTTTAAATACCATCTCCATAAGTAATATATATACCAAACGTATACATATCCTATTCGTACCGGTAATCAATCTTTTTTTAATACACACATATGTATGCATATATAGGAGATACCTATAGACAAGCAATATACTCCATTTAATTCGTGATAATTTCATATTCATTCGGTTATCATCGATTGGTTTTATGATCCCAGGAAGAACCTTTATAACTGATTTACACAGGTATACATCTTAGCATTTACAATACGGAAATGAAGATTATACCGAGCGTAAGTATATGTACGTACACGTACTCACTCGCGCTCACACACAAACACACACGCACAGACAGACACAGAGCATTGAGAGCGTCGAGAATCAGGAAGCATCGGTACGGTCCTAACCGATAAGTCGAGCTCGGTGACTTTTGAGTGGCGATCGTGACTCCGACTCTCTCGGTATACCTTATCCAAGGCGGATCGTCGTGTCACGCAGTGGGCGTACTTTCTATACAACCTTTTCTGTACACGTGTGCGTGTGTGTACGTGTGGCCAGCCGTACGACAAGATCGTTTGCATGTATGGGTGTCCGTTCGTTCGTTCATTCGTTCGTTCTTTAGTACCTATACTCGAGTAAAAGAGAATATATACGCGAGAGAGTACCTACGCACTGATATTTTTGATATTCCCGCGCGGGATTCTCGGGATGGGTGTTTTTAAATCTTGTACACGAGTATCTTTGGGAATTAGCTTCATTTTCTATAACTTTTGGCTAGTAGCTGTTTATTTTTGACAAATTCATTTAAAAATTGAGTAATATTTTTTTTAGTCTGCTAAATATTACGCATACAATTATTTAACTTATCCCCTGCACAAGATAGCTTTAGACAATAAAGCTTCAAGTTGAAAACCAAACAAGCTTGCACAATCGTTCAAGAAAATATGAAAATTTACCTATTAATCAAATAACGATATAAATCGCATCGAGATGACTAAATATGGACCTCGGAAAATTTACGATCGAAGGCAATATATATATACATATATAAAGAGGCGTCTCCGTGTT